>JAKWBJ010000222.1:4832500-6202500 GCA_023159175.1 Wohlfahrtia magnifica | reverse complement strand
TATTGAAAGCCCAAAAAAAGTAGTTTTAGTTTTAATTATTTTGCGCAATAAATTTTATTTCAATTCATGTTTAAATTTAACATCAGTTTCAGTTACTTGTAGAATTTCTGGCGAATGACACTCCTTCTCTTATAAAAGGCATAAAACACCCGCTTAAACATCCGTAATAACATTACAAATCGTGTTAATGAGCTGTGCATATTTGGTAATAATGCGAGTATTGTAACTGCTACCCCACAACTTCCACACACCCATTTGTATCAGTACATAATACGAAATAACTAAAATTCCTAATACAACTAGAAGTGTAATGAAGAGAAATCGAAATCGATAAATGAAAACTTGAATTGCAATGAAAATGGAAATGCAGGCAAATAAATGATGGCACATATACGATATCTAACAATTACATTTTGATTTATAATATTTTGAGAAGATTAAATTGTTTTCTGCATCGCTGGTAGTATGCGATTTTTAATACCCTATAGCTACGACTATTATATTATAAATTTGTAAATGAAAACAATAAAGATATCGAACAGTTTTAAACTCTTAAGTGATGTTGTGGTCAAACTTGTTTTGCTGTTTTATACGTTATATGTCGAGATACTATTTTGTTAGCAACATTTCTTACGGCGAGTGACGATTCCTCAACTCGAATCATTTTATCTTCCAACGTTTGCCTCAGTGGTGTACATACTGAAAAACAAAGATAGAGTTTCATCCTTGAAAAGAGCGTATATCATTAAAAACCCTTAGAGAAAATACGACAAATTTAAAGACAACTAAAGCAACGTTAAGCAAACTAAAGCTGCAAAAAAATTGTCCAGGCTGCGTTACCACGGTTAGGATAATGGGAGATATGTAAGTCAAACACAACACTTTTCAAGTGGTTGGATTTTTCGTCGATTCTTAATGGGCTGATAGCGTGTACGCTTTATGCTGATATTTGTGATTTGATGACGATGGGTATAATCGTGATGGGGGATGTGATTTATTTTAGTAGAGCTTAGGGTCGCATGGGATTATGCGTAGGCTCATTGAGTTTGCTGGGAAAGAATAATGTGTGGTTAGGGAATAATGGTTTTTAGGTGGCATCATCTGTAGTGGATATTTTGTTAGCGCACTGTCGGTTATTGGCCTGTGGTGTGCCTGTCAGGTTGTGTGATTGTGTCGTTTGTATGGTTGTGTGATTGTTTGTTGTTTTGTATTAGTGGTTTTATTGGCCTCCAGTTCGGAGTCATTTGGAACTTAAACTCGTTCTAGTTTTTATGCTACGAAAGCTTATTTCTGGTACCACGGAAGTCGGGAGTCTCGGTGATCTGGATCCCTGCCCGACTATGGTGAGGCCCTCTTGTGGGGCAACGTGATGGCTGTGCTCTATCTAAACCAGCGTTGGCAACCCACTGGGTAACCCAGTAAAATCCTGCTGGGTTTAATTTATATTTAAGAAAACCCAGGTGGGGTCCCTTTTTTAAGGTCAAAAATGATAATGAATTAACAATTTTCTCAAAATAAAAAATTAATAAAAATAAAATAATAAATAAATAAAAATATTGCATCTATCGAAAGCCAAAAGTCAGAAGGAGCTTTGTTTGGAGAATTTGATCGTTTCTAAAATTTGCTTGGCAACTTTGCCTTAAGAGACCGAGCGTTGTCGTACAAAAGGAAAACTTTATGGGTCTGTATATCTATCTGTCTTTATATACTGGCCGTTTTTACAATCTGCTTCGAGTACCGGGTTTTAGCAGCTCATAGTACACAATGCCGCTGGATCACCACTAAGAATGCAAAATTGCATTATAAATATCAAAACAACGTAATTATACTAACAAACAAAATATACTGTCGAATTGAACGAAATTTGGAAGCAGTTATAAAACCCAAAATAAACTCGGTGGGCTGGGTTTAAAAAAAAAACCACGTTTGATCTAAACCCAAATCGCGGTGAGAGCGCTAGCTCGGTGTGGTGTTACACTCTCAACCGGCTGCCGGACCCATGGATCGGAGGAAGTTTAGATAGTCTCCGACACTACCAAGGTAAAAGTCATGTCCACGTAACATATTGTCGAATTTGGCACTTACATGTGGTAAGAAAGTCACGCTAAACTTGTGACTCACTTACAACTGAAGGCATCGTAACACGACGGGACGATACTTTGAACACAACAATAAAACTCTGTGTCCTTGAGAAACGTTTTGTGACGAAACTTAATAATAAGAGTGAAAATGGCGGTTTGAAGCCTATACGCTCTTAGGTTAAAAACGATCCTGTGATCGGGGTTATTTGGATCTAGAATGATAGTTTCGGAACCCTTAGAAAAACTCTCAAGCATTGTCCTGTGCAAATTTTTGTTTTGTTTTTGCTACAATAGGAAAGGATTCAGCTCTTTTATAGGCTATCTTAAAATAGCGAGAGGATCTAACAGGACAATTGGCTGGACCTTGCAGGCCGTGTGAACATAAGGAAGTTGTTTCAAATTAATTGTGTAAATTCTGTTAGAAGGAAACTTCAAGAGCAAAGCTCTTGCTTAGCGATTTTGCAGTAGTGATGCATATTAGAAAGAGACTTCTAGGCGCCCATCAAGTAAGTGGAGCTACCACTACTGGTACAAACCGACATCCTGAAATTCGTCAGGGCTACTAAGTTGGAAGGTTGAGGGTGTACAATAAACTAAAGTATTGCAGTATTACAAAACCACCTCTTACAAAAATAATAAGAAGTAAATAAATTAAATTATTCACTAATATTCATTATCTGTAACATTTATAGAGTATTTTTGCGATTCGCCTTTAAAAATTCGAAAAAATATTTTTCACTATCATCACGTTCACAATGTTGCCAGTTTATGTATTTGCTTGAATTTATATGAGTATTTCTGTCCATTTAGAAAATGCATTTCGCATCATAGTTCTGTGGCACAAATAAACCCAATACTAACGACACCAATGCCACCACCACCAAAACTAATAATTATTATCACTTTAGCAGCCGATTCATAGCAAATAAATTGTTATCGCTTGAGAAAATAATGTGTGTGTTTGAGTGGTGCAACACAAAATCTAATCATCAATATTCAAAACGATATAAATTTTCTAAATAAACAGCAACAAATTAGTCGCTATTCGAAATAAATAATTCAGTAAGAAAAATAATCACAATCGGAAATAGAATTTACAGGGCAGCTGTGCGACGGCTGGCACAATATAAAATGCATACATATATACGTTAAGCCAAAGAAAGTGTGTATTTCGTAAAAAAAAATTAATTTAAATTTAAATAAGTTGCAAACGGTAAATGTCAAACCTACAAAAGCATCTAAACTCTGCAACTTCCATCTAAGGTTACGTATTTGGGATCGTTTTGGATCGTTCTTCATCCTAAACTGAATTGGAACCAAAATGTGGAGAAGCGGATTAGGAAAGTCACAGCAGCATATTATTTATATAGCAAGTTATTGAGCAAAACATATAGTACAGAGAATTAAATATATAGGGGGACGGGGACACTGAGGACCTGTTCAGGTGCAACCTTGCTTCCTCTTGAGTTGCATATTATATTTACTTACTTCTCAAATGCTGTACGCTTGAAAGCGTATCGACCAGTGGCGGCAAGAACCATGTGGTCACATCAAGATGATTTACCGCTAATTACTGACTAATTTGAATACAATTAAACAGTGATAATACCAGAATACATTTCTACGCAGGTGGACGGTTGGGTCGGTGCAGACATTTTCTTCAAAAGACTGAACTTTGCAGCGGAGGTCATCGCAATAGAAACGGCTGCAGTAATACAGGTAAAAATAATACGATATTTGTCGATAATCAGGCTGTGATACATACCCCAACTTCAACCAGGTCATTCGAGAAGCCAATCTAGCGATGCAAAGAGAATTTGATGTGTCTATAGTAGCTATAATGTTGATGGAAACGAAAGGGCCGATGAATGCGGCCATAAAGGGATAGACCTATCCCACCAGAAAAATTAAGATCACGGTAATAGTACAATTTTTTGCAAAGGATCAATAGTGGAGGAAAGAGTTTGACAAATTGTTTAATCTCAAGGCAAACCTAGCTTCAACTCAACAAAAACAAAACCAAAAACCTAATAGGCCAGTGAGGGAAAAATATTTCCAAAGCTTTGGCTGTTTATACTGGGCTTTGGATGCTGGATAAACATTCAGACTGTGTATTTTGTCATAAACGCCAACAATCCCTCCTGCAGAAATTGTGAATGAGACAACACGGAGGAATCGGTGCTGCATTTAATAATCGAGTTTCCAGCGTTAGAAAGAGACTTAGATTCATTAATTCACTATAATACCATACAATAAGAATAATTGTCAACGCGGAAAAATGATTGGTCTAATAAACGAGTCTGGCTAACTTTGTCTTCTCCATCACTTCTCTAGAGAGCATATTGGCTTTCAATACAGCATCTATTGCATTGTTTCAGTTTCTTTAATCAGTTGATTTTCAAGCTAAGTAGATGATTAGTTAATAGTGGTGAAGATCTTTGGTGGTGGCAATCTTTACTTGGCATTATATTTTTTACCCAGTAGATGGCATTTTCTTCCAATCGTATGCCTGTTATTTGTCATCATCGCCAGAGGTAAGCTGGAAAATCGGTTGGGCTTTTTTAAGATGGTTTTGTCTGGAGGGAGGTTGAAGTCTCTTTATTAAACACACTCCAAATCGCAATTGAATTTTTTTTTTCGCCCTCTGCTACGGATTCGAACCTGGGCCACTTGTATTCTAACCACTCTAACCACTACACTATTTTAGCTGTTTTTAAACTAAAGCCAATGTAATACACAGTAGTCGACAACATGAATTACGACTAATTTTCTGTTACCAAAACGGCACCCCTAAGTTGGGACTTCATCTGAATAAACCAGCCAAAGGTCAAGTCTATTTATGGTAAATTAAATGATCGATGAGTGGGCGTTTTCAGAAAATTTTATTAAATTTTTAAGTCAATTTTGTATTGGTCTCTAAAAGCGACGTAAGACTTTAATGCTAAAAATGCCTATTAATCGTATAACCATGACATAACATGAACATGATGTTATCGAAGAACTTGCACCTTTGTAATTGATTGAATTTTGCCTTTTTAATAGCAAAGACTATTCAGGGTTTTTTCATTGATACAGTGGGATTTAGTTTTATTGTCATAACCATTAACAAGAGTTTAAATTGCTTGCTATAAAATAGCAGCAGTACTAACATTTAGCTTTGCTTCAATTTTTAGCTTCAAACTAAGTAACAGTAGTGCTCAATGAGATAGTAAATAACTTGCTTAGTGAGCAAAGTGCTTTGGTCATGATTTATTTAGTTTGTAAATAAATTTTACTGACACGTTTCAACACGTATTTGGCTACTATTCATGCAATAATTTGACTAACATGGGACATGCAGATTGGGCTCTTAAACAACATCTTGTGGGCCACCTGAAAACAAATTATAACACTTATTACTTAGAATAGACCCACTGTATGCCACTATCAATACCCGTTAACCAATGTCAACCAATATTTGTTAGAAAAACTGAATATACAGTGACTCAATTAAGTGTCACTGAGTGAAGTGGCGTGGTGTAGTGATCAAGCAGGCCAGGTTCAAATCCCAACGGGGAAAAAAATCTTCAGCGCGTCTTTGAGATTTAAATAGTTAGGAGGCTTCAACTTCCATTCAAATGATCTATCCAAGAATGCCACTGACTACCCAACCTCCGTAAGGAGAAAAACATCACCTATAAAACAACATCCCAAGCAGGAGTGACCAAAAAGAGAAATTAATTTGTGTAGTAGTGTTAGTGAATTTTTGCTGTGTGCGTTGAAGTGAAAAACTAAAAAGGTAAACAACAAAACGAACAAACAATTTTTAAAAGCAAAACGATATATAATGTTTGCTCACATTAATATTTATTCCACAACTGAATAAGATTCGTTGTTTTATTTATTATCTTGTTATTAACTGCTCATTTTCGTTCGGTTGTACATATATGTAAATATATGCAGGAGATAATTCTCAGCCAGATAATACATGTACGTGCTTATATACGATGTAAAGAGCGATGCAACGCCACCTTTTGGAGAGAAAAAAGGTAGGAGTCTATGATGAAGAAGCAACAAGGCTCTAAACCACCACTACCCCAAATATAAAGTGAGCGTAAATTCTAGGCAACGACAAATGACAGTACCAATATCTAGCCTAGACACCCACTGCTTAGCTGGAAAAAAGAATGATTTCAAAGAAACTGAGACAAGATGAAGATGCCATGTGTAAGAAATACGTTCTTAAGAAGAGTTACGAAAAAAGAAATGGGTGCAATTACAAAGCTATTGGCATAATCATATTTATATTTGCTCTGTTTATTTATCGAACTCTGCTTACCCACAACAACAATATCATATATTTAGTTTAAGTAACGTTTCCAAGAATGGCCATAAATTGTGAAATTGATTTATGGTGACATTTTATTTAGTTTAATCCAGGCTTAGCACCTTTTTTGGCAGTGATAATATGTCATATAGAGTGCCGAACACTATATTACTAGTCCACATTTTGAGACGTATAAACAATAATTTTTTTTAAAAGCTCACTATAAGTAATCGATTGGGTTAAGACTGAGTGAGAGCAACCAATTTAAGAAATTGAAGTAGTTATGGCTACAATCCTATGAACTGTTCCAACTTCTTTAGCCATCATAAAATTCTGTGTCATCACCCAACTACTGTCAAAAGTTAAGGAGCGACTAGCATCTTTTGTTTGAAAAGTGTTTCCTAGTTTTCTCCATCCCACACCGTTTCCTGCCTCGTATGCGAAAGACATTTGATGTTGCACTCAGATGAGACCAAAATTAATCCTTTTGGGGAGGAAAGCAGGAAATAGTACTAGCGAAAGCTAGTTAAAACTTCACTAGCAAATGATGTCAAATTAACTCTTACTTTGACGGTGGATCCCTGATGGTATGCTATCGCATTGGTGGCTAAAGAAGTTGGAAAAGTCATAGAATACAATTTATGACCATTCTTGTGAAGGTTACCTATTACAGCAAATTTATACTCGTGTTGTTGTAGATAAGAGTTTAATAAGCAAATTGAACAAACTTGAATATGATTTAGCCAAAAGCTTTGTTGGCTAAATCTGAGACAGCTGATAGTTTCACGTTATTTATGTGTACCTCTCGTGAGTTTCAAAAACATCACTTTAATATTTTCTATTTATTTAAATGCTTTAAATAATGTAATCGATCAATAAATTATAAAGCCAGCAGCTGCTGCCTATTTCAATAAATAACCTTCGGCATTACCACGCCATGAACGTTTGACCTTTAAATTAAAAAAAATAATAAAAATTCCCTTCAAATTTATTTTCCATTTGATATTTAGAAAATAAATCTAAAACCACTTAATGTAGAAGAGATATACTCTCGTATTTGCTCTTAATTTAATAGAGTGCATCCATCAAAATAAACGATTGGACTATTAAGCGTTTTTTTTT
This sequence comes from Wohlfahrtia magnifica, assembly GCA_023159175.1. Classification (NCBI taxonomy): domain Eukaryota; kingdom Metazoa; phylum Arthropoda; class Insecta; order Diptera; family Sarcophagidae; genus Wohlfahrtia; species Wohlfahrtia magnifica. The sequence continues at coordinate 6,194,991 of JAKWBJ010000222.1, read as the reverse complement.
TTAGCTTTTTTTCTTGTTTGTTTAAAAAATTCATCATTTGACCTCAATAACAAAATTAACAGACCATGTTCATTACAAACATTAAACAAAAAAATCTTTTTTTAACCCAAAATTTCTATGCTTCAATTCATGTTTCAAATAAAATGAAAATAAAAAAAATTCTCTAACAATACTTTGACCAACAAATTTTTCTCTAAAATGTGAGATTGGTGGGGGGTAACCTTCTTCTAACCCCTTCTGTTGTTGAATTTTGCACTCGTACACAATTCGCATAATGGCTTCACAGAGATTTTTAAAACATCTGACAATTTAACGATTTTTTTTTTTTTTATAAAAACACCCGCTCATTCGTCCATTGCAAATGAAGGCCTTATGGAAGTAGGTTGTCGAAAAAGTTTTGTGGCTGTTAGGTTTCCTTGTAGTATATTATTGTTCCTACGTTATACGAAAAATTCATGATGCGATTTGAGCTTGTTTTGGTGACGCATGCTTTTCTTTCTCAGGGATTAAATCCTATCTTAACCACGCCTCAACTCTCTTTGTCTATAAAGGCGAAGTATGTGGATCCTAAGCTTCCTGGAGGAAGAACATAATGGATAGAGTGAAGACCATAGCGCTTTTCAACTGTAGAAGGGCCGTAGGAAATATCAAGCCGTACTAGAACCTACTCTTCTTTACGGCGCTCATTTGGTGGATGGTGTGTATCAGTGTCATTGTTGGTTGATAGATAAGCAGTGCAGGCAGGCAGCTGCTCTACTGTAACCAAAGTCTTATTTGAAATACTTAACTGGCTTCCCACTGATCTTCTTTTGAAGCAGAGGCCTAAGCTGGTGCCAGTAAGGCTTAATGCTGTTAATTAATGGCCCAATCTGGGATATGGACACGACAGACATATTCGGTTCGATTACATGGTAGCACATAATTTTCTTGATATGAGATGTGACTTCGATATACCCACAAGAGACTTCTGTCATACAAACGGAAGTTTTCTCAAATGCCATTGAGGTGTATACCTACGGCTCCAAGATTCTGGGCACAGTGAGCTGCGGTATATACATTAAGGGTTATGACATTATGGTTGCCTGATGACTGCAGAGTATTTCAGGCGTAGGTCACGGCTATACTGAGGGCAGTAAAATGCTTTTTGGGTGGCGGTATTTTCCCTGGAAATCCTTGATTTACTCGGATAGTCAAGCTACAATCAAGCCCTTGTGGGGGGAAATCTATCCTCGTCCGTGAATGCTGTAGATTTCTCATGATATCTCGGCTCATGCGAAGGTAAATCTGATATAGATTCCGGGACACAGGCATATCGTCGGGAACTGGCTAGGGCAGTCAATGAGTCCGTTATTTTCGAACGAGCAACCTACCTATCATTTATGTTCCGATTGCCTCGGTTAGGCTGGATACTCTCCGGTCGATGTATGGGGAGGCTCAATCTCGGTATAGCGAAGCTGTGCTAGACTGACCTCGATAAAAAGAGGACTACATGTCTTCTTTCCCTAAATCGCATGTCCATCCATCGCACTATTGCGGTCTACACGGATTATGGCCTGATTGGGAGGCATGCTGATAGACTTGACATCCCCTCGCATAAATTTTGCAGCAGTTGTGGGTCTGGAGAAGACTGTCTTTCATCTCATGTGTCAGTGTCCAGACCTTGCTATCAGACGACGGAAGTTTCTTGTTATCATTGACTGAAGTTTCCAAAACGAAGGTGAAAGCAATTGTGATATTTATTTTGGAGTCCAAATGGTTACCTATGGAGATTGTTTTATCTACGGGTTAGCTTCTACACTTGTGGTATTATATTGAGCCAAATCTGTGACCTAAGTGGAAATCATTTTCTCTAGTAGGGTTTACCACCTAACCTAATCTAATCTAACCTCGGCTGCAATGTAACTCCCCATCTAATCAAAATTTTCTTCCTACGTTTTAGGTCCAGTCCAATTTGAAATGTTCATTCTCTTGAAGGTGCTTACAATTTACCAGATTTTTGAGAGCTAGAAGGTGCCCCTGTCATTATTCGTTCATTCTATTAAGCAAAGAACTTGTGATAGACCACCAAATATGAAAACTGTAACTCGTAAGTGTGTCTTGTAATAACATGACAATCCTAGCTTTTATCATATCATCAAATTTAAAAAATAATTTTTTGCTATAAGGAAAGATACTTTAACTTTTTCGTCTATCCTCCTCGAATGGTTTCGATGAACCAACAAAAAAATGTTTGTTAAAATGATTGATTGCGTTTTAGCAGATTTGGTTTATACTTTTGACTCTTTACCAACCTCTCCTTACACTTTCCCGCCATCATTTCGAAAACATCAAAATAGTGGGTTTCAAAAGGGCAGGGTTATAGAAGGGGCAAAGAAAAAAAAATCAATTCATGACAATTTAAAAATTGTTGACCCTTTTGAGAGCTGAGTGAGAGAGTGCTCAGAGTATGTGAAGTGATTGTAAATTTTGTTAAAAAGTTCAGGGGACTAACAGCGAGCATAGGAGGTGGTTGCGTTAATAAAGTATTTGAAAGTTTCTCAAAATGGAAAGGGAAAGAGCAAAGAAAAAGATTTTTTTTTTTTTTATAAAAGTTTAAAAAGTTTATAAAAAAAGGGAAAATAAAAATTGAGAACAAATTTACCCAAATTTATTTTATTTTTATTTTTCTTCTTTTTTATTTCGCAAAATCACTGAATTGATGAATTTTTCGGTTTTTTTCTTTCTTCCGTCATGAACGAAACTAATTGCCTTTCAATTGCAAAAAAATGGTGGTCAAATTGAGTTTGTATGTGCGGATATGAAAGTGTGCCCGTTTAAGTGTGTGTTAATGTGTTTGAATATATGGGTTTGGCTATGTACAGTAAAGGCTATAATTGTTAATGTGTGTGTGTGTGTGTGTGTGTGTGTGTGTGTGTGTATGGAAAATTTTTGAATTTTTGCTCGAAATATTCAGATATTCACACTTTCAAAAAAGACTTAACAGCATATACTAGTAACATTATTAGTAAGCTATGATTCATGAAAACGGAATTGATGTATGAATTATTAACCCATTGCAAAACATTAATTTTTCTATTCTTTTCGAACAAAATAAGCAAACAATTATAAAAAAAATTAAAAATGTTTATTTAAGGAGGGGGTAAATTGGGTGTACTAAAGCAGTGTGTTGTGGGTGAAATTTTTCGAAACACTGCTTATCATTTCTTGTATCGCACAACGGCAGTCGTTTGTTGTTGCCATATTTGTTAAGTATGTATGTATATTATTACGAAAAAAAATACCTAAAAAGAAAATTCACCACATCAGCGCCTGTAAAACTGTGTGGCACCCTAGCAATGCCGCAAATATTTGTGTATTTAGCAGCACTGCCAATTCGACCATCTTTGTGTGTTACATTTGAATTAACGGAAATGATTCAAATGTTGTAGGAAGAAGAAGAACAGTAATTTAAATTGTATATAAAAGGTGGCGCCTTATGTATTAGTTTAGATAGTTATCATTTGCTGTCATAAAATAAAGTCGTGTTTAGGCGTAAATAAAAGTGTTGTACAACCGAATATTAAATTGCTGTATAACGATAAAATGAGAAAATAAAAACTGTAAAACAACAACAAAGTGGTGTTTATCTTATTTTGACGCAATTTGAACGAATTCAAACGTTTTAAAAACGTAACAATATAAACAATGATTACCATCTTTTCCTACCACGAACTGGAATCGTGTATAGTGAAACGGGCAGTTATCTACTTCACCCATATGTTTGTGATAAGACTTAAATACTTTCGGCATAATTTAATCAATTTTTTTTTCATAGAATAGGAATCAGAATTTATGATCATTGTTGAAATGCTTATGTGGTTCCATTACACGAAAAGAATTTCATTTTCTTTGTCAAATATGTAATCATAGAAGGCACGATCTCGTTTCTTTATTTTAGCTATATATCCTGTTTTCCGTTTTTGTACCTGTTGCACGGGATCCATCAAGAGATTATAGCAGGCCAAAAATATTTCTTGCAATGTTAAAGCAGCCTCCATCTTGTAAAATAACTTCATGACAATTTTTGATTCTAATTTACTTCAGCCGTGCGGCAATAAAAATCAAAAGCCTAACAATATCCTGTAGAACTAGCTGCTGCCTAATATTTAAAATCAAATTGTACAGGTTTTCAAAGGATTAACTGTCTAACCGTATGATAGCTAAAGAATTTACCATCACATTTCCGAATTTTTCTCATTGCAATATCAGCTTAAGATCTAATTTGGACATTTTGTTCCGCCATAGGCTTAAAATCGTCGCATGCCCATATGATCTTGATCTCCAACATTTGATGCATTCAGCCAATTTTGTCTCATCATGTTATAAGTTCAATTTGACAATTGAGCACATAAAACACATGGTGTTGCCTTCTTCATGAAAACAGAGCAAATAATTCCGATGATACTGCCATCAGCAATATAAATGGGATCAAACATCCATTTATTTTTAATTCAAATGTTTTAAGCAAAGTCTGAGGGATGAAGTGTGCTCATTCCTATTCACGCGATACGTGCTTTCGGTCAATCATTACCGTAACAGCTCTTGTCATCTGAATGTTTGGAATAACGGGGGCAATGCAAAGCAGTTTTGTTACTGAGGAAGCATGGACTTGTAACAACATAATAGAGATCACCATTAATAATCCACCAAACATGGCTTAGAGTCTGTCAGCTAACAATATCATGGCCACAGACTTTTTAAATACACGCGGGTTTTTTTTCTCCGCTTCTTCTGCTTTTCACAAAGCATTTATTGCATTGTTTTAGTTTCATTAATGAGGTTGATTTTCAAACTAAGTAAATGATTAGTCTACTGTAGCTCGCCTTCATAAGATTGTTTTGTATTGTATAAGTGGAGGTGGTGATAATAACGCCAGAAGTAAGCCGGAAAATCATGGGAATTCTTTTGTATGGATTCGTCTGAAGGGAAGTCTCTCTAATAAACACTAGAAACCGCAATTAAATTTTTTACGTCATATCCTCTGTTGTGGATTCGAACCTGGGCAGCTTGTGTTGTTTGCGTATACTCTAACCAATATATCACGCCACCCACGTAGCTAAAAAGAGTAAAATCGATATCGACAAATTGCAATCAAGGCATTCTAGCAAATTTTGAAGGAAAAGCGACCTTAATCTAACGAAGAAAAACATGCTTTCCCACTTGTATCGTCGCTATTGTAAAAGTCTATGAATTGGGCTAAGAACTACTATCTGAATCACCAAACTCTTAATAATCAACCTTTGTCCTGTTTTTATATTTAAATTTTTTTGTTGAAACAAAGTCCCATTTTGAGGTCATTTAATAATCTCATCTTAATAAAAAAAAAATAACTTCCAAAACCATCAAACGGACCTTAACTTACGCTAATCATTATCTTTTCGTTTCTGTTACACATGCTTGGAGTTTTAAATAGTATGTATATATGACATTATGGAGGAAATATCTCTAATGTATTCTCATTTAGTAAAGGAACATTATTTTTGCTTCGCAAAGCAAAACCTGAAGCAAGTTGGTTCTTCACCAAAGCCTATCGTAAATATTTAACATCTATTTCACCTAGAAAGGTATGGTTTGTGCGATTCAGAAGTGGTGATTTTGGCATAGTAAAGACAAAAGCACCCAGGTAGAATTAAAATAGTTCGATAATTAAGAATGGGGTTATTACTCCATTAATCCAAGTTACAAACTTATTGAAAGTCACTTAAGAAGCAACTTAAAAAGTAGCTGAATTTATCAAAAAATAAAGAATTTGACTACCAAACAATTTAAAGCCGTGGTACATTGAAAGACGAGTTTGCATACCAAAAATGATACTTGAACGTCATAAATAAACTGATTTTTCCATCAACTAATTACGAAAGATGAAAAATGGACCCATTAAAATATCCCAAAGCTGAATTAACGTCAAAAACGAATTTCCATGGCGCCATATGCTTTGTATATGGTTGGTCAATATGTTTCATTTATTTTGAGTTGCTAAAATCAGGCCAGACGGCCACAGGGGACACAGTTGATTCGCTGGAAGCGAGTACTAAACGAAAAATATCCGTAATATGCGACGTAATATGAAGACTTATATAGATGCCAAAAAGATAATTCATTTTCAATAGCCAGCCCTTTTAACAGTTGTCAGGAATCAACCTGTAACTACTTGACCCATGAGAAGTAATAACTATGCTTTTAATAAAACTTGAACAATACTTGAACGTTTCAGCAGTACATTTAAATTATCAAAATTTACTACAAAAATAGTGCAAATTTCGCGGCTACATTTCGCAAAACTTAAGTGGTCTTCGCGAAACAAATCCTCATTTGAGGCATGTTAGTAATGTGAAAAACCGAACATGTGCACGTTGCTCAAGAACAACTGAAAATTATGCTGTTGTAACCCCATAGTGTTAAGAACACTTTGGTTTGCACGTTTCTAGTCGATCTGTGGCATTCTGAGCATTCCACAAACGATATTACACCGAGTCTTTGCTTTCAAATGTATCAAACTGATTCGGAATTTCATCAAAAAAAAACATTTTAAGTTGTAAGGCTGCGCAAACTAGCCAAATTGTCCCACTTGGGACTCGGAACCAAGACTTATTGTTTAAAACTCCTCTCATATTCAATGTGTGACTATTTGAAGTGGTTTTTGGTCTGGCGAGGTTGTTGGACCTTACTTTTTGGTGAATGAGGCTTGAACAAGTATTACGGTGAATGTATTGTAGTACCGAACAATGATTAATGATTTTGTATGACCGGATTTGGAAGTTATTAATGTGTATAACGTTTATTTTCAACAAGACAGTACGACGTGCCGCACCATTACAGTCACTCCTTTGCATGAAAAGTGTGTTTGCTCGAAAAGGCGATAACAGTTGGCCACAGAGATTTTGTAATTTAACACCTTTAGACTTCTTCTGTAGGGTTACGTTAAAAATAAAGTCAATAGCATTCAATCGATTTAAGACCACAAAGATTAAATTCATGAAGTTATCGAAGACAAAGAATTGCAAGTGTGTGAATTATTAATAGAAAATGTAATTAATTTTAGATTTTGGCGGCCATTTGTTTTATATCGTTTTCCATGTTTAAAGGCACACACTCCTTTTTACAATCAAATTAACATCCGATGATTTCGTTAAAAAAATATTCGTCTTTTTACATATCAAAATGATCTCTTAAGAACCCCCGTGTGGTAGTATTTCTTAAGGCCTTCAAAATAGGCGTTTGTTAAGTTATTTTCTCTTCATCCAGTCCAAAAACTCCTAAACTTCTTCTAAAAGTATCTGGTAGTCATGGGTTAGCTGTCGAATATAAATTATTGAATTTGAGACTCTTTTGCTCATTTTTTTTTTCAAAATTTCCGCGTATATTCTGCTACCTTTGCTAGGGACAGATTGTTTGTTTCTCCATATCCTTATCTAATAATCCAATAAGTGGTGTTACCCTAAAAAAAGGGAAAATTGGATAAAGAGTGTGTAACTTTTTTTGTGCTTCAAATCCTCCGGTTTATTGTGGTTTAGTGCGTTGAATTTCCTCCCCTCATAATCTTAATTACAGTCGTAACTGGCGACTGCGTTAATATAAGCAAATTACCAGCGTGTGATAAAATTTATTACAAACCATATTTTCTTATTCAACCAGGCCAGGCATTACAAAGAACGCTTACACCACTATTAACAATGGCCAATAACATTCGTCATCTCCAACATTTGAATAAACACCCACTACCACCAGCAATACCTTGATCAGAACCACTATAAAATCTGGCAGTTTAAATGACCATTTGCCTGGAAGGCAAACGAACACAAGAAAAGCAGCCACAAATAAATCAACACAACAAACCGAACAATTGACAGACAGACATAGAGCGCGCGCGAGAGAGAGAAAGACCTTTTGGACAAATATTTATCACAATAACATGTATCCTTTTGCCTTTTTTCTCTCTTTCCCCCTTCTACTGCGTTAGCCAACCCACCAACCATCGCTAAATACTTTTCACTTTTTTTTGTTTGTTTCTTTTTATTTTGCAATTGCGTTTGTTACAGGGCCTTAAGTATCATAAAAACTTCAATTCACTTTCGCAGTAGTGGATGGTGCCGGAATCATAAATGGCGGCTGAATGTGGGGAGGAAACTTGAAAATAATAAAAGAATCGATTCGAATTCTCATTTAATTATTGGAATGTGTGTGCTGAAACAGTGTTTTAAGTGAAAAACGTTGTTGTGTCTTTTGATTGTGGCAACTTTTTTTATTTTAAAATTTATTCGTTTTCGTTGTTATTAATCTTTGGCAGAAAATGTATAAATTTGCATTTAATTGCAGACAATCAAGTTGTTTTTTTTATTCAGTTTTAATTGGGTTATTTACCCATTAGCTATTTAAGAAAAAATTTGGTTACTTCTTAATTACCGCGTAATTTGCCTGTGGGGGTTAAAAGCAAATTCAAGAACCTTTTTCTTAATCTTTTAATACAATAGAAATTAAAAGGGATGTCAAAAGTAAACTTTGTTAAATTTTTATTGTATAGCCCGACCATATGACACCCTATGTTACAATGTCCCTTGGTGAATTGTAAGCACCATGTAAGCATGGTTGTAATTCACTTTCAAAGCACATCTGTAGGCATTTTTTGCCGAATTTCTCTAGAAACCCAGCAAAGGTTTCTCGCCCGTTGATTTTAGACACCAAGACCAGCTGTATGAGCAGTTGACATAGCTTGACTTTTATTTTTTGCGCAAGATGTTTTCATCATAGTAGTTCTTCGAAGACCACCTAAAAATCTAGCCACCAGTACAATTCTTCTCTTAATTTCCGCAGTTACTTCACTTTTTGATATTAATTCAGGCCATAGGTTAGGTAAGACGAGGTTAAAACGGCTTCAAGACTGAGGCCATAAAGTCCATTGTGATAGCTACAATTACCCTATAGCTACCATTGAACAGCTATCTAGCCAGTTCGCCCCTCTATAAATGTCTGATCACTCCTACAGGTATTTCCTTCAGGGCTGTAGTGCTAACTATGTAGTTACCGAATACCCCAGCTCTTAGCCAACCCAAGAAAAGGTGTATCGTAGTTTCTTTATCTTTTTCCGTGCAGCAGTTACAGAGAGCAAAGTTCCTATGGTTCAAATTAAGAACATGTTTCACAACAAGCAGATAACTCAAGCTTCTCTACAAGTCATTTGGGCCGGATAGCATCCCAGCACTGGTCCTGAAGCAGGTTCGACGCCTATGCGTCGATTAGCTAAGCTTTCTAGTGCGTTATATCGCGTCGATTTTTTTCCATCCTGTTGAAAGATTGCTAATATGACGCCAATTCCTTAACAGGGCTAGACTAATACCTTTAGTACTTGCGTCCAATAAAAGTTTGTTCCGCACTCTCTAAAATTAGGGAGAGTATTATTAATCACCATCTTGTGAGGTATTTGGAGTGCAACGATTTGCTAAGTGATTGTCGCTAAGGTTTCCAGAACGGCCGTTTTGTTGTTGACATGCTGACGTTACTCTCAGAGAAATGGAACAGGTCGATTTATGGTTCTGGGAAGAGTAAGGTTGTTGCTCTGGATTTTTCAAGACGTTTGATAGAGTTTGACATGAAGCTCTCATTTCAAAACTTATTGCTTTTGGTGTCAGTAGTCACTTCTCTCGGTTTATATCGAACTATAAGAGTTATATTGGGTATGTACAAGTTAATAATGTCGGCTTTTTGCTTGAAAAATGCATTTATTATTACAAATGAATTGATACATTAGTCAAAGTCTTGTCCATCGTTAGCCACTACTTTTACTCATCTTTCTAGTAGGATATGGATTCCGCGCCAAAAGAACTGCTCTGGTTTTGAGGTAAAGAATGAATCAAGCCAATTTCTGATACCCTGTTCTGAAGTGAAGAGTGTTTTGCATCGGTCGAAACAAATGGTAGTCAGAAGCACCAAGGACTGGGCTATAAAACAGGTAAATCAATATCCGCTGTTTTCCAAATAGTGTTTGGTCGCGCGTTGTCATGATGGAAGATTATGGCCTCATGTCTGGCCAAATATTCTGGTCATTTTTTGTTGATTGCTCTTTTCAAACGAATCAATTGTGTTCCTTCCAGGTCCCCTGTGTTTGTCTGACCCGATTTCAACAGCTCAAAACACCCTTTGATCCCGCCAAACACAGAGCATTACCTTGGCGTCATGTAAATAACTGGTTGTGTGACTCCCATTGATAATGCAAGTTCTTCTTGCGTTTGACAACAATCTTCGTCGAGTAATGCTTCTAATTCGTCATCTCCGTTCACAAGTTGAGTTGTTTGAGTTGGTGCATGTTGACCGTAAGCTTCTATCAACAATCGATAACTTTCAGCAGCCGTTTTCTTCAAATGAAAGAAGGTTATCAGACTCTCCCGTAAAACATTTTTTTAAGCTCTAAATTCGACATTATCATAGCGATGGAAAATGTGTGTGTTTACACTTTAGCGTCTATCGAATACTGAGTTATGTTGTTTAACCTCTAAAATACCATATTTGTTGTTATTGACACAAACCATATGTGATTGTTATGCCAAATGTTGTCCAAATCGACATTATTAACTTGTATACCCAATAGATGGGATCTCATCCGACAAGTTCAGAATAAACTCAGGGATACCGAAACACTCTCTTGCGAAATTGAGGGCGAATCATTAATGACGGTAGGGTAGCCAACCCTATCGATTCAATAGAGCAAAGTGTGTTTCATTGTTTTTATCGGTACTATAACTGAATGTGTTCTGACGAAATTAACGGAATTAACGTCAAATTAAGATGGCGTTCTTCACCACCTCGATATTATGTGGGCCCATAGTAATGATTGCATTCACTCCGGTCTGGTTTTTCTCCGTTTACCTTCAGACTTACTGAATTCGATTTTTCTCAGGTGCAAGGAATGATTCAAATGTGCCCGTTGTTCTACCAGTCTAATCAATATTATCAACGTAGACAAGTATTTACTAAAAAAACTACATGACATCGCTAAGCTTTTCAGATGTGCTTCCAGCAGCTTTCACGCAATTCTAAGTGTTGTTCAAAGTCATTTTGAATTTGTCAAGAATTTGTCTTCTCAAAAATTTGTCAGAATGTGAAAACATGCTCACTTACTGAGAATATTTTTACATTCTTTCCTATCTTCTTTTTTCGTGAATAGGGCATATTATGGTGGCGTTCCACTTTTCTGGCATCGTTATTCCATCCCAGATTTTGCACAGTAGTTGATAAAAAGCACTAGTAAAACTTGCTTCTAATGCTTTAAGAAGTTCTGCTTGGATTCGAGAAGTTCTACTTGTTGTTCTTCATTTTCTAGACCCCTGTTAATTTCCATTATCTATTCAAACTTCAAAATTATTATTTTGTCTTAAAATGCCTCCTTTTTCTATTGTATTGTCGACGTTAGTAATTAGTAATTTTTGTTTTTGTTTTCGTAGGGTTTTTTTTTTCAATAAAATTGTTTTTCTTTTATATGATGTTTTGTTTAGAGGAGTCTTCACTTTTTTTTCCTATTGTTCATAAACATCCATTGTTTGGGACATTCTTTCATTAATTCATTAATTTATATTCACTATTCATGTTATATTTTATAATATAATTAATTATTACATTTTCGGTTTTCATTTGATTACTTAACAATGAATTTCACCAAAAATAGAAATCCTAACACAAATGTCAGGCTGAAGTGAAATTCACGTTGAGGTCTGAGGTAAAAGCCATGGGCTGAAATTATTCATAAACAAATTTGAGTAATTAATTATAAGGAATTTTATTTCAGTAAAATATGATTAACTTCTGCGTGTGCTTATCATAAATATTTTGGGCTGAAAGGGAGTCAGAAGTAAAAATGTATGGTTTTTAATTGAACTTTGAATTAATGCATGAATTATTATGAATTGCAGTAAAATGTAATCGTTCTAGGAACATTGAAGTTACTTCCTGGATGATTTTAAAATTAACATGCTTTAAGGTTAAAATTTGCATTGATAGTATTCAATTCCTAGCCGTGTCCCACGAATAATACGAACAATGTTGGCATAGGTTTTGGCGAAAAAGTTTAGCTAAACATGTCACATCATGTAACGCCACAGGAAGTAATCGATTACATCCACAAAAGTCGACTATTTGGAGTGGATTGTCTGTATTTTTCACGGGAATTCCTAATCCCGTAATTCCATCAAATTTATGCGGGAATTCCCGTGATTTTTTTAAATTCATAAACACGTGAACACATTGAAGAAGTATGTCTTAAATTGGATATTGAAACCAAATGAAACTCCATACCATTAATGAATTTAATCAAGAAAAGCCTAATAGATTTCGAAGTGAGTTAGCTGTGGATTGAATCCATTGTATTATCAAGTAAGCTATTGAATGGTGATAGTAAATGCTTTGTGGTATGTTTACAATTTTAATCAATAATAACTTTCCTTGGAAAAACAATGTTTGAATCTCTTATATGTATATTAGGGACATAGATTATTCGAATTTTTTCAAAAACCGGTTTTCGAATAATTTGAACAGTAGCGATTTTTAAAAAACCGGTTAATAATTTTATTTAAATAAAATTGTTCTTGATTCTTGAAGCGCAGAGCTGGACTACGTCGGTTTAAAAATAAGCAGAACCTGGCGCAGAGCTTAAAATTAAAGTGACAATCAACACTGACAATAATTCTAACAAACTTCATAAAAACTATGCCAAAACGGTGTGCAGAGGCCATAAAAAACAAAGTTTATTACTCAAAGTACTGAAAAATTCTTAAGTTTCGAACAGCTACTCAAGGTGCTAATTTCGTTTTTGTTGTATTACTTGGTAGAGAATGGAATTAAAGGTTTGTTATTATAGTTATAATTTAGGTGCCTAAGATAACAAGAATTAAACGTGTTACTTTGAATAAATCTATTTTTTAGTAATAAACGAGTCCTTAATTTCCTTAGCAAGAAACGTTGCTAATGCGTCGAGCAATACTGTTGTAAATTCATGCACCACGTATTTATTATTTATTACAACCAAAAAGCCGTCGGTTCAATCCCAGGCAACACCACCTGACAATTTTCTACAGCGATATCACCTCACAACATTGCTAGCGATTGATTATGTGCGTATTTACGCCGTGAAAAACTTTTCTAACTAATATATCTGCCGTTCGGAACCGGTTTTTGTGGGTTTGTAGGTTTTTAAATGAGTCTAGTTGTAGAAAGTTAATAAGTCAAAGTTGTCAAAAAACTGAACTAACAAGATGCGCTACCAGATATCATTATAAATGACATGCGATTTCCCTTCAAACAGAATATTTAATTCATAATTTTTCTCAGACCTTTTTTACTAAGCAATAATATTGTTAATTTTTAACTTTTTTTAAAATGTTTGAGTTCTTTTTAATTGCGTCAAAATAAAATAGACACCACTTTGTTGTTGTTTTACAGTTTTTATTTTCTCACTTTACAGTATACAATCCAACTTATTTATCTTGCACTTAATGTTCGTTTATACAACACATTTATTTACGCCTAAACACGACTTTATTTTATGACTGCAAAACGATAATTATCTCACCAAACGAAATGTGCCATCTTTTATAGCAATTTATTAACAATTAGTTACTACAAATTTCTCTTTGTCTACGTTGAATTCAAAAAATGTAAAATTATAATACAGAAAAAGAAATCGAACTGGCAACACTGTTAAACATGTAGTAGGACTCTTAATAGCACAGACAATTAGGGCAGTAACAGATACAGAGCCTTAACACAAGCCAGCTATATATTATAGCTGAAATCTCACCATACAGTCCATGATGTGATGTATTTTCTTTATTGTCATTTTTATTTTCGTAACAATATCTTTGGCGAATAGTACTTCGATTTGTATGTTATTTGTAATATTTAACTGCATTGCTTTAATAAAAACGGTTTATTATCGAAGAGATTTAGACCCTAATTGAATAGATTTTTTTATAACCCTTAAACCAGGCCTCCCTTCTCAATAATTTCTCTCTGTATAGTTATACCATTTCACTTTCTGAATGTAACGAGTACATATTTTTTTCTGAATAATTGTAAATCATTATTTATCATCCGATGTAACAGCAACCATCAATTAATTGTGTTTCAACTCTATTGACTCTATTGGCTGTATTGCTCATTGAATTTATAATTTATTAATAAATAGGAAAAAAATCTGGCATTTGATCAAATATTTACAATTTATATAAAAATACATAAATACATATAAAATATGTACATATGTATATAAAATAAAAGTAAAAATTTATGCAAAAAAAAAAAAATGCAAATACACGTGCTATTCATATACATACATATGTTATATTCTTTTTTTATTTTAAAAAATTGTTAAAAATTAACTAAAAAAATTAAATTTATTACAAAAATAAACACTAAAGATGCACCTAGAAAATCATTAAATATTGTTCATGCTAAACAAACAAACATATGAACTTCCATATTTTCCATTTGTTAATTTCCCTACACTAAGGAGTATAAGGAGTAGATAGTCCGATTGTTTAAAATCGGAGACAGTAAGCTTAAGATCCTCGCATGGCCAATGTAATATTGATCTGCAACATCCAGATGCATTAACCCTCATTGCGTTTTAGGCAGAGTTGGCCATTATACTAAGATCAATAGGAACAATGTGCAGTATAGGCTTCAATTTTTCCTGAAATATTTTCTGCCGGCATACGTGTGCTATAAATTGTAAATGAATGTATAGAGTGCTCCAATTAAAACGCACAATGTTAATTGTAAATAAAACAAAGAGTTTTTAGAGAATTAAATTAATTATTTTTATTATGATAGAAAGATCTATGACAATTATGTTGGAAACAAAATATCGGCCAAATTCTCGCCACGGCTTCGGTGGCATACCTCTATCCTTCGGTCTATATATTCAATGACTCTGAGACATAATTGAGGTTCAATCTTGTTAATGTGCCGAATTATCTCATCCTTTAGGTCTTGAATTATTATTGGCTTATTGATATGCACTTGATCTTTTAAATATCGCCAAAGAAAGAAGTCCAACGGCGTCAAATCACATGATCGTGGCGGCCAATTACATTACCACGACATGAGACAACACGGTTATTGAATTTTTCGCGCAAAGAGCCATTGTTTCGTTGGCTTTGTGGCACATATCGCCCAGAGATATATCCCCAATTTCGGGGCACAAGAAGTCCGTTATCATCTCGCCATAGCGGACACCATTTACGTTAACTGCTTGACGGCTCTTCTGCCACACTATCGCGAACAACAGCAATGTTTTCCGCAGAACGAACTGGGCGAGCATGCACAGGTGTATCCACATTTCCTACAGACCCGAATTGCTGAAATTTGCGCACAATTCTCCTGACCATAAAATCACGAAGTGCTAGAAATGCATTTTGATTTCAACGCTCATTTTCGCAAAAAGCTTTAACAATCTGAACGCGCTGCTTAATTATGTAACTCTCCATGGTTGAATTTGTCAAACACTGAAACAAAAAAATGTCAAATTAAGTTAGACAAAAAACTTAATGTTACGATGCGTCGGGCATTACGCTTGGTCTACCCTTTATTTAAACGACGAAAATAGTATTGTGTACCGTGAAGTAAAGCGCAATATGCATAAACACGTACTGTGGAGATTAAAATGGTAAAGGCACTTAGTACCGTAGACTAGTCGAGAGAAATGGTTCGACCTGGTTCCACTACGTCCTTGGATGAAGCTATAGCATTTGTTTATGTAAAATATTTTGTTACCAGTATTAATTAAAATAATCGCTTAATTACCAAGACTGTCACAGTCAGATTCAATTTTATCCGATTTTAAAAAATAAAGTATCTTTTTAAACATACTACATTAATAAATCTAAAAATAGGATAGTTTTTCTATAAAATGGAGTGTAAAAACGACTCTAAACTTGAAAAATTTGGAATGAATTAAATACAAATGTGTCTGCTTAAGGAATATACACTGATTTCTTAAGTTTACTTAAGTATAGTATACACAATTTAATAGGTATTTAATAGGTATGTTCCTCTTCTTTCCATATCCGTCAATAATCTTAAAGTTTATTAATATTTAGAAATCGGGTTTTTACCCGTAACTCAAGATTTTAGAGGTGCTGCGAAAATTTCGAAAACAGATTCTTGTTGTACTCGACAGCACTTATCAGCATTTCCCAGATATTTCTTTTTTATTTATCTTCATATTGCTAGATTAAAGCATAGAACGCATTCGCTATGAAAATTAGATTCCTACTAGTGAAAGATAAGGTCTATGCTAATGTCCGACAATTGATTCAAGACCTTAAGGATAGAATTCGTAAAGCTGGCTGATATGTTCAACAGAGCTGGTTTAAATTCACACATCTTAGAGGTGCAGAAAAGGCTTTCGGATGAGAAGAACGGAGTACCTGCTAGTTTTTAATTTCGTTGTAACGCACACAATGGTAGAAGTGCTAAGACGTTTATAATACCGGATATTCTGATAAGAGATTTTATTTTGATATGTTTAAAATCAGAATTTCTAAGCGGTATAAGGATGTTTGTCTCTTTGTAAAGGGGAGGTGTGTTGTTAATAATTGAAAACTATTTTAGCCAAATGACCGCCACGGCTATAATGAATTCTTCAACACCAATTCGCACATTTGCAGCTGTATGTCCTCAATAACTTCACAAATTCAGTCTTTGAAGTTTTATATCAGTTGTGGGCCGCTGGCATAAACTTTATCTCTCTTCACATAGTCCTAGGAAAAACGTTTAGGGATGTAAAATTACCAGATCTCGGTCTCCAATTGTGACCGCCTCTTCGAGAAGTCATACTGTCAGAATACTTTTCACGCAAAGGAGCGATGATATAGTCAGTGGCATCTAGCTCCGTCTTGCTGAAAGTAAATTCCGGCCATATAAAATAATAATAATAATAAAGCATTTGATAACACAATCCATTCACTGTAAACGCTGCTACAGCCTTATCTTGAAAAAATAAGGCCCAATTACCTCGCCAGATCAAAACTGAAAGTACGGATCAGTTTGATGCATTTAGGGGACCCATTCAGCTAAGACATGACGTTGTTGAGGGTCGGCGCTTAGGATTTATTGTGTTAGTTGAATTTGAATAGCCTTAAATCTTAGTTTTTATACAAAATACGGTGTAACTTCATTTGTGGAATGCCCGAGAAATTGATAAACCTTAGTTTTCCTCAACAGTATAGGCTGAAACAACAATATTTTCAGTTGTTCTTAAGCGCCATGTACGTGCTCAGTTCTTTCTTAGTAGCTTGTCTTAAAATCTCAAATTTTTCCAGTACATATACAGCAGGTCGAGAAAGTGTTTTACGATGACTCAGGAACGCTAGAGTTTTTACCATATTATGGGTTGTTGAAAATGAAGCGTCTTATTTAAATACCCTGTTCTATTTGATGACATTACTAGTAACTTTTGCAAGATTCCGGTTTTCCGGTTTTGTGTAGTAAGTACAGCAATACGCCTTAAGACTTGTGAGTAAATAGCCCTATATTGGGTAATCCTTCTAGTCTAAGGTAACAATGTTTTCAATAAAGTTTAAACATTTTTGTATATGCGAACTCAATGGTAGTGATTTGAAGTAATATTTTGCATAAGCCTGTTTGCTAGCGCTTATAAGTATATAGAAATGGATTAGTCCATGATAATATCGTTTAGCCTTTACACTTTCCACTTTAAAAATAATCTTGTAAAGCAGGGTATCGCATAATCGGACTTAGTTATCATTGTTTTTTGTTCTTGTTTTTTTCTTTCGTTTTAAAATTTTGTTTTTAAATTTTTTACATTTTAATGTTTTGCATAAATCGAAATTATTGTTTAATTTTTTCTTTTCTTCGCATTTCGAGTCATGAATATTAATTGAGCTCAACTTACAATCGCTATTGAACACTATTAAAAAGTAAAAACTTGCTGTTTTATTTAAATTTAAAATATTTTATGTTTTATATTGTATATATATTTGTTTTTTATTATTTTAATTAAACATTCCAATTGTTACTTTTCCACACACAATTTATTTTTTTACAAATTTTCCACATTCAATGTTATTTTAATGGAACAAAATAATTGTTGTATTTAATTTCAATAAAATTTTAAATTTTTTCAAATTTATTTACAGAGTCTTTTTACGAGATGTGGTTGAAACAGCCAATATTTTTATAAAAATGATGGAAAAATTTTGTAAAGATTCTGTGGTTGTACAAGATAGGAAACGTACAAAGAATCGTTCTAAAAAGTCGAAAAAGTCGAAAAAGCCACAACAAGAAACAGAGGTAAGAAAAAAAACTACATATATTACGTGTCATTATGTATAAAACAGCACATCATTAAAATGGACGACTTGGCTTTGGAAGCAGTGCTATATGACGAAGTCAATTCAATTTAAATAGACGTCATTATTTCTGAAAGTACACCTCGTCCAAAGAAGCATAGATTAAGGACATAGAGAAGATATTCTAGGGGTATAGGATAAAGTCCGTTACGTCCGTTGTACGGCATACAGCGCAGTCACGTTGTGATAACAGCACGGATATTTCCTTGCTTACTTAGCAAAGAGTTTTCATCTATTTCGGTCTTTGGCCTAGCGTTCTCAATGTTAGGCTTATGTTGCATGTTCTGAAAACTATTGCTAAAGATTCCTGCCGTGTCCAATAACTATACGCCCTACTGCCAATATTTGTCCCGGTAATCTTTCGGGTGGCATTCTTATAACATAGCCGAACCATCTCATCTTCTATTATTCGATGTGCACGTTCAAGGGCGTAATCTCCAGGCCACTTTTAATTCGTTTTTTTTTCGAACCCTGTCCCTCATAGTTCTATTTGCCAGTGCTCGGCCATGGAATATTGTGGGCACTTTCCGTAAGAACGGTCTTTAGATATAAAGTTTAGCTATGAGTAAGGGTGATTTTACAAGTAAGTAGTCCTAGAAACTAACGGATGGAATCACTAGCAAAGCGGTAACACACCGTCTTTAATTATGCATTAAAAACAACCCAAGCTGCGCCTGATGCAGAATGGATCGGAGCTTACAAAAGTTGTACTAAAAGCTTTGAAAAGTATAGAGAACTATAGGCCTATCATTTGTTCACCCAAAACTCAACATGATCAAATGAAAAACAAATATATCTGCGGTTACTAAATATCACTTTTTACCTCTCACCGGTGTCTGGAATATGTTATGTTTAAACCAAACCTTGAATTTTTGTGTTAGATAGATGCTACCCCCTGGAATATCCTTGGATAGTTTATTATCCGAATAAAAAATAAAACTGACCTTCCAGATTTATTTGGAGATCTTATTTTCTTACAACGAGCACCTGCAGCCCTGAAATCTTAAGTAATTCCTGAAGGAGTTTGTGCCTAAATTTTAAGTCAAAGTAATTGAACAAATGTAGTGTTGTATCCAATGCTGTTGATGATACATGATGGTTCTTAATTTCTAAGTAAAAAGTTTGCGCTTAACACAGATGTTGTAGACCTTTTAATGAAATTCGGGTACTTGTAGTGGACACATCCATGGTATTAATTAACGCAATCCCACCCAACGTGGGATATTATATAAACTCAACGAAACAAATGGCGACACAGTAGTGATACAACAGCGTAACATTTGTCAACAAGAGGACACTGAAGATTTTTAGTTTATACACACTGTGATTTCCAAACGTGAAAGGCCGTTTAATCAAACGAGTGAAGTCATAACATGTTACAATAATAGTTTTAATTAAAAATTTAGGGTGTGCTTTAGAGCTTCGTAACTTTGAGTTGGCAATACTGTTTTATTTGACAACCGATTCAACAGCTGATAGTTGCTTTTTGTTTAGTTTGGTTTGAAATTTCATTATGATTAGTCCTACACTAGAGAAACGCTTGCAAATTTTTGCAATTTTTAATAGAATTTCCATTCAAAATTTCGTTCTCCGATGAAACCCATTATTAATTTGATGGGATACATAAAGAAGCAAGCTTTTTCCGAAACAAAATTACTGTTTGGTGCGCTTTATGGGCTGGCGAAGTTAGTGGCCCAAAATGTGATGGTCTGAATGTTAGCGACATGATTAGAAATTATTTGTACCCCATTCATCTTGCCGACATGTGGTTCCAACAGGACGGAGCCACATGCTACACAGCGCTCACTACAATTGATTTACTCAAAGAAACTTTTGATTAAATTGAAATTTCACGTAATGGTCCAACTAATTGGCTACAAAGGTCGTGTGAATTAGCCCCATTGTATTATTTATTTGGGGTATATTAAGTCACTTGTCTATGCCGATAAACCAGAGAAAACTCAACACCTGGAAATCAACATTCGCAGAGTTATTGGCGAAATATGGCTATACATGCTCTGGTAAATGTATGAAAATTGGTGTTCCAGATTGCGCCATGCACGTGCCAGTGATGAGGGCCACATGGCCGAAATCATATATTAGTATTAATGTCATAAAATTTTCTATCCAAATTGATATTGAAAATATATTTCTTTGTTTTATTATGATTTGTACTTCCGTAACTGTAAAAAATACTATATTTTTTATTTGCAATTTTTAGACTCATTAAATTAAATTTTTTCAAGGACAAATACGTAACAATATTTTTCCAAAAAGAAGACGAAAGGTCATTGCTAACGGTGGCCAATATTTTTAATAAAGTTTTATTGTTGATACATTTAATAATAAAAGCCTACAATTTTCAAAAATTATCGCATTTTTAAGTTAAAAAGGTTTGGTATAAACCTGTTACTTCACGTAGCCACACAAGAAACAATCGAAATGTTACAAATCGCACAACCTTGGAGGCCAATTGACGGATACATTTTTCGAAATCAACTTATCGCCAAATTTTGGTTTTAGTACATATATAAGTCGATAGTTACAGTTGCCGTATGGCATGTGGATCCATCATGTATATTAAAAAAATAAATTATTGATCCTGGTGCGGTAGCTATCTCCGTTGACTCTATTGTATGTCACCAACGTGCTGAGGATTGATTTCACTACATATGCGGCATGATTAACAGACTCGTTAAGTCACAAAGGGGCTTCATCGTTGAACACTATTTTGTGAAGGCATTGTATGATTAGTTGTGCAAATTAATCACTGATTTTCAAACTAAACTAAACAGAGCATACTAATCATAAATGTCAAAAAATAAGACAGTTGACCTTTTGGAAAGTTCTAACCGGCTCAACGAAACCTTCTAAATATTCCAAGACAAACACATGAGACACGATTATTATTATTATGACCTGTTGTTGCTATAAGGAACAAGTTGCCACAACAACCTCTCTCCATTCAGCTGTGCTTGATGAAAGATGTCT
Source organism: Wohlfahrtia magnifica (assembly GCA_023159175.1). Taxonomy (NCBI): domain Eukaryota; kingdom Metazoa; phylum Arthropoda; class Insecta; order Diptera; family Sarcophagidae; genus Wohlfahrtia; species Wohlfahrtia magnifica. Next base: position 6,173,602 of record JAKWBJ010000222.1, on the reverse strand, counting down.
TATTTCATTCAGGTTTGAGCAGTTCGCTAAACTCCATCAAGTTGACGTCGCCAGATATGTGGCAGAATTCGTCGTGTATAGCCCAAGAGATTCCAATCAATAGCCACTCTAGTAGTATCACCTTGACGTCCGTTCAGCGTGTGGTCAATCCAGCATCATTTCCGGTTAAGTATCTCATTACACGATTACATCCACAAAAGTTGACGGAAATACCCCATCACGTAATCTCGGAAAAATTGCGGGAATTTTTTTAATGTGCACAGCTGCACATAATAAAGAATAAGTTGGATATGGAAATTAGGCTAAACTCCATTAGTATTATTAAGTAATTGTCGATTGATTCCAATGTAATATCGCATATTGAACACATTTAGTTTTAAATTTTCAGTCTTCTTTAAATTTAAACATTTTTAAAAACAATTTCTAAATTAAATTTAAATTTTGTTAAATTGTTTTTCTATTAAACACACGCAATATTTGTTTTTTCTTTTTTTTAACAAAATAAAATAGAATAAAATACAAAGAGAAAAAACAGAAGTTCTATCGCTTTTATAATCGGATTGCATAAAAAAAATTAAAATAGATTATACAACAAAAGATATTTAAAACCATTTATTATCATTTATTATCTGCATTTTACTCATTTTTTCACTCTTTTTTATTTTTTTTTTTACAAAACATTATAATTTTTTTGTTATAATTTTTGTTTTTCATTTAAATATTAAATTTTTCCATTATTACTCGTATATTGTTGTATATAGAGAGACCACAGTCTCTCAATAATTTTATATTGAAAATTTATGTTTATCATCAAATTTAATTGAATGAAAATATTGTTGTATCAGCACAAAAATTTTTGTTAAATTAAAAACATTAAAAAGTATACATACATATATTTTTTTATAATTAAAAATAAAAAATCACCAATTTATCTTAAATCTATAAATACAAAAGCCTATGAGATGGGGGTTAGTTTTGTGCAATTTTTATATGGATTTTAAAAGAAAATAAAATGTCCGGAAAAATTGTCGAAACAAAAATGTGTAAAATGTTGCGATAAAAAAATTCTTGCAGAGAAAATACAAAAAAAAAAAAAAAAAAAAAAAATTAAAAAAAATATTCAAAATAAAAATACATTTATTTTTTATTCGCTAAAATTTTTTGTTTTCAAGGGCTTAAAACCCCTCTACGCAGTTATAGCCAGCCTAGCTATACTGCCTTTTTTCGAAAATAAAGTTTTTATTTATATTTTATGTAATAATTGTCGAAGGCTTCTTATTCCACATTTATATGGCGAGTAAATTCATCATCCAAACTCGTATATGGTCTAAAACAGATTTCGACAAAACAGCACTCTGAGCAAATATTCTTTTTTGCTCTCACACATATGTAATCACACGCTTGGACAAAAAAATAGACAAAGGGAAAAGAAAATAACCAGATAAATACAGAGAAAAAATATATTCCATTGCTTACGTTAGTAAACATATTGTTTTACATACTACCTTAATCAGCAAGTTTCCGGAATAACCCCCATGAGTTTTTCGATTTGAGTTTTTTTTTTCTTTTTTTTGTTAATTTGGTACATCTGTTGTTGATATTCCCGCTAAATCTTAGCGTCATAGCCTGACATTTGCAGTTTTTATATTCAACAAAGTGCTTAGTATGGCTTTCATATGCAGAATATATTTTGGGGGTACCCAGGTAACCTGTCCCTCCGTTAAGGGTGTTTAATTAACATTTTGACTTTCTAGATAAATAACTGCTGTAATTATTTCCTATTTGAAAAGAAATTGGGTATATAAGCAGCGTGTCAATCCGTTAAGTGGTTCTTTGTTTCGCCACTCCAAAAAGAAATAAATGAGCTAATATAGGTTTAATTTAAAAAATAATATATTTATAGAAGTTCTCAAAAAGTTTCGGCTTTATAGACCAATTCCTATTTAAAAATAAATTGGGTAACCGGGTACACCGTCATTCACATAAGACTTAATTTGGTGTTTCTCCTTATTGCTTTATATTAACGTTTTTCTTAATTTTTTGTTGTTTTCCGTCATTGTTTTTGTTATTTTTCTTGTTATTTTTGTTATTGTTGTTGTTATTATAACAGCCCTGCTGTTGCTGGAAGTTCCTCTCTGCGAAAAAACTTCCGGTTGGTACAGCGGTCGTTGAATTGACAATCCTTGGCCGACTAGAAGTCCCGCCGTTCCGGAGCGAAGATCCGATTGTCGTGGGAACTTATTGTTTTTGTAGTTGTTGTTTGTTGTTGTCTTTTTCTTTTAGAAATTAATTTTAAGATATGGAAACTTAAGATGTGAAAGAACTCTTTCCAGTGTACACAGTAGGGAGATCGATTACTCAACTTCAAAAACCAGTTAATAATAATTGAAATAACCATTTAATTAGTTCTTTTATTTAAATATAACTGTTCCTATTTCTTAAAGCGCAGAGCTTGACCACGTCGTTTTAAAAATAAGCAGATGCTGATGGAGAGCTTCAAATTAAAGTGGCAAAGAATACTAGCAATAAAAAGCAAAGTTTATTACACAAAGTACTGAAAAATGCTTATGCAAATACTATGTAACAGTGTCACTAAACGATGAGCAAATTCTCGATAAAAAAATACAAACGTATAAAAATTATACTTATTTGAATTAACCGGTTATTCATGTTAAATTAACCAGTTTATTCGGTATTCGAAAAATGAAGATTTTGAAAAAATCGTATTAGACAAAACCAAAAAACCGGTTAAAACCGATCGAATAATAACCGTCCGATCTCCCTAGTACACAGCCATTTGTGCATGAAACAAATGTAATTTTTTCTTGCAGTGTGCTCACAAATTCTTCAGTCAATTTGTAAAATGCAGTGCTATACGTCTGCCGAACGCTGGTCTAAAGTCAGGCAATGGAGACGAGTAAATGTTTTCCACATATAAAAAAAAAAAATCATGAGTAGGGTGGATTACAAAAGCAAATATTAAATGAAACTATAGTCGGTCAATAATATTGTTATGTTCTTACCTTTCTAAAAACGTGTTTTTATGAGTTCGTAGATTGTAGTTAAAATAAAATAAATTTTGTGTTTGGTTTTAATTAAAAGTCGTTATTCAACACAGTTATGTGCACCACTGCTTGTAATCTTTTCACAGGCAAACAGAATTTTTATTCTTATTTAGTCTGTCTGTTTACAACTTTGCAAACAACAACAATTACTCGACAGATCTTTCTTCCTAAAGATCTTCCGACCCGATCGTAGTTATAACTTAAGGTTGTGATCGAACAACCTTTTCTCTTAACTCTCTTTACTGAGTTAGCTCCAACTAACATGGGTTTTTTACTTCACTACTAGCTTCACGAGTTTACGCCTTATAAATTCTCTTCACACCAATAACACATTCGCTGCGTTTACTTTACTTAAACTGATCGTTGTTCGCATCGATGTGTTTTTTATATGGCTGAGTAAACAATACATCGAAAGCTCTCGAACCTCTCGATATTTCAGTTAGATTCCATTTCTTTCTTTTAATTTCTTTTTAGTTCTTTTGTAGCCATGCGTATGTAAACGAATATCTCTTTCAGCTCTTAGTATTTGTTGTTGCTTGTTTATTGTCTGTTATTTGTTTTCTTTGCTGCTTAATTATTGTTGTTGCCGTGTTATTTTTATTTACTTTACCTCTGCTAATGTTTGCTGTTGTAGATTTGGTTATTTGTAAATAGCACGTATAGTAGTTGTTCTTGCAGCTTTTGTTTATTTATTTTAGCGAAGTAATAAACGCATAGGTTTCCAATCTTATTTTCGTAACAATATTTTACAAAAATCTAAACATCTTGTATTCGAAGCGTATTTAGACTAAAGCCTTTGCTGGGAATCGAACCTACGCCTATCGTATTGAAGACTACTCCCTAAGCTACTGTGGCATTCAGAAGTTAATTCTAATCAATACATAGAATCCTGTGTCAACTAACTTACGCAAAATGAGGATCCAACGGCCAATATCAGAATTTGTATATCCCGCAACACGTCGTAATGGAATAACGCTTGTGATTCCTTTTGTGGATAAAGCATTCTTCACTGTTCTTGTTTTCTGACCGTCTGAGTACGTAATCGATTTCCGGGTTGACATTTCTAAAACAAAATTACTAAATTTATTTCGTTTTTAGCTTAAATCGATTTGTAACGAATAATTTTAATTCAAATATAGGCTATTCTAATAAAAGTTTTAAATTTTATATGTAAAAAAACGAGTATTTTTAATTGCCAAGGGAAGCGTGTGCCAATAATAATGGAAAACAATATCAGAAAGAGCACCACACTGTCGCTTGCAATTTCATACTATTTTCAATAAATGATCCTTTACAAATTCACACATTTGCAGCTATATAACCTCGATAACTTCACGAACTATTGGCAATAAGATTTACAGGATTAAATAAAAAAAAATTAAAAATGTAAAAGCATGAGATCTTGGTGGCCAATTGTAATCGCCTCTTTGAGAAATCACACAGTCAGAAAATTTATCGCCCAAAAAAACGATATATGGTTACTTGTGTGACACGTAGCGCCTTTCTGTTGAAAGTCAACTTCGTCCACATCAACAATAGACAATCCTGGCTTTTTCTCGATACTAGAGCCACGTACACGAATCCGGTTCTTCACATTCCTAACTTTCCCCAAAAGCTAAAATTTTTCCACCGGTTTCATAAATATATTGCTATCGGTTTTTGGTTTGTGGTATTAAATAGCTGATTAGAATTTTCTTCTGATAACAATTTGCCACCCAAAGACCAGTATTATTGACCAGTCGTAGTGCCTACAGCTATGTAATATCTTATGTACTATTATTTTTATTTTTTCTTATCAAGTAGGGTGACTTATTGGTCGTCTTCTTTATTACAGTTATTACAAATTTGTTCACATTTCATTCCATATTTTTATTTTTGTTGTAATAATATTCCAGCATATTTGCTCTTTTTCTCTTTTTTTTTTGTCCGCCATCGTAGTTGCAACAGTGGCAGCAAAATGAAAAAAAATCCTATGTGGTTCTCAGTGTGATATCCGACCAATGTCATGCAGCTATCTTCCAATACGAGCCCATCACTTTGTCTTATGTTGCTTTTGTTGTGAAATATTTTAATTTTTATTTCATTCTCTATAAATTATTTGTTTTCAAAGGCACACAATCTTTAATTTAAAAAAACGAATATTTTTATCGCAAAAATCATCATAATTCAAGTCGTAATGGCAAATGTTAATATAGAAGCTACAAATTGCAACAGAAAGAAAATATATATGTATATAATTGATCAAACCCTGTTATATGATACCCTTATATAATGTTGGTTAGGGCCAAAAAGTACCGCGACCACAGTAATCTTATGTGCATCCCCATAAGTTCACCACATCAGATTAAGACTGCAAATAAAGCCAGTAATCCTATTTGGTGTGAGAAGAAGTATCTCCTAGGAACCTTATCCTCTGATCTGATATAGGTGGGTTCTAGTATATATTCCGGCACTTTTTTATTCCCAGAAAAACGAGAAAACATTTTTTGAATCGTCTAATTGTGTAATGTACTAATGCAGTACTAAAACCTAAACAGCTGGTTTATATTGAGAAAAAGAAAAGTTGAGAAAAAGCTATCTAAGCAAATTTGAAGTTGCCAGAGCTGTTACGCATATCCAATGATCATGGTCAAAGAACAGAAACTAGAACCATAAATTCGATCTCATAAAATGTACGAGCTAGCTTTTGACAGGATATAGAATTTAAAGAAATTTAACTCTGTTAAACTAAATCGGAATTCCGAAATCGTTGAAATCACGAAGGCCAGAATTATTGAGCCAAGCTGTTTTTTTGAATGGGAGTGTCTAATCTTCTTTCACATTAGGATTATTGTAACCCACCTATTATACAGATAACATATTAGGTCTTCGAAATAGTGCTGCTTCTGCAGCTGGAGTTGTGATTTTGATTGTAAGGTAAGATGGAGTGCCTATGAGAACAAAGCGCTTTTCTTTTAATCTCTAATATCAAAAGAAAGTTATATTTACATTATTTATCCTCTACTTAAATATTTAACTTGTTTAAGTAATGTAACTCTCTAATAACCATTTCTTTTTTTAATGTTTTTTATCAACTTTGTTCTGCTTAAATTCCTTTCTTACAGGATGAACTATCCAATCGTTGGGCTGAAATGGCTGGAGAAGTTTCACAAATTTTATCAACTGAACTACAATTAGCAGAAGAAGATCAACCAATACCATTTGATTCGGCATCCGAGAAACCAATAGATGATCAAAAGTAGGTCATTTAAACAATTTTAACAATATTTTATTACAATTTTATTTACATTATTTAAATGCAGGAAATAATATTCAGAAATATTTTGGTAGTAGACGGCAACTTTTTGCAAAAAAAAACTATAATATAAAAGTACTAATATTAACCCTAAAACACTTTTACTGAGGTTAACTTCTAAATTATCTATTAATCTATAGCAAGGTTTCAACAATGCAACAAATTAGTACTAAGGCTTACTACATGTTAGATATTAAATTAATATTGAAAGAGGCAGCAAAGTACTCCGGATGGTGATTAAGTCACATACGAATAGTGCAGCTGAAGAACTAAGACTCTCTGCACTTCTTTATGTGATTCACTGGCTAATTTATCACCAAAAAATTTACTCCAGAATTCGGAAGTAATTCGCTTAATTAATTAAAACACATTCCGGTGGGCGGCCCAGGTTCGAACCACAGCACACAACATGACGAAATAAATTTAATTTCGTCTTCGAGTGTTTAATAAATAGTCTTGAACCTCCATCCAGACAAATCCATCTAAAAAAAACCACCCTCACCCTCCATCTTAGCTCTGGCGTTGATGACAAATATCAGACGACTGGTCGATCAGAAGAAAATTACAATGCTAAGTAAGGATCACCACCACTACTTAGCAAGGATCTTCACCACTACTCACCATCATATGGAGGCGAGCTACAGTAGATTAATCATCTACTTAGCTAAAAAATCACCTTGAATACTGAAACTGAAACAAAGCAATGGATGCTTTGTGGAACGCCGGGTGGGCCATTTGAAAGTTTAACTTTAAAAGTGCAATAAAACAAAAACAGTTTAAAATTTTGCCAATTTTATTTTTTTGATGTGAAGTACAATTGATCCAGTTAGAAATGAAATATTATTTCATTCATGTGGCTGCAGCGGTAATTTTTGAGAAATTATTCGAGTGTATGGAGTCGTATCTCGGCAATGGCATCATGAAAATTAACCTTCAAATGCTCAATTGTCGCTGGTTTGTCGGCATAACATTTGTCCTTAATGGTGTCTCACAGAAAATAGTTCAATGGTGTCAAATCGCAGCTTCTTGGCGGCAAACTGAGATCAACATTTCGGGTAATTAAACGGCCATCAAATGTTTGACGTAATAAATCGATTGTGGCATGCGGTGTGCGGCAAGTTCCACCATCCTGTTGAAACAAAAAATAAGTTATCATGGTGCGATAATTGTGTCCATTAACCGTGATGGTTTCGCCGTCCTCATTTTCAAAGTAATATGGGCCATGATGCCTCCGCTCCACAAGCCCCACCAAACAGTCACTCGTAATGGGTGCATTGGCTTTTGAAAGACCACGTTTGGGTTTTTTGAGCCCCAAATAGGGCAATTTTGCTTATTAACGTACCCACCAAGATGAAAATAAGCTTCATCCGAAGAGATGATTTTCTGGCTAAATCGATATCATCGTGCAGTTTCTCGTTGGCCCATCTAGGAAAGCGAAAACGAATTAGATGGTCATGCGGGTGTATACACTGTACGATCAGACTTACGTCTTGGCGCATCAATTAAACCAGTTTCACGAACTATAACAATAAACTTGCGTTTCCCGGGCACTATTGGTCCTTCTCTGCGACCAAATTTTGCACGACAGTTTCGTGCAATTTCCGATCAATTGTCTTTGTTTTGGAAATAAATTTCCAACAAATCCCAATGTTTCTCAAGCGTAAATCGATTTATTTGATTCAGTGGAGATAATAGACAGAATTTTGTGACAGAATAGAATGACATAAGGTATTGCCAGATTCGAAATAACCGCTGGTATCAGTAGATCAAAAAACTCATGACAAAGTTCGACGGTGATCTTGCGGTCAAATAATGTAAATACAAAACTTAGGCTTGTTAGTATTTGCTACTTCTCCTGTATGTGATAGCGAAACTGGAAAAGAAATACAAGATCTTAAAGCTGCTTTTGACACTTTCGCACTTAGAGCATCAAAATCGAAAGACAAAAATGATACTAAATTTTTTTCAATGAAAATCACTTTTAACCGTCACCACAACACACCAACTCAGTTCAGTGCTACCGTCGTTAAACATATTCTCGTCGGACTGGTTTCCACGAAGTTCACCAGGAACCAATTTCACATACGTTGCAACGTTATTCCACATTGCTTGTAAGCCAACCATCTTTCAGAAATTCTCATACTTCCGGCACTCAAAAAACACTTGTTCGGTATCTTGGATTTCACCATCAGAATGTGGGCAGAATGGTGAATTATGAAGCCCAAAAAATTGTAAATAGTGATCTCCATGGCTGCGTTGAAGCCACTTCCTTAAAATTGGGAATCGAATTGTACGTCCATCTCCCCCCTCATTACTTTTAACCATTTTCTCTGCCATTCTCCAATACTTCTATCTCATGCTTCAACCGGCGAACATACTTTTTTATAAATCATCGTAGAATGTCTGGCTTCTATGTTAACGATAATCACACTCAAAACACAAAATAACACTTCATCAGAAATAGTCCTATAGCCACAACATACCCTTATCCTATTCTATCATGATTCGTGATAAGATTTGTACCTTAAACACTTTGACCCAATGGAACCAATATATAATATTATGTTGCCAATTGCTGCTGCCAGCATTTACCGTCCGTAAAATTTTGGACCCATAGTGCTTGACATTATTCCAGCAAGCGCCTTACACGTCCTTCCTGCCTTTTCTTCCGCATATTTATGTGGCACTCCTTCAGTAACGTGGTATTGTTGCGAGCATCTATCTGTATCATAGATGAGGATACGATACTGGAATTTATATTCAGTCGTTGAAAAACCATACACTGTCTGTTCCCAATTCGCTGTTTAAATCCATTTTTAACTTCAACAAGGTCTACAATGTTGTTGTGTAGTAAAGATTTATGCGTAATAGAGATTATTTCCTGTAGTATGGATTGTCGCCAGATGGTTTTTGACCTTCCTGTTCTTTTACCTCCTCGTAGATTAATAATAAAGATATGGAAGCAAATTTCCTGTGACGACTTATGAAGCCCGTGTCCAATCTACCCAATTTTTTTTCTAGTAATGTTTGTATTTATATTTCCTATATCTCTTATATTTGTGGCCATAATATTCTAAGAATTCTTCTAAGATATTAACTCACACATACTCTTAAAAACAAAAAAAAAAAAAAAACAAATCTCGCAATTATAGAGAAGCTCGGAAAAGCAGGTTGTTAATATATGTAACTTTGTGCTAATGCTGAATATGTTTGAGTTCCATAACCTGTGCAGTTGTCAAAATACTCCAATTGTGTTTTTAATACGACTGCCAACATCTTTTATAGTTCCACTGTCCTCCGCAATGATATCGACACCACACGACGCTCCTGAGGAGAAAGAATGTTCAGGACCTCATTTGATCTAGGATCTATCCACATCTCTTTAGTCTTAACTTCAATTATTTTTAGGGGAAATTTATTCAACACAGAGACTTGGGGAGAGTTTAAATTTATCATCCGCATAATCAAGCGACTCTAGTCGAATATAAGACCTCAGAAGATTTCTTACAATTTCACTTGCTCTGTTTCCACTTGCGATACAGGAAAGTACATCCATTACAATAAGAAACAGCAGTGATAGTAGCAAACAGATTTATCAATGTTGTCAAATGGTTCAGACATTTGGTACAGTGCATTGACACCCATATTCTCAATTTATGCCCATATATATATATATATATATATATATATATATATATATATATATATATATATATATATATATTCCTGTGAATAGAATCAAAGCCTTTTCGTAGTCTACAAAAATAATATATAGTAGCGACTGCATCAAAATTGCCTATCCAATTATTACGCTAAGGATATTAATCTAATCTACACACTGTTTTTAGCTGCTGAAATCGTCAGACGTCCTCAAAAAACGTACGATACGAATCTCTTGTTACTGTGCCTTTTCTTCAATTCTGTGATCTAATCGTCGCTCTAATAACGAGTTGATTTGAACAAGTTTTTTAGTTTAAGGATTATGACACGCTATCGTGCAATGCACATGATATGTTATTCGATATATTTAGTAATTCGATCACGTAAGCAGCTACCAGTAGGTGAAGTGTATGCTGGAGGAATTTCTGCTACAGTGGTAACACATGCTTGCAACCATGTCTTGTTTTGATGTAATAGCTATCAAACTGCCCTAGTATACAGAATGTTCTTTGCTTTACATACAAATACACTTGATAATATTTACCAACCTATTACTTATTTTTAAAGCATATGTTTGTAAATGTTAGAAAACTATTAGTTGCGAATCTAAAAATATTTTTTTTTCTCTTTTCTTCATATATGCATGCACTTTGGCCACTGAGTTAACGAACATCCATACAACCACTTAGTATTTGAAGTGGTGAGAGTGTTTTTGGTGGTATTATTTTAGTGGTATTTATTTTATTTTTAAAATGTGGCAATGGCATATAATTAGAAACTTACTACTTTTCATTTTATTTGTTCTCTTTTTTAATTTTTATATTCATTTTGATTCTGGTTAACACAGTTAAAAAAAGAAAGTTGTTTGATTGAAATTTTACTATTTTTTAAATAAAATAACATGTCAGGACTTTTCATTTAAAAGCGAAATTAAAGATATTTTCTCATATTCATCGGAAAAAGTAGGACAATTAATTTGGAAAGTTCGGTTGAAAAGAATTTTGATTTCTAACGATCTGTAAAAGTAAAATAAAATGAAATAATACCTATCGGGTCCGCCATCTAACGTTATTTTTTTCAACTAGTGCTTATTTCGTGAATGGTAACACTTAGCTCATGTCTGATTTGACAGATAATTAGTTTTATCCTTCCGCTGAACGAATATGGTTGTGTATACGCTTGAACAACACTGTAAAATATTGCGACATTACTTTGAAAATCATGGTAATGTTGCAGTATGTGTGCGATTTGTTCAGATGAAGCTCATTTTGATCTTGGCGGGTATATAAACAAGCATAATTGTCGCATTTGTGGCACAGAAAACTCGCACGCATACATTGTAAAGCCGATACATCCAAGACGAGTCACTGTTTGATGCGGATTTTGGCCCAGAGGCATAATTAGGCCATTTTTCTTCGAAAATTATCAAGGAGTGGCCGTTACAGTCAATGGCGATCGTTATCTGGCCATGTTGAACGAATTTTTGTTCACAAAATTTGAAGAGGAGGATATTAGCAACATTTGGTTTCAACAAGACGGCGCTACGTGCCACACAGCCGAAGCTACACTCGATGTTTTGCGCCCTGTTTTTGAAGATCGCATTATCAGCCACAGAGCTGATGTCGTCTGGCCACCTTGGAGCTGCGATTTGACACCGTTGGACTATTATTTGTGGGGTGCCGTCAAAGATAAGTGTTACGCCAACAAGCCAGAGGCAACTGACGCGTTAAAGAACAATATTCGTGAAGCCATTGGTGAAATTCAGCTGCACACAATCGATAATGTGCTTAAAAATTGGACCGATCGTGTAGGCTACTGCATGGCCAGCCGAGGCAGCCATTTGAATGAAATTATTTTCCATTATTAACCGGAAGGATTGTACTTTCAAATAAAAAGAGAAATTTGTGAAAATATTCAGTGGTTTATAGCATTTCAAAAAAAAAAAAAAAAAATGTTTGGCGGACCCTTTAGTAAACAAGCAAATTTAGTGACATTACAAATATTAACCCGTATTGTTGTTTCTAGGAATGTAGTGTTATTTTTAAAATTCTACGTTCAAATAAGTGAATAATAAGCCGGTTTTGCTTTTAGAGATGTACCATAATATTATCTTTATTTAAATTTATGATAATGATAAGGTCATTGATTCATTTATCCAAACTTTTATTTAAACTAAGCCTTAATCAATTACTTTTAATTTATGCAGTTCCCACTTCCTTCTGTCGTCTGAAAAATACGGGATGGCATCGCACTTACTAAATTGTCCAGAACGTTAGAGCGGATTTCGCGCCAGCTGTTGCAGATTGCCACTTTTAATTTGTCTTTTACGCACAAGCAGTTTACGCAAATTTTCCATGGGGTTTAAGTTGGGGGAACGCGCTGGACAATCAAGTACTTTAGTTTTGTGTTCCTCAAACCATTGTCTGGTTTGAATTGCTGCGTTATCTTGCTGAAAGGTGATATTTTTGTCAGCATTTTGGGCCAAATAAGGCATCAAACGTTCAGACAGAATGCCCTGGCACTCTAAACTCTCCATTTGAGTGGAAGGAAAGTAGAGTTCCAGGGTACGATGTGAGCTAAAGCCAGCTCGAACCATCAAACTGCCACCGCCGAAATTCCGTTTGAAAAAACAAGGGCTCCTTCCTTAAATCTCGCTAATAGCTATCTGGTCCATCCAAAAATATATGGAATACCTTATAACCTTTTTAAAAAAATGTTTACCTGATGCCAATTAGTTGCCATGTTGTTATTCGCAAACTCCTTACTCTTAATCTTATGCTGCTTAGTCAAACACGAAATTTTTTTTAATTTTGCTCGAATAAGGTTTGGCTGGGCGTTGATAGCTCTTAGAATTGTGCTTTTTAAAGCTTGTAATTTCAATTCCTCTTTTATTGTTACCGCAGTTTTCATGTCGCAACGTCTTCACACATCCCTGGACCTTCTTACTCGGTGGAGCACTGACAATAGGCTAAGCGTTAATCCAGCACAGACGAAATTGGTACTGTTGACGCGTAAGTACATAATTTCATCTTTTTCCCCACAGTGTCTTCAGGGTGTTAATCTGGAGCTGTCGAATAGTGCGAAGTATTTGAGATAATCCTCGACTCCAAGCTGTCCTGGCTCCGGAATACACAGGCGATGGACCTAGGGCGAACGTTGCGCTGTACACGTGTCGTAGGGCCGATCATTGGAAAGTCCTGTTATCAATCTTACAGATTTTGTACACAGTGGTTAAGTCCATACTTATATACGTTGCGGTTGTGTAGTGGAAATCTGTGGAGAAGTCCACATATGACGGAATCTTTAACAGGGTTCCGCGAAGTGTACCACTGATTATTATGGGTGCGCTCTGGTTCACTCCTTGGAAAGCCTTGTTTGTATTGTTAAACTGGCATCCAATGGACAAGATGACTAAACGGGTGGTGATTAGATCTGCTTTGAGGATGGCGAGTGTATGCGGTATTTTGTTGTTGTTGTATTTGAGATGACGAGGCATTCAGAACTGTGGCGAACCATCTAGCGAAGGAAAGCTTTCTTCTTTAAAACGGAGAGATTGACCATCTAGTTGGGATGCCACTTTCCTCTTGCAGACTTTTGGGTCTGCGATACATGTTGGGCAAGGCACAGATACGGTGGGATAATGAACCCGCCTGGTGTGTATCAAGACAAGTCTGTGTTTATTGATAATCAAAAGCCCTTGTCCACACATTTGCAAGTAATGAATGCTTGGAGCATTTAATGACATGAAGATATTTTCGGACATTGTACCTTTTTTTATACTGAGAGCGAAACTGATACTGACAATGATGGTCAGTATAGAACAAAATCAGCCCAGCGTTTGCAACAAAACTGCTCTACATACCATATAATTTCTCATCCTGTAAGGTAAGATCAAAGGTTGTTACAGACTGTATAACATTTCTAAATGAATGCAGGGTCCCGGGTAATGAGAGCTACCCCAGAAACTACTGTTTTCAGTGTCCCTAATGCGATGCTCCAGCGGGAGAATTGACTCCTGAGTTAAGGGAAATTCACTCGGCTTTAGAGGAATGTCTCCAGACTGAGACAGGCGAAAAAGTTTGTCCTCCTTTTTCCCGGTAAATCCAAGATGCAGTTACTGCTCACTAAGAGCAAACTTAGAATACTACTACTGGTCTATCTATTGGGCGCTGTGGCTTTAGATACTATCAACATATTATGTGATATATTAAGACTGATCGGTGTAGATTACTCACGATTTACATATGCCGAGACATTTGAAACGAGATTTGCGTTACCCTGCTATTTCGGCCCAGAGCATGAGGTTACTGCGAGAAGATATAGTAGCTCAATAGAATAACTGGCTTTATTTGTAGCCTTAATTTTATGCGGTGAACATATAGCGCTGCGCAAGAGATCCTTGGGATCGCAGTGCCTTTGCCATCGATTAACATAATATAATATACCATAAATACATCGCATTGCGCTAGCTTTTAAAGTACAGTTTAGTAATTGATTGGATTATTATTAATTGTTATCGTAAGAATCTCTTGTGTTTCTAATCTATACGTACAAGTTAAAAAATTTAGACAAACTTGAGGTAAACCTTACAGTTAATTTTGTTAAAATAACTGTGCAAATATTAGAATAAGTAATTCAATCTTATTCTGACTGCTTAAAGCATTTCCAGCAAAGCCAGTAAATCCATATTTATGGTGTTTACACCACTCTTGTACTAAAAATTAAGCAATTCATTTAACTCTCGTATCTTAGGATTATGTCTACTCATTTTGTTTGAAAACTTACATATATTGGCAGATATTTTAAACGCTGGAACACCTTATTTCTATCCCTTCACCATTTACTTATACCTTTTCGTTTAATGAATTTCTTCAAAAGCATTTACAAAATTGCTTTTTAAAAGACGAATATATGTGCCATTCATTCATTTCATTCATTCAATCAATTTAATTTGATTTGGTAAAAACAAATCGTTAAAAGTGTATCTTTCTTATTTTCTTTGTTTCTATATCTTTCTGTCTTGTCTGTCCCCTTTCATTCTTCTGATTTTATTTGGCAATAATGTTATTCTAAATGCTTACTGTACTTGCATTAATAGTATTTTTTATCTATTATTCTATTTTTTTTTCTTTTCGTGTGACTTTAACATCATCATCTATCGCTTTGATAGAATTTCATCATTTTAAGTGTACAGCCAGCCATCTATTCGAACAGTTTCAAATGCAACTACAAACACAGTCACAAACACCTTTTCTTTCTCTCCCTCTCTCTCTTTCTCTGCCTTTAATATTTATCCACTTCATTTTGTTTCGTTCCAAAAACCTTTGATGATGACAACGTTGTCGATGATGAAACTCATCATCATCACCTTCACTTCTCTCAGCTTTTTACTTTGACACACTTTTATCCGCTTATAGTAGGTTCAGTGCGTGGAAAGGGTTGCATTTCATTCCTTTTGAGTGGGCCTTTGAAATAATTGTTCATTTTTTTATTTATTTATTTATTTTTTTTGTCGCTTTCGAAGTTTCCATGTCAAGTAAGGTGTTGTTGTGCTACATTTTGTTGCAGGTTCAATAAGAATTTAAAAAACAGTTTTTGTTAAAATTTTGCAATACACTACAGTAGAGCAGTGACATTAAATAAAGTTCTGATGATTTCATCCTTACATTTGGTTTCTTTTTATTACACCTCTTGGGAGTAAATTGTTTCCACAAAGATCTCCATCTTACTCCGTTTGCCGCTGTTGTTTCGCGTCTTCCCAAGTAAGTTTTGGAGTATAGTACGTCTCGAGGTGTTTTTTTTTTTTAAGACAGCGACTTCTTGAACCCTAGGGATACCATTTCAGTGAAATTGCTTGTGGTTTTATGTAATGAGTGTGTGTTTTATGTAATTGAACTCCCAGAAGATCTATTTGGCCGAAATATGCTGCATATGATTCCGAGGTTCTTGCTGATGAATATTGTTGCTTTTGCGTGATGGTGTTTGTCACTAGACAGGTTGCACTGCCGGCCAACGGGGTACACTTTACACATACCTTTCCAGATCTTCTATTTTAGCTTTCATGTTAGAGATTTTGCCCAAGAGTAAACAAATATCATTCGCATTTTCTTAGAGTAAGAGACCCCATGTAAATCTGCTACTCTTTTATCAAGATGTCGTCCAGTATGATTGTGAATAGTTGTGGTGGTATCAGTTATCCTTCCTTTTCTTCTGCGTTGTTCCCGTTGTCAAGAATGATTCGTGTGATTCGAATTATTCTTGAAGTGCACTTTATCTTCTCGGTGCTTTTTGTATGGCAATTCGTAAGAAGGTCTCAAAGGCCCTTTTTGAAATTGAAGAATTTTAGGTATAGGATAGAACGCCATTATTGGGATTTTTCTGTTATGATGCATAGGGTGTTGGCCTCTAGGGAGCATATTGGCTTTCCACAAAGTATCCACTGCTTTGTTTCAGTTTCTTTAATCAATTTGGTCTTTCACGCTAAGTAGTTTATTAACCCACTGTAGCTTCCTCCCTAAGATTTTGCGTAGTGGTGAAGATCCTTGCTAATTGGTGGTGATCTTTATTTAGCATTGTATCTACGCAGCACAGTTTGTTCTCTATTTTGCTCTAGACTCCTACCTGTGTTGTGACTGCTAGTGTTATGTATATGGTGTTAAAAAAGAGTAACTCCCCTCCGTTGTTGTCTTTTAAGTTCGGCGGTAGATATTTATATTCCTAGGCTGATGTGATGTGGAGTTGTAGAAGTCCAGCTGTAGCCTCATTGTCAACCCATAGTATTTCAGCTGGTTTGCCATCCTCGTCCGCTATTCATTCACACTGATGGTTGCACTATACATACTTCGAAGTAATTTGCTGCATGGCTGCTGCTGTTCCTCATTTCGTTGCCTTCAGTAGGTTTAATTACGACGACATTACTGATTTCTTCGAAATGTTTCAGTCTGGGCATCACTGATTGTCATCAGCGCACCCCTGATAGATTACTGCGCGCAAACGATAAAGTAGTGTTAAAAGGGTTGCGAAACAAAAAACAGCTTTTCATGAATTTCTAAGTAGAAAGTGTATCTTTTTAAGTTTAAAAAACCTTTCTAAGGTACATTTTAAAATTTACCAAATACATTTCAGCTTTTGAAGTTCATTTAATATTAATTTTTTAGTCTATTACTCGCTTCAAGAAGGTCCTCGATTCAATACCAGGCCAGACCATCTAAAAAATGAAAAAGTTTTTTCAACAGCGGTTATCACCTCATAACATTAGACAGTAACTAGTTATGAATATTTACTTACTATTTGAAAACTTCTCAAATGCATTTACTGTTCGGAGCCGAACTCTAGGTCCCTTTCAATGAGTCTAAAAATAGAGTCGGACTCAGCTCATTGACGGAGAGAAGTGCCCGTGTTCTTTAATGGAAAGTTATGGGAATTAATAATATAATAAGTACCACTGAAATTCCTAAAGTAAGATACTTTTAAGATACTTAAAAATTAAAATTTTTAAAATTTTAAAATTTTTTCTTTTATTTAAAATACATTGATTGAGATTCAATAAAATCTAAATATTTACATTTATATAGTTATTTCTACCCTATAAAGTACTTTCAATTCGTTGATTATCAAAAAATGTATTTTAGAAAATTGATTCGAATTTGCATAGATTTCAATGTTCATCTAGAAAAAATCTAGAAAATTCAAAAAAAAAATTTCTTACGTCTCTAGCTAGCATTTTGTATGACAATAAGTATTCCCTGTCATACAATAGTAAAGCGGAGATTGAAAAAGACCCCTTTTTACTATGTGCTGTAGAAATGTCATAAAGATGTCATACAAAAAATGACAGCGTATTCACTACTTATCTAAATGAAAAGAAAATAAGTTGAAGAAATCAATGTATAAGTAGACTGAGGATAAAAGGAAAAATAATGAAAAAATTGATTGAATTTTTTTTCAATTTTTTATTCTTACTTTGAAATTCGTCATATTGTTGCCATTGTCGTCATGTTCTATTGCCTGCCAACATGATCTACTTCATTTTCATTTGAATATTATTCTATTGCTTATTTTGATACCCTGAATGTTGTATTTATGTTGGACAAACATTTCTAGACCCTCTTATATTCTTTTATAAGATACTAACTTCGAACTACATTGTTCGCTGTTTAAATTACTTATACGAATTGCCCACGTCCACGCAGTCCTTTTGTAATTCGTTTTGATGATACTTTTTCTTGTTATTTTAATACATTGTTTTGTTATTTACCGGTAAATTCTGTTGTAGTTCTTATTCTAATAGTTAGAAAATAAAACAAATGATAAAAATTGGAGCTCACTTTGATTTTTTACTAATCCACAAAGAAATTGAAATTGAATTTTTGACAATTTGGGTGATTGACACTCAGAATTTTGTATGACGAATTACATAATATGGCTCATAATTGGGAGTTGAATAATGAATAGGAGTTCGAATTACAAAATAGCGTTTTCGTGTGAATATGGCACTGAATAAGACAACTTTAGTTACTTGACTAAATTTTTTATTAACTTTATGTTATTCAGAGGGTGTGGTGTGGTGTAGTGGTTAGAGCGCACGCATACAACACAAGAGGCATATGTTCGAATCCCTAGCATTGGACATGAAAAAAAAATGTAATTGCGAGTGTTTAATAAAGAGGCCTCAACCTTCCTTTATATAAATCCATCTACAGAAGACGCCACCTGACATTCCGGCTTACCTCTGTCGATAATGATAAACAGCAGCCGAATTATAACGCCACCTACTTGGATCACCATCACCATTTAGCAAAGATTTTCACCACTACACAATCGTATGAAAGCGAGCTACAGTAATCTAATTATCTACTTAGTTTGAGAATCAACTTGATTAATAAAACTGGAACAAGGCTATGTATGCTTTTTGGAAAGTCAATTGAGGTTGTCACGCCGATCAGCTGAATTGAGCATCGTTAGGATGGTTAGGTTGAGGATATACAACCATTAGAAGAACCGATTACTCAGAAAGAGTAGGAAAAAAAACGAGAAATAGAGCAGATCCAACATAATGCGGCAAGTCCAAACAAGAGGAGAAGGTACGAAGATAGTTAATTCCGATGCCAACGCGATTTAGGGCCCTCAGCACACTAAAAAATATAGCTATGCTTTTTGCTTGGAAGGGAGGTAAAAGCTTGAATCATATACCCAACTAAAAATCGAAGCCTGCTGCCGGAAAGTTTAGGCCAGTGACACAGTAGGTGCTCGATTCTCTCGGTAAAAACAAAATTACCATAGACGCAGTGAGTTTTCAAGCCAGCAAATGCCTTTGTAAGATAAAAATTCATCCTCTCTGACGAGGCCTATCTTAGCGTAATGACCTTAAATGCATTACTTCTATTAACCTTTTTGCAGATTTGACTAAATTTTCGGTACCTGTGCTAGTGCATGAAGATTTTACGGTCACCGGAAAGTATACGCTATGGCTGCAGTTTGACCCTAAATTGCAGATAAATGCTGCTAATGGTAAAGCGGAAGTTGCAATAGTTCTTAAGACCTAAGGACCCCAGCAGTCAAGTAGATTCCAAAGAACATTGTTTTAATAAGAACACAACACTAGGTAACTAGGTCTAGATCTAGATAAGTCAATAAAGATTAGATAGTCTGTAATCAAGGAATTTGCTTCCTTTTACAGCTAGGGTCGGGAAATCGCAGATATGATGGAAGACTGTTTCTTCTTTTTCCCAGTCATTGCAACTGGGACAATAGACGTTGAAGGAGAGTTCAAGTCGAATTTATTCTCACCTAGCACCTAATGTTTAGACATTACTGCCAGAAACTTCTCCTATTAAAAAGCTAAAGATAGCATACGTAGTACTAAAGATAGCATACGTAGTCTTAAACTGTATCTTGGTGTCTCTTACGAAGAAACCTAAAAGTTTATGTCCCTAAATTACCACTTGGCCTATCTGCGATAAAAATAAGTAAAACTTAGCGATCTATGTGCCGCTCTTTAGTTGTTCTCAATCAATTGTAATAAAATCTAAACATATAAATGTACAACGTTATGTATATATGTACATATGTATGCAGGTGTAGTGTATCATAAGGTCTTAATTGTACAACCATGTTTTTCATACTTATCTACCTTTTACGCTTATTTTTGTATATCTTTTATTAAATATTTGTCCTTAACTTTTTTCTTCGTTATTTTTTTAGGGAAGATTGTATGATAAGGATTAATAAAATGTTGCGCACTGGTAAATTGGAGCCTGCGATTGCATTAATGCGAGCTGCCAGGTAAGTTTAACAACATTTTCTATTTACAATAACCATCCCCTTGCTAAAGGTACTTCAAATAATTTTAAGGGAACTACTCTCTATTGAATTTAAGAGATAAAAATGTTATAAAAAAACAAATCAGATTTTAAATTTCCTTTAAAGAAGATACCCGCTAATGTATTTCGTTTTGTCACCCCTGAGTTTCTCTCAAATGTACTTTTGATTAGACTTAAATAGCAAAAGTGCTTACAGGCTTTTAAGTTTAGAAATAGAAAAAGAATAATAAACTTTTTATTTGTCTATCTATGCGATGAAATATGGTTGTGGGGGTTCCTTAATATTTCATTCTACGTACATACGAGTATGTATTTAATATATGTTTTTATTCAATAATGTAAAAATTTTATAAATTTATATCGATCAGAACTACGAGTATGATATAAAATGTTATTTGCTTTAAAAGTTTTCAACCCTTCGATTACTAGTAATTTTTCAATCCAATCTTGCCAGTTATCTCCAAAATAAATATCTCTTAACACATGGGCTCAAAAGTCACAGACCTAACAAAGAAAACACTTTTTAGCTTCATTTATCAACTGAATCTCCACCAAGAGCAATGCAATCATTCCAACACCATTCTAATATTTTAGTACCACTTTTGTAGAACGATTTTTCTTTTCCCACAAAGTAGCCCTCAGTTTCAGCGATAACCTATTTATTCGTGTGAAATTTCTTAACAGCAAGTATTCTTTTCAGGTCTGCGAAGAACTAGTTGTCAGTGGGAGCCAAATCTGGCGAATACGGTGGATGTGGAAGTACTTCGCAGTTCAATTCGAGTAGTTTTGTCATTGTTTCAGGAACATCAACACGTTATTCTTTTTAGTCGACGGTTAGCAAACCCGGCACCCACTTTGTACAGAGTTTTCTCAGAGTCGAATGCTCATGCAATATGGAGCCAATACATTCTTTTGATATCTTTACATTGTCAACTAACGTACGCAACTTCACTTTTCCATCATTTAAAACGATTTTGGGGATTTTTTATGTCTTCTGGTGTTACTGCTTCATCTGAACGTCCACTGCGGTCTGCATCATCTGTGTCTCTACGATCACGTTTGAATTCAGCAAACCAACGTTGTTGTTGTTTTCTGATGGAGCGGAGTACCCATAACACTTTTCAAGCCATGGCTTCTCTTGAATGGTATTTTTTCCCATCAAAAACAGTTTAGAACTAAAACCCGAAATTGTTTTTGATCTATTGTTCTGAAAATAACAAAATTAGCGTTACTCTTAGCACAATAATTCACAAACTAATTAATAAAATATCATGAAATTTTAGCAGCTGTCTTTTGAAGGTTGGCTTTAACTGAATAAGAGATGAATGCAAGAAAACTAGCGCCATCTATATGTTAGGCCCGAGACTTTTCAGCCCATGTGTTATGCTTTAATAGTTTTAAAATATATAATTATATAAAGAACTCCTTAAAAAACTCAAGGAATCTCAAGTTATTGGCGAAATCATCAAAAGTTTTGCTAATTAAAAAATGTGAAAGGTCCCTAGAGACTTTGTCGGTAATCGGAGAGTTATAATTAGTCTTTTAAAGCCTGACTTAATGTGGCTAACCTTTGATAAACCTTTATTCATGTTTTCAGCGAGAAATCTTCCATTTCCTTTATTATTCGTTTTTATCTTCTTGTAACATTCTCTTGCCTTGGCAAGTGTTAATTATGTTTGAAGTTTTGATTTCTTCTCGTCGCCACCTATTTTATTCGTTTTCTTTAATTTTTTTCTTTTATTTTATAAATAATTAACAATGAAACTATAATCGGTCAAAATCGACTACTTGTAAAGCCATTCTCGCGCTTACTTATATCATCATCATTAATCAGTTGCAGAATTCTGCGGCTTATAAGATCTATTGTGTCCTTACCAGTCTTAGCCATTTTATTCAGCAGATCTGCTGCCTTCCTAATGTACGCCAGTAAACCTGAAACCTTAGTAATGGATATGTTTAGTTGAGATTCTGTGTCTCCCTCCACACTTCCATCTAAATCTGTCGAAAACTCCGCATTCACATAATACATTTTTCACTGTTTCTGATGCCTGCAAACATAATCTACGAACATTCACATCTTTGAGCGCCGTCTTCTGCAAATGCGCTCTCAATACACAATGATCCGTAAGAAAATTTGTGCGAGGTTTTACATCTGGTCTACTCTTCAGTATAACATTAGGGCTTCGCCCAAAGTATAGACTTATCACTGCCATAGCACGCCTAAGTCGAGCGTTCCAGTGTTAAAAGCATCAGCCAATTTCCCAATTCAAGATTAAATTGAGAATAGTAGTAAGTAGTTCTGTACAGTAGGGCTGTATAGCCTAACCGAGTCACATATCCTTTCCTACCCATCCGCAATTTCGAATCCACTTATTGCACAGTGTTCAGGTATCCAAAACAACTAGACTCTATTTGTAAGTGCGAGGCTTGACGATATGTCGTAGCAACAATTGACAAGTTTAAATGACGTACGATTATTTTGGAGCCATGGGTATACCACTTTAGATCCAACTCACACTGAGCTAAGCTTCCATTAGACTAACATTTCCGGTCCGGTACCTCAACTATGAATCACCTGCCAAAAAAATTCCAAAAGCACGACATCCAGGGTCTAAAGGGGCGTAGAATGACCACACTCTCGGACGCCTACCGAATAGCTTTGCGAAAAACTTTAAACTTTAAACACTCAGTCGCCCCCGTCACATAGATATGGAGTGGTGTTAAACCAATAACGGCATCAAATGCCGCTGTTGGATATGTTCTCATTGACCTAGTTACTCTGAGGTAGTCTCCGTACTTTGCTTAATTTATTTATGATGGTAGCTCCCTCAGCCTTTCTACACCATTTGTCGCTTAAGTAATAATGGGCAAATGATGTCACATCTTATTATAGAAAGAACGCTTTCTTATAAGTCAGGATACATTCAACGCAACACTGCTTCCGTTAACTAATGTTTTTGAGTAGACTATTCTGGACTTTTGGTTGTTATTGGTTGTTGCCTATTATTATTATTTTTTCTTTTTATTAACCATTGAAAGCAGATATCCTGCTTAATTTAAATTAAATGGAAAAAAAGTGAATTTAGTTTGCTGATTAAATTTTACTGTTACCGCCATTTCGATAATTTAGATATTGGATCATTTATCGATAATTTAGATATCGGATCATAGCCGTCTTAAACATTAGATTTGGCAACTAATTGTTAAAAGTTAAACAATTTAAATAATTTTGATTGTGCTTCGTATATCAACTGCGCTTTGTTTTTGCACTAAGAAAGTAGGTTCATTAAATAAATTTCATACTTTAAATATAACATATAAATATAACACTGAAGTAAACTTAAATTTTGTGTTTTATATTTGGTGTTTACAATCTGGCGAAAACTGGGCGCTGGGACTTTCCCGCAACAGTTACCTTTTCCTTAAAAATATCATCATCGAAAAGCTTATTAAACTCTATGAGACTTTCGCAACTTCAATTAAAGTGATTAAAAAAAGATGGTATTCGTATTGTTTGAAAGGTGCTTGAGATAACCGATTTTAACTGAAATCTACTAAATTGGAAGAATGTTTCTCCTGCGAATTTATTGTTTCAATAACTTGAAAATTGTGAACTTTATTCGATTGCAAAGTTTTCTTAATAAAAAGCTTACGAAATCAATTTCAATTTTATCGATTTAAATGCTGATCCGGACTCAATTAATCAAACCTCAAATGGATGTTGGAGTATTATTTGTAAATATTAGAAACAAGAGCCCAAATACAATAAAAAGTTCTTTTCATATGTGTGGCATAGGGTATTAACATTAACCATCATATTCTACTTTATTCCTTGTTTCTGGTTTTAAGTGGCTCGTTGGCAGTGCTAAGAACAAAAATATAAGTCTAAAGTTATTTATGTGGCACTAAATTTAAACTTGATTTAGATGTACATACAGAAAAAACAAACAGTCACGCTGACCATTATATGCACACCTTCAGAGAGAATTTACTGCAATCGTAAGTAATTAGTCAGTTGTTGGATTGTTTGGCTCTAAATGTTTTTTTTTTTTTTCAAGATACTGCGTCTAGGTGAGATAAGGGTTTAATTTTTTTTTTTATTCTTTTTTATATTTAACAGATACAAAGAAAGTTTTGCAAGATAAAAAGTAGGAAGTAGATTTTATAATGCGCGCAAAGCAAACAGTATTCTTCTGCATGCCAATAGGAGATGCCACTAAATACGTAGGATAATTGGTTTGAGTTGCTTATCCTGCTTGACTTGCTTACATATTTGTTTTTGCTCTTTTTGTTTACCATAACGTATTTACTTTTCATCATATGCAAAGGCAACTTCGGAATTCAATACCCCTGGCTTTGTTTCTCAGCTCATAAATCTTCTCTAAAAAACCAACCTTTACGAGAGTAGCATTCAATAAGCTGTATGTATGTGGCAATAGTAAATCGTCACATACATATAATGAACACCTTCATCAAACCCCCTCTTAAACTTAAGATCATAAGTCTAAATTCACGCAAAGACGTCGTCAAAGACGAAATCCACGGAAAAGCGAGCACAACATAATTACATTAGACTTAATAAATTGGTAAACTAGGGTTGGCAATCCACTGGGTAACCCAATTAAACCCACCCGGGTTTTATTAGGTATTATATTAAAAAACAACCTGAGTGGTTTTTTTTATTTGAAGGTTTTTGTAGTTTATTTACATCGAAAATAAGTGCAATTTACGTATTGGGACTACAAATTTATTTGTTCCGTTTTTGAGATCAAAAAAGATAATGAAATAACAAATTTATCAAATCACTGCTTACATCTTTTCCCCACCTCTGAGCCAATTTTCAAATCCCTTCTCTGAAAAACTTTTCGTCTTTTAAGGCGCTCCAACTTTGAAGCCGGTTTTGTATTTCTTCAAAGGAAGTGATTCGATGACATGCTTAATGATAAACTCATCCCTATATATACGACCTGATAGTTTTTAGGCCGTAAATCGAAATGCATTTAATCGGAATGAATAAGTGTTGCGTTTGCTCCTTTACTTTTAGTTAAAAAACGGATAATCCACGTTTTTTTTCTTCGTGGAACGAAGTAATTTGCGCTCAAAGCGAAGATTCCATAATTCAAACAGGCCGTTAAAACGAAATGTCGTATAAAGAAAGCCCGTATGTTAGAAATATTCGGAGAATACTGCGGATGCGGCATTTGATCCTTTCTAATATTTGTTTTGACTTTTGCCACATGAGGTCTGGTGTTGTCATGCATGTATTCCGGCCGTTTTTCTCATAATGCATGAATCAAGTAAGAAGAGTTCTACACAAAGCTCCTCTCAACGGCCGCCAATATACTTCTCTAGTCTGTCAGGCTACGGTTACCTTATTGCCTAAGAACAGCAACCTCTCACACAACATACTTATAAGCATCGTAAATAAGGTAATTTCGCATATAATCAACAAACGCTTAGGAGAACATATATTGCCCAGTATGCGAAATGAACAATCCGGACTCCGAGCGCGCTGACCTTATGTCAATCACGTTATTACTTTGCGCGTTATTGTAGATCAAAAAACTATCTCTGCTTTATAGATTTTGAGAAAGCCTTCGGTATTATTAAACACTATAGTGCAAATGAGTGCTAAACAAAATATTCAAACAGACTTCATAAATGGAAGTAGATTGGTCACATCCGCCAAAAGCCGCACGATCCCATAGCGCGCACAGACTTCGATTGGAATCAATATGCTGACTCCATGATTAGTATAGCTAAGGCGGTTATATATGTAAATGACAGTCTATTCTGTATATAAAAAATACAGCTTAAATATAAAAGCAGAGCTACCATTTCCCTATTTTTCCTTTCTGGACAGTCTAAACAATTTGGGGTAGGATATCGTACAGCAGAGCTTTATTAACCCATAATATCGGGTGATTTTTTTAGCAAATTTCTTTTTGGCAACACTATTTTTGGCAGCTCAGCTGTTTTCGTGCAACATGTTACTGTCAAATATGTTCAGCTTGGTCTATAATTTAACCATGAATCGACTTTCAAACGAACAGCGTTTTCAGATTATTGCATTTTATTATATAAATTTAAGCTCGGTTAAGAAAATGCATCATAAACTTCGACGTGAACAAGCAAAATTGCCGTATTTGGTGTGAAGAGTAGCCAGAAGCATTGCAAGAATTGCCAATACATTCCAAAGAATGCACGGTATGGTGTGGATTATGGGCCGGTGGCATCATTGAGCCGTACTTTTTCAAAGACGACGAAGTGTGGATGGCGAGCGCTATCGTGCGATGAATACATTACCATTACGTTACCATTTTTGCCCAAAATGGTAACGCGAAACAATAGCCCAATTGAGGAGCGATTCGGTGTACGATTTATTTCACGTTTGGTGCTGGTCAATTGAACGTCTAGATCGTCCGACTTAAAGCCTTTTTATACTATGTTTTGTGTGTTTATGTTAAGGTTCATGTCTATAGGGACAAGTCCGCAATGCTTGACGCACTGATAGCCAATATTGAAGAACTTGTTCGTGGGATACGGGCCGATATGTTTGAGAGATTATGCCAAAATTGGACCCAGCGTATGAACTATTTAAGACATAGCCGTGGTCTACATTTACATGAAATCATCTTTAAACATTGATCGTTCTATCGACTCAAATAGAGATTTTATACATTTTTCTAAATTTTGTGTGTCTTTTTTAAAATCAAATCCCAAAGCTCTTAAAAAATCACCCGATATTATATATTTAGTTCAAATGGAAGAGGAAATCAAGTTAAAATTGAAACTATTTTTAAATATTCTTACAAAATGGCTGACAGGGTTTTTAAAATTTTATTTTAAAATGTTAAGCATCTTTTCACAACCTTAATAAATTCAGTGCAACCACCGAATACCTCTCGCCCTAATAAACATAAAAAAGCCACTATAAAGAGAGTTTTTTCTGATACATTTTATGCTGAAAATACTAACTATTTACTGCTATGCCGCCCCAAGTGCCAGTGAATAATGGATTCACTTTTATTTTAAAGCACCAGAGCGCTAAGAAAATTTGTATCTTCACTTCACATTACAAACAATGAACGAATGCGAAAAATTCTAAACAAACCATTTGTATTCCAGTAAAAATAAAGAAAAAGTAAAAATATAAATAGAAAAAATAGACCTGAAATATTTTAAAAACGCGAATGGCAAAACAACAATGTATCACAATATAAAAACAAAGCCAAGTCAGTTATATAATGAAAACAACAGCAACAATAACAACTACATGAAGAAGTGTCAAAAGGAAATAATAGAACTTAAATTTTTAGCAGATTGATTGGAATGAAGAAAGACATCATTTATGGATGCGTCTCTTAAATTATTTGAAACATGCCTGATTAAATGCGAGCTTAACCCTAGTATTTTGCAAGATGCGACACACCCATTACTGCAAATTTGGAAAAAGAAAATATTTAAGAAGCTGAATCTGAATAGTGCATAATAATCCTGTATCTGTCGATGTGATTGATGGAAAAAAAATGTGGCCATGTCCATAATTGTACGGTAAGACAGACTCACCTTTGGCTATTTTGCTGCCCGTTCATTCAAAACAAATCATTTCATTAATTGCTCTTTGCTTGGAGACAAAATGAGTCACTTTTGGGCATTGGTTACGGTCCTTAAATTCTAGATCTAACCGATATCACTGCTTGATTTCGTAATGCTTCCAATATATTAAGTAAAAAGGTATTACCCTTTATAGCTCCATGTGACATATCTGTGACTAACCATAAAAATCGTTCAAAATACATATACAGTAGCGAGCATAAATGAGCACATGTTTAGAATTGATCTGAAAAGTTCATATAAAAAATAAAATTAAGCAAAACTTCACTTATTTATTCATTGTTAAGATCTTGCAAAAAAAAAATTTATTAAATTCAAACTCTGGAATGAAAGAAAGGAAATACTATTAAAGAATCCGGCACTATTATATTTTTAATACTCTTTTTAGTTCTGCTGCTTTTAATGAATATAGGCATACTCTCTACAATATTATCAAAAAAAAAAATTAAAACTTGGTTCCATTCATATTGTACGAAAATAAAAATGTCATCACCAATAGTACATTTGGAGCTATAAAACTTCATTGGGAGATTTTAGGCTATTGGTTTATGTCAAGGCTGTCAATGTATCACCCTGCAGTACCGTAATTATTTGTGTTATTAACAGTGTTACTAATTGCGTGTTTAACGGTATAGTCAGTTCGATTTCTATTAGTGTATTATGATCTTAAATTTCTTTGTATTTAAAGTAGATGAATGGAAATTTGTAGCAAATACAAGGTGGCACATCGCACTTAGTCATTCAGTTGTAATTTTATAGTCAATAAGTAAAGTCGTGTTAAGGCTTAAATAAAAGTGTTGAGTAAATTAAATATTAAGTGCAAGATAAATAAGTTGGATACCAATATAAATAAAATACTGTATAAGTAAAACAATAAACTCGTGTTATTTTATTTGACGCAATGTAAAAGAACTAACATATTTGAAAAGGTTAAAACGTAACTGTATTATATTCGTTGCCATCTGTTTTTAGTTGATAATGTGGTGACGCTTTACGTGGTGGCGGAGGAGCCATTTTTTAAACTTAACTGTATAATGAAAAAAGTGGAATACTTAAATGCTTTACAAGCCAAAGTTCCAAAATTCGTAGTCATGAGCTCTTACCAAAAAAAAAAAAAAAAAAAAAAAACGAAGATGTCTGTCAGTACAATGGTGTTCCAATACATAGCGCTTTGGATGCTCTTACCATTACACGAAGGTGGTAATTCAATAAGACTTTTCATTTTCAATATTCCGGCATTTTAGCAGTTGTCATTAGTCAACATATATCTACTTGACAGCCGACAAGTAAGAACTACGCCATCAATAAAAAGCGAATGATATACGCTTCAACAACGCAGTGAAATTTTTAAAATTCAGTACAAAAATGTTAAAAATTCCGTGGTCACATTTCGTAAAATGAAATTAATTTTGGGTCACCGTGAAGCTCCTTCACGGCCAGCAGTTGTAAGACTGGTGTAGAAATTTGAGCTGTTGTCACAAGTTAGTTATGAAGAGAAACGAACTGGTGGATGTCTTTCAAGAAAAACTGAGAATATTCCTGTTGTTGCCCATAGTATTGAATATTATTTCTACATTATACACTCATACCTCTTTATACGGCCTAGATAGGTTTTGAAAATGAAGGCCGTAATTCGAAATGCCGTAAAACAAAGTGAATATGTGCTGCTTTTCTTGCTTAACACATTTTGTTCAAAAACGGTTTATCAACGATATTTTAGCCTTATAACGATGTAATTTGGGCCGTAAAGCGAATATGTTCCATAATTCAAACAGGCCATTATAGCGAAATATATACCGTATAAAGAATTATGAGTGTACCGCTTACACTCCATTAACAATATCGAAATAATGAAATGCATCAAACTAAACTAGAATGTCATCAACAAATGAACATACGTGGTGGGGCTCAATTTCATCTACGCAGGCTGAATTTTCCCACTTTGGTCTCGGAAAACCCAAGAATTTAGGTAGATATGTCTTGTAATTAGGTGTTGTTTTTGATCTTGCATGGTCATTAGACCGTGTTTTTTGAAAATTAAGCAACTACAACAATAACAATAAGCAACTGAAACGGTGAACTGATTGCCATATCGAGCTATGATTAAGGCTATCGTATAACCGGAATTGGAAGTATGTTGTCAGCAAAACGGTGCTATATGTCACACAAGTAACAAAACCACTGTTTTTTTGCGTGAGAAGTTTTCTGTCCGTGTGCCTTCTGGAAGAGGCAACCACAATTGGCCAACGAGATTGTGTGTTATTACCTTTAGACTCAATCGATATAAGACCTCAAAAATATAATTTCTGAAGCTATCGAGAACATACAGACAAAAAAGTACGAATTGGTAATGGAAAATTTCATGAAAGCAATATAGTCTTGCAGGTGAGATCGTGGCAGTCATTTCGCCGATTCAGTCTTATTACGGTTCTCGAAGTTGTTGTCGAATTCGAGAGATTTGTAAGTGATCAAAGAAAAAATTTGTCTATTGTGTTTAATC
Source organism: Wohlfahrtia magnifica (assembly GCA_023159175.1). Lineage (NCBI taxonomy): Eukaryota > Metazoa > Arthropoda > Insecta > Diptera > Sarcophagidae > Wohlfahrtia > Wohlfahrtia magnifica. Next base: position 6,143,143 of record JAKWBJ010000222.1, on the reverse strand, counting down.
TATTACAAAACTGTCGTATACGACTACGACTTCGAGAATCGGAATAAGGCTGTTTAATTTTTCATACTCTTCTCATACTCAATCTTTGCATACTCTACTCTTTAAAATTAAATAAACATCCTTTTTACATATCAAAATGTAATACCATGTATAAGCAACACTAGCTATGTTACTACGTACTCTTACACACTAAGCAGGAAAAGTTAGTATTTTTGTTGATATGAAAGCCAGATAAGTTTTTCATTAGCTTGGACAACTCTATCGTATGTGAGAAATTCAGTTAGAATTGATCTCTTTAGCCCAAGTGCTGTGGTAGAGTACCTCAATGGCATAGACATTGCCCGCTATAGCGTACAATAGGTATTTTGTCTTATTTTTTCCACTGCCTTTAAATAAAGCTGAATGAATGAATATCAGGTGGCAGTGGGTGTAATCTCCAGCGGCAGTTGGTATAAAAGCAGCTTAAAAGCGTCTCCATTGAAACAAAAACAAATACAGGAGGAGTTTAAATAATAAAAATATTAATACATATATAAATTAAAGCAGTATAGAAGCACTTTGTATAGAAGTATGTTGCCCAGACAACCAACACTGAAAGGCAGCTGAGTAGAGGGCAACATCTCGACATCATCAAGAATTAACTTAAATTGCAAATTCTGCTTCTTCCTCTTCATGCAACATGAAAAAGAGGCATCATTTTGTTTATTTTGTATTTTTCCCACGACTATAAATAAAAACTATTTAATATTCTTCCTACAGGCGCCGGGAAACTGTAGGATACAAGCGATACAATGGTTACCAAAGTCAGCAGTAACCGTTCATTGTTACATAGTTTGGCTCTCTTTTCAGTATCTGTGTGTCTGTCTGTCTTGCCAAGAAACATGCTTTTTGCTCTTTTCTTCAGGTAGACACAAATAAAAATATTTCACGACTACTAAAATAGAAGACCATCCACTTAAACGCGTATGGCAGTGTTGTACAAAAGAGTACAGGAGATCCTTGCCTTGTTATTTAAAAATATGAATAAAGCCTTCCCATATATCTATTGTTCCTCTTTTTGCTTAAACTCCTTGGTTACCTTTAGTTTTCCAACAATTTTTGTGGAGAATTAAAATTTCTGTTTTTTTTTCCTCTACCTCCAGTCGATAGTGTGAAGGTGTTTTTTCTCGTGTGCTGTTGGTTTTTATACCCACTACCTATAGAAAAGAGAAAAAATCCTGAATTCTGTTGTCGGAAGCGATAAAGTTAATGTTGATACATGAGTTGTCTACCAGAGTTGGTATTACGTTGGTATCTTTTTCATCATAAGTAAATAGTAAATAAAAAAGAAAAACAAAATACTTTAAATAAAATATCTTAAAAATTAAATAATAAAACTCTTTAAAATTATTATGCTGAGAGCCCCTACGATACGCTTTCATAAAATAACCATAACTAAAGTAAAATATAAAAGCCATAAAAGTATTCATATCGAATAAATAAAAGATATTTCTTAAAATTTTACTGAATGTTGTTCTTCAGATTCCACAATGGGAGGGGTACTTTTTTGTACCGCCGTTCATACCTTATTCTTCAGATTAATTTTTTTATAAAACAGTTAATGAAGTTGTGGCAAAATTGCAAATTTTATTTTTTTATTAATTCTAAATTGCAGCAAGGCTAGTTCTTAATTGAGCAGCAAAGCGCTACAAATAACATGGTGCGGCAAAAGACATATATGTTTTTCCTCCGTCAGCCATCTTGGGAGCACATGGCTTCCTGCAGAGCATTCATTGGCTTATTAAAGTTTCATTAATCAGTTCATTTTTAAGTAGGGTAGCTGATTAGACTACTGTAGCTCTTCGCCATGTTATTGTGTAGTGGTGAAGAACCTTGCTAAATGGTGGTGGTGATCCCCACTTAGTGTAGTAATTTTTTTCAGTAGGTAGCGTTTTCTTCTTATTATTCGTGTGATGTTTGTTATCATCGCCAGAAGTAAAATGGAATGTTAGAGTGGCTTCCTTCAAATGGATTTGTTAAAGTCTCTTAGTTAAACATTAGAAACCGCAAACAAATTTTTTCGTCATGTCCTTTGCTAGGGATTCAAACCTGCCGCTCGTCTTGTATGCTGGCACTTTAACCACTACACTACCCTACCCTATAGGCACTATCAAGTACAAAAAAAATCTGCTTTCGAAACACTTCCGAAATTTCGAGATACGGTTGTTCGTGTACTTATAAACTAATAATTTAGCTGTTTATTGTGTGTTCAAAAACGTTCGGTTACAAATTTAACCAAAAATTAAACGCTTGTTTATCTTTGAAACAAAGTCTATTATACCAAGTATGCACTGTTTTGATCTTTAACCTTTTGCCATTTTTGGAGTAAAGCTATTATTCCATCACTGTAGAACGTCTGGGTTTTCTGAGCGACAAACTGAACCGATTGCGATTATAGGCCTCTATTAAACTTAATTTTACTATTTTTTTTCTCCGTCACTCTTCTAGCATCTATTGCTTTGTTTCAGTTTTTTTAATCAATTTGATATTTTTAGGCAAAGTAGATGATTAATCCTCCATATATTTCTTTGTATAGAGGTGAAGATCCTTGGTAATTGGTTGTAGCATTGTAATTTTTTCCCAGTAGGTGGCGTGTTTTTCCTTATCATTCGTCTGATGCTTGTCATCATCGCCAGAGGTATGCGAAAAGGGTCAGGGGAGCTTTTTTCTTTATTTTTTTTTTTAGATGGAGTTGTCTGGAGGGAAGTTGAAGCCTTTTTTTGTTATTAAACATTCGAAACTACACTACTACTACACCACGCCACCCCCAATTTTACCATATACCATTGAGATAATTCTGCAGAGATCGAAACAAATGAGATTATAAATATGCAATGTCCAGGCTATATGGTGTATGCATTAAAACTTCACATCCAAGCTCTCTCAGTCTCTGTTGTATGTGGTCTGGCGTTGTCATAGTGGAATACTATGACATCAATACTACGTTCATCAATTCTGGCTTCATTGTTCGCTTCGATATCATAATTTATTGACAATAGGGATCAGAATCAATCGTTTGACCAGGTTGTAGAAGCTCATAATGAACAATTCTCTTCCGATCACACGAGACACCTAGTTGCTTTTCCACCATCTGCGGAACTACACCTTGCTTAGTTCATTATCTTTTTCGCATATTTTTATCGTACGTGATCCACATTTCATTGCCCGTAATCATTCGCTTCAGAAATAGTTCGATATCATTCCGTTCTAGCAGTGTATCACAAATGGTCCATTAAATTTTGTGCTGCTAATTCAAGTAACACATCGATTTTCTTTGCCTATCCAACTTTCTTCGAATGTTTGATAACCTAGTTCCATACAAAAGTCAATGCAGCTTATGTGCCGGTCTTTCTCAATTTTTGCCATGATTTTATCGACTTTTTTAGTGAATGGTTGACCAGAGCAAGTTACATCCTTATTAACAAATCGAAAACGAGCAAATTTTTCCTGCTGTTTTTCTAGTTACAGCATTGTCTTCGTAGAGTTCACAAATTTTTTCGACGGTCTGCTACGCATTCTTACTTTTTCTATAATAGAAAAGCAAAATATGAGGTTAATGTTTCAAATTTTAACTTATTTTTAAACATAGAAGTAGTGAAGAAGAAGAAGTGAAGCTTAAAACGTCACTTTATGTTATAGTGTTGCCTGACGTAATTAACTACCAAACATGATTTCTATTGCTCTGATCATGTCCTGTTTAGTTGATCTAGAAGCGGGTTGAGTCTTTTAATTTTTCCAAATTCGAAAACCATAATGAAAATTAATCGTCATCTTTGGGACTCATACCAGGATTTGTAGGCAGGCACTTTAACTTTATTCTGTTATTTAAAATTTTAGTATATCCAATATAATTTAATACAATTTAATAGAATTCCGCTTTGTTGTCCAAATGCATTTGTATCAGAAGAGTAAAGATAGGATCACGCTATTGTCGTAATGCACCAACAATTAGTGTATTTTATATGCCAATCGTGTGATTATACAATTTATTGGCTCATACGGCAACTCTCAATACTATTGTGCTTATATATCCCAATAAGATGCAACCTTGGTGCGACAATCGTGTGAAAGCTTTATCAGCAATCATGCACCAATGTAATTTCCAAAAATACACCAATATTTATAGCATTCTGGTGTGGCAATTAAAGAAGACAATAATTAATTATTAATTAATTTCTTTCCAAAAAAACACGTGTTTATATGGTATTTATATGTATTTTTTAAATTATTTATATGCAAATTGCATCACAGACTTCGGTCATTTCTTTTATTCATTATTTTTACTTTTTTTGTTGAAAGCGGACACCTGCTAATCAAATCCGATGCCATTTTCATTTTTTAGAGAACAAATAATCTTTACTTTAGAGAATTAAATATAATTTCTAATTATGTTCCAATTAAAATAAATAAGTATTTTTGTGAATTAATTTATTTTAATTTATTGAAATGTTTTCACATATGCACCATCAATGGCCATTCTTGCAAGCCAATCTCTGATCCACAACTTCTGCTTTTCTTTTTTTTTATTTATTTTTTATTTATTTGTTCACATTAATATAAATAAAGAGGATGCAATTTTCTTTTTTTAAAGAACGAACCATTTTGAACACCAAAAAAACAATAACAATTATTGTCAATACATCGTTTCACGCCATCTTGTGACAATAAATTTTGTATTTTGTATAAGATAACCGTGTGAATACAGAATTTTTAATTGGGACAATTTTATTATTGTGCGCTAATTTGTCACAATAAAATTTGTATCAAGTTGGTGTATTTGAGTCAATCGTGTGATCCCAACTTAACGCACGTAACTATTATTGAAGTCGCTATTCATTATTTACCTTGTTCCTTTCATTTTTGCTCTCATTGAGAAATATGACTGCTTAGTTTTCAAATACCAAACGAAGTGATTAACAATTATGCATTTTAAGCTAGAATTTAAGTTATTGGGCTAAGAAATTCTAAGAAATTCACTCTATTAAGGCTTGGTACCTCCCATACAAAGTAAATATTGATTATTGTATATTTTAAGAACCGTAAAAGAATTTGGTTTGTACGAATCAGTCAATACAGTCAAGCAGTCAATACGAATCATCAGCTTTAAAGTGGGAAAAATTGTATAAGTGGGTGCAGCATCTTCCATACAAACTAAATATTGATTTTAGAATATCTTCATAACAGTAATGGTAGAAGTTTCTCAATTTAGTTTAAAAAAATTTTGCGACAATACATATCTGCAGGCAATAATTGGGCGCAATTGGAAACATGGGCGAAATACCTCCCTTTCATACTAAATAGGTAATTTTGCATAACAGGTCCCTCAATAAGTCCGTAAGATAAGTAAAAAAAAAAACAAATTTTGACACAACTCGGTTTAATTACTCAACATAGTTGCCTTCGAGGGCTTTACAACGAGTATAACGGGCCTCAGTTCCAGCGATTTTTTCATCATTCATCATCATCTTTTTAGCAAGCATTCTCGTGAGATATGAAAACAGGAAAAAGTCGTTGGGAGCTAAATCTGAAAAATACAGTAGGTGGGTGAGCAATTCGAAGCCCAATTCATTCAATTTTGCAACGTTTTCATCGGTTTGTGACACGATTTGTGAGTTCACGCGGCAACCACTTGGATCAGAGCTTTCGCATACCCAAATGTTCGTGTAATATGGTAAAAACACTAACATCTGATATCTTTGCAATATCAGCTAGCTCGTGCACCTTCAATAACCAATAACCAATTTGTGGATTTTTTTATGTTTTTCTGGAATGGCAGCCTCATTTTGGCGTCCACTGTGCTCTGAATAGTTTGTGCTGGTACTACCACGTTTAAATTTAGCAAACCTCATCGCTACATTTGTCTCCATGGAGCAGAGTTCGGAAAATGTTTGTTTAATTTGGTTCCATTATATTTTTTTCATCAAAAAGCACTGCTTTTTCAAAACTCGAAATTTAATTTTTTCCTTTTTTTTTCAATAAGAAAAGTAGCTTCACACAAAATGCTATAACTCACGAATCAATAGTCAGATTGAAGCTTAGTTCTAAATAAAAATCGTATGGACAAAATTCTAGTAACGCCATCTATGTGTCATCCTACGGACTTATTGAGTAACCTGATATGTAGAGAGCGGCAACCGTTCAAGCTTTTTTACCTATACATATCAGCAAAAATGCAGGAGAGATTGGATATACAGGGATAGCGAAGCACACTGGGTAAAAGTTATCCATATCGAGAAAAAAAATTTAAAATTAATGTGTTTTTAATGGATGAGAATATGTATGTTTTTTTTTTAAGTCTACCCCCTTAACCACGGTATTCGATAATAACACCACCTTGGAGCGTTTGACAAACATTTCTCTGATAAGACATTCGAAACCGACTATTGGAAGCGAAACATAACCGATAACAACAAAACGACAATTAAAAACGCTAAATAAGCATTTTAAAACTGTTTTTGACTGTGTACTGCAAAGAACTACATCCATTGCCAAAATAACACAGGGGGATAAAGAAAAGATGCGATTGATTTCTCTGATGACATCTATCTCTTATCATAGAGATTCAGCGATATCGCCAATAGTCTTTATATTGACAACCAATTCATGGAAAGCTTAAAATCAATTTGCTAGTTCAGAAGCAAAACCACTTTTTTCAATGGTTTGAGTTAGATCTGTCTGGAGAATAGCACGTGTTAAATCTTCACTTTTATACGAATACATATCATGTGACTTAGAAATCAAAGGTATAGGCGTAGTTCTCGTATTAAACATCAATTGGCATTAGAGTAAAATCGTAGGAAGAACAGGCTATAGGATTGAGTTGGCCCACATTTGTTGACGACACAAGGCATTGGTTGCAACCAGCTGAAAGTGATAGTCTAAAACGATGAATTAAAGAATTTGTAATGACTCTATGATCTTATCCAGGATCTAATGGAAATAAAAAGGAAACTAAAAAATCAACATTTTCTTTTCTTCTTCTTTTATTAAACCTCATAATACACAACTATCTTTTATTCAAGTTTATTAAATCTATGAATATACTCTCGTCATTCATAATATACATAAATTTGTCATGAATATTTTATTTCGAAACCCATTTTGCCTTGAACTTACATTTGCTGCATAGTCAGTTTTCTCGTACATATAAATGCTGTGATATCGTTATCCACATAGACAGTCGTCCTCGTCAGCCTGTTCATCATCATCATTCATTTGCAAAGCCAAGACCAGAATAGAATCCCAGATGTTTTTCAATGAAATTGTAACAATAAAAGCAACCGACTTGTAATCAAAATGAACTGAAAAGAAAACCAAAAAGGAAAAAAAAACAAAATATGAGACTTAAAGTGTCTAGACGGTGGGTGATTAAAAATTTCTGCCATTTTTTTCTTTTTTTTTCTTCTAATTTTTCGTATGAGATATTAAAACAAAACAAATATCTAAATAACCAGAGATAGAATTAAAACGTTATGAAACTTATTTATTTGTGGTCCAGCCACACAAAATCATCTGTTTTAACCAAATTTCACCCGAATGAAATGTTTTCTGCTAAAATGCCCACAACTATTTGTAGGGGAAAAGGGGAATAAAAACAAAACTTTTTTAAAGAGAATTATGTTGCGTTTACAATAAAGTAAAACTTATCCCCAGATAAACGGACTTTATGGAGAGTATTTTATACAAACTATAGAGAAAAAAGTGAATGAAATAAAAAATTTTAGGGTGAAAAAATAAAAGAATAAAAATGCTAACTAACTACTAAAATTTACTGTTTGCAACTTATGCAATTTTTCCCTTTTTTTTGGAAAGTGGAAAACAATAAAATTGCAACAACAAAAAGTGTATTTACAGAACAATTACGATCAAAAATAAAGTTGAGATGTTTTTCGAACCAAGAATAGAATTAAACTACTTTTGCATTCTTATTATCAGGGAAACCAGAAATATGCACTTAAAAAAGTGTTTTAAATATCGATGCATTCTTTCGAAGCAATATTTCATATGCTAAGAACTTCTAAGACCTTTTCAGAATTGTAAGCGTAGTAAGTAGTGGCTGTAACTAGGGAGATTGATTATTCGCCTTTTTTGAACCGGTTTCCGAATAATTCTAAAAGTTGCAAATTTTAAATAATTGGTCTATGGTTAAAAATTTATCAAATAACCGGTTAATCAGTTCTTTAATTTAAACAAAATTCTTTTCAATTTATTTTGTTTTATTAAAAAAAATTGATCATTTTTGTTCCATGTTGTAGTTTCTAGCTAGTAAGAATGCTAGAACAACATTCCACATTTTTAGGCTCTTAAGAGACATTCCGACCTCCACAACACAACGTTTTAATATTTCTCCCTGTGTTTGATTTTTGCCAGAGTGTTATATGCCGGCGCCTAGGAACTACTTGGTATAAAAACAAGTTTTTTAATTAAACAGAATACGTTCGAGCCTTGTTTTCAGAGTTATTACCATGAACCTATAGTTCCTTAGGAGTTTAAAAAGGTCGCTATAGTTGTTGATATCAGGATGTAATAAAATTAGTATTTTAGGAAAGTTAATTCAATCAGACTTTTTCCTTTCCATCACGTTCGAAATATTTTCATACTTTACTTATCAATGGCAATTGCTTATATTCATATAAACGGTTTCAAGGCCGAATCGTACAGCTGATCAACATTCTCCATACATAAAAAATTATTATTCATTTACAGAAAATGGGTAGAAGTTATTACTGCTCAAGTGTGCATGTCTAATGAGCATATTTGCAATAAAAAAATATAAAAAAAGATAAAAATGATACATATTAAAACAATCGGTTATATGTGTTAAACTATCGGATATATTCAGCATACGAAAAATAGACTGTTACAAGAACCTTATTCGGCAAAACCAAATAACAGGTTAAAACCGGTCGAATAATAACCGTTCGATCTCCCGAGCTCTAATTCAAGTTCTCCAACAAGTTAGAACTGGTTCGGGCAGCACAATAAGGTTTAAATACATTTCTTTTTGAACTAGAGTATTTCCTTCTGCGTTGCTGGGAGCCTTTTTGTTGTACCTGCTTTTTGACTGTAACTGTTACTGTTCTCTACACATGCACAAATCCATATATTTGTTAAATGATGGTTTGTGTTAACTACCATGTTATTTAAACCAAGTTTAGAAACTCCAACTCTAATCATTTTAAAGATATACAAAAATCATTTAATTTAAAATATGGTAGGTACCATGCCCACTTATCCAATTCCGCCCACTTTTTAACTGATGGTTTGTACTATCTAAAAAGTCTTTTAGACCAAATTCAGAACCTTCCATTCTAATTGTTCTCTAGATATACAAAAATCAATATTTAATTTGTATGGGAGATGCCACAGACGCATCTATTATGAGAGGTGCTACTCCCACTTATACAATTCCCACCAATTTTTGACTGATGATTTGTATTGGCAACAAAGTTATTTTGGCCAAATTTAGAAACTTACTATTACCGTTTCAAAGATATAGACATATAAATACAAAAACCAAATTTCACTTTTTATTACATATCTCAAAATCTTTAACGAGAAAAAAGCTGTACAATGTATTATTTTTGTTTGATGCAATAAATTTCAAATAACAGATAACTCAGAAAAGCCGTGACTCGGTCAGAATTTAAAGTATACATTTTGTTTTCGCTGTAAAAATATTTTACAGCACAAAAAATCAAAATATGCAAAAATGTGCATTAACAAACCGATGCCAAAATTCATGAATATCTTACATCCGACTTGATCGGTTGCATGAGAAAAAACATTGAATTGCATGTTTTTGGTTTGCCTGCTTATTATAATATATATAGGCTTTTAAGCAATATATAGACCAACACAATAATAAGCGCACTAGGCATTATATATGTTGTTATCGTATTGATTCTAAGGCCTTAAAGATTAAGCTACTCACTGCTGTATCCAAATTGTGGCAAGCGATAAGTTCATTGTTAAAATAATCGCCAATTTTGAAGTCTTAAATCGATTCTAAGCCTTGGGTTGGGTCAGGTTAGGCTAAGTTGCATGGGTAGCTCTGGGTTAGCGAGTACTTTTGGAGGCCTTATGACCCTCTGTGGTACCTGTAACAGAAAACCCGAAAACTCATCAAAGACCCAAAGTAAGAGACGATTCAAGCCATACCAAAATCTGTATGTCCAAAACAAACGGTACCCTGACAAAATTGACAAGATTTGTCACTGATATATCTCTGATGCAGTCCAGATAATGGAAGAGACTTAAACCAATATATCTTAGTCTAAGCTTGCTCAACGCCCACTCATCTATCAATTTCAATCACTACCACAAGGGGATATGTATGTCCTCCGTACTCATAGGCGATCCCCTAGTTACGCATTAATCAGAAAAATCCTTCCCCCCGATGCCCCCATGACTCGGTATTCATTTCAGTACGACACGCCTAAGTTGGGCCAGCGAGCAAAAGCAGCTGAGGAGGTATTCAAACCTAACTATTGTCTACGTAAATATTAATATACAAAGGTTCGAGATCTAGTTCCCAAATACACCTATTGGCACTATTGATGACATAAACCTCAGTGCGGTCATCAGGCAGACTTAGAGAGAGCCCGAGAGAGGCCACGTTCGTCTGACTCAGAAGACGAACTTCTCCTACTTTCTTCAAGATTTAAGTATAGATCGAGATCACGTCGTCACGAAAAACAGATCCCGCAGAGTACAAACGGCCCATAGATCTATCTCTTACGTACTCGAAAATAAGTCTTCAATAAATTACACCGTGAGGAAAATTTTTAAGAAAGAAAGCGTTGGTATCGTTACTTTTGTGGTACGTAACGCCATCTTGTTAAAAAAAGAAACACATCAATATCCTCTAATACAGGCCATAGCAAATCATTAATCATTGTTTAATAGCGCAATCCATTCTCCATAACAGTTGCTCTAAACGCAGAAAAGTTAAAGTCCAATCACTACGTTGGACCAAAACCTGCACCAAACATTGATATGTTGAGAATGGAGAGGTTTCTCAACAATAACTCTTGGGCTTTCTGAGCTCCAAATGTTGCCCTTGTTATTGCAAAAACTCACTTCAAATATTGTTAATTTAGATCTTTTGTTTTTGCAAGTGTTTATTGCAAATTTAAATAAAAATATATTTTTTTTAATTTTCTATAAAATTGCTTTGAATTTAATTGCAATTTTTTATGTTCCGCTTCCTCTTTCCAACAATTTCCAACATTTCTACTGTTTCATTTAAATTATTATTTTTTTTCTTTCTTTTTCATACAATTACAGTTTTTTCAACTTTTTCTTTCTAGAAAGTCAATTTTTGTTGCTCATATACTCTACACAAAACCATAGGTAGTTTAGGGTTCGGGTTGATTTCCGTATTAGTTCGCTAAGCGCAAGTAGTCAAGTATATTCAAAAGGAATCCATTTTCACATGACTACCTCACTCGCTGGATGTACTGCAGTGTATACCACAGTGGTATTAGATCCTGCAGTTAATCGTGAGATATCTCAGTTCATTTGAGGTGTCCGAACTTAATAGAATGTAATAATAAACTTTTTTTTGTGGTTACGCTTTTTTAAATATCCGAAGAACTATTATTATCATCATATCGACCAGGAACTATTGCGATACACTGCAACCGAAGTGATCTATTGTGCCCACCTGAAGAACTAGCTCAAGGTATTTCGGCAACAGGAGAATGCATTGTTTGTAGACAATAAATCAGTTGCTATTGCTTCCCACAATAGCTTTCAAGTTACATTCCTCCATTTTTGTTGGATCTTGTAAAGGTTATTCGAAAGGCACTACATCGTGTATAAAAGAAAAAAAAAAAACAGTAATCGAACATTAACCTTAACACTGAATCAAACTTGTCGTACTTTTTCCTCCTCCTCTTAACAATTTTCCGAAAGTAGAAAATTTCGAAGCATGACAAGCACTTCAAACTTTTATGCCACTTAGTAACAACACAAAAATGCAATACAGGTTTACTTTAAACTGTGAATGTTAGATCAAATGGGTTCTCCCCTTCTCAAGCTACCTTGTGTGTACCAGACAAGAGCTTTCCACACCAGATCTTACAGAGGCCTATGCCAAATTCAATTTCACTTACTCCTGAGGATTTTTGAAGCAGTAGGTTTTGTTCTGTTATCTGTCGTAGTTAGAAAATATAGTTGGACAGAAAACTGTGGTTATTTTTTTAAACATCTGTTGGTGAAGTGCATTTAGACGCCTGGGGCTTGTGTTCTATATCCCACATCCATATAATCCTGTCGATTTGACGTTAGTGTAAACAAATTTGATCTTAGTCTTCCTCAAAATATATGAGAAGTTTCAGACGGAACTCAAAGCTCCAAGTATGTGCTTGACTTTATTAATGCGTTGCACGAGGTCAGTCAGTCTTAGGCCATCATATATTGTCCATGGTGCTTTCAAAAAAGCTGAAGCTTTTTAGGTTCTAAATTAATGAGCCATTCATATAGAATATTTGGTTGCAGTTTGTGTTTGGTCGTATTAATTTGGTTTTTCGTTTATTAACCCTTAAACCCACATTACTTAAGAGCTGCTTCTTCAAGTTTTCTAATGTTTTCTGACATATCAAAGTGCTTATGACTTAGCAGACAGCTAACATCAACATATTTTCAAACGCCGAGTTTACTACAAATCCCTATGATATTTCTTTTGTCGCCTTAGTCGCAGCTTCCATTACGATGTCTGGAACAATATTAAACAAGGGTGGAAACTTACACATCCTTAGCGTACACCAACGGCAACCTCCATTTGGGCGCGTTTTATACGGAACTCTACAAATATCTTTTCCACATAGATCTTGCTAGGATTGCCATATTAAACATTGCAGAATTCTTGATATTTATAGAAAAAAATCTTGACTTAAAAAGAAGAGCTTGGCAGTCAGAATTATTAGGTTTTCGAATATATTTGGGTACAAATTGTCGGTAGATTGCACTAAAATGTAATATATCTAGTAATTGCATCAGGCAACTTTATAGCTTATTTACTAGGCCCGATGAAAAGTGATACGACAACAATGTGTGAATCCAAGCCAGGATTGATACCACGAAAGGTAATGCTGTATGTATGTTATGTTTGAAAAGGAATTAAATTAAAACGGCCAGAATTGACCAATAGAAAAGGCGTTGTGCTTCTTAAAGGCAACGCCAGACCACACATATCTTTGATGACACGGCAGCAACTGAGATAGCTTGGCTGGGAAGTTTGATTCGTCCACCGTATAGCCCAGACCTGGCTCATTCAATTTATCATTTGTTTCGAACTCTGCAGAACTCTCTTAATAGTGTGTATCAAACCTCCGTAAGGGCCTGCAAAACAAAATTGGATCAGTTATTCGCTCAGAAGTTCCACACTGATGACAAAATTATTTTATCTCGAAAATGCCGAAAAGTGATTGATCAAAACGGCACATATTTGGTTTAATAAAGTTTCTTTCAAAAATGGGAAGAAGGTGTTTCATTGCGATCAAATTTGTAAAGGAACTTTTTTAAAGCCTGTTATAAAAATTGAATTAACAACCTTTTATGTAAACTAAACTAGGAAACAAATACGCTTAAAAGCACTACGGTTCCGATTCACTAAAATCAATTCAAAAAAATCTTGACAAGCCATATTTCTTCTTTATTCTTGACAACCTGCTAAAATTCTTGAGAATCAAGCGAAATCAAGGCCATTTGGCAACCCGTGGTCTTGCACATATTAGGGAAATGATTATCGGCAATGTATCCTTACAAGCCGGGGCAATCCAAATAGCTTTATGGTATAGGGGGCTGAAAGGAATCAGAAGGTCGAAATAGTAAATAAAGAGGAGATCTCGGCTCCGTTTTAAAAAATGTTGTTGATGTTGTCGTTTTATAATTGTCATCTGCTACACATGCAAAAAAAACTTATCATTTCTGTGTAGGGTAATTGTATAGCCAGTGTTGACGGACTCGTTATGTTCTTACTTTTTTCTTTTCTGTTTTTATTGCATAGTTTAATTTCACAGTATTCCGAATTTTATTTATGTAAAAAGTTTCGTTTTTTTGTTTCTTTGGGTTCAGGATTTCAATTTTTTTTTATTGTTTCTAAATTTTTTATTGTAATTTCTGTTACTTTTCGTTTGGTTACAATTCGAATACAAAAACGATAGCAAAAATGGTGAAAAGAAATTAAAAGAATAACAAAAAAGGTAATTTCCGCATTTTAACGGCATATAAGTTAATCAAAAGTTAAGAAAAAAAATATATAAAAATAAATAAAGTTTTCCAAGGCATGAAATTGCAAGTTTTGCCCTCATTTTTCACGTCTTATTCGTCCTTAAGCAGTGATAAGAATGTGTAGTTGCTGGAGTAGAAGTGAGAGTTTGTTTTTTTCTTCTAATTTATGACTCGGGCAGTAATCTATTTAACATGCGAAATTATAATTTATTTGGTCAGCTTTTAAGTTTTATAAAATTTGTGGTCCATAGAAAGATAGATAGATAGAGGGAAAATGATATCCCATGCAAGCTAACTTTTATAATCTAACAAACAAATCTCAAAGAACGATATTTTCTTGAACCGAACACTAACACGTTAGAAAATTAATTTTAAATAAAATTTATCATTTCAAATTTAGGTCTATTAAGCGCACAGTGTAAAAAAATGACATCAAGAAAAAAAAAATCATTTCTCTTTTAAAGACTTTCATTATGTTTTTTTTACATTAGAGAAACATATTTCAAAGTTATAAGATAATTAAGATAATAATCTGTCCAGGCACACAGGGCAAATTTATTTTATATTTTCATATTTTCTGCAAATAAGATCAATTTAAAAGGAGATTGTGGCCGTTATAAGGCATCAGTGCTGGAAATCAAGCCTGTTTGAATACCTTATAAATAGACTGGTAGCCCACTTTATATCCCACAACCATGATTTATCCATCTCTTAGATCTAAAATAGGGAGTGGCGTGGTGTATTGGTTGGAGCGCATGCATACAACACAAGCGGCGTAGGTCCGAATATCCAGCAGAGCACATAACAAAAAAACTTAAATGTGATTTTGAGACTTCAACCTTGAAACAAATACATCTAGAAAAGAAACTCCTTGATCTGCCAGCTTACCTCTGGCGATAATGACAAAAATCAGACGAACGAGCAGGAGCAGCCGTCCCCTACTGGGAAAAAATTACAATGCTAAGTAAGGAAAACCAGCAGCACTTAACAAGGATTTTCAACACTACAATCATATAAAAGCGAGCTACAATAGATTAATCATCTACTTACAGTGGCTCAATTTAATAACCGGACAGCTAAATAATATGTAAAGGATCCGCCATCTAACGTTTTTTTTCAACTAGTGCTTATTTCGTGAATGGTAAAACTTAGTTAATGTCTGATTTGATAGATAATTAGTTTTGTCCTTCCGCTGAACGAATATTGTTGTGTATATGCTTGAACAACGCTGGGAATCTGGGCCTGCGATCAACTTACAGAAGATGCCGATCATCTTTTCAGATGAGGCTCATATTGATCTTGGCGGGTATGTAAACAAGCAAAATTGTCGCATTTGGGGCACAGAAAACCCGTACGCATACATTGAAAAGCCGATACGCCCAAGACGAGTCACTGTTTGGTGCGGATTTTAGTCCAAACGCATAATTGGGCCATTTTTCTTCGAAAATGAACAAGGAGTGGCCGTTACAGTCAATGGCGATCGTTATCGGGACATGATGAACAAATTTTTGTCCACAAAAATTGAAGAGGAAGATATTAGCAACATTTGGTTTCAACAGGACGGCGCTACGTGCCACACAGCCGAAGCTACACTCGATGTTTTGCGCCCTGTTTTTAAAGATCGCATTATCAGCCGCAGAGTTGAGGTCATATGGCCACCTCGGAGCAGCGATTTGACACCGTTGGACTATTATTATGCCGTCAAAGATAAGTGTTACGCCAACAAGCCAGAGACAATTGAAGCTTTTAAGGACAATATTCGTGAAGCCAGTGGTGAAATACAGCTGCACACAATCAATAATGTGCTTAAAAATTGGACCGATCGTGTAGGCTACTGCATGGCTAGCCGAGGCAGTCATTTGCATGAAATTATTTTTCATTATTAACCGCAAGGATTGTACTTTCATATGAAAAAAGAAATTTGAGAAAATATTCAGTAGTTTTTTTTATAGCATTTTCAAAAAAAAAAAAAAATATTTGGCGGACCCTACAGTTTTTACGAAAAACGAAATTTATCCACTGAACTGAAAGAAATTTTTATGTAAATTATTTATTTACATGGGACTGATTAGAAATATGTTCACAATGGATGGAAAAAATCTCTATACAAAAAGCAACAACAAAAAATTCATAGTTAGAGAGAAAAAAGATCAAATTAATAATCAAATTAATTATACAGGACTCTGTGTCTGCAGCGCACCCTGTTCAGCTGGTTTTTATTGATGGTATTAGTATATAACCATTAAAAAAAAAAAAATTGGCAGCCACTATACAAAAATTGTGCATTTTGGACAATTTGAAATTTTGTCAAGATAGCAACCCGAGGAACAAAGCACTAATACGCTATTGTGGTTATTGTACAACTCTCCCCATGTCATGGAAGCGCCACCACAGTCTCCTGATATCAAAGTTATAGAGAGTTTGAGGCATATCTCGAAAATAAATTAAAATCTTGGTCGATATCTACCATCACTGAGTTAAAAGTCGCTCGTAAAGAGGAATGGAAACGAATTGACTCTTCCTGTTGCAAAAAGTTAGAGGAACCTGTTGCAAAAAGAAGCTATTCTCAAGAATAAGGGATCAGCCAGAAAATATTAAATTAAAAACAACGCTGACTTAAACTTAGAAATTTTGAAGTGTCCGATTATTAATTTGATATTTTTTTCTCTCTAATTATGAATTTTTTGTTGTTGCTTTTTGTATAGGGATTTTTCCATCCATTGTAAACATATTTCTAATCAGTCCCATGTAAATAAATAAAATACATGAAAAAAATTTAGTTTAGTGGAGAATTTTTTTTTTTTTTTTTTTTTGTTGGTAAGAAAATACATATTTAACTGTCCGGTTACTAAATTGAGCCACTGTAGCTTGAAAATTAATTTGGTTAGTGAAACTGAAAAAAGCAAGGTATGCTTTGTGGAAAACCAATACGCTCGTATGAGGAGTGACGGAGAAAAAAAAGATCTAAGATGGTTAAACAGGCTCCTAAAATTGATGTCTGTTCCGAAAGAAATTGATTCCCATTAACTTTGTTCTGTAACCTCTCATTTCCTTAATATATCTTTCTGTCTAACAACTATGATATTTCACCAAGCAGCACCATATATAGCGGTAAGTGACGAAAGTGGAGTGGAACCTGGTCCTATGATTGACGAAATGATAGAAATTGTTGGCAAAATAAATAACAATGAAGCCCAAGAGGCGATAACATTAATGAAGAATTACTGAAAGTCCTGGAAAGAGAATGGAAGCAGCAACGTTATGCTCTGCTGCTAAGAGTGTATGGAAATCAACACATTCAGAAAATGGATAGTCGACATTATTGTCCAATTCTCAAAAAGACGAAAAGCGCATTTGCGAAAACTGTGGTGGGATTAATTTTTTTTTTTTCTGAAATACTTTCGAAACGGTAGATCGGTAAAATATCAAGTATTTGTACTAAAGCAAAATTTTAATAACGATGCCCCTATATTAGTCCGGACTCTACTGTCTGACACCACTTACTACTATCCTCCATCTAATCTAGGATTGGGAAATTGCCACTCTAAGCAGGCAATGAGTCCGCAATTTCTACGATTCTCTGAGGTTCTCAACTATGTGAACGGAGAGCGCATCTGAAAAGGATGGCGGTCATGAGTGTGGATGTGTGCAGACTGTGTTTAAAGGTATCAGAGACGGCGGAATACATATGTATATTGTGAATGTCGAGTTCTTAATAGGTAGATATGAAGATGTTTGAAGAGACATATGGTCTCATTGGCAGACATATCCACCATTAGGATTTTAGATCTGCTGGTGTTCATTAGGAAGGCAACAGATCTCCTAAACATACTGTAAACCGGAGCGACCCTTAGGATCTACTGTGCCCTGCAAGAGTGCCTGTTCAATAATAATGTCTATGCACTTCTGCTATTTTTTGATCAGACTCTTGATAGTAAAAACCAATTAAAGATTCCCAAAGTTTTAACGTTGCTTGGCAAAAACATCAAATTGACCCTCTACAACACTACAAAAGAAAAAATTCCATAACAGCTAGATAATGGTGAGAAACTCTATATTAACACAGGAATAAGACAAGGAAGCAGTATGGCTACGGTATGTTTAATCTGCGTCTGCACTATGCTATTAGAAAGTACAAAGGATCTGGATATGTTTTTCTCGGTCAGATTTGACAATTGCCTATGCTGATGACAATTTGAGCTCGAAACAGGCGTTATCTAGAAGAGCTAGTTAGGAATATACAAGCAGCAGCGAAGAAGGAAGGACTAAATCGTAAATCAATCGAAAACCAAATATATGATACTGCTTAGAAACGCTGAAGAAAAAGGTTTTATGATGTCAATATAGGTGACTATTATTATTTTGAAGGTGTAAACAAGTTTAAGTTTTTGGACATACCGTTAAGCAACGATAGTAGTGTAAGAGACTCTAGACAAAATCGAATTGTATCAGCAAACAAATCCTGCTTTGCAAATAAACCCACCTGGTTTTGATTGCGTTTTATACTTAGAAGTTTTCGTAGTTTATTTACAAAAAAAAAAAAAAACACTTTAAACTGTGAGTACAAATTAATTCGGCCCTTTTTCAGCTCAAAAAGAAAATAATAAATTAACAAATTAATTAAAATAAAAATTTATCAAATCACTGCTTACATCTTTTCCCCACTTCTGAACCAATGTCCGAATTCCGTCGCAGAAAAACTTCTCGTCTTTTGAGGACGATTTTATATTTCTTCAAAAGAAGTGATTCGGTGTCATGCCAAAAAATATTGTATTTGTCAAAACAGCAATTAGTCAGAAGAAACAATGTTTGATGAATATGGCGGCAGCGTCATTTGATCGTTCCTAACAATTGTTTGGGAACTTTTGCGACGTGAGACTGAGCGTTGTCATGCAAAAGGAAAAGTTTATTTGTCTATCTGTCTGTCTATTTTAAAATTCCGGCAGTTTTTCTTATAACTCAATAATTGATAGTATAAACCGGTCCGTGATTTAGCAGGTCCGTCCGTGAATACGAAAACAATGTAATTGTACTAACAAACAAAAAATATTGTAAAAATTAACGAAATTTCGAAGCATATATAAAATCCAAAAAACCCAATAAAACCAAGTGGCTTGTGTGTGTGTTTTTTTTTTTCTTAAACCAGACTATAACCCAGCCTGGGTTGCAGCACTGAATGATGATGACCACACATCATACCTTCTAAACATTTGTAATCTTTTAACAGAAAATAGTCCACCACAAATGTTTCCACTTATATAAGGAAATTCGGATTTAATTTTAATTTAATTTAATTCTACAATTTAAGATTTAAAAACAAAAATCAACTCTGTTTCGGTATCCAAACTGATATCACTCAGTGCACGGCCAATATTTATATAAAAAAACCCACCTTGGGTCTCTGCACTTTATTTTATTTCTGCTTAGAAAGTTCTAACTTTCTGAGCTTTTGTATAATTTTGAATAAACTGTGTGTTTTGGTTTCTAATTTTACTAAAAATGAAAAAAAAAATCATTATCGAGCGATGATCAAACAACCATCCTCATCACCTAAAAAACCATCACTAAAACCAATGAAGGACTTGATTTTTTTATGTTTAAAAAATGGTTTTCCATTGCCTTACTTACTCACTTACTCCTTACTATTCCAAAACGACAGCAAAAATGTCCCCTGTTTTTTGCTTTAATTATGGTTTTGTGCGGTGAAAACAGCATTAATTTTGTAATTTTTATTTTGTGGAAGAGAAATAAAAGTGAAATTGCGTGGAAAATTAAGTGGGTAGATGACGAGCGGGAATTGTATAAATGCCACAGAAAAGAAATAAAAAAATGAATGTAACAGCAGTAGCAGAATATAATTGTGCATTTTGAAATGAATTAAAATGTAAAAAAAGTAATATAGGTATGTACGTACATATGTTAAATTAAAATTTAATTAAATTTAAAAGTATACATATAAAAAACTAACAAAAAATATGACAAAACAGCAAAATCTTGTTAAAAATTGAAAACTGCATAAATTATACATAATTTAACAGGGATATGAAAAAAATAACAATAAAAATTAAATAAAATTCTCTGCAAAAATTACGTTTTTTAATAAAAAGTTATATATTAGAAAATACGTTATACGAGGGCCCATATCTATATATGTATTACAAGCCGCTGGCATACGAGCACAATTAAATTAAAACCTAACCATTCATCAAGCTATTAATTGCTAGGTGTAAAGTATGAACCGATTATATTTCAGTTTCATCAAATTTTTATACTTATCAGTCAAAAAAAATAAAATAAAAAAGTCAAGGCTCGAAAACGATAACGGTTAAAAGCTTAAATTTGATCCGAGCAACTTGGGATTTTTTACGAGTAATATCTGTGTGAAAATAATTTATTTTATGCTTTTTTGTCTAGCATTGTGTTATTTGATAAATTACATATGAAAAATAAAAGGCGGTCTCAGGCATCCTAGACTGTTTACGGTAACAAAAACAATAAAAATATTTTTATTTTATAGATTTTATTTATAATAAGAGAAATTTAATAGTAAAATTGAAAAAAAAACTACTGAATCATTAAAAACACCATTATGTAGCAAAATAAAAAAGATTTTAGCAAATGTGGGTTGTTAAATAAATAAGGAATAGGCGACTTTCATTTTTTGTAGCCTTAACAATTGAAACCAATTATGAATTTTCAGCACGAGTGTCATCAATTGCATAGCTTGGATGTTCAAATTTACTGTAGCTTCTATAATCAGATATTTCTTTATCAGAACTCGTCGCATCCAAGGAGTCAATTATTCGTCCATCTGAATAATTGGTTAAATTATTTCTTCTATTGCATAAAACTACGTCTCTTCGCTCTACTTTATATATGTAGTACTGCCAAATGAAAGATATGAAAGTTTTACCATAAACGGTCAAGCGTGCTCTGAGGCCTCCATTTAATTTTTAGTTACAGATCGTACAAAATTATGTCTGCTTGACCAATTTTACTTTTAGATCAAACTACTATACTCATCGAAAATTTTTTGTAACAATTGTTCGGCGTTTAATTTTTTTTTTTTTTGTATTTTTAATATAATTTTTTTCTAAATAATTTTTTTTCGCTCTCACTGTTTTCTTGGTACAATGTTTACATAAAGAACAGAACTCAACTGATTCGATTTAGACAAAATTATAACGGTAAACAGAGTTGTTGGCAACACAATGGAGTAACACTAAAATTAAAAAATTTTTGTGGGTGTTTAACTGTGAACGAAGAATTGATAGCTGCCCTGGGGCAGCCAAAACCGTTAAGGGTATTATTAGAAGTTCCACTGGTCTACGACAAAATAAGTCTTTATATAAAGCTATGTGGAATATAATGATTTTGATGCGCTGAATTCAAATCCGTTTTTATTTTTTTGGCATCGGGCTCAAATATTTTATTTATTTTTTTTGGTCATGGAAAATTTTTCGTCCAAAATATGGTAGTTATGTCAATATATTTCATCATAACTTGAAAACGACTTGACCGATTTATTCCAAATGTTTAGGAATAAAATTTTCTATAAATCATCTAAAAACATTTTTTTGAGTTTTCAACAGTTTCGGAGTTATTCATAATTTAATTCGGGAAAAAAAATTTTCGCGCAAAATTAGAGCATTTTTTTTTTTCAAAAAGTCCTAGAAAATTTTTCAGAATGAAAATTGTATATGTTATATGTTAAGTTAACGCTTAAAATGTTTAGAATAAAATAAGCTATAACTGATGAAAATCGGTTGGCTATTGCTTTATTAAATGCAGGTACCTAACTCTGACCAAAATCAGCGAACAAATTTTTTCTTGCAAAATTAATTGAAATTTTTTTCTTTTAATTTCCAAAAAGTTATAAAAAAATTCTTAGAATATAATTAAGCATTTAAATGAAAGCCATACATACGAACATTTCATCTGCCCGACGACCAGTTCTTCGAAACAATAATGTTTTTTTGTCTCTAACGCCTCCTAAACGTCACGAAATGGTTAATGAAGAATATGTTTTTTCGAATTTTTGCAAACTTTTTGCAGCATATGCGGACATATTTGGCAAATAATTCTTCAATTTTCAAGAGTTCCAAGTGCTCAATTGTCTCTGGCTTATCGGCGTAGACAAATGGTTTTATATAACCCCAAAGAAAATAATTCAATAGGGTTAAGTCACACGATTTTGGTGGCCAATCAATTGGACCATTACATAAAATTACTATTTCATCAAAAGTTTCTCCGTTCTGTTGGAATCACATTTCAGCAAGATTAATGCCAGCCAGTTGAGGTACAAAAAAATTTCTAATCATGTCCCTATATTGTTCACCATTGACAGTAACATTCTTACCATTATCGTTTTTGGAGACATTTGGACCAATGACTCAGCCAACCCATAAAAGCGCACCAAACAGTAATTTTCTGTGAATGTGTATTCTGCTTATCTACGTACGTACCAATTCGACCAAAAATGGGGTTCATCGTAGACCAAAATTTTTAATCGAAATTCAAGTCAAAAATTTCAACAATTCGCAAGCGTTGCTCTAGCGTAAGTCTATCCATAATGAAATGTCAAACAACTAAACAAAAGCAACTATCAGCTGTTAAATCGAGCTATTTACAGGTTAGTTTATAATAGGTTTTGACTAAATTACGTTTTGTGATAAGTTAGGTTTAACAAGCTATTTGTGGTTCGATTACCATGTTCAACACTATCGGAGTATACATACATTTGGTAGAGATCTCTTAGCGTAATACTCATAACCAGTCGCTAACTAATGTTATGTAGTAAAGTTGCTGCTGACAATTTTTAGCTGTTCTAGAATTGAACTCAGGTCCTCTGAGTTGATGTCCTCCCTCCCACATTGGTTTTTGTAAATATCCTTATCAACCATTGAACAAATTTCTTCTTTGTATCTGTTTTTTACAGGAAGTAATTTATATAAATTTTTTTAGAATGTACTTGGTAAAACAGATCTATTTCAACCTAATTCGGTATATGTGACTTGTGTCAAATCTTGTTATTTTATACGAAATTGCTTAATTGAAGTGCCTTGAAAAAGATGCATATCGACTTTTTTGAAAAATATGAAAAATACATATGTATAGCGACCCTCATATTGTTCTAAAAAATTTAAATTTTTTTTTTTAATTTTTATAAAACAAATGCATATTTAACCGCAAAACATATATAGCAGTTACAAATAAAATATCAGGCAATTAATATGGTGATTGATGCGACCTTAGAATAATTTGGCAGGATGCTTTTAATTTGTTAAAGTCTGAAAATCAATTGCCATACATTTCCGGTTAAAAATTGTTATTGTATTTAATTTTATTTAAAATTGAACAATTTGCTACATTTTTTTACTACCGACCAGAATTACACCCAACAATTACGATCATTTTGTTAGAAATCCTTTGTCACAAAGATTGGTTTATCCCAAAAAGTCTGTAGACTAGTCACCCTGTAATCACTCATTTAAATTATTCCATTTCTTCTTTTTACCATTTTTAATCCCTTTTTGTTAATTTTTTCATTAAAATTGTTTTCCATTAAATGCTTTACGTACGAGTATGTCGTTCATTAAAATGTAAAATTTTGTATGAAATTATACCAACGAAATGATTTGATTTATGTAACGTTGCAATAGTTTTCTTTCTCTTTCTCTCTCTTTTTATTTGCCAATTCTCTCCCAAGTATTCACTGTTATATTGGAAGCAGAATAAAAGCCTCAAAATAAAATTACAAAAACGAATATGACAATTAATTACAGACATTTACGCATTTAATTCGTGTATTATTGTCAGTCAGTGAGTCAACATGTATCATGACATATGAAATTATTATGTAATAATAAGAATTTTTGCTCTCTTCGGCCAAGAGATGGTTCTCTTTTATTATTATTACGCGGTTTTTTTCCATTTATTTTAATTGTAAAAATGCCGCAAATTGTAAGAGAACTTGCCATCGTAATTTCTGTTTTTTTTTTTAAGATGAAAAGCCAAAGGAAAACCCAAAACAGCCAGACACATATCCTTATGCCATTGTCAACATCATCATCCACAACATCATTATAAGAAATCCGAATGACAATGACTGATGGAAATCATAATTTATGACAAGATGGTGAAGAAAAAGTCATTGAAAATACGGAAATATTAAGATGTTGGCAGGACAATTTATTTATTTTTTATTTAATTTTTTTTTTTGTGTTTAAAAAATTTCATATGGGATGGGGATTGGAAAACGAAAATAACACATATTGAGGGATAATTTTGGATTTATGACTTATTGTTGGTTGATTTTAGACAGCGCCAATTAAATGACAAAATAAATCATTTTTAAAACAGATAAATTAAAAAAAAAAATCCCGCGATTTAATGACATCAGCTTGTAGTTCGATATGATCTTTTTTAAATTATTGCTGCTGTCTTAGAGACTCTTGGGGCCATTATTGCAATTATTGTATTTAGTAAAAGCTTTAGCTAAAGTTAACTTTAAAGTCATCTTTAACTATTTTTCGTTATTACAACTTACTTGTCGGAGCAATATCCATTTATAACGTTTGCAAATTAAACAAGTTCTTTAAATATGCAGTGCTTCCTTTATTGTTATGTTTGTTCATTTTGCTTAAAATATTTGTATGTGTGGTTTTATTTTTGTGTTTTATTATATTATTATATAATTATAATTACATAAAACAAACGAGATCTGCTTTCCATTTTTATTTTATATTTATATATAAGTGTTTATTTTTCATGTTTATATTTGAAGTAGCCATACTGAAAACAATATATATATATATATATATATATATATATATATATATATATATATATATATATATATATACATACATATATTTATATTTATATGGCAAGTTAAATATAAACTTAACTTTAAAAGTTACAGGTGGGATGAACTTTCCTTTGGCTTAGCGCTTACTTTAATCTTATTGTGTTCCTGTAATAATGAAAAACAAATTATATGCTCGTTAAAATCCTACCTTTGGTTGTTATAATGCCCCTTAGTCGTGTTACTCAAACTGAAAGCTTTAATAACTCATTTACATTCAAAAAAAGCCATCAAGTCTTATGCTGTGTTCGCACGAGACTTCGAATTAATTCGCTTTCTGTTTGAATTACGTACACGAATTGCCACATTGTACAAATTGCTTTTGCTAAGGTTTATAAATTGCATGCTAAGAACAGAAAGAAAAATTAGTAAAAAAATATTGATTAAAAAAACATATCGTCATATGAAATCCAAAAAGCCCTAAGATACAAAAAATTCTGAATCGACTTTTTTATTGATTATGACTCATTCTTCCGAAATACATACACATTCCCACGAATTTATACACTTTTAAAATTGAAAAAATTGAAAAAATTGAAAATGTATGCGAATGCTGTAATTTCTGAATAAATTTTACTACAAAGCGACCGTTAATTGACAAAAAAAAAAACAGTAATTTATTGAACTGCTAGTCACGTGTCTTCAATCGCATTATTTTGCACGCGCAGGGAGTTAGTTTAAGCCTTCACAATTGGACCAATTGTTTTTCGTATTATTTTCCTCCAAGAGTAGCATTGAACCTATTTGGTGTATTATTTTGTAAAAATTTGAATCTTTTTTAAAGCCGGATTAAGTTGTATTTAAGCTTAATTTTATAAAATTAACTTAAATAATTTGACTAATTCCTGTGTGGTGGTTATAGGGTCTCATTGGGGAACATATCCATCAATAAAGTTACCCTCCTGCTATCGTCTGTTGCCAAACAGTACACTCGAATCGATAATATATGTAAATGACTTAATTAATCTTAATTTGTAAATGTGATCACATCAAAGTTTATTCTTATTTTCATACACGACCCCTATTATAGCGCATACTGTAATGTAATGTAGATTGCAATACAATTACACTCGATTAAAATGTTTTTGTTAATTTGAAAATATTCAACATTGAACTAAACATAAATATTTTATATTTGTGAATTAGTTTAATTTCGAAGACGGCAACCGCAAGGCGAAAAAGTTTCAGTTACGATTTTAAAATGCCAAAACATAAATTTCAAGGCGTACGTTTTTAAATTAAAAAACTATACTTTCAATTCAATGTGAAAAAACTTGAAATTACATTGGACGTTGTTTAGAATATTTTAATACTTACTTTAAAAACTCATTGTTGATTCCAGTTACATTCGTTTTTGGTTTAACTTTGTGGTAACTTCAATTTAAGTTGTGCCACCTTGCATTTGAACATTTTAAAATAACAAACCAAAAGTCAAAATAAATAAAAATTGAAAGCCGTCAAATAAAAGTTCTTTATTTTTGTGACAAAAATTAAATTGATTTTGGTAATTCTGACATCTCAATAAGTCCAATAAAAAAAAAAATATTATTTTTATTAAAAGATTTTAATTTAATACTACTCGTGCAGGTATTACAAAGTAAGTAAAAATCAAAAGCAATTATCCTGTACCCAGCACAATCATACCACATAACGGTCCAGAAGCCTACCGGGGGCAGTCCTAGAGTCGATATCTCTCCGTCCTACCAGAGCCCTTAATTCCCCCTGGCTGCAAGCATAGATCGTTGCCCCCTTCCCTATTGAAATATTCTAAGCTCTAACTTGAGTAGCCAACAGCCAGTATTTTACCATGGAAATATCATATTAATACACTATGTACAGGGGGTCCGCCTGGAAGGTATACTACTTTGTTTTAGTAAACATTAGTCTTGACAGTTTATATTTGGCAGTCGTGAAGTAGAGACGTGGCAAATTTATTATGGAAAAATATTCATTAAACCAACGTGTTTTAATCGTTAAAACAGCTCGCACATGACAACCCCGATTTTAATAAAAAAAATCATAATAATAAAGTGAACAGAATAGTCGGTTCTGGGCAATAGAAACTCTCATATTATTCATCAGTCACCTTTCAATCCATTAAAAGTGACAGTCTGGTGTGCAATTTGATCAGGAGGAGTCATTACTTCTTTGAAGCTGAAAACGGCGTAACGGTAACTGTCAATGGGGAGCGATATCATGATATGATTGACTAACATGTATTTTCAACAAGACGGTGACACATCGCATACAGCCAGGATTACAATGAAATTACTGCGAGACCTCTTTCCACAACAAATTATTTTAAGGAATGGTGATTTTGATTGGCTTCCACGGTCGCCTGATTTAACTGCTCCGGACTTCTTTTTATGGGAATATCTGAAAAGCAAGGTTTATGCAAACAAACAAGAAACGCTGGAGCAACTTAAACAAAATATTCGTGAAGAAATTAATGAAATACCGCGTGAAATGTGTGAGAATGCAATGAAAAATGTGCACAAAATGGCTCGCATTTGTAATGCTAACAAAGGCGGGCATTTATATGATATTGTATTCCATACATAATTGCCGACATTAACTAAAACATTTATCAGTATAAGATCCATTCTCTTTCATATAATCAAAAAATATAAACAAACAAAGTTGTATAGCTTCCCGGCGGACACCCTTCTTATATTTATGTATTTTTATTAAAATTCAACTTTAACAGAAGTACTTTCATTGCACCTTGCCATTTCTCATTACATGTAGAAATGCTGTTTGATCAAATTTATATATTTTATATATGTATTTATGTACATATTTATTTGCTATCCTACCCAAAATTTTATTGTAAATTATTCACTTCAAATAAAATTTTTAATCAAATTTATTGTATTTTGAATTAAAAACATAAAAGTAAGTAAAAGTTTTGTAACTGTACTACTACAGTATTATTGGAAGTGCTTGATTCAAAGAATCTGCACCTTTAAAGTAAAGTTGTGCTGTGTAGATTTTAAAAATTTAAACATTGATTTGAAAATGTTTCTATATTTAATTTAACGTTGCACATTTTTGAATTAAAACCTCTAATATTTGATTTTATATTGGCCAGTATAAAAGCAAGTGCGAGCGAAATTAAATCATAGATGTTTTCACATTAATTTTAAATTAAAGTTGCTTCTATGTTGAACATTGTTGAATTTACGATTCCACCTTGGCGAGTTTTCATAGTTGTTTCTTACTGGTTTAAGGTTGTTTTTGTTGAATTTTTGCTATTTCTTTTTCCGGGTGTATATATCTTAATTGTTTTGTGTTTTTAACTGAGTTTTTCTTTAAATAATTGTCTATACGTAAATGCATTTACCCAACTTTGCCTTTAGCTTCCTTTTCACCATGGCTGCTGTGCTTCCTACTATTCATAGTTTTTAATAAATAGCGCACATAATTCACTCTCATCTTACGATACAACTATGCGAGTATTTTACTTTTTCTGTTACTGGTCCTTGCTGGTGGCTTTATATTTGTGGCAAATTTTCCGTTGTGAAAGACAACAAATGCGTTCAACATTAAATTGAAAATGGTTTTTCTGAGTGACAGCTCAAGGATATAAATATTTCCAAGTCATTTAATTATGACGTCATTAAAATCTTCCACCTGATAAACAAGCATTATAAATAAAAACATACACATACATGTATATATATATTCACAATTACTGTAGTATTACTAACAAAATGTCATATATACTCGTACACACAAACATAGTCGGAAATCCAGATAATTTTACCAGTTTCACTTACATTCCTTTGGATTCTTTTGGTGAAATATTATTGCATTTCAAGTGTCTCTCACTCTCCCTCTCTCTCTCTCTCTCTCATCTGACAACTCTTTAATAATCCCTTTGTTTCTATTAAAAATAATTTTATAAAATGACAACAACAACGTTAATAATATCATTTAATGTCATATTATAATTTAAGAAAAAAACAAAACACAAATAACGGCTTTAGTAAAATTAAGCCAAAGCTTCACATTAATAACGTTTCGTTGTATTCGTAATACGGGGGCGGGTCAATAAGTCCATATTTTATTAACTTTTCGACTCTACTGAAAGGGCACTACTGCTCGTATCAATTAACCATACAAAATTTTAAGAGCGTATTACCCAAATTATATGTAGCTCAGTAGTTTTTGGACAAGCTGTGGTGTTTAGTTTGTGTTTGACAGCCATTACCAGCAGACTACAGTGTGATTTGAAGAGAAAATTAAAAAAAGTGAATGTCGTGTGCTTATTAACACTTTGCATGCCTACTGCACTGAATCGTGTCTTATGCGTCTACCGCATGGTAAACACGAGTCCGTATAGTCGGCATTTGCAATGGATATTTTGCTGACAGTTCCGGATACACGAAAAAAATAAATTTACAAAAAATGAATTTAGTTGGCAATAAAGACACTACTACTACTGGAAATAGAAAAAAAATATCCCATTTTTTAAAGATATCGCATTTTTTAAAGGCAAAAAAAAGTCACTCAAACCAAGACTAAGCTTAATAAAAAATGGGAACTCTGCACCATTAATTTCAATGGTCAGAAAGTGATTTACTGAATTCCGTCGTGGTTGTACAAGCACAGAAGATTCCAAACCTTTTGAACGCCCAGTTGAGGTCTCTACACCCGAAACCATTGAAAAAATTTACGATATGGTGTTGATCGACCAGATAGATTGTGGAAGCCATAGGTACCTCACATAACTCAGTAATTTCGTTTCGAATGATCTTTGAGTTTAAGAAAATTTTCCGCAAAATGGGTATTGCGTTTGCTTACAATCAGCCTCAAGCGCAATCATGTCACAACTTTGCTGGAGTACTTGGCGTTGCCGAACCGCAATATGTACAAGTTTTGGCGTTGTTTCGTAACCGCGGACTTAAATCTACTACAGACGCGGTTGGCAAAAACCTCGGTTTTAAAAAAAAAGCACCCCACCGGGTTTTTATGTTTTGTTTGTTTATACAATCACGTTGTTTTAGTATTTATAATGCAATTTTGAACTTTTGGTGGGATCAAGGCGGCATTGCTGCTAAAACTCGGTGATTGGAGGAGATATAAATGTTTCAAAACAATTATTCGGGACGATTAAATGCCGCATCAGCAATACGGCTGTTGCGACGGATACAATGAGCTTACACGTCTTTATACGTGTTTTCTTTACATGGCATTTCGCTATAACGGCCTATTTGAATTATGCAACACATTCGCTTTAAGTGCAGATTGGCTCGTTCTACGGTTAAAAAACCGTGGATTCTCCGTTTTTCAATAAACAGTGTAAGGAAAGCAAACGCAACACATATTCATCTCGTTTAAACGCGTTTCGATTTACAGTCTACATTTTTAGAAACCATTTAGGCCGTATAAAGAGGTATCTGTTTATCTTTTAACATGTCACCGAATCATTCCCTTTGAAGAAATACAAAGTCAGCTTCAAAGTTGGAGCGTCTAAAAGACGACAAGTTTTTCAGAGACGGTATTTGAAAATTGGCTCAGAGGTGGGGAAAAGATGTAAGCAGTGATTTGATAAATTTGTTTTTTCATTATCTTTTTGTGCTCAAAAACGGAACAAATTTATATTCCCAATACGTAAATTACACTTGTTTTTGTTGTAAAAAAAAACTACTAAAAGCTTTAAAAAACCCACCCGGGTTTTATAAATATAATACCCAATAAAACCTGGGTGGGTTTAATTGGGTTACCCAGTGGGCTGCCAAGCCTGATCACAACACACAATAGACCAAACATCAGTCATAACAGTGGTTTTCTTAATGTGAAACTGTGGCGCCAAAGGCCAAAGGGATTTTGTCAGCCAATAAACTCATGACGACCATTGTTGACATACAAGCAGTATAATTCACATTCTTTTCTATAAACCGAAATCGAGTGAAATTGAAATCAAATGAAATTCAAATGGCTGTAATTTTAAAATCTGAGAAGATTTTAATATATTTTTGTCAATACACTTAATTGCCTTTGAATTAACTTTTTTGATTATTGAAACTTTTAGATAATTGGCGCAATTAGGTTTTATTTGTCTTTAACAATTTACTGGATTTAAATTTCGCTTGTTTTCGCTTTACAGAACATAACCGATTTACTACCTTGAAACGGTTAAATTAATCATTGGCCAAGAAAAAAAGTTATTTTCAGCAGGACTATGCAAGAGTGCGAAAATATGCAGTTTCCATTGCAAAAATCCATGTATCAGGCTACGATTCCTTGTTATTCTCCCTCATTTGCGTTATTCTCAAGATTTTGCACCGAGTGACCAGTAGATATGGCTTACGTTTTGTAGAAACTCAAACATGATTTGAAAAAAGAATTGCAAGTCTTAGGTAAAGTACCATCTTTCCTCATTATTATCCAATTATTATGTAAATGTATTGTCCTATTGTCGCACAATAATTTAGAACAATTTGCCAAAAAACTCTATTACTTTCTTGCTATACAACGCAATATGTGCTTGTTTTAAAGGTTTATTTTTGATTTAAACGCAAATTACCTTTTGCTTTTCTTCGCTCTGCTATTAATTATAAAACATGCTTTAATTAACGGCACTATATCGAACCGGGAAAAGGCAATTCACATGGAGCCAGTGAAAACTTAGCACAGAGAAGCAAACATCCCGTATGAACAGAAAATGTTGTGCTGCCATCATACACATTCGCCTTGTGAACGAGGTGTCGTTGTCGTTGGAAAATGAAACTTGAAATTCAATAAATGCCATGTAATTCCATATAAACGATTCCTAACACTTATGTATGCATATGAGAAGTGAGAACAAACAATTTTTTCTCGCATGTTTTAGAATTCATCAGAATATGTTTTATTTTTAATGCAGAGGTTCTTAACTGAGGAGTAAGAGCTTTTAAATTTGATTTCATACTAGGAACGAATATCTTCTTACGAACTTTGGCCTTTAGAGGAGCATAGGGCTTCAACAAAATTTCGCCATTTACTTCAGTTCTTCGCTAAGCTCTTCACCTCGTTGAAAGAATATTCTAATTGTTTTATATCCATCTGTCTCCATTGCGCGCTTCCATGTGTGTTTTGGCCTACCACGAGATTTACTATCTTGTGTGTTCCATTGGAGGGCTTGTTTGCAAATCTGGGTTGGCTTTTTCCTAGACTGCTTACATTTGGCCCACAATTTCGCGATACAGCCTCTGTCTATGCTATCAAATGCTGTAGGAACGAATACAGATAGACCTAATTTAATAACGGACTTTAGCCAATGCAAACAGAAAGGGTTAAATTTGCGAACATGTGGGCTAAAACATTTCTTCATCTAAAACGACAAGCAACGTTGCCATTATATCTATGGAAGGATACCGGCTTGATATTTTTTAGTATTACTTTTCCCTATCGGAAGCTATCTATCCCTGAAAAGTCTGGTGCACGATTATGATGAAAATAATCTTCTTTTAGATGGTCTTTAAGCACAATGCAAGGAAGTCGACAGTTCAGCTCTTAAAAGAAATTCGGGTGGCTCTTTTAATAGACACTTTGGTGTGGATACAACAACACTAATTGTAAAATGTTGATACATATTTACGTAAAAAATTCTTAATGCTATGTTCACACTGCAACGTTTTTTTCATAATTCGATCATTTCATTCATAAGTCAACCACCGATTATGAGCCAAATTACATAATTCTCCATACAATATTTTAAGAGCGTTTCACCCAAAATATGAGTAACTCAGTTTTAATTACACTGTGGATTACTAAAAATCAAGCAAAGAAAATCTTTAATTTTTATCAGGTTGTAAATCCGTTTATTTATTTTGTAAACTATTTTCCATTTTTAAAACACAATTTACCGTCAAATAATAAAAAGTAAATAAAAATGACAAGAAAAAGAATCACCTTCACCAACAGAATTCAAAATATGCAATATGAACTGGGTAGTTCGTATAAGTAATTTCAAAAGCGAAACAAAACATGGTAAATCGAAGCCTCGTATGAATAATTATGCATTACATGCATTTTCATATTTGGGCATCCCTGACTTACTCAATCTTGCCTGTAAATGTTTGCTTTTACTCTTTAATGGTGTTTATATACAAATGGTATATACAGTTATTTTCACACATCCATACACACATTTTCATTCAATTTGCTCGTTATGTTCTCGTATAAACTCTTGTTTAATTTCAGATTTTGGTTTCATTATCAAAACATAAACATGGCGGAATAAAATTTCTAAAAGAGAAAAATTACAGCGCAGAGACATACACAGGCTTCACTAACAACACGCAGGCAATAATACTGATGAAAATTAAAAAAAAAAAACGAAGATTGAACGTGGAAGGCCTTTGTTTTGTTGCCGTTAAAGTGCACCATAGATGCATTATCGCTTCCGAACACTGACATTAAATATAAACATAAATTTAAAACTTAGCGTATATATACGCAGAAGCGAATGGGGATTTGAAGGCGTTGTCTTGTAATTTTTTAAAGGTCCCTAAGAACTTCACTTGTATTTTGGTATCCAGTCTACACCTAAAATTCAAATCTAAATGTCTTTAGAATAGAATCGCTTTGAAATTTGGTTCTTTTTAAGAATAAAATCTCAACGTTTGCGTTTTTGAAGTAGACAGATTTGACTTACGAAAAAGAGAAGAATTTTGTCTTTACGATTAACTTTATGCGCCCTTTCTGGTACTCGGTTTCATTCTTGGTTTTGTAATGTTATGAAATCATAGTATCGGTATTTGTACATATGTTTTTGTTGCGCTAGAAGGAGGACTGTAAATAGGACGTCTCATTGGAAAAGTTTTGATAAGAGTTAGCTTATATAAGCGCTTAATGTGGGTGCTTAACGAAGAATAGTTTTCTTCTGGTGGTGCTTCCTGTAATGATGCTTAAGATTTTTAAAGATCTCATGGATAGGTTTATGTGCTTGAACTTAAATCTTATTTTCCAGTGATCAGATCTCTAACATAAAAAAATGAGGAGCGAGACTCGATCTGATCGATATATCTGAAAGTGGAGAGTGGGTCATGCTAAATCACATTAACGGGGAAGTACAAACGAAAACTGGGGCAGTGTTGCGAATCTTACTTAAATGGCAACTTTATCCACTGTTTTTACCGAAATGTGCTGTATGTATGTGTAGTATGTAATAGTTTATTGAATCGCACACTCGCGACAGATCGTAGAGATTGCATGCAATATTTCTGGTAGATTCTAAAACACAACTAGGATTTTCAAGAACAAACCCAGAATGTGCGATATGTAAGCATGAAGCTTGGATCATTTACATAAATGTCAAGCTATTTGCTACAATTTGTGTTAATCACAGCCTGATCTTTGGTGTTACGCTGTTGCCCCACAAGTACGAAGTCACTTGGGCGTCACAAGCCCAAATGCCTAAAACCAGATGAACAACAAGGGGGTATCTACTAGACCTACGTAACACGGTAGGTACAAATATAAATGGTGATCATCATCTTAGTGGACACTTTACTTCTTAAGCTAGAGGCTGTTCATGCAAATGCTCAAACTTCCTGCGAAGAGTACGACATTGGCAAATTTAAAGATGGATGTCTGATAACTGCTGCAAATTTGTTGGCGAACGAAGAAATACAAGAAACCTCCTAAATTCAGCAAGTATCTGAAGTCAGAGATTATATCTTGCAAGGAAACATAATGATCTGGACAAAGAACTGAGCTCATGCAGATGTGTTGGCTTTAGTGGAAACTCATCACATTAGGGATTTTAACTTTATAAATACGAAATTGATCTACAAAAATTGAACTTCCTCGTGGCTCCTAAGGTACTGTTCTGAAAGGCCACCAAATCATATAGAATTCGTGATGTGAACACGACGATTATTTCGTCTTAAGTTAAATCGTCTGACATTTTTTTGATATCAATCCCATTAATCAATGTCATATATTTCGTCAATACAAATTACATCAGCAGGTAATATGTAGTTGGTATTTTCAGATTACCCATTATAATTACTACTAAATGAGTTTTGCAATTGCTTGTCCATTTACATTTTGCAGCCTTCAATTCTTAAGTACCCATTTGTAATTGCTTGTAAATTACAGCAGCTTACTAATAACTGGCAATTACCAGTTACCAATTGTAATTGACGTTTCAATTACCTTTAACTGCAAATACACTTTAAATAATGCTTGTAGTTTTAATCGACAGTACTCAATTACCAAATAATTTGTAATTGGACTTTCAATGATTTTAAAAATATTATTTGCAACGTCCAAATTCTAACCATTTTTTGTCTCTTCAATATCAGTAACCTGCGTTTGGAATTACAGAAGTATTTGCTTCTTACACTTGGGCCTGTCATAAAAATTTTTGCTCAATAATCATGATAAATTAAAATTATTTTGACAAATGAACGTTAACAAATTTCGTCGGCTTGTATGTGGTTTAGGTATTCTGTAGTCCGCCATGACCGATTATAACTTGCGTACTTGTTTTTTTTTACGTAATAGTTTCGCATTTTTCTAGAATGTCCACCGGCAATGATGTAAATATAGGAATGAAGTCGTCATCACACTATCTAACACAACTTCGTCGAGGAAGAGTCAGTCTCAATTTAGTATATAAACTGTATGTGCATGTTGTGTACCTGATGAGCTTGTTGGTGGTGTGCATACGAAAAAGGTTTTCTAATACACAACGTTGCACAAGCTTAAGGTGAATGAAAAGCTGCTCTGTGTGTTTGAGGAGCAACATTAAAAATGTGGAGATAGTCAGTCTGTCTTTGAGTTAAAAAAAATTTTTTTTCTCTAAAAAAAATTTCAAATCGAAATAGCGTTGGCCCAGTGAAAAGAGCACAGAATTAAAGAACGGGAAACTTAACAAACTAACTAGAATGAACCGTTTAATTAAGTTGATGTGCTTGTAACTTGAATTTTTTCAATTTTTTCTTGCCTTCCACCCTTTTTTTTAGAATTTTTAATTTTGTTGTGCACGTTGGTGATCACGAACAACAACAAAAAGAATAGTGACATGAATATAAATATATGCCTGAAGTGTATAAAGCATTCATAGGATAACCTTGTAACTCTACCGAAACTGAGTGTATGTGAAAATTTAGAGTATAGAATATATTAAACTTGGTTAAATTATGGTGCATTTAAATTTGGAAATTTCTATATTTAACGAAAAGGATAGCGTTAGAAGAATTTATGATTAAGACAAAATGGCGAATTTTTTCGAAATTTCATATGAACCGCCTAAACATATTTTATTTTGAAAAGGCAACTTTAAGCCACATTTATATTTTGACTTATTTATCCTTTTGTTCAGATTTGGAGATAATATATTCCCATATCTAAAGATAAACCGAGCGAAATGTATCGTATAACGAAAGTGTTTAATGGCTCCACACAATTTGTAAATGTACCATCTTACATAAGAATATTACAGACAACCAGATTTTGTCATTGGCATTTGGAAATTAGGGTGAAATCATAAAAAAGTAAAATTTGTAATTATATCAAAATCTGATCCTGATGTTGTTTTAAGATTTTACTTCACAAAGACACCAAAGGAATGACCATGTTGAATAAAATCCAAAAAACTTGATGTGCGTGATTGGGGAAACTGTGCAAAATAATGTAACACGTGGGAATCTGTTTTATGTTATTTCTGTGAAATATTTCCCTCTGCAAACTATAGGAGGGACTGAACATCAACTTACCGAAGAACGACAATCTCATACAGAATCTGAAGGCGAATCACACTCCTAAACATGATAAACAGGGTGATTGCAAGGATTATCAACAGGAGACAAAAACCTTCGTTGCATACAGTCTGAATTTAGAACTCAAAAATTCTGCGTAGATCATACTAATAACCTCCGCATTATAATTGAGCAATCAGTGAAATGTAGATGTTCCTTATATTTGGTCTTTATCGATTTCGAAAAAGCTTTCGTTGCACTTGTCCACGCTACTAATTGGAAGACTCTCGTCTGTAGACAAGTACCGCGGAAAAAATATACATAGGTCTTCCAAGAGCTATACAGAAACCCAAGCTGGGGTATACTTTCCTTAATGCTTTCCTTAATGCTAGTTTGCGACAAATATTCATCTTATATCCGGTACTCCTTAACATACTGTTTGACATTGTTATGAGTAACACAACGAAGATCAACAAAGCCATTACATGAGGTCTTGGTGGCCGTATAGCTCAACTTGACCATGCGGATGAGATAAGCCTTTCAACATATTGTTACATAAATTAGGTTGGGCACCCCTGTCTTTTATTGCATTGCTAAAAAGAATAAACGAGAGCAACAAAACCAGCTATCCGTGCTGTATACAAATAACCTAATCGACAACAACAAAAATAAATGACAACAACAAAAAAGGGAGAAAAGAAAACAAGTAACAGCCAATCACAAAAAACAGAAGCGAAAGAAGTAGATGTTTTCACGATATACATTCGCCTAGCTTCATAAGAACTAAAAAGAAAGTAAAGGAAAGAAATAGAATCTATCTAAAATATCGAGATGTTCGAATATAATTTGTGATATTTGCCATTTTTCTGATAATTTCATAATTCCATTTGAACTTCTGTGTTTTATCGGTGAAAAACTTGGCCAGAATAAACATTAGTAAGCACTCCGGTTGTCTAATTTTTAATATACATGCATGATTTTACTCAGGCACTTGTGCATAGACGTTGCCTAACTTTGCCTTTGCAGATAGGATTCAGAAGGCTAAAAGATTGACAAGCTTGAATGCCCTTCTTTGGGCTGACAGACTTGTCAATTAAACTGCCCACGTAACAGAATGAGTTGATTGGTTAGCCTTGTGTGTAAAAGCTCTCTATTCTCCCAACGTTCAGAAGATCTTGGTCTTCCAATTTCTCAATCATAATGATCAGCCTTAAATTCGTTACGTTTCAGTGATGACAATTCGTTCAAATAATTTTCTCTGTGCTAATGCATGTGGTACTCAAACATCTTGGGTTGTTGGACGGTTCCGGTGGTTCCCCATGGGGATACAATTAGAACTCAGTGCCGTTTTGGTACCACAAAACTCGTCGCAACTTATGTTGTCGGCTGATGTGTATTAAATTGTCGCAAAAACTGCTAAAGCCAATCCGATGCATTTATAAAGCCACTGATTTTCTCTGGCTTAATGTGCACGATGTTTCTTAATGTATTGAAGTATGATACGCTCAAGAACGTTAGCCTCTTTCTAGCCACCGCTGAATACCTCTCCACTGTTTTTGCAGGGGGATTGTTAACGCTTATGCCAATATGACTTGTGTGTTTACCTAGAGTCTAGCATCGAGTATAAACTGCCACGGCCGTGGAGATATTACCCCCGATTCTACTATTATTGTTTCCGTAGAACTGCGGCCGAGTTTGCCTGTCGATAGAACAAGTTGTCAAACTATTCCATATACTATTTGCGCTCCGCAAGAAAGTGTAGCATAATTAATTCTAATCTCATCTTACATATACATATACATATGACAACCTTTAAATGATTCTGTTGGGATAAAATTGTCCCCTTACGAACGGATTCGACGGCTGTCTCGTTGCCATCGACATTACAGTGTCCCAGAGTATAACATAAGACAACTTGACCACCCAATTCCAAACGTATCAAATTTTCCAAGTATAACTGATGTTAGAGCATGAGTCACCGCCTGGTTAGAGACAAGTATCATGTTAGTCTCACTCGTATTTATCTTTGCTGCCTCCTCTGCATCCATTTCTATCACGAAGAATATGAAAGCCTGTACGACTTTACAATGTTCAGTTCTCGCAGAAGACACCTGCATCGACCTTTTCATCCATCTTTGAAACGTCTATGTAGAAATGGATTCCAGTATTCTCATTGTTCAATTACAGCCGTCCCTACTCTCTCAAAGCAATAATAGGCCTGTAAACCAATTCAAAGTCCAGAGTTGCTGTTCTATAGTCAAATCATCCGCATACTTTATGGAAATGCTGCTGTGCCCACATAGTTTTTGACGTCACTGGCCGCCATCTCTCAAGCGCACAGCATTTGAGCAGGAAATTAAAAGTATGTGCAAGTCAATAGGCAGCAATTGAAGTATCACATCCAAAGCTGCCCGTGGTATTTCCTCAGTGCGGCAGTTGCCTCTATACATGTAGTTCTCTGTACTCGTTCAAACCCCCTCGGCATGTACTTCTTCTGACTCCCTAGCCACTTTTAAGTTAATCCAAAGTGTCACGCAATTGAGATAATTGACCTCAGGAAAAAACGTGACCTAAAACTCCATCTTTCAAACACGAATTATTGTTGCTCGATATGAACAATATCACCTAGTGAAAATAACCGCAAATACTTTTTATATGACCTAATATTATCAGTCAACGCTGAAATTTTTACTGTTTTTAGAAAAAAATTATTAAACTCAAAATTGGCTTCCACGAGATGAGGTTTAGGTGTTGATAGTGAAATCAGTGTAAATATGTAATATTGCTTATAATTGTATGTCCCTAATATTTTTCCATAGACAATCATGTTTTGTGTGTAATAAAGAATGTTCTATTCACACATAAACTTTTCTATTAAAAAATATAAAATTTTTAGCGTAAACGAGCAACAACACCAGACAATAACAACAGCGGCAATGTAAAAATTGCCAACATCATTCACTACTAATATAGCGATGTTTTTTAAAACAAAAACAGCAACAAAAAAAATTTTAATTTTTTTTTGTTTTTGTTGAGCAAAATTGTAAAATTTTCCCAGGCATAACGAAAAAAAAACATTTTTAGCAGTTATTCAGCAAAAAAAGGAAAAAGTTGCCAGCCAGCCAGTTGTATATCTGCGCTATTGTGGAAAATACAACAAGACACCAACTTTTGAAATTTTTTTTTCTCGTTTCTCTTAAATCCCGATACATTGCCACATCACGATGTCACGTGTGACTGGTGTATTCACTTGCAAGCACACACAGGCAGTTACTAAAAAAAGAAAAATTGTGTAATCAACAGAATACAACTTTCCTCGCTAACATCAGATTCAGCCTGTTGTTGGAAAGGCTGTAGTTTTGATGCTGATAAAATAACGCTTCAGAAGGGAACAGAATAGAGAGCTGTAGTGCGGTAACAACTGAGCGGATTTCACAAGGATTTATTTTATATCTGGTTGTTGTTGCATGTTAATCTGTCTGTGTGCAAGTGAGTCTGCGTTAGATACAATCGATGTATATTTGCAGATGCAACAGTATTTGTTGTTAAAATTGTGTGGTTTGTGTTGCATAAGGATTAACTTTAACTGCAATGCACTGAGATAAAATAAGCAACATACACCTATACCACAACATACGCATTAAATATACCCACGCATATAGAAAACTACACACAATATTTCTACTTTCATGCACATTTTTGTATGCCACTATTACCGTTTTAATACACATATTATAGTACAATAAAAAAGTAATCCAACGCCGCTTAAAAAGTTTTTGAACTGATTTGATATATCAGGTAATTTTTTTTTAGAGGTTTACGTTTTTTTTTTAACTTGATACCGGCATTTAGTGGATGATCCCTACTTATGCAGTGCGTTGTGCTGATACTGGGAAAACAGGTTATGGGAGGAGAACAGGGGGAGTAGTGTTTATGTACGTTTGAATTTAATTTACTCATATCGTGACAGGAAAACCTTCGCTGGAAGACTATTCCACAAACGAGCGGTGCGACTGAAGATAGAATTCTCTCTATAATGCGTTGTGCGAACAATCGACTACAAAAGGATGAGTTCTACGGGAAAAGCGAGTATTACAGGAAAATATGTGATAATGAAACACACGCCACATACATTGCGAAGAATCGAAGTATATAATAGGCATAGTCACTGATACTCTTTCCAGTGCGGATAGTAGTTGAAGGCTCCCCAGCGAGCGATGATTGCTTGCAAATAATTAAGCCAAAAGGTTTGCCTTTTCAAACGGGTTCGTGAATGCTTTGTCATTCTTTAAAAGAACTGTAATCGAACTAGCGCTATTCCTGAGTCTAGGAGAATAAGAACTTTAGCAGGAAGGCGCTGATATTAAAGAGCCCTTTCACGCCTAAGTACTGCGGCACACGAAAATCTCGCCTGTTTGCGTAGCAAATCAGTAAGGTCGCATTTATTGTTGCACCAATTCTTGAACTTGGCGTTGGCAACACTGCTTTGTTTGACAACCGACTTAACAGCTGATGGTTGGTTTGACATTGCATTACGGATAGACTTACACCACAGAAACTCTTTCAACTTGTTGAAATTTTTTTTAATCAACTAATGATTCTATTCGTTGAACTTTAAAATTCAACATTTTGTTGTCCGATGAACATTTTTGATTGTATGAGTATGTATATAAGCATTATTGTCGTATTTAAAGTGAGGATAATTCACAAGCTTTTGTCGAAACACCATTACATAATAAAGAAAATGACTTACGTTGGTCATAATGTGTTGAGAAACGATGCTGGTCAAAATATTACTGTCAATGGTGAAAATGATAAGAAATTTTTTCGTACCTCAACTAGTTAGCAATAACCTTGCTGACATTTGGTTCCAACATGACGGAGCCACAAGCCAACAGCCCGCTCCACACTTGATTATTTCAA
Organism: Wohlfahrtia magnifica; assembly: GCA_023159175.1. Lineage (NCBI taxonomy): Eukaryota > Metazoa > Arthropoda > Insecta > Diptera > Sarcophagidae > Wohlfahrtia > Wohlfahrtia magnifica. Next base: position 6,101,380 of record JAKWBJ010000222.1, on the reverse strand, counting down.
TGAAATTTCTGATGAAATAGTAATTTCATTTAATGGTCCAATTAACTGACCACCAAAACCGTGCAATTTAACCCCATTGAACTTCTTTGGAGTTATGTAAAATCACTTGTCTACGTTGATAAACCAGAGCCAATTGGACACCTGGAAATCAGCATCCGAAGAGTTATTGGCGGAATAAGGCCACATATTTATAGCAAACATTAATGTCATAAAATTTTCTCTATACTGCTTTGATCAAAAAATTTCTGGAATAACCCGTGTGTGGCGGTTCCATTGTTTCAATTTGAGTTTGTTAATTTTATTTTATTTTATTTTTTTTTTTGTAAGTTGGTACATCTGTTGGTGATATTCCCGCTAAATCTTAGTGTCATTTGCATTTGCAATTTTATATATTTATATATTTGTATTAAAAATATATTTGAATCTAAAAAAATATTTTCTTCGTCACCATTCATCAAGAATTCATACTAAACGCCTTTTCCTTCAATAGATATGTACATCAAGAATATTTTCAATTCAGACGGGTTGTATACTCTCGAATACCTTAAAAAATAAATCACTATCGTCAACTATTTCTATTGTAAAACAAAGAAAACATCATAGCTTGGCCACATCACGGGAAATGGAAAACACGATTTGCTTCAACCTATTCTGCAAGGAAAACGTGAAGGTAAAAGAGCTTTGTATAGGAAACATTTATCCTGGCCTTGAAATATTTGTAACAGGATTGGTATAGCTAGTATATAGGAATACTCTTGAATGAAGCTAGAACAAGGGTGGCCTGAGAGAAAACTGCATTTTTAGTGGTAATAGTACACATTTTTTGTGGTGTATAAAACAAATAAACAATTTCAATACGCAAAGCTGCATACGTCTACTTTTATTAAAAGCTTTTAATGTATTTAATGTTCTCTAAAATCCTAGAACCGATTTTAAGAACCCTTAAACAAAAGGTAAATTCAATACAAATTTTCTTATGTATATGCTGTTTTTGCAGGTCCATTAGTTCGCGAGTTATTGACGTTAGAGTGAATCCCCGAAATTTGTTACAGCATTTAAACTTTATGTGAAATAATGTATACATATATAAAAATAGATGTCTGTTTGTACGTATGTCTGTTTGTTTGCTTGTTTGTTTGTGCCTTATAGACAGCTAAACCTCTGAACATATTTTCTTGAAATTTTTTGCAGAGTTTCCCTGTTTGTCTATCATTGATGTTAATTTCATGGGACAATTGTCCCTTCTCATTTTACATGTATTCTTACGCTCTTGCTTTTAGTCGTCAATGAGACATCGATGAAGCCACATTTGCATTTTATAGGCACAGAAATATAATTTTAAAAAATGTTTACGATCTTGCTTTTAGTTGTTACTGAAACAGCGACGATTGCACATGTGTGGCGGATGCATGTTGATTTTTTTTTTAAATTTTTTAAAACATCAACTTTACTCTCCCTAAGAGAGCTATTTTCAAGTTCTTACTAACACAACTACATTTTTACTCTTGCACATCACTGGTCTATATCTTCAAAATGGTAACAGAAAGATTCTCTAAATTTGGCCAAAATAGATTCATAGTCAAGCTAAATCATCAGGCAAAAAGTGGGCGGAAGTGGAAAAGTGGGTCAAACTATTTAACTCAGATAGCATTTAAGATAGTAATTGGATGGGGGTAGCAAGATAAGATTGTAGCTGTTTATTTGTTATTAACTATTGAATAGTGCGATTATTGCCACAAATGCGCTAGAGACAGGGAACAATTTGCCAACGTAGTTAGAAATCTTAATTAATTATGTGTGTTCTTGTATAATATATTGTAATTAAAATAATATACCCATTCAATTGTACAATACATCCGTTTGTGGTGGATATGCAACTTATGCAGAAGGAGATGGGCTACAGTTGTTCTTTAGCGGTTCTTCATAATATCACTAATTTTACCATACAGTTCATTTTTTTTCACTAGTTTCACAATTGCTGACATAAATGTGCTTCACTACGAACTATGATCATGAAATTTTCACCAATTTTATTATTTATTTATTTTATTTATTTTTTTTTTTTTTTTTTTTTGAATTTTAATAGTTTAATCGTATATCGTTCCATTTCTACTAATGGCGTAATTTTCGACTGTCATCTGTCAAGTTGTTACAGGTTGACTCGTAACAATTGTGAGTAATTGAAAATTAAATATTTGGAGCGCCTATTTTTGAGTATAAATTAAAAAAGATATTGCGGTAAGTAGAGATTTCGGTCAACGGAAAAGGTTATCGTTGAAGGACCCGCCAATTTTTGAGGTTTTGAAGGCCTTATCATTGAAGGAAGTAAAAAAATAGAAAGATGCTGCACCAGATACATACGTATATCGAGTTTAAATAGATTGAGAAAATAAAGGTCTTTAAAAAAATAAAAAATCTATTACACAGTGGGACAAAAATGAATGATGCTGAAATACCTGAGAAATGAGACTACTTTTCTGATAGGCGCTGTCGAATAGAACAAAGATCTGTTTTTGGAATTTTCAAACCACATCCAAAATCTCCTGTTACGTATAAAAGACCGGTATTTCGGACCTTCGTGTACTTTTAAACTAATAACTTAGCTGAAGTTTCTTTTCGGATTTGGAAAGAAGAGAAAAAGACCATTTAATTGACGTATATGTCGTTTAAGTGGGCTTGAATGTATTTCTCAAGCAAACACATTTTTCATCCAATTTTTCAAGTTTAGATGCGTTTTTGCGCACTATTTTATATAGCAACAGTACTATTAATTAATAAATTAGTGGATTATATGAAGTTATGAATAAAATGATACTTACGACTAGAAATCTGCTTAAATCTTTTTAGTAAAGCAAATCATGAAAAAATTTCAGCAAACTGGTGTTTTTTTTTATTCCTTGAAACTATATATTTACAAAAAGTTTTAAGTTTTGGAGTTGTTTCGAAAATTTCAAAAACAGATCTTTGTTCAGATCGGCAGCGCCTATCAGAAAAATAGTATCACTTCTCGGGTATTTTTTCGTCGCACCGTTTTATTCATTAAAGTACGGAACTGTCAAACTACCCTCGTAATGAAATTAAATTCGATGCTGTAATAGCTTTTCACCTTTCCGTTATCCTTTCTTGGGTCCACATTTCTGTCGAAATTATTATCGCTATTGATTGTTAAGTTATAATAATTGTTAAGTGGCTGAAAACTTTTATCCCATACTATACTTAAAAGCTAGTGTGTACGTATATAAAACTAAAACGAATTTTAGTGAAACGCTCGACATCAATTTTAATTCTCAATGCTGCGTTGTTCTCGCATTTTCTCTCATATTTTTCGGTTGATGTTTTTTGTGTCTTTTCAACATTAAAATGTTCATCCTTGTGTCGTCTCATGTTTGTTTCATGTCATATTAAGCAGAATATTTCAATGTTTTATTTCTTTTTTATTTTTATTTTACTGCAACTTATTTTTCATTATTTTTAGTCTCATTCACCAAGGCGTACGTGTCGTCGTTGTTACTAAGTGATAGGGGCATTAAAATTTAATTATAAAAAATGAGAGAAAGTTTCTCTATCCATAACTGCAGCTGTTTTAAAGTGTGTTTTTCTGTAGGTTAGTGTATCAAAACTATAAATTTATCATTTTTCGGTAATTTTTAGAAAATGTCTTTATCTGTTGGGAGAATGTTTGTGTGTGTGCATGTGTATGTGTATGGCATGCAACAAGCATTAAAAACGATTTATCAGCATTAAATGTGACAGCAATTGCATTTAAAGAGGGACGGACCTCTTTAATATGCTCATACTGCTTTTAGTCTTCTGATAAAGAGTAATAATGGACTTTAGGACGATATATGCATACGCATGTTTGCATTTAAAGCAGTTGGTACAAATTGAGAGTTAAGCAAGCGAGCCTAAGTAGGAGGTAGAAATGCTGTATTAAGCTGTTTTAATTAATAATAATTTGAAAAATAAGATTCGTATTGTTGTTCTGCATACGAATTGAATGGAAATGGAATTTGTTCATTAAATGGTTGAAGGTTTACTGGAAACTGCTTATAAGGCAAGGGAAAAGTAAAAACTAGAGACAATTGTGTTGCTAAAGACCGTCTATATCATAATTTTTTTATAATAAGTTTTTTCTGAAAGTTCGTGATCAATTTGTTGCAAAGGCATGTTAAAGAAAAATATAGCGAACAAATTATGGTTGAAGGTTTACTGGAAACTGCTTATAAGGCAAGAGAAAGATAAAAACTAGAGACAATTGTGTTGCTAAAGACCGTCTATATCATAATTTTTTTATAATAAGTTTTTTCTGAAAGTTCGTGATCAATTTGTTGCAAAGGCATGTTAAAGAAAAATTTAGCGAACAAATTATCTACAACAACCGATGTTGTCTGTCTGCTTTTTAAAGATATTCTGCGTGAGCTGAGGTCTCTTATATACGAGTATACCTTTGATCTCAAACGTGCTTTTAAATTTGGGTGTATCAACAGGTTGTATTTCTTAAAGTTTTTTTGAGAAGGTGTATGACAACTAGAGTCAACTATGGATCAGTATTTGTAAAAAGAAGTTATTAAATTGTGTCTTATGCCATGTCAGCACAGGAATCCGAATTACTTTTTTATTGCCGTTTGAATCACTTTACGAATTATCCTGTTCGCATGGTACATTTGTAATTCATTTTGACGGTTCTTCTTAATTTTATTTATAGTATTGCCGTTTGCCAGTAAAGTGTGGTTTACAAATAAAAAAGGTTAGGAAATTAGTTAGGTTTTGCGTGGACAAACACCCGATAAAAGTTAGAAATCACATTGATTGTTTAGTAATCCAGGGGGTAATTGAATTTAACTTCCTCAGGGTTTGGTTGATTTGATCTTAAAATTTTATAAGTGGAATTATGTAATTCGGCTTATGCCATAATTGGGAGTTGAGTTAGGAATGAAAGAGTGAATGATGAAAAAAAATTGTAGTGTGAACATGGCGTAAGATACATTTTCGATTTTTTTGTGTTAGATCAATAACAAAGTATCAAAATTTTCTTAAATCTGTTACAAAAAGATCAAACTGTAACAAAGGATCAAAGGATTTTAGGACTCCCCTAACTGGGTGCAGAATTTCCTCTGACTTAGGGGTTGAAGACTACTTATTAAAACCTTCCCTGCTCTAGCGGTAGGAAACCTTTGATTAAGGAATTTATGTTCTAGGGACTTGTTTTTGGTATCAGATTCAAGTCTTTTTTCAGATCTCGAGGTCGCTTTCTTTCTATAAATAGGCGAGACCACTCGGGAATAGACAGCCATTATCTTCCACGAAAGCTTATCTCCCAGGGTGTACACCGATAGTAAAGCCGTATCTTCGTTTTTGACTCCATGGCGCTTTTCACCATCCAAGTCCAAAAATTTTAATTATATTTTTGTAATGGCATTTCAAAAGTGAATAATCGATTTTAATATAATGAAAAAATGTCATCAATAATATTTGAGAAATAACTTATCAGTATCAATTTTATGAAAAAATTTAATTCAATGATACACGGACATCAGAGATATGCTTACTTGGCATCTATTTATTGACAAAATGCAATTAATGCAATGACACAATAACGTACGCTTAACACGTTGAGTGCCCTCATACAAAATAAAAATATATTTGTAGGGCGGTAATATATAATAACAGTTTAATATTAAAGTTTTTATAATAATAAGTTATTTTGTGAAAATCGTTTTTTGTATATGTGAGTTTTTTGTACGTTATATGTGTGACAGCCGGCGGTACAAGTGGCACACGCTATATATGGCATTCAACATATTAATAGCAAAATCCTATGAATACAATGAAGTCTTTATATTAATTTGGTGACAAAATATCACGAATGACATAAATATCTGTCATTAAAGCTAAACAAAAAAATTATTTACGAAAGGAAAACTTTAGATTTTTTATTTCCACAAAACCTAAAATAATTTGCTGTATGGGCCCATCAAGCGCTGTAAAGCGCTTGTATTGTCCCTTGTCACCTGCATCGATCGGTTTTCGCAGCATTGTCCAATGGCTTGAAAAGTTTCATTAAATTAATATATAATTAATAACACCGTACAATTTAATGAGCTTCAAGTATAACTGAACGAAAAAAAAAAACAACCCATTTGCGTTTTTTTTTTTGTTTTTTTGTTTTTTTTTTTTTTTTTTTTTTTTTTTGTTAGGTATTCACAAAACAACACATATCCGTTTTTTTTTTGTCAGGTATTCTTTACTACATACTATTTATATATAGTATGGTATGAAGGCAAAAAAAAACATATTATTTTGTAACTGCAATAATTACAAACGGACGTCATTGCGAAGATATTCGCTTTCATTCTTTTTGATGTAGATGCCAAATGAGATGATTAAATGTCATCAATATAAAAGTTATATGCTGTATATAGTTGTTATTGATTACTATATACATATATCGATATCGCTGTGGCAAATGTCATCGTGAAACATCGTGACAGACGCAGACAATGGTAAATTGTCGATGACTGACGCTTTGGTGTGATACATGGCTTTTTAAAAAAGTTGTTCAAATTCTCATAGATAACAGAAGTTTGTTTTGTCTTACAGGCGTACGTTTACTAGTGACTCCTAATAGACAATATCATCGAGAAACATTAATGTTTTATGTGTAGCAGACAAAATCCCGCATCGTTCAACATGTAGTAGACTCATAACAGACACTGTCGCTAAATTTCAGATTCATTTAGTATGGTGACTTTATAATGGAGATAGATGTCATTGTCATTATAGCATAGATGACACATTAAATATGACAAAATTTTGCGATGGCAATTGTCATTGATGTCACTTTTTGCCTCAGTGATCCCATTTGTGGTTACATTGATGTCACAAGTTTGATGTTAGGGTATTCACAATATGAAGTTAAATTTTTCTATCGGTGTAATAGATCAATAAGTATCGACTAGTACAAATACAGATGGATTTAGGACTATTTTGGTTTCGTGTAACGATTAGCATAAATCCAGTATATCAAGACAACGTACAGTATTACTTCATAAGAAATTATCTCCATTTTGGGTACTAATTTCTGATACTATTTTGGTACTTTATATTTACTTATTATTGATTACCCTTTTGTTTATTTCATTTTTCTTTAAAAAACCGCAAAAAATTAATTTAAAAAAAATGCTGCAGTGAGCGTCAAAAGACATCTCTTCTAAAAGTGCAGGTTTTATATACTTCTCGCCTCTTGAATAGCACACCCTCTATAATATCTGTTATCATGCTTTTTCTTAACTCTTCTTTGGATAAAAAATTATTGCATTGTATAATTTTTGATTTTTCCCTTTTCAACCTACAGTGCATTGCCACGCCTCATTTTCAAATATTTTTTATAAAAACGATTCTATTTAGCGAACTTATTAACATTAACGACGAATGTCTGAGCAAATGAAACCCTGCTCATGCAGTGCATTGTGCTGCTACTTTAAATATAGCTTATGGGAAAGAGGGAATAAGTGTTTATGGACTTTTGCGAGAAGATTTTTTCATAAACGAACAGTGCGGATAAAAAATTAATTCTTAAAATAATACCTCAATTTTGAACATCTATTACAAATGGATGCACTCTGCACGAAATTCGAGTATTAAGAAAAATTATGTGATTATTAAGGATTATTTCCTCCATTTCGGCATAACATATTTTTATATCGATAAAACAATGAAACATACGCCACATTGCTATGATGCTCTAACGAATCGATGAAATTGGCTACTATACCAATCAATAATAAGTTCCTCCGTTCTAACCTGTACGGGGTCTAGAAGCTCCTAAATAGACTTTTAAACATCGGCCCACACATGAGAGTTTTAATCCATATAGGAGATCAGATGGGGTGCAGTATTTCTTGTACCCTCTTAAGAAATCGCGGCACTTGAATACTTCCTTCGACACTCAAAATTTGCAATCGTTCCATCGAACATCACAATGAATTCTCGTGCCCAGAGCATATAAAATATCTGCTTCCACTATATTTACATTACCCGTCGACACATATCACAACACACCACCTCGTCCATGTGTCAGAAATCAACATTGGGTCTTGAGACCCCACTTGGAGATTTTCGCCAAGTCGCCTGTGAGCGTGTCGTTCATATTCAGTGTTTTCACTCTAATCTACAAGACGCTCGGCCTTCTATAAAAAGAACATGAGTGACAATCTTATTATCATCTGCGAAAGAGTGGAAGTGAGAAAAAATACAAGGAATAAAGTGGTAAAAGAACAGAAAGTTGCGGTACCCCTGAATTTAGTCTGAGCTCATCGGATGAGATTTCATTTACAAACACTCTTATGCAGCAATCTCTGAGAAAGCTCGATATAAATCGAGAGATGTGACTACCTGCACCAAAAACAATAAGTTTGGAAATATCCAGGGGCATAACCTTACTCTCACCAAACCTATAAATGGACATATTCCACCTTTCGGAGAGTAATACCAGCAGTTCACCGGTAGAGCGATTCCTACGGAAACCATACTGGCGATCGCTCAACTAATTGTTGGATTGATTAATCATACTCTTCATAACTTTCGAAAGTGCCGAATAAACTGCTATTGAGCGGTAGTTTTCAGGGTGACTAGCCTCACCCTTGTTAGCGACTAGCATTAGCAACCTTCCAGCAAGATCACTGATTAGGAACCAGCACTAGAATGCCATCAGTCTCAGAAGGAATATAAACGTTGAGCTTTACAGGTGGCGCATTTATTCCATATTAATTAGTAATCAAAAAACAAAATACCGAAAAATTATATAACGGTACACATTTTTGTAAGGATTTTTTCTCCAAAAATTAGATATGCAAGACATGAAAGACCGCTTTATCGCGTTTATAATTCTTAACATATACGATGATTGCTTTTAAACTACAGTACTTTCATTTGGTACTTTTTGCAAAAATGGTTACGTTTTTACTCTATGAAAACACTTATATAATGAGTTCGAAAATTGCAAATATTTATTTTCTCTAATTTGTGTATCCTTTTTAGTACTTTTGGTAAATATACTTTTTGCTGCAATCAAAAAATTCTAAGTGTAATTCGGTTTTCACTTTTATCTCCTTTCAGAGAGGTTTGGCCCGAAAATGATGTATTCGGTGCCATGTCTGCTGCTCCTGAAGATGAACTGCTGCTGTTGCGTGAAATATTCATGCACACCATTACAACAGGTAAGCTTACAATATTTTGTGGCAACAATTATTTTAATTAAAACTATTCACAGTATCCATACAATAAAAGAGATGTGAGCTAGAAAAAAAAAAACAATTTTTTTTCTATAATTCTGATGAAAATTTTTCAAAATTTATTTTTTGACAGATTAAATCGTTTAATTAAATCCATTCATTGATTTCAATAAGGTAAAAAAAATTTATAAATGCATGATTGAATGACTGAATGATGAATGATGAATGAATCAATACGAGTATGATTTATATATTTTTTTCTGTAAATCTCTTCATCCCATTAAATTTTTTTCTCTTGGCTTTAGCTTTTGAGGTTTTAAAGAGAACAATTATAACAAGAGCTTCCTATTAATTAATTAGGACAATTGATGTGTATACAAATGCTTTTAGTATTTGTACTTGTGTGAGAGTGTCTGTGTCTGTATATGGCTGTATTAAACACAGATGAATAAATATAATTTTCAATATAAACAATAACAAATAATGGCTTTAAAAACAATAGGACCTCATCAGCTAACAGTGAATATAAACAGAGTGTTTGTCGTGTAACATTTTATTAGGGTCATTCAAAGTATCCTCTAAAATTCTGTGCAAATATTAAAAATTTTAAAATATGTATTACACTGTATTACACTGGTCTACAAAAACTAAACATTTTCTGGCCTTTAAAAAAAACTATGTGGAATGTAATGATTTTGATGCGCTGAAATCAAATCCGTTTTCAGTATTTTTCCATCGGGCTCAAATTTTTTTATAGGCGTGTAAAATTTTTCGCATAAAATATGGTAGTTACGAATATAAATTTCATCATAATGTGAAACGACTTGACCGATTTTAACCCACGTACCACCCATGTCTAGGAGTAAAATTTCCTATAAATCACTTGAATATTTTGTTTTGTATTTTCAACAGTTTCGGAGTTATACATAACTTAGTTCCGAAAAAAAAAAATTCTTCGCGCAAAATAAAAACAATTTAGTGCAATATTTTTGAGTGTTGCCTAATAATGTATTACACATTTTTTGTCAAAGTTAGGAACCTGCCTTTGTTGGTAATATGATGTTTAACATATCAGGCTTTCAATTAAATGCTTAAAATGTAAAATTTACATTCTAAGAATTTTTTTATAACTTTCTGGAAGAAAAATCCACTAATCTTGCAAGAAAAATTTTTTTCGCAAATTTTGTTCACAGTTGGGTGCCTGCACTTATTTTTGATGAAAATCCGCAATAGCCAACCGATTTTCATGATTTATAGCTTATTTTATTTTCAACATTTTAAGCTTTAATTTAAGTGCTTAACATGTAAAATTCGCATTCTGAAAAAATTGCTCCAATTTAGCGCGAAAATTTTTTTCAGGTGAATTATAGGAAATTTTTTTCCTAAACATTTGGCGGTATTTTGGTTAAAATCTGTCAAGTCGTGTCCAAATTATGAAGTAATATATTGCCATATCTACCGTAATTTAAGCGAAAATTTTGCCACGACTATAGAAAAAGAATTTAGCGCGATGGAAAAAAAAACTGAAAAGGGATTTGAGTTCCATATAGTTTTATTTAAAGGCTTTTTTGCTGTAGACAATGTTATTAAAGAATATTTAAATTGTAAACACTTACCAGAATAAATATCTGTATACATCACCAAAATATACACCATCAATTACTAAGCCTGAAACTCATAAAACATTTGTAAGATTGATTAGAGTGCAGGAACTGCAATAGGTATAATATTACCTCGAAAGAAATGTTTGAAGGTATTATTATGAAAGAATGGGAAAAATTACTGAAAAGGTAACATCAAAAATTGTCAGATCAAGGCCAAAATAACTTGAGAAATTTTTCAACACTAACTGACGAACCTAAATTAGAGTGTTGGGCGTTGCGTTGACATTTTGCCTGCGTTGATGCCTAAATAACATTCTTAAAAGAAAGCTTTAAAATTGTGACAAGAACAGTAATGTAAACTTAACTTGTCAACAAAAAATCACTAAACTGAAATTAAGAAGTCACTAAAACGCTAGATTTTACACGAAAACTGCTTTTTCATATATTTTTTCTTATTTTGTTTTTCTCAGGCAACTTCATTTTCTAATGCGTTGTAAAAATTGGATTTCATTTAAGGGATCTGAGTAAATTTCTCAATCAAACACATTTTTTTTAATTCATTCCATATTTTACAAGTTTAGAGACATTGTCCCATATTCATAGTCGAAAGTAAAGTATAGTTTAAGAGAACAAAAGTCGACGTTGTCTAAAAGTCGACTCTAACTCATTCATAGACAGTTTAAAATATACCTTAGACGTTAGTATTCAAATAAAAATTTGTGAAAAATGAATTATTAATAATCGTTCGATAGCGCAATCCATTCAGTGACCTCGCCAGAAGAAAAACCGCACCAACGGTCTTACGTTGAGGATGGAGATGCTGTTCAAAAATAATTCTAGGGGTTTTCAAATGCGATGATATACTGCTTGAACACTCTAATTTATACTATTTTTAATCTACTCTTTTAAGATATAACATTTTTGGTATAATTTTGTTTTTAAGTAAATCGTACTTAGGCATTTTGATTATGATGCTGTTATTAAAGCAAAATATGTTTTTTATTTTTAAATCCTCTACTAAATCTCTCCCTACTTAAGCCATCAATCTCCTATATCTACTAGAACATGCAACTCTAGATGTATAACTAAAGACTTCGTTAGGCTTAATTAATATGCGTCGGTAATATTTACTATTGACACCTCTACCTTCTCCTGTTTTTGAAGGCCTATTTAGACTCTAACAATTGCTATTGTTATATTTGATGTTCATATTTGTAGTCCTGTTTCCGTTGCTGTTGTTGTTAACATTTATTAAAGTTGTATTGTGAACGTAAAAATGAAACCAGTAGGGATATATCCGGCTATTTAATACCTTGCACCAGGGTTAATTGCACAATACATCCTTGACAAGTTATTTGTTGATTAATTGTATGGGTTTTAGAATCAAGACAAATAAATCGGATAGAAATTTATGTTGTAAAACAAAAATCAAAAAATTTATATTTAATCTCACAAAAAAAAATTTTTAATCGAAAAATCAATACATGCCATTAAAATTTAAAAATGACTTCGGGCATATGGACATCACGATGGTTATTAAAAAAGCGCATTGTGGACATTCTATTTTTGACCACTTTTTCGAATATTGCTGGCCGTATGTCACAAATAACATAAACAATGTTGGCAACCAAGGCGTTAACAGTTAGTGGTCTATCAACATAAACCAGGAACTTCACTTCGGCCCATAGAAAGCAATCAAGAAGAAAACCCATAGAAATCAACTCGCACGAACTTGGAGGCCAATTGACAGATCAATTTATCGCGAAATATAAGTCGATGGTTCCTGTCGCCGTATGACACTTAACGCCATTCTGTTGAGACTACATCTCGTATGTTTCTAGGTTCGTCATTTTATAATTCGGGAAACACTCAACCAATTTAAGGGAAGGTTTGCATTTATTGATGGTTTTTTTCCAACTGGGCGGTACCACACCCATAAATTTTTGTTTGTTTATTTGTCTATTGTATATTAAAATGCTAATAGTAAGAGTTTCTAAATTTAGTCCAAATAAAAAATGATCGATATTGAATAGGTGGGAGTAGTACCCCTCATACAAAACTTATATTGATTTTTGCATAGTTTGAGAAAGAGGAAAGCGAAAGTTTTCAATTTTAGTTCAAACAACTTTGTAGTCAATTCAAATTATTACTTAAAAAGTGGACGAATTTGTATAAGTGAAGGCAGCATCTCCCATACAATTTTAACTTAAACACGAATCAAAAAGTGGGCATTAACGATGTATATAGATAAACACACTTGGTTAAGCTAGTTTTAAAATGTAGAATCATTGATCATAGTGTGGTAACGAAATAAGGTCCAATGATGTGTGAACCGCACCAAACGGTAGATTTTTCTGAATGTAATGGAGTCTTTAGAGTCTGTTGTGGTTTGGTATCACTCCAAATATGGTAATTTTGTTTATTAACAAATCCGTTAAAACAAAAGTGAGCCTTATTGCCGAACACAATTATGTCGTCTATAAATTCCGCAATGAGTGATGTTCATTGTAAATCTGCATAGTTTGGTAGCGTTGTTTAAGCGTCAATCTATGATTTTCTAGAATATTACAGTTCGTTAACCCTTTATACAACACCCTATAGTATGTTCAAAACGTAAAATACAGGAAAAAATTCGGGCCTATTAGCAAGTTTCGTGCGAGGCCTAAAACTAAAGTCTTGTAAATAAGTTGACCGATTGCTTGAATTTGAGTTTTGAAACGGAATTTTAGAAGTAAATCCTAGTGCACACACAACTCGGTTTGCCTACCTTATCTAAAGTAAACAGTTAAATTTAATGAAGGCCAGTAAGGATAAAATTTTTCTATAATTTGGAACTTAAGAACTCTTTTAAGGGCCTCATATAAGTTCTCTTTGTGCCCTAGCCATAAAAAGATTGTTACCATTTTTTCAATAAAATCAAAACACCTGCAAATTCTGTACACCTTTTAGTATCAACAAAAGATGTCATAATTGAATAAACCGCAAATTTGTGCAAAATATTGAAAGAGAAAAGGGATTGACAAACGTACATAAATGGTACAAAAAAGAAATCAGTTTAATATTAGCACGTTTATAATAGGAGTCCAACAACAACAACAAAAAACAGATAAAAAATAACGCCAACTCATATTTTCAACACCACATAGCACACACCACGCGCACCATAGTCACATACAAGTTAAACTGAGTTAGAGAGACTTTTATTTGCCGTTCGAAACCAGCACACGTTCGATTACACAATACGAGTGGCTGTGAAAAAATAACCACAAAATCGAATTTGTGGTACTATTGTTCATTAATAACATTTTGTATGAGACGAATAAAAAAAAGGCCGAAAAAAAGGTACGCCCATACGAGTATGGAAAAAAAATATTGCAAATTTAAAAAAAAATTATTTTTCCAGTAAGGTAGGAGCAAATAGAGTTCCAGGATATGTTTAAATTCCTTTCATTTTTTTATATTCTATTGCTGAAACCCGGCGTGCTTCGCTGCTCCTTTATTAATCATTTACTACTATCTTAGTTATAATTGTTTATCCTTTTTCCACATTGTATTCATTCCCGGTTAAGAAACCGGACATTTAAGCTATAGTTTATTCAAGAAAAACGCTTTTGAATCTGCTGGTTACCTGTATATAGTCTTCAAATAAACATATGCACATTAATTTGTATAGTATATGTACTACTGTGTACAAATATGAGTGAAACTTTATTTATAACTTTTGAAATTTAATTTATCCCTCTCAAAATAATCCTCTCCAGATACAGTGCAACTATGCCAGCGCTTTTTCTAATTTTTAAAACATTTTTTTTATTCATTTTCCGGAATGCATCAGTTCCTTCTTCGATTCGGCTTTTCTTCAATCGAATCTAAATCGTGTCCCCGTAGTGGTGTTTTGAGTTTGCTGAACAGCCAGAATACGGTGATTGCGAAACGTTGTTGGTTGAAGTTTTGACGGAATAGTCAAGTAAAATCAATGAAATGATTGTAAAAACCAAGAGTTTTTTCGCCACACTTCCGGTTGTGATCCATTGACTGATAGATTTGAAATTCAAACAATATCGGCAAACCCTCTGGGAGTCAATCGATGATTTTGCAGCACCAATTCTTTAATTTTGTTGACGTGTAGCTCATCAGTAGATGTTCTTGGTCGTCTTCAATGCGTTTTCAAATCAAAAACACTTGCTCTTAACATTGACTTCACACTAAAGGCATTCTGCAACATTCTAAACGTTCCGGCGGCCTATATTTTATTTCGCATGTAGTATTTATGCTTTGTTGTATAATTTCAGACATTACAAAAATCGAAGAAACAACTTTTCTTTGTTCGCAAACACAAGCGTAACTATTGCACCAATTGACGTATATTTTCATACAGTGCTGCCAACTTAAAAACAAAAACATTTTTCCGAATCGATAAACCAGTGAAGTTTAAATTGAAAAGTCTTACTAATCTTTGTACACAGTAGTATATAGATAGCTTTTATCCTATGTGATTTGTTCAATACCAGTTTATCCAATCTTTCTTGCTCTTTGGCCGATGTACATAGATAGATAGCGAAGCTTTAATTTATAAAAAATATATAGAAACTTCCATATTTAGAAGTGGTCACGTCCATTTATCCAATCTCGCCCATTTCTTGTCTCATGATTTGTATTGACTACGACGTCATTTATATCAAATTTATAAACTTACATTTCAACCGTTCCCAAGATACAAAAAATCAATATTTAGTTTGTATGGGAGGTACCATGCCCACTTATCCAACGCCGCCAACTTTTTGATGATGATTTGAGTTTTCTATGAAGCTATCTGGACTAAATTTAGAGCATCGAGAGCCAAAAAAGGGCACTGAGCGAATTTTCTCTTTTTTCACACGTTTGTACTTATACGAATAGGCAAAAAATAAACAGAGAAGAAAAAAGAAAAAAGAACAGAAGAATACGGTGCGAGAAAATAAGTTTAATTGATTACCTTGTTAAACATTTTATTCAACATGTTTATTTATTAAAATTTTGTCTTAATTTGATGCTTTTTTTCTTGGTTTGTTTTTGTTGTTGTTCTTTATTATTTTTGTAATTGCTTTTTGTTGTTTTCTGTTATTATTCTCAATTTCTTCTTCGTTGTTTTGTGTCTATTGTTTTTTATTATATTATATGTGTTTTTTGTTGTTGTTGTTGTTAAGATATTTAAACTTAAAGTGTGAAAGCACAGTGTACACAACTATTTATGTAAGAAACAAAATGCAATCTTTTATTGCAGTCTGGTCTAAGAGATAGACTCTTAAATTACTACCACGATTGTAAAATGCAGTATGTATATTAGCAGTGTTGCCAATTTAGCACCTTTCGCGCTATATTTGACGCGTTTCAACTATGGATTTTTTCGCGCTAGATTAGCGCTTTATTTTTCCAAATTTTTGTAACAATTAGTCACTAAATTCAATAAACTTATCAATTCATGTAAACTATTGACTTAAAATGTTTCCTGCTGTGAAAATTATATTACCGCAGATAGTACTTGTGCAAAAATTAATAAAAAAAATTGCGTTTTTAAAACGTATCTGAAATCTAAGGTCCCATTTTTCAGAGACTTGTAACTCATTTTAAGTAAAATAGAAAAAAAGAAATATTTTAAAGAAGAAAGCTAGAAATTTTTGTTATTTAATTGCAATACTTAATTTGTAAGTTTCTATTATTAGATCTCTTAAAGATCCCAAGGAAATCATAAGACCATTAGACTTCTTTCGGCTTACGCCCTATCTAAAGCCATTGATCTAGTCTAGCATTCTTCTCTTTCAATCTGTTTTCTCTAGGAATTAGCTTGATTTCCGAATTTTCTGCTTTTTTGCGCGTTTCTTTCAATGACCAAATTCGCTAAGTAGTAGTTGGGTCTCCTCACAGTGTGTCTAATCCATTTTCATTTTATTTTTACAATTTCTTTACAAGAACTAATGTTTAATCTCTTTTCTGGCCAGAATATTTTCAAAATGCGGCGTAGATATGTGAAGATCACCCTTTAGCATTCAGTAGACCAAAAGATTGGCTGGCTAAGTTCAGTCTGCTCCAAATATCAGCATTGGAACCGCCAGACGTCGTGAGGATACTGCCGAGACAATAAACAGACGGAGCATCTCCTAAATTTATATTTCCAATTCGTTGTGTTTTTAACGTTAATTCGCAAATTTTGGTTTTGGTTTTGTTTATCCGCAAGCCCGCTCTGTATGCATCTGTCTGTATAGAAGCCCAGGCGTCGTCTGCGCAATCTAGGTTTTCCAATTTTGTGTTGTCTCCAGGTTGTACCATGTTGCAACAAATAATCAAGAACAACGCAATCAGCAGTGGAGTCAGAACATAACCCTCTTTAACACCGGCTCTGACAGATATTTTCTTTTGAGCCTAAAAATGAAGAAAAAGTTGTTAAGTTGTTGTCTTGTGCTAAATCTTTTTATATAAAAATTTTAAAAAATATTTGTAAAAATGAAAATTTGAATAGAAACTTTTTTTTTACAATTTTAGTCTATTTTTCCCTCTTTAAATATTTTTAATGCTCTTATACAGCGTGTTTTGATTACAAATATTTACATAAAGTCTAATTTAGCGCTTTTTTGTGCCTTTTGAGTAAGAGGTCTGCGCGTTTTGATCGAAAAGAAGTTGGCAGCACTTTATATTAGTTTACCTGACACTGATTTGGAGACTCTTGCTGTTACCATTTTGAAGAAAAAGTCAAATACATATTTACATGGTATGGGCGTAGCACCGCTTAGCTGGAATTGTTGAAATTTATATTGCCTACAGCTCCTTCCAGACGTACAGAGAAACACTGTAAAAATTTCACAAAGATGTGTTCATCCGTTTAGGTGTTTATAAAACCCAAACATACATAACATACATACAAACACACACTCATTTTTATACATATATAAGATTGAATCCGAAAGCATGGTAGTCTTTAACAAAATGGCTTTAATTACTGCACTGGTATGTGAACTTTGGAAAATCTAAATATAAAAGGCCTTTTAAAATGTTAATTTAGAGAAAATAGATTATTTCTGACAACACCTTTTTTTAGCCTCTATAGAACGCAAACGGCATACCTCCTTAGCAGGACATAGAATTATGAATTTTCGGAGTTGATTAAAAAAAACTCATAAACCTATACATGAGCGTTAACATATCGCCACAATTGACCGGTCGCAAACATGAATTAAACTGTGGCACCGTCTTGTTTAAACCACATGTCAGCCAAGTCAGGCTCTTCAAAAAAGAGAAAAAATGGGCAAAAAATCTGTAATCATCGTACGATAGCGCTCGCTATTCATAGTAACATTCCTGCCTTCGTTTTCTTTGAAAAAGTACGGTCCAGTGATGCCATCGGCCCATAATTCACTCCAAACAGTGCATTTTGCAGGATGCATTAGGAGTTCTTGCAATGCTTATGGCTGCACTTCACACCAAATACGGCAATTTTGCTTCTCCACATATCCATACAACCAGAGGTGAGTTTCGTCGCTGAAAACAGTTTTCCGTTAAACAAGTTCCTTACCGAGCATGAACTTCGATAATAAAATGCAATAATCTGCAAGCGCTATTCGTTTGTATGTCGATTCGTGGTTAATTTATAGACTAAACTGAACATGTTTGACAGTGACATGTTGCACTAAAACAGCTGAGCTGCCAAAAACAGTGACCCGAAAAAAAATTGCTAAATAGTCACCCGGTATTTCAGCTTCAAAATAAAAAAATAAATTAGACCCCAATTATCTTAAAGAAAGAGACTTAAAATTCCTAAACGAACATATCTAATGCTAATAAGTTTCTGGGTTTTGCTATTTACTTCGATAATCTTAGGTTAGCTTCTCAGAATTTATGATTACAACATCGAACTGTAATACCTTCTCGTAAGTTTTCGTAATAGATTTTATGATTCAAAAAACACTTTAATGATATTAATTTAATAAATTTTGTTCCTGAAACTAAAAAACTGCATTGAAGGGGGTCGGTTATGTTAGGCCTCCACTCGAAAACCTATCGGTCTATTGTAAGGCCCTTCAGAAGAAAGAAACATAGATGGAAATACATGAGCACCCGCGGATGACAGCAATTACAAGTAATTGCTCCTACGGCATCGAAATCCCATTGCGAATCTTTACAGGTTACCAAGCCCTTTGCCGGTAACCTCATATAGTTTGTGTAATAGCCTGTATCTCCTGAGCACAAGTGCCACATTGTTGGTAATCAAGTGTAGTTCCTCACAAAATAATCTGCAATTGTTAGTGTAGGATATTGCCATACTGTACAGGTGCTCAGTACGGGCGTAGTTACCTATGAGTGCCATGAAAGTTTCCTCAAACTTTTCCTTTTCAATTTCAGAGCAAAGTCTGCCCTTTTAGCGTCGAAAACCAGATACTTTTCAGAATGGTCGATACCACTAGAGTTATTACACTGTTTCCTTTTAAGAGCTGTTGATCCTTATGAATCCAGTGAAAGTTACATAAACCTTCGTTTTGGCATACTTTTCCGCCATCTCATTTGCCTTATGCCTTTCATGTTCTGGAACCCAGACATTGATAATTTGATACTGAGTAATCAGATTGTTAAGCATCTTGAATGTAAATGTACAAATGTACTGAGTAATCAGATTGTTAAGCATCTTGAATGTAAATGAACAATTGCTTGGGACCTTGACGGCCATTTGACTGTCAGGGAGTATTTGAATCCTCACTCTTATATGCCAATTTTCGGATAAGATTCCTACAGTTTCTAATATTACGTAAAGTTCTGCTTCGAAAACTGTGGTGAACTTGCTTATTGAGAACTATACTCGGGGCTTCACTATTCAGGGAATAGTGAAGTGTATACCACTTTTGGAAACATCAGCTTCCAATCGAAGCTGTACATGTGATCGTAAGTTGACCAATAATATTGCCTGCCTTAAGTATTTTCTTCCTATGAATGGAGGTTGCATAGCAATATCGTTCTTAGAAGAGCTTCCAAGCCATTCGTTTGGGTAAGTTTCATAGCCGCTGTGGAGCATATGCATTAAAGTCCCTGTTCTCTACATAGCCTCGATATACATGTTGTTTGTCTAGAGCGCCATATATCATTCTTGGGCTCAGACCTCAGGACCACCAACTAGTTCTCTTATAGTCTAAAGGATCTTTGTGGCCTTTTTATCACTAACTTATAAAGAGATTCGTAAATATGTATCCTATTCAAGCTGAAGAGAAAATATTTGACTTTTTCCTTGATAGAAAACACAATGCCGTTTATCCCCAAAATGAGATCTGAGGATGAGGGTGATCATCATGGATATAAGTCTGCACCATTCCGATATTGTGTACAATGCGTCCAGCGTCAGTTCACCAATCGTCCCAAGATTATGGTCGCCCCTGATTATGTCGGATATGTGGTCTCGAAGCCAATGATCTTATATCGCTTCTAGTTAAGAATCCTAATCAGGTTGTCAACTAAGGCAGACCGTAATAGGGGAGATAGTACTCAACCTTCAGATCATTTCTTCACCGGGAGAGGCTCTAATTGACCTTTGTTTCATCATCTATCTAATTTGCTACTGCTGTTCGTATTGTCGAAAGCAGTGAAATAGTAAACATTTTAAACATTTTTTCCAAATTAAAAAACCCCTTCTTATTATATATTTAAGAGCTTTTAGCTCTTTCATAACAATTTTTGTTTTACGTTTTGAACATTTTTCTGGAGCAAAATTTTATTATTTTTTTCTGTTTAAATTTGTCCATTTTGTTTTTAATTTTGTCCAACCATGTCACCTGTCCATCAATATTTTAATATTTCCAATCTCCTGTTTTGTTTTTATTGTGTCATTTACGTCGAATGGTTTTTTTTACTGCCAGTGTGGTCGCCCGTTTACATATTAACAGTCACACAATGTTGTGGGTTTTTTATCGTCTAGTCGTAGGATTATAAAAATTTGATATTTTCCCCCATAGCATTACCACCGTTTCGGTTATTTAAACAACAATTCGTCCTTTGGTCTCCCTTTACGTTTGTTCTACCTTCCTGGCCTTCCTGCCAGCAATAAATAATTTTTTTAGCACATTTTCACACGAAAAGTGTCAGTTTACTGCAAAATTTTTTTTTCAATGTTTCTTTTTTATTTCGTATATTTGTTTGTGTAGAATTAAAATTTTTATAACAAAAAACACTTTTTCTTATTTTCTCTTAAAAATGTTTATTTTTCAGTCTGGCCGCAAAATACTTTCCCAGCGTTTTAATCATTTTGATAAATGAAGATTTGTTTGTTTTTTTTGCCCACCGTTTATAATCCAACTAAAATTATGATAATGACAGGATTGGAAGGAGCGTTTAATAAATGAAAAAATAATATAAATAAATTGGAGAAAATTTGCAGTGAATAATACACAAAAAAACAATTTTTTTCGTAGGAAAGCAAAAAATATTTTTTTTGTCGCGATATTTTTAATTAAAATATAAAATTGGTGGATTATCTGTAACGGAGCTGCTGAAATTTTAACAAAAATTATTGCAAAAAAAAAAATAATAAAGGCTGATGCAATATATCACTGTTTGGATACGAATTTTTGCATAAAATCAATAGAGTCTTAGTGGGTTCATTTTACAATCAAGATTTGTCTAGTCCATATCGGACTAGCAATAAAAACACGACTTGTCGAACTAGACTACCAATCAAAGCAAAGGCGTACTCATGAATACTGAAAACGTGTTTGATTTGCTTGAATTTACTAAACCTATTATATTGTTACATTTTAAAACGTTTAAGTTCTTTCAAATTGCGTTAAATGAAACAAACAAAACTTCTTTGATGCTTTATACAGTTCTTTTTATTTGTACACTTATACTTTATACAGCAACTTCCACTCTTTTAAAGCAGAACTTTATATAACAACTGCCAAACTATAACTAACTGACGTAGGCAAAGCAGCGTTCCTTATATACTTAAATGCCTACAGTTTAGAGTATTCGTCCGTTAATTTTATATGTAAGACCGTGTTACCTAAAGATGTCGAATTGACAATGTTGCCAAATACACAAATAAGTACGGCATTACCAGGTTGACGCATTGATAGCCTTGACACAAACCAATAACCAAAATCAGACAATACAGTTTTAAATGCACTGTATCTTATTTTTAGGCATTTTTATTTTTGTAAGAATATGTTACTCGATGATACTACCAATGAGTATTTTACTTTTTTTTATTATTAAGGCTTAGTGGACTTATTTTAACTAAACTTGATGCGATTGTAAGGAAAATAATTCGATAGCAACGCAACCGATGGCAATAGTTCAACAAACTAAGAAATTTTTGCTTTCTTGAATCTCTAGGAACTAAAGGCATATAAAGACCGATATTTAACCAGTATATGAAACCAAATCCGAGCACAATATATACTTGATACTTTGGTGATGACAGTTTGATACCCGAGTGACATCTTAAATAAAACATAAACAATTTTTTTTTTT
Source organism: Wohlfahrtia magnifica (assembly GCA_023159175.1). Lineage (NCBI taxonomy): Eukaryota > Metazoa > Arthropoda > Insecta > Diptera > Sarcophagidae > Wohlfahrtia > Wohlfahrtia magnifica. The sequence goes on along the minus strand of JAKWBJ010000222.1, from coordinate 6,079,059 downwards.
TTTCTTAAATTATTCCCAAGTATAAGTCGTAATGATGCATCTCAATAGGCGTTTGTTTTTCAACAAAGGAATGCCTGAGCAGTTACAGCAAGAATAATTTTTGAACGTAAAGAAGTATACCGGAACTCCGGTGGAATGACTAACGCCTGAAACTCATTATTGAACAATTTCAGTAATCGTGTGTCAATATAAGGCACACCTGCAATAAGCCTATCGAGCTCTATCTTGGAAGTTTACCCAATAGAAAACTATTTTCTACGTTAGATGAAGGGGGTCTATGTTTTTTCAACATATAGAAAAAAACACTTCGGAGCCGAACTATCTTTCGCATTGATCGTACTGTTTTGTTTATTCAGCATCCATCTTGCGCTATGAAAGTACATATTTATCAAAAAAGTGAATTAGAAGCTCGATAAAGATGTTTACAACCTCACCGCTTCTATTCATCGATCATCCTATATCATTTCACCAATTTAGTCGACTATTTTTGGTATGTCAACTTCTTTAGGGCGTTTTCAGCCAAACCAATTACCCACTTTTAACTATTGAAGCTGCTACCGCGAAATTCCCATAGTATTCACGCTTTTGTTTTTCTTACGCCATTACTTTTCTATGTTCCAATAAGACGTTTATTTCAATAACCTGCCATTATAACAATTCTCATGAGTTAATCTGTAACTAATTAACAGATGATAAGTATAAACTGCGACTATAATAAAAATGAAACTATCGGGTGGGACATTTAAAACCTTAAATTTAAAAATGCAATTAAAGAAAAACGATTTGAAGTTTTGCCAGATTTATTTATTTATTTATTTATTTTATTTTTTTTGTTGTGAAGAACAATTGTTCCGGTTAGAAATGAAATATTATTTCATTCATATGGCTGCCACGGCTGACTTCACAGTACCTCATTCGATCGGACCAATTTTCGAGAACATTTTCGTGCCTATGTGGTCGTATCAACGCAATGGAATCACGAATGTTGGCCTTCAAATGCTCAAATGTCTCTGGTTTGTCGGCATAACACTTGGTTTTAAGGGCGCCCCACAGAAAATAGTCCAAAGGTTTTAAATCGCAGCTTCTTGGCGGCCAACTGACATCACCATTTCGGCTAATTAAACGGCCATCAAACGTTTAACGCAATATATCTATTGTGAGAGATGTGTGACAAGTTGCACCATCCATACCATGAAGGGAGGGCACAAAAAAATCGGTTATCATGGTGCAATAGGTGTCTCAATTGACCGTAATGGTTTTGCCGTCCTCATTGTCAACAAAATGTGGGCCAATGAAGCCTTAGCCTCACAAGCCGCAACAAACATTCACTCGTAATGGATGCATTGGCTTCTGTAAGTCTACGTTAGTGTTTTCCGAGCTCCAAATACGGCAACTTTGCTTATTAACGTGATCGCCAAGATGAAAATGAACTTCATCTGAAAAGATGATTTTTTGTCGGCAAAAGCGACATCATCGTGCAGTCATGCGACTTCAACTCTTGAACCAATACCGAGATCTTTTCCCAAAATTTGAAGTAAACTGGTACGTGAATTCAATTCTTTAGAACGATAACGAGTTGATGTTGATGGATTCTCACGCACACTCTCGGTCACAGCTTCGATATTTTCGGGTGTACTCACTGGCGCATTAACAATGAAACCAGTTTCACGAACTGTAACAACAAACTTTCGTATACCGGGCGCTGTTTGTCCTAGTCTGCTACCAAATTTCGTACAACATTTTCGTGCAATTTCCGACCAATTGTCTTTGTTTTGGAAATGAATTTCCAATAAATCTCAACGTTGCTCAGGCATAAGTCGATTCATTTCGTTCAGTGGATTAAATATACTGAAATTTGTGGCACAATAGAATGACATTAGTATTGCCAGATTCAATATAACCGATGGCCCACTCTATTTATGGTATTCGAAAAATGAAGATCGAGGTTTGTCCATTTCTCCTCGATCTTTGGAATTGGACATTTCACAAACGACATTACACCGTATTTTGCTTAAAAATTTAGGCCTTAAGGCTTTTAAACAAAAATTCACGGGCATCAACCATCAAGAAAGACCTGATTTTATTAATTTTGTTCTGGAAATGCATCAAATTGTTCCAGAATTTTATTAAAAAAATCATTTTGAGTCAGAAGCAGAATTGTCCCAATTTGGGTCTCGGACAACCCAAAAATTATTGCACCGTACAGCTGCCTAGTGGGATCATTAGACCTAACTTTTTTGAAAATCAGGCTGTAAAAACTATTGCGGTGAATGGATTGTGCTATCAAACGATGATTAATGGTTTTGTTAGGCCGGAATGGGAAAATATTGATGTGAACCGTGTTAATTTTTAACAAGACGACGCACTTTTGCGTAGAAACTTTCCAGATCGTTTGATCTTCCAAGATACGTCTACTATGGGCCACCAAAATCTTGTGGTTTCTCTTTTTGGCTTTTTTCTTTAAGACTACGTAAAAAATAAGGTCTATGGTTCACAATGGATTGAAGTCCTCGTAAATGAAATTCTTGAAGTTATCGAAAACATAAAACCGCAAATGTAAGAACCTATATGCGTAGTCGTGGCTGTCATGTATCGGATCCGCCATCTAACGTTTTTTTTTCAACTAATGCTTATTTCCTGAATGGTAACACTCAGCTCATGTCTGATTTGACAGGTAATTAGTTTTATCTTTCCGCTAAATGAATATGGTTGTGTATACGCTTGAACAACGCTGGGAAATATTGCGACATTTCTATGAAAATCATGGTAATATTGCAGAATGTGTGCGAAAATTGCGTCCGGATTTTGGAAGAAGAAAAGCACCGTCAGCTCCGTATGTTCGCTATCTTGTGAAAAAAGTGAAAGAAACTGGCATCCTCATCGATAAACCAAAGCGTGAAAAGCCAAAAACAGTGCGTACACCCGAGAATATTGCAGGTGTGGCAGAAAGTGTGCGTGAAGCGCCATCAACATCAATTCACCGTCGTTCTCAACAATTGAACATTTCGGAGACATCATTGAGACGAATTTTGCATAAAGACCTTGGTATAACGCCATACAAAGTCCAATTGGTTCAGGAGTTGAAGCTAACTGACCATCCAAAGCGGTTTCGCTTCGCTAAGTGGGCCTGCGATCGACTTACAGAAGATGCCGATTTTGCCAAAAAAAAATCATCTTTTCAGATGAAGCCCATTTTGATCTTGGCGGGTATGTAAACAAGCAAAATTTTCGTATTTGGGACACAGAAAACACGCACGCATACATTGAAAACCCGATACTCCCAAGACGAGTCACTGTTTGGTGCGGATTTTGGTCCAGAGGCATAATTGGGCCATTTTTCTTCGAAAATGAGCAAGGAGTGTCCGTTACAGTCAATGGCGATCGTTATCGGGCCATGTTGAACGAATTTTTGTTCACATATTTGTGGGTGCCGTCAAAGATAAGTGTTACGCCAACAAGCCAGAGACAATTGACGCTTTAAAGGACAATATTCGTGAAGCCATTGGTAAAATACAGCTGCACACAATCGATAATGTGCTTAAAAATTGGACCGATCGTGTAGGCTACCGCATGGCCAGCAGAGGCAGCCATTTGAATGAAATTATTTTCCATTATTAACCGGAAGGATTGTACTTTCAAATAAAAAAGAAATTTGAGAAAATATTCAGCAGTTTTTTTATAGCATTTTCAAAAAAAAAAAATTTTGTTTTTTTGGCGGACTTTTTAGCTGATATTACTCGTATTTTCCATTTTTAATTACTACCCTCCTCTATATAAATTAATGAGCATACGAATTTTTCGCCTAAAAAAAAAGTTTTTTTTTTAAATATGGGACGATTTTCAAATTGCAATCTTCTAAAAGTATTTATGTAGTTTACTACTTACTTTTTCTTATATTCTCAGTTTGCCTATAAATTTCTGAAATTAGAAAAAAAATTAAATTCTTATATTTCTGCTTAAAAAGAAATCAATTCTTCAATCTTTAAATTTCACACTTTTTTGTTTGTTGATTATTTGTTTGCATTTATTTCCTCATGTTCTGGCACATTTTGCCAGTAAATAAAATGTGCATTAAACAACAACAATAGTAATATCAACATTAGAGAAAAATCCATTTAAGAAAAAGTCCTTTTCACTTTCTCTGGGGAGACACAATAAGAACGACAAGACGAAAAAAAAATTAAAGAAAATGAGCAGCAAGCCAGACAAAATTCCCCAAATAAAAGTCGCATACATACACACACTTGTACAAATAAATATTTGCTCTTTTAACATACACGTACTCACTAACACATATGCATAAAGAGGCATTTTTTATGTTTTAGAAATATTTGGTATCTTACGTACACACATGCAAAACAACAACACCAACAACACTTGTATAAATAAGCAAATAGAAAATACAAATACAATAACAGCACGAAGAAAAACTGCATATATAGTTAAACCAGTGATGTGCAAACGGAAAAATTTAGTTGGTTAGTGGGAACATGGAATTTACTCTCTCAGAGAGAGTAAAGTTTATGTTTTAGAAAAAATTTTTTAAATCAACATGCACTTGCCACACATGCGCATTTGTCGCTCTTTCAGTGACAACTAAAAGCAAGATCATATGAAACTTTTTTAATTATTTTTCTGTACCTAAAAAATTTGCGTACATTCTCTACACATGTGCATTCATCGCTATCTCATCGACGACTAAAAGCAAGAGCGTAAGAATACGAGTGTATTGATCGTGAACAATTGTTCTATGAATAGCTCATGCCTGACTTAGACAAACTGAAGAATTACTATTTATTTGCATATGCCAACACATGTTTGTGTGTGTGTTTAAGTATGCAAGTAGTTGTTTAAGAGAGAAGAGAGTCAAAGTAGTGTGTCAGAAGTTTATTTGCTTGTTTGTTTGCATTTGTACTTATGCATGTGGAGTGTTTGTGTGTTTGTGTGTTTGTGTTGGAATGTTTTGTAATGCTTGACTGGAAAAATGCAAATACCATAAAATGAAGTATTTCACTACTATGATTGTCCTTTTCTCCTTTCCCATCTTCCTTTTCTTATTCAAATTCTCTTATGTTTGGTCCCCAGCTATTTTATTTTCGTTCTCTTTTTTTTGCACATCATATTACTGTTTGCATGTGTTTGTGTGTGTAATTGCATGAATTCCCCGATAAGAAAAAGAAGAACTACAAAAAAGCACTACTCACAGATAAACGAATATAATTTAGAATGAGAGATGTAGAGAGTATAAGAGAAGAAGAAGAAGAAAAATTAAACTTTATTTTCCGCATGTCACACACTTCTCTGTACATGTGATGTGATGATGAGAGGCAGAGTCTGCGTTGCATATTTCTGGGTGTATTTGTGTTTTTAAGCATCAGACAAATATTTTTGCTGACAAGGAATGTGGTAGCAGGAGTTTCAATAAATTTCTTCTTAAAAAAGAGGCCCATAAAGCTTTTAAGTTAAATGGAATATTTCAAATCAGTTTTGAATTCGGAATAAGTTTATACATATTTTTTTCTATGTTCCATTCTGCTTTCTTTTTCGTGGACGTCATTATAACGCACTCAGTAGTGTTCCTGCACAGGATCCTCAACCCTGTCACTCCTCTCGCATTACTTCAATGTGGGGTTTAGTTACTGATCTATGTAGCTTTCATGGACTATCCTACTCTCCTATCTATCATACTTTTGTCATGCCGCTAAGGGTTCGGCACCTTTGGTCGTTAAAACGCTTCTAATACATGATTCTCTGAATAAATCTAGAGTACTCCGATCATTTTCCATGGGTCACCATTCGGTTCGACAGACCATGTATTGATATATTCGATTAGTATGTAATCCCACATACATGCCTTCCCTTCTCCATTTAAAAATTGTACGTTCTACGTCATAGTCAGCTTCGTGCTATATTTTACTCTCTGCAACTTCTTTTATGCCGAATATTTGCAGGTATCTATCAAATTTTCATGGAAACTCAAATCCTGTGTAAGGTAGAAGCTCAGTTCACCTTGTTCTCCTTTCAAAACCATTCCTATATGTTGAATAGTAAATAATATCTTAGTAAACAAAACCGATGTACGTTTTCCAGGAGATTTCCAAATCCTTTTCTATTCGCTTATAATGAAAACCGCTTACAGGTCTTGTGCATATACCACTGCCGCTATCAACCACTCCTTAATCTACAAACTAGATAAAGGTTGTTACAAAATGTAGAACATATAGCCAACATAGCGAGCAGCATTGAATTTGGTATAATCACGAACTTCATTCTGTATATTTTTGTGTTGGATTGAGGGTTAAAAGTGTTGGCTTCAAGGATCAGAGGGTCTTAACGATTAAATTCCATTCTCTTAGCCTATTTCCAGCTGTCGGCGCCAAGTGTGTTTTAGGTGACCTCTCCGTGGGTATTCCAGTCAATTGCAGACCTAGTTATGTAGGATTGCGGTTTACGCAGAGCTTTCCCGATCCACTTCCACATCGTTTTTCGTACTTCGCTCTTAATTGGGGTCTGCCCGCATTCATCGAAGACATCGGATTACAAAAAACTTGATTGTTCTGAAATCACAGCGCGCTGCACTCTATAATTTGCATCCGTAAAAGACAACTGACTGCAAAAAGCTGTTTAGTTTAGTGCGCTGCCAGAATTCCTGTTAACCAATTCCACACTGAAAGTAGTTGGTTGTAGGATTGAGGAGCCCAGCCATGTTAATGCAGTTCTCAACGTCATCTGTAAAACATTTCTTTGTTGTAGTCACACTTTCAGATAGCAAAACGACTGAGCGTTTTGAATCTGTTATTGCTGCAGTGTAAAGCTTTGAGTTTTAATTCTCATAAGTCTTGGGTATGTTTATCCTTAAACCGCTTAGTGCCGCTTCGACTTCCACTTATCTCAGGGTGTTGTTATATCCTCGTACTCAATCCGGCAAGTTGCGTTCCTATACAGGGCGACTTCTCTTGTACTTTTTTTCCACGAAATGCCTTCCAAATGACACAGTAGTTTAGGGTGCATAACGGCTTCTCGAAGTCAACCAATATCATTTTAAATGGAGATCTCTGATCCACCATTTGTTTTGTGCTTATGCGTAGACTATTGATGTGATAAGTTCCAGATTTTCCAGAACGAAAGTCGACTTACTCATTGCGAATGTCGTTGGCGAAATCATCTGCCAGATACTTGGTTAGTATATTCGCAATCAGTTTATGTGATGCTTGTCTAGTTCTTGCACATCATCTTTCTTTGAAATCTTAACGCCTTCTTCAATTCGCTGCCAAGATTACCAGCGGTTCAAGATTAATCTTGAATCGGGCGTATGTGTTGGGTTCTTACAGAAAGATCTGCGTTAAGCAATTTAGACGATTTATTATCGATTACAGCAGCTCTGGTATGTATGTCTTCAGTAAGTATTCTTGTCTCTCTATGTTGTGGGCTATATATCGAGTTGAAACTCATCATCTTGTGCTGTGATCCGTCCACAAGTCCAGTTAACAGCTTTTTCACGCTACTAATCTTCCGTTGCTGTCTTTTAGGGTTTTGTTGAAGGCAAATCTTTTCCTGCCAAGCTGATTAATAATCTTGTACAGAACGCAACTTCTGTGTAACTCTGGGGCAGCATGGACTTCTCTACAAGTTCCTCAAACCCGTGTCGTTTATTCTGCTTGGCGCATCGCTTAATCACATGATTTGAATGAGCGATATGCGTAAAGCTTTAAAATTACTTCAGATTCATTTCTGATTACATTCTTATGTCAAGTCTTTTGTCCGAGCCATTTAAGATAAAATCAATAGAATTTTTCGAAGGTCGGGTATTAGAAGCGTAAGAGCGAGCACATCTTCTTGCAATGTTGTAAATGCTATAGTTGCTATGAGATTTAGAAGTAAATTGGCAATGAACTAACTCTTTTCTAAAACTTCTAATTTTTCGTCTTGTCGCTATCTGCTCTACTTTACACAATGCTCTCTAATTAACCAAATAATTTTTTTATGACCTGGGAAAAAGCTTAGAAATGGTCGGTAATGGTCCAACTATTCATAGTGTATGGCTTTTTACTTTTTCTAGTTTATTTAGTAAATTTTCCATAAAAGAATGAACTCATTTCCATTAGGACTCACTTTCTTAAAACCTTGCCCGCCTAAGTTCGCTTATATAAATGGAATTATTGTAAATGTGTGTTTTTTTGTTTCTGTTTAGGAGTTTATAACCCCAGAAATGTGTCCCAAATGATGGAATATATGGAGTAAACGATGGAGAACGATGGAGTAAATGAATGATTTTTCGAATGTTTTTCTGGCACCAAAAAAAAAAAAAAAAAATGAGAAAATAAAAGCGAAAAATAAAAAAAAAAATGTAAAAATCATTAAAAATTAATGCATAATATTTGTACTGGAAAACTCTTATGGAGGTAAAGTTTCATTTGGAATCAAATAGTGAATTTTGTTTCTTCTTCGGTATTAATGATGACGCCAAAGTAAAAGGTGAACAGATAAAAATAATTAATAGAAATTAAACTACCGCAGCGTTAGTATAAAATATTGAACTAAATTTTGCTTTGAAGCCACTTTTGGGCTATACCTGTGGAATAGCAGCACACCATTTAAATGGTCGCCAGTATTTATAACTTTTGAAGAGGTGGTTAGGTTGTCAACTGGTTACTAATAACTGAATGCAAAATCAAAGGGAAACAAAGTCAAGCTTTGTGTCGCTTGTACCTTATGCAATACAGTGTCTCGCTAAACTTACAGCGCAGACACATTAATGCTGACCGTTAAACATTACACTTTATGAAGAGCAATTTTTATTAGATTTTTCTCATTTGTCATTTAACAGAATAGTCAATTAGTCATGTGTTCTTAGGCTGCTTACACAGCTCTATTGTTTACGTGACGTACAGTGTGCAACAAAATAAATATATGCACGAACTTCTGGTTAATAGAAAATGTATCAATAACAAGAGCAAACACTTTTGTATTTAAAACTATTTTATTTACTTATAAAGTTAATCGTCTAAATTCACTAAAAAATAAATCAAAACAAAGAAGTTTCCTATTTAACTTAAAAAAAATCATTTTGTGCGTTGAACACAGTTTTTTGAATGCGACAAAACATAAGCACGTTTTCAATAAATTCACTTAAAATGTTAATTTTACTAATATAGTGTTTAGTTGCCTAGACCTAATTCTTTGAAAGCTTATTACATATTCATATTATGAACTCGATTTGATTTGATAATGTTTCACAAGAAATTTCATTCAATGCAGTTTCCGCCTGTAAATAAAGTTCGTCCTTATTTCCGTAATTATCGCGGTATATTTTGAGATCTACAATATCCCATAGATTTGCTGGGTGATTAAGATCTGGCGATTGCGCTAGACACTTCAAAACACTGATTTGTTTATAAAACCACTCTCTCACTCATTTATCAGTGCATTTTGAATTACTGTCCTGTTGATATCTCTATTAAATCCTTTACTTTTTGTTTTTGTCCAATTCCATGTCCAGAAATGTATTCCCAAGTTAAAACACTTCCTTCTTTATGTTTTACTGTTCTTTGGTAGGGAGATCGATTATTCGACTTTTTTCAAAAACCGGTTTTCCAATAATTCAAAAAGTAGCAATTTTTTAAAAAACGTTTTTCGGTTAATAATTATTCAAATAACCGGTTAATCGGTTCTTTTATGTAAATAAAATTGTTCTTAATTCTTGAAGCGCAGAGCTGGACCTCGTCAATTTAAAAATAAGCAGAAGCTGACGGAGAGTTAAAATTAAAGTGGCAATCAATACTAAATATAATTCTAACAAATCTCTTAAAAACTTGACTAAAACTGTGTTTTGAAGCCATAAAAAACAAAGTTAATTACACAAAGTACTGAAAGTTGCTTCGAACAGCTACACAATTTCGGCTTTGTTGTATTACTTGGTAGAGAATGGAGTTAAAGGTTTGTTATTATAGATATAATTGAGGTGCCTAAGATAACAAGAATTAAATGTGTTACTTTGAATAAATCTATTATTAAGCAATAAACGAGTCCTTAACTTCCTCAGCAAGAAAGGTTGCTTATGTTCCGAACAATACTGTTGTAAATTCATGCATCACGTATTATTGTGTGTGTCAGTGTGGTATGTTAGGTAAGACACCCACTTTTCAACCAAGCAGTTGTCAGTTCAATTCCAGTCCACACCATCTAACAATTTTCAGCAGCAATATCACCTCACAACATTAATAGCGACTAGTTATGTGTATTTACGCTGTGAAAAACTTCACCAACAAACATATCTGCTGTTCGGGGCCGAAGTTTGTGGATCACTTTCAATGAGTCTAGTTGATTATATATCAAATATAAAAAACAATATTTATTTACAGACGATGAGAAAAAGTTATTGTTGCTCAAGAGTGAATATCTTTTTCTCTATATCTTGGCTTTTACGTTCTTTGTGAGACGTTCAAAGTTGTCATATATACAAAAATATGACTAAATTTATACAAATAATTAAACGATATTTCCAATAAAAAAATATATACAAACTTATAAAATGTATACTTATTTAAATTAAACGGTTATTCGTATTAAGATGAAGATTTTGAAAAAAGCCGTATTCGATAAAACCAAAAAATCTTCCTAGTCTTTGGTATACCGAGGATTAAGACGTTGTCCTTTTTGGTCAGCTTAACAGGCTAAATCAATGCGAACGTCTCACATTAAACTTAGATTCATCAGAGAACAGTACGGTCTTCCATTATAAGTATACATAAGTTTACATGCTACTTTGTAAATTCAATTCTAACTAATCTGTTTATAGTAAATGGTCTTTTTGCACTTCGACATGACACCAATCCACCGTCTACAGATCGTGTTTGGATCTAATCGAAATATATAATTTCTTCTCCTTTCTGATATAAAGGCATACATTTTTATTAAACGGAGTATCGTCTGGTCGTACCGTTGGCATTTTTTCAGGGGTCTCTCCACCTCTCTGTATGGTTGTCAATGAACCTGATGAAAGGAAACGGCTAATAATACGATACGTAATACTGTGTTGAATTCCCAATTTGTTTGTGATTGATGTCACTGTTTCATCTCTATTACTGAAAAATATGAAGCTGCTCTCATATGCTCTTGTATACAAATGGTGGTCCAAGGGTTCTAGCATAAAACTTCTATAGCAGTATGTCTGAGAATTCGCCGGAACTGAGATAATGGAATTTTTGAAAAAATTAAAATTCTTGGATAGATAATTGGCTATTTCTCTAAAATATGAAGGTTCCCATATACCACTAAATACACTTGCTGGCCCAAGTGGTCTAGTACAGAGTCCCTATGGTGGTATGTTTGAAATAATTACCGGATTTGAGAAAATCAAATTCCAAAAAATCTATTTGTTTTTTAATTTAGTAATTCGTGGAAGGGTGAGTAGCCATTTTCCTAAAATATGTAAGTTCTTACATATACCACTATATACACATGCTGTCCCAAGTGGTCTAGTATAGAGCCCCTATGGTGGTATGTCTCAAATATTTATCGGATTTGTGAAAATCGAATTTAAAAAAATCAATTTTTTGAAAATTCGGAAAATTCGTGGAAGGGTGAGTAGCCATTTTTCTAAAATATGTAAGTGCCTACATTCACCACTATTTACACTTCATAGCTCGTAAAGTAGTTTATCAAAAAGAATTACCGGATTTGAGAAAATCGTATTCGGATATTAGGCCAACTCTTTCAGGCGTCAGCTAATGAACTCATGTTATCAAGCAAACAAATCCGGAATAACTCCTGGTGATGCCCAATTTAACTGGTCGGCTGCATGCCATGACAGCAGATAGTTGCTGAATCGTAGTGGAATAACTCTAATTGCTTTCTCACTCTGTTGTTGTTTTTTTATCACTTTTGTATTTTTGCTCTGCAACATCAGGTTTATACGAAATTTAATTAAACATTTTAATTGTTCGCTTAATTTTCTCTTTAATTTCCATTTTAATTTCATTATTCGAATTAATTTTTGTTTCCGTAAACCATTTCCATAATCGAATTAAATTCACAGAAACGTGTTGTACACAAATCTATCAATCTCATCAATTGAATATTGCAGTCTCATCACTAACTCTGTATGCGGTTCGCCACATTGTCATTTTTTTTTGCGAAACAACTTTGTGACCCAATTTTAATTATAAATTAACCGAATCGCTTGTATTGTTATTGATTTCTATCGCTTATTATTGTGATTGTTGTTGTTTTAAGTTTTTATGTGATACCAACTAATTGCAGTTTTGAAATTTCAAATATATGTTAAACAGTAAATTAAATATGATAATTTGTTAGCGGTGATGAGAAAAAAAACGAAAAAATTCTAGTTATCTTCTATGTTATGTTAACACCGACTGTTTAATGCAGATATCGATGCGATATCATGTGTCGTAATTCACATTGAAAATAACGATGTGAAAAGCACAACTTAACTGTCTCCTATTTCTGGAGTTTATGCCTCGTATTAAAACGATCATATAAAACGATCTCTTCTCTTCTCTGCCTAGCATAGTTCTACCAGAATGAATATTTGAAAGTCCCAAAGAATCGGCGTAACGAATGAACACTTAAATCATATCATATCAATAATCAGAGTGAAGCTTAAGCAATATCTTAATTTTGATGTGTGCAGCTTACATGTTACTATTAGTATACCTTTTCCTTTGAACCCATCTGACAATCTTGCTTGCAGATCAGATCAGGAGAATCTCGAAATCGATTAAAATTATAAAACTACTTTCAAACCTCACCAGACTAGTAAATGAAGTGTATGATATATAGATCTCTTTCATATTGTAAAAAAAAACCTTCATAACTTTGAGTTGGCAACAGTGCCAACTTTATTTGAAAACTGATTTAACAGCTGATAGTTGCTTTTTATTTAGTTTTGTTTGACATATCACTATGGATAGACTTACATTAGAGCAACGTTTGTAAATTGTTGTAGTTTTTTATCAAAATAATGTTGCTGTTCATCAAACGTCAAAATTTAAAATTTTGGATGAATAAGCACTTTAATAAGCAGAATTGTCGCATTTAGAGTGAGAATAATTTGCAACACCATTCCATTCACAGAATATTACTGTTTGGTGCGCTTTATGGTATGCCGGAGTCATCGGTCTACATGTCTTAAAAAACGATGATGTTAAGAATGTTGCTGTCAATGGTGAAGGGTATAGGGTCATGATTAGAAATTTTTTCGTACCTCAATTCGCTGACATGTGGTCCCACATGACACATAACACGCTCTACAATTGATTTACTCAAAGAAGCTTTCAATTAAAGAATAATTTCACGTAATGGTCCAATTAATTGGCCACCAAGATGTGATTTAACCCATTGGATTATTTTCTTTGGGGCTATGTAAAGTCAGTTATCTACATCGATAAACCAGAGGCAACTGAACACCAGGAATTCAACATTCGAATAGTTATTTCCGAAATACGTTCGCATATGCTTCAATAAGCTTGTGATAATTGCTATTCCAGATTGCGATTAGTATGCCAGCTGTGCCGTTTCATTGATTTAAACTTGTCTAACTGTAAAAAAATCACCCCGAAGTACATATATCACAAAATCAAAAAAATTAGTTTCGATCAATTTTTGTGGTTAAATTCCTAGATTTGTCGATCTGTTCAATCTACAGGTCTATATATCTTAAAGTTACTGAGATATTAAAGGGCTATTTTGTCGTATATCTACTTTTGTTAAAAAATTATTGTTATAAGGACGTAAGCGACACTATGTGGATACGCAGCAAAAAATATATGAGATCTTTAAAGTACACAAATTTTTTGTTATCTTGCCGTGTGTGCATAATAGGGAGATCGATTATTCGACTTTTTCAAAAACCGGTTTTCGAATAATTCGAAAAGTAGCACTTAAAAACCGGTTTTCGGTTAACAATAATTTAAAGAACCGGTTCTTTAATTAAAATAAAATTGTTCCTAATTCTAGAAGCGCAGAGCTGGACTACGTCGTTTATAAAATAAGCAGAAGCTGATAGAGAGCTTAAAATTAAAGTGGATTCAATACAAACAATAATTCTAACAAATCTCATAAAAACTATGCCAAAATGGTGTGAGGAGGCCATAAAAAATAAAGTTTATTACACAAGGTACTGAAAGTTGCTTAAGTTTCGAACAGCTACTCAAGGGGATAATTTCGTTTTTGTTGTATTACTTGGTAGAGAATGGAGTTAAAGATTTGTTATTGTGGTTATAATTTAGGTGCCTAAGTTAACAAAAATTAAATGATTTACTTTAAATAAATCTATTAGTAATATACGAGTCCTTAATAGCGTCGACAAGAAAATTTGCTTAGAATTCGAGCAGCACTGTAGGTAAATTTATACACCACGTACTTTATAGTGTGTGTATCACTGTGGAATGTTACGTAAGAACCCACCTTCCAACCAAGAAGTCGACGGTTCAGTCCCAGGCCACACCATCTGACAATTTTGAACAGCGATATCACCTCACAACATTACTAGCGACTGGTTATGTGTATTTACGCTGTGAAAAAATTCAGTAACTAATATATCCGCCGTTCGGAACCGGCGTTTGTGGGTTTGTGGGCTTATTCCGTAGGATGACGGCTCACTTTATTTCTGTGCTTTATTGATTTGTAAAAAGCCCATGGCAATCTAAATTATAATTTAATTTGGTGCACATATGCACTTGCGCCTGAAGCTTATTTGAGTTTCTATATTTCTATCGGAACTTTAGGTGCCGTATAAAGAATAGCAGAAAAAAAATGAAAGCTTTCTTAACATATGGCCTAACATAATAATAGAAAGAGCAAAGCATAATAGCAAAATAGCATATCAAACATTCAACCAATTAAATTCTGTGGTGAAATTCAATCAATTTTACAATTTTTTTTCCCAAGGATCGTTTCTAATGGCAAACTGTGAGTGCAATACGACCAGAAACCTATAGCATCTCTCAAAAGACCATAAGATGTCTTCATAAGAAATGTCGTATAATGGATTCCAAATTAAAACGGAAATAAGAACAAACCTAAAATCCTGGCGAAAAATACAGACATAGAACAGCGTTATGTTCAGGAAAGGTGTCGATGTTCTGCGGCTCTTATGGGATCAGTAGAAAATTTATATATAACATCCAGACTATCTCTACATTTAATGTGAACTTTATCCTGAATAATTTAAAACAAATTACCTTAGTGTCGTTTTGTGGTATGTGCTTTATTCACAAATTTATACAGTTTCGATTATAATAATAAATTTGCTGTTTGTTGGCCGCAACATTTTGATTGAACAATTGTTTCATTTAGGGTATAGAAGCAGTATTAAAGTACTTTTCACCCTTCTACCGTTAGGATAGGAAACATGACTGATTTGACAATATTGTGAACGCAAAGTGTCTCAGTTGAAAACTGGTCGCATGAAGCAGATTTATTAGTTAATGATTCTGGTGACTCCCATTATGTGAAATGAAAAATCGTTTTTTTTTTTTTTAAGGGACTTGACTACCTAGAAATGGGTATCGGTCAAGAGAGACACAGACTTGCTTCGTTTATTAGGTGACACCACAAAAAGTCATATGAACTAGGGGGCAACCTATTTACCTTAGTTGGTTTCCGATGTACCTCGAAACAGACAATAAACTAGCACCATTATGCTGTTTAGGTACCACAAACTCGCGTGAAGAAAATAAACAGTACTGTGGTCAAAAGATGTCACATTTAGTGCTGATTTAATATTAGCCATTGTTACATCAGAATACTGCTATTTCGTCTATCACAGGATGGCCATGTTTTTCTCGAAATAGATCACATTCTATTCATTTCGTCTACATTCTGCCTTTCTCAAAAACACCGTGCTGTCGACTGATTTTTCGCACTGGGCAGTGTATATTGAAGCTGGAATAAAGCAGTCCTCTCCCGGCTCATCGTGCCAACTTTACTTCGGTATCAATAGTCTAAACCAAATTGATTTCTATCAAAAGGCTCTAAATGTTGGTCTATTGGTATTACCATCTTTTTCAACTCAATGCAAATTCCTACATAACAAACAAATAAAAGTTATAAAAACAATCAATTTTTTTTATTGTTTTGTTAATCAATTAGTTATGTGACCGTAGTTTTGCTGACCCAGAAAATATTTGTGAAAGTGAATATTAAAAAGTAAAAATTGAAGAAGAGTACAAAACTAGTTCTCCATTTCGCTTTGTCTTACTTTCTCTCTTTCTCTTTCTAGCCGCAATATCATGACTTATGGCATAAATTTTATAATAATTTCTACCATAATCAGGAATATTTTGTTGTTTTTTTCTTCTTTTTCTTATTTACGTTTTACTTTATTATTTGTATTGTTGTTGCTGTTGCTGTCATTGTTATTGTTAAATTATGACATATTCATTCTATCATAGAATATTTCATTTTTAATATATAAAAACATTTTATTTATATATTACACACACATACAAAGACAAATTCAAATAGAAATAAACATTTACATAAACAAGTTCAAGCGTACGGTACGGTACATACACTCCTTTTACTCCTAAATGTATGCAGCATATTTATTTAATATAGGTTAAGTGCCATTGTTGTTTTTGTTCGTGTTGTTGTTGTTGTTGTTGTTGTTGTTATTGTTTTTTGGTATTTTATTTATAGTTTGTGTAAAGTCACTGTGTTGTTAAACATTCATATTTCATATTGTAATTTGTTTTTATTATTATTGTTGTTGTTATTGTTGTTGCTGCTGCTGGTACATACTGTCATTGTTGGTGCATAATATCAACCAAAGTACTATGAAATACTCTCTAGCACTGCTGCTACAAGTACTTAACTGTATATAAATTTTTATTAGGTTGGGGTAAAAGAAATCAACTACCTGATTCCACAGGTAATGAATAAATGTATTCGGTCTCTTCTTACTTGTGGTTTTTTGTTTTAATTAATTACATCATCAACACATTTAACAATGTTCTCGATTTAGCTTTTATTAATCGGCCGGAATATCGTCACCATCCTAGTATACAGTTGGATATTTTTCCTTCCAGTTATATTGCTCCACTAAAACCACATAGTAAACCACGTGAATAGTACACAACTATGCTTTACTCTAGTGAACCATGAAAAATGTAATTACTTGCTTTCCGTGTTTGATTGGGATGCTATTATTTTTGGTGATAATCTGGATCGAATAATATTGGTGTTTTATATCACTGCGTTTCAGAAGCGGTTCCCAAAATTTTAATTCGGAGCACTTAGGCACCACTTTGGAGTAATGCTTATTTATCTAATACTCTCCTTCCCGCGTTGTTGGGAGTCTTTGTGCTGTACCTGCTTTTGTTATGTGGATAGATAAAGAAAGCTTTAATTGTTTCCGTTTTCTACACATGCAAAATTCTACTATGCCCACTTATCCGCTTCCGCCTACTTTTTAACTGATGGTTTGTATCATCTTAGAAGCCATTTAAACCAAATTCAGAACCTTGCATTCTAATCGTTCTATAGATATACAAAAATTAATATTAATTTTGTATGGGAGATGCCAAAAGCAATATTTACTTTGTATGGGAAGTGTTACTCCCACTTATCCAATTCGGCCCAATTTTTGACTGACGCTTTGTATTGATTACAAAGTTATTTGAGCCTAATTTAGAGAGTCTTACTATTATCGTTTTCAAAATATAATTTTATATGGGCATGGCACCGCCCAGTTGAACAATAGTAAAGCCACACACAAAATGATCTTAAAAATATTTTCTAACTCACACAAAGCTTAAATGCTGTAACAAATTTCGTTTTCAAGTAAAACTGATGCAATACAAAGAGGCTCACTCTAACGCCAATAATTCGCGAGCAAATGGACCTACAAAAACCGTAATCGGTTGACGCATTTCAGAGAACATATGTATATAGATATAGATAAAAAATAAGAAAAATAAACTGTCCAAAAGATATGAGATGTCTGGCTCTCATGCTGATTTCATAAATTACTGTTATTAAGATCGGAATATATTACTGCCAACAAATTTGCATACAACAGATACTTGAAACAGTATGAAAAGGAAAATTAAAATTAACCCAAACGCATTTGGTGTTTTTATTAATTCTAAACGCCGTGCTAATGCCTATCCTAAATGCTTGACATTCTGACATGCGGTTCTCGCTATGCTGAGGATGAGAGATCTACTAGTAACCTATTTGCTGTTTTTTTTTTTCATTGCAGTATTCATGTTATCCTAGTCCTGACGGAATACCTAATTGTATCCTTAAAATCTGTTCTGAAGTTCTTTGTGGTCTTCTGACTATAACTTTTAATAAGTCGCTTGAAATGGGTTACTTACTTTCAATTTGGAAAAAATCATTTATAATACCTTTTTTTTTAAATGGAAGCAAACTTGAAGTTTCGAATTATCGAGGAATCGATGCAATACCGAAACTTTTAAGAAAGATTTTAACCGAACGTTTATGTCAACATAGCTTTCGAAAATTACGATCTACTGTTGCTAACAATAAATTATTGTTTTATTCATTCCAAGTAAACAGGTGTTATCTATACCGATTTTAGTAAGGCGTTTAATAAAGCTAAGCATGACACTTACTTTTCAAACTGTCATGCATGTGATTTAGTAATAATTCAATTCGCTGACTTAATTCGTATCTTTCTGGAAGAACTCAACAATTACAACATACAAATGCTGTTTCTAAAGTCATTGATATTCTCTCACTACAGGGCAGTCATTTGAGTCCTGTATTGTTTACATTATTTATTAACCACCTTCCATCTATTATTTGTAGTTCAAATGTTCTAATGTATACGGACGACGTTAAACTTTTTAATTCCTTTAATGATATTTCTGGTCAATCATCTCTGCAAACTGACATTGAATATTTCTCTCAACGGTGTAATATCGATTTATTGGACTCAAATATTAGAAAATGTAAACACATGTCATTTTACCGTTCGCATAAGCTTGATAGTTCATATCATTTTAAAGAAACAACTCTGGAAAAGGTGTTTGTTATAAATGATCATGGAATTCTACTATATCATAAACTAACTTTATTATATTTCAATGATGGTTAATGAAGCTAATGGAGTATTAGGATTTATGAAGCGTTGGTCAAAGAAATTTTCTGAGCCTTTTCCGACGCAGTTATATTATCTTTGCTTCGACTGATGCTTGAATACGGATCTAATATATGGAATCCTTACTACCACTCTTAATCTAACATTATTGAATCTGTGCAGAGCAGTTTCTCCTATATTGTTTGTAAGGACTTGGATAGAACTATTATGTATTTCCTTGATATGAGAGCAGACTTGCTCTAATTAAGTTACCTACGTTAAAAGCTGGATAATAATGCAAAATATTTCATTTTTATTAAATATAATACGTGGTGTTGTTGATTCCAAATTCCTTCCAAACAGAATTGATTTATCATAGATCTGTTTATGCCAATAACGGATCCTTTCGCCAGATACATATATTGAAAATTTAATTATCTTTATTATATAATTGATTTTTCTGATAGTAGACAAAAGAAAAATAATATTTCATTTAAATTAACAATTTTTTTAATCGAGTTATGTCTGTAAGGAATTGTTTTTCCATAGACCAAGTAAATAAATAAAAAAGACAGCAAAAGAATTTTTTATGCAAAACGTCATCTTGACAACGAACACAAATTAGAAGTTGTTTGATCGATACTCTACGTTGTAACGATCTCTATAGCCATCTACCGAAAAAATATGGAATGTTTTTTTCCCCAACCTAATATTTATTTAAATACTTGTATAAGTGTGTATGTATGTGTAAGAATGCTGTAGTTATATGATAAGTCCCGTTGTCCTGTTTTGTTAGGTTCCACATACACATACATACATACACAATCGCAAAGCTAGTTTTTTAAACACTGCGCATAAAAATTATTCAAACTAAATTTTGAATTTTTGCTAATATATTAAGAATAAGGGTTTTACAGTTGGAATAATGAAACTCGAAAAATACTGCAGGTAGTACATAAATATAAATTCATAAATTTCTTATAGCAAAAATAGTAGTGTACTAATTAATGCGCAATCATATAACAAAAGTGTCCCATGTTCGGACTCCGAGCAGAGGACGACGAAAACATTTAATTGCGGTTTTGAATGCTTAATAAAGAGAATTCAATTATCCTCCATTTAAGAAAAAGAAGCCCTCCTGACCTTTCAGCTTACGTTAGGCAATGATGACAAATATCAGACGAATGAACAGAAGAAAGGCACCTACTGTGAAACAAATTATAACACCACTTAGCAAGGATCTTTACCACTACACAATCATATAGTAGCTTTTTATTCAATGGAAACATATCTTTGACTTCAAACCTCGAGAGCTAATAAAAAAAACATGGACGGAATTTTAGAACTTCTTTCCTCTAAATTAGTCTCTAAACTATCTTTTTAAATAAAATTAAGGACATATCGAGTCATAACCGCCATAAAGACGTAAACGCCTTGATTATCGATTTTCGTTCTGTAATAAAAATCGACAGTACTCGATCATTCGCACCATCCCTCAAAATTTTATAGCTGCAATATGTAATTTCATTATTTAACAGCAAAAATAAAAAAGACTTATGCGCTACAATAGAAAAAAAAAAAAAAAAAAATCCTTTTAGCAGTTGCAGCTCGATATGGGCTTATTATTTTTAATTCCACATTCTTGTTAAACTTTTAAATATTTATTTAACTAATCCTTTTCAGGGTGGGCAAATTTGAGGTTAGATAGTAAATTGGCTGTCAAATGATGAAATGTCAATAATTGAGCTGTCAATCTTTGACACTTATTTAGTAAAAAATTCGAAAATTTTAATTATGGAACGCTGCACTCTTGAACAAAAAATTTTAATTGTGAAAATTTACGGTTTAAAAAACTGAAAGAAAACAAAGCAACAAGAGTGAACGTCTGCCAAAGCGCTAGAGGTGGACATTTGCCCGACATCATATTCCATTATTAATTCCCATATTTCTATTTTATATTGTTATGAGTAAAACTGAATTGTTAAAAAAGAAATATGTTTTTAAGCCAATTTACTTCCTAACCTCAATATTTCCCACCCTTTACTTCAAGCTTTAGCAATAAATATTTTTTCTTTTCTTTCAGGTAAGACTCATTTTACTTGCCATCTCAAAAACATCACAATGTTATCGTAAGTAGACAACATCATTTTTTATTTACAATAACTATTCGGGTCCAATCCATAAACTGGCAAGCGGTATTATGGTTTTAGAATTTTCTCTTAAATTTTAAACTTATTTAATTCTGGTTTTCCAAAAGCTTTTCAATTACACTTTTTTCTCTTTACGACATTTAGCAAAGCTCTCTCTAGTCAAATTAAACGCATTACTTGTATGAGGGCTTAATCTAAATATGAATCGATTCTTTTAACAAAATCTTACTATCTAAGAAAGTCTAATATAATATTGAAGGAAACACATTAAATTCGTTTGGATTCAGTCTATGACTTTGGATACTTTATACACAAGGGTAGTACTTGACTTTATATAAAATCACATATACCCTTATTAAAAATTAATCAAAATAATTAAATTTTGTAGTAACTCTTGATAAAATATTGCAGTTGGGCCTCTGTGATATAAATTTTAATTCAAACATCTGGTAAATAAATACATTTTTAAGGCCGCAAGAACGAATTATGGCAGAATTTTAAAATTTTCTCAAATTGAAATTGGTCTTATGCAGTCCCATTCTACCATTTTTTGGTTAAAACTGGATCGAGGCTTTTCCAAAAATTCCTAATAATCTTTATCTTAACGATTGCTTTTCATTTTCTTCGGTTTCGATAAGTATGCTTATACTTTATACTTATACGAATTACTCCGTTCACAAGGCTTATTTGTAATTCGAGTCTTGATCTTATTGTTTAGTTTTTTTTTTTTTTTTTGGTAAACTGTGGTTTGAAAATTCAAAAAAAGTTGGAAGTTAAATAAAATAATTTTGTGTGAACAAACACCCGATAAAAATTATAGCTCACATTGATTTCTCAGTAAATCACAGGGTTATTGAAACCAAATTGCTGTTTACAATTTAGCCGATTTACTCTTAAATTTTGTATGGAAAATGTAATTTTTGGGGATTGAATTATGAATGAGTGCGATATACGAAAGAAGATGGAATTCCATCTATAGTTTTCGTTGTTTGAGTTAAGCTGGGATCACAAGATTGTCGAAATGCAGCAATTGTTGGTACGGCAATCGTTCGACCTCCCAATAGTTAATAATTCGTGTGTTGACAATCCAAGTTGGCAATACGTACTAATATTGAAATTTAAAATTGTTTTTTTTTTTCACAAAATAAATTGGGATAATTTTGATGCTTAACGACAATAAAGTACAACCTAAATTGTGTCATATTCATACATTTGCGACAATCGTGTGATCCTAGCTTTAAACTAATATTGTGGAGTTGTGAGGTTTACAGTTCCATATGTGTTGGATTTAAATGGCTTTTGCTGCAAATTGGTTCGTATTACTTCAGATTCTATTATGTTGAACAAAATTTGTCTCTATTAGTGCCCTGTTTCAACAGAAAAACTTGTTGCTCTAAGGCTGAAAAGTTCTGTTATAGGAAGTATGTGTTTTTAGTAGATTGATGTTGTATGAAATAATATATGTCATACAGTAGCAGTGTACAGTACTGCTGATTTTTATCAATTTTTTTTCTCTATCTTTCATAATATAAAAAGTAAAACATTGTTTTTTATTGTTTTTTTTTTTTTAATACCCTACACCCATGTATGGCTTAGAAAGGTGGTATGCATATTGGCGGGACACTTTGGAGTAAGAGCACTGCTTTGAACGGGCTGTATTGAATCTAATATATATAGAGCAAGTGATGAGTAAAGATCAGACTTTCTTTCAACATGCCATGCTTTCCTCGACACAATTCAGAATCAATCTTGTATCGGATATGAACCTCAATGGAGGGCTATACGGCACTACATTGTACAAATTGAGTTTTTTTTTTTTAATAATAAACGATGGCTTCACAGTTTTCTCGCTGAATAAAGATTCGTTCGTTTTATACATTGTGTGGGGGCAAACACAACAAGCCTATTGTGGCTTATTTGTAAGTAATCTTTTCTAACCCTTCATGCAATCAACTCATCAATTTCAAATATTTATATATGTTAGCATAGAGGACATTTTGACCGATTATAACTGTATTTTGTTTATTTAAAGTTTTTTTTGTGTTACTGCTGATGTTTTATTGTATGATGTAAAACCAAAACACAGATTACATAGAGACCCAAAGAAAAAAGAATGAATCCGTTGTTGCTGTCGTTGTGTGTTTAGTTTTATGACTTTATTTTGTCGGTTTTATCAAATGTAATGGTCAGTTCCTGTATGTCTTTTTTCCTCACGTGTATTTTCTTTTTCTCTTTGACAGTTCTTTTTATTTAAAAAGATAAATATTATTTCGAAAAATGCTTGTTTTTTATATCAGATTAAAATTATATGTAAACCTATATTTGATTTTCAATTAACCCGAATTATTCGAATTTAAGAAATAAAATAAAAAATCTACTACACTTTGTGCTACAACTTTGAACTAAACTTTTTATGAAAATAGAATCAATATCTAAAGACATCTGCTTTGAATCAATTTGTTTCTAACAGGTTATTACCGTTGTAACTGTAAATTAAGAAATGAAATGTCAGCATTGATGTACCATGAATTAGAGTTAATAGCTCTTATGTAATATGATGCTCTTATGTCAATAAGAGCTATTAATTTAAGAATTACAAATTAATTTTAAACAATTATTGCTTATCACATTCTATTTTTTTTCATATTTCACTTTCTCATTCATAATTCAACTTCTAATTATAAGCCGAATTATATGATTGCCCATACATTTTAAGAGCGAACCAACCATATTGTAACTCAGAAAGAAGAAAAGAAAAAGAATAAGAAAAAGAATAAGAAGCATAAAAACAAAGGTGCAATATGAATGTGGTGATTCGTAGGAGTAATTGCAACAGCGAACAAATAAATTCGAATCTCGTGTATGTATGCTATTACGCAGGGGACTTCGGCACTTTAGGGAGGCAAACAGTCCGCAATTTGGGCGTAGTTCTGAGGTTCTCAAGTATGGCAGGCCGGACTTTCGACGGAGTTTCTCACGGGCCACTGTAGATTAAGAGCGCATCTGAAGAGGATGGCTGTCGCAGATTTGTATATTTATAAATTGTTCTTACAGGCATCGGAGACAACGGAATACATACTGTGTGAATGCAGAGTTCTTGATATGTTAAGGTGGAAGTTTTTATTTAAACATAAGGTCTCACTGGTTGTCATATCCATATGGTTTCAGATCTGCTAGTGATAATTAGAAATTCAGCAAATCTGCTAAACAAACTATAGACCGGAAGGGACACAATAGATCCTATGGGTTGCAGTATCTTGCAATAGTGCTTGGTCGATATGATAATAATACTTATGCTATTACGCAACTTAATGCGAGTAATGATTGATCATGGAGGACATTGGGTCGGTTATTGCAAGGGAATTTGATAATTCCGTTATTTCTTTTTATTAAAAATAAATATATTTTAAGGCAAAAAATTTTTCTATTTTTCAGGATATTCTCCTGTGATGTCTTATTCTAGTGTTTTTATAGTTTTCTTATTCTATTCAAATAATAAGTTTTCTTAAGGCTTTTCAGGTAGGAGTATGCTTTACTGATGACGTTTTCGTTTGATTTACATCTTCTATCACCCAACCATTTCGATGGATGGAATTCGTGTACTTTTTGATAAAAAAATAAAGGCACTACATTCTTTGGAATTTGATGGTAAAGCATTTTGCACTCAGCTAAATAAGGTCATTCTTACCTCGATTCAATAATAAATTTGTCCAAACGGTCCGATTTTATGTCATTTGTTCATTTGTTTGTTTTGATGGATTAGTGTTTCGTCCACTGTAATAAAATTATGTAAAAACTTGCTCGGCTAGTGATTAAACATCCGCGATTACTTCAAAGGGATTGCTTAAGAAAGATATATTTTGCGAAAGCGAAAAATTAATTTTATTTTTCTCAATTTTCTCTAGAATAACACAGAGTGTTAAAAGAATACCTGGCAAATGATACTATCTTTCTGATAGGTGCTATCAAAGAGAACAATGACCTGTTTTTGGAATTTTCAAAACACCTCTAAAATATTGAGTTACGGATAAAAGACCGATTTTTCGGACCTCCATGCACTTATAAGCTAATAACTTTGCTGAACATCGCCCAAACTTCAGTTTTTTTTTTTTTCATTCCAAGGGTCTGTGTCTCTGTTCTCTAAATCTAAGAAGAAACTTAAAATCAGGCAATATTCTGCAAAGTTATTAGAAGGTTCGAAAAACCGATTTTTTAAAAGTCTTAGCTTGCTCAAGATTAGACAGACATCACATAGGACAGTAACACCGGAAATGCAAGAAGTCAGAGACTTATCAACCACCTCTCAAACTTATAGCACGCCTAGTCTTGTGTTTATTTTTGTTCAGTTTTTTCTACCTCTTTTGATTACAATCCTAAATAGATTTTTACAATCTTAGGCAACTGGCTTCTGGCTTATCCCCAGCTAAAAAGTAAATTTTCCAATTTCTGGCATTTTAAAACGCAGAAAATCGAAAATAGCTTTTGTTTAGAACACATTTTTTTCGTTTTTTTTTTATGTTTCTTCGTATCAAAATGTTATGGCAGTGATCCAGAAATATATTTACATGCCATGTTAAAAATGGATAAATGGCAATAGCCAACGAACACATACTCATACACGCATACAGATATTCTCTTCTATTCTTACTGAGCCATATAAAATGAGAAATGTTCTTAAAAATGGCTTTTCAGTCAAAAGAGGAGTAACAGTCGGTCAAGCCTAAATATTACCCTACACACTTATAAAATTTTAGAAATAGTGTTTTCCTTATAAGGCAGCTACATGCCTATTGCTTATTCGCATAAGTGGATAGATTTTTCTTAAAAAAAATTGATTTATTTGATTAGAATTTTGAGTAAAAAATTATATTCACTCATCGAAGAAAACAGTAGCCCAAATCTAGACATATCGGATATTTTATTGTCCTTATCTTTGGTTGACTTTTTTTGCACGATAATTCGTTTTCGTAATCATTTAACCACATATCGTCACCAGTTGTGAAACTATTGAAAAAGTCTGGATAATCATTGACGTCTTCTGACAGCTCCTAAGTAAAGATACATTTAAAAAGATTAGCTAACACACGCCTCAGATCCAAACATCCAAGAATTATGAATTTTACAGGTTAATAATATCCCGACTTCATTAACAACATTACTAATATTAACTCGATGATTTTTTAACGCAATTTTCTTCAGCTGTCTACGTCTTTATAAGATTTTGGCGTGGTGGGATCTTCAAAGCAAGCAAGTCCCTCAGAAATTTTCCTCTCTAATCCCGGCAAAAGCAATACATGTACAAAGGAAGTGTTCGAGGGTCTCGACATCCTCCCCGCATGAATTACAATCATCAGAATCAACACAGCATATTCAATATAGCTGTACTTCAACTCAGAGTGTCCCGTTAGAAGGTCGAAACTCGGTACTACTCAATCTAAGTAGTTCACCCGTCCTGCTTCCATCATGCTTCCCACACTGGGCCCTTGTGGTCCTGCCCACTGTATCATTCGACCAAACGACAATGATTCTCTCAAGATAATTCTCTCAATTCCGCTTTTGTCGCCTTCAGCGGCTATAAACTGTCCAGATTTGACCGACAGAGCGCCCTCCCTCTAATAGCGTGTTTGTGAAGCGAATAGTTTTCAAATGCCGTCTTACAGTCCAACACTATCCTTGATTTGACATAATTGGTCATTATGTCCATTAATGACTTCCGGCTGTTGTTAAATTTATTAATCTTTATCGGTCACATATTTTCTCCAGCCCAGTTAATGTTTTCCGTAGTAGTCCTGACTTTCGCTTAGAAGCCGGTTTTATGTGCCGGAAGGTGGAAAAAGATTTCGGTCACTGGGTTCTCAATAAAGGCACTCAGTTCTGTTTTCTTTCTCAATTTGAATCCATCCATATAGAAATTTATCCACACGGGTATCCATTTAAAAAATCTTACCGATCAGACTCTTCACAGGTATACGATTAGACGTCGTCGTGTAGGGTCGAAGATACACTGAGGACTTGTCCTATAGATCCGCTTATATGAGAGAACTATATAGTTGAGTGCCTTCTCGTACTTAACGTAAATGTGCGTTAGGAGGAGTTACAGATGGAATTTCAAGGTTCTGGTTGAAAATGCCACCCAATGTAATCTATTGTTACATTTTCTGTCTACCAGACTATTGACACATAAGTTGGAATAGGTCTAATTACACCCTAGTTCATCCTAGAATTTAGACCCCATTTGATGACTAAACGTCTCTTGCTTAGTGCCCAACAACGATATCCCTTGCTGGCTCTCTTTACTGTATGGCATATCCATTTTAACATTCGATCAAGAATAACTCCTAAGTTTTTAACCCTATTGAGTGCAGCTACAGTCGCATTCAAGAAACGGGGTTTCAACATATGTAACTAGGAATCTCTGTCTTCCTCGTAAAAAGAAAAATTTCATCTTTGTGGAGTTCAAACTAAGACCCCTTAACTAATCATAAGCGGCTTCCAGGACGGTCTTTGCTCTTGAACAAAGAGCGTTGGGATCTTTGCCCCTAAAAAGTGTTAAAACATCGTCTGCTTAGCACACTAATTCAAAATCCCTTTCAATCAAAGTCCTCAGAAAGAGTTTAGGTCCTATGTATCTTAGGTAAGAAAGCATTTCTTGATTTATATTGACATGACATAAATTCGGCTGTCGACTAGGGTTAAAAATCTAGACTAGATGTAGACCGATTTTTAAGAAATTTGTTACAGTTGTTGACGTGTTGAAAAATCTAGTAAAGTTTTATTTCAATTGACTTTTTTCTTTCTGATGAGGTTTTTACCTTGAGTTCACTTATTTCACTTATTTTCATTTGCAACATTATTAACCGATTTTAGCTGAAAGCCAAACAGTCTTACTGTTGTGACCTGAGTTTATCTCTCAAGGCTTAGTGAACTAATTCAGAAAATAATTTACAGTCAATAGGTAAAATCGAAGCTACGTTTACCGTGAGATTATCTTAAAATGTTACATAGATCAGCTCTAACTAATTATGCTTTAGTTTTCTAGGGTATTGTAGTGCATAAATTTTTTGTTTTTATTTTTCCTCATTGTGCCGCTTTCAATATCTGTTTCTTTTTTAAATCTCTCCCTACATGCCAATACATTCAGATATTTAAAGTGTACAAAGCCAGTAAAAATGAAAAAAAAAAATGAAAAAATGAAATAACAAACAAGTGAGTGAAGAGTGAAAGAGTTTGAAAGTAGAAAAAAACTAAAACAACAACAACAAAAAGATGAAGAAAAAACTATTAAAGAGTCAAAGAGAAGCATAACGAGCAACGAGTGAATGACAAAAAGTACACAAAACAATTCAAACCTAAAATTGTGACACACAAAAGCATCGTTAAGTCAGTATTTTATAGGGTCTTCTTTTTCTTCTACATATACTGACTGTTATTGTTAGAATTGTTGTTGCTGTTGTTGTAGTTGTTATTTGTTTGTTGCTTTAGTCAAACCATGCCAAAACTCAAAAAGGACATTTGCAAAAGTATTTTAAATAGATGTTTGCCTGTGTTCGTATTCCTCGTATGTTGTACATCTACGTGTGTGTGCATGTCATTCTCGTTATGTCTCTCCCTGTTTACAATACATTTTCTACATATTCTAGTTGGCTTATAAACTCACACACACAAACATAATTACACTATAATACTTGTTTGCCTTGGTATGTGTGTAGTCGTGTGTATGAGTTTTATAATTCTCATATACAAATATTAACTTCATTCTCACACAATACGAGGTTTGTTCAAAAAATAAAATGTCTCTAAATTTCGTGGAATATTGGTTATACATTTATAAGTTTTTAAGTAACTTATATGTCATTTTTGAGGGTAAATATCCATAACTTATTTTCACTTAGTCGTTGAACGAAATTGTTTAAACAACAAAGTTTATATTTTGCTTCGAAAAAAACCAATTTGCGCCAACGGAGATTGAATTTGAAAAAAGGAACAGCTGTTAGCATCGATTGGACACTGGTGAGGCCTATCCAAAATGCTATATATTTAATCGATTTCGCGCCGTTCAGAAGCAGTAAGTTTAAAACGCATGACAAATAATCATTCTAATTTTAAATCATATGTATATATGGAAGTAAAGAAGAAGAATTTCGTCTATTGTAGTCACGTGGGAAGTTAACTTGCGGACTTTGATTTGTTGCTGAAAGTCCCTATGGGTTGTATAGATTCATTAGCGAAGCCGGCTTGAATCTGATGGGCAGGTAGCTCCTATTGTCTTTCTATGTCATTGTCTTTGGCGGCATGACAATGTGCCTTATTGGCCTAAGTGGACTGGTTTTAGGAACTGCTGCTGGTTTTAATATAATCTAAGTGTAGAATACATTAAAAATAAAAAAAATTGATTACAAATTTAAGACCAGAGTCCTTTAAAGCCGAGTTTGTATGTCCGAAATGCTGCTTAAATGCCATTAAAAAAGTCTATTTCGTAATTAATTACGAAATTAACACACACCAATTTCCGAATATCCAAGATTTATACATTTTACGAGCTAATCAATATCCCGACTTCATTAACAACGTCACTAATATTAATTCGATGATTCTCCAACACAATTTTCTTCATCTTTTCTACGTCTTTATTAGATTTTGGCGTGGTGGGATCTTCAGAGGAAGCAAGTGTCCCCCGAAGTGCCTTATGGCCTAAGTGAGCTGGTCTAGGCATTGGCTGCTGGTTTTTACCTACCCTAAGTGTAGAATTCATCCAAAATAAAAGAAATTCAATACAAAAAATAAAAAAGGCCACTTTAGCACTAAATCATCAATGGCGATAAAAAAAAAAATGGATACATTACGACAACCCAAAGCACAAGAGGTCGTATGTGGAGCTGACCAACCAGCTCAATCAACATTTAAGCAAAATGTTCATGACGCCAAAATAATGTTTTTTATTTGATGGTCACATGTTGTCAGACTTTCAATGCAACACTTATAGGTAATGCTTTAAACACATAGACGACGGCAGGCTACTAACTACAAAAAATACAATACATACATACATTTAAGATCTAAATTAATCAATACCGTATCAGTGCCGTGTCAGTTCAGTATCAATGCTAATCAGCACTGATCAGTGATATCAATTTACACATATCCGTAGTATGTCCAATGATTTCAGTTCAGTGCAGCAATGAGTTCTTTAAAGATGAAGAATTATCAATTATTGCTATAGCTTTAGACGAGGAAGAAAATCAAATAAAAAAAGCAAAAATTGGTTTACAAGGGTTGGATAAAACGAGAAAGTGAATATATATGTATATAAGAAATTGTTTGACGATGAATATTAAAGTCCCAAAATCATTTTAGTATACTTTTTCATAAAATAAATATTAATTTTTCCACCATATTTAACAAAATTTGCAATAAAACAGCTACATGTCAGTGAAATATAGAAAAAAATCGTTGCAAACGTATATAAAAATTTTAGAACTTAAACTGAAGCAGCACTGACAGTAAAAAACGGCACTGTGCCGGACATGTGTGAATCCACCCATTTGAAACTAAGGCAACGATTTGTTTTTTTTTTTTTTTTTTCACTGACGCTAATACTGAGCTGAGGCGGCACAGATATGGTACTGATTTGTGTAAGTAGACATTTATATTAATACGATTATTTTGGTTGCAACACAGTTACACGACCACACTACTACTTTGGCTGCTGTAGCCAAATTAGGCTTATTTCTATTTTGTCTGGCTACAAAATATAAGTAATTTTAAACTATACAAAGCAAAGTATTAAACAATTATTGTATTTATTCTTGCGTAATAACAATATAATAACAATTTGTATACGTGTATATGTATCTTTGTTGTTTATTTGTGCCTTATAGGCGCTAAACGGCTGAACCAAGTTTCTTAATATTTTAACAACAACTTTGCGCGTGTCTGGAATGAACTATTGGCTGTATAGATTTCAAAAATTCCAACTGAGCGGAGCCACGCCCATTTATATTCAAAATGGTAACAGAAAGAGCTTACAAATGATCAGTCTAAAAGTGATCGGAATTGATCAAGTGGCCGTGGTACCCCCATCCAAAGTATATATTGATTTTAGTATATGAGAATGGCTACAGCTAAAGAATTTGGACCGGTTGACTTTATAGTCAATACAACTCATCAATCAAAAACTGGAAGCGACAAACTAAATATTGATTACATTATATCTTGAGAAAGGTTAAAGCTTAAGTTTCAATATTTTGTTTGAATGATTTCATAGTCTATAAAAATCATCAGTCTAAATAACCTAATTGGGCAAGTGGGTGTGGTACCGCCCATTAAAACTAAATATTAATTTTTGTATGTATGTAAAGGTAAAGGTCTCTAAATTAGTTTTAAAAAACATTGTCAGTCTCTGATGGAGATTAGATAAGTAGGCGTGGCACCTTCCATTCATACTAAATATCGAGTTTCGTTATCTGCCAAAAAGTTGGAATTGCAGAAATCACACCTAGTAAAACTTATCTACATATACATGCACACATGTTATATACAAAATTGAATGTACATGTGTTTGTTTGAAGACAGAAAAAACTTAAAAGCAGAACCGATTATCTTAAAATTTTTTCAGTGTCTTTGTCGAAGTAGCCACAGGCTATCTTAGATGTTTAAACTTAAACCAGATGTGGCTAAAATAAAGCAAGTTAGTAAAAATATAAACAGAAGAATGGTCAGTGAAAAAAGTTACTGCAACTGTAATTTGAAGTTTTATTTATCAAAACGTAACTTTTTATTTGGGTCAGCCGATTATTATGATGTCGTTTTCAAAGTATTTTAGTAACTGACCACACGAATACATTTGCCTTTAGCAGCATTTGTGTAGTTGTGTAGCCTTCCGTCGTCTATGTGTTTAAAGTATAAATATTGTGCTATCCACTTAACCATAAACGCAACCGTATGTTAACTTTTAGAAACCATTTTGTGATGCTTAAGTTCAATCCGATCTAAACATCGATCTATCAGAACAGAGCAAAACAGCGTGGTTGCTTGCGTGCATCTGTCGTTAAACAACTTAATAGCCACTCAGTTTTTTGCAATGCATCCGGCGTCTTGTGTTTTTGATTTGAAGTAAAGATAATCTCGTATAGTGCAAAAAAGTGCTAAAAAGCCTCACGGGAGGACATCTCTAAAATAATTAAATGCTGTACTTAAAACGGCTTATCATCCTGCTTTTGGATCGGAGAGCATTTTCCCAAAAAGATATAAAAACAGCTGGAAATGAAAGGTAAAAATCAGTATTTTTCGGGAACACAAATGTCTTTTATTTTTTAAAACAAATCTCGTAATGAATGAATGTATTTATGCTGCGAAGAGTTTTCGTGCAATACTCTAGTTCCTTAATATTAAAGTTAAAGTAAAATGAATGGAAAATGAGTATTTGAGCATTTGGTTTTGTTGCTATTCTACACTCCGCTAAACTGAAAATAGATTAAATAGATAAGTAGTCCTTCTATAGAACAGTATATTAAATTTTTATAAATTTATGTCTAATGGCCTTGGGAGAACTGTTGCTTTTTCAGTGTATTCTCGGCTGTCTCAGTAAATATTTCGTACATCTCTTCTCTAAGCTTGATACTCTGTTTTGAAGAGGTTCCACGATTGGAATAGTATGTTTTGTGCGAATAGTACGTTTGTTGTCATTTGTGCTGAAACGACCACAATGGAACTCTGTAAACCACCTTCGAGATGGCTCTTTGGATGTTTATAGCTTAGTGGTACCTATGTGTACCGAAAGGGTTCAACTATTGAGCTAATTGTACCGACTTCTCATGTCTTTATGTGCCTTTGTCCTAATTTCAATTCACAAATTCAATTTAAAAATATACAGAATTTTCTTTTCTCAAGCCTCCTGTTTTAATCCTATTCAAATGCTTTGCAGTTTATGTTTTATTTCACTTACGTCTGTGTATGTCTTTCCATGTGTAATGAAGTGAAGTGAGTGGTACAGTAACAACACTTCTCTATAATGACATGTTAAAAGCAACGCATTACATTAGGAGTACAGCATTCATAAAATAGCTGCTATTGAATCCTTTTAAAAGAAATGGGACTAAACAAAAAAGCAGAAAAAAAAGGATTCAAGCAGTACACTCATGGGTGTGCTGGTATATGTGAATGAGTGTGCGTGCAGGTATGTATTTTAAATACAATAGAAGCACTTGGCATTATTTTTTATTTATTTATTTTGTGGGTTAAAACACCATCAGCCTGTTGCTGAGTAGTTAAACTTAGTTAAGATGGTTTTCTGTTATTGTTTGTAGCCGAACGCCATTAACGCATCTGCAGAGCAGCAAAGTTATCCAGATAAGAACAAAACAGGTGTTTGGAATTATTCTTCTAAATGACTTGTCTTGGTTCTTCTAAATGACTCATAGATAAACTATAAGACATTGAAATTAAAGTTTAAAAAACAACCTTTTTAAGCACTAATTAGAAGCCTTAGTGTTAAGTTTATCAAAAAAATAAATTAATTAATGACTTTTATTTGTCCCGATGAGTCCTATAAAAGTGGTATCAAAAAGTTGGAAAATCGCTATACTCGTTCTATCGCCCTTGAAGGCAACTATGTTGAATAACAAATCAAAGTTTTGTTTTTTTCTTACTTATCTCACAGACGCATTGAGTGGCCTGTTAGTTCTGAAGAAATACCACACGATCTTCTTAGTATAGTTATATAAGTTCTTTCAGGAAGGCAGTTTCTATCCCCCAAATTGTTGAAACTCTCAGTCTTTTCGTTTTGAAAACACAAATGCCGAAGAGAGCCAACTCGATTTATTTTCTGGCATAGACAAAGGTCACGCAATAAGTGGTGAGCGGCTGAGCTGAGAGTGTGTTATTTTAAAACGGTTAATTATTTAAATGCCACTGTAGAGACAGGTTTGTTTAAAGTTATTACGCAAGAATCGTATTTTGCGTATTTTTTGTATATTTATCAGAAATTAAAGCGATAAAAAAAAGATTTGAGGAAGAAGAATTTAACTGTTTTTATACAAATTTCGGCAAATATACAATACTCCCGACTCCCACAGAAGATGGGCATATAAATAGGTGTGTCATCGTAATCAAATCTGTGCAATATTTTCAGATATATCCGTGATTGGACAAATATCGCAGCTTAACAATTTGCCCTTACATATTACACCTTCAATGTCCGCGCTTAAACTGTGACTGTCGAGTTAACAACCGTTGTGCGCAATTTTTTACGTTCTCTGTCTGGACTAAAAACAATTTGAAACATCGCGGCTTTTTTGGCAATATTGGTAGCAAATTAAATCTGTACCGAGTTGATAGCCTTTCCCTATAATTAAGATATCCACCACGTGTACTACACTAAAAAAGCGCAAGTCAGATCAAATATTTTTTTGTTTTTGTTCTTAATCTTTTGCACTTCAAATATAAGCTTTACATGGTCAGTCGAACGAGCAAGCGTAGTAATATTTATTTAACGTATGTCACTTTGCGTATTAAAATTCTCCTCTACTCTTCTGATTTTTTCTTCAGCTCACACTGCAAAAATTTACTAATACTACTACAAATGCGGACCTCATTTTGCAATGGACAAATATCAGGGTTGCTTTTTGATAATGTTACACACATCATTAGCACAATCGAAAAGAGTTGCAGTGAAGTGTACCAAAGTAATTTCCTGTTTTTTATTAAATGTTTTCCTTATTTGATTGATAAACTTTTTAGGGAATGTAAATGTTAATCATTGCATTTAATTTTTTGTTGAACAAAATATTTATCAAAAACATCATTTGCAGGCAAAATATTCTATTTAATTCTTTTGCAATATATTTTATTTTTAACCATTTATTTCATTTTAAAAATTTGTTTAAAATAAACAAATTTTATTCTTTAAATATAATTTTAATAAAAACCAAACTGCTCTGTGGCATTTCGTTTGCGTTTCTTTTTTATGTATTTAACTCTTCTCTTTAATAATATTTTATTTGTAGAAATTTAATTAAAAAATTCAATTTATGATTTAAAATATTTAGTTCAGACAATTTATAATTGAGAAACTACATCCTACAATACCATTAGGTTTATAATTAACATAGCTTTGCTCTATGAAAGGAAAATAAAATATTTTGTGAATCAACGAGTGCTCTGAATAAAATTTAGACGGACAGTTATTTCTTGTACATCTTACTGGTAATTTTAATTGTTAGCAACTGGTCACAACATTCTTATTGAGAATGAATGGAAGGAGCGAATGGTCCCATGCCATGAATTTGAAGAACTACAACGAAAACTTGATGACTTCAACTTGCATAAGAAAGTCAAGGAACTTTCTGTAACACATAAGAATAACATTTGATGATCCTTATTAAACGAAAATAATGTGATGTGAAAACTAACAAAAGAATCTTATTCATAATTGCGATAGATCCCACTATACTGAACTCGTTTCCCAACATCTCAGAGGCCTCCTTCATTGCTAAGCTGATGTAGGATATTGACCAAAAGTCATACGCTGTAAAAAAAACTTGTTTTAGCACCAAACAGGGCACATCAAGAACGGGAATGTTAACACGGATAAAGTACATATAAAAAGAAGAGTAATTAGAGATATATAAGTGAACGGAAAATTCGTAAATAATATTCGATACCACCTTAATGTCCGATAACATGCAAGATCAACAGTTTTTTCTCCAAACCATTAATTACCATAGCTAAGCTTACGGCTTAGAAATAAACTCTAAAAAACCAAGATGATGATGTAAACAGAGACAAGATACCGTACCTCAATGCCTACTTAAGAGTAAATAGTATACATATTAATAGTGGTCACTGAACAGTGGTCTGCATATAATTAAATTAAGTGCAGAATAGAAATGAGAAGTACCGCATTTCTAAAATAGAAGAAATGCTATGTAAATGTGAAATAAACATCAGCATTCGTCTTCTTAATTGAATCATGGACACCACAAGCATTTCAAACATTTAAATAAATTACAAGCTTTTGAAATGTGAAGTTACCGCACGTTTCTTATAGTATCATGGACTGAATATGTCTTTAGCTCGAAGATTAAAATTTTAATAACACAGATTAAATATCGGGTGGGCCATTTAAAAGTTTAAATTTAAAAATGCAATAAAAAAATAAGGTTTGAATTTGATAATTGTTCCGGGTGAAAGTGAAATATGGCTGCTGTAGTTTGGTTTAGAGTACCCCATTCGATCGGACCAGTGTTCGAGAACTTTTACGAGTGTATGGGGTCGTATCTAGGCAATGGCATCATTAATGTTGACCTTCAAATTCTCAATTGTGTCTGGTTTGTCGGCATAGCACTTAATTTTAACGGCGCCTTACAGTACTTCTTGGCAGCCGATTGACAACACCATTTCGGCTAATTAAGCGGCCATCAAACGCTTGACACAATAAATCGATTGTGGCATGAGATGTGTGGCAAGTTGCACTATCCCGTTGTAACCAAACATCGTTCACATCAATACCATGAAGATCGGGCACAAAAAAAAAAATCGGTTATCATGGTGCGATAGTTGTCTCCATTGACCGTAATGGTTGCGCCGTCCTTATTTTTAAAAAAATATGAACCAATAATGCCTTCATCAACAATGAAACCAGTTTTCATTGCGTTTTGCGTGTACCGGGCACTGTCGATTCTTCTCTTCAACCAAATTTTGAACATTTTCGTGCAATTCCCGACCAATTGTCTTTGTTTGGAAATAAATTTCCAATAAATCTCGATCATAAATCGGTTCATTTCGTTCAGTGGGGATAATATACTGAATTTTGTGACAGAATAGAATGACATAAGTATTGCCAGATGGCCCACCAGATGGTGGCGTTGTGTAGTGGTTATAATGAAAGCAGCGGACTTAACAAAAAATTGTAATTGCGGTTTAGAGTGTTTAGCTCAGTTTAGTTTAATTGAAATAGAATTCAACCTTTCTATAAGATAAATTCATCACCTCTGGCGATGATGACAAACAGCAGACGAATGATCAGAATAAAACGCCACCTACTGGGAAAAATTACAAAGCTAAGTAAGGATCACCATCACCACTTAGCAAGGACCATCACCGCTACACAATCAAATGGAGGCAAGCGACAGCAGACAAATCGTCTACTTAGCTTGAAAGTCAACCTGATTCATGAAACTGAAACAAGACAATGGATGCCTTGTGGAAAACCAATAAGCTCCCTAGAAGTGTGACGGAAGGCAAACAAA
Organism: Wohlfahrtia magnifica; assembly: GCA_023159175.1. Taxonomy (NCBI): domain Eukaryota; kingdom Metazoa; phylum Arthropoda; class Insecta; order Diptera; family Sarcophagidae; genus Wohlfahrtia; species Wohlfahrtia magnifica. The sequence goes on along the minus strand of JAKWBJ010000222.1, from coordinate 6,041,593 downwards.
AAATTGAACCTCAGCTACAACTTTCGTTAGAGCAATAAGTAGGCAGTACAAAAAACCGAATATGAAAACCAGCTTACAAGTAGATCAATAAAACAGAATTGTGCCCAAAAGACACTTGTTGTGGGCTGTGAAGGGTGGGTTATATAGTTTTTAAGCACTAATCGTTTTAATGATTTTGCTTTTTATTTTATTTCTCTGAATTGTGGATAAATAAACATTTACAAAATTTATTTCAACACATTCTAAGCTTTTTATGCTTCAAATAAAAGTTTGCGTTCTTTTTTCTGCCCTATTTCTGTAGCAAAACAAAGTTATTATTTTGAAAAATAATATTCAAGTGACCCTATAGGGAATGTAAAATAAATGAAAATATAAAAAAGTCCAGAAAAACAATAAAACTTATGGATCTTAGGGAATCGCAATTGTGTGGCAAAGACTTACGGCGGATTCCGCTTTTGCTTTCGATTTGTCATTGCATACTTTCGTATATCGAACTTCGGATTTAATGTACTTGAGCAATTGTCTGTATCTAATCACACTCTGATACTCTACTTTATAGTAACGTGAGGTACAGTGATTATGGATATGTCACTGAAGATACTTCATTGCTTCTCTCTGCGACTTATAATTTTTTCATAAGTAAATAAAGAGTTGGATTTATATTGCGCTGAATTATTCCAAAGTTACGAAACGTGTGCATCTGCAACCAAAAATAAAAAAAAATATATAAAACGTTGTTGGCACGGACCACCACAGTCATTTGGCCACATTTCAGCTCAGACTACCAGAGCCCGTTTCAGAAAATTTGATACCCAAAGGCTTAAATTAAGAAACTTCCAGGACACGTTTGATTCTGCTTTGTATGAGAAACTCAACAACAGACCTAGCCGTGATTGTAGTTTTGGGGCTCAACGGTTCTTTTTCAGAGAAACGTTGCTTCAGACCAGCGGTGATATTTTTAGTTTCGAACTCAAGGATAGGGAAAAATGGTTGAGTAACAACACTTAGAATGTGATAGAGCTGAGAAGAAGTGCAAAGAAAGACAGAGGTAACGATAAAGATCAGACTCTTAAATGTATAGCCGCTGAAAGATAGAATTATCCTAACACGACTGCGAATGGTTATGCGAGGACGATAGGGAAAAATGTTTCAACTAGTTTGCCAGCAGGGCAGCTAACGCCTTGGACTTTAAGTCCTTGTACAGCGTTAGTAGTCAGTTGTCTGGAAAAGGCTACGCAAAGGACCATCTCATAAAATTGAAAGAGATCATAGCTATAAGCACTGAGACAAATGAACATTTTCCGACATTCTGCGTAGTTTGCCCAATAATTTGCCTGCTAATAATGTTGGAAATAGTAGCATCAACACCAGTCTTCCTACAGTGGCCGAGGTCGCGAAGGCTATCAAGAATCTAATGCCAGGGAATATTGAAGACGCAAACGGCATTCTACCGGAGTACTTTCAGAGCTCTCCCGGTAACGGTAGCGAAACTACTCCATCCGGTCTTTGATACTATATGGCGTGAACATCAGTTGCCTGCCAACTGGTTGAAGCGGGCATTACTTTAATCTCAATTCCCTTTTAGATTCTAACATTCCTTCTTCTCGGTCGCATCAACAGATTTCTTGATGGCACCTTTCGTAAGCATTAGGCAGGCTTCAAAGCTAATAGATTATGTATTGATGATATAGTAAATAAATATATGGCAATAATAAATTAATGGCGATCTTGTGCCCAATTAACTTTCATGGATTTTCAGACGGCCCTCGATAGTATTCATCGTGCATCAATCTGGAATATCCTGCACAATGCTGGCCTATCTAACAATCTAATAACTCTGAATAAAATAAAATCCCATTACGACTGCTTTAAATGTAGAGATCTTCACAATGGCCGTATGTCCTGTCCAATTGACATAAACTGTGGAGTTCGCCAGAGCTCCTTCCTCTCACTAATACTCTTTTTAAAGGTCTTGGATGATATTCTCAAGAAAGCTGTGGGGTAGAAAACAGAGGCATACTATAAACATTTACTGAGCAGCTTGAATATCTCTATTATGCCGATGGCATTCACTGATATGACAGAAGAGGCAAAAAAATTCGAAAGATTTAATGTGGATAGAACAAAAGCCATCAGCATCGGGTTAAGAGATTCTAAAAACTTTTGCAGAAAAAATAGCCCCAATCTGTGTTTTCTTTGACCTTCCCTGTCAGTGTCATTACATCGGAAGGTGGCGCGGTGGTCAACTTTTGTACAACTTGGGAAAATCTGGCGGTCAAGCTTAGAGTTGGAACAGAATTGGGGCTTAACGATTTTTTTCATACAAAAAATCATCGGCAAAAGCAGTCGTGAGATAGAATGTTTTATTTTGACAGCGTTTTTTTTACTCTCTCAATTGTGCTCTCACAATCTGCATGTGGTGTTGCCATATTTTACACTTATTTACTTGTAAATAAGAAACATATGCGAAACAAACGTGCCAATTGGCAATATTTAAAGTTGCGGCTGTCGATTTTATTACGGGCCATCTTTTTTTTGACAGCTTTTTTGCTTGAAGTTGCGGACGTATTCTGTTTCATCGCTTACCTTCAACGGATACAAAATTTGGAATATTTCAATCAAATGTGGTCTCTGTATTACTGTGTGGTTGAGAGACATGGTTGACTAGGGATGCAGAAACTGTAATAGTTTGTTAACCATATCCATTGCCGTATTTTGAAAATCTTATGGCCAAACGTTATCAGCAATATCAGCTTGCTCCTTAGTTGTAAAATGCGCCCATTGTTATATATGACTGCTAATCGCAAATGGAGTTGGATTGGTCATACCTTCAAAAAATTACAGCATAACATCTGCAGGATAACACTCGACTGGAATCCACAGGGTTCGAGGAAAAGAGGATGCCCGAAGGCAACGTGGTACAGGACAGTGGTGAAAAAAGTGACACAATGTGGACACTTCTAGAATGAGTTAAACATTAAACTTTGGATTTATCCTTAAACTATTGCAACTGCAATGCAATCGATTGACACTTAATTTATAAAAATGCCCCAAAACTTGGTTATAAAACACAACTGCGTTGTTTCGGAACCATATGTTCATTACCTACTGGCCTCTTAAATTTTAAAAACCTTTTAACTTTTTATTCAATTTGACATGTCAAATACATTCGTATATGTAACTGCATGTCTATTTGTAATTTCAAATGTATTGCTGAGCTCAATTTGACACAGTATACTCTTTTCATGTATGTATGTATATAGTGTGTTGTTTTTAAAAATAAGTTTTCCTCTTTATTCTTCAACAAATACTGTTGTTTCTGTTGTATTTTGTTTTCTAATTTTTCTAAAATGAAATCTGCAACAAAATAAAGACTGAAAAATAAAACACAGTTTTAATACGTGCATGCATATATTTTTTCTCTTTCATATCCATCCTCTCACTCTCTTATATCCTTTCTCTGTTTTTCTTTCTTTCTCTCTTAATTAACATTGATTGTATAATTGTAGCTGAATTGTAAAAGTGAAATACAAAATAAAACTGTGTATTTGTTTGTCAGTGTGTGGTATATATCCATACATATGTGTGTGAATGAAAAAAATTAAATTCAAAGTGAGTGAAAGTGTAGACGTATACGTAGAAATATAAATAAATAAAAAACAAATAAAAAAAAGTTATAGTCAATCTTATTCTGTCATTTGATACCCTATATAAAGTTGTTTATAGAATCATATAAAGGTTATCGAAGTCTCGATACTGTAGCATTATTTTATATCAGATATAAGCTTGAGTATGGCGAATTACTCATCACTTACATCCCATATATACAGTGTGTCAAGAATGAGTTTACACATTGAAAATAATTAAGCACTTATAACTTCATCACCAACAAAATCGCTCTATTTGCTTCCTAATACTAATTTTTGTTGATTTGTTATCATAATATGCATAATCTTCTAAAATCTTAAGTAAAAAATAAAACAAATTCAGTTCAAAACACATACGAAATTTATCAAAAACAAATTTTGCTCACATTTAGTATTGTCAACTAATTCTTTACAATAAAATTAGAACATTTGTTTACATTATATTTGATAGGTAATAAAAGCATCTTTCAGACTTTTAATACTTGGTATGACCTTCTTTTGAATTTATTAAATTTTATTAGCTTTTTCGACCAATTAACCAAATTTTTAAGGCCATTATTGCAGTTTAAGTGCTGTATTGCTCTTTGAATGGCGTTCAACCAAATTTTTAATGGGATTCTAGTTGGGGTTTGTGCAGAAGTGTTTATAACTTTTCCGTAGTTATAATGAAGCCATATCCGCATTATATGCTAATTATAAAATCTTAGAATCGTTGTTCTGATAAAATTTAAATTGTACTTTGTTTTCCCCGAGGAGCCCGTATTTCCTAGTACTGCTTGTCAAATGAGTCTTTAAAACGTCTTAGTATTGCCGTGCATCCATTGTTGATTCATAAAAGCAGTCTTTTTCGCTTTCCCTTGACACAGACCACTAAACCAATACTGACTCTTAAAACTTAAGATTTGGAATGATTATATTCTTTTCTAGCGATATTAAGCTTTTCTCCATACGCTTGTAGGCCCATCGTTGTAATACTACACCATTATAGATTCAGCATAAAATATAACGTTATCCAAACAGCCAGATGGTTGTTAAACGGTCATAATGGCAACGAGAGAACGATTTTCTATGTTTGCTGCAGATTATAATGAGTTCTTACTTGCTGCTCTTGATTATTATTTATATACTTCTCTTCAAGCTCTTTCACAAGTGTTCCTGTGGAAATTTCAGCGTTTAGTGTGGTTGTTGTAATAATAACACGCTATGCATGTTTACTTATTATAGCTTCTTCTTTAATTTAAATCTTGCGCTTATTTTAGCTCGATTTTGTGCATTATAAATTGATTTTCTTGCCACTGAACACATAGCTGACAACTCGGTTATTCTCTTTTACAAATGATCATTAGATTAAATCAACTGAATGACGTTGTAAGATAACCTATTTCGTGTCATCTTTGAAATTGTCTAATATTGAACTAAAAAGGATTTGCATTACAAAAAATTACTACCAAATTATTTACAAAATTGCAATAAATAATAACTAACTGCAAACATAACGGCAAAACACATTTGGCCTTCAAATAAATGCTAAACTGAGTAAAAAATAATAGGTGTGTAAGGAGTTATTTTACATTTAAAAAAATTGTGTAATATTTGTTTTTGTTGTATTTTTCTCTCAATTTGCAATAAACTGGAATATTTTCGATCATAATCCCTTGAAGATACTTAATAAATTATCTGCAACAACAAAAATATGTATGTAGTAACACACCCTGACATTTTATTGTCAATTAAATTAAAAAAATTATATTTGTAAATTCATTTTTGACATACTGTATATATATTAGATCCTCTTACACCTATAAGGATCATGGGGCCTCGACAAAATTTCTCCAAACATCTCTTCTTGATGTTATGTTCTTAACTTCACTCCCATTTTTATCTGTTTGCGAAGCCTCTATATCTATATATTTATTTGTCTATGCCAAGTGTGGGCGGGAGGGCGTGTCCTGCTGCTATCTTGCAGGTAGTTTTCGTAACTCATTTATTTTTCTGAGTATGTGATGATAATTCTTCAAACCTATTAGGCCAAAACATTTTCAGTATACGTATCCAGCCTTTATTGATGAAAACTTGCAGTTTGTTCTTGTTTTTTTGGATGCTATATTCCAAATTCCGCATTCATATAGAATAATAGATTTCCCACACAAATTAAAAATTAAAATTTTCGTGCGAGTGAAAAATGATGGTGATTTCCAAATTGTTTGGAATTGTACGAAACCCTGACGATTGATGCGGCTTAAGGCATCACCGGATGAGCCTCCAGTCGAATTTATTATGCTTCCCAAATATCAGAAGTGTTTCACTTCCTAGAGTTGGGTGTTTTAAATAAAGAATGGTCTGTCGCACGATGCGCTCACTCTCATTACCTTCCTATTCTGATTCCTGACTTTGCAGCCTCCTTTTACAACGTTCTAACGCTATTTACCATTTCGGGCTGACAGTGTTTTCATAGTTAGGATCTTTCTATTGTTACTAGTTGGATTTTTCATAACGATATCCGATAACAAGTTAAAAAATAATGGTGATAAAATACAGCCCTGTCGTGCAGTTTAAATGGAGACCTTCTCGCTAACGGAGTTGTGATAGAATATGCGATAATTTGCGTTCCTGTATAACTCTCTACTATCTACTAGCACATATTTGTCTTAGAGTAGAACTGTTTGACATTGTACAGTAAGTTGTGTATGTATAAGTTAACTGGCTGTTCTAGAATCAAAAAAAGCAATTTCTTATCTCATTATTTGTAATTTGTACTTTGAAATCGTAATAGCATTTTCAGACTATACTTTGAATTATGTTGTTCGCTGTTATACATAACTCAAAAATTACCCTTGTTTACACGGCATTTTTGCGTTATGGACACATAACCAAACAAAATTATTTCTCAGTTTTATTTGCATACTTTAGGGAGGTCAATTTTTTAAACTCGCAGTTTAGAATGTATGATAAAAACATTTTAATTAAGAGATAAAAGTAAGTAATAAGCATCGTAATTAAAATACAATGACATACATTTTATGTCATTTGATCTCAAAATTTTCTATGGGTAGCTATGTAATTTGGCTCATACATAAAATTTAAATTATGATTGAGAGAGCAAGTGACAAAAAAATCCTGTCGTGTGAACAACTAAGCAATTACATTTCATTGGAAATTAAAATGCGATTAATTACAAAATGTAGTTGATAGCGCTCAAATCTGTTTTGTTTATAACTGTTTCTTCTTAGATATCACAAAAATCACGATGATCCTCTAGCCATATATGTTTGTGTAGCGCACAATAAGGATAATAAAAAAAGAAGAAAAAAAAACCCAATTTCAATTTGTTTTAATTAAAAACTAACTACTGAATAAATATTTTTTTTTTTTTTTTTTTATTTCAAAGGAAAATTTTTCTATTACTAATTTTTTATATTCCTTTGAGTATTCTTATTTGTTGTTAGCAGATAAATAATCTATAGTTTTGATTACAGTTAAGTTTATTGTGGATCCGTTTTTTTTTTTTGTAATTTTATTTCAAGCTGTTTATTATGGATATGAGCTTAATAGCTGACTGAAGTGAGTGCTTATTTAAGTTCAGTGGTTCATTGTCATTTCTGTATGAACTTGTTCAAGTTTCTTTCTTATAAGTTTCTGCCAAACAATCGAAAAAGTCATAAATTTAAAAGAAATGCGAAAATTCTCTACTAATTTCGAATGAACCAAAAAGAATGATTGTTTCAAATTTCTGAAATTTAAAAGAAATGTGGAAATGCAACGGCTTAATAAATTCCGCAATTTTGTGAAAAAAAAAAATGAATGTCTTATTTCTCTTTAGTTGAGCTTTGTGACAACTATGAACTTTTTATTCATATCACAATAAATCTGAGGAACAAGCTGTCATAGTGACTTCACAAGTGCATTATCTTTATGAAACAGTACATTTTGCCTTTACTGGTGAGAAAGGTTTTGATTCATCTCTATGTTGAATCTGTCCTATGTATGTGTAATGGCTTTACATGTTTCGAAATAATCGATATAAATGACACTGCGTACACAAAAAAAGGTAATCATAATTGTTATCGCAACTTTCGATAATTTAGATATCGGATCATTTATCGTTGATCTAATTAATATAGATACTGGTTACTTTTAACACGAATTCTTGTAAGCAGAATAGAGAACTTTCTGGTTTAAAAAAAATGCGCACTCTTTTACTTACTGCACAATTAAAATCATTCTTGTCTTTGAATCCGAGCCGTCTTAAACATTAGACTTGACAATTAATTGTTAAAAGTTAAACAATTTAACTAATTTTGATTGTGCTTCGTATATTAACTGCGCTTTGTTTTTGCACTAAGAAAGTAGCTCCATTAAATAAATTACTTTCAATATTACTTTCATAATTTATACTTTCATAATTTATAACCTTTGTGAATTCATATAGGAATGTTAACATATAAATATACAACTGGAGTAAACTTAAATTTGGTGTTTACAATCTGGCGAAATCTGGGCGCAAGGACTTTCCCGCAACATAATAATAATAAATAAGCAACTCATCGTGTTAGCCAAACTACTAATGTTGACCCAAAGAAATCTACTGTTTGTGCCCACTATTATTACGTCTCTGGGTGTGGTCAATCCATTTTACTCAACAGTGTAAAAATTCGTTAAAAAGAAATCACTCAACTAAGTAGTTCATTATCATCATATTAAAATTATGTTGTGTCCTTATTTTTTTAGAACAAAGCTTACGAGTTTCCACATTCAAATGAAATGTTAAAGAGAACTAACTAAACCGTTGTGATTAGTTCTCTCCCATTTTTCTTCACTAGTCAGTGGCAGCAACTGGTTTATTATTGAGAGGGATTCACATACTATCAGATGTTTTCTAGAGGACCATAACTTAGAGTTGAAAACACTGCTTTATTTGACAATCGATTTAACAGCTGATATTTGTTTTTTGTTTAGTTTGGCTTAACATATAGAAATACACCAAAGCAACGCTTGCAAATTGTTGAAATTTTTAAAATGAATTTCCACCCAAAGTTTTTTACACCGGTGAATCCCATTTTTTGTTGAATGGGTACGTAAATAAGCAGAATTCTCGCATTTCGAGTGAGGATAATCCACAAGCTTTTATCCGAACGCCATTCCTTCTTCAAAAGTTTGTGTGCGTTCGCTTTATGGGCTGGCAGAGTCATTGTTCCATATGTATTTAAAAACGATGATGGTAAATGATGAAGGGTATAGAGACATGATTAGAAATCTTTTCGTACTTCAATTAGCTGTCATTAATGTTGCTGACATGTGGTTCCAATAGGACGAATCCGCATGCCAGACAACGCGCGCTACAATTGATCTACTCAAAGAACCTTTTGATGAAGGAGGAATTCCACTTTATGTCGATAAACCAGAGACAATTGAACACCTGCAAATCAACATTCGGAGAGTTATTGATGAAATACGGCCGCATATGCTGCGAAAAGTTTGTTAGAATTGGTGTACCAGATTGCGCCTTATACGCGCCATGTGGCCGAACAAAGCCCGTTTCATTAATATTAAAAATATACTTCTTTGTTTTATTACGATTGTGTAACTGTAAACAAAACACCCGATACAACCCTTTAGAATAGAGTTTCCCTATAATATCTCTCCCAGCTTCGATGTTTAGGCGAACTTCACGATATCAATTGGTGTCAATATTGTTAGCTTTCTACTTTCTACACAATAGATGCCTAAGTGCATCCCAAAATATGGGCTTCGTTGATTCGGTTTCCTTCTCACAGAATTCCATTGAGGTAATCATTCTCAGGCTATTTTGGGATAGCTTTTATTAGACTATTGCAAATCTGTTTAGCCTGAGAGAAATATACGTCTTTCCCTAAGCATTTCAACAGCTAGACGTCGTTGGAAAAATTGATATCTGATGCTGTAGATTAACTTGAATAACAGAGTAGCCATAATGTTTTGCTCCATTCGATTTAAAACTTTTTTAAAATTAGAAATTTATTAGCAGAATATAGTGGTAAAGGGTATCAGTTACGTAAATTTGACTGACAATATCATATTGTTTTTTTGTTTTTTTCTAAAATTACGGTCCAGTTTTTAAGTAAATTTCTACAGATTGATTATTTGCATGTTGGCATAAAGAATTTGTTTTCAATTTTACCCAATAATCGTTTTCAATAGAAATAACGAAAAAACATGATTTTCCTTTTTATAAAAAGAAAAATTGTTGAAATTGACGGCCGATTGCAAATGTCGAGGCGAACAACAGAAAATAAATCTGAATTATAAATAGAGGAGGAGGATACAAACAGTTTATTTTATTACATCTGACCACTAGAAATTTTTCATTTGATTAACAATTTTTCAACCCCATTTTTCAATTTCTATTTATTGCCGTTTTCCTTTTGTCCTTAAATTGTAGTGATGAGGTAGAAGTGGGATGGATCGAAATGATAGCCATTGTTATCGAAAAAAAAAAAAAATTGAGCACAATGACAAACAAAATATATCCTTGCTGTGTAACAATAGTTTTCATTTGAGTTTTATTTCTATTTTTATAGATTTTTTGCCCATTTTATTTTAGGTTTTCAATTAAATTTATTATATTATTTTTCTCTAAACACAACTTTTAACAAAGTCGATTCTATATGAAAGGATTTTCTGAGAGTATTTTTAAAATAATCTGCTTGTATTGCCAGTATTTTTCTTTGGTTTTGTACCTGTTCACTGTTTTATTTCAATTTCAGTTTTTTTTTTTTTCAAAACGAGTATTTTGTGGGAAAGAAAACTTGAATGTGGAGAAATGGTGACAGAGCAACTAGCGTTAATGGACTAGGATTTGAATCTGTTTACATACACTGCCCGGGACATACATACAAAAAAAAAAAAAAAACAACAACTCCTTTTTTCTAATCCGTATCTTCTCTTGCACGCAGTCGAGAAAATTATGAAGCATCCATTAATGTTCTAAATCACTGGGTTTATCATGAAAACAATTTTTTTATAGAATCTTTGCTTTTGATATAATTTAACCTCAAAAAAAGTTTCATATTTTTGCTAAGCCGGGAAGAATATAAAATAGTCCTGGTACTCAGAATTATCGGTGGCTAGTAGATCTTGATTTTATTTATTTTTTAGAAAAAAATAAAACGTTTTCATTACCGTATTTCTGTAGCGTATATGTATTAAAATAAAAAATTAGTATCCACACTTTTTCAATTTTAAACAATATTTACATTTAAGCGAAAACTCGCAATCCTAAAACACCTCTATACACTAGAACTGTTGAAGGATAACTGATTTTATGAACAACAGGAGTGAAAAAGCAAAATGTTTTTTACTAATATTGGGAGAAAATACGGTACCTTATAGAACTGATGATCGGATATCGCAAAATTATACCTGTATAATAACTAAAACATAAAAATAAGTAGTGGTACTTGTTAGTACCATCGGGCAATAAAGGGTTAAGGTTAAATTTTTTAAAATGCTTAAAAAACAATCAAAAAAATTTGTTTAAGAAATATGTAGATTCGCAATGGTTTCTTTTGGCTGAAACATCAAGGTTGTCTGACTGCCTTAATTTTTTCTTTTTGCACTTGAAGTCAGCACTCAGGGTGTTACTCCTACTCACGCAGCGTATTGCGCAGGCAATAGGCAAAAAGGTTGTGTGAAGGAGGAAAAGAGGTGTAGTGTGTATCGACGTTTGATTTAAATTTATTTATGTCTTAAGTTCCAAGATTGGAATATTGTTAATGAAAAGCATCGTTCAAATTCTCGAACGAATCCTCTCTATAATGCTTCGTGTGATTCACTGGGCAATCAGCTATAAAGGGAAGTATCCTACGGGAATGACGCTACCGTCATTGATGAGCACTTTCGCCTCCGTTTTCAAGCAGTCGAGTAGCTCCAAAATATATTTTTAAGCAACGGGCCATACGTGAGAGTTTTATTCAAATTTAGGTCGGATATACTAGCTCTTAAAAATAAAAAGAAGGGTGAAGTATTTCGTACCCCGTCTTAAAAAACCGAGACGCTTCAAAAACTCTTTTGACAAAGCCCATTCGAGTCTTGCGGCGCCCCTGTATTTATCCTGCACTTATGGGATATGATGATATGGTGATATGGGTGATATGGGTGTCTATTGTCGAACTCTATCAAACATGAAAACATGCAGAGCCACAACCTTGCATTCTCTTCCCCCGGAAATCAACGCCAACAGGTCACTAGTAGAACAGCTGTAATGAAAATATATAATTTAATAATAGAGCGCTACGTTTTTTTATGTCCACTTTATTTTTAATTTTTATAATGGCGATGGCCATACATGTACTTCTATGTATGGTTGTACAAAATAGTAAAAGGTAATATTTCGGGCTGTATAAATTAGTAGTAAAAAAGTAAATTTAATGGTTATTTACATTAGTACTAATAGAGATGTTACGATTTGGATGACAGGGTTGGTAAACCACTATGTAACCCAATTATACTCACCCGAGTTTTATTAAGTATTATATTTAACAAAAGCCTACTTTTGTTTTTTCAAAGTCGATCTTAGTTTCTTAACAACAAAAATAAGTGTAATTTACGTATTGGGAATAAAAATTAAAAATTAATACGGTCTGTTTATTAGCTCAAAGTTATTGAGTTAGCAAATTTATCAAAAAAAAAAAAAAAAAAAAAAAAATCAAATCACTGCCTACATATTTTCCCCACCTCTAAGCCAATTTTCGAATACCGTTTCAGAAAAATTTGTTCTACTTTTGAGACGATCTTTGGAGTAGATTTTATATTTCTTGAAAGGAATGATTTGATGACATGCCAAAATATATTATATGTGTCGAAACAGCCAAAAGTCAGCAGTATCAATGCTCGGAGAATACGGCAGATACGGCATTTAATCTTTTTTGATATTCGTTTGGCAACTTTTGGGCTAGAAACCTAGCGTTGTCATGCATGTCTTTTATACTCCGGCTCCCATCACCCAGTTTATGAACTAATTTTTGCTTGTGCTAGCTGCTAACCGCAATATGTGTGAGATTAAACTTTACCATTTCCGTTACGTGGTTTGACCGTAGGTTTGTTCTCGTAAAACAGGTGTTAGGTGCCATAGGAGCCTTGTTTAAAGGACGTTGCTGATTCCGCGCAACCCGTGACCGTGACCCATAGAATAGCAAGAAGGTACAAAGTCGTCGAACCTAGCAGCCGAATTAAAAGCCATGTCCAAAAAAAATACTTCAAAATTGAATCTCAGAAATAATGTATACCATCAGCATCGATGTTTTGTTTTCAGCCGTTATTTGAGCAAAGATTCCTTCTGGAAACCATATGCAACCAAACGTGGTTAAAAAAAGGGAGCAGTGTTACATTAAAAGTTATTGTGTATTTACTCGTAATCCTGTAATGTATTTGAGTAGTGTTCTGGCTAAAGTTGTCCTTAAGTCATAAATTTGTATTTTACTTCACTTACCTTTATATCATCTCTATGCCCAATATGAATTCATAAAAACTACTTCATTGGTATATATTTTAAATAAATTTCTTTGTTTTTATTTAAATTAATTTTTTACTTTAAACTTAAATTTATTGTTTTAATTTTTGTTTTTGTTTTCTAGTTTTTTATTAAATTTACACACTCTTTAATTTGATGTCTATTGATGAGATTTGTTTGGTTTTAAAACTATGAGACTGGATTTTACTTTTTCTTTCTTTTAATTGTTTTTTGTTTATTTTGTAATATTTTTTTTATGTTTTTAATATTATAATTTATATAAACTATACACATTTAAAAACTACTTATTTTTTGTATTTAATTAATTTTTATTGTGTTCTCATAAATCTTGTTTATTTTTTTTATCTTCTTTATTTAATATGTTTACTGAAAACATATTAAGAATTTATTTATTTATTTTTTTAATTAAATGACACTCACTTATTAAGACCCTTTCTATACTTCTTGGGAGCGTTTTTTATTTTGCCATCTTGTGGATTTATGTGGTTTATCCTGTCAAACAAATTATTTACAAAAAAGTTTATTTTGTTTAATATTTAATTTTTAAATATTTAATTAAGAAAATATTTAAATAAAAATTAAATTCTGTTTTTTTTTCTTTTTTTAAGATTTGTTATTCTTGTTTTTTTTAATTCTCTCTTTCTGAAGATTTCTTTACAATAAACTTAAATTATTAAAATAATTTCCTTCTATTTTATTTTTTGTAAGTAATTATTTTAGTATTTCCTCTTTCCTCTTGTCAATTTATTTTTAATTATTGTTTTTAAGTTTTTTATTCATTTTTTTATTTTTCAATTCATTTTTTCTATATTTTTTTATATCTTTATTTAATGATAAAATCTTTTTTTTTAATTCTATTTATTTATTTACAATTCTATGTTTCCTTTCCTTACTTATGAAGGTATATTTCTTTTTTTGTGTGTTTTCTTTCACCCTTTGAGCCAATTGAATGTTCTTTTCTTATTTAATATTTAATTGTTTTATATTTTTCTTCCATTTTTAAACATTTAATTTCTATTACTTTTGGCTTTTTTTTGTTGTTTTGTTTTTTCACATAAAATATTTCTAAATTTAAATAAATTATTTTTTCTTTCTGAAGTTTAAAAATTATTACTCCATATGCCTCACATTTTGCCAGGTCATAAATAAATGAAAGGGAACCTTTTTTGTAAAAACTTTTGTACACTGAACTTGTCTTTTTTCTAAAACGACCACCGTCTCGGCTTGATGTTTGGACTCTGAAAAATAAAAAAAATAATTGTATAAAACAAATATGTATAAGCAAGTTTTAATTATAGATCTTTTTTTTGACGAATTATAATCTTATAATTCTGGGTTTTGCACTAATTGGTTTCATTTTGATATGTAAAAAGCGAGTGTTTTTCAGCGAAATCGTCGAATATTTTTTAACTGTATAGAGTGTTTGGCATTAGCCAAAAAGCTGACACATCTGTGCTTGCAGAAACAAATTCTTTTCGTAAAATGTTCCCTCATTAATTTGCCTATTTTTCTTCGTTTAATTCACGAACTCCATCTTTGAGGTGTTGAATTAATTGTAAGCCATTGACACAGACCTCGCCGTTCACATCACCTCAAAAAAAGAAGGTCTATAAGCATTAAATCATGAGCCTCTTTGAGAATTCACACATCAGAAATCTTTAACGTTGAAATCGACGGTAGCGTTACTTGTGTGGCACGTAGCGCTGTTTTGTTGAACATTAACGTTTTCTACTTCATTATTGCCAATGCCGGCCATATAAAATCATTAAGCATCTTTCGACAGCGCCATTCATTAAAGCAACAGCGGCTTGAACAAAATTTCCGAAAATGGAATTAGAAGAACCTTTTAACTATAGTTCTTGGGCTTTCCTAGTCCTAAATGCGAAATTTCTGCTTGCTAAAGTAGCATCCGAAGCTCAAATGGGTCGCATCGCTCAAGAGGATTTTCCAATGATATTCCGAATCATCTTGATGCATTTAAAGACCCAATCAGCAGACATAAGGTTGTTGACGGATGGTAGGCGTGAGTTCTTATGTTAATTCAACTTTAAGAGTTTCAAAACCTTAGTCTTTATAATGTCGGCCGATTCCAAAGATCGGCGAGAAATAAACATACTTGTCACACCTTGTTTTATCAATTTAGCCTTATTGTAGAATGTTGCTTTAAAGTGGTCTCAATTATTATTTTTTTATTTGCCGTCAAAGGTCTACATTTTAGACGTCCAATTTAAAGGCATTTTTTCGGTTGTTGTTGCCGGTTTATCTGCATAAACCAGTAACTTTACGTCATCCCACAGAAAACAAATGCGAAGTGTCAAAACGCAAGAATTTCTCGAAATTAATATCATCCATGTTTTTACCTAAAAAATGATTATCCCAAACGCTATCACCGGCTTCATTTTTAAAGTAATAATGTCTAATGATGTTACTAGCGTACCAAAAGGCGGACCCTGGACAATGCTCGCAAAGCAATTTATAATCTTAGACTACAGAATCGTTGCTTGTGACGCATCACCAAATTCTTTTGTTCAAAAACCATTAGCATATGGATCTTCTTTCCGTAACAAATCAGTTTATTATAAATATAGACTTCATATAGAGAAAATATAGATGGATAGAGCGTACCACAAGATCTGATAATACTATCCCGAAAATTTCTTCAACCTACAACCCTCACACCACTCGAAACTACATGCTACTACACCACGTAGTAGAACAACTGTACACCAATTAGCCTTTGTTGCATGTATATGGAACTAGGCGACTTGAACAGCACAAGGCAAAAACAGTTGGAAATCTTTAATTGAGGCTTTTTGCTCCAAACTGGAGAATAGCAGATCGTCATCATCGTCAATAGAGCCTGTAGGGCCTGTTGTGAATTGATTTTAATATATATGCAGTAATTTTGTTTAAGATAAGCCGTTAAGCCAAAAGTGAGCTTCATTCTTTATCTTTATACTCGTCAACTATAAATAAAACATTATTTTAGCTTTAGTAACAGTTAAAACACATTCATATGTGCGTTCATAAATACACTTATTTTACGAAATTAGTATTTTAGAATTAGTAGTAGTAAGTAGTATAGATATGATGTTACATAGGTATTGTCTTTCTCTGTTTTGTTGATTTTTTTTTTTTTTCGTTGGAAGCCTTTATAGTTAGATTTATTTCGTTTGCCTTTAGTTAATGATCAATTAAAACGCTTTAAACTGCACTATCAATATGTTCGAATTTCTACAATCATAAACGTGAACAACCTAATATATATCAACACCCGCGGTTTTAATTAATTGACGTTATCACAAGTGTACTGTATTATCGCTTATCGTAAAAGTCCTTCATATATTGTTATTTGTTCTCAGCACTGTCTTTTTTCCTGAATTTTTTTATAATTTCGCTCTGGCTGCGACTTGGACAACATTGTCTAGTTTTTAACATATCCCTATACCTGTAAGACAACTGACGAATATCGACAGCATAGTTAGATCCTCAAACTGAGTACGGAGCGTCCATACTATTTCTCGTTTCTCTGCAAGGGCTTCTTTCATGACTATGTCCAGTACACTGTTGAAGAGCAGTGGGGACATAACGTAACCTTTCGTTTGAAAGTTAACTCCTTCGTAAGCTCGATCGAGCTTAAGAAGCACGCTCTATAGGTATAACATCCTACGAAATTTTTGAATATCAAAAGTTAGTTAATGTGATGAAATTCTACAAAGTGACTATATTGTGCTTCATCTGGATGTTGGTAAAAGGGTAGCATTTAATCGGATTATGCCCTAGTAAAAGCCTGAAATTCCCTTGTCCCTTCCCTCTTTTAAAGCAACAAATTTGAACAAAAGATAACTACCAACTGAAGGCACGCTGAATAACAAAATAATTTTTTTTTTTTGTGATAAAACAGAGTAAAATGCTCATAACGAAGTAGTCTAATGATAATTAAATTACAGGGCGTTAAAGCATAACGCTAATAGTGTTGTTGTTATTGCTGCTGTATAATGTCGTTGTCTTCTTAATTTTATCGATATTTATTTCATAGAAAGACGAAAGAAAAAAATTATTTCTATAAAAAAAACCTCTTGAAATACCCCCGAGAGAAAAAAGGAAATTATGATGTTAGGGTTGAGTGATAAGGAAAGAGCTTCTCTTAATTGTTTTAGTGTGTGGGTGTTAAACAGATTTTAAGACGAATGCTGTTGTTTTGTTGTTTTGTTTTTCTTGTTTTCTTGTCTTTTTGTAAGGACAGGATAAAGGCCTATTACCCAATGGATGGAGAAGTTATGGCAAGGAAATAGAGTTTGTTATGTGGTTTATTTACTGCAATTTAATTTTAGTTGTTAAGAGTTCTTTTCTTCCAAGTATTCATTTATTATTATTTGGTGTTTTCATTTAAGAATCTTAAAATCAAAATAAATGCCATAAAAAAGAAAGAGAAGAAGAGAGAAAGGGAAAGAGAAAAAAACGTATCAAATTCAAATCCTTAATTAAGCAGTATCATGTTCGTTTGTTAGAAAAGAAACAAAAAATAAGTAAAATAAAAATGAGAACATAATCCCTGGACATGCTGTCAATTTGAGAAGTAAGAAGTAGGGGTGAACAAGAAAAAACTTACAGTGAAAAAAATTTAGCAGTAAGTCTTTAAAAGTGTTTTTATGTCCTATACCGTCACTACACAATGATAGAAAGGATTTCTACTCTTATTTAAAAAAATCATAAAAAATTATCCTTAGCGATCAACACCAAGCTTTGAGAGTATCACTAGAGAAACACCACAATTATAACAAAAGGATTCTGGCTTGCACAGGACAAGACCAAATTACAGTTTAAGAACAAATTAATAAATAAAACTTAAAATTTGGTTAAATCGGTATAATTTTTACTGTTATCGAATGTTTTTTGAGGTTCGTAACTTTAAGTTGGCAACACTGCTTTATATGACAACTGGTTCAACAGCTAATAGTTGTTCTTTCTATAGTTTGCTTCGACATGTCATTATGGATGGACATACACCGCCGCCAGTTCGGCGAATGGGCTAAAGCACAAATTGATATTGATATTAAATTTCAATTAAAAATGTGGTTCTCCAATGAAGCCCATTTTTCATTGAGTGGGTACGTAAATGACTAGAGCTGTCATATTTGAAGTCAGGATAATCTACAAGCTTTTGTCGAAACGCTATTACGTCTACAGAAACTTACTGTTTGGTGAGCTTTATGGGCTGGCGAAGTCATTGGTATATATGTTTTCCAAACGATGTTACTGTCAGCTGGTCAGCATGTTACTGTTAATGGTGGACGGTATATGGACAAGATTAAAAGCTGGTATTAATTTAGCTGACATGTGGTGCCAACAGGACTGCGACACATGCCACACAGCGCGCGCTACAATTGATTACCTCAAAAAAACTTTTGATGAAAAAGTAATTGCACGTAATGGTCCAATTAATTGGCCACCAAGATCGTGTGATTTGACCCCATTGGATTATTTTCTTTGGCGTTATGTAAAGACAATTGTCTATGTCGATAAACTAGAGACAACTGAACACCTGAAAATCAACATTCGAAGAGTTATTGGCGAAACACTGCGAAAAGTTTTTGTTGCATATTGCGCCTTGTATGCGTTTGGCCACATGAACGAAATCATATTTAAACATTAATGTCATAAAATCTTCAATCCCACAAAGCCCATTTCATTGATACTAAAAGTATATTTATTTTATAATGATTTAAACTTCTGTAACTATATAAAAAACACCCTATAAAAAGCAAAAACTAGCAAATAGTTTTAAAGTAGCAACCTTATTAAAATAACGTTTTTTGGGTAAAGCAATATTCTGTGCTATTATGATGTACTTTTTGTCCTAATGCGGTACTTTACGACTTTAATTAAATTCAATGGTTATCTCCGAATTAAAGGACTGATTTATTTGATCAATAAACCATATAAGACTATTTCCGGAATGCTTCCGAGACGACTTAGTAAAGGTTGCTTAGAGAATACCAATAAAGATTCAGGTTCGGTAGATCTGTAATAGATCAAGTATTTATATTGAAACAAAATCTCGAGAAGAGTTATGAATTTAATAGTGATGTACACATGATAACTGTTGACTCCAAACAGGTTTTTAATCCACAAACTGATCAAAAATCCCCCATATGTTTGCTTTGTTTAGTATTGGGAGCAAACACACTCGCCTAACGAGCATAGTGAACAATTTAATAATAGTGTAGTTAGCAAGGTGGTGGCGTGCTGTAGTGGTTAGAGCGCACGCATACAGCACTAGCGGCCTCGGTTCTAATGCCCAGCATTACATGACATGACGAAAAAATTTAATTTCTGTTTCGAGTGTTTAGTAAAGAAGTAGACCCCTGACCATCTAGCTTAACTCTCACGATAATGAACAATTTCAGACGAATGATCAGGAGAAAAGCCATCTTCTGGAAAAATATTACAATGCTAAGTAAAGTCTCCACTTTGCAAGAATCTTCACCACTACACAATATGGAGGCGAGCTACAGTAGATTAATCATCTACTTAGCTTGAAAATCAACTTGATTAATGAAACTGAAACAAGGAAAGGATGCGTTGTGGAAAGCCAATAATCTCTCTAGAGGAGTGACGGAAAAAAAAGTGGCGATGTGGCAGTTTTTCCACAGTTCTGTTTATCCAATGCCAGCATTATACTTTTACTCAATTGGTCGGGGATGACAATCGCCTATACCGACGATATTGCGATCTTAGCTTGAAAACTGCAGTACCTAAAGCAACTATTTACTAGCATACAAGCAGCTGCAAGTGAAGTAATACTAGTGGTAAACAAGCGAAGTATATGACACTGTCTAGTGAAAGATACAATACAAGAATGTGTCGTGGCAACAAACTAATCCTATTTTGGATATGCAAATAAAGGACCTACAATGCCATTGTAAGGGTAAAAGTTTCTTTCAAATTTAAAGTTTTGTTCACGAAGAGGATAATTTTCGACAGAAAAATTTTTAAATGTGATGATTACAGCCACAGAACAGAGCCGTTACAGCTAAACAATGGAAAGTTCGCTATAAAACACATTAAGCCGAAGAAAACTAGATGAATATATTATGGGCTACGCTCAAGCGCAAAAACTCATCTTTGACTGTACCTTGACCTACTAGATAATATTCACAGAAATATCCGACTAATATTTCTAATATTATTGGAAGTGAAGATTGTCCGTTGATATTATAAAAAAAATAATTTAAACAATAATTTCTCTCAGTGTTCTTTAATAATACTTAATGAGAAATAACTGTAACACAAATAATATATAAGACAATCGAACCGAAAGAAAAAAAGCATTCAACAAAAGAATGATGTCAAATCTAATAAAGGTTTAATACACTTTCTCTTAAACACACACGCTCACAGGACACAGATTTTCTCCAAGTTGCCCTTTTTCTTCCTCACTGAACTTTAACAATAATGTAACAGTATCATACGACGCCACAGACACTTATGTACTTACTTTTCTTATAAAATATCTATTTGTAACAAATAAAAATAAGTAAAGCAATTCGATTTAAGTCGGTTCGACTATTTGAACCCTACACTATAATATGTGTTTGAACAAGCGTCAGAAGTGCATGCTGTTTAGAGGCCACATATAGCTATTGGCATTGAAATTTTCCAATTTTTTGTATAATTTTGTAGGTTAAGTTCATCATTTGGAGAAAAAATCAGCTTAACCACAAAAACCCGATAGTGTTTCATAGTGACAATTGGTGAAAATTGTAAATAATCGATGACTGACGATGAATTTTCTTTGGTGTTATACATACTCGTAGCTTTCAAAATGATCATAGATGACAGAAGTTGATTTTGTCATACGGTCTTCCATTTATTAGTGAATCCTAACCGACAATATCATCTAGAAACATTAATGCTTTATGTGTAAAATCGAGCAGCGTTCACCATGTAATCGACTCACAACAGATAATGTCAATAAATTTTAATATTTAGTCGACTCGTAGCATACAATGTCGCTAAATTTCAGTTCTCTGCAGTATGGGGACATTACAATGAAGTTGTCACACATATCTCCCATTGTTTTTGTCATTGTTACGGGATCAATGAAAATTTTCAATTGTGATAATTTCGTACAAATTTCGACTTGAGATTGTGACGATTATTATAAGTGAAAACATACATGACGCCAAAAGATCAGTTGGGAGCAATAAAAGTGTGGAACTGAAGGTTTTATGGATACAAAAATATATGCGATCGATTGGTGCTGCAATTGATCATATTCGGTTATAAGTGGAATGTTTCGTCTTCAAGGTTTATATCCAAGAATCCAAAATGGTGTTATCTTTGTCGAGTGTAATTTTAATCGCTACTACAGTCTCTCCTACAGCTTTAGTGTCCTTCAAGCGAAAATCTACACTATTTGGAAATGATGTATCTACTACTGCTATCATTTTACGGTGTCTGAGGGCTTATCAGTTTATCAGCATGTGCGTGAACAACCAAGCAGAGAGCCTTTAAATCATACACTACTATTTCTCTAAGTCGTCCTGAGGTTTTCAATTATAACAGTCTGGACTTGAGACTTCTGACGAAATTTCTTACGGATCATTGTGGACTAAAAGAGCATCTGATAAGGATGATGATCACAGATGTGTTTGTTTATAGACTATGCTCTCAGGCATCAGAGACAGCGGAACACTTATTATGTGAATGTGGGATTCTTGATAGGTTTAAATGGACATGTTTATGGAGACTTAGGGTCTCATCGGGAGACATGTTCACTATTATGGTTTCAAATCGGCTGGTTTTCATTTAAAAGGCAGCAGATCTGCTGAACAAACTATAGATCGGAAGGTATCCTATGTGCCGCAGTGTCCTGAAATAGTGCCTAATAATGATGATGATGACTCTCGAATAGTTGGCAAATGCAAGACTTGCTGGAATGCCCTAAACCTCTTGTCATGACAAACCTTATTTGGATCCAAGAAAGAATTGTGATGTTGAGCAAGGGGAACTTCTCTCAAATCAATGTGCTGCACCTGATTCTAAGCTTCTATGAAAGGGACCTATAGCTTAATCCCGTCTCCGACAAGCAGATGTATTGGTTAGTAAAGTTTTTCTTAGCGTAATACTTACAGATGGTCTGGCCTGTATTGAACACAGGAACTCTTAGTTTGTGGGCGCGTGTCTTACCTACCACAACACAACAGCATCTTCGAGAGGGTCTTTTAAAAGAGTCATCCATGAGTACTTCATTGGTACGGCAAATTCCATGTGGAAGACAACTGATAACTGTAGGTTTTTAAGGTACACATGAACCAAATATATAATTCCAGACACACTAGATCGCTCATAGTACAGTAGGAAGCTCGTGCCCAGATTATTTGCTGTAGTAATCGGGCACTGGCCGATTGGCGACATGTCCGCCGACTAGGAATACAACCATACGATTACTGTCGTAGCTGTGGTGATGCGGAAGAAGAAATGACAGTCTAACACTTTCTATGTACTTAGTTACCCAGCCCTCCGTAACAGCCACCATAGTGTCTTCGACAGCTGGTATATGCAAAACATCGCGAACTTATCATGCATCGATTCGGATGACATCTTCCTGCATGCAAATTACATGGTGGTATTTGTCAAAACGGTGTCACCACGTAAAAATTCCAAACAATTACACACATAGATCACACCGATAACCTTGAAGAAGGTAAACAAAATGTATAGTCGAACTATTTTATTGGACTCAATTATGCAGAACTACCTGCATCAGAAGAGGCAACACATTGGAGGATCTCGACTACGCTTAAGATGTTTGTCTGCTGCCACATAACTTTACCGATACATCCGCAAAATTGAATAGGATACAGCAACTAGCATCTGATGTTGGTCTTCATATTAACATCGATAAAACTAAGGTTCTATGAATGAATACCCCAAATTTATTGGAATTCAGAATCAATAACGTGAAGCTCGAATATGTGTAGTTATTTTGTTACTTGGGAAGCATTTTTTCTACCATATGCGGAAAAGCAAAACCAGGAGCATTACAAAGCTTATGAAAGCCACCGTAAATCCATTTATTCTCGCATGTTCGCTTTACCCTGCTATACGGAAGCAAATTTGAAATATTACTGCGAGCGATATACAAGTTCTACAGGTGTTCATTAACAGCTGTGTAAGGAAAATATTGAAATTTTTTGGCCGAACGTAGTTCCCAATTGAGAACTCTGGCAACGAGCGGGTGAAACACCGATCCTTACAGAAATTGCAAAAATAAATTTGAGCTAGGTTGAGGATACCCCATGTTAATATCTCGAAGATAACAATTGACTGGAACCATCGGGGTATCAGAAGAACACGAAATAAGAAAACTTAAAATGACTTGTTCCGAAATAAAGGACAGTTCCGGATGGAAGAATTTCGTTACGGCCATTTGTTACAATAATAATGATATATAAGACAATAACTAAGAGGTCGTCATCAAAAGAAAGTCTTGTTCTGAATCTCCTGCAATATAAAGGCTTCCCCCGCAGTATTATAATGATAAAATGTTGTAGGGTATGAAAACAATCGTAGATAAAAAGAATTGGGCGAAAAATTTAACGAAAAAACTTTTATTAATTATAAATTCTCTTAAGATTTTCTTGGGAACGATTGTGGATTGTAGGGGGAGCAGTCATGTTATATTTATACGGGCATTAGTAGAGTAATTGTAAATGTACGAGTATTAGTGTATACGTACGGGTATAAGTACCACTATAAGAGTAGAAGAAGTAGTTTATTGCAACGAGTGGGAGTAATACTCGTAAAAGGGGTCTACAAAAAATTCTGGGTTAATGTGTTTATAAAATCATTACAGATTTGTTGTTGTTGATGTTGTTGTTATTGTAGTTGTTAAATAACAAACACAGACTCCTACTTAGATAATACAAGTAAATCTACTATAAGAAGTAAAAAATAAATTTAACCCAGAAATGCAGAGATAAAATCATGAGCAAAAAACTGAAAAAACCAACAACAAAAATGTAATAAAACAATAGAGATAAAATAAATGTTTGTAAATAAGAAAACATAAGAGAGAAAAGAAACATACACACTTAAAAAAAAACAAACAAATAAAAAGTATTTTAAGAAGTATTTGTGACCCATCTCTTTCTCGCTCTTAAACATCCTTTTTAATGACTTCTCTTTTACTCAGAAAAGGCTCTCTACTATCCTTTCTTTTCTTATTCTGATTATTTCTATTGTCCTTGTTGTTGTTGTAAGTTTTTGTTTTAATTATTTTGTTGTGGTTTTTCTTTGAAAACACAATAAAAAAATCTTTTTTAAAGTGGTTATGGAGGCAGGGCGAATTACTTTGACCATAGACGCTACAATATATGGAATTTAAATCCTTTACAACAACAAAAAAAAGAAAAAATAACATTTTAATTTATTTAAAATTAATTTTGTGGCTTTAATTAATTTTAAATATATATTTCTGAGGCTAAAAATAGTTTCAAATGTACACACAGAAAAAAAAACATTGTAAAATCAATTAAAACAAAGTTGATTCAATATTTTTTAATAATGATTTTGCCTCTTTATCGTTTCATATAAAAACAACTATAAATCATGTTAAATTAATTAGTATTTCTAGTTAAATCAAAGTGATAATCATATTGGAATAATATGAAATTTTGTGTAAATTTGAAGAGATTTCTGCATTCATACATTTATGCTAAGTCTGTTATATATGGACCATATTCATATCAAGAATTTTAGCATAAATGGACATTTATGTACATAAATATATGAATCGTATACATACATACATACATGTAGCATATGCAATATATGAATACTTATGTTCGATACATACACGTTCTTATTTCCTCAATTTTCGGGTATGGATTATATGGTCCAGTTACACAAGAACACAAGTTAGAGTATTCTTAATTTGAATACAGTAGCGTAGAAACAGTAGCGTAAATCGGAAACTCAGCTGCTTGTGCTGCAATGCCTATAGTGGCATGATCCAATTCTTGGAATTCCGCCTGCTTCTGTTCTAAGTGTATTTCTTAGCATTATTTGGCTACACGTGCCGGAAGTTGTCGGTGCTAACAGAATGTTGTTTACTGGAAAAAATGGTTATTCTGCACTTTTGCTTTTGTGGGAAAAAGTGCATTATGTTTTTTAATTATAATTTAACAAGGTATGAATCTATGTGGTGTTAACTCACATAACTCTTTAGATGGAGTGTTGTTTCGTTAAAAATCAAATTTATTTTTTATTTATTAATTAGAAAATTTTTAAAACAAAAAATGTTTTAACAAAAATTTTTAAAATGAAAACATATATAATATACATACATATTAACAAAAAAATTTTTGTACACAAACAATGTAAAATTAACATTGAATCATATAATTTTTACAGCGGAAAAGATTAAACTTAATATGCATAATTTTATGATAATAAGAACAACAATGTTGAATATTACAACAACATGTACAACTATTAATTTAATATTAAACAATGTTAAAAACTTTTTTTTCAAAAATTTACAAAAATTAAAATTTTTTCACCTACAGCCGAAAATGTGAAAAATTATGGTGGAAAATTTTAAAAAAGAATATGATTCTGCAAGCATAGTTGTGGCGACCATTTGGCAGATATTGCTTTTTATTATTCGTAGCATACTCTCCTCTTAATAATTTAATAAACATTCAATGGATGCATTCAAAAATACTCGTCTTTAACTCGTTTTAAAACTTCTCATTGGAAGGCCCAGTAGTAAAATTTTTCATTTATTGAATCTGGAATCAATTAGTTTTATTATTGTAATATGTTCGATCCACTGTACCTGTCTTGTGTAAATAAGATTTTAAGTGAAATTTGTTCTTTTGTAGTTGTTATCGTCCATTATTAGTTCTCTGCATTACAGTTTTTTTCCCTTTTATTCTTCTCTTTCTTCTTTCTGTCCAAGCTTTCTCTTTAATTTTATTATCCGAACAATTGTAATGAATTAGTGTGAGTATGTATCTGTGTATGTGTATAATGCGAGATAAGACTCCATATGCTAGCAATTATACTCCCACATTCCTCGTTGACACACATATACACCATTTTACTATTTTTGCAGAGCTGGGAGATTATTAAGGTCATGAATTTATCATTGTAGACTTTTTTTTACATTATTTTTTATTTCTTTGCTTTTATTTTTATATAAAAAAAAAAAAAAATTCTTTTTGTTGCTGGTTTTTTACTTTTATATCAGTTTATAGTCTACTTGGTATTCTTTGCCAGAGTTGTTGTTCTCTCAATTTTTTATTTTTATTTTTGATTAATACTTGAATCACTTGTTAATTGTTGTGTAAGAGTTTTTATACTATTCTTCTTCCCTCTTTTTATAAATTTTTTATCTTAATTTATTTGTATCTCTTAAAACTGTGGTATTTTTTCTGTTGCCAACAATTACGACAGAGAATTTAAAGCGTAAGAAATTGTATTTATGGGTCAATTAAAAGAAGGAAAAAAGAATAATTTTTTGAACTTTATATCGATTGTTTTTGTTATGAAGAAATGATTTTGTAAGTCTTAAGAATAATATACTTTTCTTAAGATTAAAAAGGAATTTTAAAGTTTTTAAAAGAAAATTTTTATTTAAAATCGTCGTGGTATTACCCGGAAGTCTATTTACTACCTTAACCAAAAAATTTCCGGAATAACCCCCAGTGTTGCGGTCCCATCGTTTCGATTTGAGTTTTTTTGTTTCTTTTTTCTGTTATTGATATTCCCGCTAAATCTTAGCGCCATAGCCTGACCTAGTCAAGGGTACATCTATATCTATGTGTGGTTGCGATTTTTTACAATTTTGACCGTGTTGAGGTCGCAATAGACATGATTTGAGAGGCTGAATCTGATCCCACATTCATCAAAATGATCATTACTGGAGACAAGACGTAGATTTATGAGTACGAGACGCAATCCAGACATCAGGCAAATGAATGGTGTTCATCAAATGAGCCGAGATCATTTTCAGTCAAAAAAGAAGGCAATGCTCACGGTTTTCATGGATTACAATGGTCTAGTGCATCATGAATTTTTGCCAGAAGGCAATTAAATTTTCTTGAGTCACGACGCTCATTTTCACCTCGGTAGCTACTTTAAGAGGCTGAATTTTGTGGGCTCGGAAAATCCAAGAATTATTATCAGATCATGTAATTTAACACCCTTAGACTTTTTTTGGAGCTACATGTAAATAAGGTCTATACCAATAAGCCGTAATGAATTCAAGACCTTAAAGAAGGAGCTTGTGTAGTTATTGAAGACATACAGACGCACAAGTGATGGCTAGTCCAATTAAACCCACCCTGGTATATTATATTAAAAAAAAAATCGAGTGGTTTATTGCATTTAAAGGTTTCCATATTTTATTAACAACAAAATTAGTATAATTTACGTATTGGAAGTACAAATTAATTTGTTCCAGTTTTTTAACCTTAACAAATATTGAATCAACAAATAACATAAAGCCCGGTGGGTGGGGGTTTTTAAAATTCGAGATTTTGCAATTCTTCCTCTTTTCTCTTAAAAAGTATTTTTTTGTATATCAAAATGAAACCTCCTATTAATAAGTATTAATAATTAATTAATAAGTATTAGTAGGTAATATTTAATTCTGGTTTGTTTGTATGTCCAACTCCAACTGTAAAGTGATTCCTGCAACACTGTACAAACACGGGTAAGAGCATAAGCGTAGCAGCATAACATTGGACCAAGTTATCTTCTTAAATATCTCAACCTGACGTAGTTTATGTGAGGCATTCCAGACATCGTTTGGTGTCCAAGGACACTACTTGACACTCATAGTATAGCTATGGTTGATCATGTTAATCAACCAACCAATACAGCAGCACAACAATAACAGACAGTGCTGTGGTATGTACCACTAGAGCGGTCAACGGCATGAAATCAAAGTGTCAGTTAATCGGTATTACGGCCCAACTGCAGTCAATAACATTGTGTTTGATAATCGGTAATATTACAGATTCAAGTGTCTAGACAGTTATTTGTTCGTAAACAGTCTTCCTGGCTGGCTGTCATTTTCGTTAGCTCGTATAGGTATTGCGTCACGAAAGTTCTTAATTCTGATTAAAACAATCATCGTATTAACTTTGATGCTGATTCTGATTTGCCAACAAGACAATTTCGCCTAGATAACCTCAATACAAGGATATGTGGTAAGCCGAGAATGCTTATTCTGATTTGCCCATAAGACAATTTCGCTCGGATTAACTCAATACAATGGTATGTGATTAGCCGAGGATATTACTATGGATTACAAAAAAATCCATGAAAAGACCAAAATTTGTAACGGTCTGAAGAATGAAAGATTACGCCACTGATTGAGCTCTTTAAACTATATCAAGTTTGTTATTTTAATAATTTAATTTTTTAGCAAACCTCGCACATAAATCTTTTCGACTTTATTTGCTGTATCGCTTTAGTTCCTACATTCCATTGACATACTGACTTTATTATCCTTTGCAGGAAACTATTTCGTAAGTTTTCGTTTGTAGAAATTACCACCGGATGCCATAACACTAAAATGGGTGGGAGGGAGAGATATACATCCCTTCTTATATCCACACACACTTGTATTATACTTATTATTTATAATTTTTAATAAAAAACACGAAATACCAGAATACGCAGATACTACTATCACTACTCTCACATAAACTCCTTATAATGGAGAAAAATTCTTTGGAAAACTTGCAAAAAGAAAATGTTTAAAAGAAACAAATAGTTGTAGTTGTTGTTGCCATAATAAAAACTTCGTTTTTGAGCTAAAGAAAAAAATCACACAACAAATAAAATTTTTTTAAAGAAATTTGTTTCTCTTAGAACGGGGTGCTGGTGCTGCTACTGCTGTTGCTTCTGCTTTTTTTGCAAAACAATAAATAAATATTTTCTTTGGAATATTTCCTAGTGTATGTTTTTCTTTTCTTTTAATAATTTTCTTTAATTTTTGTTTTTTTTCGTTTTCTTAAACAAAAAGACAAGCTTAGCAAATGACTCTATTTTTTGATTTACAGTTTTCTGTCTTTTTTCAGCTTTTTTGGTCATTAAAGCAAAAACTTGTTTTTAAAGTTGTTCTTTTCTTTATGGAAGAAAATAATCTTTGGTTGTTGGAGGAGAAATAAAAGAAGAAAATAACTTTTGCAAAGAAAGAGAAAAACTAAAAAAAATTAATGCACTTTTTCTGAAAAACTTTTCAATACCGAATCATAAAGAAAATTGTTATTCTCTTCTATTAAAAAATGAAAATAAAAAAGATACAAAATAATCACATCAAAACGTAGAAACAACAGGAACTCTGGTAATTGAGGTTATGTTCTGATGCCTCTGCTGCTGCTACTACCGCCGCTGTTCATTTTCTCTAGAGATGAAAAACTTTACGTTAGAAAATAAATAGAAAGAGAAACTAGAGCAAATGGTCAATGTTTGTAGCTTATGAAAATGCATAAAAAGCATCGAAACGAAAAATTATCTTTAGTGTCACTGGTGTAGGCCAAGAAAACACAAACATAAAAATGGTGGCATAAAAATATGCACTTTAATTTTATTGCCCCCCCCCCCCCCCCCCCCCCCCCTCTACCACCTTTTGTGGTTAATAATAAAACAACATGGCCATATGCCACCAATAACTATATTGGCTCATAAAATTATGAAACAAACTGTCACATAATTTAATAAAATTATGAGCATATCGAATACAGTAGTGAACTGAGAATGAGAAATGAGTTTATATTTGCAAGAAAAAAGGTATAAAAATTGCAGAGCAAAAAGATGTTCTGCTCTTGGCTCGTTTATCTCTTAAAATGAATGCAGCTTATCCAGCATCACTTAAACTTCTATTTGCAATATGCGCTCTAAATAACAAAAATTTCTATTTATTTCCCAAGCAGTATTCTGCCCAATCAATGGATTTTATTGCAAAATTATTTTCCATATTTTAAGACCGTAAGCAAATAAAATTAAATTTTTATATCGTGTTTTCCAAAAACCGGTAAAATATTCTGAATTGAATAAATGTGGAAGCAGAAGTCAGATGTTCCTAAATTTTTGCGCTTGGTAGGTGTCATCTACTATCGTATTCCATCTATTACTGAGTGCTACCTTAGCGTTATGCATACTACTATACTACTATGCTTTGTATAAATTTTCTTCGCTGTTCAACTTCACATAAAAATTTTTGCTCGATTTTCATAATAAATCAACTTTTTAGAGCTCGTCGAATTTTGGTGCGGAAATTACTTTCTTTTATAGCTATGCAGACATAGATTATCGAATTTCAATGTTTTTTGGTTTCAGTTCAACTTTTTTTCCCACCTCTTAAATGCTCCTGTCAAAAAACATTTGCACGAGCAACGTTATTTGGTTTGTGTTTGACAGAAATTAGTAGTAGACTAACGCGTAAAAAGAGTGAATTTAAATCAAACAATGGCTAAGCATGGTACATCATTCCAGCTTACGTCACACGAATGATATGGAGAATGCGCCACCTACTAGGGAAAAATAACAATGGCAAGGAACACCACCTCCACTTAGCAAGGATCTTCAATCACATGAAGGCGAGCTACTATAGACAATCATCTACTTATGTAGCTTAAAATCAACTGATTAACGAAACAGAAACAGTAAACAGTAAAAAAGCTTTCTAAATGGGAACTCTGCACCATCAATTTAAGCGGGTAAAAAAAGATTATTGATATTTATTGTGGCCGTACAAGCGCAGAAGATGCCGAATCTTCTAACACTCAGTTGAGGTCTCTACATTCGAAACTAAAATTTAAAAAAAATCAAGATATTGTCTTTTCTGATTAGAGATTAGTGCGCGATATTGTGGAATCCATAGGCGTCTCACGTGGCTCAATATATTAATTTTGCATCAACACTTGGATATGAGAAAACCTTTCACAAGATAGGTATCGCGCTTGCTCACACTCGAGCACAAACTCAATCGTGGGACAATTTTGCAGCAGTATTTAGAGTAATTCAACCACAGTATGTACGTATTTTTGCACTGTAAACGAAACGTGGAGGAGTGAATCGGCAACAACAAATCCCAAAGTGGCTTGGTCAACCAATAAAGTTATGACGACTGTTTTCTTCTCTTGAATTCACGCAGTATAATCCGACACTTCCTTCAAAAGACCGAAATAATCAACGACGAAAATAATGCCAAAATATAGGGTTAATTTTGTCGGGATTTACAGAAATCAATCTCATTGGGCCAAGAAAAAAGTTCTTTAGCACCAACACCAACAACAATTGCTCCCTTATCCAACCAATTATTAGAATTTAGCACCGAGAAACTATTTCTTGTTTTTCAATCTGAAAAAATTGCTCAGCGGAAAGATATTTGACTTCAAAGATAAAATCGTATCTCAAAGATAGCTTAAAAACCGACTGCCAGCCAAAAAGAACCATTCGATAATGAAGCTACCGATACAGCCCACCCGGAATTCCAACAGCAATTCGGCGCCCATTAGGTACCTTTCAAAGACCCTTAACCTCAGCTTCGATAGCGTCGGACATTTCTCACAGCAACGTCATTTAGTTCAACGTTGATCCATTATAACCAAGACGAACCATATGTTTGCCAGAGAGCATGCCTACCACAGCTGAATCCTCCGTTGTGGCAGGTTCACTATTTGAATAGACCTCTTCCAACCGGCAACAGCTCTCTGGCCTGCCTACATGAAGAAATCTGGTACAGTCGACAAGTAGAGATAGACATACTACCACTTTCATTTCCCGGGAGAACTTACGCCAGCTAGTTCAGTTGTTACACAGTTTCCTGGAATATCACTGTGTCACGGTACCCATATGCACCTGATGTCGAAAATCCCACTATAGCCATTAGTAACAAGTGCCATTCCCACACCATCCGAAAGTAAGCGAATATAGATTACAACATTTGATGGCCTCCTGACTATCGGTGCCTACCCATACCCTCCTAATCGTGGTTATGTTTCTTGCAAGCCAATTAGTGACTTCTCCAATGGTCGTCACCTTCCCCTGAAACACACTGCAGTATCAGTCTATGCGATACTCTAATGTAAAGGTCCGGAGAAAAAATACCATACCCCAGTCTATCGTCTATTTCGGATCGATCAGTGAAGAATCGGAATTTCACCATATCTTTTTTCATCAAATTCTGCTAGGAATTACTCCTTGTGATAAACGCATAGCCTCAGCGTGGCAGCATAGGCCATGTGTTTCGACGTAATATCAGGCCGCCAAGAATTAAAGAACACGATGAAGGCCTTGATGGGCGTTGTCTCAGCCCTGGCGACATTAAGGTTTTTCTAACGACCTCCACCATACAATGACTTCATAGTAAAGTATAGGTCTAACTATCGTTATATGGATCCACATCATAAATGATGCCAACTGCTTCTTCGCTGAAGTAGAAAACAATGTCGACTCAATATTCGGCTTCCAAGAAAGCTTCCTGTACTGATTGGTTCTCAAATATTTTAATTATACATTATGGCTCCATTGACCACAGGCAGCCCCATTTTCTTTACTATATGCTTACCAGTAAGCAAAAACTAAAAGCAAAAACTAAACTAAACAAATTGGAGAAACGTTAGAGAAAGTCTATAGAGCTCAAAGGAGACCATGGTGCGGATTTGTTGTCCAGCCCTCGTATAAAGTCTTTCTGTACAGCTTGATCAACATTTTCAGAACACTACAGTCAATAGTTTTAGTTTAATTTTTCAGAGGT
The DNA here is from genome assembly GCA_023159175.1 of Wohlfahrtia magnifica. Lineage (NCBI taxonomy): Eukaryota > Metazoa > Arthropoda > Insecta > Diptera > Sarcophagidae > Wohlfahrtia > Wohlfahrtia magnifica. The sequence continues at coordinate 6,008,649 of JAKWBJ010000222.1, read as the reverse complement.
TTAAAAAAAAAATAAAAAATTATTTTAATTTTAAAGATCTAAAAAGTAAAAAATCGAGAAGAAGGATCACAGTCAGACACTGTGACCTTCCTCCTACCAATGCAGTCTTATCTGAGAGTTATAGGAATTAACATGTTCTGATCTATTGCTAAGATCTGTTCAGAAATTTCTTCTTTTTTAATCAAAGTTATCGGGAAAACCCACACTTTTGAATCTTAATCGCAATTTGTAAAACGTGTTGGGTATTATATTCAAAACAAAGACTGTGTTATTAAAACCTCGATATTCCTTTACTTACCCCTTTTAAACTGAATAATTATATTTGTGTTCGCCTTAAATTATACAAGACATTTCTATTCTTTTAATAGCGGCCTAAAATTTATTGAAAAGGGGCATATTGTTGTTGTCTCTGTAGAAGGGTTTGTCACCACAAACCAAACTTTCGCGTTTGGGATTGTGGTTTAACGTTCATGGACGTTGTAGACGAGCAGGTTGGTACATACGATGTTGTATCGGCTGTAGAAGAGACTAATGCTGCTGGTGATGAAAGTGCAGACAATTGTACAATGTGCGTGGATTGCTGCAACTGATGATTGACCGGGTGGTGTTGCTGTTGGTAATGTTTGATACTGTCTTCTTCTAGGAAGGTATGAGAATCTGCAATTGCCGCCTCATTATAATCTGTTGTGGGCAGTTGTCTCATATTTAACAGTTCCATGGGTAGTAATTCCGATTGCAGAGCTTGTGCCAATTGTCCTGAATCCGGTGTCATTTCAATGTAAAATGATTCATCATCCAGTATAGCAGAGGAAGAGAGTGAAGCTGTTGATGTTGTGGTGGTGGATGACTGGGATAAAGTTTGATTATTATTGAGCATAATCGCTCTACTGAGCGGGGGTGGTTTAAAGTTAGAAGCTGATGATTTAACAGTGGCTGGTTTTTCACAGGCAGAAGTCTTTTGCAGTTCTCTTACATGTAAGTTGTGTAGAGGAGAATTATAGGGCGCCTCTAGTCGTGTGCTATGATGCCATTTTTGCATGCCATCACTGTAGCTAAGGAAGCTGTGTGAATCGTCTTCCACAGAGTGATTTTGTCTTTGATGTGGCCTTAAGTGATGAGTGGGCGAATGTCGTCGCCATGGCATGTCACAACGATAGACATGCATTAAACCCAAAAGTAGTACCAGAAATAAGCCCGAAGATACCAATAGTATAAGACCGGGATGGTTTTCTTTGCTTTCAGCTTTACGCAAATCTGACCATTGCTCGGTTTTTATTAATTTTTCATGCGATTCAGCCTGCTGATCCTGTAGAATTTGTTGTATAAGCAATTCATGTTCATGCTGAAAGGTCTGGGGCTCTTTCATTAAATTGGCTGCTTGACGTTTGCTATTGCTACTGATGGCGGTATTGACAGTACTGTGTTTAAGCGATGACTGAACGGCAGGTTTAAGTTCCTGATAGTGAGAGTTATCAAATAACTTGTCATGCACCTCATTTTCTAAAGGCTGTACTGCTGCCATTTGTTGTGGCAAGTGTTGCATATCATATGGTTGTTGCTCATGTTGTTTCGTTATTATGGTCATTTTCTTCATTATTAATGAGGGTTTTTTGGTTTTCAATTCTTGTGAAGATTTTTTCCATTTGCCGAAATCCTTTAAATCTACAACTGGATCAGCTGGTTGTTTAGAATTCTGCTCTTGTTTTCTTATATTTGCTACTGCTGTTATTAATGGTGTTTCTAATGTCGTAGTAGTAGTTGTAGTATATGTTTTTGTTGTTGTTGTTCTTCTCATTTGGCTGGTTTCCAAATAGATTTCGTTATTGTTATTATCAGTTACCTTTGTTGTTTGAATCTCTTCTTGAAAGTCATGTTGTCTATTGTCATTCACATCCTGTATACCATTATGATTGTTGGTGTTGTTGTTGTTGCTGCTATTGCTGTTGCTAATATTATTTGTTGTTTGGCTAAGTTCATCAGCTGTAACCATAAGATTGTCTCCTTTATGCATTAAAAGTGGTGTTCCGATTAAATGTCTATCCTTAACCAAAAGTTGTAATGGTTCGTGTTTATGTATCACTAACACTGGAGTCGATGGTATTGCTGCCATATTAGCAATTGTTGGTATTTCTGTTGAGGTTTTGATAGCAGTTGTTTGTTCCAATGTTGACTCTATTGTTGGCACTCTACCAGGCTTATCTTCTTCTTGTGGCTGCTGTTGCTGTTTATGTTGTTGTGGGTTATTGCATTCTGTAATAAGAAAATAAAATAATTTTTTCAACAAAAATTTTTGAAATTTATTTGCAATTTTAGCTAAAAAATAATAAAAGAAAATTTATGAAAATTGCTACTGGCTGCCAGTATGTTGTTTGCCTACTTAAACTGAACTGTGAATAGTCTCCCCTTTTTAAAAGGGCCGTCAAATATTTTCAATGTTTAACTTACATGACTGGTTCATGAATAGATTGGTATAGAGTGGCTACATACATACATCGTTTATACCAGGAACTATTTACATATTTAAGATAAGAAAGAGTAGAAACAAAAAAACAATGTCTCAGCAGTATTAAAATAGGCCTCATAAAAATTCCATCTAATTTTGGAAATTTAAAAACTTACATGAATCTTGGAAATGTCATTTTTTTATATCAAATTTAACGCTATAATTAATTCAATTGCGAAATTTTTATTAAGCAGGGCTTCTATTTTTAGACAAATAAATGACATTTTATAGTGATTTTAAAACACAAATTACATAAAAATGTGTACCTGATGATTTTTAAGAGCTTTCAGATTTGATAAAAAAAACGCATAAAATTGAAAGAATTGTATGAAATCTTTATTTGAGTCGATAGAACGATCTATATAATTCAGTGATTTCATGTAAATGTTGACAGCGGCTACTCCTCAAATGGTATGTACCCTGTGTTCAATTTTGGCATATTCTCTCTAACATATCGGTCTGTATCTCTTGTCCCCATTGACATATGTCTTAACAAAAAAGTCTTAAGACGTTAGGTCGATAATTTAATGGCCAATTGACCGACCCCAAACGTGAAATAAACTGTTCACCGAACTCGCCCCTCAATTGGCCATTATTTCGCGAGTTGTGTGGCATGTGGTACCGTCTTGTTGAAACCACATTTCAGCCAAGTCAAGCTCTTCCATTTTGGGCAACAAAAAAATTTGTAATCACCGCACGATAGCGCTTGCCATTCACAATAACGTTCGGTCCAGTAACGAATATAATGTGAATGAGATCAGCTTCGTTTACGCTTTTGGGTAATATTGTAGAGAGTACGTCTAAATTCTTTAAAAACGCCACAAAGAAAAGATATTCTAGGAATAGTTTTCAAAATATACTCGTAAGTTCCTCTCTATTTAAGCGAAAAGTGCAAAACTATGTGCATGCAGATTCTTTAATATCATTGCCTTTCCCTCATTCCAGTTTGTTGTTTTACTTAATTGATTATTTAAGTTTTTATAGGAACTTTTATGTTCAGCTTCAAAACATGCAGTTGGTTTTATACCCACTGTATATATATAATTTTTTTTCATCCACTTTATCAAATTTTTCCTTTTAGTGATGTACATAAAATCAACAAAAATACACAAAGCTCGTTATTGGGTATTTATTGTTACACTAATAAAATTAATTGTTTTAATGTTTTTGTATTTGAAGAATTTTTACAATAAATATTTATAGCATTAAACAAAATATGAAAACAGAAACAGATTTATTAAAAAATATGATTTTGTGTTAAATTTATAAAAAAAAATTTTGTTGGTTCGACTACTCATGTTGTTGCCAACACGAAAACTTATAATTTAGTTAAGCAATCATTAGCTAAAGTAGGGTTTTTTCATACGTTTTTTTAACAAATGTTTGTTAAGCTTAAAGTGTGTTGTAACTAACGTGCACTACAAGTCTACTTTTAGATTTAGATTGAAACAAATTAGCAATTATCGACATTAAATCTCTTTATTTCACTTTAATGAGGCTGGAGATTGGATAAGTGGGCGTGGCGGTCATAGTAAATATGGATTTTTTAACACGTGGAGAAAGGTAATAGTAGAAACTTCTGTATCTATTCACTTCCACTAAAAAATTGGAGAAACAGAGTAAGTGGGTACCGAGTAAAAGCTATCTATATAATCGTACATATGCAAAAATTTTAAGTCTATATACAGCTAAAAGGCTAAAGCGATTATTTAATTTAATTTTTTGCTTTGTTCAGTTTCAAGCTGCATGCGATTGTGAAGTAGTTAATATTCTTGCTAAGTGTTAACACAAGTTTGTTGTGATTATCGCCAAGTTGGAATACTCCATGGTGACCGAGATACCCACGATTGATAAAAACTACACGTGAGTACCAAATTCGAAGGCATGCTGTTTGGACATCAATATCTTCTTGGTGAAGTGCCAGAGGCTTTCTTAAACTTCTACCATTCCGTGATCCATACCCGGTTAAGAATGTTCAACCATCCCTAGCAAGGATTTCCCGCAATTTGGGTATAAACCATAGCCACTACGTTGTTCCCACAAGGGGGCCATAGTGGGGACCTAGGACGTCTACTGTGGTACCAGAATTAAGTCTCTTGTCAGGCCTCGTCACATATGTGCTACTACCAGTTTAGGGCCTAAATGGCTCAGGATTGGGAGCCAATAAAACAACAGAAAATAAAACCAACAGTACAACACAACAAATAAGCGAATGATCACACAACCATAAAACGACAAAACGACAGGCACACCACCAGCCAATAACCAGCAGAGAACTCCCACAGAAAACTCATTGCAAAATACTCCGCAAAAGAATCTATAATTCCCTAACCATAGAACCCCTCCTATTAAGGATTCGACGAGCAGACTCGCCGAGCTTCTGTATTGTTCCATTCTACTTTAAAGCCTCACAAAAGTACACCACATCCCACGTCATCGCTTTCAAATCAATAACTTCTTCGTAAAGTGGATACGGCACCAGTCCTCAAGCCACGAGTCCTCAAGCTACAACCCACACTTACAGACCGCAGTCTCATTAAGGCCCCTCCTATGCAAAACTGCACCCAGCGAGCCCTGACCCGTCAGCAAAAAATTCCAGACTTAAGCCGAAGTCAAGACATTCTAGTACGAAACGAAGATCAGGCATGATCGTTGTTTGTTTAACGTGCCTGCCACCTCTCAATAAGAATAACGAAAAACTCCTATCACTTCCATTCGCTAGGTCAGAGGCAAGAAATCCAGTCATCATACAGAAGCGGTAACCCCTTCTTGACCTGTAATGTAATAGTAGGTCGTGTTACCCCCAGGTGAAGAGGTGCTACACTTACCAATACCTGCACAGCGTCCATCGATGCTGTCCTGCAAACTGCCACAAATGACAGTAAAACAACCCTCTGATAGGCCACACACATGCCTTGTGTGTGAATTTTGTCATCATCCCTAGAGGTAATGGGGCTTTCACTGGGTTGATTTTTCACTTAATTATACATTCGAATACCGCAATTACAACTTTTTATTCATTTTTTGTTATTTGGAACCCACACCACTCCCTTAACTACTTATAGCCTATCTTAAATATTTGAACCTGGACCCGAAGGGGTAAAATGAGAGAATAGAGTAAAATATAATAACTAAGATAATAATTAGGGTAGAGATAGTAAAGCAAGAGTTTAGCTCCAGAATGACATAGAGAATAATTTGAATGCATGAATAAATCAGCAGATTTGTTGTTTGTTTTTAATATTGCAGTTACTGCTGTTAGAGGACTATGACAATAATTCTGTTGTTGCTTTTATTAAAATGTTGTTTTTTTTTGTTGCTTTTATCTTGTTTTTAATATTTATTATTTCAAATTGTACTTACCATTGGTACTATTTGATTGACTCATACATTTCACATTCGCATCCTTTTCCACAGCCTTTAAGAGAAGCTGCTGTTGGTTGTCTAAGCTGGTGGTTTCAGCCATTGCGTCTGCTGCTGGAAGTGTTGTTGTCTCAGATATGGTGGTTGCTGTTGTTGTGGAATTAGCAAATATTTTAGCATTTTTATGGTTTTCATTATTATGGCTTTGGTTACTGGTTAAAGTCGTAGTATGTTTTTGTTGTGTGTCAGTAATAATTTTGCTTTCATTTAAAGTTTTAACATCAATTTGTCTATTGTTTTCCATATGATGGTAATTTGATTGTAAATCTTTGCGATTGTCTAATAATGTTTGTGCTGTTGTAGCTTTTGCTGTTTGTGTCTTTTCAATTGTCTGTGCTTTATTTAAAAATGCTGCAGTTGTTTTAAATGTTGTAGAATCTTTATTATCTTCTTTTGTAGAAATACTTGTAGTTGTTTTTGTTGCTCCATCTAGATGGTCTATTTCTAAATTGCCTGCTATTTCAATTGGCATTTGCAGTGCTATTGTAGTCGGTTTGTAGTCTTGCTTGGTTGTTGGTTTAATTGTTTGTTTTGTTTGCATACTTTTTGGATTTAATGTTGTTTCTAAAGATTTAATCTCTTGTGTAGTGGCAATTTCTGTTTTAATTTCATGCTGTTGTTGCTCTTGTTGTTGTTTTTCTTTTGCAGGATTTATATCCAATAATTTGCTTGTTGTTCCGTCTTTTTCTTCTGCTACTCCCCTCTCAAAATCCTTGCGTTGGCTTTGAATAAAGGATTCTTGTTTTTCTCCTGCTGTTGTCATTGTTGTGGTTGACAAGACGGCTGATGTTGCTGCAGCCGTAGTTGTAAAGCTGGGGTTGAGTGTTGAGGTTGCTGGTGTTGCGAGAGTTGTGGGGCTGACAATTGCTATTGCTGGTGCTGATGTTGCTGTTGCAATTACAGCTTCAGTTTTGTTTTCTGTCCTGTTTACTAGGCTGGTGGTTTTTGTTTCCTGTTTTATCCACTTTTTGATTTTGTTGCTGGTTGTTTGAAAAGTTTTCATTGTGGATTTCTGTTGTTGAACATTTCCAAGTTGTTCCATTTCTTTGGAGCGTTTTGCAACAGCCTCAACAACTACTTCTATCATATTTGGAGAAGTTTTAGTTGAAGTATTTCGTGAAAATGCAACTTCTAAGGATTTTACCGGCAATATTTCTGTCGCTATTGTTGTTGTTGTAGATGTTGTTGTAGATGTTTTTGCATATTCAAATAACTTCTCTTTCTGCTTCTTGAAAAAGTTTGTTTCACTTTTTCCATTTTCTTGTGCACATTGGGGTGCTTTCAAATCCTTTAAGGCCACACTATAGGTAGCATTGTAATCGAATTGTTCATAGAAATTATGCATACGTTCGTATTTATTTTTTAAATTTTGTATTTTTAACACAAAATTATTCTGTTCTGCCTCATCCTCTTGTTGCTCTTCCCCCTTTTCGCCGCGTAATCTACACGTACTGGCCCACTCTGCTATACCTAATAGATCAGCACATTTAATAGGATTATCCTCCAGCATTAAATCATTCAATCTCGGCAAAGAGTGTATTATGCCCTGGCTTATGCCTCTGATTTGTGAAGACTGTAGATTAAGAGTCTGTAATTTAGGCAAAGAAATATCCGGCAAATAGAGCAACTTATTATGGGACAAGTCCAGAGTTTTTAAATTTGTTAGACCCTGAAAAGCCTGCTGTGTGATTTCCATGATATCGTTATTTTGCAGGAAAAGATGTTCCAGAGACACAGGTAGACTAACGGGTACTTTGCGCAACAGATTGTGATCTAACATGAGTATTTCTAAAATTTCTAAGCGTCCCAAAGCATCATCTTCGATGTGTTCTATATGACTAAAGGATAAGTCAAGGTATTGCAGCAAAGGATAGCTATCCAAATCACCACAGTTGATAATCTGAAAATGTAAAATAAGAAGTTTAGATTAAAAACTCTGGATATTCAAATTAAATTAATTAGTTGTGAATTGAACTTAAAACCCCAAAAAGCAATTTAATTTTTTGGATGAAACGTTTTGTTGATATTATAGATCTGTGGCAGTCATACTTAGTTCTTTTGTAGATTAATATTGTTTGGTTCTTATAACCGGACAAATTGTAGGCCTATTTCAGTCACTTCATGATAGTGGTCGTATTTAGTAACCACCGTCCTAATACCGAACTCTATTGAACTGGCACATTTCCTAACTGCTTAAGTGTTTACCTAAAATACTGTGTTTCGGAATATAGAAATCTATTCAGACTTCATGATTTGATTAGAAATACTTTGATGTCAGTGTTGTGAATCACATGAGGTGTATTCATACATTCTTCTCACGTAGACTCTAAAATCAAAATATTGACAAAACAAATTTCAAATTTCTTTCATTTGAAGGAACTGGCTAGTAAAAGTTAACGAGTGTTGGTAACAGCCTACGTTCTACATGCACGAACCCAAAAAACCTGTGAATTATAGTTTGGGCGATTACGACACAGAGCAGAAGGAGATTACGGCACAGAACACAGGAGAGGCCTGGTAGGCCGAAAAAGTTTGAAGAGAAGGAATTGGAAGAAGATTGTTGTCAAACGCAAGAAGAACTTGCATTATTATTGAGAGTCGTGTGACAAGCCAATTCTCTACAATTGCCTAAAAGCATTGGAATTTATTTAAGATCATGGAAATGGGGTCCCAACTAGACAAATCAACGCCAAAGCTGAATGTCAATGACGCCAAGCTAACGCTCTGTATTTAACGGGATAAGAAGTGTGTTTTGTATTATGAGCTGTTATCAGGCGAAAACAGAGGACCTGTACTGAACACTATTGTTTCGTTTGAAGAGTGCGATCAACGGAAAACGACCAGAATATTCGATCAGACACGAGGCCATAATCTTTCATCATGACAACGTTCTACTACATGTTGCAAGACCGTTTAAAAACTATTTGGAAAACAAGAAATTCGCCCTGTTGAAGAAGACCTGATAAAATTCCATCAGATGCAAGTAGGGGTAGAATTTCATTATAGCCTATCTCACCCTTTCCTCACTTAAGATTCTACTTTCTCGTTAAGCGGTAGCCATAAAAGGTTAGATTGTCTAGCAGAGGTAGTGATCCAATAAAATGAATTTCAAGACAAATCGTACAAGATTCCTATGAAGATTCAATGTACGTCTCACTCGGACGTTTTAACGTGTAGTGACAATATTTGGCCTTTAAATCCAGCCAGTAATAATTGTATATTGCTACGTTTTTACCTTTTAAAAACGTTTATTTATGTGTTCATAGATTGCAGTTAAAATAAAATAATTTTGCGTTTGGTTTTAAGTAGTAATTCTTTATTTAACACAGTTTTGTGTTAAACTACTTTTAGCCATTTCACAAGTCTGTTTACAATTTTGTAAATAGCTACAATTACTCGAAAGATCTTTCTACCAAAAGAACTTCCAACCCGATCGTTGTTACAGCTTAGGTTCCATCAAAACCTTTTCCAACCAACTAAACTGGTTTGTACTTCACGTCTGACTGCACGAATTTACTCCTTCTAAACTCACCTCACACCTAGCTTAAACCCACTGGTTGACTGTTGTCCGCATTAATGTGCTGCTTATATGGCTGAGTAAACAATACTTTGAAAGCTCTCGATCCTCTCGATATTTTAGGTAGTTTCCATTTATGTCCTTTATTGTCTTTTTAGTTATTGTGAAGCCATGCGAATGTAAACATCCATTTCTTTCAGTTCTTATTGTTTGTTGTTGTTTGTTATTGTCTGTTACTTGTTTTCTTTTCTGCCTGTTTTTATTGCTGTCATTTATTTTTATTTACTACATTTCCGCTAATGTTGTTGTTTCGATTTGTTTATTTATAGACAGCGCGTATATTTGTTTTTGCGGCTTTGGTTTATTCTTTCTTAGCAATGCAATAAACGACAGTGGTGCCCAACCTGATTTTTGTAACAATGTTTTACAACTATTTTCCGTTTTATCGTTCTTCACCTTAAATTGTTCAAAAATTTAATTTCTTTTATTGTATTTAACAGGACAATTATTTTGAGTGTAATATTAATAGTTCAGTTACTGTTTATAATCTGATTTTTCTTTTTATCTTCCTTTACTTCCTATAACCAGAAAACAAATAAGAAAACAACTCTGACTTTGCTGAGAAGGAGATGGAGCGAAGCCTTAAAGAACCCCACTCAATTTAAAAAAAAAACTTATTATTTATTTAATTAAACCTCAACCAAATTCTTCGTATAAAAAAATTTCCTTTACATACTTTATAGCACAACACACACCAACGCATATGCAAACAAGCTCAGAGAGAAAGATTGAAAAAAACACAACAATTTCTTAACAATTTGCTATTTTTGTTGTATAGCTTTAGGGATATTTGTATTTATTTTGTTTGTTTGTTTGTTTGTGTGCGTGTGTGTGTTGAGAGTTTTGTTTTCTTAAGATTTTCTTTTATTTATCCCGCTTTCTGCAACGAGTACAACATACATAAATCAGCCAGCAAGTTGTGTTTGTGTGAGTATGTATTCGTGTAATGAATGGTAAGAGTAAAGAAATATTTTTTGTTATTATATGAATAAACCGTTATGTTTTGTTGCTGTTGTTGTTGTTGTTATCTATGTTATGTTTACATTTGTATATCGTATTTGCCTATTACCATCTTTAAGTTTATTTTACAAACAATAACAACAAAAACAAAAAATACACATACAAATACATATGTATGTGTGTGTGAGGGTATATAAGGAAGTATAGGGAACCGCCGTAATTTTTATTTTGTTGTTTTTTATTTGTTTCTTCCCCCTCTCTCTCCCTTTCTTTCCACTACATATGAAGTACTTTACATCAGCAATAAAATCAGCAGAAACATTAAAATGTCTGGTGAAGCATATTTTTTTTTTAACTTTAAAAACCCAGTGGCTGTCAAAGTTTTTTTGAAAGAAAAACTATGAAGTTACTGCGAAAGTAAATGTAAAGAAATATGTCCATACATACATATGTACATATGTATTAGTATATGTAAAAAAACTCCTAAATTGAGAAATATTTAATTTAGTTTAATAATTTAATTTTGTTATTAAATTGATTGCAGTTAGAAGAAGTGTTTATAGCAACAAAACTGATTTCTCTATAATTATTTTGGTTAGAAAGTGGCCAAATAGCTCGAAGGGGTTTTATCTACTGTTAAGAGGGTGACAAATCGATTAAAGTTTTATCAGATATTGACTAGTAGTTTTCAAATAAAGGCCAATTCGGATATGTCATAGATTCGCAACATGAACCGATAGACTCTTAATTAACTTGTCTCAAATATTCCGGTACCTGAATAATAAGAAGTCTACTTACGTGATCTGACAAAAAATTTGATTTCTATAACAAGGAGCCGTAAAAATAAGAAACTAGGTAACCACTATGGAGATCGATTATTCGACTTTTTACAAAAACCGGTTTTCGAATAATTCGAAAAGTAGCACTTTTTAAAAAACCCATTTTCGGGTGATTCGGTGATATGCCAAAAAATATTGTATTCGTCAAAATAGCCATTAGTCAGAAGGAGCAGTGTTTGAAGAATATGGCGGGTGCGCCATTTTATCGTTCCTAACAATTGTTTGGCCACTTTTGCGACGTGACCCCGAGCGTTGTCGTGTAACAGGAAAACTTTATTTGTCTGTCTGTCTTTGTAATCCGGCCGTTTTTTTCATAATGCATAGTTTAAATGAAGTAATTGCAGTCTGCTCCGATCACCGAGTTCATAGTACACAATGACGTCCTGATCCTACTAAGAGTGAAAAATTTCATTATAAATACGAAAACAACGTAATTGTACTAACAATAAAAAAAAAATATTGTTGATCTGAACGATATTTGGAAGCAGTTCTCAAACCCATTAAAACCCCAAAAAAAAGTCCATCCAAAAAGCCAATAAAAACTGATGGGTTGGGCTTGTTTAAAAAAACCCGAGTTTTTGCCAACCCTGCTTTAACCCGAATAGAAAATTAAGTTCAAATTGTACAAACTTAATTATATTTCTCTTCCTTAAGTATTTTTATTTTTATTATTATTATTTTTTATTTCGACAAGTATAAGTATTTATTTTTAATTAAGTTCCTTTCTATGTTTATCTATTTACTCTTGTAATGCGATATTTTATTATTTATTCATCAATTTATTTGGACAAAGAGTCACATGTTGTATTAATCGTCATGTCATCTTCAAGTATTTAATGGCAAATGTCTGACATTGTTTGCCAACATTAGAAGTTTATTTTGTGAATTTTGATTGATGGCCAAATTAACGCGTCTTTGAAGTCTTTGAACTTTGACCAGCTGGAGAAGTAATCAATTAAAGGGAACTTTATTAAAGACTCATATGAAGTGAAGGAGAAAAAAATAATAAAATAGTAACCGAATTATAAAAAAACATATTGTTTCCTAACTTAAAGCAGATTGTCAAAAGTGTAAAACGAATCAAATTAATCAACAACATTTAGAGAAATGTAAAAAACGATTAATAAATTATTAATTTAAAGTAAGAATATACGAGTACTAATAGAGACTACAGCGACAAAGACTTATATTCATAATTTTTTGGTCAACTAATATTTCAAAAGAGATTTATTGATTACCAAAAAACAAGATTAGTTGGTTTGTTATTTTCAGAACAGTGGATCAAAAACATTTTCGTGTTTTAATTCTACATTGCTTCCCGATGGGGAAAAATATCGTTCAGGCGAAGCAATGGCTTGGAAAGAGTTTTGGTTACTCCACTCCATCAGATTATAATAAAATGGAAGAAAATGTTTGTTTTCTGACTTCAAACGTGGTCGTAGAGTGAAATCAGGCAAATATACAAATACATTTTACAATTGTGGTATTAATTTGAGAGTCTCTCAATTTGGCTTCTTTTCACTGTATTTTTTCTAATTGTTTTCTCTTTATTTCTCTTTGTTTATTTTTTGTCTATGAGTGTGAAACAAAAGAGAGGAGCAGCTATTTGCCTGGCTCTGTCGTAGACACACCTCTGATGCAGAACGCGGAAAACGTCCAAAAGAGGCGGTAGCAACATAAAACATCAAAAAAAAAAACAAAATCGTTTTGAATAATCGAATAGTGAAGTTGGGTGAGTTGGATGAAAGAAAGCTCTGTTCAAAGTGTGCCGCGTTTGTTCACTGTTGACCAAAAAGAAGAACGTATTTACGATTCTGAAGCAAACTAAAAAAAGGCAAAATATAAATCGTTCTACAAAAGTGGTATTGAAATGTTAGAGCGGCAGCGAAATGATTGCATTGCTCTTGATGGAGATCACGTTGATGAATAAAGCTAATTTTGAACAAATAAAAAGTGTTTCTTTGTTAGGTTCGGGACTTTTCAGCCTATGTGTTATCTACCATTATGGTTCCAGGTCTACTAGTGTTTAGTAGGAAAGAATCGGATCGGCTGAACCCACTGTAAACCGGAAGAAGCAAAATAGATTTATGGGTCACAGTGTCCTACAAGAGCGCCTCGTCAGGGTGAAGATGATAATAACAATAAAAAATAAGATAAAAGACAGGTTAATTTATTTTAAAGGGCCAAAAATAGGGAAAATTCCCATTTGTACAACTAATTGATTTTTCGGACCAAGTTTACTCTTACTGATAATGTGTATCCCTGAGACGCCGAACAGTGCGCACTGAAGAAGCTGTAACCGCTGTGCAGGAAAGCATTGAATTAGATCCGAACCAATTAATTCGTGGCCGTTCTCAACAGTTGGCGTTGTGTCATTCCACATTTTCGAAGATTTTACGAAAGGATAATGGCTTAAAAGCTCTCCTTGTGCAGGAATTAAAGCCAAGCGACCATCTTATGCACCTAAAATTCGTTGAATGTGCTAAACCAAAAATTTATACTGATATTGAATTTCTATTCAAAATTTGTTTCGCCGTTAAAGCCCTTTTTTGGTTGAGATAAACAGAAATAAGCAAAATTGTCGCATCTAGAGTGAGGGTGATCTACAAGCTTTTATCAAAACACCGTTACATTCACAGAATATTACTGTTTGTTGCGCTTTATAGGCTAACGGAGTCATTGATCCATACTTCTTCAAAAAATGATGATCAGAATGTTACTGACAATGGTGAACGGTATAGGGACATAATTATAAATTTTTTCGTACCTCAATTAGTTGGCATTAATTTTGCTGACATGTCGTTCCAACAAGACGTAGCCACATGTCACGCAGCGCGTGTTACAATTGATTAACTAAAAGAAAATTTTGCTGAAAGAGCAACTGCACATAATGGTCTAATTAATTGGTCACATGTCTACCAGGGACTATTAACTGGAAATCAACATACAAAGACTTATTAGCGAAATACGACCACATATGTTGCGAAAGGTTTTTGAAAATTGGTGTTCCAGATTACGCCTTGTACGTACCAGCCGTAGCGGTCACATGGCCGAAATTTTTCCAACAAAGCCCATATCATTGATATTAAAATTATATATTTTTGTTTTGTTATGATTTATATTTATGTAACTGTACAAAAAAACACCCGATATCAAGACAAAGTCATCTAACTGGCATTGGATGCTGCCCTTTGCCCCACTGCACAATAAAACTGGCTTATTGGGTTCAATGGGATAGTTTGGAGTTGATCAATGGGTGCTTATATAAAAGTGCAGTTGGCAAAACTTCATCCAACCTAATAGTGGATCCTTCCTCAAAAATGAATGAAATTTTAAATCCGTTCCATAAGAAATCTAGCGGAAGGCAGCGTGGCAAAGACTGTAGAAAAATTAAAACAGCGTTATTATTGGGTTGGATGGACCTTATAAGGTAATCAAAAGGTTAAACGATGTGGTATACAGAATACAGGAGAACAATAGTCCGCGATCAAATATGAAAGTGGTACATGTAGAGCGACTAGCGAGCTATGGGAAGAAAGATAAAGAGCCTATTCGGGAAAAATAGGCTTAAGTGAGAAGCAGTGTTACGAAAATAAAACATGCCTAAAAATAAAATGCACCACATCAGGGACTGTTTGGTGAGATTTTAGCTATAAACTATATTCGTTTGTGTCAAGACTCTGTATCTGTTATTGCCCTAATTGTATGTGCTATTAAGAGTGCTACCACATGTTTAACAGTGTTGCCAGTTCAATTCTTTTTTTTGTACTATAATTTTATAATTTTTTGAATTTAACGTAGATAAATAGGAATTTGTAGTAACTACAAGAATATTCGAAATTGATAATGAATTGCTACAAAAGGTGGCGCATTTCGTTTGGTGAGATAGTTATCGTTTTGCAGTCATAAAGTGAAGTCGTGCTTAGGGGTATATATAAGTGTTGTATCAACGAATATTAAGTGCAAGATAAATAAGTCGTTGCATTAAGATAAACTGTATAAACATAAAGTGAGGAAATAGAAGCTGTAAAACAACAACAATGTGGTGTTAATTTTATTTTGACGCAATTAAAAGAAACTCAAACGTTTTAAAAAGGTTAAAACGAAACAGTATTTATTTTTTAAGCTTAGTATAGCTTTTTCTAACAGTGTATTAATTTATATTTTGCAAACTACTACTTAATGGCCTGCTGATCATTAAAATAAATTGTGTGAACTTTTAGAAGCGAATAATAAAATTTAAAACATTTTAAATATGCGTCTATTACATACATATTTTTTTTCTTAAGCATTTCCATTTAAAAAATTAAAAAAAAGGAAACATTAAGATTATTATTCTCTTCTACTTTCCCTTTTCATCACTCTTTTAATAAAAAAAGAAAAGAACTACTTTCATTATTACATACTATATTTCCAAAAACTAATTGTAATTTCTCCCTCTTAATTTCTTTTAATTTTATTTTTAATCGTACATTTCATGATTATCTATGTTACAGCACATACATACACAGCCATATGCTGTTATAAGTACACACACACACACACACATACACATATTGTTAAAACTCTGAAAAGTAATAACCACAACAACAACAACGTGAGCATTAAACAACCAACATATTGAAAGGATTCGTAATCCGGTCTGTACTCTTTACGAACTCTGCTTCATTCTCCATATATGTATACTTTTAATTCCATAGCATAAAAAAACAAAAAGATTGAAACCATATTTAAATTGAAATTTTTAAATACCAAAAAAATTATTATTATCTAAATATATGTAAACTCACACACCCACACATACATACATATTTGTATCATTTATTTTTAAATACTTATAAGCAAGCATACAATGATTTAGTAAATATTTGCATGTGGGTACGGAGAATATTCAGAAGCATGTTTACTCATTTACGCATATTATTTTACACAAGAGAACAAGTATTTGCTTCTAAGCAGGGTTGCTTAATAGGCGCGGGTAGATGTTGATACTTTGTAAGGGGCCTTTTAAATGCTGCGTAAAATCCAGCACGATCTAAAACCGGCAACGTTGACCGCTACATGAATGAGTCCTGTCATTGTCAGAGGTTTAATTCAACAGTACTTTTAACACTAAACTTACCACCATGGTGTGTCTGGATTAATACAAGACACATCGTTCTTTCTAAGGAGTATCTTAATATTATTTGCTATGTATGTAAGCTACTCACAATACACTCTCCCAGCGATTTAAGTGTAAACCATAACCACTACGTGTATGCTGTATCCAACCACAGAAATCAATATTTTCGATTCTACCGCAGCCCTTGGATTCAGAACCAGATTTATTAATAAGCGCCAGAGGTGCTTTTGTAACTACTCCGGCACCAGACTATACTGGTTTAATCTGAATTTTTCGTTTTAGCTCAAACCCTAACTGTAATACGCCACCAAGATAGAGACGTAAAACAATCGATAGTTTTGCTTTTGGCTGACCATCGATAGATTTTTTCACTATCGATACTATCGTCAAATTCTAAAAGTAAATACGGTGGCCACTAAATGTATTCAAAGTCAAATTTGCAAAAAAATATTTCTGCGCAGGTTGTTAGCCGTCTGTAAACTTTTATAGTTACTTAGGGAAAAAGTTTAATAGATATTACAAATTAATTAAACAACAAATTAAATCATCCAAACAAATTAATCTTTATTTCGCCAGGCAATAGCATGTTGTTCTAATTATTACGCTGCAGGTGTTGCTTCCGTTTGCTGAGAAATGATACATTTCGAAGACTCTTACCCATAAATCTAGCTTTCATAACTTTTTTTTATTGTGCGACTCGAAACAGGAGAGGCTTCTTGATGACTTAAAGGGATTATTCTTCGAAGTATGAATTAAAAGTTTATCAAAACTGGCAGTTCTTGTACGCTTTCTTCCACAGTCTCTGCAGTTTTCTTTCACTGGATCTTATTAATTACTTTAATTTTGTAGCGCTTCATGATCTGAAGAATTTTCGCTGTATATAAGGATTACCCTTCCATCAAAAAACTTCAATACATCCAATTTTATGACATATTGGGAAAAACATAAAGTGTTCCTATTATTTGTTTTAACACTGTATATTAACTATTATTCTTTCCCTTTCACTTAAATTCTAATATTGTTGCCACTAGTAGCACTTTAAAGTTTTTTTTTTGCAAGCTATCAAAACCATCGAGTGGGCCGACTATCGATAGTTTTGCAGCTCTACACCAAGGGTATAACCAAGTAAATCTCTTTTGACTCAAATATTTAGTGCACTTTTTCTTGCTAGGCTTAGTTAATAAGTTGAAACCGATGAAAAATCTTAAAATTAAAATAACCGGCATAGCATCGTTCAAATAAAACCGATTTAAGGCCAATTGAATTCATGCGGACATCATAGAGCAATTTTATATTTTACACATAAAGAGTGTCCCAAAATTAACGCAAGATTTGAATTAAATAGAAAACGCATTGTTTATTGTTTTTTTTTTATTGAATCATAAAGAACATATTAAAGGGTTATTTATGGAATAACGCAACGAGTAAATGTCATCCACGGCTTTGCATGTACATAAGCACTCGTTTGTAGAAATCTTCCATGACTATTTTGCATAAAAATGGCTTAATTTCGTTGATGCTGTGTTAAATCTCCTCTTTTCAAATAACCCCAGAAAAAGAAATCTAGTGGTGTTAAACCACACGATCTAGAAGGCCAATTCTGATCACCGAAACAAGAGAGTACACGACCTGGAAATGTCTCATGCAGTAATTGACGTGTTTCACGGGCTGTATGGTATGTGACACCGTCTTGTTGAAACCACATATTGGCCATATCAATTAACAAAGCCATCAGGGTAAAAATATGATTCATTACTTAGGATGATTTTGCTCAGGCTTTCATTATTTTTGAAATATTGTTCAATAATGAGGACACGTTGTTCTATCGTGTACCGCTCCACTTTTACTAACACTAAGCTATCAGCTGTTGAATTTTTTTGAGAGTGGCCAATAATTTACTGCACAAATGGCGACAAATTGAAATCTTGTGTTAACTTTGGGACACCCTTTACCAGCGCCTTGCTAATACATAAAGTATAGCTTGTTTTATTCTATTTCAACTTCTACTCGCCCTTATTAAAATACTCTACATTTATATATATATTGGTCAGGGTGAGCATTTACTCTATTGACTTCCTTCCACACACACACACACACACACATACAATATTCCTTAACATTTCAATGTAAAATAAACTTTCCTCTCGCAAAGTTGTTCCCTGTAAATGTTTTTATTCAAGACCACATACAAAATATAATGACCAAAAAAAGTTAATTTTCGGTCAAAGATGACTGCTTTTTGCCCTACAATACAACTAATTTTGAAATAAAATTAATAAAATTTAGAGGAGTATAAATAATAAAACTATTCAAGTTTATCGAAACTCTATTATAGTCTATCCAAGATTTTGTATGACGGCTCAGATATCTTTTGACTTAAAGTAAAAAAAAAAGAAAAATGAGTTATCAGGAGAAGAGAAGAGGGAATTGTATTAATGCGTATTGCATTTACATTCAGCTTGGGATTAAATAAAGCCATTCGCTTAATTCCAAACACACCGCAGAACGTTGAAAGATGTTGGTTGAGGAAACTAGACTTTTAACGGGCCTTTTTGTTTAAATAGAGACCACTGTTACTATAAAAAATTTTTTTTTATGAAATCCGAAAATTTAGAAAATGAACTGATTTTTAAATGAAAAACTTCACATACTTAAAAAAGTAAAAAACATACATATGATTTCGGTTTACAGAACATACCGGATAATTTATTTCATAGTGTACTTTTTATTTAAGCATAATACAACAAATTAATATTGATATACATAAATGATATGTCATGTGTATGCATTGTACTCGAATTTTACACTTTTTTCCGACAATCTTGGCACCCAGCGGGTAAACCGGTTATAAGTATGCTGAATCCAGTGCTGTTAACCGCTTTTTTGTATTGGCTCTTGTTTTAGAAATATACCTTTATTTCAAAATGGCGGAAGTTGTACAAAAATATATTCGCGTAGCACAAAAAAGGTTTAGTTAATTGAATAAAATTAATAAACCTGAGTTCTGTAATAAAATTATATTTTTACCATACCGTTGTGGTATGGTATGTAAAACACCAGTCTACCGTCCTCGGTTCAATACCAGGCCAGACCATCTGAAAAAAAAGAAAAAGTTTTTCCAACAGCCGTATCACCTCATAACATTAGCTAGTAACTGGTTATGAGTATTACTACTATCGAAAACTCTAATGCATTTGCTGTTCGGAGCCGGCGTTAAACTGTAGGTCCCTTTTAATGAGTCTCAAAATAAAATCGGGTGCAGCTCATTAACTGAAAGTAGTCTCCATGTTCCTTCATTGAATGTTATGGAATTTAATACATAATATATTATTAATGAAGCAGATATATCACTCATGCGTACGTACTTACGTAGTATGTAATGTGATCCCACTGTTCCTTTGACAAAACAAAAATAAACTACTGAACCGACTGCGTAGAAAAACCCAACTTTCTTAAACTTTTTTTTATTGGTTTTACATTGTTATTTTTTTTAATATGATGGAAAGGTTTACAATTTGCTCAAAGCAAATAAAAATTTTAGTTTTTTCACTCCTCACAAAAATCATAAAATTAAATTTAATGTACAGATGTATGTACGTATGTATATAGATAGAGAGTGAACTTACGAAAAGGTCAAATGTCAAACAGCTCGTCATACTGAGCTCTCTTTTTTATATTTATGATCACTATACACTGATGGCAAATCATCATGAATAGATTGATGCTTGAAAACCACTACCAAAAATCAATTTGAGCAACTTATGAATCATGTTTTGTCGCAAAATTGTGTTCAGTGACGTGGCTACTTTACGACCTTTCTACTGAATGGTTTTGTTAATAAACAAAGTTTCCACATATATGGTAAAACTAATCGACAACAGATCGCACAGACTCTATTACATCCAGAAAAATTCATCGTTTAGTGCGGTTGACCTTATTTCTTCTAAAATTAAGCTGGAGCTCGCTTTACGGTAAATGACAAATGATTTTTTGTTTGAAAATATGAATGAAATTAATCTGGTCGGGATAAGGTTTCAATAGAATGAAGCTACGTGCTATACGGAGACTGCGACCATCGATTTATAAAATTAAAATTTGGTGATAAGTTGAGTTTAAAAAATATACCTGTTGATTGGCCTTCAAGAAAAGCACAATAAATATTAGTGCCGCATGGCTGTATATCGAGCCGTCACACCAATTACCCTGGTCTACAGCAAATAAAGCCTTTAAATAAAACTATATGGAATATAATGAATTCAAAACCGTTTTTAATTTTTTTATGGGCGTGGCAAATTTTTCGCCCAAAATATAGTAGTTATGTCAATATATTTCATTATAACTTGCGAACGACTTGACCGATTTTAATGCAATGACAATCAAATGCTTAAGAACAACATTTCCTATAAATTAACTTAAGTACTCTTTTTTTGTATTTTCAACAGTTTCGGAGTTATTCATAACTTAGTTGCGCAAAATTAGAGCAACTTATTTATTTATTATTTTTCAAGAATTCATAAATATTTGTTCTGAATGCGATTTTTACATTTTAAGCACTTAGATGAAAGCTTAAAATATTGAAAACAAAATAAGCTATAAATCATGAAAATCGGTTGGCTATTGCTTATCATATTCAAAACTAAATGCAGGTACCTAACTTTGACCAGAATTAGCGAACAAATTTTTTCTTGCAAAATTAGTGGACATATTTTTGTAAAAAAAAATTTACATTTTAAACATTTAAATGAAAGCCAGATGTGTTGAAACTAAAATAACCCATAAAGGCAGGTGCCTAACTTTAACAAAAGTAAAAATCTAATTTTTTATGGCTATGGTAGGTAAATAATAATTTAAGACTACGATTTTTTTTATTATTGTGGTTGAAAATCCAGTACGAAATGCATTATTGAGAAAGATAACACAATAGAAAAAAACCACCTTATACTACTTCAGTTGTGAATTTCTCTAAAAAATAAAAATTTCGGTGAACATTTGGCAACTTTTTCGAAACGTGCACTAACACTGGTTTTCTTTGTTTCAAGAATTAGACAAGACCGTTTAGACCTTACAATCGTACATAGAATTTATGTAGGTTAGTTAAGTCATAAAATCTTTTTCTTTAAGGAAAATATACTTGGATTAGAAGACTTGTATGTGGTGCTCTATGCGGCTCGGAATATGACAGATTATCTAATAAGGTTTTATGCAAAGTTAAAACAATACTACCAGCTAAGGTGGTGTAAGGTACTTTTATATTTTTATACTCATATATGAATACACATATTTATTAGTGTGTGTGCGTGCGTTTTTATGTAAAGGTTTTGTTTACAGAAAATTTACAAAAAAAAGGAAAGAAAAATACAAGTTAGTCGAGAATAGGGTTTGATGGGTAAAAACTAAGCCTAGACAGTTAGAAATGAGAACAAACAAAAAAAATAAATGATTATGGAATAGAATATTAAATAAAGCATAAATATTTGAAATAAAATTTTCCAAGAAAACACTTTCATACACACAAGCACACATGATAATAATCAGAATGAGTAAAATTTAAAAATTTTAACCTTTTTATGGCAGGAGGAGTACGAAAAAATAAACAACTTAAAAGAAATTAAATAAAAAATAAAAAAACAAGGAATAATAAAACCAACCCAGCACAACAGTTAATTAAATTTTAATTTTTAATAGAAAACAAATGTATGTTTTTAAGACTGCATTCTAACAAAAAAAAATAAAAAATAAATAAAAATAAAAATTCTATTTAATTATTGCGTATGAACATTTCAGAGATTTTTTCTTTGGTGTATGTTTAAGGTTAAGGTTAAGCAAATAAAACATTTGTGGGGGAGACAGACGTCAAAGAAATTAAAATTATTAAAACATTTATTTGCATTAAAAAAAGAAAATTATTCTTTTTAACCTGAAACGTTGCTTTTATTTTCTTTTAAACACTACAAATGATAGATTTAGGGGAGGGCGGTTTAATAAGTTTAATTTTTTTGTTTTTTTATACTTTTTATACGATTTGTCAAGATTATCAAATTTGTTATTTGTTTGCAAGATGATTTTATAAATAACGACAATTTACTTTCCGCCGAGCCATTTTTCAGGTTGGGAAAAAAGAAATATGCACTCGAGGCTAATCAGGAGAACAGGGTGAAGAAGGAAGTGATCGTATTTCAATTAAATCAGCAAATGTTTGCACACCTGCGTTGTCCTGGTGAAAAATAACTTTTTTAAGTTAATATGTACGGAGATCAACTTGGAAAGTCGGCTGAAGGGTAGGGCCATTATTATATTCTCTGCCAGCCAAGCTGCCTTAACAGTACTTGGCTTGATCGTATAGCATTTAGACTGGTCAAATATTGATCAAGTGATACGCAAAGGCTTTCGCTTAAAAATAAAGTCTAGTACCTGAACACTGTGGGATAAATGCGGCACCACTTACTACCATCCTCAATCTAATCCAGGGTTGGGAAATTGCCAGATTCTTGAAACACTGGAATGCCCAAAGTGGACTTCGCAACTCAGTCCGAAATTTGGGCGTCGCTCTGAAATTTTTCTAGTATGGCTGGCCGGACGTGAATCTCCTAATGGAATATCTTACGGCTCATTGTGGATTGAGAGCGCGCATGAGAAAAGGGTTTGGTTGTTTGAAGACTTTGCTCACTGGCACTAGAGACAGTGCAACACACATTGCGTGATGTGGTATTCTTGATAGGCTTAGAAGAAAATAGTTAGAGAGACATAGGGTCTTATTTGTAGACATATCACTATTATGGTTTCAGATCTGCTGATGTTCATTAGGAAGGCAGCAGGTCTGCTAAATAAACTACAGACCGAAAGGGGGGCAAAATAGATCCCATGGGTCGCGGAGTCCTATGTCCGTATTCGCTGTTCATTTTCGCTCGTGATGGTAGTCAATGTGATGGTAGTCGCCATGAATATTTTGGCTGATGGGTCAGAATAAACCCTAGAAACCATCTTTTTTAGATGCTGTTTGGCCTCTTCGTTTACAAAACGGCGCAAAAGCTCTTCCAAAATTGAAACTACTGAGCCATATGAGGTGCCTATAGCTTCCGTAATCTTTCGCACTCTCAATCTTCGATTTGCCAACGTTCCGCATCTTCCGTGTTTCTACGGCCACAACGATATTCGGCAAACCACTTTTAAAAAATTTACATTGATGGTGCAGAGTTTTTGTTGTAGTTATATGTGTTTTGATGGTTTGATTGATGGTTTTTTTTTGTTTTCGTAAAAAATAATGCGTTATGAGTCAAAATGTCTATGCAAGCTACTAGCAGACGTTTTACTGATATGATTGATAGCATGGCCATATGTTAGAGTCGAGTGTAATTATGCTAGAATATTAAAAGAGGTCTGCTTATATTTAAATAAAATTTTATGCTTTCAAATTGTGATATCCTACAGGAAGAACTTTTTAACAATTGTATACTTTTAGGCGCCATTGCATTGTTTTACAATGTATGCCTTAAGTTTACTTCTCATCATCTATACAGCCTATTCGTATTTCTAATTGGTTTTAGGGTAGAAAAAAAGAATTATTTAATTTGTTTGTAATTCTCTTTTATCTAATGTCCTGTGCTCTTGTTGTTTATCCTTTGAGGTTCATTATGGTAAAAGTTTTGTTTTGTTTTTGGTCTGATTTGAACACCGGATGTAAAACAGCCTAGTCGGGCGGTCGTTTGTTTGTTAAATAAGCTGGAGGTGATGTTATTGTCGGTTTAAAAAGGTTTTTTGTTAAAATTTATACAAATACTCGTTCTGTTGTCTGTAGTCATACAACAACAACACTAACAATAAAAAAGGCTATATAACATGTTTAAGGACTTTTATCTTTATTATCCCTATACCAATTATCCTAAATTATAATATGCCTGAAAATGTATATCCCTTTTGTTGTTCTTGTTGTGTTTTTTTTGTAAACAAAAACCAAAAACTTCTCTCTTTGTATCAGGTTTTAATAGCATAAGTGTTTGTCTATCTTATCCTCGTGGGACTGTGTGTGTGCTAAAGTTGGTTAAGCCATCTTTTAAATGCATAGACAAAATTTATGAAAATTTCCTTATTAAAAAGAAAATTGTAAAAGAGGGGGGATGGGGATTGTGTATCTTTTCATTACATTTTCATTTTTAAGGCTTAACGGTTGTGCTTGTATTAGTAAGTCTGTTTTCTCTGCATCTTTAGCTCTTTTAAAACAAATAGACCACAAAAGATTGTCAGTTTAACAGGCAAAATTGTAAAACCGTTATAATCATAATATGGCCGGAATTAACCAAGAAGATGAGGAAGAGCAACATCGAATAACACATGTGGGCCTTATTTTGTTGTTGTTTTGGTAAATATTTTCATTTGACTTTAAAACAATAAAAACCTAATGTGGGAAAATAATTTACAAAAGATAACCAAAAAGAGAGCAACTAATTAAAAATGTTGTTATTTTTTCTTAAGGATTTTTTAAATATTTATATGGGTACAGCTGGGCTAGTTGTTCAATCTATAAGGGGAGTTAAAATTTGAAAAATGTGCGAATTTTTCAGCTTCTATAATGTCTGTTTTAATATAGATAATGAGTACTACACAAAGCTGTTAAAATTAACCTGAAAATACTAGGCTAAATAACAACTTTGAAATAATGCTACCTTGCCCAAGTATTAAGCATTCACAAATACCAAGCCTAAGCTCTGCAAACCACTCGTTGTTCCGAAAACTTCAAGTATCCCAATTAGGGCTGATCGTTGAACATTTTTCTACTTCCCCAGCATATAGACAGTTTCCAAAGACCTCTGTCATATATAACGCCATAGTAAAATATATGTTGTTTAACTATCGTGATATAAATCCACATCATAGATTAAGTAGAGAGCGTCTAGCACTTGCTAACTATTTCTTTAGTGCAGTAAGAAGCAACAGCCGCACAGTGCGTTGTTCCATAAACAAAAATTAAAAAATCACTCATAGCGGATTTTGATAAGTAATATATTTTTTGATAGGAATTAATCCACCGAATAAAATACTGAAATTCTTTTTCGGATACTTCTCTATATTGTCTCAAGAGGGCGCTAAACTTAACTAATGCATAATAAAAAATACGATGTAAAAAAAGTAGTTTATGTGCTTCAGAAAAATAGTTTTAAAAGCTTTATTTGCTAAAGAAATTTTTAGAAGTTTGGTTTTTATTTACTTTACAATACAATAAACAAAATAGAAGAAAATGTTTTAAATTTTGTTTACTGTTTTTATTTTTATTGTTACTTTGAAACATGCACTTATTTCAACAAAAAAATTGTGAAGGAAGGAGTATATATATAAATAATTTTTTTTTAAATGCTATAAGAAAAACTGCTGAATATTTTCTCGAATTTATTTTTTTAATAATGAAAAATAATGAAAAATAATTTCATTCCAATGGCTGCCTCGGCTGGCCATGCAGTAGCCTACACGATCGGTCCAATTTTTAAGCACATTATCGATTGTGTGCAACTGTATTTCACCGATGGCTTCACGAATATTCTCCTTTAAAGCGTCAATTGTCTCTGGCTTGTTGGCGTAACACTTATCTTTGACGGCACCCTACAAATAATAGTCCAACGGTGTCAAATCGCAGCTCCTAAGTGGCCAAACGACATCAGCTCTGCGGCTGATAATGCGGTCTTCAAAAACAGGGGGCAAACCATCGAGTATAGCTTCGGCTGCGTGGCACGTAGCGACGTCCTGTTGAAACCAAATGTTGCTAATATCCTCCTCTTCAATTTTTGTGAACAAAAATTCGTTCAACATGGCCCGATAACGATCGCCATTGACTGTAACGGCCACTTCTTGCTCATTTTCGAAAAAAAAATGGCCCAATTATGCCTCTGGTGACTCGTCTGGGGTGTTTCGGCTTTTCAATGTATGTGTGCGGTTTTTCTGTGCCCCAAATGCGACAATTTTGCTTGTTTACATACCCGTCAAGATCAAAATGAGCTTCATCTGAAAAGATGACTTTTTTCTTTTTTTCATCTGCAACATTACCATAATTTTCAATGCAATGTCGCAATATTTCCCAGCGTTGTTCAAGCGTATACACAACCATATTCGTTCAGCGAAAGGATAAAACTAATTACCTGTTAAATCAGGCATGAGCTAAGTGTTACCATTCTCGAAATAAGCACTAGTTGAAAAAAAACGTTAGTTTGCGGACCCTTTATATATATAAATAGATATTTTTTTTCCGTTCTTGAAACTATAAAAATGTGCTATCGAATAAAAATAAATTAAATGCGACTTTCTCCTACAACCTAAAAAAATTTGAAATTTTAAAAACGTATAATTTAGAGAATTTTTCATAACAAATAAACAATAATTTGTATTATCACTTTATATATAATATACTAACCCAGATATAATTAAAATTATTATTGAAATTCAAAAATCGCTGTGCAACATTAACTTTTTATCAGTTTGCAATACATTTCTAATTTTTTTAAATTCACAAATTTGCTTGCGTTAAAAACTGGTTGTTATTTGGAATTTATTTCTTTATATTAGTAATTAACGCAACTCTGTGCTTTAAAAAACCTTTATTTATTAAAAAATATAAATAAAAAAAATACCTTAAGATAAATTTTTTGGTGGGCGGAGGGCGTGTCCGCTGTCCAATTTTGTCAAAATCACGCTTATGTCTATATTAAGCCACAATAAATGTCTGCACGAAATTTCATTTATCTATGACAAGTCCTTCTACTTTTGTCCATTCGCTCTATAGGATCGACGCACTGTGCTCCGTCTTCTTGACTCCTTTCTCAATAATTGGCTTTACAAAATTAATACGTCACCATTGAGTACCCGCTTAGAACAGGCCATTTCCCACCTGCTGGAGTGCTTTTATATACAATCACTCTTTTTACAGTCCCTCCTCATTATACGCGGATGGTCGTTTTCGTAATCGTCGTGGTCGTAATCGGCTTACAGGGGAGACAATATACACCTCAACACCGATATGATGCAGATCCTTCACAACCGCTCAAAAAAGAATTAAAGGCCTTCTCAATGTTAAGCAATGTGTCCAGGGCAAATTCCTTCTTATCAAAGGATATTTAAATTATTTCCACAAGAGCTCGAAAAGAGTCTCAGTAGATCTTCTTTTGACATACGCGTGCTGTGCGTCCGAAAGTAACTCACAGATATAAGAATAATATAATAATTTCGTTTTGTTTTAGTTACAAAACTGTTGTTTTGTGCCAATAAAATGTTCTAAGTCTCTTACACTTTTACCACCCAACCACTTCTTTAAATTTGAAAATAGAAAACAGGTGCAAAGTGCTAAATCTGGAGAGTATGCTAAATGAAATTAGAGCTCGTGGTCCAAGTCAAGAGTTTTGTCCTATCAAGTGATGTCACATCGTCGTTATTGAATAGCCACTTCTCTACTCTTTATGAGATCGTTTTTACTTGTAATTAACAGGGATCCTGTTCAAAACTTCTGGATACTAGTACATAGTAGAGTAATCTTGTTCATACACTCATTTAAAATAGTCAATGGACGAGTGAAATGCAGAATGCGATGTACACAAGTTGAGAAGCCTTCAGCCTCGACCACGCGCCTTTATATTCTGATAAGTATTATTCCATATAATTGGTCGACTATTTCTCACGTAACAACGTTTGACATAATTTGTGCTGTACACCACTTTGTTATCTCCTGAAATTAATGGTGCGCAGTCGTAATATTTTTAGTTTTGATAATTTTGTTTAAGTACAGAAGAACCTGTTTTTATGTGGATTAATTTTGTGCAATTTTATTTTTGTGTTACTTTTGTGATTTATTTTATTTGTGCGATATGTTTTTCATATTTTTCGATAACAATTCTGTAAGAGCTTTAAAATTCCAAAAAAAAACTTTAATCCTGTATATCTGGCTATCCAGTTATACATGAGCGTATGGTAAAACAAGTAACGTCGTAAAAACTGTTTACCTACTAAATGATATCTCAAAAAATGGCAAGTGAGGGTGGTATCTTTTAGTGATTAAAATCCATTATGAACAATAAAGATTTTATTGATTTTTATATGTAAAATAAGTAAATATGTAAAAAATGTTTAAAAATATTCACGTGTGTACCTAATTAAGTGAATTAAAAAAGTTTTGAGTTTGTGTAATTTTTTTTATGCGATTTGTTTTATGCGGTCCCTATCCACCGCACAAAAACAAGTTTCCCTATATTTTTTTATATTATAAAAAATTATAAATTATATATAATTCTTACAAACAGGTAACTTAAGACCGTATATTCCGCGTACTGATCCGAGCCTCTGGTGGTAATCAAATCCACGATCCACGAGCTGACAGGCTAACACGCTACGTACTGGGCTATCAGGTCACCCAGTTAAAAAATGTTTTTGTACAAATTAGCGAAATAAACCGAATTTAATGGTTACCAAAAACTTCTCTATAGAGACAGCTTGTTTAAAATTCAAGCAATAGAAGGGACTGTTCCTTTCAAAATTACTGCAACGAAATTATCAAACTTGTAATCATAATTGAAGCAGAATTTGGCTTCTAAAATTTTGTAAGGGAAATTACGTTTTTTATAATTAGGGGTCGATTTATAAATGAAAGAGCGAAAAAAAACCCTGTTGTCCATGATTGTCATAAAAGCTTTCTTTATTTTCTCTTTCTCTTTCACTCCAAGTAATAAAATATCAATCTTATGTATAAAAATGAATATGTGTTTGCATATACTCGTATGTATATGTGTTTGCTTGTTTTCTTGACATTTTTGCTGTATCTCTCTCTGCGTGTCTATAAGAAACTATAGGCTATATAAATATCAATAATTCCAGCTGGGTGGTGCCACACCTATACAAAATAAATATTTATTTGTCTATGGTAAATATTAAAAATGGTAACTGTAAGAGTCTTTAAATTTTGTCCAAATATCTTCATATTCAATACAAATCATCAGATTAAAAGTGAGCGGAATTGGACGAGTTGGCGTTGTACCTCCCATACAAAGGGGATATTAATTTTTGTATAACTTGAGAAAACGGTTAAAGCTAGAGTTCTTGAAATTGAGCTGAATGACTTCATAGTCGAACATCTCATCAATCTAATAGTGGCCGAAATTGAATAAGTGGGAGTAGTATCTCCCATACTAACTAAAAAGTATTTTTATTGTTTCTATTATTAGGTTCAAATAACGTCGTAAAGAATACACATAATCAGTCAGTTACTGGGCGAGATTAAATAAGAGGGCGTTGCACCTTACATTTATACTAAATACTGCATTTTGGAGAACAGCGACAGTGAAAGCTTCGTTACTTATCCACATCAGCCAAAAAGCGGGTATTGTACAAAGCACACTGTAATTATATAATTAATGGGTGTTTGTTTGAAGACTGTGTACAGCTAAAATGCAGAACCTACAGTGGCTTTTTGGAAGGAACTATAGGCTATATCAAGTGTTTGAATTTGGACCGGAAGGAAACAAAATATAACTAATATAACATTTAAGATCGAGGTAGCCAAGCACACCAGGTTTTAGCTACTATGCTATAAAATTTCTTTTGAATTTATCATTAAATTGCATATGTGTGGGTGATAATTAATTTGTGTATAACATATTTGAGTTGTTTGTGGTTGTGACTTTTTAGCATAATGAAAAATTCGAATAATTTTTAAACGGTAACAACAACGAAAGCAATAAAAATTTATAACAATATAGGGAGCAGAGGGTGAGAACATTAGACACACATATACAAACACATTTAAATACACATTTGATATGAATATTAGACCACTAGATAACATTAAATAATTATATATTCTTACATATACACACAGCCAATGTATGTAGTACATTTAAAAAAATCTGTTTATATAAACAGAATTGTGAGAAAAATTTATGCACGAGTTTACACGACATCGTCTTTTTCCTAATTCGCTCTCTCATTCATGACTCATTCCCCAATTAGGAGTCGAATTACATAATTTTTTATAGAAAATTTAAAGAACGAATCACGCAAATTGTAAGTATTTCAGTATTTGGATTCTAAATCAATCAATGTGATCTCTAATTTGGATTTTATGTTAACATATTTATCGGCTGTTGGTATACACGAAATTTGGATATTTATCCATTTTCAAAACACAATCTACCGGCAAGTAATAGAGCAATAAACGAATTGCAAAGGTGCCATGTGAACACTATAATTCGTTCACATAATAATTCGTAATAGCGACAAAAGTAATTTAAAGTCGTAGGTGAACATGCTATTGCAAAATTGTATTTTATTTTCTCGATTTCGAATAAATTTCTTTCAATGTTTGATTGTTATTAAAATTCATTAATGCATTCATTGTAAATACGAGTATTTCACGAAAAAAAAAAGAAATTTATTTTTCCCCAATTGTTATTTTCACTGCTATAGAAGTAATGCTACAAGCAATTTACGCATCGGGACCAAAAATAAACATTCGAAAACGGCAATATTCGTATGCTGAATGTGTGAATGTGTTTGGGCGAAATAACACACACACATTATCGTAATAAAAAAAATTTTTTTTTAGAAAAATTAACATTTTTTGTGGGTTGGCCGTCAGAAATGTATGAGTGCTGGGCCATGAGTCGTATTGCATGCATTACAAATGAACAAAAAATTCATGTCAGCCTCTCTAGAAATCTAAAAGCCTTCCATATATTGTATTTTTTTTTTTTTTTTTTTTGCACAAAATTATGCAAACATTTTTCAATACAGCATTCCGGGAACCAACCAAATAAACCAGACCAAAATAACCAACGGAAAAATGGAGAGAAAAAAAATTTTATTTTTGTTTCGGCCCCAAAAACTTTCATTTGCATTATTTCGAAATGAATTCACTTGCATGTAAATGTGCGAGTATTTACTGCATATGTGAGAGTATTTTCTGTATTTTTCCAGTGAATTTTTTATGTATTCTATTCACTCTTATTTTAAACTTAAACATGTTTTCAATTTGAGAAAGTGAAATTGCAGGGATATGCGTGTGGTTGGACAAGATAAATGAATTTTTTTTAATAATTTTCTTATTTTTATTTTTTATTTTTGGCTTCACATGTTCCACTTATTATACAGCTGTTGTGGTTTCTTTTTTTTTGCAATGAAATGCTTACAGTGAAGCGAAAATTACTTGCTATTGTTATTCATGAAAATTTTTGTATGAGAAATTTGTAAACAAATTATGCCACAATTTCTTTTGGCACATGTTTGTAGGCCATGTTTCAAAAATGTAATATAAAATCATTTGATTCCGTATGAAATATTCAAATATTTAAGATCAAATCTGTAAACATTAGTGTTTTTAGCAGAAAAATAAAAAATAATTATTTAATTAAAGCCATTATTGAAAACAACTTGCTCTATTGTAAACTCTAACACCGTAGCTTTAAACGATATATTTGGAAAAAGTTTGCAGGAGTAGCTGATAAGAGATCCCACTGTGCTACCTGCAATAACACAAACCAAAACTACCGAAAGATGTTCAACTCTAAACCAAAAAGTATAAAAAAAAATCTGAACCAGTTAAACGGGCTAATAAACTTCTAGAATTAACTAGCTCATTAAAAGAGCTAAAGAATCCAACTCTAGTCTTGACTAGCACTGTTATGTTAATATCAGAGCAATGTAAGAGTTAAAATCACAAAAAAATTAGAAAACAATTAACACATTATTTATTTATTACCTATAGTATAATATAACTGTTTCCATGATTTTTCTAATTCTATTAAAATTTCACTTCCTTTTTCGGAAGGATGGTGAACCACGTTTTTTTGTTCGAGAGAAGTCTCTGAACGACTTCCAAAAAATCTTATTCGCCCAAACATCACCATTTAAGAGAAAAAGAATAGTTGTCCTAGAGAGGCTTAAAAATATAATTTTTTATAATAAACCTTATAACTTTTGAAAAAGAAACTGTTAAGGAGGGAGAAGTCCCTAAGCAACATCCAAAAAATATATTCGCCCGCATGTGACCATTTGTGAAAAAAATGATCATTATCCTGAACAGGCCTAAAAACTTTTTGGTAAAAACTTATAGATTTAAAAAAACAACCTATTAAAAATGGTAAAGCACATGTATTAATCGGCAGGAGTCCCTAAACAATGTCCAACAAATTTTATTCGACGACATACATATTCTTGAGAGGCCAAGTGCGGGCAGACGGACGTAGAAAAGGTCGCCCGAGTAACACATGGTGTCGACGTCTAGGTACCGAATTAGCATCGGATAAACAAGAATGGAACTCAATCGTTATGGCCATGCCCTACTCCTCCCTATTCTAGTTTTCCTTGTTTTACAACTTTTTGTACTGCAGTACTGCTGCTGTTCTCTGCTCTGTTTTACTCGTAATTACTCTGCTTTATTCAGCTGTTCTATGATATTTCTTTCCTTTACTTTCACACTTAACTCTACTATTATAATACTGTTACGAAATTAAAAATGCCTTTATTGTAAAAGCTGTTCATTGGTTTATGTCAAGGCTACTATCACCCTTTCAATATCGTTCTTATTTTTGTTATTAACAGTGCTACCAATTGCGTATTGAACGGTGCTACCAATTCAGTTTTTGTGCTGAATAAGTCAGTTGTAATTAACTGACAAAGAGGAAAGTCGTACTAAGGCGTTAGTAATAGTGTTTAGTAAATTGTGGTTAACACGTAACACTATCAATAATTTTGCCCACCCGTCGTTGTCTTATATGTTTTTCCACCTTCTTCAGCCGATATATATATTTATTTAATACATACTTTTAAGGTTGCCAAATAAATTACTTTGCAATATTAGGTGTGTACTTAAAAAAAAAAAAAAAAAAACTGTAATGAAGATCCTCATAGTATGTTAACTTTTATAACTAATTTTGACTATTTTCGCTCAATTTTAAGCTTTTCCAGGACCAATTATGAAAAAAAGCACTTCGGTTAGCTGGATTTATATATTTATATACATACCCTTAGGGTGCTCAATTTAATAATTTAGCAATATTAAGAGTGTAGTATAAAATCGTAATTAACATCCTTAAAGTATGTGATATACGACTAATTTGACTCGCTTTCCACCGGATTGAAACTCTCTCAGATACAATTCTAAAAAATCATACCCTATTGTACTTTCCTTAGTTATCTATGTTCCAAATTTCAACAAAATCGGTTCAGTCGTTCCTTCTTTCTTTCATGGTACTAAGAAGTTTAAAAGGACATTTTAAAATCTACCAAAAGTTCGTTTGAGTCATTAAATATACTGAACGCTGTATTAATGTACTGCTTTTTCGGGTGGACATCTCCAATAGACGGTTCTCGGAGGACTTTTCGAACAAATAAATCTACGCTAGGCGATATATTACTCCAGTTTTTAAATCATACAAACAAAATGTAGTTGAAAAGTAAATAATGAAAAATTAAAAGTACTATAATTTTGTACCACTTACCTTTAACCAGTTATGTGTCAGCTTTAACGATCTCACCGATTGGGCCAAAGCTGCTGGTATTTGACATAAACCTGTACCGCTGGCATCCAACTCCTTTAAACTCCAAGAAGCAACAAATTCCTGCATATATGGACCAATATCGGGATTAAAGGCTATATTTAAGGCCACCAAACCGGTAATACCCTGTAAAGCTCGTATCGATTTGCCTCTCAAACCATTAAACGATAAGTCCAAATACTGGAGGTTCGGTAAGGCCAAAAAGGTCTCATAATCAATATCGGTAATGTTGTTATGCGATAGCAAGAGAGTATTTAAGCTGAGCAAGTTGTAAAACGTTTCACGATAAATGGAACCCAAACGATTAAAGGCCAAGTTTAAATGCTTCAGATTGTGCATGCGCTGGGTGAAAAAGGAAGTGCCAGAATTGCTCAAGAGATTATGGGAAATATCTAGAGATTCCAAGTTTTTCAACAAAGAAAAGTCTATGGAAGAGAGTTGTTCTATTTGGTTGGAGGAAAGATAGAGATTGCGTAAGTAAACGTTGGCTGTGAGATTTGAGCTTCTAATAAAATTGTGATTGAGATTAAGGGAGCGCAATATAGTTTCCTTAGAAAGGGGTATAAAGTTGAAGGAATTATTTTTTAAATTGAGCGTTTTAAGAGATGATGAACTGTTTAAGCAGCTGATGTTGAAATGCGTTAAATAATTATCGCTTAAGTCTAAGACAGAGGCGTATTTTAATTGTTTTATTATAAAAGATAAAGAGGAGCAGGATGTGTTCAAGTCTGTTAAATTTCGCTGTTGTAAATTGATAACAATTTCTTTATCTTGTTGCTGTTGTTGTTGTTGCAGAGCAGATCTCTTTATCAATTGATGTGTTTCTTCGTAGGAGGGTGATCTCTTTTGATAATATCTCAATTCGGTATC
This sequence comes from Wohlfahrtia magnifica, assembly GCA_023159175.1. Lineage (NCBI taxonomy): Eukaryota > Metazoa > Arthropoda > Insecta > Diptera > Sarcophagidae > Wohlfahrtia > Wohlfahrtia magnifica. The sequence goes on along the minus strand of JAKWBJ010000222.1, from coordinate 5,973,836 downwards.
TTCTCTACGATAGCTGGGCTCATTTTCATCTCTTAGAATACGATGTATTGTCTCATATGATAAACGTTTCAGCTCACTGCGATACAAATTGAAATGTTCACCACTGTGTTGTTGGGAATTGCCACTGTCTGGAGATCCCGCTACTGCTGCTGCGGCTGCTGCTGCAGCTGCTGCTTCATGTAAATTTGATTTCTCTTGCAGTAATTCATCATCGTTGATGAGCAATCTTATCTGGGGATTTTCTAATTTGGCACATTTTATGATTGGCAGCAATATGGCGCTTAAGACACCTAAAACAATTATTATTCTAACATCACAGTTATTTTTAATACAGACACGGTTAAATGTCAATTTCTTTGAAAATATTTGGCATTTGAATGACATGTTTTTTATTTATTATTATTATTTTTTTTTTTTTTTTTTGAGGTGATGGTGGTGCTTGACGCAATTAATGGCTTTAAAAGCTTTTCTTGGTTTCTGAGGTGTTTTTCACTTTTTTTAGATTTTTGTTAATATATATTTTTTTAATTTAAAATTAAAAAAAAAACATTTTCTTTAAGGTTTCAAGCTCTTCTCTGTCTATCGCTTGCTCTATGGGTGACCAGGTAACTGCTTAAGTAATAAAAGAAGAAGAAAACTGTTCAAAATTGCTGTTTAGACGTGATGTTCATTAAATACTAAAGCAGCGGGTATTTCCATTTTCTTTTATCTTCTGTCTCTCTCTATCTCTCTCTCTCTCTCTCTTTCTGTTTCTAGTAGTATTGTTACTTGTTTACGTGGCTTGGTTTTGTTAACGTTTCCTTCGATTTTAAGAATTCAAGTCACGTTTTTGGTTTTCTGCTCTGGGCTGTTTATGGCATTCAATATTATTTTGTTGTTGTTGTTGTTGTTCTTAAGCACCATGTCACCAGGTTTGAATATTTTCTTCTGTTTTTAATACCAAAAATAGTTGTTTCGGAACAAATTTTCATTTAAATTATTGCACGTAAAAATGAAGAGTTTAAATTTTTCAATTAAACCAAAAACGAAATTATTTGTCTCTCTCTCTCTCTCTCTCTCTCTCGTTCTTCTGTTACATCCGCTAAATTATATGTGACTTCCGTTTTATAAATTTCCTCTTAACTAATGCTTAATTTGAAATAATCATTAATTTTCTTGACTGCCTCTCTTTCTTTTTTCTCTCCTTTACTCTTATAAAAATAATTGCACGTAATTTGTATCCAGACCCAGCTGCTTTATTAAGGCTTTTCTTCCAACTTTACCTTTCACCTCCAATTCTCTGCTGTTTCCTATTTAGCTTACTTTTTTACTGCATTATTTCTTCTCTTATTTTGTTTCTTCTTTTATGGCTCTAATTACATGTTTCTTTCTCTTTTAAAAAATATTTGTCCTTTAATTGTTATTGTTATGGTTGATTCTGTAATAAGAAAAAAAACACAGAAAGAGGGAAAAGGTCAAAATGGAATTAAAAATATATTTTTAAGCATCATAAACATTTAAAAAAAAGGAGAAAGAAAAAAAACAACGTCAACAAATACATTTTAACACTAAAAATCATCAATTATATGATGTTTTATAGCAGCTTTTATTAGGCTCATTAATTAAATATTTGCACCAGAAATACACTGAAAAAAAATACTTAAAGTGAAAATTAACAGAAAAAAATAACAATAATTTTCGTATTTTCCAAAAAATTAACTCATTTGTGAATTATTTTCCATGTTGCTTCTAGTTGATGTTGTGCTTATGAGGCGTAACTGGCCCGTTTGGAGGGATTGTTTCTCTTCATATTTAATGCTATTTTTTCCCTAGAATGGGGGAAAACTTGGCCCTAAGCTTGCTATTGAATACAAAATATCCAAGCTGTTAGAGAAAGCACTAAATAAGGTTATTGCGGTAATAAGCGAAAGGGATTGGTTGTAGTAAGGCCGCAGGATTGGTTTTAGTAAAGCCTAGGAGTATTATTTTTCTTTGTTTCTTCTATCAGATCAGATGCTATAGGACGAAGACGACTTAAAATCGTAGTATTTCATTCTTTAAATTGTCCATTCCTGATGAAGAATTTTATGGTATTGTTAATCCTGAGTTTTGGTCACAGCGTTCGCCTTTGAATGTTAGTATTGTTTACCAAAACCTTCGAGGGCTTAAAACTAAAGTTTTTCCGCTTTACAAGAGGAGTTTTGAGGTGGAATTGGGTACACTTATGTTTACTGAGAATCGGTTAAATGGTAGCATTTTTCATTGAGAAATCATATTTAGTGATTTTAATATGGTGGAAGTGAAGTAGAGCTGCAAAACTATCGATATTTTCGATAGTTTGCGAAAAAGTAGCGATACTATCGATACTATCGGATTCTTTTAAGTGCTGCTAGTGGCAACAATATTAGAATTTAAGTAAAAGGCAAAGAATATTAATAAATATACAGTGTTGAAACAGAAAATAGGAACACTTTACTTTTTTCCAGTATGTAATAAAATTTTATATATTGATGTTTTTTGTTAAAAGATTAATCCTTATATATAGCGAAAATTGTTCAAACCATGAAGTGCTCCAAAACTAAAGTAATTAATAAGATCCAGTGAAAGAAAACTGCAGAGACTATGTGAAGAAGACGTAGAACAACAGTCAACTTTAAATTCGTATTTCAAAGATTAATCTTTTCAAATCATCAAAAAGCTTCAAAAATTAACTTATTATCCTGTTTCAAGTCACACAATAAGAAAAAAACTTACGCAAGGTAGACTTATGATAAGAGTACTTGAAATATATCATTTCTCAGCAAACGGAAGAAGCACCTGCACCTGGTCTGACGATTTGATGATTACTACCTTGATCAGAAAGTTACTGGAATAACCTCCGTGTGGCGGTCCCATCGCTCCGATTTTAGATTTTTTTTTTTTTTATTAAGTTGGTACATCTGCTGTTGATACTCCCGCTAAATCTTAGCGTCATAATGAATGTTTATTTGATCTCAACACGGTCAAGATTGTAAAAAATCACCAACACACATAGAATAGTTGTACCTTTAGCTAGGTAGCTATAACGCTAAGATGTGGCAGGAATATTAACAACAGATGTCTCAACTTAACAAAACGTTTTGATCAAAGTAGTAATTTGCTTGTGTCAAATGCAAAATCGTATGTACGAACATATTTTAGCTACAATTCATACTGTTACGTTTTAACCTTTTTTAAAAATGTGTAAGTTCGTTTAAATTCCGTTAAAATAAAATAAACTCCACGTTTTTTTGTGTTTTACACTTTCTCTTTTTTGTTTTACTGCACTATAACTTTTATGCACTTTGTCTTAATACAGCAAGTTAATATTCGCTTATATATACACTTTTTATTTGCACCTAAACAGACTTTATGACAGCCAAATGATAACTAACTCACCGACCGCAATGCGCCATTTTTTATAGCATTTCATAATTAGTTTCGAATATTCTAGTACAGACTTAAATCTTCGATTTTTCTACCTTAATTCAAATGGTGTAAAATTATAATACAAAAAAGAATCGAATTGGCAACACCGTTACCCATACAGATGGTAGCATTCTTAATTAGTACAGGTAATTATGCCGCTTATTAAGCTTTGACACAAGCCAATAATGTGGTGAAGTATCTCTCAGCATTTTTATTTTCATAACAATACTTTATTTGAGTTTAATAAATAGAAATTTAAGAAACTATCAAACTGTGTTCCCATGGAACTAAAAAAGTTTACAGACGACTAACAACCTTCGCGAACAAATTTTTGCAAATGTGACTTCGACTACATTTAGTCTCCGTATTTACTCTTAGAATTTGGCGATAGTATCGATAGTGAAAAAAAAAACTATCGATGGTCAGCCAAAAACAAAACTATCGATACTATCGATAGTACTATCGATTGTTTTGTGGCTCTAAAGTGAAGATGCTGTTCTTATTGCTAAATGAGTTGATCTCAACTTGTACCTTTGTTTTGATTTTTGTGTCTGTAAGGCTCATTTTGTTTTGACTCTGTGGTTTGAGGGATTTGATGAAAGAGAATGGGATTATAATAGTCCTTGGTAGCCTTAATATTCTGCATATATCGTGGAACTATTCGCCTGAAATCAGCTCTTTGTAGCGATATATTGTCCACTATGTCCGATTTTAATACTTTCTAGTTGAATCATGTATTGAAGTCAATTAATAGAATTTTGAACCTTATATTTACCGAGGAGACCCAAGTATTTTTACGTTATCCATGATAGTGTTTATCATCCTACGTTGTCACTATGAATAAAATTAATTCATTATCTTTTGGCAAGTAGCGTACTGACTTAGGTCGTTTGAATATATTACTCTCTTCTTTTGAATGGTAGTCTTTACTTAGTTGACAGCGATATGGCTCTTACTTACTTTGTACGATTATAGACGGTTTTTATAGTGCTTCAGTGTTGTAATGAGAGTGTTCCATTCGTTCGGAGTAGAAAGTGCAGACGGCCATACAACTTTCAATCTAATAGTAGAAAAATTAAAAGACCGTTATTATTGAATTGGATGCCAGCAAGCTGTCGCCGGATGGATAGCGAAATGCACCGAATGTATTGCGGCTAAAGATGGAGTCCGTAAATCGAGAACTTCGTGAAACTATGCACACTCTACTAGAAATGGCCCGTGATAAGTTGAAAGCCAGGTATGATCGAGCAGCAAATGCTGAGGGCTTCCATGGGGGCCAACTGGTTCTACCCTGCAACCCACAGCGAAAGAAAGGATTATCTCCCAAGCTAAAAACTAACTGAGATGGACCTTATAGAATAGTCAAAAAGTTAAACGATGTGGTGTGCAGAATACAGAAAAACAATAGCCCTCGATCAAAAATGAAAATGGTACATCTAGAGCAATCTATGGGGAGAAAAATAATGAGGCTATTCAGGACGAACAGACTTAAGTGGGAGGCAGTGTATCGAAAATAAAAAATGCCTAAAAGGAATATACACCACATCAGGGCCTATATTGTGAGATTTTAGTCCATTGGTTTGTGTCAAGATTTTGAATGTGTTACCCTGGTAATGCTGTACTGATTTGTGCATTTGACGGCATTGCGTTACTGATTTGTGTATTTGGTGGCATTGCCAATTCGACTATCTTTGCGTAACAAAATCTTATATGTTTAAGATTAACGGACATAAAATAGAGAATGTGAGATCGTTTGAAACATTTCCGGAACTTTCCAAACTGTAGGCAATTAGGTATATAACGAATCTGCTTTGCCTACATAGATATCGTTAACGTTTTGCAGTTATAAAGTAAAGTCCTGCTTAGGGGTAAATAAAAGAAAAAAAAAAAACGAATATTAAGTGCAAGATATATAAGTTGCTGTGTTGAGATAAACTGTATAAGGGTAGAGTGAGTAAATAAAAACTGTAAAACAACAACTAGGTGGCGTTTATTTTATTTTGATCCAATCAGAAAGAACGTTAATATGTAACAATATCTTTATTCTGTGGGGTGCGTGTCTATTTCTAATATTCATGCATGTAATGTAGAGTCTCACCTTGAACCTTTGTCTAGGCTGAATTCTGCACATTTGTCAAGGTCTAATGGGGTGTCTGCCTGTGTCTTGAGGAGCTGTGCTGTTGTTTTAAGCGGTCTCTTTATGCTTATATTTAGCTAGTTGTTGGAAATAGGACATTTTCTTCTTAGTGAGTAGATAGAATATATCGAATTATAGAAACTAGTAATTGGATATCTTTCTTTTGAGACGAAAATGATTATGTTCCCATTTCAGCATGATTTTTATGAAGGCTGTGAAGACTGTTACTAATCTTCTTGAATTTACTTCGAGGGTTTTTAGCTTCAAATATACGTAGCAGTTGTAAAAACATAAGTAAAGTGCGATACATCCGATACTCCTATTGAGAGAACAAGAAATAAATAAATAAATTTACCATCTCAGATTGTACAACTTACTGAAGAGCCAAGAGAATATCAATCATGTTTAGAAGCACACCAATTGGACTACACCTTTTTCTTTAATTTCGAACGTGTTACAATGCGATATTTGTCGATTCGACATTTAATTTGAATTTCAGTAAGAAAGACTGGCATTCGATTTCTCAGGTTTCATATATTAAAAAGAAAAAAATAATTGCGGAATATTAGCTTCTTTTTCATAGAGTTACTAATGGCAGTGAACTATATAAGCCGCAACATTATCCTCAGTCAGTCAGTTACAAATTAAAAGTCAAGGAATAGAGTCGTGCATTAAGTTTTAAATAAAGTCGTGTAATAAGTGTTGAGTAAATTTAAGTTTAAGTTAAATAAGTTGGACATTGTGTATAAAATTAATTTGGAAATATAGATTGTATAAAAGCAACGAATTCGCTTCGTTTATTTTATTTCACGAAGTTTAAATAAAATAACTCATAGGTCTTAAAAACGTTAACATTTAACAATATATAAAAGTAAAAAAATAATCTGAACCAGAAGTTCATTTGATTTTCGTTAAAGCCTGTATTGAAAAAAATGCATTTTGATAATTACAGTGTCTGCTTAATTTTTACCTTCTCCGGTAAATTTGACAATATATGATTTATGGCCTTTCTACATAAGACCAATGATACGTACATATTAAATTTTACTTTTAATAACAAAAATGCATAATGAGCTCTTAAAGGTTTCTCCAGATAGAGTGATTATACTTAAGAAAGATACATAAGAAGTGAAAGGCAATTTCAAAATATTGTTAACGGTCATAAAGTTTAAAACATTAAAAGATTAAAAAAATGTTTAATTCACTTAAGCGAAATGGACTTTATGTAGGTGACTTTACAACTCAATTTTAAATAGAGTTTCAAAAAGTTTGATTTTTTTTTTTTTTTTTTGCATACCCTGTACCTTCAAATTAATCAAAGAAAAATTTTTTTTTATTTTTAAATAAAGTTCCAAGAAAATTTTCCAAGATTTTAATTTTTAATCACAGTCACCACAATTTTAAAACTTTTCCCAGAAAAGGTTCAAAGATTTGTAAAAGAAAAATTCAACGGAAAACAAAAATTACTATTTTAAAGGAGAATATATTACTGCCTTAATTGGTGGAAAAAATCATTGGAATGGAAGTGAACATGTGGAGCATTGTGGTTAATCGCCTAAAATAATGCGCTACACCGAACGAACGTATACAAAAACACTTTAAGTAATTGACAGGAAAATTTTTTGAATACACACACACTCACACGTACCATCAAACATAAATACATTAATGCGGTAAGAGGGATAAAAAAGAAGAAAGTATTTAAGCTAATCATTTAAAAGGAAGCAAGAGGGTAAGAAAGAGTCCAAAAACAGAAGCACTTAAAATATGAATATGAAGCATAACAGGTTTTATGGTAATAGTTGATGTTGTTATTATTATTGTTGTTGTTTTAATAATAGTTAATGTGTATTAGTATTGGTGTGCACCATTTGTGTATGCACTGGTTTTTAAATATTTATTTTTGCATTTCCTTAATTACTTTGCCACACACAGTAGAACATACACACGCATATACACATAAACCTTCATAGTTAAGCTTTCAAATGAATTCCCATCACAAACTCGTAAACACCAATTTCTATGTAAAAGCATTTATACACACATACTCGCACACACTTTTAACTAAAGTTAGCAACAAGAGATTAAAACCACAATATACATAGAACAAGACAAAGAGAGAGAAAGAGAGAGACTAGAATTATTTACTAAATATGTTGAAACAACTGTAATGCAAACAAACAACAAATACAACATTTAATCAGAACAATATTTACAATTAAAATGTATAGTAAATGCAAATGAACATTTAAATACACAAATACCAATACAAATACATGTATGAATACACTCGCAATTTGACAGCAACACAAAAATATGGTGGAATTATGGGTATTTAAATAATTATGAAAATTACAACACAGTTTGATAATTCTTTCTCTCTCTCTCTGTCTCTCTCTTTCACCCACATACACACACACTATTCCACAATCATTAGTCCGTATTTAAAAGTACTTTTGTCAATGATTGTAAAGAAGTCACATTAGAACAGAATATATTTTAAATTTTGTTTTGTGTTTAATTATTAATAATTATCATCTGGACAGGACGGTATTATTCCAGATGTTATCATTCCCTGGTTATTGGCTATTTATAATGCTTGTCTTAGTCTCATTTACATTCCTCTGTGCAGGAGGAAAGCCAGGGTGGTAATCATTCCCAAGGCCGGAAGGGCATATCAGACTGACCTAAGGACTTTAGACCCATTTGTCTCAGTTCGTTTCTTTTGAAGACACCGGAAAGAGTTCTTGATCTCCATATTAGGAACTCTATCAGTCCTTCATTTTATGCTTACCAGCATGCGTGTACATGTGGCAGATCAGTAGAGGCAGCACTTCACTCGTTGATCTCGCAGATGGAGAGATCCATACACATGCGAGAGTATATGCTTGCTGTCTTCCTTGATATTGATGAGGCTTTCACTAATATTTGCCCTAATTCAATAGTCAAAGCTCTACAAGACCTCGACGTCGATAACAGCTTGGACGCGTTAATTGAGCTTTACCTCCTCCTTCGGGTATGTACAGCGTCAGAGAACGGTCAGCTGGCGTACCTCACAGGGAGGAGCCTTGTCTCTGCTTCTCTGGAACCTAAGCTTGCCTCCTCTGGCGATAGGATTGTCGCTTACGTAGATGATATCGTCATTGAAATGTCTGGCATTTGCCCGCAGACACTGTCTGACAAGCTCAATTTTTCCCTGACGATTGTATCTGCGTGGTGCAGGGAGTTTAGACTTAGTGTGAACCCTTGTAAAACCGATACAATGCTCTTCACTTGGATGTATAAGATACTTCCCTTTTTGTTGCCCAAAGACCAGGCTTAGCTTGAGTTTTACTGTTAAATATCTGGGCCTTATTTTTGACCCCAAGTTAAGTTGGATAGCCAAATTGGTTGCGAGTGTTCTCAAGGCGGCTTATACCACCTATTGCTGCTGAAGTGCGGTGGGTGCGAAATGGGGTCTCAGTCCTAGCGTTTTACGTTGGATTTATTCAGCGGTTATTGAATCGAGTCTTTTATATGGGGTGGTCTTTGGTGGACTACTCTCAATAAAGATTGCAATGTCAGACTCTTTGATAAGTCGGGAGATCTGCTGCAATCCAGATTATAGATCCAGATCACGCTGGCATATTATCCCCTCGGGACACTCCTCTATTCTATCTCAGGAACCCTTGATACTGGACGATATCGGCTATGCCTTATCTGGACCTGAACTGTATAGGGGATTTCGCGTCATGATTCCTAGTAGGGAAGATTGGGCCTCTGGCTCTCTCATACCCAGCGATTCAGTGGATGTCTACACTGACGGTTGCAGACTATACAGCAGGGCGGGTAGTGGACTTTTTTCTGAGATGCTTAATCCTGGTGTTTCCGTTCGCCTTCCAGACTACTGCAGTGTGTTTCAGGCCGAAGTGATGATCATTTTTCATGCTGCAGAGTGGATCCGGGGTAGTGCCGCTCCTACCGACGATATATATATAGGCGGCAGTCAGATCTCTTACGGGTTCGACCTTCAACCCTAAGCTGGTCAGGGACTGTCGTAATTCTCCTGTGGCATTATCATGACAGTTTTGTGTACAGCTCATTTGGGTTTATGGTCACAGGGACATCCCAAGTATCTGTGCTGCTGACGAGCTCGCTAGGGCGTGTGCACTTCTTCCGAACATTCACCCTATTGCCAGACTCTCCTGGCCCGGGTTGGATATGAAGCGTACCAATCAACTGTTCAAACTGGACCCTTGAAACATCTCCTCCGTTGCGTCCATCCTCATCGGATATTGCTTCATGGACTGGCACGCACAGAGGCTGCAAATGACTTTTGTCGTGAATGTATGGCCTTATGACCCATTTTCACCTCAGAGACTTCTCTAACAAGCCGAATTGATGTTAATTTTCAACAAGACGACGCTACCTGCCACACAAGTAACGATGCCATCGCCAATTTCCTGACCGTGTGATTTCTCGCAAAGACGATTACCGTGATATTGTGATTTAACACCTTTGACTTATTTCTTTGGCGCTATGTGAAAGTTATCAAGGACGTACAGACGCAAATGTGCAAAGTGGTGGTGGAAATTTCCATTAAACCAAAATGTACCTGTAATCATAGCCGTGGTAGTAATTTTGGCTAGAATTGGTTTCCATCATTAATGCTGTACCCTTTTCTTTACAATTGAATTAGCATCCGATACATTCGGCTAAAAATTCTCGTTCTTCTTACATATCAAAATATATCCTCTTATAGGATGATCCCATATTTGATTTTTGTCTCAGTTGATAGGTTTTTTTTTTTAATTTATTACCTTTACTGTAGAAAATTTTGAGTATATTTGGCGTGGACTTTCAGTTAAACCTATATAAGACTTGTGGTAGTAGTTCGAAATTTCGTGTATTGTTTTGACGGAACAACAATTTTTCTTCAGTGGATTAGCTCGGTTTTGCTTCAAATTAATACTGGATGTATCCTAAACCTCTAAATAACATTCAAGATAATTAATGTGAATGACACTTAATGAACTGATAAGCTGGTTATTCTAATCTATCGCATGTTTAGCCGTGCAGAGCCATTGTTTCGATGATTATCTGTTTCGTTCATAGTTTCAGAAAAGCTAAAACACGGAAGAGTGTTAATTTCGTTTTAACATAGACAAAGGCTCCTTTAGAATGGCCACGCAGTTCCTCTTACTGTCGAGTGTGTGTTTTAAATTCAAATATTGTTGGGAAATGCGATGTAGTTCGATCATATAACACAACAACGTTTTTCGTAAATCGATCTCTCATTCACAATTCGATATACATAATTCCCGATAAAAAATTCTTAAATCGAATCATCGAAACTGTAAGTAATTCAAATTCAATTACTATTTGGATTACTAAAAATCAATGTCATTTTTATTGGATGTTTGTCTGAGCTAATTTTTGTAAATGTACCTTCACCATAATAAAATAGTAAGCAGTTAGACATTCATTATTTTCTGAACACCCTATACAGATAAAATTGAAATTGATTGCCTTTATGCAAGTACATGTGGTAGAAGAACTTTTAAATACTCTCAATGCAATCTTTCTTTTGCTTTGATTATTTCCATGCTTTAAAAATTTAATTTTATTTATTTCAACCCTTATTAATAATTCTTTTCTTCTTGTTAGGCAACTCTTTAGATAGCCATGTTATTTTGTGAAACGAGGTCATTTGATTTTTATTTTCTTGTCTTTATTGTTGAATGCCACCATTAAAAAAGAAAAAATACAGAAATTTCCTTGAGTAACAAATTTATTGTTGCACAACTAAACTGCCAAAGATAAAAATACGATCCCAGGAACATTAAAATTTATGCCCATTTATGCCAACGTATTACAACTATACGTACATACATACACTCACAAACGTATACAAAAAAATCCAACATATTTTGGCCATTTTCTTATTGTCTTTTTTGTGTGAGTGTAACAGTGATAAAGAAACGCTTTAAAAGAGAAAACCAAATAAATACCTGCGTATTTGAATGTGTATGTATATGTAGCAGAGTATGAGAAAGAGAAAGAGTAGAAGGAATTATTTAATTTGTTAAATCACTCAATAAAAATATAAAAACATATGAGTGCCTTTAAATCTCTTTCGGAACAGGTTTGGGCAATATAGCGAACGCAATTGGTACAAAGGATACATGAAAAAACATTTTTTCAGATTAAGACCAAGAAGCTATATTGTAAGTCGAAATTACAGATATTGGATAAGCTACAAGTATTTGAACCTAAAGAACGACTAAGAACACAGCGATTTCTTTAATCCACACCTCAAAGGAAATATATTGGCGTGATCTTACTGTGTTGTTCACAATCGTTTGAATTGATTTGAGTTGCGTATACTTTTTAATCTAAGCTTACATGCAAACCAATTTTAAACTGTGTTGTTTAAATTTCCATAGACTATCGAGGTTCCCTAATATTTTCGGCGTGGTCATGATTGAAGGGCTTTAAAAATCAATTGAGTTGCTTTCCACCATACATATTCCGATGGCAGGATTTCTATCAGGAAAACTATTGGAATCGATTTCTATTAATCTGGGCCCAAAAAAAATTCCTGCCACTCTTTAATTCAATATTAAAATATCTTAATTGGGCCCTCATTTAATGAAGATTTCCCAACTCCGCCTGTTCAATAATAACAACTGCTGACTTTTGTTTTTAATGATTTTCGATTGTTAACGATGCCCTTAAGAGACCCCTTCTGTTATATTTTTATTGGCTGAAAAAACCGAACAACATTCTCACATTTACATTAATTTTTATTTTTATTGTTGTTGCTTTTATATTTATTTCTTCATTTATTGTCTCTCTCCTTCTGGCTTTTTATATTGAAATTTATTTTTTTTTAGATTTAAGCTTTTGGCAAAGAGACTATCTGTATTCTCTTTCCCATCTCTCATTCTCTCTCTCCATTTACAGTATTAAGTTTTAATATTTTTGTACTGAAAATTCTTTTTTTTTTTGCTTTTCTCTTTTATTTGCAGGTACGTTCTATAAAAAACGCCAACAAAATCTTATGACAAATGGAAGTTGGAGGGGGGAGCATTGAAAAAACATATGACGCCTCCTCATACATTTATATTCAAATCAACTCACAAAAGAACAAGTGTGTGGGTAAAAGAAGGGTACTGTTTGATAATCCCAAGCTCTGCGAAGAAGAGAATGATAAAAATTTATTTAAATTTCTTTTTAATGTACAGTAGTTATCATAATGTAATGCGCTCCAATTAACCTGTTTACGACATGACGAAATATTTCGCCACACAAGAAGTATTACTGTATTAAGCATGACGACAATTTTCGTCGTGGAAATTTTGAAGAAAAATATCCCCATTGTAAAACAAGTTGAACGTAAGTGCTTAACAGGTTGAGGAATATTTAACAGGCCAAGAAAGTTTCAAGGATGTGAGATGTGAAGGAAATTTTAGAAGTGGAGAGGTTGCTCCGGAATATATCGCTGAACTAGTTACTTGTTGTAGAGGAAACTCGTCATTAATAAAAAAAAGCATGCAGAATTTGATGGGCAAGGGAAGCCACAATGGCTGCTTTTTTTAAGAGCTCCAATAAAGCAGGGTCATTATTAAAATATACTTTTTGTGAAGATTGGATACAAAGAGCAGGAGCTACTGGAGTGGAGGTTATCGAAGTCAAATTTTACTTATTTAGTTGATTTAAATCGGGTTTTTGGCATAAAGATAACTTGTATATTTGGTTTTAAGTGAGTGGTCAATTTATTTAGCCACGACACAGTCGTAATTGGTTACGAAGAAACAAGTTTTATTTTCTCGACCTGACTTAACCGGTGAGATAGGCGCTACCCATCCCTTTATTTTAACCAGATCCAAGACATCATCGGATTATAAAAACTGTGGTCCATATCAGTATCAGTAGTGATATTTCTTTTTATTATTGTGGCGTTACGATAAATTTGTTTTGGATTATTTAAATTTTTTATCAGTTTCTTGGCAGTGAGTTAATTTTGACAGCTAACTGTACTTGACATCATCAACCAAACAGAGTTTTTAAGTGCCTTGCTATCTAATAAGGGGTCATATAATGTCTGAAGACGCTATTTTCACAATGCCGATTAATACTGAACCAAGAATATTCCAGTTAATACATAACTTTTGACAGCTGAAGAACTATTCCAGTTAAAGTATGACTATTGACAGCTGAATACAATTAATTTAAACATACCGGTGGTAAAATTCTGAAGAAGCTGGCAAGTCTGCTCTCAAAATGTCTGAGACAAAACTCCTGTTTCCAGGTTTACAATTGCTTAAAACAGCGATAACAAAATTTACATCCCATTTCAACTCTACAAAGGCTTCAAATGCGAGAAACCCGAGATAGAAAGCTTAACATACAAGTTGTTCAAAACGGGGTGCTTTTATCGCCTAACTATGAACGAACTTTTGTCTCTGCTGATCTTGGCGATTAATTGAAGAAGGGGTTGTTGACAGAATTCCACGTAAAAAGATAACCTGGCAAATATACTGTCGAAGACAGTCATAATGAACAGACTTGCTTTCGTCCAGGAAAACCTGGGATTGATCACATCAGTTGTTTATATATAATCACGGAAGAAACGGTGGTATGGAGACACCCTAAACTACTGCATTATATGAAACGAACTTTGCTGCAAAGGAATCAAATTTTGTCTCCCTGTGGATGAACACAACCTACCGTACCATGCATGAGGATATAACAAAGACCCCCATAAGTGTGAACCTTTGCGTTTACCAAAAATTCACACCATCGGTTGCTTGCCTTCCAACGTGTTCATTAATTAACATCATCTTGGCCAAAGTAACGTCAAGGAAAAAAAAAGAAATAATCTGGCTTTCAAACAGTCGAATCGATGATATGGACTAGGCAAACGACGTATATTGGCTTTTGCAGAAATTCGACTATACGCAGTTAAAGCTGAGGGAAGTGGGATCAGCAGCATCAATTTTTGATCTTAGAACGAATCTATGAGAACTAAAAGGGCAAAAAATACGTTCAGACTACAACAATAGCAGAATGAAAATGCTGAGTAATTTTGCTGTCTAGAGAGCATGAATATGCCAAACAAAAGGCTCCAAAAAGGACGTTGAGGACTGCTTTAAAAAAGCATCAAAACAACACGGGTCTTTGTCAACCAATGGCTTTGGCGGACTCGAATAACTGCTACTGGGCACAGACCGCCCGCAATTGCAACCGATATGCGAAAACGCAAGCGGACAGCTGGAAGTAATTGCATTCAAAATAAAGATTTCGTAGAACGAGCTGAAACCACTTGTAATCAACAGAAGAGAAGCGACATCAATCGTAGAGGCTCCAAGCCTCAGTCTGGTCACCTGTCCGTTTAGTAAAAGAACAAAAGTCTCTTGACGTTACAATTCTCTGCAGGTTTTATATGTTTTTACTCTTGTTGAATGCAGCCATTGCAATTTGATCATTCAATTGCCATAATTTTCTTTCCTTTTTTCTTTTCTTTTCTTTTCTTTTCTTTCCATGTCGTTCTTTGCCTGATTGTTTCCAGTTAAATTTGTTCTAAATTACACTTTTTGCATTTTATTTACTAATTTTGCTAATCTCACTGCTGTTTTAATAAAAATTTACTAAATTTTAATTTACTAATTTTACTGTTTATATGACAGTGAGGGTCAATTGTTGCCTGGTATTAACAAATTTAAATGAGAATACAATAAAATAAATAAAAACTTTCTAAATTGAAGAACATTCCGTTTGAAATATAAGCTCTAAGACACAAATATGCTTATATAACGCCATATATATGTACGAGTATGTAAATATTTAGTAAAAATTATTGACATTTTTTGTTATACAGTTTTTCGGTGCCAAAAAATGCACCTTCACACCACTGTTCTATGAATTGCTTATTCTCAGCATCTTGCCTCATTTACGCCGCTTTAAAACAAATCGAATTTTATTCTCAAGCCATTATTATATTTTTTATTTTGTCTTTTTGTCTTTTGACTTGTTAAAACACATTTTGTTTTTGCTCTTATGCCACAATAAAATTCTACATGTCTGAGTGAACAATAATTTTCCACAATATTTGTTCAAATAAATGTTTTTAAAAATAAAAATGTCTTTTTCAATAATAATATTTTTAGCAAAAAAAAAGAAGAAAAACAAATCAATGAAAAACGTGGCAAAAATAAACGTTATAAAAAGAAAAAAACAAGATGAGAAAAGGATATAAACAGCAGTGACATTTTAAATTCTAGTACTCGTACATCCTCATACTTAAGAGAGCAACAACAGTAAATAGAAAGTCATTCAATCGTGTGTCTATCGATTTGCGAGTGCCCACGTATCTGTGAGGGAGTAAATAAAAAAGTAAATTGATCGATATTTTACAAAATCGTACACATATATCGAGTAAATATAGATGTGTTGGCGTTCTTTGAATGTTAATGAGATGGACGGAGGAGTTATATAATATATTTATTTACTCGTATTATTACTTGTTCTCTCTCTCTCTCTACGTAAATAAGCCATCATTGAAACAAAAGAAAGCCTAAAAATACTAAATAACTCTGCGCCATCAATTTCAATAGTTAAAAAGTTCTGTTTTATAACAGCACAAGTGACTAAAAAATATTGAACCCACACAAAAGAGCTTGATAAACAAGAAATAATCGACAAGAGCCGTAGAATGATGTTAGACTATCAGAGAATAAAAGTATTGGAAGGAGCTGAGAGTAATAACAAACTTTTTATCCGAGCAATCTTTAAAAGCTTTTGCTCCACTTTATGACTTGACAGTACACGAATAAAGATCTATCACAAGATGCTAGAGACTAAAGAACTAGAGGCAACAATGGTTGAATTGAACATGTACTAAAGAAGGCACAAAAGAACTAATTTGACTTAAAAGCTGTCTTTAATTTGTAAAACAACGAGCAAAATATAAAATTAAGACTTTTTGGGTAATAAAGCATGTAAACGAAAATTTTTTTTTTTACAAATTCAATCCCAAATATTCCGGTCAAAACAAAAAAAAGCATTGAAAATAGCGTTATTTATAAAATTTCTTAATTTGTAAAAAAATTAATACATACCTACCATGTTGTTAGTTGAAATCGGGTTATTTAGAGGTCAACAACAAAGTTAAAACATTGTTTGAAATTTTATAGACGGGTTTTAACTTATCCACATGGCGCCTTCGTAACTATACGAAGGCTAACGAAACGTCTCGAGTAACTACTTAGAACGTTATTTCTTGGTCTCAATACTACACAACATTCATAGAAGAAGGTGTAACAAGAATACCTTAATACTTATTAATTGGAAGATAAATCTGCAAAAAAGGTCATTGTCTGGAAAGCAATTTGCAGTTGTGAGCAAGTCACCATTTGACGTAAAGGGAATATTGAGATAGTAAATGCACAGAAAATTGAGCTTAGCAAAACGTTTTACTTTTGTACAAACTTAACTCTATGCCGTCAATATTCTGAAGGGATCAATCAAAAAAATAACTTCATCCGAAGTGTGTGAAGTTAGCACCCACACACTCCTAGGACACTTTTTTCAAATTTAAAAAATGGCCCAATATTGGCTAATTTTAAGGTGCTGTATCTCAAAATCGGTGATGGTTATGGACATGCGGTAAAGTGGACAGGAATCCTTGATGCCTTAATAATAAAGCCTAATGGACATTGATTTCTCGATATCATTTCTTTGTTCATGATATCAGTCTCTGGAACGCAAGCCCTTATGAATTGCATGTGATTAGTAACGCAGATCGATTTAGGAAATATATTGTGTGTCATTTTTCGCGATTGCCTTGACATAATTATATAGATTTATTTATATTTTATTTTTTTTATTCTTGTGATATTTTTGTATATGTTCGAATTTTGGAATATTTCACTTCATAATCTTTGTCAATTTCATATAATTATACTTTCATTTTATACTTAAATAATCTTGATTTTTATGCTAAAATTTAGATTAAATTGTACTAAGATTTTTGGATTATACTTAAATATCTTAAATTTTATACTAAAATTTGTGATTATTCGTTCTTTTTTATTATTATAGTCATTAGTTTGATTTTAGTTTTTAGTTATTAATTTTAAGTTGTTTATGTCATTGATTTCTTGGTACTGTAATATACATATGCTCAGTTTCATACTGCAATATATACTCAGGTCTTGTGTATGAAACATTGAAATAAATGAAATAAAATAAGTAGATTTTAGTGCTAAAGGAAATTTAGTGCACTAATAGTCGCCATTGCCCCACCTTCGCACTCCTAGGACGCTTTTTTCAAATTTAAAAAATGGCCATATTCGGATTTCCTAAAATGGGCTAACTTTAAGGCGCTGTATCACAAAATCGGTGATGGTTATGGACATGCGATAAAGTGAACAGGAATCCTTGATGCCTTATGAATAAATCCTAATAGTCACCATCGCCCCACCCTCGCACTTCTAGGACACAATTTTTCGAATTTAAAAAATACTCGAGTGCGTATTTTTTAAATGTACAATTTTGCTACTTTACGCCTTTATCTAAAACCATTCATTTAATTTTTTAAAATTTTAAAAAATTTGCATTAAAATTTCTCACTTTGCACAATAAATTTACAAACTTTTCCTTTAAAATATTGTATTCTTTCAAAAAATTTAATTCTTTTAACTTAACAGTGCAATGTTAATTTACAGAGAAGCCGCGTTAACAGAAAAATTGGAATATAATTTTGAGAGCTAACTTCACACACTTTTTCATCCGATTGAAAAGTTTTGGACTAAACTAAAATTAATATTTCGACAAATATCTAATGTAACCAAAACTGCAATATATTTGTGCTTCAGGCGAAATAAAGCTATGGAAAAATCTGTAAAAAAAGGGGTCCAAAAGTTTACCCGCAGCTTAAAGAGTAAAATAGTTGCGTACGTCATATCTCGCAAAGAATTACAATATTTTTAGTTGTTTTTAAATCTTGAAAGAAATATCTTTTATTTATGATATTAATTTGATTTGTATTATTGTTTTTTAATACAAGGGGTACTATTCGTAATTCGGAAATAGCAAATAATAACAAATTTTTTTAAAAGAAAATGTCTTTATTATTTTTCGAAATTTGTCTTGATGATCAATACACTTTTGCATTAATTTCTCAAAGGAGTTCTTCAATTCCTCTGGAGACACCTCTAAAGCATGATTTTTAAACGCTTCAACTACTTCTTCGACGCTCGTAAATCGTTGATTATGCAGTTAACCTTTGATTTTCGAGAATTAGAAGAAGTTACGGAGTGTCAAATCAGGACTCTACGGAGGATGAGACATTAATTTGATAATTTGACTGCTTAATAATTCACCTGTTTGACAAGATGTGTGAGGGTGCGCATTGTCTCTCAGAACGTTCCTTAAGCGGAACAGTTTCCACATGATCCATTCGCCCGAAAAAACAGGCAACAATTACACCAATCGACGAGAGCCTTTTTTATGCGATTGATAAATTATGGGGTATCCAATCAGAAAAAAATTTTTTTACAACTAAGTGTTCATGCAAAATCGTATGTATTGAAGTGGAACTAATGTACAAGCATGCCTATATCTCACAATAACTCATATGACGATCTTGCATTCTTCGTTGACGCACTGCATCAATGTTAGATCACGATTGAATTCACTGTACTAGCGATATAATGTGGTTTTTGATGGTGCTTTATTGCCATACGAAGAACTGAGTTCATCGACACATTCTTGTTGAGATAATCTACGTCAAAAGTTGTTAAAAATAATCCAACGAAAACCTTCTCTTGAAATTTCAATTTCTTGGTCAAATTGATTGATTTCTTGACTCACTGTAAAGAAAGCAAATAGCTCTTGTACCTTAAAACGTTGTGAGTACTTTTATGGTAACAAATTTTGAACTTTATTATGGTGTTGCCAGTTTTTAGCTATTGACATTAGTGTTGCCAGTTCCCGAAATATAAATAGTATCCCTCGTAAGATATTAATTAATAAAATGTAAAAAAAATTGGGACTTGTTTTTGAAACATTTTGTTGGACTCTAAAAATAATACAAGTTGATCAATGGGGACAATAAAATGTTCGGTTGTTGTTATAAAATTTGAATTTATGTGATTTATTCATCTTTAAAGTTATACACAGTTATGTGTACTTTGTTCACTGTTTTAATTACTTACACGAATTACCATTCATCTTTTCTTGTTATTTTTATTTATTGTTTTGTCTTTTCTCAATAAGTTGTATTTTCGAATTAAAAAAAAAGCACAATTGTCGTAATTAAACATCCGATAAAAACTCACATTAATTTTATATTATTCCACGCTGTATTAAAACTGAATTACTAACAGTTTGGGTCATTCGCTCTTGAAATTTTTTATGAGAAATTAAGTATTTATTTTCTCAATTCGGGATTGAGTTATGAATCAGACAGTGAATTACGAAAAAACGTTATCGTGTGAACACGGCATAAAATTCATTAATTTTATTTGTTTTAATTATCGATAAAAATACTAGGTATATACACATTTTATTTGCAATTACTGTTCATAAGCTTGAAGGCATACAATCTGCCAATGATTTACTAGTATCCACATGTATTGTACCACTCCAACTTTAGCAATTATTTGAAATCTTTCAAATTGTTCAGTTTTTTATTTACCACTTCTTGTTCCACAAGCTCCTATGGATTCTCTATGGGGTTGAGATCTTATGGATGTGGTGGCCATTTCAAAACTTACATTATTAGCACTTGAAAGTGCATGAAGTAAGTTACCTACGCACTTTGGGTGGTTATCGTGTTGTAGTACTGTGTCTGTCTCCATATGCTATCGAAGAAACAATGATATCTTACCTAACATACCACAGTGACACACACACTATTAAATACATGGTGCATGAATTTACATAAAGCGCTGTTCGAAACTTAAGCTCTCGTATATTACTAATAGATTTATTCAAAGTAAAACATTTAATTCTTATTATCTTAGGTACCTAAATTATAACTATACTATATAAATAATAACAAACATTAATTGATCGATTATGGATGGCAACAGAACTTCAGTCGAAATTTGTAGTTGCCTAAATGCAATTTAGTTGTCAGTTGCCAAACGTAATGCAATTTTCGGCAACTGGCAACGCTACCAAAGTTCTGTTGCCATCCATAATCGATCCACGAATTCTATTCTGTACCAAGTAATACAAAAACAAAAACGAAATTAACTCCTTGAGGACCTGTTCGAAAATTAAGCAGCTTTCACTACTTTGTGTAATAAACTTTGTTTTTTATTATTTCCGCACACCGTTTTTTATGAAATTTGTTAGAATTATTGTTAATATTGATTGTCACTTAATTTTAAGCTCTGCGTCATCTTCGTCTTATTTTTAAGTCGACGTGGTCCAACTTTGCGCTTCAAGAATTAAGAACAATTTATTTTATTTAAATAAAAGAAACAGTTAACCGGTTATTTGAATAATTAATAATTGAAAACCGGTTTTTTTAAATATCTACTTTTCATATTATTCGAAAACCGGTTTTCGAAAAAATAGAATAATCGATCCCCCTAGTATTGATAGAAGTTTACTATATAAAAATTTTAAGCCCATAACTCAATTGGTACAGATAATATTTAACATTAATCGTCAGTAAAAGGCGTGGCGCTATCCCGATGACGGGCAGTGTATAATCATCGCTTGGCAGTATGAACGCAAATTAAGATAACCATTTGCTCAGTTAGTAAACTACCGTCTACTCTAGCCTCACTCGTCGGCATCCTCTGTTTTAGTCCTTAGTAATGGAAACCAATTCAAATTATTAAAACCAGAGATGAAGTTTTATTGCTCGTTACTGTAGTTTTGCTAAAGTGCATATACATACATAAATAAAACCCCTTCAATATGACATACATACACATATATCTGCCTTAATTATTTCATATAAAACATGTGTTCATTTGAATGATTTAAATGGGTGTGTGTGTGTGTGTGTGTGTGTGTTGTGTATCACATAAAAAAATGATTAAGTTAAGAGAAGTGATAGGAAGAGAGATAATAATGTTCACTCAAAAACTTATTTGAATGTGCGTGTGTGTGTGTGTGTTTGTGTTTATACGTGAAATTTAAAAGGGTTTTTTAAACATTTGTTGCTGTAGTTGTTGTTGTTGTTAACATATAAAATATTCATTTCATTAATGATATTTCTTTCCCTAACTTTGATGGTGTTATGCGTTGGCAAAAAAAAAAACAAAAAAGTACTTTAAAGCAATGGCAATAACAACAAAAACTATTAACATAAAAAGAACATAAGGGTGCAAGAGGGGATTGTGTATCTCTCTCTTTCTCATCTCTTATTTGAATTTTTTTTTTATTTCTATTGCCTGTTTTATTTCTGTAACGTTCATATGAATTTTCATAACAAACATATGACATTTGTATTAAAATAGTACGCAAAAAAAAACAAAAACAACGAATATATCATATCTCTAGGGACGGTATTAAAGTTATAGCAAATAAACAACAACAACTACTACAACTATGGCTTAGCAGAAAAAATGTGAAGCTTTTTAGTAAATTGAAAAAGTTTTTTATCTTTTGCAAATATTTTACCAAAACAATTTTTTTTTATTTTTTGATTTGCTTTGCATATTTAAATTTGTATTCGTTTGAATTTTCATACTGGTTAAACACGCTTTTTACAAAAATTAAAATTATAGTCGCTCAAGCAATACTATATAAAATCCTTTAACCGATGTCATAGTATTTGAAACGCAGATATGTAAGTATATAAAGCTAATGAAAGTATAATAGAATATGCTTTTTCTTTTAAAGTTGGACTTGGAAGCAGTGTCGCCAACTTTTTACGATCAAAACGCGCAGACGTCCTACTCAAAAGTTATATTTTATGTAATTATTTGTAATCAAAACGCGCTGTAAAAAAACGTTATACATATTTAAAAACTGAAAAATATATTAAAATTAGAAACAAATTTTTATTTATTTATTTTTTAACAATTTGAACGATTGCTTAAAAATAATATTAAAAACGATTTGTATAGATAAAAACATGAACTTAAAAACCTTCTTCATTTTTGGGTTCAGATGTAACATTATGAAATTACCTATCAGAGGTCTTATGCAAGGTTATGTTCTTTCTCCACTGCTGTTTAAAGTTGTTCTCGATTGTGGGGACTTAACATATAGTTGGAAGACCTGTATTTCGCAGATGACATCTATCTCGAAGCTTAAGGACATTACGAGATGCAATAAAAGCTGAGTTCTATACAGGCGGAATAAATATCTTGCTTTCGGATAAACAAAACCAAAATTATGCTAATCAACGCTAATAGCACAAATGTCTTTCGAATTGCTAACATAAATTTGGAAGATACAGCGTGTTTTTGCTATATCGGTGTTATTCCGTGTGAAGTCTTTTAATGGTTGCGGGTTATGAAATGCGGCTGTGATTGATGTCAACGCATTTTGAAAATACACAATACGGCGCATTTTGAAAATACATCCGGAAAATATTCTGTGAAGGAAGTGCGAAATCAGAACTGAGACTTAGAGGAATTGGCTACTGAATGAAATTCACAGGGAAGCAGAATAATCAGAAGGCCAACCCATTTCTAGAAAAGACAGATTGAAAGATCAGCTGTTTCCCACAGAATAACTTGAAACGGATTAGATCATTGGCTTAGATCGGCGTAGATGGAAAAATTTCTTATGGCCTATGATCACCATGGTATCTTTAAAGGATCTAATAATAAGAACCATTGTAAACGTTTATTTAATAAATTTCCTAGTTTTCTTGTACAGGATAACATATTTATTTTTTTATATTTTACTTAAAAATGTTCATCTAGAATAACGTAATTTTCACAGCATGAAGCATTTTAAGTCCATAGTTTATATGAATAAATAATTTATAGAATTTTGTTACTTTATGTATCTTACAAAAATTTTAAATAGAAAAGCGCTAACCTATCTCGTTTTGAAAAAAAATTCAACTTTTTGGTAGTTGATACGCGCTAAATACAGCGCGAAAGGCTCTAAATTGGCCACACTGCTTGGAAGAGATTAACATCGAGTGAAAACGGACCCTATTAGTCATTTGTGTTCACATACATACTTTTTTTTATTATATTATTTACAGTTATGTATACAAGTAATAAGTAAATAACTCACTCCAATTCGATATATCTTTCATGAATTTAGGACGCAAAATAAATAAAATATAATAAGCAATTTATTAGAACAACTGTCACTTTATAAAGATACGAATAACAAGTATTTAGCTTATAGAACACCTGCAAATTAATATATAACGGTAATCGAATAAAATAAATACTGTTATATCAATATAGAGCCGATAAATTTACTCAATTCAATAAGAGTGATTTGATTATTTGAATTACCCATGCAGTCAAAATGACTGCTTTTGAGCAATATCCATAGGTATACAGCATATATATACATACATATCGTACACTAAATCATGAACAGTCACAACTCAAAATTTGTAAATGTTCAGGAGATGCAAAAAACTGTTTCTAATGACATGGTTTTATTTATATAATCAACCAAAGTTCCACATTGAAGTAACAGAAAACAGTTTATTTATTTTTTGTTTAATTTTGTGTAATAATTTTGCGAATGGCGGGTAATTTTGAGTTGTGACTGTTTAATTGAAAATGTATTACAATTCTTTTCATGTAGTTGTGTTAATCTATCAAATTGTGCTATTTAAACTGAATATATTATTAAATAAATTCAAAATTTTGTTCATTAATAACGTCACAACTCGAAATAATACTATTTATGTGAAATTAAACTATTCAGTTACTCATAATCTCTCTTCCACCACTAAAAATAGTACAGTATGCAAAAACCGTATTCGTAGACCCGATAAAAATAAGAAAATTTACAAAATATTCAACGCATAAGCAAATTTTTGAAAATTTCGTGTCTAGTTTTTGGTTCTGTGACAAAATACAAGTAATATGTAGGTATCTTATAAATCGACCGCTATATGGCGGAGTATTCATATAATGGATAATGGACGTATTCATACACAGTAACAATTTCAATAAAATTAAGAATATTATGCATAAGGATTAATATGAATATTTTGTTGGTTATCCTTTTGCTTTATGACAGCATTGAGACGCCTTGGCATCGATTCCACCAGCTTGGAAATTAATTGTGATGATATTTTAATGCATTCCGTCCGTACTCTTTAGTTAATAATGCATAAGCGGTCCAGGGAACATAGAAACAGTCATAACAATAACTTTTCATGTAAGGAAGACAGTGATCCAGTGATCGTATTCGTTAGAGATTAGATCTGTGATTTGGTTTATGGAAAAAACGCGATTTTGATAAATTGTGAATTGTGACTGTTCATGATTTAGTGTGCGATATATTGGAAATGAAGGAGAGGGAAGGTAATTACAATTGCACTGGTCTACAGCAAAATAAGTCTTTACAACAGCTATATGGAATATAATGATTTTGATGCGCTAAATTCAAATCCGTTTTCAGTTTTTTTTCCATCGGACTTAAATTTTTTTCATGGGCGTGGGAAATTTTTCGCCCAAAATATGGTAGTTATGTCACTATATTTCATCATAACTTGAAAACTACTTGACCGATATTAATGCAAGTACCAGCAAATGTTTATGAACATTTCCTATACACCAACTGAATAAAATTTTTTTGCACTTTCAACAGTTTCGGAGTTCCTCGTAACTTAGTTACGAAAACAATTTTTTTGACGCAAAATTGGAACGATTTATTTCTTTTATTTTTTTTTTTCAAAAAGTCATAAAAATTTTTTCAGAATGCGAATTTTACATTTTAAGAACTTAGATTAAAGCTTAAAATGTTGAGAATAAAATAAGCTATAAATCATGAAAATCGGTTGGCTACTGCTGCTTTTATTCAGACAAAAATTCTTAGTATATAAATTTTATATTTTGAGCAGATATGTTGAAAGCCAGATATGTTGACAGTAAAGTAACTCATAAACGCAGGTGTCTAACTTTGAGAAAAGTTAAGAGCTCATTTTTAATGGCTATGGTAGGTAAAAAATATTTTAGGAATATTTTTATTTAAAGGCGAGAAAATTGTTTGTTTTTGTAGACCAGTGATATTAATAAACGCATTTATATGTTGTACAAAAAGTCACATAACTCTAAAAAATTGTGTCATTATAACATAATTATTTTTCCACTTCAAATTAAAAAGAAGTCAAAGTGACTTCCTTGGCCAATTAAGAAGAAAGCAATCCATTCAAGACCTTAAAGATAGAATTCGTGAAACTATTGAGGACTTACAGCCCCAAGTGGGCGAATTGGTGATGGATAATTTCATGAATAGAATATGGTTCTACAAATGTAACATGTGGCGAACATTTGTCTGATATAGTTTTTCATTATAAATGGCGTACCCATCTCTTTACAGTGAAATAAAAGTCAGATGATTACGATCGACAATGCTCATTTTTTAGCATTTGGAAATTAATCCTCTTATTGAAAGTCCTGGTATTTTTGATGAAAATTTTTATTAAAAAAGAATGAGAATTATTTTTTCTGATAATAATATTTTTTATTATCTAATCATATTGTTTAACAATCTGTTATAAGTATAGCATATATTCAGGAAATTTTTTTAAGTCTGGCATATTTTCTAATTTAAAAACAAAAGCTTGTTTAAGTCATAACATTATTTGCTAAAAGTTATCTGTTATTATTTAACTGTAAACATAGTAATAAATTATGGTATACTTTCAGGATTTTATATATAAATAAAAAACTATATTCTTTGTAAATTTTTCTTTGAAAATGTTTAAATGCTGACTAAAAGATTAAAATGTTTTTACGTACAGACTTTAAGGATCTATTTATGATACCTAATACCAAGCTTGGAGAATAGAGGTGTAGTATACTTTTGTGCTTATAAAGTTATAAATAGAATCTTCTGCAACAAAGAGGTGGTAGATGTTCCAAATGAAAGAGAAATGTTTTTCGCTTTTTATAAATAAATTTCTACAATGGTTATTACTTACACATCCAATTTAATAGTGCCGTCTTGTAAGGCCCTAGATCCTGCGCTCTGCAAATAGTGTCTATCATTTTCACCTAAAAGTATTATTACACAAATTATATTCCTCTGAGTTCTCTATATTGTTTTACTTATCTTTATAGCTTCTTCAAAAAATTTATTTCATCTTATCTTTAAAGGTTAATACGTTAAGCTTCAACCGGTGGCAATTTTCAAATTTTTTGTCTTTTGCACATAAAATCTAAACTTATCAAAGTTTTACATGGTAAAAAGGAACTCATAATCGGTATATACACATGTAGGGTATTTTAAAAGAAATGCAAAAGTTTTTCTATTTATTATTAATCTTTCGAAAAATATCAACGACAGCGGCAGCAGCAATAATAGTTAGTAATGCAGAGATAAGTTTACATATGGGAAATTATAATAACAACAATAACATCTAAAAAAATACAAATAATAAAAAAACTCGGAGATGAAATAGAGAAAACACAATTCCCAGTTAAAGATTAAAATTTTTTCTAACTGGTTGTGCTATGTTCTGTCATTTGTATTGAATTTTCCCTTTTTTTTTCTTTCTTTTAGATCTCTTTGGCAAATAAAATAGCTTTGAATTTTATAGTTTTTGTTTGTTTTTTTTGTCCTTCTCTGTTGCCATTTTTATATATTTTTGGGTCAACAACAACATCAATGATATTAATGTCTCAAGGGGTTTATGAATATGTTTTTCACATTTTTTTTATAACATTTCTGAGTTTTTTGTTTCACTATAAAGCAAAATATTCTTAAAAGTAAAATTTGTAATGTTGACAATTAAAGAATTTTGTATCATCTAACCGATGTGATGCAGTTGTTCATGCTGCTTTTATCTCATTTGGTTAGATTTGATTGAGTTCAGAAAGAAAATAATTTTATAACTAAAAGTGGATAAAATTCTTTGTTTTTGCTTATTTCAATAAAAGCTATCACTACAATAACATTTCATATGTTACATGATATCCTACATTTTTCATCGTAATGTAGACGTTTGTCTTTTAGTTGTTCATAATGTGGCCCAAGTTTGTTGCTTTTAGTTTCTTTATAATATTGTTCTGTTTTAACCTTTTTAAAATGTTTGAGTTCTTTTTATTTTAATACAGTTTTTATTTACTCACTTTTACTTTTTCCACTTTATCTTAATACAGCAATGTGCCTAAGCACGACTTTACTTTATGACTGCAAATTGATAACTAAACTGACGTAGGAAAAACAGCCTCCTCATATACCTAACTGCCTACAGTTTGGAAAGTCCCAATAATATCTCAAACGCTCTAAAATCCTCTATTTTATGTTCGTTAATTTTAAACATGAACGATTGTGTTACCCAAAAATGGTCGAATTGGCAATGCCGTCAAATACACAAATCAGTACGACATTACCAGTGTAACACATTAACAACCTTGGGATCTATTGTGCATCTTCTGGTCTAGTTTGTTCAGTAGATCTGCTGCTTTCCTAAGGACAGCAGTGGATGGCAAACCATAGTGATGGATATATCAGCTGGTGAGACCCTGTCTACCTAAACATTTCCATCTGATCCTATCAAGAACCCAACATTCACACAATAGCCTCTGATGCCTGTGAGAACAGTCTACAAATATCCAATTGTACCGCCATCTTCTGTAGTTTGTTTGTGTTAGTAGTGTGCTATCCAAAGTGAAATAGGTTCGTAGTGTATAGTATTTAGAAACCATATCTTCATTACAAACTTTTCAACTTTAAAAAGCGCTTTTGTATTTCAAGGTTAACACAGTGTGGCCCGCCATTTTAACAGTTGTCACCTTGATAGATTGCAAGCGAAAATGGGACGACATACACTTCAACAACGCATTAAAATTAGTAAAAACACTTTTGGTATCGTCTTCTGGGTTAGTAAGCGTAAAATTGTGGAAATAATTTGAACTCATGGTACCACTTAGTGATGTGGAAAAAAATGATGAACCGAACTCGTGTACGTTACTCAAGAACAATTGTGAATGTTGCTGTTGCAGCCCATATTATTGAGGAAAACCCAGATGTGACCATTTTCCCGCGATCTTTGAATTTGGGCATTCTGCAGACTAAATTACATCGTATATTGCATAAAGACTTAACGCTTTAACTTGAAATTCATAAAACTTCCGTTTTGAAAAATCGTCTGGAAATATGACGCCTTTTTCACCTCAAACTATGTTAACAAGCAAAATAGTCGCGTTAGGGTCTCATCAAACCCCAAACCATTACTGAAAAACCTATTTATCTTCAGCATGTGATTGTTGGTTCAATCAACCTTATTTTTTCGAAAATAAGGCTAAAGTAACTGTTGCGGTTAATGGATTACACTATCGAACGATGATTATTGATTTTGAATTGCCGATATTGGGGAGCACAATATCGTGGTTTAACACCTTTAACGTTTTTCTTTGAGGCTACGTGAATGATAAAAACTCTGTAGATGTCTCACAATCCATTCAAAGCCTTAAGAATGGAATTCGTGAAGTTATTGAGGACATACGGCCGCAAGTGTGCGATACATACTTTAGGGAGATCAATTTAATAAGCTTGCAATGTTACATCTATAACTAAACCATTTTGATTAAGAGCTAATAAGTTTGACAATCTCTTTTAATCTAAGTTTTATTAAAATTAGAGATGACACTGATTTTGAAGTAATATAAAGGGTAGTAGAAATAGAATCACTTACAATTTGAGTGATTCTCTTTGAATGGAAATTTATGTTTCATAATCGTATTATGAATGAGAGAGCGAATGACGAAAAAACGGTGTCGTGCGAACATAGCATTTACTTTAAATATACTCGTAAATGAAGCACTAAATTCTTTGTAATTTTTTTTTAAATGCTGACTAATTACTTCCGTTTAACATCGCTAATAATATAATTATAATTTTAGTGTAATCTAGGGGTGGTTCATCTTATTTTAATGGTAAATTTGAGACATTTTTAAATTTTTTCAAATTTTCTAAAATAACTTTATATAAAAATAGCAAAAAGTAATAAAAAAGAAATATTTGTTTTTAGTTTTATATTATTTTTTTTTAATAATCCTGATATTTCTCTGGTCAATGTCTAGTGGGCAGACATGCTGTCCATCGTGGGCGTAGTGGATCAACGTTGTGGCAAGGTATCTTTTGAACACCGAATTGCTGCTGGAAGTACCGGTGGGTTGTATCGATCGCTACGTTCTCGAAATCGCCTAGGACTATGTGGGTACTTAGTTTCGATTTTCTTTTTACAGGTTTATTGTGGAATGCTGCATCACAATGCGCCTTTTTAGCCTAAGTGGGCTGGTATTTTAAAACATTGTAAATATGTATGTGTGTTTGGATGAAGTTTACTCTTTCGTTTTGCAACGTATTTTTGCAACTTTTCTCAAAAGAAATTCCTTGTAAATCTTCCTTAAACAGTACACTTTGTTTAAAGTAAAATATTTTAAATGCATATTTTTTTGAATGCTCTTGGGTTTTTCTTTAACAGGCATGAGAAAAATTCTTTGTAATTTTTATTGTATATATGGTACACATTTACGATTTTCCTCTGATTATATTACAAGTTTCTTGCGTGCAAATACAATTTTAAAAATTTTAATATTAATAAACTTCTTGCATTAGAAAAACTTAATACTTCTCGTCAATAACATCGTTTCTAAGAAACGAATACATACTAAATTTGAGTTTTTAAATTTATAACATAGCGCCTAGAAGGTTTTCTTCCTTAATCTAATAGCTTTTTTCATATTTCCTGTATTTCATTTGTGTAGTAGTTTCTCTCAACACTAACATCCATCACAATTTGTTGTCTACTTTTAGTGTTATCTCTTGAGATAAAAAAGAAATGGAATTGTTGAGATTGTATAACTTAAGGCATGTTTTTCTGTTCAGTTTACTATTTTTCGAGATTTTTCTTGTTATTGTTGCTTTTTTCGCTCTCGTTTGTTTTTGACAAATGTCAGTAACAAAAACAAAAACAACTTTAACCAAACAAATATTAGTGAAGACTAGAAATGTAAGAGCTTTATTTTATTGTTTTATTTCGCTTTTTCTTTAGAATTTTTTTTTCAAGTCCTGGGATATTTATCTCTTTTTAGTTTTTCTTTGAAACGCTCCCAAACCAATAGACCACTAAACATATCTGTACCGAGATTTTTTGCTTTTTGTGTTTTTTCTCTCTCTCTTCTTATTATTACTTGTGATGTGTGTACAAGTCCTTTAGCAAAAATATGTTTCTTTGTGAGATATTAACGGGTAAAATTATAGCATAGTTACTTGAATTATACAGTTTATGGAAACTAATACCAAGACCCTTAAAAACTCCCGAGTTTCTTGTGATATTATGTTTAAGTGCATTAACTTCTATAGTTTAAAACTAGATAACGCAAAAAGCATTCTTTCAGAACAGTTTGATCTTCCATGTCGTTACATGTAACATTCTTTACTTTAGAACATGCTTTCAGAAATCTGCCTGATTTGCTTCTATCTTTGAGGTAAGTAGTTGGAAGTGGTTGTACCCAAAGAAAGACGCGTAGTTCAGTGTTGCTCGTTGTAATACCGCATCGTATCATTATTGATTACATCATCCCTCATGATTTTCTCGATAGTATATTTGGCTTCGATATACCCACGAGAGACTTCTGGTCTAACAAACAAGAGTTTCCCCAAAATGCCCTTGAGGTTTATACCGTCGGCTCCAAGATGTTGGGCATAGTTGGTTGTGGTATATACATAGAGGGTTCTGACTTTAGATTGTTTTATAGGTTGCTTGACTACTGCAGAGTATTTCAAGCGGAATTAAAAGCCATTCTGTGGACTGTGCAATGGTTGTTGAGTAGCAGGATTTTCCCTGAAAATCTTCTGACTTACTCGGACAGTCATGCTGCTATCAAGTCCATTGAGAGCGTCACCTCCTTGTCCATGAATGACACATGTTTCACAGAAATTTCGTCTCATTCGAAGGTAACTCTCATATGGGTTTCGTGGCAAAGGGATATTGTCGGAATGACACCATATCATTGGTGTCTCGATTACTTGGGTTAGGCTGGATATTCTTATTCCGATGTGTGGTAAGGCTCAATCTCGTTGGCGGCATGAGAGCAGGTGAGGTATCGCTAGGCTTTGTTGGACCGAGCTCAATAAATAGATGACTACATGTCTTCTTTGATTAAATCGCATGGCCATCCATTGCACTATTGCTGTTCTCTCGGGTCATTGCCTGATTGGGAGGCATGCCAATAGACTTGCCATACCATCGCTTGATTTTTGAAGGAGTGGTGGTTCTGCGGAGTAGGAGGAGACTGTCTTTCATCTCATGTGTACAGCCCTTTCTAACAGGCCTCCTATTTCTTATCATATTTGACTGACTTTCCAAAACGAAGGTTGCCACAATAGCGAGATTTGTTTTGGAGCCATAATGGCACTGTGGACATGTGTTTGGTTCAAAGCTTGGAGTATTACAATGGGCCTAATTTGTGGCTTAAGTGGGACTGTTTTCCTCTAGGAGGATCCACCACCATTCCTAACTTGACTAAAGCTGCTAAGTTTCCCAAAGTCAGTCCCCGACAGGTCACTAAGTTTAACTGCATGGTAGAAGCTCAGGTGCTTTGTATTTCTGTTTCATTACGCCGGGCATTTGCCTAGTATAAGAAGCATTTTTACCTCGTCTTTCTCGTCTCTGCAAATACCGACGAAGTAATTTTCCAAGTGCCAAGTGCCTGGTGCTCGGTAAACTATGTCCATTAAATACCCCAACAGTGATACTGAGTGTGCGCCCTTGGAGGTTGGACAGACTTTTCGTGAGCCTATGATGCAGCATCGGCCAGATTTACTACGCTATCTTGCTCGTCTCTGAAGCTGCTCGTCTCTGAAGCTGCTCATGCGGCGTTGACGGAGTCTATCAGCTCATTATCAATCATAAGCTTGCAGGTAGTTTGGTGGTTATGCCACGCTTAGTTAGTTCAGTTTCCCGGTACCCATATTATGTAAATAACGAACTGTTCAGCCATCTCGCTGAGAGATCTGCGGCAGTTTACAACCGTCCTCGAGATCCCAGACCTTTCACAGCCGCCTGGCTAAATCCCTAAGAAAATAAGACCGTTTTCTGTAGGAATCAATAAATAACCGAAAGGATGGTAAAAAATCGTAGCTTTCAATGGAAAAATATTAAATTAAGCCAATAATATTGCTTTCCTATATTGGACCTTACTGTGCAGCATCACTTACTCAATCAAATCAATCTCATCAAAGATTAGGAAGTGAAGAGATGCTTGGGGCACTAATATGGTTAAGGGAGATTTCGCCACATAGGGTGGCTTCAGTCTGCAATTCATGCGTCGCTCTAGTATACGCACGTATGGCAGGCCGGATATGAATCTCCCATCGGAGTTCTACTGGCAATTGTGGACTGAGAGCGCATCTGAAAAGGATGTCGGTCACAAAGTTGAATGATTGTAGAGTGATGCCTGTGTGTTCAGAGATAGCGTAACACATCTTTTGCACATGTAAAGTTCTTAATAGCCTTAGATGAAAATGTTTAAGGAGATATAAGTCTTATTGGGTGACAAATCCACCGGTATAGTTTAAAATCTAATGACTTGCATATCTGTTGAACAAACTATAGACCAGAAGGAGCACAAAAGTTCCCATGGATCACAGAGTCCTGCAAAAATGCCTGGCCGGAATGATGATAATGGTGATAAATAGTTTTGCTTACGCTTCTCTCCCTTTTTCCTTTTAGACATTTCTGCTACAATTTTTTACTTCACTGTACAAGTCTCATTTATGATTAGGTATGTTTGGTTTTGTCTCTAAATTTTCTTTTCACATATTTTTGCTCATTACTGTATACATTTTATTTCCGATTAAGTATTGTTTTTAAGTCTTTCACACATCAATAAAATCAATTGTAAATCTATTTTGCTATAGAAAATCCTCGTCTACAGTGTTTACTGGTGACATTTTCTAACATCCATCTGTAAAAATTCCAAAAACAGTCACACAAATCATCTAAGAGCTGCTTGCTTGTATTGTTATTTTTTTATTCTAAATATCCCAAAGAAATTGTTGCAGTCATATTGTCATATTGTATTCAATTTATTATTTTTTCTTTTACTTTATTTTTTCATTATTACCGTCGAATGGACTCTATTTTATTTTATTTGTTATATTTTTATGAGGCGTTAAATAGAGAAAGTTTTGTGATTTTCTGATTGGATTTTCCACAAAGAGGGGGTGAAAGATTTTTTTGTTTGTTTTCATTTTCATTACATAGAAAAAAATGAAAATGAAAAACATGAAATAAAAATGAATATGAAAAATAGCTGAGAAAAAATAAAAAGAAAAAAGTTAAATTTAAAAAGTTTTATACGAAACAAATTGAAACAATCGAAATAAAAATTTCTTTAAAATCGATTTATGCTGTGTTATCGTGATTTTGCAATACTTGCCAAAACAGAAATAAAAAATATAAAATAACTATAGCATATTTATAGGCTGTTGTTTGTTAGATTAAAAGGCAACAACATTAAAATTTATGGTCCTATTCAAGGTTTAATGACAGTTCCTTAATGAGGTGTCGTTTACAAATTATTATGTTCTGTCCTTGTGTGTTTTTGACGTAAAATTATATTTTATAGAGAATTTTTATAGGCAGAAGATATTATTTTAGGCCGTAAAGCCAATATAGAATCGTCCAAGAAGAGAATTAGTTTTGTAACTGAAATACTTTGTATGCTTAAAGCGATTTCGAAAAATTCAACTCGAGATCAATTCAGTACTGCTCTGTGCACAGGATACTTCGTTAACTTTGATAAAGTTGGAGAAAAGTGAATTTCGTGCGCTGTCGTCAAATATAATCTATTGCAATGATAAGATAATATTGGACGATCGGTAATGTTAAATCAAATTGACACATCTTATTTTCCATGAATGCTAGACAGCTATGCGCTAGTTATGATAAACTATCGATATTTAACGGTTATCGGCAAATTTTATTCAAAACTTTTCCACAAGCAGACATTCTTTTTTAATTTGAAAAACGCATTCAAAAGCTTGGTTTTTTAAAACCGTTTAAGAGATTATTTTGTATAAGATTCGGCAATGGATCAAATAGCATATTACAGGTATAACTCGTTTAATGGCATTCTTGTTGTAAATATCTTTGCGTTTTCTGCCAATGTGTTACCACTGCTCTCTCTTTCCTTTCTACCTCAAACTACAGGGTGTCCGTCGAGAAGATATACTACTTTGTTTAGCCGCCATTTTGGTAAATATTAGTCTTGATAGTTCATATATGGCAGTCGAGAAGTAGAGGCGTTGCAAATTTATTATGGAAAAATATTCAGTTAACCAACGTGTTTTAATCGTTAAAAAAGATCGCCCATGACAACCCCGACGAGGCACATTTTCATTTGAATACTTATGTGAATAAACAGAATAGTCGGTTCTGGACAATGGAAAACCCTCAAATTATTCATCAGTCACTTTGAAACTGAAAACGGTGTAACGGTAACTGTCAATGGAGAAAGATATAGTGATATGATTGAAACTGCATGCTTTTGGCTTGACTAACATGTGGTATAAACAAGACGGTGTCACATCGCATACAGCCAGGATTACAATGGAATTACTGCGAGACCTCTTTCCACAACAAATTATTTCAAGAAATGTTGATGTCGATTGGCCTCCACCACGCCTGATTTGACTGCTCCGAACCAATTTTTGTGGGAATATCTGAAGACCAAGTTTTATGCAAACGAACCAGAAACGCTGGAGCAACTCAAACAAAATATTCGTGAATTGAATTGAATATATCCGCCTAATTGAAAATAGGCCTCATCACTAAAGATGATTTTGTGGACATCTGTCGGACATCATATTCCATTTTTAATTCCCATATTTTTATTAAGTATTGGTATAAGTAAATTTGAAAAAAAAATGTGTTTTTAAGCCGATTTACTTCCTAACCTCAAATTTGCCAACCATTTACATTTGAAACACATACTTCCAGCAAACATGTCTGTACACAGGCATGCGTTACGCGCTATACCTATAAAAAATACTTGTGTACGCGCATACACATGCATTTAAAGTATGTGTATCAATGGGAGTAGAAAAATTTTTAAAGTACATTAAGTACTCTTATGTATGATAAGTATGACATGCGTGTATGGTTGAATAAAAGAAATGGTATGCTTTTGCATCAATGTTTGTGTTTCTTCTTCTTTTTTTTTGTGAAACGCCCAAAACATTAAACAAATTAATATAAGTTTTTTAATAGCAAACTCATTTATAAAAAAATACCTGGTACTTCAGCATAGAAAAATCATAGGGTTATTGCGTTTGTTATTGCATTTTTTAATTCCCATTGCAGTGGTGCTTTTTTTTGGAAATCCCATTGAAGAACACTATCTGCTACAAAAGTCATTAAAAATCTTGTGCGAAAAATTAAAAAAAAAAAAATAATTTTTGCTCTATTTCAGAGAAAAACATTGTCGTACATAAAATATATGTTCGAAGGAATAATACAAACGCTTAATAAGAATATTTACGATCTTTCACTTGTGACAAATTTCCAAAAAAGCAAAAAATTTTCTACACAAATATGGGTTAATAAAATGTGGGCAATTCCCAAAATTAGACAATAAATAATAAGCCAATCGAAGTTTTCATGTTTTCGTAAGCATTTGAACTTTTGAAGTGTACGATATAAGCTTTACTAATAGAGAACCGTGACGAAATATTAAAGAAAACAAATGAAGGAGTTTGCAACGTGCTAAGAAAAACTGGAGTCCAGAAAGATTTTTTAATTTGTAAAAAAGCAAACATCAAATTTAATTTAGTATAAGTGCATTCATTCACAGCCTCATGACAGTACTCCAATATAAATAAATACCGAAGAGAAAAGTGCGAATTTTGAAGCATTCATGGATTTTGCTATAGAAGACTGTCGTCCATTCGGTTTTCGTAAATTAATTCAAAAGTGTACAAATTGGTGGAAAGCATGGTAAAAATGTTAATTTAGACGGCTTTATTCCTAGCGCATGGAAAACGGAAAACCCAATCGATGGCCACAGAGAAAAAATAAATAAAACCACACACAGAATCTTATTACCAATGGTGAGGCTGAAGTTACAATTGATATGTAGAGCGACGATTTCATTAAGAGAAATTTCTCGTATGCCACTTTACACTTCTAAGTGAATTGCGAATATTATAAGCAACCCTTTTGAAGAATTCGTTGTCACTGATATATCGAATGTGGTGTTCGTGACAGATCGCGGAAGTAATAGTTTTTTTTCTAATGCCCTAACCGATACTTTTGAGTCCAAAAATGAATTAAAATGGGTTATAAATGCTTGCAAAAAAATAGTAAAATACTTTTAAAGGGCCAATAAGCAGCACATGCTGGAAACAACTTTGAAGAGCAATTGCCCTACAACGTGGAATTCGAATTTCGCATTATTGAGTCAATTTTCGAAAATTACACAAAGATCAATGAAATTTTTGCGGATAATGTTAAAAGGCGAAGTATGTTAAATTTTAAGTATTCTGTCCTTCGATGTTTGGTAGAGATTTGCAAGGACTTTGAAATAATTTTCAAAAAACTTTAAACGAGTGTGTCTCCTACATTTTGTTTCGTTATTCCATCCCTTAATAAAATAAAAATGATTTGTTCACAATAACGAAGACGCTTAAATTGCGGCTCTAAGGATTAAAATAATGTCGCACTTGTGGAAATGGAGTTCAAATCTATCCATTTTATATAAAGCAGCATTATTTTTATATTCTCCTGCAATATCTTTACAGTCTAATGAAATAAACAATATAAATGAAGTTTGCTTTAACATACAAATATTTATTCGAGTATTTTTTTTATCGTTCTTTATTATTTATTATTAATTTTACATTATCAAAACTTTTTTATTTTATACAAAACAAGCAATACGATTTTTTAAATAAAACTCGTTGAAAGTGTTTTAGAAATAGTCAACATATGAATATAGTCATATTAGCATTACTAAAATGCCAAATATAAAACATTTTTATTAATTGTATCACAGCGGTTTCTCTGTGTATACTTGAGTAGACATATATACATACCCAAGTATAAATATACCCATGATCATACACACTTTACACTTATAAGTAGAGCTGCAAAACAATCGATAGTGCTATCGATAGTATCGATAGTTTTGTTTCTGGCTGACCATCGATAGTTTTTTTTTCACTATGGATACTATCGTCAAATTCTAAGAGTAAATAAGAAGGCCACTACATGTAGTCAAGGCCACATTTGAAAAAAATTTTCGCGCAAGTTGTTAGCCGTCTGTAAACTTTTATACATGGGGACATAGTTTAACAGTTTTTTAAATTTCTATTTTTCAAACTCAAATAAAGTATGAATTGTAACTAAAATATATTCGTACATACGTTTATGCATTTGGTCCAAGCAAATTAATCATCGTTTCGTCAGAGCATAGCATGTTGTTCTAACTATTACGGTGCAGGTTTGGCTTCTGTTTACCGAGAAACGATACATTTCGAGGACTCTTACCCATAAGTCCAGCTTACATTAAATTTTTCTTATTGTGCGACTTGAAACAGGAAAATAAGTTCATTTCTGGGACTTATTGATAACTTGAAGCGATTAATCTCTGAAGTACGAATTAAAAGTTTGTCAAAACTGACAATTGTTCTTCTTTCTTCCCATAGTCTCTGCAGCTTCCCTTCACTGGATCTTATTAATTACTTTAGTTTTGGAGCACTTCATTGTCTGAACAATTTTGGCTATATATAAGGATTATTCTTCTATCAAAAATCTTCAGTACATCAAATTTTGTGACATACTGAAAAAAATAAAGTATCCCTATTATTTGCTTCAACACTGAATATTTATTATTATTCTTTCCCTTCAACTTAAATTCTAATATTGTTACCACAAGTAGCAATTAAAAGGATCCGATAGTATCGATAGTTTTTTTGCAAACTATCGAAACTATCGAGTTGGCCGACTATCGATAGTTTCGCAACTGTACCAATAAGTGCGGGTATGACACGCACTTCCCGCAACTCCTATCGGTATATTTTTAACTTTATTTCTAACTTTACTAACTCATACATGTTTGACCACCAATACTTTAAAAGTACACAAAACCATATTTCTATCTATCTCTGTTACGTGTCACACAGCTCAAGCTGTATTGAACATGTCCTAACATTGTTTGAGGACATGGTCGGTGATGTAAACTGGCCACAGAGATCGTGCGATTTGACCCGACTAGACTATTTCTTGCTGAATTTTGCAGGTCACTGCGAGTCAGCCACAAACCACAGTGACTCTTAATATAGGCGCCAGAGTCAAGGAAAATAGAAACATCGGCCATAGTGCTACTTAGCGCAGCTTTAGCATATATTAATACGATGCTATCTATATTCCATAAAAAAAAATGTTGATGATATTTCACACACACTTTGTCTTATTTAAATTGAAAGATAGGAAGCGCTAAATCCTTTAGCGGAATCAGTTTTTCTGGATAATTGCAGTTATTAGTGTATTATCAAAATTAATCAACTTTTTAGATAAATTTAAATATTAGTTCTCTCTTTAAAAGTCTTTAAATTTAAATTAAACATTAAAAACAATGCAAAACTTTTATTATTATTATTTTTTAATTTCTAAAGCCATATTTAGCCTAATTTATCTTTTCGTTTCATTCTCCCATTGTTGTATTAAATATAATTAAAAATATTGTATAAAAATATGCTCAGTGTTTCGTTTTTTAATAATAATATTAATAAAATTTTATTAATATTATTGTAAAAAGTACTGATAACACAGTATACTATAGTTTTAATAATCATAATGATAATATTTAAGATAAAATCTAAAAACCCAAACTTTGTGTAGAAATAATGAAACTTTTTTTAATTTTTAAATCCTTTTTTAATTTATAAAATGAATTTGAATTTGAATGAAAAATACAAACAAATACAAAAAAAGAAAAGCTCCCTTTGTTGTAACATAAATGTTTTTAAAAAAATTTAATTTATTTAATTATTTTAGGATTTTTATAAAAACTAACGTACACACACATGAACATAAAACCACTACAGCTTAAAACCACATTAAACGTATATTGTCTTTTTTCCTCTTAGTTGAAGGGCGAATTAACAGGAAAATATAATGTATAAACATATCGTTACTGGGGGTAATAAAAGATTTTTAGAAGGTTTAATGTCTTTTAAACTATTGAAATATAAAATAATAGCGTAACCCCTGGCAATGCTATCCCATTAAAGTTGCACTATTTTAATTCAATTTGTTGTATTTAAAACAGAGATCCTTTTAATGCGACACTGCTTAGGTTACAACTTATCTATTGCTGGACTGCTCGTTCTGTCGAATTTTGATCAAGTGGCGCATATTAGTTTGTTTCTGACAGCCATTATGTTAAACAACCTTGGTGAAGTCAATACCAAGGTTTTTATGTATGTGCGTTTTTTGTAGGTCCAATGGCTCGCGAAATATTAACGTTAGAATGAACCCCTTTGTATATCAAACGAAATTTATTACAGCATTTGAACTTTTTGACAGTTAATGTATCCATATATAAAAATGTATGTGCTTTGGATGTATATTTGTTTGTTATTTTGTTTGTTTGTGCCTTATAGGCAGCTAAACCTCTGTCCCAATTTTCTTCAAGTTTTTTCAGTATATTTCTGTATGTGTGGAAAACCATAAAAAGTGTCTATATCTGGCAAAAAATGTTAACAGAAAGATTCTCTAAATTTGGCCCAAATAGATTCATAGTCAAGCCAAATCATCAGACAAAAAGTTTGTGGACGTGATGCCTCCCATACAATTAATTTTTGAATGTCTAGAGAACGGTTAAAGCTAAAGCTTCAATCTGAACGACTTCGCAGTCAATGCAACTCAACAGTCAAAAAGTGGGCGTGGTACCTTCCGTACAAACTAAATATTAATGTCTGCATATCTTGAGAACTGTTAAAGAAAAAACATCAATACAAGTCACCAGGCAAATAGTGAGCAGAATTGGACAAGTGGCCGTGATACCATACAATGTAAATATTAATTTTTGTATATCTTGAGGACGGCAATAGTGAAATTTTCTAAATTAGGTTCAAACAACGTCGTAAACAATACACATCATCAGTCAATAACTGGCCGAGATTGGAAAAGTGGGCAGGACATCTTCCATTCATACCTAATATTGATTTTGTATATGTGGAGAGCGACAACTATTAAAACTTCTTTATCTATCCACATCAGCTAAAAAGCGGGAATTACATAAATCACACTGGATAAAAGCTATCTATGAACATCCAGTGTTTTTGAGGAAAGTAAAAATGACTGGATTTTGACCGGAAGTGGACAAAATGGGGAATAAGGGTAAATAATTTAACTACGATAACTTTTAAGATAAATGGGAGCGAAGCATGCCGTGTTTGCACTCGGAAACACTGATACTCCGCGACTGCATTAGCAGTTTCTCTACTCATCTACGAAGCTTTCCACTCGTATTATTACAATAGCCTTAAAGCGCTAATATGTTACCTCCCAAAGAAGTGATTGGCTATGTTCATCCTGCGCTTTCACGTCTTTTTGTATTAACTCTCAAAACGGTATCTGAGCACTCTACTCGTAGTAACTGTGGGTGGTCACGTGACTAACAAACCAACCATTTTCAGACTCAAGTCAAATGATGACTACGAAGTATGAATCAACTTCTTTAGAATTTGTAATAAAAATATATAAACCGGAAATAAGCAAAACCGGAAAATTAATTTTTTGATCGTTTCGTACAAATATTGTTACGTTTTAGCCTTTGCAAAAACATTGGAGTTCTTTTTAATAGCTCCAAAATAAAACAAACACCACCTTGTTGTTGTTTTACAGTTTTTATTTCCTCGCTTTATCTTAATACAGCAAATTATTCAACTTGCACTTAGTATTCGTTTATACAACAATTTTGTTTACGCCTAAACACGACTTTAGCTTATGACTGCAAAACGATAACTAAGACGACGTAGACAAAGCAGCCTCTTTATATACCTAACTGCCTACAGTTTGGAAACTTTCGGAAATGTCAAATGCCGCTAAATACACAACCCAGTACGGCATTATCAGGAAAACATATTCAAAAACTTTTCAGAAATCAATACACTAAAATCCTACAATGCCGTCCCTGATGTGGTGTATTTTCTTTCTAGACATTTTTATTTTCGTAACAATATGATAGAAAATAATGTAATGCTTTTATGAGAGCTCATTGAAGCTCCTACACCTTAAGAGAACTCTAATTACAATCTGAGGTTTTACTGTAGTATATCCTTCTTGCTCAGTGAAAAAGGATTATCTAAATTTATACTGAAGCATTAGTAGCATTGGTTTTACTGGAACTCCTCATCGTCAATAGGATCTTCCTACAGTTCAAACTAAAATAACAGCCACTACCTTGAAATACACGGCTAACTACCGGTTAGGAATTGAAGTTTCTAAAGCATCAAGATACTCTTTTTAAACTTCGAAAGTTCTTATTATCAGATTGTGGAAATATATTAGGAAGCAGTTGCAAATATTACAAGTTAAGATGATTTTGGAACATGCGTCGGTTATTTGGATTCCCTTCTATAGGATTCATTAAAGTACAAAGTCGTTTTTAAAATGTTTGGTTGTTCCCTTGGAAGCTCGGTATACATAAGTTTAAAACGATGTAAACCGACTTTTTGTGATCTAAGTTCTACAATATTTCTATTTAGTTAAGTTGCCAATGAAGCGATGTTGCTGATATAGTTCTAAAATATTTACAATACTTAGGTATACATAAATAGTTTGTAGCATATGTAACTGACATGTAAAGTCCAAATTTTTTTTGACACATCCTATTATTGTCATACATATCAGTATGATTTAACTCTGTATAACATAGATACAGATATTTATTAGTATCTTTACCACATTTATTTGTTTTAATTTTTTCTATGCCTATGAGATTCAAAACTTTAAGTTGGCAACACTGCTTTATATGAAAACCCATTTAACATCTCTATTGTTTAGTTTGCTTTGAATAGACTTACACCATACATATGTATATATAAAGCCATACTTTATTTTAATATTTTTTTTTCTAGTTTCAACAAAAAACCACAATAATAAATCTGCATTATTATCGATGCAACAATTATTATTATATCATCATTATTATATATATATATATATATATATATATATATATATATATATAAATGTTGTATATTTATATATATATATATATATATATATATATACATATATTTATTTATTTTTCCTTATCTTTATGTCCTATGTGGTCCTTGTGGTATTTCTCGGCAATCTATTTTATTTATTTAATTGTCTATAAACGTAAATGTACAGACGTTTTCATTGCAGGATATTAAATATTTCAAATAGTCTATTGAGAATTCTCTCAAAGTGTATTTCCAATTACTAACAAATGATTATAACGAAGAATTTAATGTCATATTGAATTTAACATTTAATATTTTGAATCTTAAATACAGATTATGCATATATGAATTGGTCTGTGTAATCAAATGTAATTGTAGTATTGTTACAACAACTGTCAAGGTAATGACAATGGTTGACAAAAATAAATATCATACTTTAAGTTATTCTTTATAAACAAATAGCAATTACTTTCGTGTACTAAAATTGTATACATCTATCAACATCTAATAATAAAAGTACATTACTCCGATCTCGAAAATTTTCTTTTCTAAATAGCAATAAAAAAATCGTCTTAGACTCAAATTATTTTCTTAGATGTCTGCATTAAAATATTTGTCTTATACCTATGGTGCATATATTATAATCATACGTGTAATATCAATTTTCTTAGAAAATTGGTGGACAATGTTTTTTCGTAATTGGCTCTCTCAAGCCAAGTCCCAATTAGGAGCCGAGTTATATAATTCCCCATGCAGAATTTATAGAGCTAATCAGTCAAATTGTAAGTAATTGAGTTTAAATTACCATGCGGATTACTGCAAAATCAATGTAATCTTTTTTTTAAGGGGTGTTTGTCCATGTTAAATTTGTGTATTTAATTGGCTAATCATTTTTTATTTTTGAGACAAAATGTACCGGAAAATTAAACAATAAATTCAAATAAATAGAAAAAAGAAGAACCATCAAAACATATTACAACGGTATCATGCGAACAACGTAATTCGTATAAATAATTCAAGCATAGTAACACGAAGTCTCGTGCGAACTTTGTATATGGACAGAGCTTACAGAGTATGTATATTTTGTTGAAATTGCCGTTTTATGCAGACTAATGTCTTACCGTTTTGATGCTGAACCACGATCACATTTTATTAGCCCGCTTGACCACGACATTCGATAATATAACATCACCCTCGAATGTTTGGCAAACATTTCTCTGATAAAACATTCGAAAACGAATATTGGAAGTGAAGCGAAAAAGAACTCATAGAGTCCACCCGTCACTCAGTTTGTGGCAGCAAATCTTTCGATCGCGAACGCTCAATTGTAATATCAATAGCAAACCTTTAGCGAACCTTTATCAAAAGCAGATTCAGGCAAGCATCTGCTCTTCTCTTGCATTTTCACACGTACGTAGTCACACACATAGGCAAAAAATAAGCAAAAATGAACAAAACAAGTACAAAAACACAGTACAAAGTGAGTGAGAGATTCTAAACTACTACCACCGTTTGCCGTTGCTTTTGTTTTGCATTTTTTTTTCGCCGCTCAATGTTAAACTTTAAAGAAAAGTAGAAGAATAACAGCATATACCCGATACGCGTGTTCATTCGTCGCTGTCCCGCTTAACCACGACAGTCGATA
Organism: Wohlfahrtia magnifica; assembly: GCA_023159175.1. NCBI lineage: Eukaryota > Metazoa > Arthropoda > Insecta > Diptera > Sarcophagidae > Wohlfahrtia > Wohlfahrtia magnifica. Next base: position 5,929,287 of record JAKWBJ010000222.1, on the reverse strand, counting down.
ATAACATCGCCTTCGAACGTTTGGCAAACATTTCTCTGATAAAACAATGTACCTTCATAAGAATATCATTCGATTAAGTGCGTTAGAAGGAAAAACGTTTTTTATACGGAAAAAAAATGATCTGGCAAGATGGTTTCTAAACTAAAATTTGACAACAATAAAATAAAATAGATAAAAATAAATGTACACCAATAAAGGAATTTTTTTTTTAATCTTAATCTGATTTTTAGCAAGAGTATGTGAAATTAGTTTAATAAAAGAAAGCTTAAGTTTGAAAGAAAAAATACATATACTCGTAGTTTTCCTTCTAAATGCATCATTTGTGCATTTATCCCAGGTTTTTATAAATGCGTCAATTCGCTTAAATTATTTCCCGCTTAAATGGGTTAAAATCTTGGCATTTTAATATGCGTACATCGACAGCCTTAATAAAGTTAGAAGAACATTTCCGAGGTTGGAAAATTTATTCGTTAACTACACTTTTTATATGGAAATGAAACATGGCTTTACAATGAATCAATGTGGCGGAGACTTTAAATTTTGATAAACAAAAGCCTGCGCGCTATAAATGAAATTTTTTACCAAAAAACCGTAAAAAGATCAAGACCTCTGAAATTAGAGCAACGAAGACCCCAAGAGGAAGTAAATAAGCGGGAAGACAAAGCATGAAATTAATCAAAATCATAAGGAAACAATATATTAAGTTTGAAATACTCGTATCTTGTTTAAGCCCTATGAACCCACGAGGAATAAACAAGAGATAAACATGAATATAATTAATATCGATTATGATTCCAGCAAAATAGTAATGATATTACTTTTGGCTACTACTGTATTCATCGAACTCATTGAAGCATTAAATTGATTTGAAATAACATATTATGTGTATACATATGTAAAATATAAATTATAAAAAAAATTGTATCTGATGCCATCAGTTTTAAGTGTCTTTTAAATACTCGTATACTTTAAGAATTATACAATTATTTAGTAGAATACATTATTATTAAAGGGTTATCATAAATCACAATCGATAATAATATTTAATTATTTTAAAGTTGAATAATTTAAAATTAAAGAGCATTATTCAGTAAATTCGTTATAATGCCTGAGATAACTTCAACTGCTTATAAGGGCACAGCAGGTGCTGCTTGTCATTGATGTTTAAATTCAATATCAATAGCCAGTATTGTTGAAAGAATTTAAATATATTTGTAAATAAGTAAATAAGTAAATATGTACATATGTACATATGTTTGTATGCTCAATAATATGATAAAATAATTTACATTATTTTAATTAAATCTTCTGCAGGAAAGAAAAACATCACCGACAACATATTTTTAAGTGAAAATTTACATTGAAATGATGGTCACAATGGAAAATAAATAATTATTGCAGAAAAATTTCCATGAATTCTAAAGTTACCAAAACAAGAACAATGAGTATGAGATGGCCGGATGTTCGTCTAGGGTTGCTTGAACTCTCCCAGAGATTCTGTGATATGGAAAGGTAGCTGAATGATCTTTCTTTATAGCCGAATAAAGGTGATCTAAGAATAAAATCCTAAATCAAATGAGCCGCTGAACATTTATCATACTCAAGTTTAACGTGCAGATTGCATTGTATTACCCAAGTATCATTATTGCATACAGCGGTTAAACTCTAAAAATTGTTGAGAATTTCCGCAATTGCGCAGGGAATGGAACTCAAGCACATACAGTGTCAGAGCATAAATACATCATTCGCGCAACATTCCAACTGAAACAAGGGAGATTGCTCTCAATCAATAAGCTGAACCCTATTCTATTTTTAAACTTATTGAAAAACTTATTGAAATTTTGTTTTAGGAAATTTGTTAACATGCCCTTACGTACAACCCTCAAACCTATTCAAACTACAGGAAATATACTCTTTATCTCATAGTCTTGGAAGAGCCTTCGGAGATGTTAGAGATATAACCGCACGTCGACAAAGAAGGACTCAACTTATTGGGAGCCCACACCCAGTATAGAGACAGCTCGTAATCAGATGTTTGTTTATATATAAAGATCTGTTCATAGAGTTGTCAGATCTAACTAAGTTTTCAGTCCTAAAAATTTGCTGACAACGATCAGACAATGCAAAATTGCCACCTTTGTGTATATTATCGGTTCACACGGAAAACCTGGCAATCACACTGAACGTATTTTTTTTTCTGGCAATAATGTCGTTGTCAGATATTAAAAATTCGGGCATCTGACAATTTAACAATGCTTAAGAAATTATAGTCTGTTTATAAGACTATAGTCGTGGTACTAGACGATGGTCTGCATTTAATATATGTATCTTTTCAAATTCTAATTAATTTGTCTGCCAAATTTCTGCCCAAAGAGAGCTTTGTCACTCTAGGGCGGCGATAAGTCCGCAATTCGGGAGTCGTTCTGTGGTTCTCAAGTATGGCAGGCCGAACTGGAAACTCTTTACGGAGCTTTTTATGGGTCACTGTAGACTAAAAGCGCAGCTGTGCTCACAGGCAATAAAGACAGAGAAACACATATTGTATGAATGCAGGGGTTCTTGATTGATTTAGGTGAAAATGTTTAGGCAGACATAGGGTCTCACTGGGTGACATATCCACCATTATGGTTTTAGATCTGCTTGTGTTCATTAGGAAAACAGCAGATCTGCTGAACAAACTATGGACTGGAAGGGGCACAATAGATCCTATGGGTCGCAGTGTCTTGCAATAGCGCCTGGTTTAAAACTCTGTCATCTCTTAAGCTTTATGAATACTAAGATCAACTGTGGACTTTTGGATGACTCCTCCATTTTATATGAAAACTTTATCATTGTGTCGTTTATCATTGTGCAGTCTGTGTATAAGACGATAGTCTTGTAAACGATAGTAGTCTTTTTATGAAACAGCAGTCTACGTAGAATGTAGTCTGTGTATGTATAAGAGTATGCATGAGATGGAAGTCTCATAAGATAGAAGTCTATGTATACCATGGAAGTCTGTGTGTAATACGGTAGTCTAAATCGAGACGATCATCTGTGTGTACAACAGTATTCTGTGTATAAGGCGTCAATCTATCCTTAACACGTCAGTCTATACATAAAACGTCAGTCTGCGTATAAGACGTTTGCCTGTGTATAAGACGGCAATCTTTGTTTGAAACAACAATTTGTGTACAACACTCTAATCTGTGAATTAAACTGTTGTGCATGTATAAGACAGCAGTCTGTGTTAAGACGACATTTTTAGACGATGGTTTTAGCAAAATGTAGTAGTGAATTAGACATGACTTGACGTAATGTCATAGTTGCAACTTAAAAAGCAAACTTACAGGCAACGCTGTGTTCGATTAGTAGTGACATACCATAACGCAGTAACCAATCACTTGAATTATGGTTGTTACAATTATATTTTTTTGGCTTTATGTTAAGTCAAATCTAACTAAACTTTAAGACAAACAGTTATAAAACGACAGTCTGTGGAGAAGGCCGTCTGTGCATAAAACATTATTCTAAGGTAAGTCGTTAAGTGCTATTATTATCGTATCATAATTACGATACGTTACTGCAGCATTTTGTCAAGCAGCCCACAGTGCAATCATTATTAAGAATTAAAATAGACCATAATTGCGTACGTATATATTAAATATTTAATAAAGAATTTATAAATGTATGCCAGTAGATAGCGAAAATATGATTCTTTTGTCTAATAAAATCGCAATTCAATGAGATTTTTATTTTGTTTTTCGTTTTAATATTTTCATTAAATTGGCTGACGCTCTCTCTACCACATACACTTTTCTATTGTATATTAAAAAATAAAATCCATATGCTTAATATCTCATTAAGTCCATAATGTGTCATTTATATATCAAAACTTACGAGTAATTGTGGCTGTATAACAGATTTTTTCTTCCAATATATGTACGTTTGTTTGTATATTCAATTGTGTATACAATATGATTGTGTAATGAGGAGCAGAGTAAACATATGGCATTTATTTACATAAAATTATACATATACGTATGTAAATAATTATGTATATGTATTTACATATTTGAATGAGTATATTGTATGTACGTATAGATTTTATATAAAATAGTGAATAAGAGTACAATGCAAATACGTCCGCATATATAGTAGAAATGCCGAATGTAAGGACAAATCATTTCATTTTAATATTATTTGCATTTTATGAGTACAAGTCTTTCTCTCCCCCTCTCTCTCTCTGGTTTTCTCTTTTGTCGTTCCTTTAGTTTGTCTCTGCATTATCCCTCTGTCATATAAATGATTGGAAGGAAAAAAATATTTTTGTAATAATGGGTAAAATCTTTTTTTTTTACAGCTATTGCTTACTAGTTAGTATTGCTGGAGATTGAAATACTTACTAATATTTTGTACTGATGGTAATAAAATCTTTTAAATATTTTCGCTAAAAATAGAAAGAATATAAAGAAAGATTTATTCAAAAGTTATACGAACATTATTTTGTATAAAGAGAGAAAATAAATAATTTTTTCATAATTTTTTATCTGAAAATGAATTAAAAAGTGAGACCGTTAACTAAAATTTAAAAGTTATTTTCAGCATAACATGGGCTGAAAGGTCCCGAGCCTAACACATAGGCAATGTTGACCACAAATAAAACTACATGAAGTAGACTTCGAATGCTCCCACATTTCCACCGTATACGCCAGATTTGGCTCCCAGCGACTACTGGCTGTTTGCAGACTTCAAAAAATGCTTGCCGGTGAGAAATTTGGACAAATGCAGAATGCTCGAATAGCTGAAACTGAGACCTATTGTGAGGCAAAAGATAAATCGTTCTAGGAAAGCGGTATTGAAATGCTAGAGCGGCGCTGGAATGAATGCATTGCTGGAGATTGCATTCATAAATAAATCTAATTTTTAACAAAAAAAAAAAAAAATGTTTTCTTTGTTTGGCCCGGGAATTTTCAGCCCATGTGTTAAAATGGTCTGCATATAACAGAGGAACCTAAGTAAATAGCGGTATAAACATAGCCGTTATGCCCCTTTTGGTTTTAAAAGACATCTATCTTTTTATAAGACAGCGAACTGTATGTAAACAGTAGTCGGTGAATAAGAAGATCTTCTATGCATTTACCTTGGCTTTGCTAAATTTTGGCTATAGAACGATTTCGTTCCTCGTCACTACAAAGCGTTCAATTCCTTTGAAAGGTTTAGCACATACTGAATAAAAAGTGCAAAGACAGGCCACTAATCCATAATCTCGTAAGGAAATTTATTATTTTATTTCTAAATAGCTTTTCATAGCTGTACATTCTCATACACACCATATTAACTGCCATTGTAATTGTACACAAATACACACATACAATATTCATAAATTTGTATTCCTCATATGATGGCACTTTCATAAGAAGAGTCCTGATGTGTGATGGGGTTCTACATTGTGAGGACTTTATTATAATTTTTAATATTGTTTGCGTTCTCTCTTTATACGAGTAAAGAAAAGTATTAAAGGAAAATATTGAAAAATCCTCAGCTTTATTAACTTTTACTAGAAAAGTACGTGCTAGGGATGCATTTTTATTTACAATACAAATTTTCTTTTATTTGCTGCATTCCAATGAAGGAGATAATATTGGCTTTTAAGTATAATAAATTTAAAAACAGGAATCTTTTTATGAATAAAGAGAAAATGGAAATTAACAGGAGTATCATCTAATTTTTCTTTACGTCACTCCTCTCTTTGTTTCAATTTCCTTAATCAATTTGATAGTTCAAGCCAAGTAGATGATTAATCCGCTGTGGCTTCCTCCATATGATTTTTTTTTCGTAGTGATAAAGACCCTTGCTAAACGGTGGTGATCCCTACTTTAGCATTGTAATTTTTTCCCAGTAGGTGGCGTGTTTTTCCTGATCATTCGTCTGATGTTTTTCATCATCGCCAGAGATATGCGGGAAGGTGGTGTCTTTTATTTATTTTTTTTAGATGGAGTTGTCTGGAGGGAGGCCTTTTTATTATTAAACATTCGAAACCACAATTAATTTTTTTCTTGGTCATGTCATGTCCTCTGCTGATGCTCGAACCTGGGTCGCTTATGTTGTTACGCGTGCGCTTTAACCACTACACCACGCCACCCCCGCAGCTCATTTTGGAGATTAAATCCATAGTCATGTAGCTACATTTTGCCATTTTTTTTCATATACCGAAGTTTGATTTTAAGACATTTCATTGACCTTAACAACATTACAAAATCAGACAATAATTGAGATATAGGTGTGACGTGTCATTCTTAACTGTAGACAATGAAAACACATTATTCAAGAATTTTAGGGCGTGAGATCCACTACAATATATATACACATTTTTTGAGTGTCAAAAAAATTGCTTCGGTTTTTTAGAGCATTAGAAAAATTGAACTTGCTGACAGTGATTTCAACAGGACGGAGCCACATGTCACACAGTGCCCGTTGTAATTGATTTATTCAACGAAACTTTTAATTGGCCACCAAGATCGTCTAATTTAATCCCATTGAATTATTTTGTTTTCGGTTAAGTCACTTGTCTACATCGATAAACCAGAGACAACTAAACAGCTGGAAATCAACATTCTAAAAGCTATTGGCGAAATACGGCCGCATATGCTGTGATCAGCTTGTGAATATTGGTGTCCAGCGTTGGACAAACTCATATTTATATATTAATGTCATGAAATTTTCCAATCAACAAAGCCCATTGGTATTAAAAATATATTTCTTTGATTTATTATGATTTACACTAAAATAGAATGTGCTATATTGATCGAGGCCAGCTATCATATTTTGTCAGAGAAGATATGCCCCCTTCAGAGTTACCATAGCATTCCCCAGGAACCTTATTCTTTAGACCGAAATATTAGGGCACTCATTCTTGTTGAATAGTAACAGCTTTCTGGCTTGTTTTAGACCGGTGGCACTCCTCCAAACCCAGGCCTAGAAGTTAACCCTCGCTCTTAAGTATCTCACAGGGCAAAAAAAAATTACCAAGACCCAATAAAAACCTTTGTTTGCAATACAATCAGCCCTTTCGATTTCAGAGTGGCCCTCATGAACCGGATTTTAATAAAGCGTAACCTTATTGTGAATGCCATATTCATTAAGAGATGTCGTACAGTCCTAGTAACATTTGACTAGAACCCACAGATAGAGTTGCCAGATCTTTTGTAAGCTTTTTGCCAAATAAGGTATAAAGAAAATTGGAGGAAAAGAAACATTATTGTTTTGAAGCACTCACTGATCGCCGGGCAGCTGAAATGTTCGAATATATGATTTATGGGTTATTTTATTTTCAACATACCTGGCTTTCATTTAAATGCTTAAAATGTAAATTTTATACTCAAAGAATTTTTTATAACCTTTCGTAAATAAAAGAAAGAAAAAAATCCACTAATTTTGTAAGAAAAACATTTTTCCGCTAATTTTGATCAAAGTTAGGTACCTGCATTAAATTTTGAAAAAAAGAGGATGTGTTCCATTATTCATCAAAGCCGTAATAGCGAATGCCATATAAAAAAAGCCGTATAAAAAGCCGTATAAGAAGAGTGTGTTCATTGTTATTACTAAAACTTTTTTTTTTTAATCTGAAGAGACATAATTAGAGAACAAATTAATTTTTAAGTAATTCACAGAGTAACTGCAATAATAATAATATTTGAATGATTTGCTCTCAAAATTTTGTATGATGAATTATGTAATTGGGCTTTTAATTAAAGGTTAAATTATGAATGAGATTGGGCAAATTACGAAAAAACGTTGTCGTGCGTACATAGCATCATAAGAAACCTTCCAATTGTGTAGAAGAGGTTTACATAGTGTTCAACCCATGAGCCAGATAGCGTAGTACTGAATTGAAACTGAGGTGTCTTCGCCACAGAACTCATATTTTCGCTATTAAATTACATAATATATAAGCTTGAGTAACTTCAACTTTCTTCTTTCATGTGACTCAATTATCGTGATTATCCTTAATTTTCGCAACCCTTTTTTGTATAACAAAGAACTTAAAGAAGTAAAAATTACAAAGCCTTAAGGAGAACAAACAGATTACAATAAGCCTCATTTACATTTAAACTGAAACACTGACAAAAAACATATTTTTTTTCTCACTTTTGAAATGAAAATGACAACCTTAAAAATATAAAGAAGGACAATGGAAAGGCTGAAACTGGGTTACAGGATGCTACGCACATATACATATAATCCGTTTTTATTTTACTTTGCATGCCAGCGAAATGATTTTACTAATTTTTCTTTTAATTTAAGTTTCCTTAAAAACAGTTTGTGTTTCAGGATATGCCACACATAGCTCAATACACAACTACTCTCATACCCGTACTCATATTCAAATTTGCCACTAAAATGTAGGCCACATTTTAATGATGCTCTCAGGCTGTGGTTATGAAAATATGAAGAAAAAAAAAACAATTAATAATGTCCTTTTGCTTCAGTATCCCTTTTCTTGCATATTTATTCTAAAACAGAAAATAGAAAAGGAAACTGAGGAAGAGAGGAACAATAAATGTCATAAAAATGAGAAGAGCATATTTAGAAACATACGTGCATGTTTGTTGGTCATGGCCTTAATAAAATCAATTGTTGCACAAGGATATCCTTTCTATGCAAATTAATAATATTGTGGCTTTAACCGGACGGACACATTGGGCCGCATCGAATGCCTGCAAAGAATTCATTTTGAAAATATTTCAATTGAAACATTTATTTTAATATCCTGTAATGGAATATTTTTCAGATAACATGTATTCTTTTCATTTCCTTTGATTTTAAGCTGAATGTTCAAATAATTTTTTATTTTTGTTCATATAACTTTATTTGTATTTTCGCCCAAAATCGATTTCAAATTTTACCCTGACCTTTTTATGGTCATTCAAAAATGTTCGAAACGTCTTGTTTTGCGTTGTTATCTGTTGCCATTGGATGAGGATGATCATGATTATGATGATGATACTGATGACGAGACGATGACTCGTATTGCTTGAGTATGGTTTGGTGTACAAGTGGCATTTGGTTGTATTTTGTGTTGTTGTTTCAAGTGTCATTGAACAAAACAGAAATGAATTTTACGAAAAATAACAACATGAAATATAAGATTATGGTACTTGAAATACTTTTCATTTCATCTCTTCTCGTATTTACTGATACCACCTACCCATCCACTCATGTATAGCTTTCGTTTTATCATAAATGTGTATTAAACGAAAACAAAATTATTTTATGCAAGTAGAGTAGAGGAAAAATGAAAAGAAAGGAGTTCTGATTTTTGTCAAATTTTAAAGAAATTTTAAAATTTTAAAGGAATAGAAATTCAAGCAGAAATTGTTTATCTATTAAAATATAGTTTTTCACTCATTTATTTATTTTTGTGCTCAACTAAACTCAACTCAAACTTTTATTCTACAACTTTGATCCTAACAGATATTTGCTGTAACATAATCTATTTTCCTAGTACCAGCACAAGGCATTGCATGAGTATGGGCCATCCCCTGGTCCTGGTCTTATATATAAAAAAACAGAAGTAAAATAACTCCTATCGATACCACTAGTTCACAAAATTCTTTATATTTTTCGACAAACTTTATTCAAGAGAATAAAAATAAAAAATTTATCCATTATTGTACTCTTGTAGAGTACAATTATAACGAAATTAAAAAATAATATCTTTGAGTAAATCAATTGTATCGTGCGCTGTGTGGCATGTGGCTTCGTCCTGTTGGAACCACATGTCAGCTACCTGAAGTACGAAAAAAATCCTAATCATGTCCCTACACCGTTTGCAATTGACAGTTACATTATAACCGTCATTGTTTTTGAAGAGATATGTATCGATGACTCCGCCAGTCTATAAGGCGCACCAAAGAGTAATTTTCTGTGAATGTAGTAGTATTTCAACAATGCTTGTAGATTATCCCCACTCCATATGCGACAATTTTGCTTATTTACATACCGATTTTACTAAAAATGGCTTCATGGGAGATTATAATTTTGAATTTTGAAGTTTAACGAATAGAACCAATATATTGATAAAAAATTTTAACAATTTGCAAGCTTTGCTCTTTTGTGAGTCTATCTATAATGAAATGTCAAACCAAACTAAACAAAAAGCTGTTAAGTCGGTTGTCAAATAAAGCAATGCTGCTAAATAAAAGCTACGAACCTCTAAAAAAAACACGATATATTTCCGCATCGGTTGATTTTCTCCAAGTCAGCTTTGGTTTCGAGGATAAATAATGTTGATGGTTTTAATGAATGCATGAACGTTGATAACTAGAACTTAGTGATTGTGGAAGATTTCATATATCTTGGTACCGCCATATAAAGATAAACTCAGAATAATAGGATAAATTCAGGGGTACCGCAAGGTATTGTTCTTTCTGCTACGCCATTCCTAATATTTCTTGACGACTTTCTTTTTCTTACTTTCAATTCTATCTACTCTTTTGCGGATGACAGCAACATTTGTCACTCTTCTTCTTTTGATCGTAGGCCAAGCCTTTTGGAGATTGGGGCGAAAAAGATGAATATGAACGACACACTCACAAGTGACCTGGTGAAAATCTCAGAGTGGAGTCGTGCGAACAGGGTCGAATTTAAAGCGCGCAAGACCCATTGTTGTTTTCTGACATACAGACGTAGTGGTGTGTTGACATCTGTGTTCATGGGTAATGTAGATATTGAGGAATCAGATTCTCTTGATGTTCTGGGCATGAGAATTCACTGTTATGTTCGTTGGAATGATCATATATTTCGAGGGTCGATAGAAGCATTCAAGTGCCTCGGTTTTTTTATACGGTGCAGGAATTACTTTACTCCATCTGATCTCCTTAATATTTACAAGATCTATATCCGACCCAAAAAAATGATAGATGCTTCAAAAACTATTTTGGAGCTTTTCTCGGTACGATAATGAAATGTGTTCTTACGAAATTAGGAAAATAATTCCTTATAATAATTCCTTATATTCTTATGTAGTAGGGAGAATTCAGTCTTTGGTCGCCCTGTTTGTGGAACAATCTTCCGGCGAATGTCTTCCCGGCCACTTAAGACATGAGCAAATTTTAATCGAACGTCCATAAAAACTACTCCCTCTATCTCCCTTCCCACAATTTATTTTACTAGTACCAGCACAAGCATTCCATGAGTTGGGGTTATTACCTGGGTGCTGGAGTTAAAAAGATTGTAACTTTGAAGATAAAATGGAGACTCATTTTTTTGTTAGCAGATGCTATTTTGGTCTAAACAAGCAGTTTAAAAGCTATTAGCCGTGCAATATTTTCCAGAATAAGCCCCGTGTGGCGGGCCCAGCGATCCTATTTGAGTTTTTTTTTATTAAGTTGGCACATCTGTTGTTGATAATCTCTCTAAATCTTAGCGTTAAAGCTTGGCATTTTTTATATTCGGTTTTCGGTATGTCCATCAGTGCTTCTTGCGATCTTTCCATTATTTGCTCTCGGCTGCTGAAACGCGTTCTCTGTAAAGGTTTTTTAACTCGATTGAACAGAAGAAAGTCATAGGGAGACAAATCAGGTGAAATCGGTGGCTATTGGACGGTATTTGTTGCATTTTTCGTCAAAAAATTTCGGATAATGATGGCACTGTGCGACGGTGTATTATCATGGTGCAAAATTTACGAGTTTTCTGCCCACAATTCTGGTCTCTTTCAGCGAATTACTTCACGCAAATGTCTCATAACGCCTAAATAATACTCTTTGTTTACTGTCTGGCCTTCTGGCAAAAATTCATGATTAACTACACCGTCGTAATCCATGAAAACCATAAGTATTGCCTTCTTTTTTGACTAAAAACGACGTGATTTTTTTTTTTTTTTTTTTTTTTGGTCTCGGCTCATTTGGTGAAGCCATTCACTTGCCTGATGTCTGGATTGCCTGTGGTACTCAGAAACCCTTGTCTCGTCTCCAGTAATGATCCTTTCATGATGAATGTGGAATCTGATTTAGCCTCGCAAATCATGTCTTTTGCGGCCTCAACGCGGGCAAAATTGTAAACAATCTCCAATACACATAGGCTACCTAGCTTTTGTAGGGTCAAGCTATAAACAACAGATGTATTAACTTAACAAAAAAGGAAAAACTTAAATCGGTACGATGGGACCGCCTTTTTGATCAAGGTAGTATAATACAAAATCCTGGGTACTTGTACAGGAAGATAAATCTGTTCTCCGCAGAATATATGCGGCCGTCTGCGCTGGCAACGAGTACAGAGTGCTAATGAGTCACGAAGGAATCATTCTGATCCATGCTAAAGATCTTCAGTTGTAATATAGCAGTTTGAGTTGGATAATCAATCAAAAATCAAACTGAAATCCATTCCATTCAATACAAAAATAGAGCTTGTTATGCCTAAAACTGTACATAATTTCTACTGCAAAACAAGAAGTTTGTCTGAAGTCGTAGGAACTACAACTGAATTTAATCAAAATCTTTAACATCTTAGTAGTAAAAAACCAGTTGTCTTTCTATTTATTTCTGCATTTATCTTTAGTGTAGTTCAGAGAATATTTTATAAAATATTTTAAAAACTTCTTTGGCATGTCATATATCATTTCGTAAATAAAAATATAAATTGTGTAAGAGTAACAAAACTTACGACCGTAAAGAAGAGCAGCACAAAATATTTTCACCAAAAAATATTTTCACTAAAATTTTTGTTTCGTTTTTTTTTAAGAAAAATAATATTTCAAGTGAGGAAGAAAAAAGAAGCTCAAGGACATTAACAGTCAGACCAAAATTTTTGTTTTGAAAGTAAACGATGACGATGATGGTGGCACTGCTGCTCTTTAATATTAACAGTAGCAGATGTTTAAAATAAAAGAAGTAACGAAAAAATATGAAATTCTTGTAAAAATATTATTTTGAGAACAGAAGCAGCAGAACAATAAACATTTACTTCATTTGTGCAGAAAAAACCCGCAAGACCATATTGAATTTTAAATAAAAATTTTAAATGGAAAATAAAAAATTATAATAAAATCATCAACAAATTAAATTTTTATTTGGTTTGCACAACAAAAATGAAAAACTTTAAGAAAAACCATTAAAAAAAACTTTTTTCCTTTTTTCCTTTATACACCAATGACACAAATATCCTGTCAACGCTGTTATCGTGTAAAGAGGGAGTATGTCTGCTTATCTTAAAGTAGTAGTTGTGTTTGTTGTTTAGTGTAGAGAGCAAAAAAAAAATATCCTTGAAATAAATTAGTATTCTCATATACTTAAAAAAAAAAAACTTGTTTGTGTTGGCCTCGCTATCGGGCTTTCTTCCATTGACTTTCTTCATTTATCTACTCTAGCAACTCCTAGAAAACGTTCTGAACTCAAACTCCTCTACAAACAATGATTTTAATATTTAAGTTATGCCAAGAAATATTTTACTCTTCCTACCACCTGACTTTTCGCCCCACTCCCAAAGTAGCTTGTGTTGCACATATAACTAAACGAATAGCTTTCACTTTAAATAGTGATAGTGGTAATATAATATTCTAAATGGGACTATAATACCACCACTACGCAGTATATCTTGGCAGTCAGGGAAAAACAGATTTAGAAGAATGCAAAAAAGCAGCTGACGTCTACAGAAATGTGTTTGTGGGAAATGTTCTTTTCCTTAACTCTGTAAGATGCGAAAGAAATAAATTTAAGACTCAACGATATACACAATTCGAGGCAAACTTTAAACGAATATGTCGAACAAAACGTTTAATTTTCAATAACCAACCATTTCAATAGTTATCATAAGTCAACCTATAACTAATTGACGGAGGATAAGTAGAAATTATGCCAAATACGCTGAAAGTTTCACTGCCACAGTTTGCAAAACTAAAGCATTTTTGGGTCGCCGTAAAGCACTTCTCGGCCAGCAATTGTAAAACTGATGGAAAAATTTGAGCTGCTGATGCAAACTATTTAGAGATGGAACAGAATTGGGGCTTGACGATTATTTCCATACACAGTGACATAAAGAATCGTCGGCAAATGCAGTCGGGAGTTAGAATCTATTTTAATTTGACAGCGTTTTTTCTTACTCTCTCAATTGTGCTCTCACAATCTGTATGCGGGGTTGCCGTACTCTCATTGAATTTTATACATTTTGTAAACAAAAAACATATGTTTTTGTTTTGGAGCTAAAAAAATAAAAACAAAAAGCAAAGAAGACATAAAAACAAAAAGGGCAAATGACAGTATTTATTATGGACCATATTTTTTTACAGCCTAGTTGGCTTGAGGTTGCAGACGTATTCTGTTTCATCACTTATTCAGTTATTATTTATTTAAGTTATGTGAAGAACAGACCTCGTGCAAATCGCTCAAAAACAACTGAGAATATGGTTGTCGTAGCCCATAATGTTAACGAAACCCTTATATATTTTTGAAAATTGATCTTTCCGCCGCTTCAAGGTTTTTGAGGTACAATTAATTGCAAAACTCGTGACCTTGCTAATTGGGTGCTTGAAGTGCATCAATGTGATCTGGAATTTCATCGAAAAGTCATCTTGTGTAATAAGACGTATTTTTACATCGGAGGCTATTTTAAAACCAAGAATTTTCATATTTGGGTTTGAAACACCAAAAATGATTGGTTAAAAGCCTCTGCATCCTTAAAGTGTGGCTGTTTGGAGACGTTTTTGTTATGGCGGGGTCACTGAGCCTTATTCTTTGGAAAATATGACTGAAGCAACTGTTACGCTAAATGGATTGCACTAGTGAGCGATGATTAATGACTTTGTACGTTTATTTTCACCATCACGGCTACACAAGTAACGATACCATCGCTATTTGGCGTAATGTGTTTCATGACCGTGGGCTTTCTCGAAAAGCCGATAACAATTGGTCAGCGAGATCTTGTGACTTAACTCCTGTAGACTTTTCTCTATCTGACAATGGCCCATTATCGATTCAAGACCTGAAAGATAGCATTCGTGAAATTATCGAGGATATACCGCAACAAATGAGCGAATTGGTGATGATATATTTCTTGAAAATAATGTCCTGAAAGCGTTGCCATGGCGGTCATTTTGCTGATATTTTATTCATGATCAATTTTATGTTCTTCTTTTTATAATTATTAAGTTCCGTTGTTGTTGTGCCAGTACCAATGATGCCAAACGTTTAGGTGGCACAAAGGTGTTGTTGTGTCAGATATAACCGATAAATGATGGACGATAAGAAGGTGACCGAGGCTGTAGTCATCTTACCTGAATTAAAAATTTGTCCTCGCAATCGGTACCTCAATTGTTAACATAACATAAGGATAAAGGACATCAATATTGAAACCAAACTGGCTTTCACTTAAATGTATATATGGTCGGTTCTGTTATATGCTTAAAGATATGGACAATAAAAGCCGTGGAATTATTTGAAATGTAAAAGTGCCGTTGAAAATTCCTTCCGTAAGTCTCTTTTTATTCATAACTTTATATAATTCCTTAATTAATTCATAAATAGTACGATTCTTACACAAATTAATGGGCAGAAACGCATCTAAACTTGAAAAATGTGGAAAAAATTTGATGAAAAATGTGTTTGCTTGAGAAATACAATCAGATTCTTGAAGGCTACTTACACGACATATATATCGTTTAAAAGTGTCATTTCCCTTCTTTTCAAATCCTAAAAGGAACTTAAAATCGGGTAATGTTCAAAGTTATTAGCTTATAAGGTCATGAATGTCCGAACAACCGGGTTTTTACTCGTAACTCGCTACTTTGGAGGTGTTTTGAAAATTCCTAAAACTGATCTTTGTTTTAGTCGACAGCGCCTATCAGAAAAATGGTGTTATTTCCCAGGTATTTTAATTTCGTTCATTTTTGCTATGTGAAAAGAGCAAATATCACAAAAAGCAAATATCAGCTGTTAAATCGGTTGTCAAATAAATCAGTGTTGTCAACTTAAAGTTATGAATCATTAAAAAAAAACAGACGATGTAAGCCACTACAAACAATAACTCGAAGAAATGTTGAGAAGACCTTTCCAGGCAAAAAGATAATTACGTGGCTGGACAACGTACTGACGGAGACTGGTATCCAAAATTTTTTGAGCGAGGCCAGCAGTAGAAATATTGAAACGGACATGAAAATATTTTGAAATAAATTATGTGTGTTATTGTGTTGGTCGCTGGCATTCGAAAAACTAATATTCAAATAAATGAGAAAATGTCATACGCTTAAACATGTTACTACTTCAGTGTAATGTTCGGCAAAGATCAGGAGCAATTCTAACATAACTGAACACTAAAATATTAGCATAAAAGAAGCCTTAAGTGGGTCTGTCGAATATTAAAATCTTTTTGGAATTGAATTGGGCTTTGAACTTTTTCCTTTGAACTATATTCTTGAAACAAAGGCCTGTAGTGAAGGCCCTGAGAAATCTTTTATGTGCAAGAAGATTTTTTCCGGAAATAAGACGCTTTTATGCTGAAAAAATATATATGATATCAGTTGCGAAATTATTAAACTGAACTTCCAATTTAATCAGAGACTTTTTGATTATTAGGCAAAATAATCTATTGTTCTCAAGGTATCATGTGCATAATACGGCTTGACCTACTGTAAATTTTGATATTATCGATTTGTTCTCAATCGTAAAACAGAAATTGAAATATTTTTTATTTTTAAATTTTTCATACGTTGCTAACAAAACCTATGAGCTCGCTTATCCTCACAATTGCTCTTAAGACCATAATATTTATTTGATATCGTAAAAATCATTGCGTAAGTTAAAGAGATGTTACTGATTATATTTTATTTTTTTATTTTTTCTTAACAAAAAGTATTGTTTGATCTTTTGTTTTATCTTTCCATGTGCTCTTAAAAGGATTAAAGCTTTTAATTTATTAACCATTCAGGGTTTAACATCAAGAAGAGACATTATTATGAAAATTGTCGTCTTTATTATCATTTTAAAAAAAATAATAAAGTTCTTATTATTCTTTGAAAAATCGATTTTTATAGACAAATTTCAACTCAATTTTATAAGTGTATGCACTCGTATTGACAGAAGAAAAGAAGACATTGAAAACGACATACTCTGTTATTATGAAAAAAATAAAAATAAAAACAAACTTGTCATTTGTGAGCTGAAGCGGCAAATATCGAGAGAGAGAATAGCATAAAACTAAAGATATTTTATTGCATGAAACTGTGTCACTTTTCAATTCTCGTAGAATGGAAGTTGAAACTGTTTACCCCATTATAGCATATGATGAAGATGATGATGATACACGTGCAACCATCAAAATCGTAATGAGTTTTTGGCAGAGAGAGAGACATTAAAGTATACCTACACGTTTGAGAGAAAAAGCGTTAAACATTAACTTACGTTTATACCTCGGAAATTTGTCGATAATGGCAACGTGAGCAAAGTGGTATAAAAATCGAATGATTCTTATATTAATGTGCTAAACTGTATTGGTCCTATATAATGATACGTTATTGTAGTACTATTCTCAGCTTCTATGATTTTTGTGTAGATATGTGTATATACGTATGTATATGTAGCATAAACGTATTAAGGTCAGGAAATCTTTAGGATTTACGAGTTGTTCCAGTTTTTTGTGGCACACTTTTTATTGCATTTCGGTAGTTTACAAAACTATTACTCGTAGTTGGCTAAAACTTAAAACCAGTTGTCCTTATATTTTACAGTGGTATTACCTGTTACTTAAATTAATTCATATCATATATATTTAATTCATCTATCGATACCGCATTTGTTTTCTTCAAATTCAAGACAATTGCCCGATGGCGGACGTCATAGTAAATTATCATGACAAAGGCTGACTTTAATGTCATATGCGATGTTTTTAAGTAATTGTCCAAATTTTCAGATAACAGAGCTTGCTTTGTCTTACAGGAGTCTGTTTATTAGTGAGTTAGTATGTCTTCTTAGCATTTCTTTAACTTGGAGGTGTAGCAGAAAAAATTCTGTTGCGTTCAACATGTAGTTGACTCATAACGGACAATGTCGCTAAACTTCAGCTTTTTTAGTATGGAATATTACAATGAAGTAGTCATACATAACTGCCTTTGATTCTGTCATTATTATCAAAGAAATTTTTCTTTTATAATAATTTCATACTGATATGAAAATGAATTAATGAAAATATCATAATGACAATGTCATTCAATTGTTATCAACGAACTTAAAGTCTCTTCTTCAATAATAATTTTCAAGCTACATGTGTTAAGCTTTTTAAATCCTAGCAAATTCTTTACTGCCTGCTACTTCTCGTTGACTGGAGACAGGGGTATTGAAATATTGCAAATGATATTGGTACGCCATCGTCGTTTACTTCTTAAAGTCAAACTTTCAATATTGTCCGAAAGCCGTGTCAGAGGTACTTGCATATCCAGCTTTGGTTCTTATCTTACTGGCGTTAAGTGTACAATACTCTTATTAACTTTTTATTGTTATCGGAGACTGCGTCTTTAAGAATGACAGCAAAACTTAAAATCTTAATATATTCGGACTTCGGAAGATCACTCTGAAATACACATGCATCCGTTACGGTGTACGCTTTCATTAGGATTCCGCTGCTTCTAAAGAACTTGACTATACCACTACGGATAACTGTGCTTACATTCGAATAATTATTTGACTGTGAAAATGTCGCAACGACTTTATTTAACATTAATTTAAAAGGAATCAAATCCAGGGTTCTAGTCAAGTTAGCGCATCGAATAACAAATAACAACGTATAATGTGCTTTATTCTAAACTCAAACTAAAAAACTCGATCAAATCAACTTGTTTAGGGCATTTAGAACCAAAAATATGCGTGCAAAACATACATACATATTATCGAATAGTGAAGCACAGATGGAGGGCACATTTCAAAGAAAAAAGGCATTACTGTGAAACTATCAAAACGTGTTGACTTCAAGATAGCAATAACTGGAGAGGAATCACTGTGCTTAACACCATATACAAAGTACTATCAGTCATAATACAGAAAAAGCTTAAAAGCAAAATAGAGAACATATTACGAGATGAACAGGCAAATAGAAGCTGCATAGACCAGGCCATCAAAATGGAACAGTCTCTAGAAAGGCGTCTCCCCCTGTACCTTCTGTTCGTCGACATATGACACATGAAAGAAATTTTTGTTTTACCCATATGTTTTTTATTGTAGGTGAACAAACTAGTTCATTACTCGTAAAAAAGCTAAAGAACCCAATTTCAAACTCGTTATAAAAAGCGACAATTAGACCCCAGGTTTATATCCAAATTCAGAACAAACAGAATAAACTGTGATTATACCTTTGACCATACAAATTATTCGTCCCTAAAAAATGATCATGAGTATAATGCAAAAAAGTGATAGACCGATGACAGATGGGCTTTTCAAAGCTTTACAAAATTGCACTCTTTAGCATTGTTGAAAGTGGAATCTATTTAAAATTTTTCTAGTAAAATAGCGTAGGATTTGAAACATCAAATTTTGATAGTTCACATATTACCGACCTTAACCTGAGCTCATCAGTAATATCAATAATGAGACAGTTTTACTGATGAAGCAACATGGAAAGATTTGAAAAAGAATTAGATGCTGTGTTATCTCATGGCAAGTGTTTATAAATTGACTTTTGCGGCAAAGTGTCTTAAGACATGTTCACACGAGACTTCGAATTGCTTTAATCGCTGTTTGAATTATTTATACGAATTACCCCGTTCACAATTCATTTTGATGCTCCCTCTTCTTTTTCTTATTATTTTTATTTGCTAGAAAATTGTATTTTAGAAATTGAAAAAAAGTTAGGCAATCAAATGAACACGTTAGCGCAGCCTGATGAAAATTAGAGTTCACTTAAGTTCGGTGGTAATTCATTGAATAACTTACAATTTGGGTAATTCGCTCTTCAAATTTTGTATAGGGAATTATGTAGTTCGGTTCATAATTGGAGGTAAAAGTGTGAATAAGAGAGCGAATTAGGAAAAATCATTATTGAGTGAACATGGCATTATTTATTTTCTTTGTGGTTAGTCTGCACTAAGATATCAATCTTTTTAGTTGAGTTCGAGGCCTTTTCACATAAATACTTCAATGAAGTATTGAAAATTCTGGACACTTTAATTCTAGCTTGAGCTGGCATGTAGCATTTAAAAGGCGTGTAAATGATGGACTAACAGCATTATTTTCTATTTCTATTGTTATATTCTTTTAAATTTCTAAACCACTGTATTTGGCTTTCCTTTCTTTTGGATGTTGTTTTTTCTTTTCTTGTTGAAAGTGTGCGTCTCACGTATGTGTTTATTTGTAGAACTTAAAGTCTTATTTATTGCCAATGTCACGTATGAATTTTGTTTCTACACATTTTCCAAAACGCAAAAAGAAAATTGTCTTGTAGTTTTAGTTTGTAATATTTTTCATCCCATTGTTTTAGTAATATAATATTTAAATACATACACTCAACCATAAACGAACAGATATGGGTCTTTGCACGCTTAACAGAAAAAAAAGTAAAAAATCGTATACAAAAACTACTTGAGTTTGAAAAATATCATGAAAGGTACACTATTAAAGAAAAAATCTCTTACGCCGATGTAAAGCCCCATACCTATTATGCTCTCATATAAAAATAAAAGCTCGCCTATACATATGTATGCCATCTCCATCCATAAATATGACATTAGCATACATGAGACATTAATAATGCAAAAGTACGAACATACGTAGTGATGATAAAAGTGAAATTTTATACATTAAGAATGATATTAAAGGAAAAAGACAAAAGGAGTCATTTATAATAATAATAATAATAAAATGAAAAGTAATAAAAAACAATAGAGACAGAAATAGAAAATTTGTTCTTGAAATGTTAAGGTCAATAGTTCAAAGATTCCCTATTGAGTACAAAGAAAAATTGAGAAACAACAAATTTAATATGATTCTTAAGTTCATGCACAAACAATTTAATACGAGTTTTATACTACAAAAGGACAGAAAAGGATACACATTTTAAAAATGTCTAATAATGATAAGAATATCAATAACATAAAGGAATTTCTGTACTTTATTTTATACTAAAAAATAATTTCCTATGTACATACGGGGAAAAATAAAATAAATATAAAGGGTCCGCCATCTAACGTTTTTTTTCAACTAGTAACACTTAGCGCATGTCTGATTTGGCAGATAATTAGTTTTATCCTTCCGCTGAACGAATATGGTTGTGTATACGCTTGAACAACGCTGGAAAATATTGCGACATTATTTGAAAATCATGGTAATGAAGCTCATTTCGATCTTGGCGGGTATGCAAGCAAGCAAAATTGTTGCATTTGGGGCACAGAAAACCCGCACGCATACATTTAAAAGCTGATACACCCAAGACGAGTCACTGTTTGGTGCAGATTTTGGTCCAGAGGCATAATTGGGCCATTTTTCTTCGAAAATGAGCAAGGAGTGGCCGTTACAGTCAATGGCGATCGTTATCGGACCATGTTGAACGAATTTTTGTCCACAAAAATTGAAGAGGAGGATATTAGCAACATTTGGTTTTAACAGGACGGCGCTACGTGCCACACAGCCGAAGCTATACTCGATGTTTTGCGCCCTGTTTTTGAAGATCGCATTATCAGCCGCAGAGCTGATGTCGTTTGGTCACCTCAGAGCTACGATTTGATACCGTTGGACTATTATTTGTGGGGTGCCGTCAAAGATAAGTGTTACACCAAAAAGCCAGAGACAATTGACGCCGTAAAGGAGAATATTCGTGAAGCCATTGGTGAAATACAGCTGCACACAATCGATAATGTGCTTAAAAATTGGACCGATCGTGTACCTACTGCATGGCCAGCCGAGGCAGCCATTTAAGTGAAATTATTTTCCGTTATTAACCGGAAAGATTGTACTTTCAAATAAAAAAAGAAATTTGAGAAAGTATTCAGTAGTTTTTTTTATAGCATTTAAAAAAAATAAAAAAAAATTTGGCGGATCCTGTATATAATTAATGTAATTGGAAGCCATTTTTTTAGGTACACTGCGCTCTGGTCAATTCCGACTAATAATCCATAACTACTTTATTTCTTAAAGAAAATTGTTAAAATTTGGTATAAATTAAGAATAACATACTTGATACCTCATTAATATATTTTCAAATGTATGTAAACAAATTATAAAAAAAATGAATCCGGTGTTTTTTCAGAGTCTAATAACTTTGAGTTGGCAACACTGCTTATATTTGACAACCGATTTAACAGCTGATCGTTGCTTTATGTTTAATTTGGTTTGATATTTCATTATTTCACCATAGCAATGGCTGCAAATTGTTAAAATTTTTGAACTGAATTTCCATTCAAAACTTTGTTCTTCTATGACGGCCGGTTTTTGGCCAAATGGATACATAAATAAATATAATTGTTACGTATAGAATTCTTATCGAATTCAATTACGCTCACAGAAAATTTCTGCTTAGTTCGCTTTATGGGCTGGTGGAGTCATTTGTCCATATGTCTTCAAAAGTAATGTTGGTCAGAGTTTTACTGTCAATGGTGAACGGTAAAGGTACATGATGAGATATTTTTTGTACCTCAATAAGCTGGCTTTAATCTGGCTGACATGTGGTTCCATGCCATTCAGCGCACCCTTCTATTGATTTACTCAAACAAACATTTGTTGAAAGAGTGATTTCACGTAATAGTCCAAGTAATTGGCCACTAAGATCATGTGATTTAATCTCATTGGATTATTTTCGTTGAGGTTATGTAAGATCACTTATCTACGTCGATAAATCAGGTAATCAACATTCGATGAGTTGTTCGCGAAATACGACCGCATATGCTGCGAAAAGTTTTTAAAAGTTGGTGTTTCAGATTGCGCTATGTACGCGTCTTCCGTGGCGGCTACATGACCGAAATTATATTTAAGCATTAATGTCGTACAATTTGCTGTCCAACAAAGTCCGTTTCATTGATATTAAAAATATATTTCCTTGTTTTATTATGGTTTAAACTTGTGTAAATATAAGAAACACCCGATGTTAGAGGCATTCAATTTTGCTTTGCTAAGCGCTTTCTGACGCCTTATGAAGTAATGATGGGTAATATGTTCTACAATAGAGTAATTTTTTGTTTTTTGCTATACTCTAAACATCCTATTGGGGGTTATTTAAGCCCGATAGAACCTTAAATTGTAATGAATGACACAAAAAAAAAGATTTTAATCCAAAGATAAGAACAAAAATTTCTAATCCAAAGTTTTTTAATCAAAAAATTCATTTTATTCCATTTTTTTTTTTATTCGAAAGATCAATACATGACATTAATATATGAAAATGATAAGGCCTCCGCGAATAATCTTGACGAGTCACATTCTGAATGTAAAATTGCCATTTTCATGAATAAGCCAGAGGCGTCCATTGTTGCTGGTTTATCAGCGTAATTCCGGGACTTCATGTGTAATAATCCCTAAGCCCTACCTTGAAAGCCAATTTACAGATCCATTTCTCAAAATCAAATTTTTGCGAAACTTTGATTGAGTCCACATCTTGCTTATCAGAAAATCATTCATGATTGTGCGGTAACGATCTCCATTGACCGTAACGCGAAGAAATGAGATCCAATGATGCCACCAGCGTGAAACCGTACTAAGCGGTGTATTTTTTTTTTTAAAGTAAGGATTGGTTTCACTTCATACGCTATAATTTTATTTATTAACAAACCCAGCGAACACAATTTTGTCGTCTAAAGTTACGCCAATCGCCAAAATTACGCGTTGTTCTTTTCAATATTTTCATGATCATGAAAGAGTATGACAATTCTTTTGACAGGGTTTTAAAAGCATTCTATATTTATCCAATCGAATAAATTAATTTTGCTGTCATTTGGGCGCTTAATTTTTCACGTTTTTGGCTGAGTACAAATTGTTTCTCCGTCTTAGTAGAGTAAGGCTGGTGGATTTGCATGCCGGTTGAGCTTCTCTAAATACGTTTTAACATTTCTAATATTTTCTAACCATAGATTAGGTAGGTGAATGAAATGGTATAATTTGTGGCGGCAGTAATAATTCGTAATTTCTTTTTTCTTTACTTCAAGCTGAGGCAGTACGCAATAACTGGATCCCGTATCGTCATATCGGTTTTAATATTGTGCTGTAGCACAATTGATAGCTGGTCTTGTCGTAGAGTGGATGAGTCATGGAGGAGCAGAGGAGACTGTAGGGTTTCCAGGCTGGTTCCGCAATCTCAGGAGAGAATCTCTTAGGATTCTGATAGACTTTGTGAATGGGCACTGCGTTCTGAGGGCAAGGATTGGAATTTGGGAAGCAGGCTCCCCAATTTTCTGCCGAGCTTGTGGCGATGCAAGGGAGCCGTAGACTGTGGAACATATCCTCTGTCACTGCCCGGTCTTTATAGGCATAGGCTCAGGTTGCTGGACCAAGATTGTTTTGATGGCCTGGAGGGTTTTCTGTCAGGTCTTAGCTGGCTCTTTTTGGGTGTCTGTGCTTTACTGTATACTCTTTCTGATCCTTTTTCTGATTCTTTCTTCTTTCTTTATATTCGGGGATATGTCTTTCCACAATGGGCCACTGTGGTGTCTGGGTGCGGTACTTCGGTACCGCCTTTCTTACCTACCTACCGACCTTATTGAGGTGAATAACACGGTGTGACAGAAAATAATACCTGGTAAGTGATACTATTTTTCTGATAGCGCATATCAGAAAAGTAATATCGTATCCCAAATATTTCAACTGCGTTCTTTTTGTCGCAACGTGTAATAGCAGAAATAAAATAATTTTTGGTCGGAATTGAACTATGTGTTCTGAGCCCTTTAACTGGTATCTACTACTAAACGTCTGACAAATTTTAGGGTAAGCTGTGTCTGCTTATTTGTTCTAAAATCTTATACATATCAACTAAAGTAGAAAAAAATCTACAGTTTGTAGTCAAATTATAGAAATCAGCGAAATTAAAAAGGTTTCATATATTCTATACGAACTATACGAGAAAGTTGCCTGCTGAGGTAAGGTAAGGTTTTCACTTTTCAAAAAAAAAAACAATAAAATAAATCGATATTTAATTTTCTAATTTGCCTCTTTTATTTCGTTTTTAATCTCATAAAATCAATTTATTTAATGGTCTTCCCCTCTTTCTCTTCTTAATACCAATAATAATTTGTCAGGGATCATTATTTTTTTACTGAGGAAACCTTAAAACCCCAAATGAACAAATTTCGCCGAAAATATATACATACGTATGCAGTTTCGTCACTGCAGACGAGAATATTAAGGGATTTTGCTTTAATTTGTTTGGCGTACCCCTCCTTCCTACCTCTCTGGACTAAAATGAACGTTTTTCAATTTCAACTAATCCATATGTAATTTGTAGATTTTAAAAGCATTTAAATAATTGAACCATTTCGTAATGCTTATTAAATTTTACGGTCAAAAAGGTGGAAAAATAGCTGAAGAGGTTTTTGAAACTTAAATACAATTTGGAAGATTAAAGAGCGACACAAATCATCCAATTTGAAAAAAAAATTTTTTTAAGGTTGCTGCATACGTTGAAAAAACAGGAGCACCCTTATTTGTTGTAATATTGCAAGAGGGTTATAGTTAAAGGCCTTAATTTTGTAATCAACTCATGAAAATTTCCTTCATTTGAAATGAAAATATAAAAGGGCATGTGTAACTCATGTATATGGGGTATGAAATAAAAACGTATGTTGTCATCAATTGCAGATAAAAATGAGAAAAAAAGTAGAACGAAAGAAAATGGAATTTAATAATACACATATGTATGTATATATTGAACGGCTACACTCAATTAAAAAATTGTTTATACGCTATTTTAGAATTTTGCTGCAAGCAATGCGTCTTAATAATAGGATTTTTTTTCGTTGTCCATAAACAACACGAAATACAAGCCAATAAATTCACTCCACTGAAAGAAAAATGAGCCAGACTTCTTGATATCATTCACTATACATTTGTTGGCTACATAACCCTCAATAGTCTAGTGTCCCTTATTCTTGCACTATAAACACCGTGATGTCTCAGCATCTTAAGTGGATTCTTGTACTGGCGGTATTGTCTTTCAGAGATTGCATGAAATGCATTTGATTCTTAACAAGGGATCATAAACTGATTTGGAATTGCATTGCTACTTTCTGTTAGAGGTAAAGATAATTCACTTAAAAAATGTAAATAGCAAATCGTCTCTCTTAAATGGTAAAGGCTTATAAGACATTCTGTTACCACTTTTCATTAAAACCGTTGTATAACACATGACACGCATTTAAGAAACATGGCTCATAACCGCCATTACGACTTATGCAGTAGTAACCTGAAATAATTTTGAGCAAAAAAAGTTATCTGCAGACTGTGGGCTAAATATAAAATTTAAGATGTTACATAAACGGACCTGATCTATTTATAAAAAAAGTAGATTTCGTTGTTTATAATTGACAAATGGGCTAAGAATTAATATTTGTGTGTTGCCAACAACAATTTAAACTGATAGTACCACAGTTATGTGCAGTGAGTTTCATGACTTTAAAATGCAATATAGTCAGAAAAAGCTGTAAAAAAGAAGGAGAGTGAAAAATATTACGTGATTAAGATGATTTTATAACGGTATTTAATTCATTATTTATATTCATCAGCTTAATCTTGTAGTTAAAAAATAATATCAACACACCATTCTCCCTACAAATTGATTTACTTCTCTATTCCTCTTTTCCTAATCCTTTTACGAGTATTTCATGTATTGGAGTGTTTGGCGAAGCATGTTTTTTGCCTAAATTTCTACTCTATTTATCCCTCCTCAGTTTTATTTAACAACAAACAATATGGCTTTGAATTTAAAACTTGAAAAGAATAAATAGTATTATTAGCAAAGAATTAAATTCATGTACACTTAAGATATTTTTAAGCTCGATAGAACTTAAAAAAAGGGTTAACCGTCAAACGAACTGTCATATTTCGCTCACTTTTTGATATTTATGATCAGTATACTAAAACAACGCTACCAAATTAACAAGATTTACTTTGAAAACCATCCACCAATTCGCGCAACTTATAGACGACAAAAGTGTATTCAGCTATGAGGCTCATTTTTGGCTTAACGGGTTTGTTAATAAACAGAAATGAAAAACATGGAATAAAACCAATGCACGACCATTGAGGTTTACATTCTGGTGGCATCATTGGGCCTTATATCTTCAATAATTAGACAGGACTTTGGGTTACGCTCAATAGAGATTTTTTCTGGAATATATGGATGATATATAATTGTAACAGGAAGGAGCTACGTGCAATATGGCGACCACAACCATAGACTAATTGAAATCAAAATTTGGCGATAAATTGGTTTCAAGAAATATGCCTTGTCAATTGAGGCCCGTGAAGCGACACTGGTTTATGCTGATAAACCACCAACAATTAAAGCCTTAGAAGCGAGCAGTGATCGATTTATTCGTAACATACTGTCAACAATGTTCAAAAAAGCCGCCCACAATTAGACGTCTAGAATACGCCTTGTGAGGAACAACCGCGGTGGTTGCATGAAATCGTTTTCAAATGCTAATGTCATGTAAAACAAAAAAATTTTTTTTTATTAAACTTAAATTTATTTAAGTTCTTTGGGGCATAATAAACACCGTATATATCGTAGTTCTCATGTAGAAAGGCCGTAACTCAAATGATTTCAATTATAAATGAAAAGGTAAAAACATAACAAAATCTTGAATTCTCAACATTTAACCGTTTGTTTAAGTACAGGTTTAAATGAAAACCAAACACAAATTTTGTGTTCAAATTATGTTTTTAATTTTTATATATTTAAAATAACAAAGCGAGATACAGCTTTTTGTTGCTGATTGAGGGTTATGTAAAAATAACGTAAAACAAAATATATTAACACACTACGAGCGGGTGCGGTTACTACTACCCGTTTCGCAGATTGCCACTTATAAGCGAAGCATTATTCAATTCCTTGTGTTACTTATCTGCCCCACTTTTAAACCGCAATCCGCGAAGAAGGTATTAGTCCCGTTTAGCTTATAAGTTGCAATCTGCAAAGCGGGTACTTTTTTACATACTAGTAATTTTTTCCAAATTGAGGAGTATCGTAGGGTGCTTAGCGTGTAGAGTATGCCGTAAAAGATAGTAATTTTGCTATAGTGACTACACGAATGTGTACCATTGTATGGTACTGAACATAGTTGAGGTAATAACAAGATAACGAATAAAGCAACAAATATTATTTAGTTGTGGAATAGATCTGAATGAGAGCAGGCGCTTTGCTTTTAAAAATTTTTTGTTTGTGTTGTTGTTTACTTTTACTATACTATTGATCACTATATTAGTATGTCTGTGTTGTTTGGTGTGTTATAGTGGATACATGCTTTGTCCACATTGGACTAGGTTTAAACATCAGGAAACATTCTCTTTAACTGGTCACACGGTTGCACGCTTCCAGAGCCATGCACTAATGTAAAATTTTGTGTACAAGTCCATTTTGTGGATCTTATTGACTAATCATTTATTTCTTCAGTTTCGGTGATAGAAATCACTCTCTTCAATTTTCGTTAAAATTAACGTGGTTGTCAGCTTGCTTCATTAGCTGTGGAAAACAAACTAACAGACGCAGATTGTTCTAAATTTTGCACTAGTTCAGTAATAGGTAGCAGTTAATGGTAGCCGTGATGCATTGAAGTGTTACAGCGCTTGAAATACGCTCCTTCACGCTAAGCCTATATCATTTGCTAACCATATTTGCAAGGAAATAAGCGAAATCCGCACAAAAATTTGGTACAAATTACATTTTTGTTTGCAAAAGGTATTCAAAATCGTACTTTTCGAAAGTGGGTTTTGAAGTTCCTACCGAAAGAAAACTTTAATTTCATTCCACGAATAACTCGAAACATTAAATATGGAAATTTAATACAGCGTTTCGACACTGACTGATGGCTTTTAAGCATCAGTTGTAAAACTACTCTTCGAAATTTCAGTAAAAAAAAGGAGAGTGGGAATTAAAAAACAATTTAATTTAACGCGATTTTGTTTGTGTGAATGTTTATGTTCATATTTAATGCAGAGATGCTTTTACATATATTTTTGCCATAAGACCCATATGTTATGGCATTTAAATGGCAATTTAAAATGTCTTTATGGTAGTATAGTTTCTTAAAAGAGATCCTGCCATTTTCGTCTCTCTTGTACTACAGCTATCCTATAACCATGGCATCAATATAAAACAATACTGGTATTAAATTAACGAGGGGAAAGGACGTGTTTTTTGCTGAATTATGAAAATGGTTTGAAAACGTATGCAAAACGATGTATTTTATCTTCGAATAATTTTTGCTTTTCCAAGGAATGATTAAAAAAGAAAAAATAAGGTTTTATATTCAAAAGCGTATTGGTGGGAGGAGGTAATGGGAGTACTTTTAAGAACAAAAATAATTACAACAAATTTTCGTTAAAATCATATGATATTATATGATGCTTAAAGCATTTAAGTGGGTTATAAAAGGTTAAGTTTTAAATGTTTTTTTTTTTTAATAAGAATTTAACTTCACACATGTGTGCGTTCTTAACACACACTCATGTATAATTTTCGTTTATTTAAAATATATATGTTTGTATGTATTTTTTAAAGAAAAAGTAACTGTAAAAAAGTTTAGAGAGATTTCTCTAAGAAAGAAACCTTTTTTGCTGAATTTGATTTTCTTCTTTCCTTTTTGGGGTGGTGATATAATTTCTTATAAAGATTCCCCCTTTTTCTTATGTTTTTCTTCTCTGGAGATTTTCTTAAACTATTTACGATAATTTATGGCAGATTAGAATAAAGTAAAAGAAAAATGCTTATGCAATGATTTTTATAAAATAGAGAACGTATAAGAATTGCTGCACTAACTTTTATGGCAGAAGATTTAAATGGAATTGAATGTAAATCGCTTTAAGCAGGTGAAATTTGTTTTGGGGAATTTTTGTTAAAAAAGTCATTGAACTATTATGCAAACGGATTGGTATTTTATGCAAGTAAAATTTTAATGAACTTTGCACTTAAAATTCCATTTGCATATTTTTTTTCTTTTTTTTTTGTTAAACATTTCTTTAGCCAACTCAATAGAGTTCTTGATAAACGTTATGCTAGAAATGATAAGTTTAGTTTTATAAAAAATCTATCCGCTGAAGCTGACGCAACAATTACTTGTGTCGATATAGAAACAGCGTTCGCCGTTACCAGCAAACTCTCTAATACATATGCATTCAGCAACATCACCATTTAGGAAAAAAATGGGATCCTCTTGTCAAATGTAGCGGAGAAACTTGCTCAGTGGTTCTCAACAATTGCTCACTGGCTCTGTATTATTATCACGAATGCGTAAACTAATACAAGTCCCCCAGTCTCAAAAGTAGAGAGGCCTCTGGTACTTATAATATCCTCGCGCAACTCTACATGTCTAGCACCAACTTGCTCATGGACTTCTTGAGACCACTAGACTGGAAGTTTTGTGATCAAAACTTCTAAAAAGGGGGACACGAAAGACTGCAACAGCTAGCGCGGGAATTTTATAGTACCACCGGTCTGCAGAATATTTGATAGAATTATTTAAAACCGCATTATCAAACCAATTGACGGCGAACTGAAAAAAGAACATCCTGGACTTCGACGTAGGCCGTCAGAGGTTGACCATATAAATAGACTGAAACTAGTCATTAAATATAACTCGCCTCTGTTCGTGGTACTTTATGAAATCGTTTGATGACGTTAACCGCAACATAATATAGCTTACTCAGCAGGGCAAAGAGAAATTATAAACATTGTTAGATGCCAATACTGGGAGAGTTCTACGAGAGTTATGTATTGTGAAAAGGCCAGAACATTTGAAAAAAAGAAAAAAAATTTCCAACGTCGATATTACCTTATAACATCAGATAGTAACTGGTATTAGTTATACTCATATTACTACTATTGAAAAGTTCTCTAATGCATATGCCTCCCGAGGCCGGCGTTAAAATGTAGGCCACTTTCAATAAATCCAAAAACAGAATCTAGTGCAGCTCATTGACTGGGAGAAGTCCCCTATGTTCCTTAATGGAATGTTATGGGAAGTAACAGAAAACAGATTGGTAAACCGAAAACGAGTGAAATTGAAATCGAGTAAAATTTCAAAGACAAATAAAATGTAAATGTGAGAATTATTTTAGTTTTGTTAACCAAAGAAGGTATTTTAAAGACAATTAAGCAATTTTATAAAAAAAAAGTATCAAAATCTTGTCAGATTTAAAAATTATAGCAATTTGGCTAAAAAAGCTCTATGAAGAGATCTGCTAATAAACATGTCTAATCCCGTTCACACATTTGTCTACATAAGTCTGTATGCATTGGCCGCGTGTAGCCACATTCCGAGATTCACATCCATATAATACGTAATATTTCCTCCACTTTAGAGTTGGAAAGGCTTTCGCGGTATTATCAAAAATTTCCAAACAGAACTTAAAAGGCCGAAAGTTGGACGTGCTTTGCTTATGAGACCTTTGAAAGCGCTAGATGTTCTCAACGTTTATACCTAAGCTCTTCTTCTGTTTATCTGGAGACCGCTTCTCTAACTTGTTCCAACTAAACCTGTATATCCGTGAAAGTATAAAAGAGTAAACAAGTATTGTCGGCGTAATGATGGTCCTACAACACTCATGTGATGCACCTTGTTGGCCCTCGCATGATTTGGTTCAGGACGCATTTAAACAGAGACGGCGATAATACACAACTCGGACTTATAGTGCCTTTTATGGTTATTTTGTCGATCAGGAGATTTCCATAACGTATGGCCCACGGTGTGTTAGTGTATAGTCTCTGCGAATAGGAGATAAGCTTTCTGGGAACATATTTGATTTTCATGTGGCACTGCGGTTAAAATGTCGAATGCCTTCTTGATCTCTGTAAACCTGTAAAATGGTGATCTACACGACATATGAGGTCGAAATCTATATTGCTCGTTTCCTATTGAATCAAACGCATTTAGTCCACATTTTAATATTTAAGCAATCACTTTTCTAACGGTATTCACCAGTGTAAACCCCTCCAGTTCTTCCGATCTGTCAAGTTGACTGTCAATCCTTCTGCAATATGTTTCAGTAGCACTTCGTTCTGCCAGTAATCTGGAGGCAGAAGATGCGCATATTTTAGAAAGTCACTTAACAGCAGCTTTGAAAATATTAGGTATACAAGTTAATAATGTCGATTTGGACAACATATGGCATAATTATGGCCTGTGATTTGTATCACTAGTAACAAATATGGTGTTTTGGAGGGTAAACATCTGTCCTTATAATTCAGTATTCGATATACGCCAAAGTGTAAACACACATTTTTTTCAATCGCTACAATAATGTCGAAATTTGTGCCTGATAACCAACTCAAATAACTTGTGAACGATGGTTTGCACGATTCAAAAGTGGTGATTTCGATACAGAAGACAAGGAGAAGTCTCATCAGTCGAAAAAGTTTCCAGATGGGGAATTGGAAGCATTACTCGACGAAGATTGTTGTCAAACACAAAAAGAACTTGTTATATCACACAACAAGCCATTTCCCTACATTTATTCCAAAGCAAGAAAATTGTGTCCCATATGAACTGACACCGAGAGACGTTGAAAGACGATTTTGCATGTCGAAAATGATGTTTGAACGCTACAAAAAGAAGTGTTGTTATTAGTGATGAAAAATGGATACATTACGATAACCCCAAGTGCAAAAAATCGTATGTAAAGCCCGGCGAAACAGCCCATCAACGCCAAAGCCGAATATCCATGACGCCAAGGTAATGCCATGTATTTGGTGGGATCAGAAGGATGTTTTGTATTATGAGCTGTTGAAATCAGGTCTGACGATTACAGGGGACCTGTATCGAATACAATTGATTCGTTTGAAGAAAGTAATCAACAAAAAGTGACCAAAATATTCGACTAGACACGAGGCCATAATCTTCCATCGTAACAAAGCTCGGCCACATGTTGCAAGACCGGTCAAAAACTATTTGAAAAACAGTGGATGGAAAGTTTTGGTTCACCCGCCTTATAGCCCAGACCTTGCTCCTCCTGATTACCATTTGTTTCGATCGATGCAGAACGCCATTACTGGAATACGCTTCACTTCAGAACAGGTTATCAGAAATTGCCTTGATTCATTCTTTACCTCAAAACCGGAGCAGTTCTTTTGGCGCAGAATCCATATGTTCCCTGAAAGATGGAAAGAAGTAGTAACTAACGATGGACAATACTTTGCATAATGTATCATTTCATTTTGTTATTATAGTAAATGCATTTTTTAAGCAAAAAAATCGACATTATTAACTTTTATACCCAATATATTGTCAAGACCGGGAGCACTATTACAGTACTTGTTTTCGCTACATGACAGCATTCGATATAGATATTCCAAGAAAGCATATTCAATTATACCATAGATTGTATTATTATTTCATATCGAGTGAGAAATAAGAACATGTTTCTATTACATGGAGGTAAAAAACCTTCATATAGAAAAAACAATCACTACTCTTTAATTCTCTCGAAAGCCCTTCCATATGTAGTAAAAACTTTACTTCTTAGTGCTTCCTTTAGACTGAATATATCATAACAGTAGCGCTTAAATATCTAAAATAAATATATTCATTTACCAATTATAATTCCATCAAGAACTTAATTTACTTTAACTGCCTTTAAAATTTTTATTTGTTCTATTAAATCCACATTCTTTTTTTTTAATACGTTTTTTTTTAATAACTTTATTGCTCGACACGTAAAATTAGCCTCCGTTATGGCGTATGTTGCGTTTAACAACTATTCCCTGCTAAAAGAAAAGCAAAATTTATAAGAACCTTTTGACAAATCGCTGTTGCTCACAAATAATTGAATTTCTAAGCAGCTATAAGATGAAGTGCATGGAAGTAAGACTAGAGAGGGTGGTAGTGCCGTAACCTAATTGTTTATGATAAGTAAGTAATGCTGCTGTTACTCACTCGTACTACCACTTCTTAGTTTTATTCACCCATATTTCGATTTTCAACCCAACCATCCCCATTTATACCTCCCTCTGTATTAACTTTCGCCTTTTTTGTTGTTCCTTTTGTTGTAAATCATAAAATATTTACGAGGTCTTTAGCATAAATTGCATATTTGGTAAGAAAATATTACTGGAATTTTTTTCTTTATTTTTTGATATTGTTTTTGAAATATAATGAAAAATTTCTTTAAATTTCCTTTTTTGATTATAAAATAAGCTGCTATAAACACACACACACACATACACACACATACTTTTGTTTGAATTTTTGTATTCATATATTGCATGAATACGCATATATTTTAATATTAAATGATAACGGAATCAATCTAGTTCGATTCTATTATACACTACGAAATAAAGTACTTTTTGGCTACGATAGTTAAAAAGAATTAAGTACTTCTGTTGAGTACTTCCACTTCAAAATTTTCCGAATTTCAGGGACCGATCGCCGCCGAATTTTGCTTTGTGATAAAGTATTCTATTAAAGCGATTCATTTAAAGTTTTGTTCGACTTATCCTAGCTTTCTTTTTTTCCTACAGTTATCACCAGGTCCAATTTTTAGATAGAAATTATAATAATAGCTACAGTCTTTTATGGAAACACCTGAACCGATTTCGGCAGTGTGAGGAACCTATTCCTCCGATTCGAAATAGCAGAGCACTCACATAAAATACGTGTTCAGGCGTCTCGACATATATGGTGTAGAATCTACACTAATCATTCCTAATATTTCCTAAAATATACTGATACTGATATACTGATACTAAGACCGCAATGAACGTTAAATAGACCCGTTAGTACTCTAAGTTTGCTCTTGTTGAGCAGTAAAAACCTTCATGAAAAAGGGAGAAATTTTTTCGCCTCATACCGGAGGCACTTCTCCAAAGCCGAGAGATTTCATCTAAATACAGAATTCAATCCTCTCCCTAGAATAACCTGCGACAACGAGAAGTGGCTAAGGGCCAGTAAAGACTGGTCGAGCCCTTATGTTTGCCAAACAATAAGTTCTTTTGTTTCCCGGACGGCCCTCATGACCCCGGGCCCAACACAGTTTTACCCTATTGTGCAGGCAACTTTGTTTTGATCCATCGGTGAACCAAACTTGGTCCTCAATATTACGCTGATAAAATTGATCCAATCTAAATTACTTTCGAAGATAAGGACACTGGAGTTCCTGCCTAATATCAAAGTGGGCCAATAAATAGGCTTAATATCCTCTTTTACCTCATCATATTGCCTGCCTTAAAATTGTAGACCTTGTAACCTAAAATCTATTTTACGGGCCTCCTTCATTACTGAAATGGCCAAGGGTAATGTATAGCATGGCTCAAATGGCAAGAGTGGGTTAGCTCCTAATTGTACCTGTGATTAAAAAGCAAGTAAGCTGATATGTCCTACCAAATAGAAGCGGATTGCACCACTCTGCCCTAGGCCACAACATCAAAGCAGCATAGGCTGGTATTTGACTTATTATCCTTATAAGAGACGAGTAGATCATTCTGTGTTTTATACCTACCTTTTACCATACACAGGCAAATATGCCCTGTTCGCTTTGTTGATAAAATATTGTTACGTTTTAATATTTCTACACCGTCTGAGTTCGTTTAACTGCCTTAAAATAAAATTAAACACCACTATTGTTGTTGTTTTACAGTTTTTATTTACTACACTATAACTTTCATACACTTTGTCTTAATACAACAACTTAATATTCGCTTATACAACACTTTTATTTCCGCTTAAACAAGACTTTATCTTATGACAGCAAGCAAAGCAGGCTCCTTATATACCTAATTGCATACAGTCTGAAAAGTTTCGGAAATGTCTCAAATGCTCTCATATCCTCTATCCGTTAATTTTAAACATGTAACGTAAAGATGGTCGATTTAGCAGTGCTGACAAATACGCAAATAAGTACGGCATTGACAGGGTGACACATAACTGCCAAATATACAAAAATTTAGGCATTTTTATTTTCGTAATATATAGAATGTCTTGCAGGTATTTCATCTTATCCAAGAATTTAATAGTTGAGCCATTTATTGTTGGTTCAGTGAGTCTCGAAGTAGTCAAGCCTCTCTCGTTGTACCAGTTGAAGGCTATATCAAAAGCATTTACATTCGCTCTGACATGGTTGTCGACCCATCAAACTACCGAGATGATCAGATTATCGGCGCACTCAGAAGTATAGAACGCTTAGGCTTTTCCAACGGTTCATTAATGACCACTGTCCAGAGAAGAGGCGATATTTGACTTAATCAATTGATTTTAAAAACTGATGCAATAATCGTTGTTTCAAAGAGTAATGCTTTAGCATTTTAGCTTGTATAGTAATTTTACTTATAAAATCCTTATAGCTACTGCCTCAGCGTACTAATTATTCTGACGGCTTATGCTTTCGATAAGTCTATTCGCAGAAAAAGGAAAAATTTCAACATCTAACCTAATTCTAGTAACTTAGACATTGGCAGCTTAATTTTCTACCGGTAATTGGATACGTCTACAGTAAAGACCTTATTCGCAGAGATTTGGAGTAGGCATTTAGCCCAATCAGTGTAGCTCTAAATTGTAACTTGAGTGTATTTTTATTTTAATTGCCGGAAAGTTAACTTTAAATAATTTGTTTGGAGAAAGTTTTCTTTTACAAATAGTGCTTTTTGTGTATCGTTATATAATTAAATAATTTCTCTTAAGGCTCTCATTCAAAGCAACTTCTATTCAAAATCACTAAAGTTTTTAATCTGTATTTGTGAAAGGATCTAGGCTTGGTAAATTGCAATGCTTAATAAGGCAGACAGTGAGCCGCTGTGGTATGATATGTAAGACACCTGTCTACCAAGCAGAAGGTTCTCCGTTCAATACCAGGCCAGACCATCTGAAAAAAGAAAAAAGTTTTTCAACAGCGGTATCATCTCATAACATTAGCTAGTAACTGGTTATGAGTCTTACTACTATTGAAAACTTCTATAAATGCATTTGCCGCTCGGAGCCGGCGTTAAAGTGTAGGTCCCCTTCAATGAGTCTAAAAATAGAATCGGGTGCAGCTCATTGACTGAGAGAAGTCCCCGTATTCCTTCATGGAATTTTATGGGAATTATAATAAGACAGGCAATCTATGATATGACTTAACTGCTTATCTAAGAACTATATTTTACACCGAAAGTAAATCTAATCCGGTCGTTGTAATTATTCATCATTGAATAGTATTTTTGAAGATGTTTTAAACAATGACTGAAATGCCATATATTTTTGCCATTTATAGGGTATCAAAATCTGCTCCACCTCCCAGCTTCTATGCGAAAAATACTGCCGTTTTATATAAAAAAAATACAAAACGCTTGTTGTTTGGTGTTGCTTTTTACTGCTCCATAAGAACTTTAATATCTAGGCAGTGATTTTTTTCTTCGTTTATTTTATTGCTGCTGCCAGTTTTTAATAGTGTAACAAATAAAATTGTTAGAGAATTTGCAAAAATAGACGATTCTTTTCCTTTATATTAGATCTACAAATGGGTTTTGGAAAAAAATGAACAAAAAAGCTTAGAAAAGAAAAATTTGCATATTTATAAACATGCCTCAATTGTGTAGAAGAAATCACGTATTTAAGACTACAGTGGTTTCAAAGAAAGCAAATTTATATTAAAACAATTTTTAAACAAATCCTTAAGACACAAAAGAGGGTGTTTTTTATGCCCAATAGAACTTACAAAGGGATAACTATCAAAGAAACTGTTATATTGCGCTCAGTTTTTGAAATTTCTAATCAGTGTTAATAAATTGACGTTTGAACAACGCTACCAAATTATCCAGATTTACTTTGAAAACCAGGCATCAATTCACGAAACTTTTAGACGGCAAAATTATGATCAGCGATGAGGCTAATTTTTGGCTTGTCAATAAACAAAAATGTCGCATAATGAATGAAACCAAACCGTGATAGATAATACGACTCAATTACATTTCGAAAAATGCACAATTTTGTGCGATTTAGATGCAGACTACATCGTTGGACTTTATTTCTTCAAAACTTAAGCTAGAACTCTCGTTGCGTTCATTAGAGAAACTTACCGCACCATGACTAATGATTGTTTATTTGAAAATATACATGACACAAGACAAATATGATCGACTTATTAAAATAAAAATTTTGTAATAAGTTGATTTCCTTAAATGGATCTCTTTATTGACCTCCAAGGTCCTGGGACGAGGCTTCTTTTTATATAGTCATCTACAATATCAGTTGGTCAACAACCGAGTATTGGGTGGCTAAATGCGTCGATCTTTTGGACTACTTTTAAAGGAACCTCATCGGCCTGCTCCTCCCAATGGAGTGTTGTTCACCCTCTCTTTCGTCGCCATCCGAGCTCGGTTCGGCCAGCGCTGCTGCTGTTATCCACGTCAATGTTGAAATATACTTAGTGTATACAGCTCAGAATACATACGGTGTCGATACTCATTATTTAAGAAAACGAATCCATATATTTTGCAGACAATTTTTCTTTCCTTTTCACGATTCGGCGGCATACATAAAACTGATAAAAAAGTCTGGTATATGTGGAGTTTGGTTCTTCTACGCAAGGTTTTATCTTTAAAATACTTACTAAGTCCAAAATAACATTTGTGAGCAAACAATATTCTCCTTTTATCTTTAGACTGACATTACTATTTCCATTCATGACGGAACCGATATAAATTATGTTATCCATGGCTTTAAAGTTAAAGTTATTTGCACCTAATGGTGTATTGTCTGTTTCTTCGTGGAGAAAATTATTTATTTATTTATTAAAATTCGTCTTGCTCTGTTTCTCCACTAAACTAGCTTTAGGTGACTCTTTACTGAATACTGATATGACTTCTTCTAAATTCTTGTCTCTTATGTCGATATTATCAGCATATGTGAGAAGCAGGTAGAGCTACTATTATTCACCGCAGCACTCCTTACTATTTTCTCCATTGCGGTATTGAAAAGGCAGCACGCTAAACTGTTTCCCTGGCTGGACAAGCTGTTCCTAGAGGTCTTTCCATATCTTCACTGAGGACTTTGTAACCGTTAGCGTCATCCTACACAGTTGTACAGGCTTGGCAGTTACTCCGAATATAGACGTAGCCTTATACAATTTGCTCCTTGTATGACTAACAAAGTTAGTTTTGTAATAGACAAATAGACGTCTCTGTTAGATTTCCTCAAGTTTTTGACGTAATATGAATATTTGATCCATAGTGGATTAGGCACCTCCCGATTATTTTTTACGGGGCCACTTGAAGTGCTTTATGCTGATAGACCATCTATACTTCACGCCTTGAAGGCCAACAATGTTCGCGTTATTCGGGACATAAGGCTAGTAATGCTTGAAAAAGTGGACCAAAATTAGACAACCAGAATACGCTTTTTCATGAACTGTCGCTGCGGTCTTATGCCTGAAATCATTTTCTAATATAAAATGCTAAGATCCACGAGTTTTCTGCCCACAATTCTGGTCTCTTTCGGCGAATTCGCAAACATCTCATAACGCCCAAAAAATAGTCTTTGTTTACTGTCTGGCCTTCTGGAAGAAATTCGTGATGCACTACACCGTTGTAATCCATGAAAACCGTTAGCATTGCCTTCTTTTCTGACTGAAAATGACGTAATTTTTTTGGTCTCAGCTCATTTGGTGAACACCATTCATTTGCCTGTTGGATTACGTGTCGTACTTATAAACCCACGTCTCGTCTCCACTTTTGATGAATGTGGAATCGGATACAGCCTCGCAAATCAAGTCTTTTGCAACCTCAACACGGTCAAAATTGTAAACAATCGCCAACACACATAGAGATAGATGTACGCTTGGCTACGTAGCTCTTGCAAATGTCAAGCTATGACTCTAAGATTTAGCGGGAGTAACAACAACAGATGTACCAAAAAAAACTCAAATCGGAGTTTTTTAACCCCCACATGGGGGTTATTTCGGAAACTTT
Source organism: Wohlfahrtia magnifica (assembly GCA_023159175.1). NCBI lineage: Eukaryota > Metazoa > Arthropoda > Insecta > Diptera > Sarcophagidae > Wohlfahrtia > Wohlfahrtia magnifica. The sequence goes on along the minus strand of JAKWBJ010000222.1, from coordinate 5,889,258 downwards.
TTGATCAAGGTAGTATCTATATAAATTTGTATAACATATATTTATCTTTCCTCACCACTGTGCAATAACACTTTAATACCCCTTGTATAATAGTGTAAGTACCAGAAATATTAGATTTCTTTTTTATATATTTTTTTCTTTTTTGCAACACTTACGTTTTCATCTTAAGCAAAATCAAAATGAATGGCTGGTACAATTGCCTGATTTTAAAATGCTGCATAAGATGAAAATAACGATGAAAAGAAAGAGCTTGACTCTTCTGTTATAGTAAAAGAAAAACCTTTTTTTATCGTTTTATATTTTGATACTTAAGCAAAAACGTCTTTCTTTTGCTCTATTTTAAGGCAACAATAGAAAAGAAAAAATCATATTTAAATGACGCCAAGTCAGAGGAATGAAGTATCGTTTCACTTCTCAATAGCCAAGAATCCAGCAACAATAGGAGTAAAAAAATAAAAGCAAAAACTCAAAACAATTTTAAGCAACAGCAGTATACAAAGCTTTAAAAATAGTAATTGAAGTAGTGGGGGTGCACACCGTACTCATGTGAACGAGGGCTAAAAAAAGCACTGGTTTCTAAGAAATAGTCGAGAAAAATATAAAGAATGTGCTGGAGCAAAGTATGGAAAAGGACCTATTTAGCATAAAGCATGTAATCTTAGCTGATTTGCAAAAAAAAAAAAAAAAATTAAATAGAATCCTACCTACTGCACACTGGCTCAGCAATAAAGTGTGGCAGATTGTTAGGAATATGACGTCTACAATGACGATGACGATGACGATGACGATGACGAAGAAGACTTGATACACTTTTATTAAAATGTTAATGCGTAAGTAACACAGTCAGCATTTCAAATAGCAGCAGCTTGTTGCCTGCTACTCGTCAGCAGTAAAAGAAGAGACTTCCCTTTCACTTTTCTTTTTTGTATAAATTACTAGGAACTGACTTTACATTGGACTGTTTTGTTTTCTTGATTTGGAATTAGCTTTTTATTATTTTTATTCTGCCGATGAATATAATTTAGTTGTAAATTTTGTATTTGTATGTAGCAATGAATTTTGTACATAAAATTGTACTTCTGAATGTCTAAATCCGTTTATTCTTTACAACAATCTGTTGAGAGTACCAAATGTAGTTCATTTCTTTCGAAAAATTTTTAAAGACTTAAGGAAATACAAAAGCAGTTCCTTTATTTTTTGCTTACATTCTCAAAAAGGAGTAAATAGTCAAAATTATTTACATATATTAGTACACACTTTTCCTTAAAAGAGTATGTATTTTTTTTTTTTTTTTTTTTTTTTTGTTGTAACATAGAAAAACATAGAATTTTAAAGAACGATATATTTTTTTACGAATCTACAATAAACATGTGTGGTGTGTGTATTATTTCCACTTTATTACCATTTTATTTTTTTGTCATGGAATTTTATTACATTTTTATTGGCTCCTTTACTCTCTCTTAACTTTGTTCCTTTATTTTACATGTTTTAAGAGTTTATATTTCTTACGAATAATTTAAAATAGTCATAGAAAATACCATAAATCTTTAAAATAGAATTTATTTTCGTTTTCATATGATTTTTTTCTTATAACTTTTTTCTTAAAGATTTAAAAATGGATTATGATGTATTTTTTCCTTTTACAGTTAATTAGCTAAACCATTGTATAAAAAAATCCCTAAACCTTTTGGACATATATAGGGTGTGGTTAAAGTAACTATATTTTTAAGAAATAGAAAAACAATCTTAGTTCTTTCCAATTCCAATTTTACTATGTGTGGGAGTTTTCACACCCACTCATTCAGTCTCAATCACTTATTGACTGTCCACGAAGTTGCTTAACCAAATTAAGAAATTTCTACTATTTTATACAAAAATCATAGATATTTACTACATATGAGAAGTACCACGCCCACTTACATTTATAGCATGTTTTTTATAATTACATAAGTTTAAATCATAATAAAACAAAAAATATATTTTTAATATCAGTGAAACAAGATTTATTGGATAGAAAGTCCTATGGTATTAATGTTTAAATATGATTTCGGCTGTGTGACCGCCACGGCTTATGTGTACAAGTCGTAATCTGTTACAAAAATTTTCACAAACTTCACAGCCTAATTGACCGTATTTTGGCAATAACTCTTCGAATGTTGATTTTCAGTTGTTCAATTGTCCCTTTTTTTATCGACTTACACAAATTACTTTACATGACCCCAAATAAAATAATTCAATAAGGTCAAAACACACTGTCTTGATGGCCAATTAATTGGACATTTCATTAAAAGTTACTTCGAGTACATCAATTGTAGAGCACGCTGTGTGCTGTTGAAACTACGTGTCAGCAAAATTAATGCCAACTAAGTAAGGTACGAAAATATAATCATGTTCCTATACCGTCCACCATTATCAGTAATATGCTGGCTACCATCGTTTTAGTAGACATATGGACCAATAAAACCGTTGCACCAAACAGTAATTTTCTGTGGATGTAATGGTGTTTCGAGAAAAGCGTGTCGATTATCCACACTTCAAATGCGACAATTCTGCTTATTTACGTACCCATTTAACCAAAAAATTGACTTCATCGGAGAACAAAATTTTAAATGGAAATTCAATATCAATATCAATTTGTACTCCAGACCATTTGCAAGCGTTGCTCTGGTGTAAGTCTATCCACAAGTAAATTTCAAGTCAAACTAAACAAAAAGCAACTATCAGCTGTGCGATCGGTTGTCAAATAAAGCAGTGTCGTCAACTCAAAGTTGTGAACCTTTAAAAAAAAAAACACCTGATACAATTTTTTGATTGGATATGTCTATTGGCAATAAAAGTTGTCAGGATCAAATTTAGAATCTTTTACTATTACCGTTTAATTAATATTTACTATATAAAAGAGTTGCCACGCGCACTTGTCTATTTCCGCAATTTTTTCATTGATAACGGCTATTGACAATGAAGTCATACAGACCAAATTTAGAAACTTCCACAATTACCATTTTCAAGATGACACGCCCATTTATACAATTTGAGGGCGAAAATGAATGAACGAATGCTAGCTTGTATGCTTCAACCCCTCAGTATACTGATGTCATATGTCATCATGACTGTGACATCATCCTTGACATTTTTTGTTGAAATATTATTATAATTGCAAGTCCTACAAATCACATTTTTAAGAAAGACTTACATTATTATTATTTACACTTAATTTTACATTTTATTTTTAAAATTTTTAAAATAAAATTATGTACCGAACGGGTTACTTTTTGAAAATAAAAACTCCGCCAGCATGGCTCAATAGCGCTTACTAGAAAATAACGACCGATGATACCTACAGCGTGTAAACTGCACCAAGTAGTTAATTTTAATGGATATAATGGTGATTCGTTAACGGCTTGAAGATTGTTTCGCTTTAAATACAGCAATTTTGCTTAACACGGTTGACATTCTCAGCTGTCAAACCATAGTTTTCGATATCAATACCAAAACATCATTTTTTTATAATTTTTTCAACCAATCAGTACAAAAGATTCCATATGGCATCGCGCCAGGAAACCAATTTGGAAAATGGGTCCAAAATAAAAACAATCCAATTAATGACAAAATTATATTTTTAATTCTAAAACTAAATACATATATCGATACATTGTCATACAGTAATACGTATAATACCTCATGTTTAATCGCATATTTTAGTAGGATTTTGCTTAAAAATTTTTTAGTTTTCAGGTCACGATGTATTTCTGTAAGCTTTTAAATAAAAAACAAAAATGTAGATTCATGGAACTTGAACTTTAATAATTTAATAATATTTTTGCTGGTTATCCTGGCTGCACAAAAAAGTGCTTTTTTCGATTTGGTTTACAATATACCAGGTGTGCCGGTATAAAAAAAAGGGTTTTTTGGTGAAAATAAAACACTTATTTTTAATGGGAAAGTAAAAAACATTTTATTCAAAGTATTGGCCATTGCTGGCTGCACATTTTTCGCATCTTTCAGACAATTTGTGGATTCCGCGCCAATACAACTGTTTGTCTTTTGAAGCAAACCAATCAGTCACCCAATTTTTGACATCTCGTAGAAATCGAAGTGCTTGTCAGCCAATGCGTATCTCATCGATGAACACAAATAGTAGTCGGAACGAGCCAAGTCTGGCGAATACGGCGGGAGGTGTAATAGCTCCCAGTCTAATGCCTTGATTGTATCCTCAACTGGTTCTGCTTAGTGTACAGGCGCATTGTCATGTTGCAAAATTGCCTTGCCGTGTGTTGTGGTCTATTCTGACCGTTTTTCGATCAATGTATGGTTCAAATTGATCATTGGCTATCGTTAGCGATCTGTATTAGCGGTTTCACCAGATTTTAGGAGCCCGTGGTACACCATACCGAATCGATTCGGTTTTGCAGCCGAAGTTAATAATTCTCCCGGATTAACCCATGATTTGTTCAACATATGCCTCGGCAAGCCTTCGATGCGACTTCTTCAAATGAAAACTAAAAATTAATGCTTTCCACAAATCACCTTTTTTGATACAAAATCCGCCATCTTAAACACGATGAAAAATATTATGATATTGATTTGATGAAGACATTTGCATCTTGACGCACACTTCATATCGAAACACCTGGTAGAATCTATTTGTGATCTCTTACATTGATGCAGAATGCATCTTTGTTATGACTTCAGTATCTCTGACTCGCAGTTTCTTAATTTAAGTCGACTACGTCTGCCATAATTTCTTGTCAGTTACGCATGGCTTGATCACGGAAAACAATTCAGTTCTTAATTTTCAACAAAACGCAAAGCTACTTTTCATTCACCAGAAATCGCTTATATAGAATTATGTATACTACTTTAAGCAATGGGAGCAAACGGAGCTGTCTGGGTACTACATACAACTTTAGAAAATAAATTATTATGTAATACACAATTAGGTCAAAAAGAAAGTTGTACAGAAGCTGGAGTGTTTGGGCATAGAATGTAGTATTCGAAATCCATGGGAAAACTCGCAAGCATTTTTCAAGCGGAGGTTTTCAGGAGGAGGCTCGATCACTTAACTCCTAAGGAAATGCCTGGGTGTATTTAAGCAACTGGGTAGAAAAGGCATGATGATGTGAGTTTTTGGGTGACTAAATAGGCAGATAAGCTGATCAGGAAAGTAAGATTTCATGGCACTAATGAGACTAGAACTTTTGTGTGGTGTTGGAAAAGGGGTTTAGAAGGGCCTGCTTAGGGTAAAGGTGGATAACGAGCGGCGTATACACTTTTAAAGTCTAATGGGTTTGATAAAGTCAAAAATTTGCTAAGCATCAGTGATACGAAAAGAATTGAGTCCTGCATTGGACTATCGACAAACTATACAGCGGAACTTTTGACCGGACATTGTAGAATCAATGTTGCATTAAAGAGGCAATTAGGCGCTTATTAAGTAGTGGGTAGGGTACTTACACCAACCGACATTTGGAATTTCCTCACGGCAACGAAGTAGAGCGATATATTATAGGGAAACCCTATACTAGACTGTGTAATAGTTCAAAATAAATACACACGCGAAGTTGCTCAAATGTCCAAATGTTGAACTGTGGTTCATCTCTTCTCTTAGTTTGGCTTAAGATCAAGACAAAATAGTTTATGCTAAAATAACATAGCTAGTTTTCGGCTCAAGAGCTCGATTATAATTCCGAAAAAGAATTTCTTAATTTTCAACATTAACCAAAACTGAGTAAAATAGTAAAAAAAAGAAAATCGCCTACTTTATGGTTTTTATAACATCCTAAGCTATTCAAAAAGCTTATATATATTATTTAAGGTATATGTAAATCATTATCTATATATAAGACATCCTCGTATTATCATATTATATATATACACTGTTTATACGTTTATATGTTTTTTTTAGAAAAAAAAACGACATTAAAATAATACACATGTGATATTTTAATAGTTTTCTTTATTGCCTTTTAAATAAGTTAAATGTCATGATGATAATAACTTTATAATGCAGTGATAACAAGACCTGTATCGAGGCCCATAAATTGTCTTTTGTATAACACATATTGTAATAAAATATTGTATTTTATGACCTGCAATAAAATTTTAAAAAATAGAATTAACGACGCTTTATAAAAGATTTTGAGATAATAAAAAATGTATTATAAAGAAATGTACGGGCTATTAAGTTTATAATCAGCAGCACCTTAAAGTAGGCCATACAAATTTTACTTTTTTATTAGAAAAAAATATGTTTCTAATGAAGCCTTCAGGATATTTTTTGAACCTGTTTTACTATTTTAATATTTTGAATAGTTGTTTTCTAAAGTAGCGTTCAAATATTTAGTGTGTTTTTTGCGAATAACCATATAATCTAATACGAGTATAGTGCAATTAATTTATTTAAGTTTTTATTTATGTTGGCCATTGTACAAGTGTTAATGATAAATTCTGTGATTTTTTCTAAAACTAGCGTAATAACTTTCGATGCATAGCTGTATTTTTTAACTATTATCTATTAACTATTTACTAGGCCACTGTGGAATATCAAACAAGCTGAGCCCATTTGTTTGTTTTCGATAACAATTGTAAATGAACAACCTCATTCTTTTACACTTTCAGATGTGAAAAGTTCTCGTCAATAAAAACAGAAGCGATGCGCGAAGTTTAAGAATCAGTACTATTTGAAACCTCATTTGCTTTTGTTGTAATTATTTTCCCTGACTTTTATAAAGTCATATAGTTTCTTACTTGTTTCAACTTAAGGTAAAAAGCGTTCTACTTTCTTAGTTGATGTAATGAGTAATTATTACTCTAATTAAGTAATTAATGAGCTTTTTATTTCTATCTTTTTACTCTAAAACTTACCTCTTTTTTCTCTTATTCTGCACTAAAAACCACAATTATATTTTTCCTTAATTTATCGGCATAACATCTGAAATGATAAAATACAATTTCACACCTTAAGAAATTAAAAGTTCAAGAGGGAATAGTTATTTAACTAGAGCGAATATACGTAATTAAATGAAAGATAATTAAAGACCCATGAGATGGATGCTCATGGTCTCTTTGTTTTTAATGTTTTTCGTTCAAAATAACTAACCAACTTCACTTAAGCATTAACAAGAATAATAATAATAATTATGTGAGTAAATATTAATAAAATATAATGACTGTCATACATGTACATGTGTATGTATACGAAGTATGAATGTGTGTGGGTGTGTTTGGGTGTGTGTGTCTAGGCATGTTTTAACCATGTTAACAATATTTACTTATATATATGTTGTAATTAAACATACGATACATAAACGTTTTAATAAGAACGTTATTTGGTGCAGATATCTTAAGGATAGATACACTCAAAAAAGTATGGTTAGTAATAGTTAAATAAAGTAACACTTTTTTGTTGTAAATATAACAGTTTTTATTTTTAAACATCTTTGAACCTAAAATTGTATAATTAATATGAATTGTTTTTTCTCTTTTCTTTTTAGGTAAGTGCCGATACGAAAAAGATCGCTCCATTTAAGTAGTAAGTAATGCCAAATAAGTTTAAAAAAAAATTAAGCTTTAAATTAGTTATTGTAATCAATTGCAGGTCCAATTACCGAGTACATAGTATTTTAACTATTTTAGCTATTCAATCTTCATTTAAGTCTTTGTTCTTCTTATAGTTCTCGTTAACGTATGAGCTTAAGTCGGCCCAATTTATTAAAGGGTGATCCAAGCAAAACATAATTTTAAATGAACCAAAAAGTTTTCAGAGAATTATCTTAAAGTTTTTTATTATGATAGAAGGATCTATGACAATTATGTGTGAAACAAAATATCGTGGCGAGCATAACCACGGCTTCGGTGGCATACCTCTATCCGTCGCTCCATATTTTCAATGACTCTTCTTGGCTTATTAATGTACACTTTTTCTTTTAAATATCCTCAAAGAAAAAATCCAAAGTTGTCAAATGACATGATTATGGCGGCTAATTAATATCGCCATGTTTTCGTTGGCAGGGTGATAAGTTCCACCATCCTGTCGGAACTACATATCGTCAAGGTCAATATCGTCACTTTCTGGCCATAAGAGGTACGTTATCAACTCGCGATAGCGAGCACCATTCGCGGTAACTGCTTGGTAAGAAGCACGGCCCGATGACGCCGCCAGCCCATAAAGTGCACCAAATAGTCACTCTTCGTAGATGCATCAGCTTTTCAACAATCACTCGTGGATTCTCATTTGCCTAAATGCGTCAATTCTGTTCATAACGAATCCACTAAGGTGAATGTGTGCTTTGACGCTGAAGATGATTTTTTTTGTAAAGACCACTCACTTCTGTCTGTTCAACTAACCATTCGACGTATTGACGACGCTTTGATTGATCAGTGGGCTTCAGTTCTTGAGTCAATTGAACCTTGTAAGCATGTAAATTCAAAATTTATTCAAAATTTGCCACAGTGCTGTTCGTGAAATGTTCAATTGTTGGGAACGACAACGAGTCGAGGTTGACGGCTCTTTTGCCACACTAAAGCGAACAACAGCAATGATTTCCATGGAACAAACTAGACGAGCATGTACAGGTATTTTTACATTTCATAGGGATCCGGTTTTCTGAAATTTGCCCATTTTCGTAAATGATGTCAACAATTGTAATGCGCTGCTCAATTGTGTTCCTCTCTATGGTTGAATTTGTCAAACACTGAAACAAAGAAATCTCAAATTAAGTTGGGCAAAGAACTTGACGTTAATGTGCGACTCACAATTGATATTGTGCATTAAGATTGGACAATCCTTTAGGTGCAGAATCAGCGACTGTGTTTCGCAAATCCCTGAGTTTGTGCCTACTGCTTCTTATAAAAATAATGTTCAATGTGATGGTTTTGGTCTCAAATCCGGTCATTATTGCTGATATACCACCATATGGGCTCTATACTACACCCTCGGTGACAGCATTTTTTTATATTGATATATGTGAGCATTTTCATATTTTCTCGAAGTTACCATTTATGTTTTATATATAGTTACTGTTAACCTTTTAACAGTTCTCCTTTAAGACAAAATTTGAGCATGTTAAAAAAATATGGTTTGTGTCTTCGCTTTTCAAATTCGAATTTACCTTCACATACATTAATTACATAAGTAATCAAAATCTTTTCGTTCATTTCCGATAATCTCTTAATTTTAACATCATAACTATACATCATCAATGATTAGCGGTTATTGAGCATTGCACATGCGACGATATTTTTATATAAATTTAGACTGTGTCCGGAAAAATTTCGCTTTCGTTCTTATCATGTCCAATTTAAAATGTACACATAGTATTCAGTGGTTAAAAAAATCACAGTTGTATGGAACAACATAAAAATTTTCAGAAGTTATCTCTCTGTAAATCTTGGGACTTTTAGCCGTTTGGCAACCAATAGGAAATATTATCGTAAATCGATACAAGCAGTAGTTAAATTAGTACTGGAAAAATTCTCCAGTCTATGCCATCAGCAAAAAGCTAACTTGAATGGAAGTCTTTAATCTACTTTTAAGATTGTATTTTTAACGATTTTAATTTTGTTTTTATCATCAACGAAAATAAATCGTTAGTTACTTAGAGACTGAGTTTCGTTAAAATCGTACCGCAAGAGATGGTGTCAAACGATCAGGTCACCATAAAGAGGTTGTCACGCCAGAAACAGTTGCTAAAATTCATGATAAAATATAGAAAGATCGCTAAGTTAAAAATCCCGAGCCACATTTGCTTACAGGTTAAATTTGAAATTTTATTTATTTTTTTGTCATATTTGACTTTTCATCTTGTAACTTCATATGTCGTCTATATGAATCCAACATACACTAGTTGGGTGTGACGTGGTGTATTGGTTAGAGCGCAGGCATACATCACAAATGGCCCAGGCTCGATTTGCAGCAGAGGTCATGACAAAAAAAAAAAATAAATAAATAAATGCGGTTTAGAGTTTAATAAAGAGACTTCAATCTCCCTTCAGGCGAATCGTTCTAAAGAAGCTCTTAGACCTTTCAACTTACCGCTGGCGATGATGTCACGCATCAGATAACTCATCAGGAGAAAGCGCCACATACTGGGAAAAATTACAATGCTAAGTAAGGATCATCACCACCACAACTTAGCAGGTATCTTCACCACTATACACGATCATATGGAGGCGAGATGTAAAAGATTAATCATCTACTCAGCTTGAAAACCAAATTAGTTACTGAATCAAAGTAATAGATGCCAATGTGCTCCTTAGAGGGGTCACAAAGAAAAAAAAAACACTACTGACTAAAGAACAATGAAAACAGTGGGTTCCTTTCGTCAAATGGGCACTAAATAGGGCTTAAGTTGGTCTGTTCGTAAACAAGTAATGTTCACAGTTTTTTTTTTTTCATAAACGCTTTTTCACTTCTATTACCTTGAAAAAGGTAAGGTGATTACCGGTTAACATTATTTTGAACTTTTAAGGAAGTATCAGCTCGCCCAACCAATGTGTGTAGACAGTATTTTTGTGAGAGCGATTAAACTTACGAAAGGGTTGACTGTCAAACGAGCTGTCGCACAGCGTTCACTTTTTTACATATATGCTCAGTATAATCTGTCAAATAATCATGGATAGATAAATTAACGTTTTAACAACCCTACCAAATTATTCGTATTTACTTTTAAACTCAGTCATCATTCCGCACAACTTTTAAATGATGGAATGAAAGCAAACTACGACAAACACTACAAACTCCATTACTTTTAGAAAATAAGCACCGTTTGGCGCAGTTTACACTCTGGTGTCACCATGATTAATAAGTTTTTGCTTGAAAACATGGATAACATTGATCGGGGCAAGATGTCTTTTCAACAGGATGGCGTTACGTGCCATATGGCAACCGCAACCATCGACATATGAAAAACAAAATTTGTCGAAAGTTGATTTCGAGAAATGAACCTGTCAAATGACCTTTACGGTCGTGCGACTAGACACCTCTCGATTATTTTCTGTGAAACCAGCAACAAATGACGACATGGAGGTCAACATTGTTAGTATTATTCGTGACATACAGCCAGCAGTTCTCGAAAAAGTTGCAGAATGCGCTTAGTCAACAGCAGCGGTGACTAATGCCTGAAATCATTTTCAGATGCTTATTTCATTTACTGATGTCTCGAATAAAAAGGTTTTATTGGATTAACATTTTATGTTGTTTTGTGTTATGTTTGTTACAATTTTAAGTACTGTGGGGCTTAAAAAATACCCTTTATATTTTTTTACATTGATCCCTGTTCTAAACCGTGAAACGTTTTTAACTTCGGGATCCATTTAATATTAAACACTTACAGCATCTCGTAGAACATACGTAATTATTTCTAGCCATGATGGTTGGACTGACTTCGTTACGCGACAATACTAATTGTCATTTTAGTTTTTATGGCCTTCTAGCAGACAATGTTTAACCCGCATTATGATTAGTATTGTTGCAGTCGTGATTTTCAACGTTATAAAGAAACCATAAACAGGGAGGGTTGTGTGTCACAATGAGAAACCGGAGACATTACCTTAAATTGAGCAGAAATTTCAAGTGTTTTATGAAATACTTGCTTTACTATGCGGTTAAGCTGACTGTCTATTATATGTTGGAGTATGTGTCTGATATTTTGTAATATTTTTGGGCAATTTAATGGAGGGTTGATTACTTTGTATGAGTATGGTGCTGCTGCTGCTGCTCATTCTTATTGTTGTTTGTCTTGCACAAGTACAACATGTATGTCGTCATATTATCCTAAAAGACTGACAGCCATAAAGACAAGAAAGTCAAATAGACACTGAGTCATTAAGCAAATATAAAAAGCCTTATAAAACAACCACCACTACTTCAATATTGTTAATATTGAACTCACTTACACCCCTCAATGTTCTTTTGATGGCGAAATTTAACAGGAAACAGGGCTAGTCAAACAAACATGTGTTCAGTAGTTACGTTTCGCTACGGCAAATAAGATTTTTGTTTCCTTTTCGCTTAATTAAGTCTAATTAAAATTTTACTTGTGGTATTACTGACGTTGTTCTTGCTCATTTTTATGTTCTTTTCTCTTTAAATTAATATGCATGAGTGTACTTACGTACGTACGTTGTGACTTTTATAAGAAATTCTCTGCGAGTTTTCTGTATGACTGACAGGTTGGACGGACAGTCGCGCTACTTAATTAGTTTTGTTGTATGTATGATGTAATCTTGATTGTTTGGGTTATTGGTGTTGTTGGTTAAAATGCAGATGATGACAATGATACCAATTATTTGTTCTAACTTTCTCCCCACCCTCTACCCACTATGCTACTGTCTATTGTCATGACATTTTCTTTTTATGTACGCGAGTATGGATTTTTAAATGATACTTTAAAGTTATTTTTATTATCATTTTAACTTCTTTTCTCATTTCATAATTAGGTTTAAGGACAACTTTTTTTTGCTTTTTGTCTTATACTCAATATTTATTTATTTATTTATTTTTTTAATTATAAATTTTGCTTTGCAATAACAATGAGTGACAAAATTTTAGGTTTATATACCATCCAAAAGTAAATGTAAAAATAAAAAGTTTCGAGGAGTAGTATTTAATCAAAGTTATTTCAACGCAATAACGTTTCCATTATCTATTATTAGACTTCTGTTGAATTTATGTCAAATCTTCTTGTTTTTGGCACAACAGCGTTACATTTCAGTCTTGGCCTTCGATACACAACTTCTCCATACCTCTTTGTCTTCCGGAATTTCTTCCCACTGCTCTCTTGCATCCTAGATTCCCGATACATATCTTCTTAGTTATAGAATTCGTTTGTCGTCGGACTACATGCCCATTTTATTCTGATAGCGAAGAGTTTAATGCAGTTATTAACTCGTCAGTGATTCCTACTTATTTAACGAGTCTGAGTATTCTGAGAAATTTTCCCTCCGCAATGTCAAGGACATCGGTATTCATGTTTATCAGAATTTCCGCTTTGCAGTCATATGAACACGCATGGTCACTGTTCTATATAATTATTCGGAGCCCTACTCCGTACCACTGTGGTATGGTAAGTAAGACACCCGCCTACCACCCAGAAGGTCCTCGGTTCAATACCAGACCAGAACATCTGAAAAAAGACAATGTTTCAACGAAGTTCAACAGCGGTATCACCTCATAACATTGGCTAGTAACTGGTTATGAGTATTACTATCATTGAAAACTCATCTGATGCATATGCTGTTCGGAGCCACCGTTAAACTGTAGGTCCTTTTCAATGAATTAGAATTGAAATAGAATTGACTGAGAGAAGTGCGCGTGTTCCTTCATGTAATGTTATGGAAATTAATATAATATTAGATTCTTGTCATCTACAAGACTAGTAGTTGAGTCTTGGAATTCCATACTGCGTTCGATGATGTTATTGCGTCGTACAGAATCTATCGCCTTGTCTTTACTCTGGTGTTCGTGCGGAATAGTTCGAAGTACTCATTTTGTTTATTACTGTTATGCTGCTACTGGTTGCTATTTTGACAAGTGTCACTAACTTTGTTGGGTTTTCTCATCCCTACATGTTTTTCTAAATGAAGGTTCTATCTAAATGAAGCTTGTTTATAATCGATGAAAAGCTTCACGGTATTCAAACTATACTCAGAGCATCTTTCTAATCTCAGTTGCATCACTAAGATCTAATCTATCAGTGATTTTTCCTGCCTGCTAGTCCCTAAAAAATTCCTTCGAATTGTGTTTGAAATTACTGGCTATTATCGTTGTAAGCAGCTTGTAGGTTATGCTAAGTAATTATATGCCTCTAGGGTTGCCAATTGGCTTTGATTTCGCAAAATATATATATATAATATATATATATATATATATATATATATACATACATATATATATATATATATATATATATATATATATATATATATATATATATATATATATATATATATCAAAAATCAAGAAAAATATAGTTTATCAAGATTTTTTAAAGTTTTCTTTACACAAAGTTTTGTTGAAAGCTATTAAATATATTAGCGAATTAATACGCAGCATTTTAAATGTTTTTTTTTTCTCTTGTTTAATTAAAAAAATTTATAATGAAAATTAAACACCTTTCTCTTGTACTCAAAACAAGCTTTACTAAACCAAATATGTGCTTTATGATCATCGCCATTTAGGGTAAAGTAATTTTATATCAGTGTAGAACTTCTGATCAAAAAACTGATCCAATTATGTTTTGCAGGTCGACGAAATTTTAATTTACGTCATTAATAGATTTCTGAAGAGATCGAAACAAATAAGGCACCAAATTCCAAGCTATATGGTGGATGCATCAAAACTTACCAGCCAAGATTTTATCAGTTTCTGTCAATTCATCAAAGATGTGTGTGGTCGGGCGTTCTCACGATGAGACCCAACACCTTTCTGTTGATCAGTTTGAATCACAATCAATCAATCTCGTTAATTGTTGACAGTAGAGATTAAAATCAATCGTAAAACCAGATTGTAAAAGCTCTTAATGAACAATTCCCTGTCAATCCTGCCACACACACAGAATTACCTTTTTTGTTGTCAATTATGGTTTTGTCACCGTTTGCGAAGCTTCACCTTGTTTTGTCATGATCTTTTCAACACATTATTGTCGTACGTGATCGAATTTTTATCGCCCGTTATCATTCGGTCCTATCAAATCCGCTATAGTGTTGCCTGGTTCAATAATTATGACCAGAGATATTACATTTTAGAGCCATCTACCGACAATTTCTAACCGATTTTTTTGAAACACAATATTTTTAATTGTCAAGATTTGTTTTCAAAATCAAGATTTTTTTATAAATGTCAAGAATTTTGCACAGTTGAATCTGGAAGAATGTTTGGTTTTAGGAAGGGCTTGTTACTTCTGTCCATTGCACAGGTTTGTTAAATACTATCGAGTCTCTGCACCGTTCAAGGGTTTGAAAGTAGTAGTTTACTCTGACCACATTGATTATTTAGCTCAGTCAATAGAGTTCGATACGCTAAGCTTCTTTAACAGACAACTCGGCCTAATCAGAGTAATGTCTATGGAAAGTCAGCCGTTAAATAAAAACACAGTTATTTGAGATGCATCTTCGGTGTCATTCACCTCAATGCAATAGTACACAAATAGTCACTGTGACAGAAATCCTTAAATTGGTCTACAAACTACTATCATACCCAGCATTCCCCGCTTATGTGACATGACGCTACGCGGCGGGTCACTATGCCCGTGACTTTTTGAAAGGAAAACCGTTTTTTTTTTATATAAAAGGACATTATATTTTTCAACATAATCGCTTTCGAGTTCTATACGCTTAGTCCACTGTTTCTCCAGTCTTATTGTCTCTTCCATAAAATAAGTTTTGTTGAGGTCATCAAATTATTAATAATGTCATCGTTAGAGTCAAATCTCTTCTCGCCAAGTCAGTTTTTCATGTTTGGAAATAAGATATAGTCAATCCGGACTTAGCACCGCGGAGTATAATGCGAATGAAGGAGCAATTCCTAGCCTAATAAAAAGTTTTTGTCTGGAAAACTGCACATATGTGTCCCCTTCGATTGTGCTGATGAAAAATAATCTTTTTCGTGGTCAATTGCTGTAATTTTTTTAAATTTTCATTAAATTGAGGCATAATATTCGATATTGATTGTCGTGCCTTTTTGAACGTAGTCGACTTGAAAAAACTGTTGCCATGATTATACTGCCTGACTATCCCTCTTCGGCTTTCTTTGGCGTCGGTTCACCTCGAATAACTAATTGCTTTTACTGCTGTTTGGTCCCTGCTGTGTTGTGTAAATCCACAGTTACGAAACGCCGCACAAACTCGCCAGTTTTGCGGGTGAACAACGCCAAAACTTCTGCGACGCTAAAAAATTCTGAAACCTCCTCACAAACAAACGTGGCACACATCTTGAGCAAATCCTTCTCATACCTAAGTGATCATTTAATATTAAAGCCACTGAGCCATGTGACTTCTAAATTCTCTCCCACTTTCAATCTCCGATCGGCCAACACAATATCGGGTGTAGAGACCTCAAGTGGGCGTTCAGTATATTCGTTGTCAACCGTGCTTCTTCGGCGACAACTAAATTCTGTAAAAATATATTTAAAAATGTCTCAACCTAACAACTGCTATGTTGGGAATTCGTTTAAGCAAAAAAGAAAAACTTGTGTATCATAAAACTAAAATTAACTATTCTTGTATTGATTTTCATTTAAAATTTTCTTAATAAAAGTTCATTTGCCTTATTAAGAAGAGCCGATCAAAAAATTTTGTACGCATTACTCGTATCAACATAATAAAATATTTTTTTCTCAATTTAAACACCTTTCTTTTGTTGCCAACTGTGTTATGTTTTACAACAATCCATCGGCATTTTTCTTTTATTTTTGTCTGCATATTTTTTCTCATTAACCATATTACCAACTAATTAACCTGAAATTGCTTTTGGTATTAAAAATGTTTAAGGATCCTGCAAATTCTTTTCTTTTATATCTTTGCTTTTTTCTTTTTATATATTTCATACTAAAAAAATTTTTTTTTTCAACCCAAATTAATAATAATATTCAAAGAGCTTACAAGAAAATAATTAATGTTTTATTATAAATCAGCTTAAATTAAATAAAAAATTCTCATGTATAAAATATAACATTTTTAATAAACGAGAAAAGAGGGATTGATTCCCTTTAGAACTTCTAGAAAACTTTTTTTATGACAACTAATGACAATAGCAGAGAATAATGCAAAGATTTTTATTTAAAATTAGTTTCTAATAAAGAGATTTTAAGGGACTGGGTGTTCCATGAGATGCGCTTTAGTTGGAAGATTATTTTTATTATTATTATTTTTTTATTTTTTTTTATTTAAAGAAGCACTTTGATAACAGCACTAAATGTTGCTTTTACTTTCGTCAACTACATTTTTTAATTGTATAGGGTGTTTTTGTTTAGCCGCATGAAAACTATCAGAATCGATAACTACGGTTTAACAGCTGAGAATGTGAAACTGTTTTCACATTTTTGCTCAGAAAGGTTTGGCAAGTCATTATAGACACAAACAAACAACGCTTCCGAATTGTGGAAGTTTACTTAGGTCAATAATCAAAATCATCGTATTTGGAGCGAAAGCAATCCTCAAGCCGTTAGCATGTTACATCTATAAAAATTGACTGTTTGGTTGGAATTATTATTATATTTTTTTATTCGAAATGAGCAAGGAGCTCCCGAGCGTTATCGAGCTATGCTGACTGAAATTTTGCTTATATACACCGCTCTGAATTATTACAACAGCAATTTGGTGCAAACTTTCTTTTCAGAAATGGTCCTAATCACTAGTCCCCTTGTTCATGCAACTTACCGCCACCAGATTTTTTAATTTTTATGTGGCTATGAAAGCCAATATTAAAGCCACCATGGAGAACATACGGCGAGATTTGTTGGAAAAAGTAATCAAAAATTAGATTGATCCAATGGATTATGTAACTCTAAGACGCGGAGGACATATATATGCCAGATTTTATATTTAAAAAATAAATCTCATGAAATTATCTACCAGATTATAATAACAAAGTTTAATTGCAACTATATTTCTGTATTGTATTATATTATAACAGCATATATTTTTGTGTCTTAAGGTAAGATCAGAGGAGGTCATAGAATCCGAATCGGTTTTGCTTTCTGTCGGTTTTGAAAACCAATATTGCTGTCGCAAAACCAAGTTGGTTTTGGCATTTTCGAATTGAAATAAAACCAAACAGCTGTTTATTATAATTTTTTTTTTTTTTTTTTGGTTAAATGTTAAACTTATTTATTGAAAACTAAAGTAATCCCTTCCACGTTGCTGGGATTCTTTGTGTTGTACCTATTTTTTGACTGATGTGGATAGATAACGAAGCTTTAACTGAAACCTTTCCCTAAACCTGCAAAATTCCATATTTTTTACAAATGATGGTTTGTATTGACTGCCAAGTTATTAAAAGCAAATTTAAAAACTTAACCTAAAACCATTCTCAAGTTATACAAAAATACTTATTTAATTTGTATGGGAGGTACCAAGCCCACTTATCTGATTCCGCCCAGTTCTTTCTTATGGTTTGTACTATCTAAAAAGTCATTTAAATCAAATTCAGAGCCATTTTAATCGTTCTCTAAATATACAGGGTGGACAAATTTGAGGTTAGGAAGTCAATTGGCTGTCAAATGATGAAATTTCAAGAATTGGGCTGTCAACCTTTGACACTTATTTAGTAAAAAACGTTTGTGAATTTGCCGTTTGAAAAGCTGATCTAAAACAACGCATTTTTCAACAAAATCAACATCTTTAGTGATGGGACCCATTATCAATTAGGCGTTTATGTAAACAAACAAAATTATGGAATATGTGGCTCACAAAATCCACAAACAGTCCTCGAAAAAACACTACATCTAAAGAAAGTGACCGTATGGTGCAATTTTTGGTTAGGCGTCATCATTGGCCCGTATTTTTTCAAAAACGAGCAAGGAAACGGCGTCACCGTGAATTCTCTGCGCTACCAAACCATGATAACCAATTTTTTGTGGCCACAATTGGCTATTGTTGACATCAATGACCTTTGGTTGCGGTGCCACAAGCAACACAGCCAGCCTAACAATTCAGTTATTGCATGAAAAATTTCCCGGTTGCGTAATTTATCGATTTGGCGATGTCAACAGGCCGTCTCGTTCTTGTGATTTAACGCCGCTGGATTATTTTCTCTAGGGCCATTTGAAAGACCTGGCTTACGTGAACAAACCACAAACAATTGACACTCTGAAAGATAAAATTCGGCGCTGCATTGACGAGATAAGCGAAACTTTGTTGGAAAATGTGGTTCAAAATTTTTGTGGATAGAGCGGACGTCTGCCCATATTTCCCATATTCTATTTATTTTCCCATATTTCTATTTTATATTGGTATGAATAAAACTGAATTTGTAAAAAAAAATGTGCTTTTAAGCCAATTTACTTCCAAATCACAAATTTGAACACCCTTTACAAAAATAAATATTTAATTTGTATGGGAGAAGCCACACCCACTAATTCAATTCAGCCCATTTTTTGACTGATGATATGTGTTGGCCACAAAGTTATTTGAAATCAATTCAGAGACTCTTACTGTTACCGTTTTAAAGATATAGACATATAAATGCAAATTTTAGATGATGCTTTTTACATATGCTTTTTATATACACAGTTCTACAAATATTTTATAACTCACAAATTTTGAATGTTGTAACAAATTTTGCTTTTTTAAGTTTTATATGAAAACGTATGCTACACAAAGGTTTCACTCTAACATCAATAACTCGAAACAATGAACCTACAAAGAGCGCACATACATAAAAACCTTGGTATTGACTTCACCCTTCGTTTAAGGGCTTACAAAGTAAAATCGGTTGTCGCATATCAGAGATTACAACACATATTATAGTCCTCTTTTATATATAGATATTGAAAATTGCTACGTTATAATAAAAAATAAATTCGCATTTCTTGTGGTTGTACCGCTGTAGTATGATAGGAAAGACAACCGCCAACCAACCAGAAGGTCCTCGGTTCAATACTACGCCAGACCGTCTGAAAAAATACAATTTTTTCAACAGCGGTATCACCTCATAACATTAGATAATAATGGGTTATGAGTATTGCTACTAGTGAAAATTTCTCTAATGGATTTGCCGTTCGAAGCCGGCGTGTAGCTCATTTACTGAGAGAAGTCTCCGTGTTCCTTAATGGAATGTTATGGGAATTAATATATGTATATATGGTTAAGACACAACGAAAGAAAAACATTTTTGTTCTGAGATTAATTTTCTTTAACCAGTTGCAAACTGCTGATGTTTATATTTTGCAGGTTCTAACAACTAGTCCACATTTTCATAATGATTCCAGTTTTCTCGAACCGTATTTTTAGTGTGTTCCTTATTAAAAATAGAGACACTTTGAGGAGGTTTATAGTATTTCACTTTCAACACCTGCATTTTCGCTGATACTAGGTACAGTGCCAGGGGATGTATAGACTTCGTAGTGCTACATAAATATCTATACATGAACGCAAAATGGCCTTTTCAGTATCTGTTGGCTAATATTTAGAAAAAGATCGTCTTGGGTCTTATGGGTCGATTCTGGATGGCAGCCGAACTTTAGTTGCATTGCCGACCGGCAACAAAAAATTTTAATGCCCTATATAAAAATTAATAGTTTTTTAGTTGCCAGCTACCATACGTAATACAATTTTCGGTACTAATGATGCAACTACAGTTCAGTTGACATTCATAATCGAGCCATTAGATATGATTTTATTTTCACTTCAACAACAAACTACATTTTATATCTTCTGGTATAAGTTCGAAAACAACACCGATAATCTTGGATTTCATGACGTCGAATCAATTTTTGTGTCGTTTTCAAATCCAATTCCGACATTATTGGATTCTATGGCAACACTGATAGATAGATACATATTGTTTACTTTTATTGTTGCACAAAAACGCAATAAATATTGACGAATTTTTGACATTATTGTTGCCGCCTTATTACCCATCGAGCGCGATTGCCGTACCAATATTTGCTGCATTGCAACAATCGTGTGATCCCAGCTTTCTAGGTTTTGAATATTACACTGTACAACAACAACAATAAAATACCTGGGAAGTGATTTTTTTTTACTGTTAGGCGCCATCGGGTATAACGAGAATCCAAATTTCTTAAACCTCCAAAATCTTATGTATGGTAAAAAAAACCGGATAAAAACAAGTTTTTCAAATACATACTTTATACTTAATTTTTAAATTGGCAGCGTAAACTAACAATTTATACTAGTTTTTACTTGGATTAGTCAAATGGTCAAATGGCCAACAGAAACTTTTCGTTAACTCGATGTTTTTATAAAAATTATGTCAATTGTAGGGCATACAGTGTTTGTCCATATTAACTAAAAAAGGGATTTGGCTCAGATACTTTATTCTCTTAATTCTGTAACAATCTAAATCTGACTACTATTTGTATTAGTTGTCAAGTCTGGTGTTACTTTATCAAATTGCAAAATCAAAATTATGTTGAATATACGAGTATATTTAATTTACGAGATAAATTTTATGTATTTGCTGTTGTAATAAAACACAAGAATACATACAAAAAATCCATAATATTGTTAATCAGAAGATAAAACATAAATTTAAATAATAATGAATGCGGTTAATAAATATGATGTTTTTGATGTGATAATAATATATTTTTAATTCAATTCAAAAAACACGTTGCAAATAATTATAGTGGGCCTTAATCTCTCTATGAGTTGCCACATAAAATTTGTAATAAAAATAAATCGACTATTTTAATATATACAATGTCCCCTTAGCTTAATCTTTTGAATTTTTTTGGTTCTACTGTTCATAATCCAATGTCATCCAATATATTGTACATATACAATATTATATTATATTATATTATTTGCTTGTGGTTGAATTTTTATGACAAAATCCAATGTTATATTATAATTAAATAAATTTTTTTGCCATATTTTTTGTCATTAAATTTTTTGTTGTCGCTTTCATTTAATTTCAAAATGAAATTATTAATTAAACAGAACATTTCACATGTTTAATGTTTTCGAAATGATTAATAATTTATAATGAAATGAACAAAAACATAAATTAAAATAAAAATAAATGAATGCCCCAAATGCCAAACCGATTAACTCCATAAAACAAAAAATTTAAAAAATAATTTACAAGTTTTTATATGAAGGTAATATGCAAATTATAAGTATTTTTGTCATTTATTAGTCTTAATACTTACTAGGGAGATCGGACGGTTATTATTCGTCCGGTTTTAACAGGTTTTTTTTTTTGGTTTTGTTGAATACGGTTTTTTCAAAATCTTCATTTTTCGAATACCGAATAAAGCGGTTGATTTAACACGAATAACCGGTTAATTTGGGGGTGGCGTGGTGTAGTGGTTAGAGCGCACGCATGACAACACAAACGACCCAGGTTCGAGCCCTAGCAGAGGACATTAGGAAGAAAAAATTTACTTGTGGTTTCGAATGCTTAATAATAAAAAAAGCTTCAACTTCTTCCCTCCAGACAACTTCATCTTAAAAAAATATATATAAAGAAAAAAGCCCCCCTGACACTTCTCGCATACCTCTGACGATGATGACAAACATCAGACGAATGATAAGGAAAACGCGCCACCTACTAGGAAAAAAATTACAATGCTAAACTAAAGATCACCACCAATTAGCAGGGATCTTCACCACTACACAAAAAAAATCATATGGAGGAAGCTACAGCGGGTTAATCATCTACTTAGCTTGAAATATCAAATTGATTAGAGAAACTGAAACAAAGCAATAGACGCTTTGTGGAAAGCCAATATGCTCCCTCGAGGAGTGACGGAGAAAAAAAAAACAGTTAATTTTAGTAAATATTTTTTTTATACGTTTGTATATTTTTTTATTAAAAATATGCTCATCGTTTAATTATTTTTGTATATATGACAACCTTTATCGTCTCACAAATAACGTGATACCAAGGTAGATCGAGAAAGATGTGCACTCTTGATAAAAAATAACCTCTTCTCATCTTATATAAGTAAATATTAATTTTTATATGTGGAGAATGATCAACTAGACTTATTGAAGGACCACAAACCCACAAACGACGGTTCAGAACGGCAGATATATTAGTGAAGTTTTTCACAGCGGAAATATACATAACCAGTTGCCAGTAATGTTGTGAGGTGATATCTCTGTTGAAAATTGTCAGATGCTGTGGCCAGGGATTGAACCGACGACTTCTTGGTTGGAAGGTGGGTTTCTTACCTAACATACCACTGTCACACATACACTATTAAAAACTTGTTGCATGAATTTACATACAGTGCTGTCCGAAACCTAAGCAAATTTTCTTGTCGAGGCAATTAAGTACTCGTATATTATTAACAGATTTATTCAAAGTAAGCCATTTAATTTTTATTATCTTAGGCACCTAAATTATAACTATAATAACAAACCCTTAATTCCATTCTCTACCAAGTAATACAACAAAAACAATATTAGCTCCTTGAGTAGTTGTTCGAAACTTAAGCATTTTTCAGTACTTTGTGTAATAAACTCTTTTTTATGGTCTCCGCACACCGTTTTGGCATAGTTTTTATGAGACTTGTTAAAATTATTGTTAATATTGATTGTCACTTTAATTTTAAGCTCTCCAGCAGCTTCTGCTTATTTTTAAAACGGCGTGGTCCAGCTCTGAGCTTCAAGACTTAGGAACAATTTTATTTAAATAAAAGAATTTTTTAACCGGTTATTTGAATTATTATTAACCGAAACTGGTTTTTTTAAAAGTGCTAAAAAAAACTGCTTTAAAATAAAAAATACTTACTTGTCATTTTAGAAAAGGTTACTAATTTTGCCCATGTTTTCCCAATTTTGACATCTTCCAGGTCGAGTTTTACAAAAAGCTTATAATATGTTCACATAGAGATTTTAATTGAGTCAATTGATTTTTAAATTGAACTATAGAATTTGCTGTTCACATATATCGCAATTAAGTTGACTTGATTAGCATTTAAAAGAGGGAAATGTTCAGAGAGATTTTATTCGTGAAAACTTAGATTTATGACTTTGAAACAAAATTATAAAATAAATAATAAAATATTGACTTTAAAAAGAATGTTAAATTTAAACAAAAAATTAAAATTCAATACAAAAGTCTTTTGTTTATGTTTTTTAAATTTACTTCCTTAAATTTTGTTATTTTTCTAAAAAAAAAATATATAATTCAAGTGCCGTTTTTTATTTGTTTAAAACTGTGTAAAAATTATTATTTAATATATATTTTATTAAAAATTAATTATTTAAAAAAAATGCTATTTGTAAAATTGTATGAATACGGACTTTGCATATATAGTATGTATATAGTGCTCGGTTTTCACTGAACACACTTCACTCAGAGTTGCCGCTTCTCATTGTATATACTAAAAGGTTGCATTGTAAATTCGACTCAATTTATAATGCAATAAATTGATCAATTTGTTAGTTGTGCCATTGTATGATAAATTGAGCTCAATTAAAGCCTTAATAGCCCAAAATCCCTTAATTGCCAATTAAGGCTTATTTGCGAAGAAGATATTACTCTACTGCACTTTCAGTTCAGTTGTTTACGCGTGATTAACTCATAAACAAAATGATTTCTCAATTTTCTTCACCCATTATTTAGGCCATTAATTAAAAAATGTTGCCATCTGAAGTGTATGGTAAAACCATTATAATTAAGACCTAACCCATACTATAGTTAACTCAAATGACTAATTTTTTGTCCGGTTTACGCGACTTTAACTTCTTCCAGATTTAATTTTGTAAAAAAGCGTACCCTATTTTACTCTCATTAACTGGATCTACTGTATATATTATTCAAAACTTCACAAAATTGGTTTAGTTGTTTTCGTTTGATTTAAAAGTTAATTTACACACTAACAAGGAACAAATACACTTGCAGAGAAATTTTTACTACATGTACAATGTATGTACATATATGGATTATAAAACTTGTATTTTCATTATATGCAAAACATTTCTTAGATTGTTACTGTTCTAATAATGAAATCCTTTCAATGAATATCTACATAAATAAATGCAATTAAGAATGACTTAACATATTTCTTAGAATTCAAGTGTAAATTTTATTTAAATTAATTTCATATTCATAAATTTAATTTTAGTTTCTTAAACGAAAACACTGTCTCACACACTCAAATTGGCAATAAGATTTGTTAGATATGAAGAAAATTTAAATCTTATTTAAGCATACAATCAGTTATTCGAGTTAATAATGCGGCCCATATACATACATGCAAGCATCAGAAATAATTTTAGTTATATTTTAATTTATTTTAATTGACATTAAATGATATACAAAATAAATCGTTATCCTTCTTATCGTCATAATGATAATGACAATTTGGAATATTATTATTCATGGAATATAATATAATTAACAATTTTAATACTGTATTATCTTTAAAGAAAATGTCGCAAAATAAAATTTTGCGCATTTGAAGTATTTCTCACAAAATACTAAGTTTTTGTAAATGCCTAAATGTATGCTAAAATTTTAGAAATATGTATATACCAAAAGTATGCAGATTTAATTTTTTGAATTTTTCTAAGGGTTCTTTATTATTATTTCAGAAATGCTTAAATATTATTATTAGGAATAACTTAATAAAACTTATGATATATGTTCTTAAAAGTATGCAAGAATATTTTTTCAAAATATGTTTTAAAAGTATGTATTTAAAAAAAATTATGTAGAGAATTTTGAATTTTATATCTGTAGTCACAATCAATAACCGCCTAAGTCGATTTGAATCAATATAAGTTATGTATGTTATAATATTCTACTTCATATTTACATGAATTCTAACAATGGTTTTTAAAAAGTTATGAATAAAAACGTCTTGAACTAAGTCGTAATGAAACCCCATTATTATAGTAGTATTTAATATTTAATTTAATATTTTAATAAGTGTATATTCATACTTACGAAACATTGTTATAAAAAAATAATTTAATAAAATAGTCTATAACGACTTAAGCATCAAAGAAGAGAAGATAAGATGGTTCAGCATGTTGTAAGGATACCCACTGAATGACTCTTAAGATACAAATTACAAGTAAAATGTTAAGGCACAAAAATGAGAGGAAAAGGCCCTTGCTTTCATTATAGGTTTTCTTTTTGCACAGAACGATCACAATGGACTATTTGGTCTTCGAGTGCTTGCGCCCATCTGTCCAGTATGACCGGATGGATGCTTCTCCTCAACCCAAACAAGAGGGAAAAGCCGCATGACACGGGAGCAATCTTTGGCTATAACTTTCAGATAATGCAACATAAACCGAACAAACGCTAGAACGATAGCCACATATCGAAATATATGGAAAAACGAAATTCCCACTCTGTTAGGTAGACGGTGAATGGATTATGTAAGCAAGCCGTTATTTCCTTTGGATTGTGACATAATATGATCAAAAATTGAATTTTTTCTACCAGAACAACTTTAACATGAGAATTGTTCGCAAAATTTTTGATGCTGATCGACTCCAAATGGCTGCTAAAATTGGCGAATCAAATATAGTTGTAAAGTCGTAACCAAAATGAATGAGAGTTCGCGAAAGAGCTAAGGTCAACAACAAAAAAAAAATCTAAGATTGTAAAAAAAAACTCCTTGTATATTGGTCAGCTTTTTCTTTTATGTTTAATGCTTTGAAATAATAATCTACGAAAGCAGTTCGAAATGTTCTTAGCCTAACAATGAAAAACAAGAGCTAGGTTTTAAAAATAATTTTATTTTTCAATGTAATTACGTTTTTCTAGCAATTCTATCCCTCGAGTAAAATAATTTTCCTGAAGCTCCTCAAAATAATCGTTTACACAACTGCCATTGCATCTTCATTCGAGGCAAAACGTTTGCCAGCAAGGATTTTTTTAGATTTGATGACATTTAGCAACCAGAGAGAGCTAAATCAGGAGAATAAGATGGATGCACAAGCAATTCGTCATTTAATTCGTTGAATTTTGCCATTGCTAAAGCACTCTTGAGGGATGGTGCGTTGTCTTGATGAAATATTATTATATTGGGTTGTAAACCAGCTCATTTTTCTCGAATTTTCAAATTCGATTGATCCAAAAAGAGTGCAATAATATTCCGAATTAATTGTTTAACCTTTTTGAAGATAGTCCATCAGTAAAATAGTTATGAAACGACGCTTAAAATCGATTTTATTTCGCTTAAATCGATTCAAACAAGCTTTAGAAATTTACATTCGAATGCGTTTTTGGTCAACTGTTAACAAATGCGGCACCCATCGTGCAAAAAGCTTTTTCATTTGTAATTCTTGATGCAGAATAAAGTGCACTCGATTACACTATGCAACAAGCAAAAATACCTTGAGTATTGACTGACTATAGACTGGTGACAAAAACTTTGTACTACAATTGATGAGACATATTCTCCTATTTGTCTATATATTTTAACTACGTATTAACAAACTTCGCACAATAATAAATATCGTTCGCTCATATGTTTACGTTAGAGGCTTTAAAATTTATTTGTGGATAATTTTAGCTCAGTAGCTTTTACTAGCAGATATCTTAATGAATCGCTAAATACCCGAACCAAACAATAGCGTTGAAGAGAAATGCGTCTGATATTTAGTCTCACTTAGCCACTGAACAAAATAGTATAAGGAGCAAAGTTTTATTGCTTTGATTGCTTGCCAAAGCTTATCCTGAACATGTTCCACCGTTGTTAACGCTCAAGAGATTACTTGTGCAGTTCAGAAGTAATGATTTTTTTATGAAAAAGAAAGACCTTACCGATCAGGCAGAAATGTTCGCAGATGAAGATGGTTTTCAAACTCAAAAAGCTATTCTAGCTGGAAAATATTGTAGCGGCTTCCAATTATTGCTGGCGATGAAAAATTGATGTTTTATGACAACGCTCGACCATATGTTCTAAGATCAGTTGAAACTATTTAGAAAATTGTTTTAGCCGCCTTATAATCAATACATTCCCCGTCAGACTACTATTTGTTTCGATCCATATGTTACCAGAAGGTTGGACGGACGTAGCATACTCACAGCAAAAAACCAAAGTTTGTTCTTTCTTAGAGTGATATACTCAGTGAGAACCTGGGTAATAAACGTTAAAAAAATTATTATCTCAATTTTTGGCTTCGAGAAAAAAGTAACCAAAATGGAAAAAAAGCACACATCTACACATCAAAGAAAAAACTAACCAATTTTGGTTAAAAATAACCAAACTGGCAACGCTGTTCTACTGATAAGTTTTCTTTTTAGAATATTTTTTTTTTTTCTAAAATGTGAGATTTTTGAAA
The DNA here is from genome assembly GCA_023159175.1 of Wohlfahrtia magnifica. Lineage (NCBI taxonomy): Eukaryota > Metazoa > Arthropoda > Insecta > Diptera > Sarcophagidae > Wohlfahrtia > Wohlfahrtia magnifica. Next base: position 5,861,316 of record JAKWBJ010000222.1, on the reverse strand, counting down.
AGGCAGCTTCATACCACATATGATAACTTTGAAACGACTTATTTGATTTCGTTAAGCCATATATTAAAAAATTCCAGATTATACAAGCTTTAAGTCCGAAAATCGATGGGTAAATACTTTTTTTATTCCCAATAACGTGAAGGTACATAGTTTTGTTGTAAAAAATATAGCCGTTATCGAAGGTCAGAAATTTTTTTTCCATTTGTTGCATAGTGTTATTTGAGATGCCTATGGCCTTACCTATTTCACGCACTTTTACTCGTCGATCATCTAATACCATATCATGCACTTTAGCTGTTGCAGTTTTTAAGCGATCACGTCGTGGTTCATCTTAAATGTTTGTACGACCACGTTTAAATTCAGCAACCGAATTTTTCACTGTTGCATATGAAGGAGCACTTTCACCTAACTTTTCTTATGCACATGTTTAATCACACCACGAATTTATAATTTTTCCATTTTAAGAAAATCACTAAAGCGCCTTTTTTGAACACTTATTACTGTACAAATGAGTTAACAGATTAAAATGAAATTTAACATATGTTAATATGGCGGATGAAAGTTTCCATTATACAAGGCTTTTTGCTGTTTATACCGCCATGACTATGTCAAACCAAAAGCATTTCGTATTGCTTTTATTCCTTTACATACTGATCCTTAATTGAAATAAATTTAAACACAAATTTATTTCATTTTTTTTTTATTTTTTAATTTTGTATAAAAATAAAATAACATGACAAACCAAATACATATGGGTTTTTTCCTATGAAAATACACATACACACGGACACATACGCATTCAAGCATCGTATACGTATACTTGTATATGTATTTAAAAATGATATTTAATAAAACACAATTTTGTGTTTAAGTTTATGCTCTTAAAACAATTTTTATTTGAATGACTGTGTGCTTGTATATGTTCAATTGTATGAGTGTAAGTGTACTTGTGTTATAAAATGAATGCTTATTTGATAAGTTTGCATTTTATTTTCAGAAATGCTATTAATATTTCTCTCTTTCTCTCCCCCTCTCTTTCTCACTTTATAAACGAGTATTTGAAAAAATAACGGAAAACTTAAATGAAAATGCAAAAGTGAAGTAAATAGAGAAGCAGAAGAAGGAGAGATAAAAAAATAACAATTCTACGTCTAATAGTCATGTTGCTCTTCAATGTTGAATATGCATGAACTGCTTAATGGGAAGTGCGAGGAGAGGGATATGAATATGTATGTATGAGTGAGTACATGCTTGTGTTTCCATAAAAATTCATATCCTCTTCTCTTTTTCGAAAGTGTATATACAAGTGTGTGAGTGTGTGTGTGTTGAAATGTGCGTGCATATACTGGTATATTTTTGTCTCTACAAATTCTAATATACTCGTAAAAGTACCAAATGCTTCTCAAAACAAAAAACTGTCTATAATCATATTTAGTTATATGGAGAGTGTATATGTATGTGCGTGTGAGTACATGCTTGTGCATTTGTGTTCTGTAAAATACTAAATATACGAATTTCTGTTGTTATTGTTCTAGTGCATCATCCAAAATAGAAAAAAGCAGAACAAACCGTCAAATGCTTTGATGTTTGAAGTGATTTTTCTCTCATTCATTTTTTTCCATATTTTTTTGTGTGCATTTTTCATTATTTCTTGAATTTTATTTCTCTCTGTTAGGCATTCATCTCACAATTGTATATGAATTATGCTTGAGGCTATAATTTTGTTGCAATACAAATGCAATCTCCTTTTCATACATTCATAATAGAAAAGGAGGGAGGGAGAATGGCATGCAAAATATACAAAATCATTTGTACTGCTGAACTACCACATTCAGTCATACACCATTATGTATTAAGGTGGTTCAAAATTCAAAAATTTCGTTGTTTTATAAGTAAAAGCTTTAATTTAAAGTCTGTTCGATGATATAATGATTAGATTTCGCTAAGACTTTTTTGAATTTTAACAGTCGCTTATTTTATATATGATATTTTGATAAGGCTTTCAAACCTAACATTTTATATATTGGCTGGTTTTTAATACAAAATTGACGGAGTTATTAAACTTGTTAGCAAACTGGGTCTTTTTATTACCTTGAAATTGTATCTTTAAAAAGGAGCTTACAAATTTGTAATAAGCGCATGATTTTTCATGAGTTGCCTTAAGTCGAATTTTATTCATAACTTAATATAATTCCTTATTTAGTTCAAAACTAGTACGATTCCTATATAAAATTGTGCTCAAAAAACGCATCTAAACTTGAAAAATGTGGAAAAAATTGGAATGAAATGACAAACGTGTTTGCTTGATAAAAACACCCAGATCCTTCGAGACTACTTGCACGACATCAGGTAATGTTGAGCTGATTTATTAGCTTATAAGTGCATGAAGGTCCGAAAAACCAGCTTTTTACCCGTAACTTGAGATTTAGGAGGTATATCGAAAATTCCAAAAATAGATTCTTGTTCTACTCGAGAGCGCCAATCAGAAAATTAGTCTCACTAACCTGTTTTTTGTCACACTGTCTAATCAGTTGATAAAATTATAATTTAATAAATTATATAAAAAACCGTAGCGCTGTTTTTTCGGTAACTCTGCAATGCCAAGTTTAAATAAAAACGTTTTTCGTAATTCGCTCTGTCATTAATAATTCAACCCCAATAATGAGCTGAATAACATAATTCCACATACACAATTTTAAGAGCGAATTACCTAAATTATTATTAATTCAATTAATCTTTGGATTGCTACAAAATCAATGTGATTTGTGATTTTTAGCTGGTGTTTGTTATTTTTTCTTTTATTATTTAAACACGATTTACCGCCAAATAACAAAACAACAAATAAAAATAACAAGGAAAATGGGAAGAACCATCAAAACGAATTACAAAGGTGTCATGTGAACAAAAAAATTTATTTCAGCAATTAAAACAGCAAACAACGTAATTCTATGTCTCGTTGTAACATGCTATAAGTTTGCATAATATATATATATTTTATAAGAATGACCTGGTATTTTAAAATAGCTCATCTGTATATTTATTTGCCTTAGCGTAGGCAAAAACGAATAATTTTATTTTTTAACTGAACTAACGGTATCAATAAACAAGCCAATATGGCTTAAACGAAAGCCTTTAATGTTTCTACTTAATTTCTGATCAGTTAGATCACCTTTATCGCAAGTTTTAGCTTTCAATTTAACGGTGTGCACCAATATTGTCTGAAGCCCAAGTTTCGAATCTCGTTATTTAGTTTCTGTTAAGAGCACTGGAATCGACCATTTAATCTTAAGATTTCTTTAAATATAATTTCTCTCATAGAAGAATTAAAAAACTTTTTTCTGAAACATTTACAAAAACAATTTTAAATGAAAAACATAATTTTGAAACTGTCAAATATTCATGGATTATGATTTTGATATTTATAACTCATCACCTGACATATAAACGTAAAATATTCTTAGATAATATATAAATATAGAATTCTGTACGTGTACCCTCATATCAAATTCGTCAGATTTAGTTGTATGAGGATATTTCCGCGATGTCCTGCATAAACCAACTACCGATGATACTAAGTCAGCGACTAATAACGGTCGAATCACCAAAGCTATTACAGTGATCACTAAGTTGCACTGGCTTGCTACACTATATGTAAATATCATTAAAATATTATGAGCACCCCTAATAGATTAACTTTTACTCCCCAAATTCCAAACAAAAAACATTAACTTTCGTTTTTGTGTGGTTTTTATCTAAAAAAGAAAATATGACGAGTCCTTTTTGTTAAATAAACAGAGCTTTTTTCCCATAGAAATGTAACCTCAAACAAAATATTTTTTGCTGTATATTCATACTCTAATAGTCAAATATTTAATATATCCGGAGTAATAAAAATAAAAACGGAGAAGAAATAATATTGCATGGTGAGATGAAATTAAATAAAACCATAAATAGTGGACTTTAAAAAAAGAGAGAGAATGCCTTTCAATTATGACTTGTAAAAGCGGCAAACATTTTTTGCCAAATATATTCTGAACTTTTTTCGTATTAAATAACAGAGTTTTTAAATATTAAAAATTAAATTAATTAAATTCTTAAAGTGGAGGAAGACAATGAGATTAGGACAAAAAATAGCATATATGGTGTGTATTTTATTGAAGATTTCATTTACAATTGAGAAATTGCCAATAAAAAGCCTACTATTTTTGTCCTAAAACGCAATGGTTAAACTCACTGTAGCGGTGAGCTAATTGTATTCAAATCTTAAAAACTACACTAATTTTACTATTGTGGATTGGTTCATGAGTTAAATAATTTGACATTATTCTCGCTATTCTTCGCATCAGGTCAGGTTCTTCTTCTCAATTGGATATGACTCAGCACTATTCAAGAGTGCACCCGCTAGTGAGTTCTGGTGGACCACTAGCTTCTTTAAATACGTCTCAGCATACCTCGTGACTTCCGCTTTAATCATGGGCACGTTCAGGTCTGTATGGATATCCGACTTTCGACCATGGAGCATATCAGTCGTTATATTATGTTTTGGTGCCCTAAAATATGTTTTAAGCTGAGGCAACATGCCATAACTGTATTCCGTAGCATTAGATTGGTTTCAAAATAGCTTTCAGCTTAAGTTAAGGACCAAGTTTCTATTAATAAGCCAATATATTTGTACCGCCTTCATTGTCATTTGCGTCAGCTAAGCATCTTGCTAGCCGGCGTTGAACATGTTTTCCAAAATATTTAACCTCAGAGCTGTGAGGTATAATTTGGTTGCTTATTTCAACAAGTGGAGTCATGTGCATTGTGAATGTAATATAAGTACTTTTCTACTGGTTAACCTTTATTCCCCATTGATTTAACAAGGTCTCCGGCTATATTATATGATCTTGTGAATATGTACCTAGTTGCTTCTTGCAGGCCTTCAGGGATGCTTAAGATAGCTGCATCATTAGCGAGTGTTCAGGTATTGGTATGACTGCATGAGGTACTCTGGCCTTAATGGTCTGAGATTCTTAATCTTCAACTTATGTGCAGTTATATATTCTTGTAATACCGTAGATAACAGGCATTTGAAGGCAAATTTTGTCTCCGTTTATGTATCAAGCCTTATTGCCAAATTTTATCGAACGCCTGCGATATGTCGATAAAGAGAGTGAAGAAATATTCTTTTTTTTTCTCAAAAGCACTTCTTAAGTATTGCACTAACCAGTGTTTGCTGTGCTGGAATACACTCTCCTTGACTCAGTACTAGATGTACATTTTTAACAGACTTTTTGGTTTGTATGACTCACCTTTGTGTAGTCCTTTCCCGGTTTCGGGTTCATAGTTAGTTAATTAGTTACAACGGGTAGCCAGACAATGGTCCGGATCACTTGGGTTCAATACTGATGTCATCGTGAAGCCCATAGAAGGTAGCGTCCAAACGGTTTTACATGTCCGCGCCCCGGCCGAAACGGGGAAAGGAAGAAAGCCCACTGATATTTACATCAGGTAGGAGATTTACAATCTGCCATGACATGCAAAAACGGACTGGCATGGAAAACAGTTCTAATATCCGAAAGACTTGGACACTGACAGGAAATGTTCGGTATAAAAGAGACAAGCGAAATTTTCCATGCTCATGGAAACGCAAAAAAGCATTGATTATGAGGAAAATTGACCTTTTCGTCAAACGGGGAATATCTGTGATTATTCTATTACTGATAGTGTAAACTCCGTTTGCCTTCTTGAAGGGCTTTGAAGGGTTTTTTTAGGCTTGGGATCCGCGTCATAAAACATAATCTGAATTTACAGTCACATCTAGATTTTCAAGGTATTTGCTTAAAAATGCTGTCCTTCTTAATACGTGCAGATATTTTACGTTTTTTATACAGTCCTCTAATTGCTTCGTAAGTCGAAGAGATCTAAATTGTTACCGCGCTGGTCGAATCTTTGTCTTTCCAGCTAATAGCTACTCCACACCTATAGAATTTGGAATTTTTGAAATTTATATAGTCAATATACAGAAAGATAGTATAAAAATTTCAAGGAAATCGTTTTAGCCTTCTAACTGTCTATGGATAGCTGTCTAAAATGGTAACAGTAAGTCTATAAATTTAATCTAAATAGCTTTATAGTCAATACAAAACATCAGTTAAGAAGTGGGCGGAATCGGGTAAGTGGGTATTGAACTCTCATATAAACTAAATATTGATTTTTGTATATCTTGAAAACGGTAAAGTATGGTAAAAGTTTATAAATTTGGATCAAACAACGTGGTGAACGTGGTTAGTAGTTAGTTAGTTAGTTAGTTACGACGGGTAGCCACACACGTCCAGCCCAACTGGGTTCAATTTTGATCACACTGTGATACCCATCAGTGATCCAGAAAATGAACAACCTATATGTTCACGTCCCGGTCCGATCCGAACCAATCAGACGCATGTACAAAAGAAGAGATCCTGCCGATATTCACACCGGCCAGATCAGACAAGGCATCCAGAAACGGACTGCATCAGACTGCATCCAGAAAGGAAACCAGTCCTAATGTCCGAAAGATTTCGGCACTGGCATAGGAAGTGCTCGACAGTCTCCTCTTCCTCATTATCCTGAAAACTCCTACAATAGTCATTAAACGGCAGACCCAATCTCCTAGCGTGCTCACCAACCACCCAGTGCCCAGTAATCACAGCCACAAGAGTTCGCAGCCTAAGCCGCGGCATCCTTATAATAGACTCGAGCGAGCTCGATCATATAGAGGCCAGATTTGCCTCGATACAGAGCTGTGCCCTGCTCAACATGTACCGCATGATCATAAGTCTGCAAGAGGAGAGTGACATCCCAACCGAGTGGTCAATCTCCTCATTTCGGAGGAGAGAGCCAGCCCTTGCAAGTCCGAATGCTACACCGTTCCCCCGGGTGTCCGAGTAACCCCTTACCCAGATAATCTACAGGTCTGAATGTCTCGCCATCTCTTTCAGAGATGCCCGGCATTCACACGCCAGTCGTGAGTCGAGTAGACACCGGAGAGCGCCCTGATCACAGCCTGATTGTCCGTACAGATCCGGATATCACTGTCATATACCCCGTCGAACATCAAGTAGTCCGCTGCAACCTAGTTAGTAACGAAAGGCAAAATTAGGTAAGTGGGCGTGGCACCTTCCATTCATACAAAATAAGGAATTATGTGATGCGGAATACGGTAACAATTGAGTTTTGTTATCTATCCACATCTGCGGGTATTGCTATCCACATATGTATCTACATATACTATATAAAAATTAATGTTTGTTTGTTTGAAGACTGTACGCAGTTAAAAAACAGAACCTACAGTGTCTTTCTGGAATTTGCTAAAGGCTATCTTAAATGTTTGTATTTGGACCGCAGAGCGTTAAAATGGGGCATAACGGTAATAAATGTAACTGAGATAACAGTTAAGATAAGAGTTAAGATAGGCTTAGCGAAGCACTTCGCGTTTTAGCTAGTTTTTTGATAAACTCAAGTGAACAATATATCCGTACTTATTACGCAAAAAGTTGTCCACTTCGAAAAATATCTACGGAATTTAACAACCAAAACATACCCGAAAGCACAATCTAAAGCGTAACAATAGCGTTATTGCACTGCATTATCATTATTCAGATTTCTTTTGGAAAAGAATTGCTTTTATGTTCATTACTTTATCAAACCAATTACAATATTTATATTCCTTGCTTATCTTTAAGGAAAATATTCAAATTTTTTTTTAATAAATATTAAAAGTTATTGGTTTTTGTACTTAACGTTACAAAAAAAAAAAAATGTAAAAATTAAAATTCATACTAAAAAATAATTTTTAATTAAAAACGTTAAATATTTAAATTTCCTTTTAATTTATGCATTCCCCTAAATTGTCGGCTTATCTTTCTAAATAAATAACCAAAAGAAAAAGAGAACATCTCCCTCTATAAATTATAACAATTATTAATTCATATTTTTTATTGCCTCTCTCCTAAACATTTGTGTTGAAAAAAAATTTCTTTAAATTAATAAAAATTCAAAAGTTTCACTAAAGCGGCTTTTAAAATGTGAAAAAAAGAAAAATCTCGGTGGATTTATTCATAGAATTCACCTTTAACAAGAGATATTTGCATTAAAATCTTTCCTTTGAGGAGAATAAACAGTGAAACGAATAAAAGACAACCTTTAAAGTACGCTAATTATGAAAAATTTTTTTGAACTGTTTTGCCGAACCACCCTACACCACTGCTCGCTAAGGAGAAAAACGAAAACAAAAATGTATAGAAATAATTTGCATATTTAATTCCAAAAAATAAAGAAGAGAGATTTTTTCTGCAGCTAAAAATTATAATAGAAAAGAACACCGGAAACGGCATTAGAATACCATAAAAGAAACGTTTTTGTGATACAGAAAACAAACAGGGTGTTTTCATCCAATTCAATATTGAAAGTAATAAAAAATATTTTCGATTCATCTTTACCTACAGCTTTTTAAATCTTTTGTTATAATTTCGTTTAAGCACCCTGTATAAAAGTCCTATTCAAATATAAACTACAATTAGCACACAATTATACAGACATGGACTATTATTTCAACATTGACACTGACATAAAACTGCCGCGCTGACTAAATGAAGGCCAATGCAAGCCGGCTTGCTTTGTTTTTTTAAGGATCGTTTACAAACTGCTTTTTTTAGAATTTTGTTGGTAAAAATTAAAAATTAATCAAAAAATAATAATAAGAAGAACAGAAATGAATAAAGTGAATATAAACAATGATGAGAAGGAGAGAGTAAGCCAAGTGTCCTTCGTTTTATAAGCCCAGAACAAAACACAATTACAGTAGCAATTACGGCCAACAATGAAATAATTAAACATGGTAAAGGCATAAAAAAAAACAGAAAAAAGAAGAAGAAATGAAAAATGAAAATTAATGAAGCCAAAGATATAAAGAAATTAAGGCTAAAAAAATCAGTCAAGTGTATTCATTGGCGATACCCTACCCTTCAACCAAGGAGCTAATGAAGCTGAAATAGTAGTACATTAAATTAGTTTTTGGAGTAATACTTAAAAAAATATGTTATACCCTAGACCACATCATAGATAATATCAATTACATAGATAATATCCAAATTCGCTCGATGAAGATCAACATTTTCCACGTGAACAAGTAAAATTGGCGTGTTTGGTGTGAAGCGCGGCTAGTAGCGTTGTTTGGTATGAATAATAGACCGGCGGCATCATTGAACCGTACTTGTTCAAAGACGACGAACACATGAATAGCGAGAGCTATCGTGCAATCATTTAACTTTTTTCTTTTTGCCCAAAATGGAAGAGTTGGACCACACTGCACGCGAAATAATAACCCAATTAAGAGGCGAGTTCGGTGAATAGTTTATTTCACGTTTCGGGCCGGTCAAGTAGCCGCCTAGATCGTGCGATTTAACGCCTTTATACTATTTTTTGTGCGCTATGTTATGGCTCATGTCTATAGACACTGGAAGCTAATATTGAAGCATTTTTCTTGAGATACTGGAGAGAGTATGTTAAAATTGGATACAGCATATGAACGATTTGAGGCGTAGCCACGGTCAATATTTACTTGAAATAATTTTTAAACATTGAATTATATAGATGCTTCTATCGATTCAAATAAAGATTTCATACATTTCTCTAATTTTTTTTTTTAAATCAAATTCAAAAGCTTTTAAAAATCATCCGATATAACGTTTTTCTGTAATCCGCTATACAAAATGTTGAGGACAAATCACCCATACTTTAAGTTATTCAGTTTTAATTACATTGATACTATAAAATCAATAATTATCCGGTTCTTGTCCACGTTAAATTTGTTTATTTATTTTCCATATCTGTTTGCATTTTTAAAACACAATTTACCGACAAATACCAAAACGGTAAATAAAAATAATATAAAAAAGTAACAGAACCATCAAAGCGAATTACAAAGGTGTCATACGAACACAATATTTCGTATAAGTGATACAAATAGCGAACGAAGTAATTCGATGTCTCATACTTAACATATATAAACCATAAACCAAAATATAAATCATAAATATTAATATTAGATAATAACTATAATCTTATTGACTTATAATTCGCCGGTAGCCTAGTCTGTACTAAATCTACATATCGGGTTCGCCATCTAACGTTTTTTTTTTCAACTAGTGCTTATTTCGTGAATGGTAACACTTAGCTCATGTCTGATTTGATAGATAATTAGTTTTATCCTTCCGCTGAACGAATATGGTTGTGTATACGCTTGAACAATGCTGGGAAATATTGCGACATTACTTTGAAAATCATGGTAATGTTGCAGAATGTGTGCGATGTGTTCAGATGAAGCTCATTTTGATCTTGGCGGGTATGTAAACAAGCAAAATTGTCGCATTTGGGGCACAGAAAACACGCACGCATACGTTGAGAAGCCGATACATTCAAGACGTGTCACTGTTTGGTGCGGACTTTGGTCCAGATGCATAATTGGGCCATTTTTCTTCGAAAATGAGCAAGGAGTGGCCGTTACAGTCAATGGCGATCGTTATCGGGCCATGTTGAGCGAATTTTTGTTCACAAAAATTGAAGGGGAGGATATTAGCAACATTTGGTTTCACCAGGACGGCGCTACGTGCCAAACAGCCGAAGCTACACTCGATGTTTTGCGCCCTGTTTTTGAAGATCGCATTATCAGCTGCAGAGCTGATGTCGTTTGGCCACCTCGGAGCTGCGATTTGACACCGTTGGACTATTATTATTTCGTCAACGATAAGGGTTAAGCCAACAAGCCAGAGACAATTGACGCTTTAAAGGACAATATTCGTGAAGCCTTTGGTGAAATATAGCTGCACACAATCGATAATGTGCTTAAAAATTGGACCGATCGTGTAGGCTACTGCATAACCAGCCGAAGCAGCCATTGGAATGAAATTATTTTCTATTATTAACCGGAAGGATTGTACTTTCAAATAAAAAAAGAAATTTGAGAAAATATTCAGTAGTTTTTTCTTATAGCATTTTCAAAAAAAATATGTATATATTTGCGGATCCTATATATCGCTGGAACAATATTGTATTTACTCTCATTGATTCGGAATTGACCATAAACATCTTCAACAATAACATGTGATACTCAGAGGCCAAATACAGATACTGATCGAAGGCTAAACATATATCGGTGTAGAATGAAGTTAAGATATAGCTTTAGCACACTCAGTAGAAGCTATTCAGAAATCTCTGAAGAACTTAAAAAAATTAAAAAACTACTACCTGATATTGAAGGGCATTTTAAAATACTACCCACGAAGTCATAGAAAGGGCGCTAAATAGAAGGGTAGTGGACTTTTCGACGTCTAGATGAATGGCAAAAGTCTCCTGCATGCCACGTCTGTAGATGTAGGGTGCTGCCCTCACCGTTAATGTAGAGACGGACATTGTAAATTGTTTGCGGCTGGCATTGACTGCCAGGTCACTAAAGAAAAGTCGAATTCGGGAATACCCTTTGTGATATCATAAAAAGGGGGCCTAGAATTTTCAACAGTGTTGAACGTTATCCCCGGTAAGACCACGGTAGTACCATTCACTGAGAGGAGGAAACTAGCTAACTGGTGGGATATTTAGTTTCCTAGTCATTTCTAGGCATAATCCTTGCTAGTAAACTGACATAACAGACACATGTAGAGAGCATATCTGATTAGGTTCTTATGATATTCAGAAGGCTTGCGTAAAAACCTTAATGTACATAAACATATAATGATGGTCAAGCGAATTGCAACCTTTGATTCCATTGTATGCAGAGGAAGTAAAAATTTAAAGACAATTCAAGCAAAGTTAGTCAAAATGCAGAGATTGGCGTGCATTCTCATAACTAAGGCATAATCTGCGCTACAAGCTCTGTTAAACGTAACTCCGGTGCATATAGTGGTGAAGATGAGAGATATTGAGACTATGGTTGGGATAATGGAAAATAATAATTTGCCAGCTCCTTCCTTGTACAGGATGAGAAAGCTCTATGACTTTGAGAAGCGATTTGTGACGAAACTGAGAAAGAATAGTGAATGGGGTGGTCTGCAAGCCACATACTTCTTTCGGTAATGGACCGTTATGAGGTTCACGGATGGGTCAAAGACCGAATGTCGTTGTGGAGGGAGATAAAATATTCGGAATACTTGTGAAAATGCGCGAACATTTTTCTGGCTGAATTTCACGTCATAAAAAGGTGTATACAATTCAGGAACTCTACAATTTAATCTCAGGTCAGATAATTTGAAAAAATAAAAATTTTCAACAGCGCTATCACCTCCTTACATTAGCTAGTACATAAATGGTACGGGCGGGGAATGAACAGGAGGCTAGACCGAGAAAAAAAAATGGTCGAAATTTGCAAGATAACAATTCTTTGCCTCTGAACCATATAGCACACCTGAAAAGTAGAAATTAATCGACACTGTACCAAAAAGTACTAATTCCAGAATTATAAATACTACTGGTACTAGTTTATCATATCTGACTGAGGACGTCTCATTAAACAAAATAAAATAGAAATTGATGAAGAATAAATCTGTTAGAGAACATTTTAAAAAATATTAAGCTTTTTCACAAACCCTCCCTCCTATTTTTGTTTTCATTTAACATTTTTTTCTTTTAATGAAGAAAAAGTATGGCAAAGCTAATATTTAAGAACATGTCTATCCAAGCAGCACTAAAACATTTTTCCCTAATTAACATAATCTTTGCTGCTGTATGGCGAGACGGCGAGTATGTAGAGAAGATTCATTTTCTGTCTTATTTACTTCTAATTTTTTTTATATATTTTTTATTTTTTTGTTGTTGTTAGAAAAATTGTTTTATTGCTGGTTGTTGATGCGATGATGTTTGAAATTTTCTTTTTTTGTCCTTTCCATAGAAGGAAAATCAAGTTACAAAGATTAATTTTTCTTTATTTTATCTTGTTTTCCGTTGAAAATTCTATTTTTTCTTTGCTTTTCCTTGAATGCTGCCACTACGGGAGCGTTTTAATGTGATGGCGACTTGTACATTAAATACCGTAGAGTTATTTGTCATCAAGTTCGTTACTTATTTTATTTTCTTTATTTTTTATCTGGCAGTTTATATTTTAAATTGAGAAAATGAAGAAAAAGAGGAAGAGAATCACTGTGTTTTTCTTTTTTAATTTTTTTCATTAAGATGTGGCTGTAGAGATAAGCTTTAAACAGACTGAACACAAACTTAGGAAGAAAAACTGACTAAAAAAAATTAAAAAAAAACTTTAAAAGAAATTTAAAGTAATTTTTAAATGTTAAATTCTTGAGTTGAATATTGTTGATCATCTTCAGAATCATAAAGTTTCTATTTTGACAAATTATTTTTCTTTATTATTCTCTAAAAAATATAATATATTTCATAATTATACCCTACACTAGCATAGGTGGTTGGCAACCTGTGCTGTTTTTGTATTGAGTTTGTAATGCATGTACAGTAAATACCCCCTACACTTTTTTTTGTCGTTGGCAGCCTTACTCACGTGGTAAAAGAAACTTATTAATCCAAAAAGTTCACTGCTGTTAAGGTTATCACATAGACGTTCTTTTTCTGCATTGACGTTTTTACTTGTCATTCTTTTCTCTTTAATTTATTTAAATTTCCTTTAAATTATTTCATCTTCTTTTTAAATTGCTGTTTAAATTAGTTTTCATTTTTTTGTGCTCTTAAATCGTTTTTGATGGTGTTTTATAAGTGGATTTAATTAATAAATTGTTCTTTTATTTTTTTTCCAACATTTATTTTAGGTGTTATATTTTTTGAAGCATACTTTTAGGTTTTAAATACTTTTTGTTTTGAGAAAATTGTTCACATTTTGTTGTCGTTGTTGCTGTTGCTGCTACTTCTACTAATATTGTTATTAAAGAATGTGTCACTTCAAGCGGAAGTTTCAATGGTAACAAAAAAATTTACAGTTTGTTTGCCATAATGCCTTTCAAACTAATGTTTCAACATAATATTTTAGCCGTTTGCTGTTGTTTTTCGTGATCGTTCTTCATGACATTCAACTGAATACAAATGAGGATGTTAAGGGTGTTCCTTGTTAAAAAGAAAATATAAAAAGATTATTAACAAAGTTGCATAAAAGCAAATTTTTGTTTTTGTTTTTGTAATACAAATTGTCGCCATTCTCTTAGGCTCAGTGCGATATCAGAAAAATTGAATTTGTTATCAGGTCCAAATTTCAAAAGACTCCAATAAGGTCAGTAAGAAGTCTTCAAGAGAAACAATCGCAAATTTCACGAATTACATGCAAGTGCTTGCGATGACCGAAACAATAGGCATTTCAACCGACCGGATACTTAACATTTTGCATTCATACGAAGGCTGGTCTCCCTTGAACTCTATAAACTTTGTGCAACGTTTTTCAATTCCAAAATCTATTTCAAGCCATTAGACTTGTCGAGGGGTCATCAAAATAGTTACTTGTTTGTGAGATGGTTTCATTGTTGGAGCCAAATGTCTCCATCTTTCTTGAGGTTTGGAAAAATTTTCAAAGAATATGGCGCATGAAGACGCAATTTGTGGTCTAACGCATGAGTTTGTGCCGTTGGAAATGCATGTGTGTGTACTGTTACATTTTCTTGTCGAAAAAGTACTTTTCCTTGGCCAAATGCTGTCTTTAATTTTCAATCCTTATTAAATGGACCCAGTAACTTGGAATAATATTCGTCATTGATAGTTTTACAATTTTGAAGACAGTAAATGATAATATAAAATAGTCGCCAGAACTTTACTGTTTGACAAACACAATTTCTTCTGTTCAACTGTTTTGATTGCTGTTTGGTCTCTGTTGTGTTGTGGTGGATCCACATTTAAATCACAGTTGCGAAACAACGCAAAACATGTCTATATTGCGGCTGAACAACGCCAAACACTCTTGCGAAAAGCATATACATACCCAGTTCATCATTCAAGATTAAAACCTCTGAGTTATGTGAGCCTTCCACAGTATCCCGCACTTTCAAGCCCCGATCTGCCAACACCATATTGTGTATTTATCAAGCTTGGCCTTGGTTTGAGTGAGAAGATGAGTAAACGAAATTCACTATTTTTCATTTTATTTTCAAATCACGCGGTATTATGCCAAAAACGGGATCTGTCCAAATTTTGACAGGAGTCAACTTATAGACGACTGTTGACAATTACAATATTGCCATTTCACTTAAGAATCAGGAAATTCTAAATCGCACGTTTTCATTGACCCCCCGTACTCTTCATGACACTAAGTACAATATTACAACTCCGGATAAGTACAAATGCATTATATCGAATCCAGGTTTTTGGTTAAGTCGCTACCAATAGTTGACTACAATTATTATTACTTTTAAACTTAAGTGAGAATTGCAACTGATATGCAGACTAAAACATTGAAATTAAAAGAAAAAAACATCTATACTAACATGGTTCTATCTAATATGGGGTACCCTAAAATGTTATTTTTCATCTGTGTATATCATACTCTATTATATATATATAAGTGTATGTATGTGTGTGCATATATTTTTTTTGTGGCCTATAATAAGGCTGTTTGGCAGCCAGGCTGTCTGGCTGTTTGGTTGCTTGGTTGGTTGGCTGGCTGTACTCATTAAAGAGTAAAAAAGCCGTGGAAACAAACAATCAAAAGCCTCGTGTAGTAAGTAACGTTCATTGCCTTTTTTTCGCTGTTCTGTTTAAAATGTAGGACGAAATTATTTCGTTTTTTGTTTTTTGAAAGAAAAATTAAAAAAGAAGAATAAATTGAAATCTTGATATTGAACTTTAAAGCGAATGGCATTTTTGTATAATTAAAAAAAATGTTTTAAAAAAGAAAATACATAACTGAAAAGGAATAAACAGATGAAGATAAATAATAAGGAAATTCCAGAAAGTAAGGAATTTGTGGAGTAATTCTTTACAGTGTAAAAATGTAATGCTCCTTATTGTTTTTTACGGTTTACAACTCGACTCAGTGGAATTTTAAATTTGGTATTATCGATAACAACTTAACCTTTTAAACACGCAAAAATTACAACTTATCAGTTTGTATTGTAAAATTTCAACTGAATTTTCAACTTATCTTAATCGAAATGTAAATCGTAATAGGGGCATTAGTTTCTAGCAGTTCTTTGCAGACTAAATATGTACTCTGTATGGCTGTTAAATAAACTTTAACAGTATTAATAAGTGAGTGTAGTATAGTGTTACATTTTAACCTTTTTAAAGCCGTTGAGTTCTTTTAAATAAAATAAGTGAATAAAATAAGTGACGCGAATTTATTGCTTTATACAGTCATTATTTTTACAATTTACTTTATACAGTGTTCTTATTTAACTTTCGCTTAATAATCAAATTTATTCAATACTTAAATCTTAGTACGATTTTAGTCTCCGTCTTTAACATTATAACTGACTGACTAAGTAGAATGCGGCGCGTTTTATAGTAAATTAACATTAGTTTCGAATGTTCTTGTTTATTCTACAACTCGCTATTCAGTTTTCGTCAAAATATTAATTACATATTCGACTTGTACTGCTACTAGCAGCATGGTTCAAACAAATACAGCTTTGGAAGGGTGATCGTAGCCTTGATACCAACCAATAAAATAACTCCCATAATAAAGCTTATAGCTTTTAATTTTGTTACATCTTTTTAGGCGTTTTCATTTTCATAGCAATACTTTTAACATTTTGTGTCATTTTTTGGATATGATATATGTAATTATTTTTAAATAGAATTTGCTATATTCGTCTTTTTACGCGTTGATTGGTTAGTTAAACCTTTTATTATTATTATTTTCTTTCTTAAGTGAATTGAAAAATTAAGAATATGTTTTTTTCATTAATTTAACCAACTGAGTTAACAGTTAAAATCTTTCGGTTCGGACATCATTTTTTTATATGCAGTAACTATACAGTGAATAAAGCTTCAGACTATCGAACTGAGTTGTGTTGAGAACGACAATAGAGACATGAGCATGTATGAGTTTTGTTTATGTAATTTATTATTATTTATTTATTTTAATATGTTCTAATTATATCTAGCGGAGTGAATAAGACTGCGTGCTCGGTGTATTGCTTTTGAACAGAACCTCTGTTGGAAATCGAATTTACGACCTCTATGCTGATAGACTAGCATACTATACCCACTATCCTTTTGAGACATTAAACCTAATTCAATACTCTAAAATTCATTAAAAAAATTAATAAAGAGATAATTATCTGTATAATTAATTTTCATTTTTGTTTTTGCTTTTCTTTGCAGGTAAATTTGTATAAATTTTTGCTTTCTCCGTTAAACCTGTAAGTATGCAATGCGTACTTTGAAATCAAATTACATAAGTTCGAAACGCATAATGACTTTTTGGGTTTCTGATAACACTAGTTTGCAATGTGTTTGTTCACAGTTTAGAACTTGCATGGGAAAAATAGCGAAAAAAAAATGCGGGCCATCAAACTTTGGAGATATTTATAAACAATGAAAAAAGTAAGAGTAGCATTACTTTACGAAAAAAAAACTGAAAATGAACAGTATTAGTATCTTTTGTTCCTATACATTTGTATATGTTTTACTTATGACACTCCATCAATAGTAACCTAGCGTATGCTAGGTAGGATTGTAAATTTTAGTGAAACTGTTCAAAGTGCTCGTCACTCATAAGTCCAAATGGATATCTAAAAAATCAATTTTAAGAAACATATCTACACCCATCTTTTCATAATTCTTCGGTAAATCAGCCAGAATACTTTTGCAATTTGTTTTTTTTTTTTTTTTTTTTCTAGAAATTCTTGTACAACAGGCATTAAAGATATTCCTGTAGCGCGCTTATCGCCTATTGTTAAAATTTCTTATTTTGAGTACCCACAAATATTCATAGTTTTAACTTAGAATCGAAAAGATTCGAAAATAGACTGCATAAGTATCGAAACGCAGGATTTGTTTCACCCAAGGTATCCAAAAAAAAAAAAACTTTAACCTTTATAAGGACAAACAAAAGGTATAATTAACCATTATAGGTAATTCTTCTTAAAAATATGTTTCATTCCGTGACCAAAAAAAAAAAAAAAAAACATTTATTTCCGTAATTTTTTTTATTCTTTTTAGAATTGGTTTTTCTCTTCAATAACCTTAAATTTGATAAAATGCTTAAAAAAATTAAAATTTTTCACACTCAAAACTGTACATGCGTACATTCTGTCCATTTTAGACGCCTTTTCAAGCTGCTTAATGAAGTTCAATATACGTATAGGAATATACGTATAGTATTGTGAGCAGAATGCACAATAAGTAACATGTACTTTTGTGTTAAATGAATTAAGAAAGCGCCTTAGGCTGTGCAATTTTGTTTCACTCATAAACATTTTACAAGGTGACAGTTTCAATACTAAATATTTAAACCTTAATTCAAATAACATTTTTATTTATAAAATACCTAGAGTTTAATATATTTTAAGCAAAATTAATTATACTAATAATTGTGGGGTATTTGACTCCTGAAAGTCCACCTTTTTTTGTATTTTTTTACTCAAAATTGTTTTAATAAAAGTAATAAATAAATAAATAAAAGGACTAGTTTTAATAAACTAATTAATTATCCCTTAAGATCTAAGCACACGTAAAGTTTCAACTTACTCTGCTTTTATAAAGTTGTTTATACGCCTCTAGACATTTCAAAGATAAAACGAAAAAATTACTTAATTATTACTTAATTTCGATATCTGTCGTTTTATTCCTTTTATGTTTTTCTATTGAGTTAAAAAAAATAAAATTCAGATAGATAACAAAAAATTTGCACTTAAGCATTTAACTCGAAGGTCTAAAAATCGTTCCAAATCATTAATACATACTGTTCCGTTTTAACCTTTTTAAAACGTTTGAGTTCTTTTAAATTGCGTAAAGTAAATGCAGCGAATTTGATGTTTTACCTTATAGTCTTTATTTTACTTTATAGTTTTTCTACTTATACTATACAGTGTACAACTTATTTAATATCCGTTTAATACACCAGTTTACTCAATACACCATGACTAAGCTCGATGTGCCACCTTTTATAGCAAATCGTCATCAATATCGAATATTCTACTTACTACTAATTTCTATTTACGTGAAATTCAAAGGTGACAAAATCATAATACACAAAAAGGAATCAAACTGACAACGTAGTTGAACATGCAAGTGTTAGCACTCTTAATAACACATACAATTAGGCCAATGACTAGCTAGGTAGTCTCAGCTATAAACTTTATTATGGAAGTTATTGGTTTGTGTCAAGGCTCTTGTGCATCTGTACTAATTTAGTGTATCTTTCTTGAGGCATTGTTTATTTTCATAACAGTACATATACATATGTACATGTGTATTTCCAGGCTTAACTTATTGTTTTTTAACATTTTTTACAAATTTGTCTAGTACGTTTTTTACTCTTAAAAGTAAATTCTTTATAAAAATATTGGCTTCACCAGCGGCGTCTCCCGGGAATCTTTGTGTAGAAGTGTAGCCCCATGTAACATTCTATATCTGTAACAAACCGTAAAAAATCGTTCTAAAATTTATATAAAATAAAATTTGTTGATTGTATTGTTGACAGCATTCAATAATACAGACAGCGTCGTTAAGAAGTTATATGACTTAGAAGTTGGGAAACGGTTAAAGTAAAAAAATACGTTTTTGGGCAAAATTAAAATTTGGTTAACTTATATAAAAAATGAAGCAATTTGTTCAATTTACCTGCGGTGTGGCATTTTGCTACAACTAGCAAAATAACAGATTCAAAACTTTTCACTTTCACTTTTATTATATATCATCTTTTAACGCAGTGTAACAGACTGCTCTTTTTTTCGTAGAACAAATGTTTCTTTATTTACATAAACCTATGTTATATTGAATTATTTCAGCTTTTCAAGACATTCGGCTATAAAGGGTTAATATGATTCCCGTATAAGTAAACAATATAATAATATTAGTTTTGTTATAATAATTTCAATTTCTTTTTTAATTTTTAAGACGGTGTAAGAAATACTTCATTTCATGTGATCTCCTTAATATTTACAAGACCCTTATCCGACCCAAGATGGAATACAGCTCTCGTGTATGGGCCGACGCTTCAAAGTCTATTTTGGAGCTTCTCGACCGCGTACAGGAAAGGGCGAATTTGCTTATTAATTACAGTAGGGTAGCCAATTCTATCGATTTAATAGAGCATCGTGGCGTGTGTTTCATTGTTCTATCGGTACTATAACGGAATGTATTCTGAAGAAATTAAGGATATAAATTCTTACGTATTACTCGTATTTCTCGTAGAGAATATCGCTTAGTAGTTGATTGTACAGTAAGTTGCACAACGCATTACAGAGAGAACTTGTGTTTTGGCCACACCGTCGTTTGTGGAATAGTCTTCCTGCGAAAGATGTTTGTGCCGCTTTCGATGTAAGTAAATTCAAATCAAAGGTTATTAACACTAATTCCTTTATCCTCCTTCCCACAACCTATTTTCCTATTATCTGCACAATACACTGCATAAGTAGAGATCATCCCCTGAGTGCTGGACTCAAACGAAAAAAAAACAATACTTTCATATATTACACAAAGTTTTAGGTCTCCTGCCATTAAACTTATTGAGATGTATGATAACTATTATCTTTATATGTGAGAAAAATTCTCCTTTGCCTGATCCTAGCAGTTTTTGTTCCACCTATTTTTCGTTATAAATAAAAAGCTAAGACGAGATTTGAAGCCTCCAACTGAAACATTTAATGAGGTGTTCAATAATAAATATTATTTTTAAGTGAACGTGGTAGCCACTCTTCCAGTAGTATTAATATTTTAACTTGTTACTTCCAAGATATACTGTAAAATAGGCTTGTTTTATAGGAATGAATTTTGGTCCCAAAATTCTCCTTTTACAGAATTTTTTTTACAACAAATTTAAGGTTATGATAAATGTTAGTAAATGATGCTCATTATATTACTTCCCTTGACATTCCATGTAGGAACATAGGGACTTCTCTCAGTCAATGAGCTAAACCCGATTCTATTTTTAAACTCATTGAAAGGGACCTACAGTTTAACGCCGGATCCGAACAGCAAATTCATTAAAGAAGTCTTAAATAGTAGTAATACTCATACCCAGTTACTAGCTAATGTTATGAGGTGATACCGCAGTTCGAAAACTTTTTCTTTTTTCAGATGGTCTGGCATGGTACTGAACCGAGATCCTTCTGGTTGGTAGATGAATGTCTTACCTACCATACCACAGTGGCACAAAAAAATGAAGCACATTGCTTAAAAAAATTTAATTTCAGAAGAAAACTCACTGTGCCCGTTTTCGCCCTACTTTAACCTCTCCTAGATCCAATGTTAAAACAGCATACCCTATCGCATCTTCGTTAACTGGATCTATTTGGGTTCCAAATTTCAATAAAATCGACTTTCCTTGTATTAGTGGTCGATTCAAAGAAATTGAATAAACTAAAGGATTTCTTAGTTTATTCACAAACTTTTAGGTAGGCCGGCTAATTTTATAAATTTGCAGTAAGTATTAAGTCTTCAATAAAAAATAATCCTATAACGACCCTAAAAATGTGTGGACTCATATAATTTAGCGCGTTTTCCTCTAAATAAGCCTCTCACAAGTCCATTCTTAAAAAAGAATATACTATATTTCAGTTTCATTAGCTGGATCTATTTGTGTTACAAATTTCTACAAAATCGGTGCAGTCAGTAACACGTCATTAAACCATAAACAAATTAAATAAACAAAATAATTTATCAGTTTTCATCACATACTTTAAGGGTGTCACCGGTCAATTAAATAAATTTGAAAATTTAGTCTACGGCAAATGTAACTAAGATCGACATGACTAATTGGCTCGTTTTGCTATGATTTAAACCTTTGCTAGAACCATATTATATGCCATTTTATATATGGTACAAATTTGAACAAAATCGGTGCAGTCGTCTACGCGTAACTGATGCATAAACAAGCTTACAGAGAAATGTGTAATATGCATATATATATAAACTATCCTTTTCCATAATTGAGTTGTTCATAGTAATGATTAAAAAAATTTGTAAAAGTTTTAATTTAATCACAGTAAGAAAGTTTAGAAAAAGATAAAAGGGAATTCGTAAAAGGTTCTCTACGCGTAACTAAACGCTCTAATGGTACTACACTGAACACTTAAAAGGGTGATCGGCTTGAAAACATTAACAAATTCGTTTTTACACAGATATCATTTCGCCGCTGTTTTTTTTTTTTTTTTTTTTTTTTTTTTTTTTTTTTTTTTGCAGTATTATCCTTATAAACTGCACAAATTTTATTCAGCAGCCTTGTGACTCATTCTTACTTTATCGCTCACGAATTTTCACTCATTTTTAAAAGCATATAACTTTTTACATAATAATGAATTTAAATAATGTTTTCGAACAAATTAAATGTCAAAGAAGATATAATGCTGCCTGACGACGCAAATAACATTACCAGAGATATTACATTTTAAAGCCATCTACTTATAATTTGTAACCGACATTTTTCGTTCATCCAACATATTACGTATGAATATATTTTTTACTAAAAATTAATAAAATATTTTATTTGTATTACTTGTTTAATATTTTGGTATTAAAAACTAATTTCCGATGCTGAATAGGAGCGTTGTTTTTCCAAATTGAGAAATTCTATAACGTGAATAAACTCAAAAACGTCAACTGCTTTGTGCTTTCATTTGTTTTACATACCATTTATACTATATATTAAAATTTCATAGGTTACTATTATTGGAAAAAGAAAAATTAACATAATGTTATAACAAATTTGCTTCTTATACTAAAGTTATTGTTTTCACTTTTTTCTCAAATTAAAATTGTAATTCTTAACAGAAACTTTAAAACTGCTTTGCATTTTTATATCGCATATGTGGTATGGTTCGAAAATTTATAAAAATTCTATCACTGCACTACTTATATATTTAAAATAGGAACACATTTTCTGAATTTAATTCTTTTTTATTTTCTAATAACCTCAAAGTATATAATTATTTTTAAAATTTTTTTTCGTTAGCCTTAAAGTCAGTTATAAGAAGAGTACAATAGCTTCTTAAACTATGCAAACGCTTTTTGAAAAAACACATCAATCATCATACTCTTAAATTAAAAATAGTTTTAAAGTACAAGCATTAATTACCTTGTCTTTACACCGACAAATACTTGTTATTTTTAGGTTTTTTAAGAATTTTAATTAAAACAGAAAAAAAAAGAAAAAACGAAAAAATGTATTAAATAAGAGAGAGCAACGAAAAATTCCCGGGTTTTAGTTGCAGCTTAACACTTTATCCTTAAAAGTATGCAATATTTTCCTTATTTATGTTGCTGTATGCACTTTTTACAAGCAGGAGATAAGGAACAAAAATAATGTATTCACTTATGTTTTTGGTGGTATTTGTAGCTAAAAAATAAAGCCGGGGTGTACATAAATGATTTTTTTATTGTATAGAAATATATATTTTTTTAAATTTCTGTAGAAATTTTAATATTTTGTAAACTTTTCTTACAATTTTATTTAATTTTTTAAGGTAATTAGTTAAATTTCTTAAATTTGTTGGACATGCCTTAAAGTATGCTTTATTTTTTGATACAAGGATTTGTTTTATATGACTTTTATTATAAAATAATTTAATTTGTATTCCTTTTTTTTCTAAATTTTTCTTGCGTAAACACTTTTGTTTTAATTGTTTTTCTTTTCTTTCTTTATTTGTTAATTTAAATTCTTTTAAAGATTTGCTATATTAAAAAAAAAAAGGAAAAAAATCAAATAAATACACAATTTCTCCTCTACATCACACTCGCATTCACTGACACATACACTCTTGTATTATTTTCTTTATTGTTTTCTCTTATTTTCCTGCCTCTACTTTCCTTAAAAAATACTTTAAAATCGTAATTGTTTGTTTGTTTGTTTGTTTTTTGTTTGTATGTGTGTGTTGTATTGTTTTCTCAAAATATTTCTACGTTATTTATTTTTGTTTTGATTTTTTCTTGTTGTTGTAATTTTTTCCACTGTTGTAGAGTTAAATTAAATCAGCTTTTTTCTGATATAGATAAACGTTCCGTTATATTGTCGCTTACGTTGTTGACGGTTGTATATTTAGCTTAAGACTAAATTGTCAGCTTCTTAAGGACCAGTTTAAATATACTCAATTTTTATGGTATTTTATCCTTAAAAATAGCTATTGTTGTTGTTATTATCATTGTTGTTGTTGATGTTGTCGTTCTTGTCAGTTTACAATAACATTGTTGCATTCCTTTGGTTTGTTTTAAATAGACTTGGCCACATTCACATTCTCTTTCATGGTGTTCATTTTGTTAATCGTAATGGTATGAGTGTGCGCTTTAATAGCGGATAAAGCTTTTTTACTCTCTTACTCTCTCACTCTCTGTATCTCCTTCAATTCTAGTTAAACTCTCTTGTTTTCTATATCTCTATTTGAATTATCCGTTATTAGGTTCATTTTTAGTACTTTGGAGTTCATTGTGAAGTTTGTGTGTGTGTGTGTGTGTGTGTGTGTGTGTGTTTAAAAGTTTTCCTTGCTATTCAGTTCTATTGTCCTTGAGTTTTGTGTACAGAAATTTTGTAGTTTATACCCTTTTAAGTTGTTTTCCCGGCTGTACGAGTATGCCTCGGCAAAAAAATATATTTTATTTTTTAAAAGATACCTTTTTTATTTGTTTTATAGTTCGTTTTATCATCTCTTTTGTTTTTATTATATTTTTTTCTTCTGTTTCTCTTTGAAGTTTAGTGGCTGTTACTTACCGTTATTCTGTTTGTCTTATATTCACACTTGCATTCATCACCTGTTAGCATACATTCGTATTCGTATATATGTATTATTGTGGTTGCTTTAACAGATGCGGTTATTTTGCATTTGTTTCTTCTGAAACTGTTTTCAAAGCAACAACAACAACAAAGTTATTTTTAACAACTTGTCAAGTCCTTGAAATGAATGCATGCAATTGTTCAACAAAACCGTTATTTATTTAAAAATAAAAACAACAACAACATAATAAGTATATTAAAATTGTGTTTTTATCGGCAATGAGACTGCGGGAAATAGTTTTTGGCGTTTAAATGGGAAATTAATAGGAAATCGACGAAAGGTCATTAGCATGTGCTGTGAAGAGTTAAGCTTTTATTGCATTTGCAGTTTTATACAATACTATCTGGAACCCGGCGTGTTATCTTAACTACTGTTTTAGCTATAATTTTTACTCATTTTCGGCATTTTATTCCCTTCAGTTTCAAACATTTAAGATTGCCCATAGTTCCTTCCAGAAACATACTGTAGACTAGTGATGAATATTAAAAAAACATGGATATTTTTTTCATTACTATGCATCGCAAAGCTACATCGGTGTAGTATCGATTGCACCATAGTTGCACACAAAGTTGTATTACATTAAAATATACATGGATGTGGTTACGAAAAGTTTAACTACATTATAAATATAAAATAATTAACGCTCACATTTTCGTTCGCCTCATGTAGAAAGGCCCTAAGTCGCATTTGTTCGAAATTAAGTTTTTAGTGATTTCAATACATTGCACACAAATACACCTCGTCATACCTTCTTCTATGAATTTGAAATTATTTGAATTATGGCCTTTCTACATAAGACTGACGATATGTATATCCCACTATTTTCTGTCGAAATAAAAGTTTGGCTAATCTTTTGTAAAATAGTCTTTCTGAAGGCGCGGATGTTCCAACATCGTTAGCTATTCAAAGGTGATCTTTCATACGATCATTTCCACCGAAATGTAACGTAACGCCAGATACATTTTTCCATACATATTCAAATCCCTTGGCTCGATTGTGATCACTTTTCTACTGGTTACAGTAATTAGGCAACACCATATTCGAAAGCCTTGTTTGTATTACTGATCTGGCTTCCAGTGGACCTGGTGGCTAAGCAGATGGCGATCATGTCTGCGATAAGGTTAAAGATGGCGGGGGCATGGTCTGAGAGGGATTACGGGCATCCGTCTTTGGGTATTTGGACGATCCATAACAGGATAGATTACTATACACCGAAACTCTTCTTAGATAGAATGTTCTCCGTGCGCATCTGAATAGGACCGTTAATTACACCCGGCTCTGTTGAAATATACACGGATGGATCGAAATCCTCTGAGGGGGTTGGGGACGGTGTATTTATTTCTACATATGGGGTGAGAGTATCCTTCAAACTGCTGGACCACTGCAATATCTTACAGGCGGAAGTCTTGGCGATAAAGCGGGCAGCGGACTGGTTGATGTACTGTAGGGTATATGACGTTGATTTCCGGATTTGTACGGTCAGTCAGGCTGCGATCAGGGCGCTCTCCGGTGTCTACTCGACATTGTGAATGGTGTATGTATGTCGGGCATCTCTCAACGTGATGGCGAGACATTCAGACCTAGAGATTATCTGGATAAGGGGTCACTCCGACACCCGGGGGAACTGTGTGGCAGATGAACTGGCGAGAGTGGGCTCTCTCTCGGCAACAAGGAGATTGATCACTTGATTGGAAAGCCACTTTCCTCTTGCAGACTTCTGGTTCTGCGATACTTGTTGGGCAGAGTACGATTACGGTAGGACAATGAATCCTCGTGCTCTGTATCGAGACAGAACTAGCCATTGTACGATCGGTTCGCTCAGAATCTATCATAAGGACTCCGCGATATAGGCTGCAAATTCTGGTAGCTGTCATTACCAGGTGCTGGTGTGCTCTTTAGGAGATTAGGTCTACCGTTTAATGACTATTATAGGAGTTGTCAGGATGAGGAGGAGGAGGAGGAGACTGTTTAGCATTTCTTGTGCCAGTGTTCAAATCTTTCGGATATTAGGACTGCTTTCCTTGGTTGCCCGTTTCTGCATGCCATATCAGACGTGGCTGGTGTTAGTATCAGTAGGAGTTTTTCTTTTGTGCATGTGCCTGGTTGGTTCAGTGCGAACAGAGATGCGGACATGTTGGTCACTTGGACGATACCTACATTAGGGCTTCACAGTGGGATCAATATTGAGTCTAAAAGATCTGGATTAGTGTCTGGCTACCCTTTGTAACTATTCTGTAATAAAATCAGAACAACATAGTTTTGGAAAATCTCTTTTGTAGTCCTTCCAAATTTTCAACGGATTTTCTTTAAATTTTCCGACAGAAGTAGTCAGATAAACTGGTAGTTCGTGAGACAATATATCTTCTAAATTATTACTCTTCCAAGTCCAATGTACCAGTTTGTAAGAGTTACTCCGTAACGAAAAGATATCTTCACTTTTATAAGTCTTCTCAGAACCAGATTCAATGTAATCAATTCAGTAATATTTTTTTTTCGACAACTAGAGTACTCAGTATGTATGTAAATCTTTTTTAATTGATATATCTTTGGAGGAAAGTTCACCACATAAATTTAAAAAATTAAGTAAAAAAATATTAAGAACAAAGTACGACGAATTCTATGTTCCTTGTTCTTAAACCGAAAATAAGTGCTTTCCTTATTGGTGTTGGTAATTATTTTATAGTCGTATTACTCCTAAAGCACTGAACCGATTTAAATAAAAAATATCAAATCCTGTGTATATTACACATATATCTTTTCAAAATCGGTACAGTAGTACAGGCGTAAAAGGGTTTACATAAAATGCGTTTGTCTTTTTTAGAACGTGTTGTTCTTTCTTAGAACAAAAATCATTAAAACATAAATCTCAAAAATTTATTAGAGTTATACCTCCAACAATACTAATTTTCGGTTAGTTTTTAATAAACTTGCAACAAAAAATATAGATTGTTGCTCCGATCTCATATTGTTCTCTGTTGTTGTTGTATAAAAAAATTGATAATATATACTGATATGTATTAAGTTTTTATTTCGATGCATCAAATAAAATACATCGATTAAATATCATCGATGTTTCGTCGATGTTGATCAATAAAAGAAACATCGAATTGTTTCGACATATCAATGAACTACATCGAGTGTTTTTAAAACATCGATTTATATCATCCACCACTACTGTAGACACACACATATCTATTTAAATTTATACAGCATATGTACAGTTTGTAAAAAAAGTCTTTTCAAATCCGAAAAAAGTTAATATCTAAATATTTTCATTTAAGAATTCTAACAACAAATTCTTAACATGTTTATGTTTTTGTACACATCCCGTTACTGCACCTCTTAAGGACTTGGAAACGTCATACTTTTTAAAAAAGACCTACTCATTACAACGCTAATTACAAAAAAAAGATCTTTACCAGGTTTGTTTTGCTGTAAAAAAGTGTTTTCAAAAATTAGAAATGGAATTTCTTGGAATTTGGGTCTTTTATGAAAAAATTTTGGGTTTTTTATGAATGTTAGTGTTCAGCTATAAGTAATTTGACAAATGTGCAACAAGTGATTTTTTATTTAAATGAAACCATTCAGAGAATACCAGTCTCAAAAGATTGGGGTATATCCATTGTTTTAAAGGCAAATTAGCAAGAAAATACTTATTCTGATTTGTTCTCAAGGCCATGTACAAAATCATAACATCGTTGTGAAAAATTATGAAGGATCATATCTTATGAACAATGAATTCATTATTATGGCAATATAACCCGGCTTAAAAAACCCAGGTTTTTGCAAACCCTGCTTCTCAGACACTTGTCTATGAAGCTGTGCTATGTGCTACTACGTTGGCAACAAACTAAGTTTCGCATCTATAAATCAAGACCGGCGCATGCATTGGAAATTATGGTTTTCGTAGGAAGAACGTATGTTTTACTATTCGTAACCGTTTTTGCGCATTAGCCGACATTCTTCGACCAAAACTTTGCTCAAAATTTGCGTTAACGGAGTAGTATTTAAAGGATAAGTGGTAATTTCTCTAAGATATAGAATTACTTACATATAGCACTGTATACAAATAGTGGCCCAACCCGCTTGACCTGGGATTCGCAACAATTGATTGTTCGAACAGAAATACTTCACAGAGTATAGAACATTGCTATTCATTTCATAAGACTTTTGTTTCTTCTCAATTCATATATATTCTTTGTCGTCACTGAAACAGTGTCGAATGAACACGCGTATCGGGTATATGCTGATATTCATTTCTTTTTGTTATTGTTTTTTTGTTTCTTTAAAGGAACAAGTAAACTTCGTACGTTTTTAGTATTGAGCGGAGAAAAAAAATTCAAAAGCAAAAATAACGGCAAAAATGGAAGAGAGCAAAAGGAAAGCCAGAAGAGAGCAAAGCAAAGTTATTCGCCTTAAATAAAGGCTCGCTAAAGTTTTGCTGTTGATATTACAGACAAGCGTTCGAGATCGAAATATTTGCTGCCACAAACTGAGGGACGGGTGAACGTTACAAGTTCTTTTTCCACCTCGCTAATGGTGACGGGCGTTTCTAAACGTATAAATTAAACAAAATTGGGAATAGCACACCTCTTTGCAGGACTTGTTTAATTATTATGGGTGTTGGACTTTTTGTTGCGAAACTCCACGAACGACTGCCTTCCACGCAAATCGTTTACCAACCATCTTTTCCTATTGTTGAGGAGGGTCGATGTTAGTATATCTACCAGGAGGTTGGAATGATTGACCGTGATGAAGGACTTAGACAGAATTTTAGGATTGTTGTAGTTCTGCTCACTGTCTCCTGCGACCAAATAGCTACATTAGCTTTCCTAACCCATAGCCTTTGTCGTCTTGCCTGATTTCGCGCTGTCCAAATTTTACTCAACATGTTACTCTGATAGTGAGTTCGTTAGCTGGTTTACTACCGGCTATTCCAATGTAGCTTAGCATCCAGAAAATGCGTAGCCCGTCGCTAGCCGAATATTTTATTAG
This sequence comes from Wohlfahrtia magnifica, assembly GCA_023159175.1. Taxonomy (NCBI): domain Eukaryota; kingdom Metazoa; phylum Arthropoda; class Insecta; order Diptera; family Sarcophagidae; genus Wohlfahrtia; species Wohlfahrtia magnifica. The sequence goes on along the minus strand of JAKWBJ010000222.1, from coordinate 5,831,431 downwards.
TGATTTGTTACAATTTAGCTCTGTCCTCATTTAACCATTTCGCTCTGACTTCCATCTAAATGCTGGTGTTATGGTTCATAACCCGGAAGAAGATATTGGTGACTGGGTTCTCCCTCTGCATAGATCTATCCGTATAGCAACTTATACCCTCGAGTATCCCCTTAGGAATTTTACTTGACCAATATAGTCTCCCTGGGATCTGTATCTCCCAGTTGCTCTGTCTGTGTATATCAAAAAAAAATAAAAAAAAAAAAACAAATTAAATAATCAAACGCAAATTGACAGCCAGTCGCTGTTTAAAATGCTTTAATATCTTAAAAAGAGAATAACCAACATTCTTTACCATGAACAATTTTTCTTTTCCTTTCTTTGTTGAAATACATACATAAATATAGACACAATAATAATGTGGAGTAATTATTAGAAAATCCTTTTTCTAACAACCTCGTTGTCGTAAGCTCTTCTTTTCTCCTCTCCTTCTTACTTTAATTTTATATGGAATTTAGCCTGCAGCAGCCATAGGAAAGGCCCCACCATAAGAAGGGGATATAATTCTGTTTTTATTTTCCATTTATTTTATTTATTTTTTGTAATTTTGTTTTATATGCTCAATTCATTATAGTTTTAATTATCTCTTGTTCTCACTCTTTCTTTCTCTCTCTCTCTTTTTCTCGCGCTCTAACATAAAGGAAAAAGAACAGCAACAACAACCACAAAATAAAATATTAAATAAAAGTAAATAAGAAAATAATAGCCAGGACTGCCTATTTGGTACTCTACTCTAAATTCTGATCTATTCAAACTTATTTGGTACAACGATATAAATATGAGGCATGTAATCCTATAGATATTTAACTTTGTATCTTTTTACACTGTGGTTGATTAAGTGAAACTTTAGCCAACATACATGCCTTCTTTTATTATCAATTTAAAGATTTAAATTTTAAGAAATCGGGAGATATTGACCAAATTGTATTTAACCCTGCGTGCATAACGTGGGGTGTAACACGCCCCGTCTCTGTTAAGAAGATTTTTTAGGTTAAAATTTGAAATTTTAATTTTTTATTTAATAAAATTTCACTTAATTTTGTTTTGGGGTATGAAAACCCCTACTTAATATGGCATTCGTCACTAAATTCAAATCTATTCCACACAAAGATGAATGCATTACCAGCAGGTGTAATATCGTGACACAAGATCAAGACATTTTTTCTCACAATTCCGAAAACGCCACATATCTTCAAAATAATGCTCGATACTGACATACTGACTACAACCTTGACAATTCTCTTATGATTCGTAAGCATTTGTAATCCTTTTGTGCAAATGAAAATTCGAAGTAAACATTCTTGAAAAATATGTTAAGAATGTTTTTTTTTTGTTTTTTTTTTTTTTTTATTTTATGAGCCAACCGAAATGACTATGTCATCAATAACTTACTTATGGTGCTTCGAAAATTTCCTTATATCTTCTTTTCAACTTCTTCAGTATGTATTTTCATCAATTGTCGACGTAGTGGCACAAAAAAAGCAAATATTGTTGTTATTGGTGCTCTTGAAATAGATTGTTCTAAACATTCTGTTTACTTATGACATCTTCCAACATGTTTTCGTAATTCACTCCGTCGTTCAAACCCCGATTATGAACCGAGTTACATAATTCCGGATACAAAATTTTAAGAGCGAATCACTAAAATTGTAATTCAGTTTTAATTACCCTATAGGTTATTTAAAAATCAATAAGATAAGACTTTGCGACAAAAAAGTATAAAGTTGAAATACCTGGGAAATGAAACTACTTTTCTGATTTTGGAATTTAAGAAACACCTCTAAAATCTAGAGATAGGGGTAAAATACTGGTGTTTAGAACCTTCATGCACTTATAAGCTAATAACTTAGCTAATTATTAACTTATTTTATCTCTCTTTCCTGATTTGGAAAGAAGAAAAATTGATGTTTTAAATGATATATAGCGTGGGCCATTCAAAAGCTTAAATTTAAAATACAATAAAACAAAAACGGTTTGAAATTTTGCCAAATTTACTTTTTTTTGTGAAGTACAATTGTTCCAGTTAGAAATTATTTCTTTCATATGGCTGCCGCGGCTGGCCTCACAGTACTCCATTCCATCGGACCAATTTTCTAGAACTTTTTCGAGTGTATGTGGTCGTATCTCGGCAATCACGAATGTTGGCCTTCAAATGTTCAATTGTTTCTGGTTTGTCGGCATAACACTTATCTTTAACGGCGCCACACAGAATATAGACCAAAGGTGTCATATCGCAGCTTCTTGGCGACCAACTGACAGCACCATTTCGGCTAATGAAACGGTCATCAAACGTTTGGTGCAATAAATTGATTGTGGCTGTGTGGCAAGTTGCACCATCCTGTTGAAACTAAACATCATTCACATCAATACCATGAAGGGCGAGAACAAAAAATAAGTTATCATGGTGCGATAATTGTGTCCATTAACCGTGATGGTTACGCCGTCTTCATTTTCAAAGAACTATGGGCAATGATGCGTCCGCTCCATAAGCCGCATCAATTAGTCACTCGTAATCGGTGCTGTGGCTTCTTTAAGACCACAATTGAGTTTTCTGAGCCCCAAATACGGCAATTTGGGTTATTAACGTACCCAACAAAATGATAACGAGCTTCATCTGATATTTTTATTTTTTTATTTTTTTTCATTTTCGGACCAATTGGCTTTGTTGCGGAAATAAATTTCCAATAAATCACAACGTTGCTCAAACGTATATCGATTCATTGCATTTAGTGGAGATAATACACTGAATTTTGTGATGGAATGACATGAGTATTGCTAGATTCGAAATAACCGCTGGCTAAAATTTAAACCGATAGATAGCTCTCCCGTTTGAGTAGCCTTGAAGAAACACATTTTTCATGTAATTTCCAATTTTTTCAAGTTTAGATTCGTTTTTGCACATTAATTTATGTAGAACCGTACTATTTATGAACTAATTATGAAACTATGTTTAGTTATGAACAAAATGAGTCGAAGAAATCCGTTGGAAATTGACAGAGTTTTTAAGCATTTCACTAATGCAACTTACAAAAAAAATGGCATCGCTTATTTTGTCGCACCATGTAATATGTATCGGGTGTTTGTTCATGCTAAATTTGCTTATTAAAGTTCCCAACCCTTTGTTCAATTTTTAAAACGAAATTTTCCAGCAATAACCGAAGCAATAAATAAAAATAACAAGAAAAAGAAGACGAAGCCACAGACCGAATTACGGTTCTGCATGTGAACAGAATATTTCGTGTAAGTAATTCAAACAGCAAACAAAGTAATTTGAAGTCTTGTGTGAACATATAATTAACAGTTCTTTTTGGATTAAACATATTCATTCAAACTATTAACTGATTATTAAAACAACTATATTTGTAATGCCAGATTTAATCCAAACATATTGGAACCCTGACTTACACTTTTTACTAACAGTTTTTTGAGGCGCTACACATGCAGATGTTACTTACCACTTCATTCACATTTTAAGCATGATCTCTTTGTGGCGACCACTGTTTCATAACAATAAATGTCACGCCATTATTTTTATGCAAACATTACATTCTGAAGTTAGATTAAATATCATTTAAAGTAATGCCCCAGTCGCAACGCAACCAAACAATCTTATGGGCAAAACTTTCTTCGACTAGTGGTTACATATCATAACGCCTTCTGATATTAATGGAATTTTTGATGCTTTTCGACTACGGTTACGGCTATGGTTATGTCAAGTTACGTCTAATGGAACCTTAAAGTCCCTACAACTGTGTAGGGTATAAAAAAAGGCAACAATGAAAAAATGAATAAGAAATGAAGAGAATATAAATCTTTCTCTCTTTCTCTCTCTCTCTCTCTCTCTCTGTTTAAACCACTTCTTTGCGTTGTACAAACTTCAAACATCCTTTTTGCAAAGGAACTTTTCATTTTGTTATTCTTGTTGCTCCGTTTTATTTTTTCCCCATTAAGTTAAGGGCTTAAAGACAAAAAGTGTGTTGGTATTGAAAAAAAAAAAAAAAAAAATACAAATACTTTGTAAGGGTGTGTGTATATAAGCCTGAAAAACAGAATAAAGCACCAACAACAAAATATAGGAAAAATGTCGCGTTAATGCTACACTTTCACCACAAACTGCATTATTAATGACTTGGAAATGTCACGTGCTTTTGGTTTTTCAAAAACCCTACCACATTCCTAATCTTTTTGTGCATTACACTTAAAAGGAGAATGAGAGTGATTATTATACAACGAGTATATTTGGCTTGGCTAACTGTAATGGTGTAAACAATTGCAGTTGTCTGTAGTATGGTTACATCTGTGTAAGTTTTAATATTTACGATTGGGCGGGTGAGTGCGTGTATGTGTGTTAAAGTGGTTTATTGGGTTATGAAAAAAGCTATTTCCAGCCTCCATGAAATGTAAAATAAAATACAATCTCTTCGGCATTTCTTGCTACCAGTGTAAGCAGGCTTAGGGAGCTTATATTTTCTGCAAGCTCGAAATTAAGTAATAGATTATCAAAAGTCCATACGACCTCTTCAATAGAAATAATAGTTACCATGCAATCACCAGTGTAGGAAGCATAACATAATTCAAGAGAATTGACTAAAGTTAAAGTTTGGTCCAACCATAATGCACGATGTTATTTGTGAGTCATATCTTAATGACAACTTTTTTGCACAACTTAATTTTAAATTTTTTTGTTTCACTGTTTGACGGATTTAACCCCGGAATTATGCAGCGCGTTCAGATTGTTTAAGCCTTTTACGAAAATCGAATTCGTGCACTTCGTGTATTTTTGGTCAGCATAATTGATCAACTGCGCCCACAATCGGGAGAATTGTGCGGAATTTTCAGCAAACCGGGTCTGTAGGAAATGTAGGAACACCTGTTCATGCTCGACCAGTTCGTTCTGCGGAAAACACTGCTGTTGTTCACGATAGCTTATCAGAAGAGCCGTCAATCTTGACTCGTTTCGTGCCCAAAAATTTTATGTCTCACGAACATCACTGATACGAATTTTGAATAAAAATTTGAATTTACACCTTTACAAAGTTCAATTGACACAAGAGCTGAAGCCTGCTGACCATTTCAAGCGTCGTCAACATGTCAAATGGTTAGTTGAACAGACAGACAGACAGACAGAAGTGAATGGTAACTTTACAAACAAAATCATCTTCAGCGATGTGGTACACTTTCAACTCAGTGGATTCGTTAACAAGCAGAATTGCCGCTTTTGGGCAAGCGAGAATCAACGAGTGATTTTTGGAGAGTCGATGCATCCACAACAAGTGACTGTTTGGTGCGGTTTATAGGCTGGCGACCAAACAGTTACCGTGAATGGTACTCGCTATAGCGATATAATAACCGACTTCGGCCAGGAATTGTGGATATTTACCTGGATGTTATATGGTTCCAACAGGATGGTGCCAATTGCCACACAGCCAACGAATGAATGGCTCTTTTGCGCGAGAAATTCAGTGGTCGTGTTATCTCATTTCGTGGCGATGTTAATTGGTCGCCAAGATCTTTTGATATGACACCGTTGAACTTTTTTCTTTGATATTTAAAAGAAAAAGTGTACTTCAATAAACCAAGAACAATTCAAAAGCTAAAGGATTGTATTATTCGACACATTAACGACATTGAGTGTAAATTATGTCTCAGAGTCATTGGAAATATGGCGCGACTTATAGAGGTATGCCACCGTAGCCGTGTAGAGCCTTCTATAATTCTCTAAAAACTTTTTGTTTTAGAATTTCTTTTACAGAAAATTCCTTTTTGCCTACCCAATACTACAATTCTAATTCTAAAGCAGACTCGTGCTCTGAGTAGTGGCGGTAAAATGTATTTGTAGTGGTAAATAATATAAATTGTAAATACATTCTTACATACAGACACACACACATTCTATTATGCAAAAATATCAGAGAAATGCGAATGTAAGTATGTGTTCGCAAATGTAACTGATTATCCTCCTCTTAGGGGTACGGGTATTATTCGATCAATACATTTTTAGCCACATAAAAAGATCTATTGGAGCTGTGGTCCATTTTTATTTTTTTGTGAAAAGTGCTATGACCCACTGATGTGTAAAGTGGGTGGCTGGTGGCTGTTGGATACTTATTTTTTTTATTTTTGTTTTTTTTTTTAAATACAACGACTGAATGAACGAATGCAAAAATGAGCGAATGACTTTGTGTATTTAAAAAGGGGAATTTAAATCGATTATTGCCAACATAAAAAAAAATTTATGCCAAATATGTATGAGATTGAAAACCAAGCAGTTAAAGTCTCTAAATGAAAAACAGAATATTTAAATACTTGAAGAATGTGAAGAATTTAGCTTTAGTGGTTTATATACTAACTACTAATTATACTGTCGTTGACTACCACCGCAAAGATTATTTTGGCACCGGAGAACCAACTGCCAAAGAATGCAGGTTTTTTTCTCATTAAAACTATGCGAAATGAATAGATTAACACTCTTTGAATTTAACATATGTCTTTAACCTCATTGTAAAATAATTAAAATGCAGCTCTTAATTAATTCTGAAAGATTAACTATGTTTTTTCGTAATTCGCTCTTTTATTCATAATTCAACCTTAATTACTTAATTCTCCATATAAAATTTTGAGATCTTATCAACCAAATTGTGAGTAATTCAATATCAATTTAAAAAAACTAGTAAGGGCAGTATAAAAATTTAGCAGGAACAAACCATCCATCCACTTTATAATTCCGTCGATATGCCAAGTAAAACAAGCGGGACTTCTCTCAATTAGTGAGCTGTAGTTGAATCTATTTTAAGAGTCATTGAAAGGACATACAGTTTAACGCTGACTACGATCGGCAGATGCATTATTTAGAGAAGTTTTTCGTAGCTTAAATGATCATAACTAGTCCTAGCAATGTTATGGGGTGATACCGCTGTTGAAAATTGTCAGATAGTCTGGCCGGATATTGAACCGAGCACCTCTCGCTTGGTAGGCGGGTATCTTATCTACCATATCACAGCAGCACACGTGGAAAAATACCCGATAAAAACTAAAGATCACATTGATTTTTTAATGAATCACAGGGTAATTGAAACTGAATTACTTACAATTTTTGTGATTCGCTCTTACAAGTTCATGAAATTTTAATACCACTGGAGCTGCTTAATCTTGACACACACAAAAAAAAGCGACAAAACGGACCAAGTATTTCCTACTACAAGTTAACATTCAGACCGTTTTACGTGTAAAACTAAAAGAACCTTTTGGATATCATTTTTGAATAATTTAAAACAGAATGCAAATATTTTTGCTACAGCTCCTTAATAAATATTCTGTTGACACATTAGATAACAATAAAAATAATTATAATAATAATTAGCCTAATTTAACGGTCCTAAAGAGGTTCTAAATATTCACTACGAGTTGATAAGAATTAATCGTTATTCAATTTGATAAGCAGTCATATCGCTAAAGACATGTTTTATGCGCCATTATTATCTGTAAAGGCTGCTGTGATACAGTCACTAAGTACCGTCTTAGTCCGTATACTAGCGTACAAGTCCGTTGACTGTCGTTTCTGGCCCGGAATTTTTGGAATATGCTAATGGAAGGGCTTAAAGAAATACGTTCTGTTGCAAAATTTGTTCATAATTTTTATCAAGAAAAAAATTAGCCAAGTTCCGTAAGTTTCTCTATCGGGTCCGCCATCTAACGTTTTTTTTTTCAACTAGTGCTTATTTCGTGAATGGTAACACTTAGCTCATGTCTGATTTGACAGATAATTGGTTTAATCCTTCCGCTGAACGAATATGGTTGTGTATACGCTTGAACAACGCTGGGAAATATTGCGACATTACTTTGAAAATCATGGTAATGTTGCAGAATGTGTGCGATGTGTTCAGTTAAAACTCATTTTGATTTGGCGGGTATGTAAACGAGCAAAATTGTCGCATTTGGGGCACAGAAACCCCGCCCGCATACATTGAAAAGCCGATACACCCAAGACGAGTCACTGTTTGGTGCGGATTTTGCTCCAGCGGCATAACTCGGTCATTTTTCTTCGAAAATGAGCAAGGAGTGGCCGTTACAGTCAATGGCGATCGTTATCGGGCCACGTTGAATGAATTTTTGTTCACAAAATTGAAAAGGAGGATATTAGCAACATTTGGTTTCAACAGGACACTCGATGTTTTGCGCCCTGTTTTTGAAGATCGCATTATCAGCCGCAAAGCTGATGTCGTTTGGCCACCTCGGAGCTGCGATTTGACACCGTTGGACCAATATTTGTGAGGTGCCGCCAAAGATAAGTGTTACGCCAACAAGCCAAAGACAATTGACGCTTTAAAGGACAATATTCGTGAAGCCATTGGTGAAATACAGCTGCACACAATCGATAATGTGCTTAAAAATTGGACCGATCGTGTAGGCTACTGAATGGCCAGCCGAGGCAGCCATTTGAATCAAATTATTTTTCATTATTAACCGGAAGGATTGTATGTTCAAATAAGGAAAGAAATTTGAGAAATTATTTAGCAGTTTTTTTTATAGCATTTTCAAAAAAAAAAAAATTATTTGGCGGACCCTTTATTTTTAGTCTTTTTGTATGCAGTGCCCAAATGAATAGGTTTCTTATATAATTTGAAGCCAAAAAAGGCAGACACAGTCACTTACGTAATATTTTGAAAATAGTTTTAGTTTTGTCTTCAAAAGGGTTAATTTAAAAAGAAATGAAATAAAGTTACTTCTGCCGATATTAAATTCCATTTCCTGTAAATCATGCCTTCAATCACCTGATGCTGATAGCTTTTGTAAAGAAAAAAAGCATTTATAAGTTGCAACATCACAAATAAATACAAAATTGAAAAATAAGAAGCCAAATTGAGGAAAAAATAAATAAAACAGAACAAAACAGAATAATATATCATTCATAAACATTTGAATGACAAGTTTGAGAGATGAACAGACAGACAGACACCCATACACAAACAGACTTTTCAAAATACGGTCCAATAAAAAAAGAAAACGCACATACGCCTCTAACACCTACACGAACACGATACATTTTAATAAAAATATAAAGAATGAATGGCTGACTGCATGAATGTTGCACAAATGTTTCCATTAACGGATGTAAAGAAATGACAACAGTTGCAACTAAAAAAAGAAAAAATATATTATTGCAACAGCAATAAGAACTGCAACAATAACATGCATTTGAATTAAAAAGAGAAATATATGGTGGCAGAATAGAAAAAATAAATAAAAAAAACGGTGAAAACAAAATGAAGGAAACGCTATACCACGCCATAGAGGAGGAGAAAAATGCAGTAGAGATGCAACACATTGTACGTAATAGAGCGAAAGGGTTTCACGCAAGACATGTGTTACACCAGAATATTTTTAGCGCCAGAATTATATTTTTCGAGGTATAATCACCTATTCCTCCATAGTTGTAATTAGCAAGGCAGGGTAGCTTGACCCAAATCTGTTATCACCCATACATTTCATACATGGCCGTATTAACGGATTCCTAAATTGCCCTTATCTATAAATGAGGAGTTTTTTTCTCAAATCAATCTTCTTAATATTCTAGACATTATTTGCAAATGATTAATTTAACCTTTTAAAAGTAATCAATTCACCTTATTGACCAATTTAAACCAAACCCACATTTGCTGCAAAACTGCGCAAAAAAGCGTTGAAATTATGCTTGAAAATCATCAAAAAACTCTTTTAAATGTTCACATGATTGTGGTTATGATTAAGTGTAAGTCAGTCATGAGCCTTTCATGGAACAATTGCTCACGTTCAATTCACACGTATTCTTACGCTTTTGCTTTTAGTCATCAATAAGACAGCGACGAATGCACACGCGTGGAGAATATAGGATTTTTTTTTGGCACAGAACAATAATTTAAAAAGTTTCTTAAGATCCTTCTTTTAGTTGTCGCTTGTGATTGAATTTTGTTGAATTTTGATCCTAGCGCTTAGGGACCACTATGCTAACGAAGAAGCAAATAAGCTAGCTAAAACAGGATCTGCCTTACTTATTTCCAATGCGGTTTTAGTCACAATTCTGCTGGGATTTACTAAAAGTAGAATTTTCAGACTCTTTGTTTTCGAAAGGCTTAGAGCAGATGGCATAATCTAGACACTTGTAAGGTGCCTAAGTTAATGTGACTAAATATGCAAGTTGCATATTTATGGCATATATATTGTTACATTTTGACCTTTTTAAAACGTTTGAATTCTTTTAAATTGCGTAAAATGAAATAAATGCATCGAATTTGTTTTACTTTATAGTCTTTTATTTAATTTCCACACTTTAGCTTTATACAGCGTCTTCTTTAACTTCCACTGAATAGACAATTACTCAAAACTTTTACGAACGCCCTAACACGACTTTACTTTATGACCTATAAGTTACAATTTTACACAATGACTGTCAAATCATAACTAACTGACGAGGGCAAAGCTGCGTCCTTTATATATATACTTAAATGCTTACAGTTTAGAAAGTTCTGGAAGAGTCTCAAACCCTCTCATATCTTCTATTTAGCCGTTGTTAACCAAAGATGGTCGAATTGGCAATGCTGCCAAATATATAAGTAAGTACGGCATTGCCAGGGTGACACATTTACAGCCTTGACACAAACCTAGACTAGTATCTCACAAGAAAGTTTTAAGTGCACTGATGTTTTTTTTTATTATCTTATGCATTGTTTATTTTCGTAACAATATAATAGGCGGAGTATATCGGGATTGCTGGCAGTAATTACTGGGCAGTATATGCTAGGTAAGCAAGCGGCTCGACTTTGGACTTCCCTTCAACGACTTTTGTCGCAGGTGCAACAACCAGGAAATACTGAGAACAGACAGTCTTCCACTTTCTCTCCGAATGCCCGGTCCTAGCTGTCAAGAATAACAGATTCCTTGACAGCTACATAATGTCGAACCTACTGAGATATCTCACGGCTACAGGCTGCACCTGGCATAATGACTGGACTGTTTGCGTACAGCGAACCACCGCGAAAATCATATCAAGCATTGCTCGGTTTAGGCCATGGTCCTTTTATTTAAGAAAAAATAATATTGTTTAATCAGCATACGAACTTCACTTTTCTATAATATTTTTTTAAATAAACGATAAGACACCCGCTTACCAAGCAAGAGGTTCAATCTCAGGCCATACCATCTAAAATGAATAAAATGTTCTACAGCGTTGTCACATAATAACATTGGCTAGTAACTGGTTATGAGTATTACTTTGAATGAAAATTTAGGCATTTGCCGTTCGGAGACTCTAATGTATTTGTAGGTACCTCTCAATTAGTCTAAAAATAGAATCGGGTGCAGCTCATTGACTGACAGAAGTCTACGTGTTCTTCTGCGTAATGTTATGAAAATTATTATTAAACGAGGTTCTTTGCGTTCAATAAATTAAAAGTTATTGCGTAAAGGTACAAAATATATTGCAATTACATATTAAACTCACTCGTACAAGCAATACGTAATAGCATGTTCACACGAATAGGATATATCATTCAAGGATCGCGCCCAAATCTGGATTGAAAACCCATGTTCCGGAGAGCAAACCATCTTGTTTCATTCTGAATACTTTTACGAACCACGAGGACTTTGCTATCATTTCCTATCTTGCTATCATTTCCTTTCTTATCTCAACCAGCGGTCGAAACGAAATTACAGAAAATTACCTCCAATTGTAAAACTCGATGAGTTGCTTTAAAATTTCACAATTTTTCATATATTTGTTTTAAAGTCGTTGGCTTAAACTCATGAATGTGTTAAAAAATTGTAATGTATTCGCATGTGCTATTATAACAATACCCACATCAATACACCTTTACAGTGTATGTAAGTCACAATGTTAGATAAACATTAGAGATGGTAAAATGCATTCATTTTATAAAAGTTAAATCAACGTCATCAACACATACAGTGAAAAGTCAACACATACACATCTACTTTATATAGAAGGATACGCATACATGCATACATATTTCACACAGATTACAAAAATAATAACAACATTTTTCTCTTGCTTGTTCCTCTCTTCATACTTAGTTATGCCTGTAGTGGTCGTATTGCATGCGTTTTATATATGAAAGTGATTGCTACTGTATGCCGTTTGTGTGTGTAGTGGTAGTGGTAAATTTATATGATGGTGATGATGACGATGATTACAATGATGACAACAGCAACAGCAATAACAAAAGTTTTATTTGATGATTATGGTAATGCTTTCATTATTATTGTCGTTGTTGTCATTATTATTTGTTGTTGTTTTTTTGCCCCCTTTTTTACAAACATACACATACGCACACAGTTATCATGTATATATGTATGTACTAGTATAACGTACATGCAGTTAAGCTTAGTTTCGTAGTAAAACATTCGGTACCTGAAGCAATAAAGGAAATGAAATGCAAATGTTAGTGCTGCCAAGTAAATCAACTAACTTCCCCATATGCAACAAACAACAGCAGTTGCTGATTAATTAGAAATAAGAAATATTTTGTTTAATTTAACACAAGCTGTCTATAGTGGTATATATATTTAGATATTTATAGTAGTAGGGAAGTGATTAGTTTAAGTATAATCTCAGATTTTAGCACTCATAGCCGTGGCCTTTATTCTTTTAACCTTTTTGAAACGTTTGAGTTCCTTTTAATTGCTTTAAATAAAATAAATAACACGTCTGTTTATGTTTTACTTTATGCACGTATTTATTTAACTTCCACTTATACAATTCTAACTATACAGCTAATTTTATCTTACACTTAATACTCGCTTAATACTCTACATAAGACGCCGCCTTTTATATGAAAACCCCATTACTTCCGAATGTTCTTGAATTTCCCACAGCATTCTATTTCCGTTAATTTAAATATAACAACCAAAACCATTACAGTAGCACCGTTCAATACGTAAGTGGTATTACTGTTAATAGAACAGATAATGTGGTGCGGCAAATTCATTATCAGTCTTGACATAAATCAAAAAATGCCATAATAAAGTTTATAGCTAAGACAACTACTGCTCTAAATTAGTCTAATCAATCTTCCTTTAGGCATTGTTTATTTTCGTAACACCATCTTAAACATCGTCTTCTTAGAGTCGCGCAATTTTATTGTTTTTTGCTCCTGTAGTTCGTCATTCAGTTTAAGAATCAGTGCCGTATTAAGCGTACAAATCTCTTACTTAAAAACCCTAAAAGTGCTAATGGAAGTTCATCTAAGTTTCCTACCCCTCAAATACTAACGGTTAATGTTTCTTTAAAGCTTAATCATATTTACGAGTATATATAGAATATATAAGCCTTCGCTTTTATAAAATTCTTCTGTTATTTCTAGAGTCACGCAGGCTCAAAATTCTGGGTATTTAAATTAATCTCATCTGATATCTTTACTCTCTCCAGTATTAGTAGTACTTATGAATAAATTCAGTAGCAAGTCACGGCCATTCTAATGAACTTACAGCGTTTTGTAATCCACAATGTAGTCATCATTGATTGCAAACAAATTAGCTTAATCCATGTTGTATCTGATCACAATGAAACTCGTTCTGTCTACATAGTCTTTACATCACATGTGAAGTAAACGGATTTGTATCCATCACTGTCTGCGGACTTACATTTGGTGTCACCATGTTTAACATCTTTAAGTTAGTAAAAGTCCTAAAAACGCCGCTTTGAATAAAGGTCTGAGATAAAATTTTATCCCACAGGACTTTAAATGAAGAGCCAAAATGCCTCAGGAGTTCTCCTCTCTGCTTGCTTAAGTGGGTGGCCTATGATCCGCGACTTCACCCGGAGATCTTATGTTCTGTTGTGCTACCATTCAGAGGATAGACCCATGACAAATGCCGAAAAGCCAGACATGGGAGAGTTTCAAAGATTACCACCTTAACCTGAAAAACTAGCTCTTGAGTCCTTCACGTGACGGTATTGACGAAGGTTACCAAAATTGGCAGTGACACTTCCCTGACACAGTCCAGATTATGGAACTGACAAGCATTCATCACACAGTAGGTGTTGTACCAATTCCTCTTCCTTCTTATCCTGACAACTCATAGAGTTGCCTATGTGCATCGACATGTGCCCTTTCAAACAGTGCACGGTAATTATGCCCGTAAGAAGCAAAATTGATCCCTTTCAAATTTATGAAGAGGCATAGAAAATCACGCATGGCCTTCTGACTGGCCGACGTATTATATACGTTGTGATGCATTCCAAGGACTCGTATTTAAACATCCTGAGATCATATTTTAGAATGTGCCGTAGTGAGTTTCTGGAGATTCCCAATTGGATTGGGTATCACATCAACGAGTAGACTCTGGTGGATCTGTGTAAACACTTTATCGAAACGCTGGAGCAACAGATTTTCGTGGATTATTACCTACTTAACTCTGGTTCTGAAAACGGGTTATTAAGTTTCTTATCGTACTTACCCTGGGGAGCTGTTGCAGTATTAATATTTTGATGGTATTTTCTTTGTCTTGTAATAATTGATCGCCCGGCTAGAAACGTAATTAATTTAACAAATTTATACACGTTCTTGCGCCGAGTATAATGACGTTATAAAATGTTATTTAATTAAATTCAATTTCATTTCAAATCAGTCAGTTGAAGTTGGTTTACCGTGTATCTGTCTTTACCATGGAATATGTGATTGGAAAACCCTCATAAACTTTCCCAGGAGTGTTAGCTGTTTTCGTAAGAAAAGCAGATCTAAGACATAAAGACTTTTATTTAACTATTTATCAGCAATTCTGATTTCTGATTCCACATAATCAATCATTGAAAAACTATTCGCAATTGACTCCAAGAGATTATTTTGAAAATTGTTTTGCTTCCTACGTTACTTCTTTAGGAAAAAGAAGAATCGATACAAATTTTAATATGTAACGCATATACTTATGCTAAAATACACTAAAATTTGCTTCCATTACTAGAGCTTTTCCATATTATTTACAGATTATTTTACTTTTAGGTTGTCTTTTTTCATGGCCTTGCTTTGGTATACAATGAAATAAATATGCAATTAATACTTTTTATGTTTTTTCTTGAATTTGATTGTTTCAAATAGTTATTTCTATTTCTAATTACGCAACACCAACTGTTTGAATATCCGTTCGAATGCGTATGCTAATTGTATGTAAGTATCCACAAAGCTTTACCTGTGCTGGTATATTGTATGATTGTGTACAATATCGTGCTTCTTTTCAAGGACAACTACTTAAGCAAATAAAATTTATTTTCTTTTTTTTCCTCTACTGTTTATCCCTTCTTACCCCCTTACTTCCATTATCATTTTCCTTTTGCAATTATGCTGGCATTTACCTGTAACAAGTGAATGAAAGACTGCCAAAGGAGGAAAAAAATAAAACAAAACCCAGTAATAAAACAAAAGCCACCCATATGTATGTATAAAAACAAGAACAAAGAAAGAACTTTTTACTTTTCAGTTGTGTAAATATCCATGAGATATTTACAGAAAAAAAAATCGAAAGAAAAATAAAACTGCTTTCCAAAACCATTAAATGAATAGAAAAATAGAGTCTGTTTTTTCTGTTTTGTATTTTCTGCGTAAAATGGTTGTTTTAACATTGACCTTGACTTATGCAAATATAGATTTTCCACTTTTATACCGTGTGAGAGGAGAAACACGGTTGTTGTGTTAAGCTTTAACGCAGCTGGAGACCATCAATACCATTAACATATAGTGAGAAATTCAATACAGGTTGGTAAAAAATGCCACGAATATACTGTTTGTGTTCTAAAATGTTACGACAGCAGTTTAACAATTACCTGACTTTTGAAAAAAAGAGCGTTTTATTTCTCCTTTGGCTTGGAGTTCTTTTTGTTTCCTAACAATATTTACTACAACATCCCAGAGAGGAATAAGGAGACTTCTCTCAGGCAATGAGCTGCACCCGAATCTATTTTTAACGCCAGCATCAAACGGCTAATGCATTGGAAAAGTTTTCCATATGTAGTAGTAATACCCATTATCGATTATTCGACTTTTCTCAAAAACCGGTTTTTGAATTATTCGAAAATTTACTATTTTAAAAATTGGTTTTCTGTTAAAAATTACTCAAATAACCGGTTTACCGATTCTTTCATTAAATTAAAATTCTTTTCAATTCTTATTGCTTTATCACATACAATTTTTATATTTTGTACCATGTTGTAGCTTCTAGCAACTAGGTAATCTAGAACAACTTTGGGTTCATTACGGCTTTAACGGACATTGCGTCCTCGCCAACACAACGATCTAATAAGTACTTCACCCAGTGATTTATTTTTGATTATATATTATCAAGTATTCCTTACCGCACAGTAAAGTCAATCTGGTGGACATAATTAAGACAGTAAATAAGCCCTGGTGTCGAAGATCCTTTGCAGCTTAGTATTTTAAAATAATTAATACATATAGGGTTAGCCTTTCCGCCGCCTTCGAAGTATCTCTACACTTTTGAGGACATCTGTAGAAAGTATATATATGTACGCATATAATACATGTATTAAATATTCACACAAATTACTTTTTATTTACTATTTCAACGCAATATTTTCTGATAGCATGTAATTGCAATTGTAATTATTTAATTTTAAAATTTTTCGTTTTTAAGTAGAACGTTTTATATTCATTTAAATAGTTATAATGCCCAGTTGCACAGCTGATCATCAGCTGCTGCTCCTCAAGCTGTCAAACGCCATACATCAAAATTGTTGTTCATTTATAAAAGATGTATAATGAAAAGTTATTTTTGGTCAGGTATGCATATCTTATTCGTTCTACCATGGTTTTGACGTTTTTTGTTCCATGTTTAAGGTTGTCATATACATACAATGGTGAAGGAAATAATAGGGACGCATCAAAATTTAATTTTAGTTATCATTACAAAATAATTCAAAATAAAAATGCATTGTAATTGAAAGAAGTTCGTACATACGATTTTATATCTGATCCAAATAAATTAATCTTTGTTTCTTTAGACTATTTACGTTGTTCTAGTTATTGAAAAAAATGAACACCACTGTGTATATAAATGGGGAGTTTTATATTAAACTTGGAAAATTATAGAAGTTATGAGCATATTTGGAATATAAACGTATAAAAATTATAAATATTAAATTAACCGGTTATGCGTGTTAAAATAACCTGTTTTTTGGATGTTCGAAAAATGAACATTTTACAATAATCGGTTTCTAGTTACTACTTCTTTTTCAGATGGTCTAGATTGGGATTGAATCGAGTACCTTATAGCTGGTGAGCGGATGTCTTACCTACTATATTACACCGACACACATAAAATATGTTTACTTTCTTTGCGAGGTATGACTTAGTCAATTCCGGTTCGCGTCTGCTTCTTTTATTGACATTTCATCTTTCCGATATTTATCTTTAACACCATATGATACAAATTCCTGGACTAGTGATAACTTTGATTGCATGCCTGAGAAAATATGGGTGAGTAAACAGACGTCATCAGCGTAGTCAAGATCCTTCAGTCTGGTCTGGAGACCCAAAGAGATTTTTTTTCTATGGGATGTTGTCTATCCATTATCGCTTTAAGCACATATTTAAAAAACAAAGGCGATGTAAAACATTCCTGACGTACATACATCGGAAATAATATTTATTCTGTTAATATTTGTTCTTATTCTTCTCGAAGTCTATAAATGTTAGGTCAAAAAGTGATCTCCATTCCAAAGATTGCTCTATGAACACTCTTAGGCTATTGTAGCTCAATCATTATCAGCGTTTGTCTGTCTATATAGAGACGCCGATAGCATAGTTGCGTAGAACTCTTCCTAAAAGTTTCAGTTGTTGTTCTTTGATTATATCGAGTTTACCAGCATCTGTTAGTTAATTTCTTTGCTGCTTTATAGAGATCTCCCCATACGATATGTTTTGGCATCTTCAGCATTATTATTAACCCTGTTGGTAGGTTTGGACTATTTTAGTAAATTTTCTTATTCTTCTACACAATGAAACCAATGTAGCAATTTCACTGAAACCAAATGTTAATATGTATAGACGAACTTTTTGAAAATAATCGTATAAAAAAATGTTTTTTTTTTTGAACTGTACGGCTGTATGTCAGTTTCTACTCAACAACCCTTTTTCTATTTCAAAAAATAAAAACAAGTTTTCAGAAGTGATATTCTGGCTTTTCAAGCATTCAGAACGACCTGCCACACCTAACTTTTTTGATCACCGAAGTCTGTTAATTTTTTGATTATCGAAGGTACGGTTGGATTTCGCACACATATCCTAATTTGGTATCGACGACCAGTTAAAATTTTAGGCCATACATCGCATGTTTTGAGGGCTTTTATTGTCTAAATAGACAATGACCTCGTAAAGCCACCAACTGTCCATCAATAGTTACATCTTCGTAACGGTTGTAAAACATTGCCATCGGACACTAGTATCGTCGAAGCAATTATGACTTAAAATCGTGTAAAAATTACCTTTACACATTACTTCTTGAAAAATAACTGAAACGAGTATGGAACAAACCATTTTGCAAGATGAGCACCTCTAAAAATTAGTACAGAAATATATAAACGCAAAGTGGAAGTTTCTACATCTTCCATATTTCGTCGAATTTTTCTCTTCAATTCTTCTTCGTATTTTTAATTATTATTTTTCTAGTGTTGGGAGAAAAAATAACAAAACAGAACACAATATATTATGACGTCTCTATATGACAAATTGTGTTGACCCCGGATGTGTGGATATGGTATTCTTTCCTGACATTATTCCCACTCAGTGTAAAAGTGATAAACTCCTTTACATTAAATTTTGTACTCCATACATCATCTATTGATGCATCAACTTCTTCACTTTCTAAAAAAAGTTGACGGAGGGATTTCGTATTGACTATTTTCATCTGAAGCCATACAAATTAAAATTTCACAACCTGGTTTAATTACAAATAAAGCTTCTTATAGAGGATGGTCAAACCAAAACACACCATTGTAATTGTAAATAAAACACAAAGCTTTCAGAGAATTATCATAATCTTTTTTATTATCATAGAAGGTTCTATGACAATTATGTGTGAAACGAATAAGGGCTTCGGTGGTATACCTCTATCCGTCGTTCCAAATTTTCAATAACGCTGAGACATAATTGAGGTACAATATCGTTAATATGCCGAATTGCTCTTGAATTAATCTTGGCTTATTCAAAACTGTGTTAAAAATGCACATCAGTGATCTTCGTAAGATGTTCACCTGTTGGGCACGACAACGAGTCGAGGTTGACGGCTCTTCTGACATACTATCGCGAACAACAGCAATGTTTTCCGCTGAACGAACTGAGCGGTCATGCACAGGTGTTTCCACATTTCCTACTGATACGGTTTTCTGAAATTTGCACACAATTCTCCTGATTGTGGATACATTTGGTCGATTATGTTGACCAAAAATCATGAATTGCACGAAACGCATTTTGATTTGAACGCCCATTTTCGTAAAAGACTACAACAATCTCAACGCATTGCTCATTGTTTACCTGTCCATGGTTGAATTTGCCAAACATTGAAACACAGAAATGTTAAATTAAGTTGGGCAAAAAACTTGACGTTAAGGTGTGACTCACAATTAACATCGTGCATTATGGTTGGACCACCCTTTATATTGAGCGGTCCATTTATAGGTTTAAATTTGAATCAGCGGTTATTTCGAATCTAGCAATACTTATAACATTTCATTCTGTCACAAAATTCAGTATATTCATTTACGTTGGGATTTATTGAAAATTTATTTCCAAAACAAAGACGATTGGGCGGAAATTGCAAAAAAAAAATCCAAAAAAATTGCAAAATTGCTTGTGGAGCGAAGGCCCATATTTCATATTTCCGACCTTTACGGTCAATGGACACACCTATCGCACCATGATAACCGATTTTTTGTGCACGCTTTTCATGGTATTGAGGTGAACAATGTTTGCTTTCAACAGGATGGCGCAACAATCGAGGAATTGCGTCAAACGTTTGATGGCTGTTTAATTAGCCGAAATGGTGATGGTAGTTGCCCGCCAAGAGGAAGCGACTTGGCACCGTTGGACTATTTTCTGCGGGGCGCCGTTAAAGACAAGTGTTATGGCGACAAACCAGAGACAATTGAGCATTTGAAGGCCAACATTTGCAATGCCATTGCCGAGATACGACCCCATACACTTGAAAAAGTTCTCGAAAATTGGTCCGATCGAATTGGGTACTGTGTGCCTAGACGCCGCTGCTATATGAATGATGTAATATTTCATTTCTATCCGGAACAATTGTATTTCACAAAAAATAATAAAATTAGCAAAATTGCAAACCGTTTTTGTTTTATTGAATTTTTAAATTTAAACTTTTAAATGGCCCACATGCTATAAAAATGAATGTGTGTTTGTATGTATTTATGTTTGTTGATTTGCTTGTGCCTTTAGACAGCTAACCGGCTGAACCGATTTTTGTGCAATTTTTACAGTTCTCTCTGTACCTCTGAAAGAAACTATACGAAAGGAAGTATATAAATTTCAAAAATTCTAACTAGACAGTGCCACGCCCATACCAAGTGCATATTTATTTGTCGATATCTTCAAGGTGGTAACAGCAAGATTCTTCAAAATTGGCGCAAATAGAATCACAGTCAATGAAAATCATCAGTCAAAAAAAGGGCGGAATTGGACAAGTGGGCGTGATATCTCCCATAGATACCATATTTATTTTGGTATATCTTGAAAACGGCAACGGCCAAAGTTTCTAAATTAGGTTCAAACATCGTCGTGAACAATACACATTATCAGTAAGTAACTGGTCGAGATTGGATAAGTTAGCGTGGCTCCTTCCACTCATACTAAATATATTATGTAATATTGTATTTTATATAAGTGGAGAACGACAACTATTAAAGCTTGGTTATCTGTCCACATCAGCCATTAATCAGCCGGAAATCGCAAATATCAAAAAGCTATATATGCGTATACTAATAAATATTAATGTTTGTTTGCTTGAAGACTGTACACAGCTAAAAAGCAGAATCTACAGTTTCTGGAAAGAACTATAGTCTATATCAAATGATTGGATTTTGACTGGAAGTGGACAAAATTGGGAAAAAGGGGTACAAAGTGTAACTAAGATAGCATTTTAGATAATAAATAAAATTAGGGTATCGAAGCAAAAGAGGTTTTAGCTAGTTTCATAGTTAGTTTTTCTTCGTCACTCCTCTAGGGAGCATATTAGCTTTCCACAAGGCATCTATTGCTTTGCTTCAGTTTCTTTAATCAATGTGATAAATCAAGCTAAGTAGATGATTAATCCGCTGTAGCTTCCTTCATATGATTTTTTTGTGTAGTGGTGAAGATCCTTGCTAATTGGTGCTGATCTTTACTTTAGAATTGTATCATTCGTCTGATATTTGTCATCATCGCCAGAGGAAAGCGAGGAGGGTCAGGGGGACTTTTTTTAGATGGAGTTGTCTGGAGCGAAGAAGTTGAAGCCTTTTTTTTATTATTAAACATTCGAAACCACAATTAAATTTTTTCTTCGTCATGTTCTCTGCTGGGACTCGAGCTGGGTCGTTGGCGTTGTTATGCGTGCGCTGTAATTAAAAAGTAAAAAACACTTTTTAGTTAATTTAAAAAACAATATGGACCAAAATGGTTCAGAAAGTTTATTTTTATCAAACAGCAGGGTTAACATAGTTTCATTTGCCACTTAGATGACTGTCTATCGCAATTGGTAGCACTTAAACTAAAAAAACCGCCAGAGGTATCAGGCTGACCTCGTAGATTAATGTGTTTTGCTTTAAAATCGAGATCTTCCTGTCACAATGAATTCTTTTGGGTGATAATTTATACACTTTTATGCAATGAATGATTGTCAATTTTTCTTTCTTTATAAAAAAATAGTGTTTACTTAGTATATTCTGCAACAATTTACAGTTAATGTAATTAACAGAGCCTCTGTGTGAAGTAGTAATAAAGACTTCGAACGATTGAAAATCTATATCTAAAGTTTCTAGTCTCTTTAAAAAAAAAATAGATTTCATAACTTTCTATTCAAGTTGTCATCATAACTTTTCGACTTTCATAAAATAACTTCTTTTTATTTTATAAACTAACTTTTTTTGTACAAAAATGATCAAAAAAATAATGCCTTATCAATTTACAATTTCAATTTACTTACACATGGGTCTGGAAAATGTTTCCGTAATTGAAATTTTCATTTCATGTATTGTTTGTTTAAAATTTAATGGAAGAGTGTCTGCCAATGTGATTTAAAAGATAATTATTAGATATTGTGTAGCTATAATAATAGCTTATCAGGGCCATAAATGTGGACAGTATACTCAACATTAAATAACAATGCAATTAAGTCGAACCCTAACGAAACACACCAAACGAATTCCTTTAATTATCCTGATAAAGTGTATAAAGTTTTGAAAAACTTTAAACTTATCAACGCCGATAACAATAATTATTAGTTAACGAAAAGTTAAAGGTCGACTATGTTATATCATACATCAAATTTGTGGTTCTTACATTCAATGGTTCTTATTTTTTGAAAGCTATTGGCCTTGGTTAATAGATATTGGCAGATCTATTTTAAATTAAAAACAATATCTGATTTCTTGGTAAAAATTTGGTACCTTTAATATTGGAAGAACTTCTTTAAACTTCTTTATTTTAAATTAAAAACAATATCTAATTTCTTGGTAAAAATTTGGTACCTTTAATATTGGAAGAACTTCTTTAAAAGCTCAATCGTTGCAAATATTATTTATTTCTTGGTTCTCTTTATATTATAAGAAAAAATATGTGGCTGATCAAATCATATAACCGATGAGTGAGCTTGGTACTGGCCGTTCTTCAATTTAGGTAAGGCAACTTTATGAGCGTATGATCTTATGAGGAGCATCAGCAGCACTGCACATTGAAAGAAAATATTAACAGTTTGTATAGGGAGAAGGGAACGGCTGATCAACTCCTATTCGGATGGAACAGGAACAATCCTGTTGGAACCACATGTCAGCAATATTAATGCCAGCTAATTGAGCTACAAAATAATTTATAATCATGTTCCTATACCGTTTACCATTGACAGTAATAACACTACGCAACAAGCAAAGATACCACTATATTTTTTGATACGCTATGGTCGCCTAATTTCAAAAATCATCAGCATTTCAGATTCTATGGATAAGTTTTTCTTTTAGTTCTGCTTATTTACCTACCCATTCAACCACAAATGAGCTTCATTAAAATGGAAATTCAACATCAATATTAGTTTGTGCTGCGGACCAACTTGCAAGCATTGCTCTGGTGTAAGTATATACATAATGAAATCTCAAACCAAACTAAACAAAAAGTAACTATCAGCTGTTAAATCAGTTGTCGAATAAAGCAGTGTTGCCAATTCAAAAAAATACCCGATATAAGGAGTAGTTCCAGATCACTGAAAATTGGCTCTGAGCATTCTATTGATAAAGTTAAGAAAACAATGGAACTTCATTAATATAGGATCCAGGAAAATTTTGTACATAAGCTTCCCTGAATAAACAAAAGATGCATTCCAAGTTTCGTCAAAATGGTCCTCGCCGATCGTCCACCGCTCATACAATCGATATCGATTTTTTCGTATAAAATTTTCTTTCCAAGCTATAGGCCTTAAACCTTGGTACATACACATTTCAGAATAAACAAAAGATGCATGCCAAGTTTCATTAAAATAGGCCATACCCACCGCCCCACTATGGTATGGATTTATACATATGTCGACAAAGAATAAAAGAAGTGCTTCTAGTTTGATTTTTTATTTTTCGAATGGTCCTCACCACTCATGCACCCTTACTCGACCGCAGAGGGCACGTCTCCAAGAGAGACAACAAGCAATGGTAACGATAACACGAATCAACTATAAAACCCTATAACGAGCTGAGCATAAAAACGACTAACATACTTAAAAATGAAAATAAATTTACAAATTAATATTGGAAAGCAAACAACGTTTAATATTACAGACATCACACTTAATGTCGATAAACGCATAATGTTGAAATCATTGCATAATCTACGGCAAGGAAACGAATTTGCATAGCTTTTCTTGTGCAAGAGAACGATAATGGCCGCGGTGCTAAAATTCAGCGCTAGAAGTAAAAAGTCAGAATCAATATCAGGGGCTTTAAGGTTGCAAAAAAACATACGTCCAAAACTGCCCTTCTCCACTTTAACAGGCGAAGTTTTATGAGGTCCAATATATCAAAAGAAATCCATCAACATAATCCCACCCTTAAATAGAATAATGAAAGCTTTTTTCTTCACAGACTGAAAAGAATCAATATGACTCCGATAATGATGCTTCCAAATAAATGACGCATACACCAAAATTAGCCTAACCGGGCGTGGCGTGATGTAGTGGTTAAAGCGCTCGCATAATAATACAAATGATCCAAGTTCGAGCAGCAGCAGAGGACATGACAAAGAAAAATTTTATTGTGATTTCGAATGTTTAATAAACAGGATTCAACTTCCCTCCAACCCTATCCAAAAAATAAAGAAGCGGTCCCTTACCTTCCGGTTTACCTCTGGCGATGATGACAAACATTAGACGAATGATCAGGAAAGCACGCCACCTACTGGGAAAAAAATTGCAATGCTAAAGTAAAGATCACCATCAATTAGCAAGGATCCTCACCACTACGCAAATTCATATGGAGGAAGCTGCAGTGGATTAATCATCTACTTAGCTTAAAAGATTAACTTGATTAAAGAAACTGAAACAAAGCATTCATTGCTTTGCTTGAAAAGCCAGTATGCTCCCTAGAGGAGTAACGGAGAAAAAAAGTATAAGGACCGGACTATTCATTAACAAAACTTAGAACAGCCCGAGCCTTACTGTCATCATACTAACATGATGAATAACAGTTTCATTCAATAACACACCCAGATCAAGAAAGGTAGTAACGGTATCCAATGGTTAAGAATCAATTGTATACTCGAATGGAATTACAATCCTGCGGGAAAAAACATATGCTTACATTTCCATCAAATTAATTTTGCTCCAATCAACAAATACCACAATACTTCGTTCTAAAACAGTCTGCTCAAAACCATCATTAGAAATATAAAATAATTTAACATCGGAAAGTACATCAGGAAGCATATTAAGAAATAACAAGGACAACAGCGGATACAAATATCGGCCATGCGGTAAAAATTATAAAATTCAATACAAATTTTTAAATGTCGCTGGAACCTCTAACGTTAACATACATACATTTGACAAATGAATTGACAAATAAGTTTAATTCCTCCTAAAAGTTGTTTCTGAGTCAATCGATATCGGTAGATTTTGGCTTTGACATTTCTTAATTTGTTACAAGAACCATTATAAATGGAATATATATTATAGTATTGTAGGGTATAGAAATAAAATGCATGTAATTTATGTGGGGTTATCTTCTTTATTGTTGTGTTTCTCTTATTGTCCTTTAAGTTAAATGAATTTGCATACGAGGATACTGTAACGTACAACAACAGAACAAATAAATAAACAAACGAACAACAGTAAGAACGGAACGAGCAAACAAACAACATTGACTTTATATGACTTTTCGAAAGACAAATTGTAGTCTGTTTTATACAAATACATGCGACACACATACAATCATGCATGTAAATACTTTGTGTCACTTGTAAAATATACTCATTCACCATCCACACACACACACTTACACAGCCACAATTCCTGTTAGTAGTTGTTTACCTGAGCACAAAAAAGAAACCCCAACGTTACAAGTCGAAAGAACTTTAAGTTGTAAAAGGAAAACATTAGTAAACACACGCATTGAATATTAATACATACATACATACATACATACAATATTTTCGTATAAACGCACAATAACCGAATTAAAAAACCAACATAACCAATACAAAGACACAAAAGACAAAATGCTTGAATAGAGAGCAGAGAGAGAGAGAGGGAGACAGAGAGAGAGTTATAACGAAAATATGTACTGTGTTTTAATATCCCTGTTGCATATAAAATGGATTCAGGCAAAGAGCTGCTCTTCTCTTCTGTTTTTACACGTACTTACGAGGGTTGGCAACCCACCGGGTAACCAAATTAAAGGTTTTCGGACTTTATTTACAATAAAAATAATTACAATTTACTTATTAGGAGTATACATTAATTCAGCTTGGTTTCTTAGGTCAAAAAATAATGATTTAACAAAATAACCAAAACTAAAAATGTATAAAATCACTGCTTAAATCCCACCTCTGATCCAATGTCCGAGTTCTGTCTTTTCAGGCGATCCACCTCGAAGCCGATTTTATATTTCTTCACAAGAAGTTATTCGTTAACGTGCCAAAAGATATTGTATCTGTTGAAACAGCCAATAGTCAAAATGAGCAATGTTTAGAGAATACGGCGTGAGCAGCATTTGATCATTTCTAATAATTTTTTGGCCATTTTTGCGACGTGACAAAAGGAAAACTTTATCTGTCTGTCTATCTTCTTAGTTCGGCTGTTTTTCTCATACTGCATGGTTCAAACGAAATAATTGCAGTATGCTCCGATCTCAGAATTTTAGCAGCTCATAGTACACAATGCCGCTCTTATCACACTAAGAGTGAAAAATTGCGTTATAAATACTAATATAACGTAATTGTACTAACAAACAAAAAAACTGTTGAACTGGACCAAATTTGGAAGCAGAGCATCAAAAAATCCAATAAAATCCGGAGGGTTGGGTGTTTTTTTTTTTAAAAAAAAGCCGGGTTTTTGCCAACAGTGCACAGTAGCCTGACTTTTAACTTACTACCACAATTGTAAAATGCATTAATATTAGTTTGCCTGTCGCTGATATAAAATTTAAATATAATATATATGTGTGGGTGTGTGTGTACTGCTCTCTTTATTTTGTTCATGTTGAGAATTTATATGCGTAGGCGTGTGTCTGTACATGTTCCAATACTTGGAAATATCTGAAGAGATGTAATAGTGTAAAGCGCAAAGTTATTAGGCTGGTACTTAGCAGTAAATAATTAAATATTTTTTATGATATTTGACATTTGCCATCAATAGAAGGATTTATAGGGAGTTTTTTGTTTTCATGCTACAGTTATACCCCAATTACATTTAAAGAACCAATATTTTTATGATGTTACATATTAAGTGTGATATAAAAAGTATAAAAAAATATAATGAATTTATTTTGATATCGGGGACGTTCGTTACCTCCCTACTAATTAAACGCATAAATACATTTTCAATTATTTTCGTAACCATATTTTTTGAGGGAGACGCTATAAAACTCCAAAAACGCTTGTGCACTTGACGACAACCTACTGTTTCTACCTGAGCCACAACTTCGTTAGAGTTTTTGGTTGAGGAAGAGGGTAATGGGAGGTTTAAAAGGAGTTATAGACTCTTTAATACAACTTAAATTCTTCTGTTTTCCCTATTGCAGTTTCTCGGTGTGCAACTGTGCATCGTATATTTTTGTTGGAAATAAAATATTTAAGTAAAAAAACTGTCAACAACAGTTGTTGATGGTGCCGTTACATTCATAAACACACACACAAATGAATTATTTGAGAATCTTATTTCTGTTGGTTTATATGCTTCCCGCCTTCTGCCCATCTGAACTTTCATCACAAGCTACTATACATTCTAGCAAATTTAAGTGTCTTTAATGGCAAAGAAAGGTGTGTGTGTGTGTGTGTGTATTTTTGTTTATATCTCTGTTACTTTTACATAAAACCTAAAAGGATTGCCAACGAATTTGAAAGTTTAAAGAAACATTTTAATTAAATTCAGTGACAATAATAATAATCTTTTGGATTTTTTATATATAATTTTTTAGATAATTTTTTAGTTTTGTTTAAATTTTTTGCAGCGTACAAAATAGTTGGCAATCCTATTTGTGAGAGTTATGAGAATTTTAAGCTGCTTTTTGTTATGGTTTATTTGTTGCATTCGTCACCTTAAGCTACACTCTAATAACTGCAATGAGTATCTTCTAAAGAGATGTTTTTTGGCGCTGAAAAAACAAAGACAGTTTGATAAGTACAAGACCTTCAATAAACAACATATAATCTCTTAAACATACTCACGTCAGCTGTTAGTTGGTTGATTAGTTAAAAGGGAGGTGACATTAAAAATATAGTCTAACCTATGTCCTACATGACGGAGTTCGGTCTGTTGTGCTATCGCTATAGAATTCTTTAAAGAGAAAACTAAGACCAATAAAGCTAGAAATGTTCGAATCGTGTCGTTCGTAAGAAACCGTCTATTTCTTAAAAGGAAGTAACATAGGAAATATTCCAGGGTTTCATCTTTCTCACCATAAGCCCTACATATCCTACTCTGTTCAACTTGTTATCGATATCGTCGTTGCTTCTGTTGTTGCAGCATCGAACAGCTGATCGGCATTCCACTTGATACTCGGTAAGCACATTTCGCTAATGAATCATTTGGTCTGTAGTTATGGGGGGTCTGCCACCTTTGCTGCCGTGCTCCAATAGATTGTTAGCACTGTTCTGATTTCCGTTACTGCGATGGTGCTGCACCTAACAGGCTATAAAGCGGGTTAATTTCCTTTTCATGGATATATGTCGACAGCTTTCCAAATATTACAGCAACTGCCACGATTGTCCTGTGTGAGCAGAAGACTCTTAACGCAGAGCGTCTTTGGAGCTGTGCCATCCACCGTATATGATTGATTATAGAGTGCATCCATATCTGTATAGCGTAGAGTAGAACAGAGTCTACAACAATTGACAAAAAGCACTTTTTCTCATGCTGAGGTCCTTAAATATTCACCATTACTCACACAAGCGTGAGATTTATTTTTCAGCATTTTCGCCAACCATTGTCAAGTTTTGTTTGTAGCTCAACCTGGCGTCAAACTCTTACTCGCAGGTATACTATTACCACCTGTGAAGTTATCATGTGGCCACTGGTACGCAGTATCATTTACTGCTTCGTCTGTGTATCCTTATCTACCGGTGACCAGTCCGGGACTGTTATGGGGCCGAAACTGGAGGTGGCACGTGTTTGTACTTACACTCACGTGTCTTTAAGCCTAACCAGAGGTATTCTGGTGCCACGGGAATCGGGAGCCTCAGGGATTCCAATCTCTGCCCGATTGTTGTGTAGGTCCCCTTGTGGGAACTCCGTGGTGGCTGAGGTTTAGACCTAAAGCGCAGACAGAGCGCGAGCTGGTTGTGGTGCTGCATCTCCGCAACCGGGAGTTGTGACCCATATCACGGCAGGAGTTTAGACAGTCTCCGACTCCGCACCAAGGTGTAAAGGTTATGAGTATCCTAGCAGCGCGTCTTCGAATTGGTACTCACTTGTGATATTCACGTGTGGATGTCACAGGTGGGGGCGTTAGTTGACGCATCGTATTCACTCGTGCCATTGGGGATATGCCGCACGGCGAAGACTCACGTACACCCAGATGACACCTGTGTATATTTACCAGTACCGCCTTTTTCTTCTATGCTGTTAATTCCAGGCCAGCGTTAGTCAACCGTCTCCGTACCATCGGTGCACTTTACCTCCTGAATATCGAGCTGCTTGGCTTGCTACGCGATGACAATTTTACAGTCCAACACTGTCACAGATTCCATGCAGATAGACACTACAGCACGTATTGCTCCTTAGCTATATTGCCCAGCCTTAAATACTTTAACGGTTGTTTTCTCCTTGCTTGCCGTAATCCATTTTACCCCCTCTGTTATGGAATGGAGTTTCGATTGGTCGACTGTGTTATGGTGCGTGAGTCGGTAGTAAAATTCAGTTCCGGTTTTTCAATATAGAAACATAGAAACGCAGGCTCATAATACTGCCCTCAGTTGTTACTTGAAGAGGTTCGTGGTAATTATCGAAGCCACAGAAATTTTAGCACCTCCTATGTGTAACACCCTGTGATGTGTACGTTTGTGCATAGTGTATGAAATATTTTATTTATTATTGTAAGCAAATATACCAGTACTTCCTTCATACCAGCACTTTCGCCTAATCCAAAGCAATCGTTGTGTATATAGTACCAGATCATGAATGTTTACAAACAGGAAAATAGCTGCAGGATATTTTAAATAACGCAAATGATTATCATTTGTTGTTATCAGAGTCCTCGTTATTGTCAAACACTCATCCGCCGTTGTTGGGTCGTTCGTTGGTTGGGGTCAGTGATAATGAACTATTGGTCTCTGGTTCAGTACAGATTAAATAGTTGGTCATTCGCTTGGTTAGACTGCTTACTTTGTGGAGTAGGTGGAGTAGGTGTTCTATCAGAGCATTATGTGAAATGGTGAAGTATATTTAGAAGGGTGGCCGATTAGGTCGATTTTAGTTAAACTGGTATTGTTTAATTTGTTTATGGTTTCTGCTCATTGTTTATTTAGTTGCATGCAACATAAATAATTAGTCACATGACGACAACTGTTCCGTTCGCTTATTACTATTTGACCAGCAGAATAGTATTTCCCTTTTCAATATTTACAATGAAAAGTTAACCTGACCTCTAATACTACAGGAACACACAATGCAAAATAATGGCATTGGTTTGCAGTATTACGAAAAGAGTGGTTATTCATACATATACTATAAAATATTAAATAACAAAATGGTCAGGTGATTTAAAATGGACTGACTCACTTGGCAGGTGGTTGGCATAAGCAAAAGCAACAACAATATTTAAACCAACAACATATTTATTTGATTGAATTTTAATTTAATTTCATTTGAATAAATGTTTTGTGGCTATAAATTTAACATTTACATGATAAATTATCCTCTCCTGATACTCCTACGTAAAGTTTAACTCTCTCTCTCACTCTGTCTCTCTCTCGCTTTTTCTCTAGTTTCTCATTCATTTGTTCATTAATTTGTTCATTCATTCGTTCATTTGGTCACATGATAAATATCATTTCAATTAACTTGACTTTTATGTACAAACAATGTCATGTGTTTGTATGTATATATGCTTACGATGCTAGCTGGGGTTAGCTATGCAGTTTAAAAGTTGCAATAATTTTCTCTAAATGCCCAATTTATTTTAATTCTACAAATTTTGTAAATCTACAATATCATGCAAAATAAAATGCGATTACATTAATAATAAATAATTATAGACGATGAATTTGGCCAAAAACCAGCAACAATTAGTTGTAGTTGGTAGCTTTTGTTGAAAAAATAATTTAAAATTTATTACAATTTATATGGAGTCGTAATTAATTGTTTGCTTTTGAAAATTTCTATTCTTATTATAACCTACTCAGCTAAGGGTGTTGCAAAGCAATCAAATTCAGAACCACTGAATGTACGTATAAACCCTATAATTATTTAAAATATTTAGTAATATTAACTGTAATTGCATAATATTTTTTGAAGAGAAAAACACAAAAAACTTTGATTTAGTTATGTATAGGATGGGCAATTTAAAAGTTTAAATTTAAAATTGCAATAAAACAAAAATGGTTTCAAATTTTGGCAACTTTATTTTTTTGTTGTGAAGTATTATTGTTCTGGTGAGAAATGAAATATTATTTCATTCATATGGCTACCGCAGCTGGCCTCAAAGTACCCCATTCGATCGGACTAATTTTCGAGAACTTTTTCGAGTGTATGGGGTCTTATCTCGGCAGTAGCATCACGAATGTTAGCCTTCAAATGATTAATTGTCTCTGCTTTGTCGGCATTACACTTGTCTTTAACGGCGCCTCACATAAAATAGTCCAACGGTGTCAAATCGCAGCCTCTTGGCGGCCAACTGACATCACCATTTCGGCTAATTAAACGGCCAGCAAAGGTTTGGGGCATGAGATGTGTGGCAAGTTGTACCATCCTGTTGAAACCAAACATCGTTCACATCAATACCATGAAGAACGGGCACAAAAAAATCGTGCATTGTGTGATAGGTGTCTCCAGTGACTGTAATGGTTGCGGCGTCCTCATTTTCAAAGAAATATGGGCCAATAATGCCTTTGCTCGACAACCCGAACCAACCAGTTACTTGTAATGGGTGTATTGGCTTCTGCAAGACCACGTTTGGGTGTTTTGAGCACCAAGTACGGCAATTTGGCGTATTAATGTAACCACCAAGACGAAAATTAGCTTCATCCGAAAAGTTGATTTTAAATAATGATAAATTTCTAATAAATCCAAACGGTGCTCAAGCGTAAATGGATTCATTTCATTCACTGGAAATAACATACTGAATTTTGTGACAGAATAGAATGACATAAGTATTGCCAGATTCGAAATAACCGCTGGTTCAAATTTAAACTTATATATATATTTTTTTCATGTAAATCTAAGTGTGTATAAATCTTAATAAATTATAGAATTTTTTTTTCAAAATAAAGTACATTTGGACTTAGTCTAGTTAAGCAAAAGGCAGTAGTCTAGCGAAAGCTTCTATGTGAATCATCATTAAGCCTCTCAAAATTTTCCTTTACCGATTGAACTAGACTGCTCAAGCACAACTATACATCATCTAGGTACATATTGTTACGTCTTAACCTTTTTAAAACGTTTGAGTTCTTTTAAATTGCGTTAAATAAAATAAATAAATGTACGAATTTGTTCTTTTACCGCCTCGATCAAAAAGATATTCATCTATTCATTCTGTGGCTGTTGGTGGTATT
Source organism: Wohlfahrtia magnifica (assembly GCA_023159175.1). Taxonomy (NCBI): domain Eukaryota; kingdom Metazoa; phylum Arthropoda; class Insecta; order Diptera; family Sarcophagidae; genus Wohlfahrtia; species Wohlfahrtia magnifica. The sequence goes on along the minus strand of JAKWBJ010000222.1, from coordinate 5,798,708 downwards.
TGTTGCTTTTTTCGTCAAAAAATTTCGAATAATGATGGCACTGAGCGACGGTGCGTTATCATGGTGCAAAATTCACGAGTTTCCTGCCCATTTCCAATTTCGGCAAATAGCTTCACGCATATGTCTCATTACGCCCAAATAATACTCTTTGATGTCTTGCCTTCTTGCAAAAATTCATGATGCACTACACCGTTGTAATCCATGAAAACTGTGAGAATTGCCTTCTTTTTCGACTGAAAACGACGTGGTTTTTTGGTCTCGGCTAATTTGGTGGACGTCATTCACTTGCCTGATGTCTGGATTGCGTGTCGTACTCATAAACCCACGTCTCGTCTCCAGTAATGATCTTTTTGTTGAATGTGAGATCAGATTCAGCCTCGTAAAAAATCAAGTCTTTTGGAACCTCAACACGGTCTCTTTTTTGCACCAACTTTGCTGCTACATTACGGAAACCCCAGTCATTAACCAAAATGTATTGGACGGATCCATAGGCAATGTTCAAGTCCTCCGCAATATTTCTGATGGCTAATTTGCTGTTATTGACCAACATTTCTTCAGCTTTATTAATGCTTTTGTCGGCTTTTGATGTCACTGCGTTCATCATCTTCGATTGACTCACGACCACTTTTTACGGCTTGTGCCACTGGTAAACGCCCGTTTTCTTTAGAAAATCGTTGCCGAAACACTTTTCCAACATCCAACTTTCGCGCATCATTAAACCCGTTTTATGCGCAAAATTTGATACAATTTCGTTGCAGCAAATTTAAATCCATTTCTAAAATTGTAAAAAATCGCCAACACATACAGATAAATGTACTCTTGGCTACGTAGCTTTTGCAAATGTCTAGCTATGACGCTAAGATTTAGCGGGAATATCAACAACACATGTACCAACTTAGCAAAAAGAAAAAAAAACTCAAATCGGAAAGATGGGTCCGCCACACGGGGGTTAATCCGGAGACTTTTTGATCAAGGTGGTATACTGTTCTTTTTATTTGTACACTTTTACTTTATACACCAACTTCAAATAAATACACAAATTACTCAACAGTTTTATTTATTTTGCCTTAGCACTACTCTACATTATAACCGCAAAACTATATCTCAACTAACTAATGCATATGACGCCGCCTTTTATGCATAATCATCATCGTTGAATTCAAAAGGTAATAAAATCATAATACACGCAAGCACTATTAACAGCACAGACAATTAATGCAGTGACAGATACACAAGAGCCTTGACACAAACCAATAAATTCCATAATAAAGCTTATAGCTATGACCACTACTATTCTAATTTAGTGTATCTTCTCTTTAGGCATTGTTTGTTTTCGTAACAATATGTACATATGTATCCTACAATACTGAAGCTAATTTGGCAAATCGTTCGCATACTATAATTAATCAGTTTAATTACAATCTTTTTTAATATTTAATTAAATTAAATTTTTTATATAGATGTACAAAGAACGCTTCTGATATGATTACTATTATATAAAATCTTGTATAAATTTAGGTTTTTAAAACAATTTTATTTTACCTTTTAAAGATTTCTAATATAATCGAGAATTTACGCAACCAGAATCGGTTCTGATTACGTTTTGCAATGCAGTTGTAGTGGCACTGTTTTGGAGGATGAACTTATAGCCCATAATTGGCGGGAAATAGCCGATTTGCTGACAGTAATCACTGAGCGTTGGGTGTTACGTGAGCATGCAGCTTGGCTTGGACTCGCTTTTAAAGACTTTTTGCCGCATTTGAAATAACAGAGAAAATGGGTACACAGTCTTCTTCTTCTTTGTAAATGCCTAGCTCTAGTTGTCTCTAACCTACGACCTGCTGTGATGTCGAGTTGTGTGGTCTTGTCAGAACAAACTCCTTTTGACTCAGCTTTAATATTTGTGCACAGTGAGCTATGAAGTAAATTTTTTTATTTTTAATTTACAACATTAGCAAAAACATTATTTATATTTATATAATAGAAACACTACACAAATATATAAAAAAATTACAATTACAGAAGAAAAAATTTAGAAAAAAGCCAAAACATTTCCCCAGTAAATGCTGTAAAATAGAAAACAAAAGAGCTGAGAAAACCTACTCGAAATACAAGTACTTGGTAAACACATTGAAAAATAAAGAAATAAATCAAATGAAATATTAGAAAACAAAATAATGCGTAATGGAACCAACAAAAAGCCATTTTGTTTTGGAAAATTATTAAGAAAAAAAAAAAATAAAAGAAAACTAACAATAATAAAAAGGAAATAGAAAAATTATCAACCATAAGGTATGATTATATAATACCCTACACCAAGCATACAAATGATTGTTTAAGTCTATGATAACATGTCTCAATATGTGCTCAATAATTCCCGTAATAACGTCTCTAATGATGGATTGAAGAACTTCCAAAGCGGTTGATTTGTAAGAGTGGACCGCAAATTATGTTATCTTGCAGATAATAATCGAGAATCTCATCTAAAATTAAACCTCGTCTGTTTTGATATTTTTATTTATTTTTTATTTCTTCGAAACATGCACAGCGGTGTTAAAATAGTTGGCACAGTGTCAACTTTTTAGAAAAGTTGCATTTTTAGGCAAAGTGAACGCAAATGCCATTTCAGTTCCTCTCAAATTTTACCACTGATTTGCACTATTCCCAACCATTTCAGCATCCAGCGATATATTATAGGCAGCAATTTTACAGGATTTGGAGAAGGATTTTAAAGTGAAGAAGAATCTGATTCTCAAGATTTAAGTGTTTATTGATAACTACGTTTTCGGACGGACAGTTAGTTCACAGCTTACTAACGAAGCTATTTATAACAATGGACAATGTGTTTCCAGATATTTGCTTCGCGCTTCATCCTTCAGATTAAAAAGTCAATTTGCAAAATTTTGTAAAATCGAATAATATCAATAATTTCACCTGTACTTGGAATTTAGGACATACAAAGTAGACGGATTTATTTCAATGGGCTTAGAAAGTACAACAATTCTAAATAAATCATTATAAACGGAACTAGGCCTATTGCAACTATTTAAATATTAGTTACAACGGGTAGACAAGTACGAGTTTAGCTCACTTGTGTCCAATACTGATCCCCTTTTAATGCTTACAGAAGATAGCGTCCAATAGCGTCTTCTAGCGCGCGCACCAGCCACCTAATGCCTATTGATAACAGCCACCAAGATTTGTAGCCTATGCCGGGATATCCCCGTGACAGACTCCGAACGAGAACGGATTTTTTTCGATAAAGAGCAGGTGGGTTCATTCTACCACCTTTGCTGTGCACAGCCCAATATGTATCGCAGAACCAAAGTCTTCAAAAGTAGAGTGGCATCCCAACCAGGTGCTCAATCTTCTTGTTGCCAAGGAAAGAGCCTTGGCTAGCTAACCCGTCCACCACACAATTATTCGGGGTTTTAAAGTGACCCGTCACCCAGATAATAACTAGGTCTGAATATCTTGCCATTTCGTTCAGAGATGCCCGGCATTCACATTCCAGCCACGATGTCGAGTAGACAACGGACAGTGCCCTGATGTCAGCCTTAATTGCCGTACAGATCCGGATATCAATATCGAATACCCTGTACTAGATCAACCAGTCCATTGCTCCTTTTATCGCCAAGACCTCCTACTGTAAGACAGGGCAGTGGTCTAGAAGTCTAAAAGATACTCTCACCACATATGCGGGAATAAAGACACCGCCCCTGATCTCTTCCGAGGGTTTCGACTCGCTCGTCTACACCTCGATAAACCCGGGAACGATTCTGGTGAGATACTTACAGAGAACATTCTGTCCAGGAAGAATTTGGTTGTACAGTAATCCACACCACCAGGGATTATATTCAAATACCGCAAAATTGCTGCTTGCCCATGACCCTTGTAACACCATGCACTCGCCATCCTTTTCCTTATCGCAGATATATTCGCCATCTCCTTAGCCATTAGGCTCACCAGAAACCAGTTCAGTAATAAAAACAAGACTTCCAAAAGGGTGGACCTAGACGCACCCATAAACATCAGTGCCGCAGAACCCTGTTAAAGATTTTTATTTTCACCGTATCTAATATCCGCTTGAAATCCCTAGAGTTGAGACGCCAGGTCTTGTCAATGGCTTTGCGACAAGTTTACAACGCAACGTGCGCGTTTGTAAACATTAGAACATACATAAGCTATATTATGTTCAGTTATAAAAACGAAAATGTTGAAGAATTAAGAAAATACTAAACAAACTATAGGAAGTGTTGAAGAGAGTTCCAAAGATAAAATAAAAATATTAAAATAAACTGTAACAAACAAATAATAGAAACTCTATTAATGGGAGAAACTCTATTAATGAAAAAAAATATATTTTATTTTACGACTACACAAACACATTTTACTTTAACATGTGTATGTGTCAGACAATGACTGTATTTTTCTCTTTTTTTGAGAAAAAATTCCAAGAAAATAAACATATTCCGCGGGCGTATTAAATACATTATTTATGTTTTATTTTGATTTCATTTTATTTGTTTGAACTTTATTTTTCTTAACTTCTCTCCCTCTATTATGGTTTGTTTGTAAATTTCAAATAATTGTAAGTGTATGTTTGTGTGTGTGTGTTTTCGGAACAAAATCAACGCATACATGCGAATCAGAATGTGTGTGTGTATGAGATGTACCAGCAAAAGTTTAAATAAAAGTGCGTTGAAGCAAAATTTTGACTTTTCGAAAGTATTTATTTGCAAATTCTTCTTTGCTTACTTTGTGTGTAATATTGTAGAATAACTAAATGACTGAAGGGGTTAAAGAATAAAAAGTTGTCACGCACAATCTGTCTTGTTTGCATTCTAGATTGGCAATATATGCTGGTCTATCAGTCCTTTAAAAGCTTTGAATTTTTTCAATATTTTGAAGCAGTTTATAAGGATGATAGCATTAATAATGTCACTATTCAGTTATCTAGTTCTGAGTGGTGTATTTACATCGTAAATATATCACAGACCAATTGGTTATCTGTCTGTTACCAAAAATTGTTCGCTTTAAAAAAATAAAATAAGAGAAAAAATAAGTTTGCATGCAAAGATAAATTTTGTTTTGTCTATTATTCTCTATTTTTCGCAATTTGTTTTCAATCTTTCCTCCGACACCGTAGTCGTCCTACTGCTCTCTTGTCTGCTGGATTCACAAAACATATTTTCTTTGTTTTTAATGTCTAATGGCGTTTTCTTCTCTGACAAAAAATGTTGCACTTTTCATGACCTTTACCATAAAACGACGTCATAAATTAAGAAATATCAAAGACTTTTTAAGGCAACATTTCTAGAGATAAATAGAGCACTCTTTCTTTGTTCTAAATTGTTAATAAATGGAACACAGAAAAAGACATGGCAACAAAGTGCAAAATTTTTTTTTAGAAAAGAAAACGCCATAAGGCTGCTGGGCCACATAGCATGCCAATCTTCGTTTCCCCGAATTCTATATTGGTGTGCTGGGTCTCTAATCAGTCCAACCATTGACATGAGAAATATTCTCTCCGAAATGTCGGTATAAGCTTTTTTCAAAGACCGTGTTTTGCTCCCATATGTAAGAGCAGGCGCAAGCACTATTCTATCAGGTGTTTTTTTACAGTTTCACTAGTTTATGTCATAACAAAACAAAGAAATATATTTTTTTTAACTCAGTGAGATGGGTTTTGTTGGATAGAAAATTTGATGACATTAATGTTTAAATATGATTTCGGTTATGTGCCGCCACGACTGGCATGTACAAGGCGCAATCTGCGATACCAATTTTCACAAACGTCTCGCAGCGCACGCGGCCATATTTCTTAGACAAGTGACTTTGTATAACCCCAAAGAAAATAATCCAATGGGTTTAAATCATACGGTCTTGGTGGCCAATTCATTGGACTCTTACGTGAAATTATGCTTTCAAAGTGAGCCTAAAAAGTGAACCAACCAGTAATTTTCTGTGGATGTAATGGTGTTTTGACAAAAGCTTATGGATTATCATCATTCTGAATGCATCGATTCTGCTGAGTTACGCACCCATGCAGCCAACAGTGGGCTTCATCGGAAAACAACATTTTTCACTATAATTTTGAGGCACAAAATAATTATTTTGAATACAAATTTCAACAATTTGCTCTGATGTAAGTCTATCCATAGTAAAATGTCAAACCGAACTAAACAATAAGCAACTATCAGCTGTTCAGTCGATTGTCACATAAGGCAGTGCTGCAAGCTTAAATTTATAAATCTCTAAAAAACACCCGATATATAATTTAGCTTCTTACTCTGAAGTACTGAATGAATACGCTAAAGTTTTTTGTTGTAGATTTTATTCGTGCCTCTATGATGGCAGTGCAATCGTTCTCAAAGTTTATCTATGATCCTAAATATATAAAGCTATCGACCGACAGGTACATGGCCATTTTGCTGGAATTCAACACTCTTCGCATTCACATCATAACGTATGGACGTAGTTCAGCAATTATCAACAGATTTCATAGTCCTTTGAAACAAATTTGATTAAAACCAACAATTCGACTCGAATAAGGCAGCATAAAACAAACACTTTAAACCGTTTGATAAATAAAGGAGATAAAATGAGGAAATAAATGAACAATTAAAACTCTAAACTAACTGTAACGTAAAATGCAAAATTTATGCAGAAGATCATGGAGTTCTTACACTATTCCGATATCTTTAAATAAAAGATGTATTTGTTAAAATACGATTTTGTACAATATTATGTTGAGTAACAGTTTAAAGATTATTTCACTTTTAGGTGAACATATTCCATTTAATTCAAAAAATTCTTCGCTGGGGTACTTAAATTTTGTATTTTCCCTGATAGTAGTAAACGTTGTTTTTAACTGATAATCCTTACCCATACGTTTTTGAGATTTGAAATAAATTTAAAATTAAAATTCCTCATATATATGGGTTGGTTGGTGTGCGTTTGTTATTTGTCAAGGTGAATGTGCTGAATTTAAAATAAAAAAAATTTTTGTAACGTTTTTCACAGTTTCTTTTATGTTTAGAGATTCACGTACTTTGGTTGAATTTTAAAATATGAGCCCCAATATATTTATAGCAATATATTGCGAAAAAATGGCATAAAAATCTCACGAAATTACTTAAATTTTTTGAAAGAAATAAATTTGATTTTGCAATTTATAAATTTTTTTTGTTTGTTTGTTTGTGTATTTAATAAATAAAAGTAAAATTTATTATGGCACATTTCTATGAAGTGTTGGTGTTTTTTACAATAATTTTAATAGAATTAATTGCGTAACATTTTGAAAATGTTAGTTTTTTACAATCATTTAGATACTTAATAAATTTTAATTCATTTTTATTCTATTATCTTTTCAGGTTAGTCTACCATTCTTGTTGGTTGAAACTCAATAACAAATAAATTTGTCTTGTAAGTATGTTTATGACTTAAAGTTCTAAATTTTTTAAAAGTTTGTACATAAAAGTTTTTGAGGAACTCTAGATATCACAGCTTTACACTTTCAAAGCCATAAAAAGAGTTTTGGTCTAAGAGCCAGCTTTATATCAATTTTATATCAATGTATACACCCGACTTAGAATCAATATGTATGCTTGTGCTATATAGACAGCTAAATGGCTGAACCGATTTTCATAAAACTTTTACAGTATCTCTCGTTATGTCTAAAAGGAACAGCAAGTTATATAAATTTCACAATTTCCAACTGGGCCGCACCCTGTCTATACAAAGTAAATTTTTATTTGTCTGTACCTTCAAAATGGTAACAGTGAGTCTCTAAAATGTAGTCCAAATAGGTTCATACTCAGTACAAATTATCAGTCAAAAAGTGGGCGGGATTGGATAAGGGGCCATGGTATCTGCCATACAAAGTAAATATTGAATCACAATATTTGATAACAACCTCTTCAACCAAAGTTATCCACACTAAACTCTCTTTACACGGAGTTCAAACTAATAAACTCTACTCGCTAAGCTTACTTTACTTAAACTGTTCGCTGTGCTTTTTATATAGCTGATTAAACAATACTTCGAAAGCTCTCGAACCTCTCGATATTTCAGATGGATTCTATTTCTTTCCTTTATTGTTGTTTTGTTATTGTTTGTTATATGTTTGCTTTTCCGCCCGTTTTATTGTTGCCATATATTTTTAATTACTACATTTCTGGTTATGTTGTTGTTGGTTTGGTTATTTGTACACTGCGCGTATAGTTCTTTTTTGGCGGCTTTTGTTTATTTTTTTTTTAGCAATACAACAAGGGACTGGGGTGCCTAACCTGATTTTCGTAACAATAACGAAGAAATTGCTTTTGCAAACAGCTTTTGCTATATTGGTTGTTGATGACTATATCCGGAGATCATAAATTTGTCCGTTTCAAATATATGTATTCGATTTTGTTGAACCCCACATTCCTTACAGTTTAGTATAAATTTTCGTTACTATGTCACACAAAACTACGGCCGTCAGGTCAAAATAATGTTACGTTTTAACCCTTTTAAAAAGTTTGAGTTCTTTTAAATTCTTTTAAATTAAATAAACGAATCGAAATTGTATTTATACAGTCTTTATTTCCAAATTACCTTTATACACAACGTCCAACTTATCTAAGTTACACTTAATAAACAAAAATTGTCAACACTCAACTCCTAGTACGATTTTAGTCTATGACTGTAAAATTATAACTGACAGTTTGGATCTTTTAGTATAATTCACAACCTACTATTACGTTTCCGTTAAGATTTGAATAACATAGCCGATTTATAGTGGTAATGGTAGCAGTGTTCAAATAAATACAGCTTTGGCAGGTTGTTGTAGCCTTGGCACCAACAAATAGAATAATACTACCTTGATCAAAAAGTTTTTGGAATAACCCTCGTGTGGCAGTCCCATCGTTCCGATATGAGCTTTTTCTCTTTTTTTTTGTTAAGTTGGTACATCTTTTGTTGATATTCCGCTAAATTAGCGTCATAGGTTGACATTTGCAAAAGCTATGTAGCCCAGACTACAGCTATCTCTACGTTGGCGATTTTTTACAATTTTAGAAACGGCTGCTGAAACGCGTTCCCCAATGGTTTTTTAACTCTATTGAAAAGTTAGAAGTCACAGGGAGCCAAACTTTTGTTGCAAATTAGAGGTCGTGTATCCGACATTACGTAAATGAACACGTCAAATGAAAAATATATGTTATGATTTCTATAAACTATGTTCAACATTAACTTCGTGTTGCAAAAACCATTGTATTACTAATATTTTTTTAGGCTAAAGAAAAACCTTTACTTACAGCACTCCAAATGAAAAAACGCTTATAATGGGCAAAGGAAAATGTTGTTAGGTGTAAAGACAATTGGACACCATTATTTTTAGAAATGAGTCGAAGTTTGACGTATGTGTTGGGAAGAACTATTCGCAAAAGCACAGAGGCATACAACAAAGACTGCTTAAAACGCACCATAAAATTCCCAGCTAGCTTTATGGTGTGGAGATGCATGTCTTCCAAGAGCGTTGGGCGTTACATCATCGATGAGATAGTAAATAAGGAAAAATATGTTAATATATTTGAAGAAAATCTGCTTTCATTAGTATCAAAGCTAGCTGACTGTGGTGAATATATATTCCAACACGGTGGTGCATCTTCTCATACAGCAGGATACACATAAAAACAGCTACAAGAGAACGGCGTTGATGTCTTGGATTGGCCATCGTCAAGTCCAGACCTCAACCCAATAGGAAATCTATAGCATTCGTGAAAAGAAAATTGCGAAAAGACCTACAACGTTCTGTTAGTGGGTTAAAAGCTTAAATACAGAAAATATGGGACTCAGTAATTCCTGAAGACTGCAAAACTTTTATAAATACAATGCTAAAGCGGTTAGTTGCCGTAATAAAAAACAAGCGAAGCATAACTCAATTTTAAATAGCAAAAGTAGCCATTGTACGAATTAATAGTGTTCAAATAGTTTTTTATAAAAATAATGAAATTAGGATTTAGTTTGTATTTTCAACACATATATCATATTATAAAAAGTTTTTTTTTAGTTTAAAGATAATAAAATAACGTTTCAGAAAATATAACCTTTGTGGCGCAGTCGATACTATTTTTCTTAATGTATAGGCTTGAATGTTAGTTTTGTAAAAAATTCTTGCTGTACGAATTAATAATTGTGGTTAGGGCTCGTATTCAAATTCAAATCAGTTTTCAGTTTTTTCCCATCGGTCTCAAATTTTCTTTTATGGACGTGGCAAATTTTTTCACGAAAATAAGATAGTTATGTGAAAACACATATTTCATCATAACTTGAAAACGACTGATTTGAATTCAAGTACCAGCAAAATTTCCTATAAATTACCTGAATTACACATTTTTGTATTTTCAACAGTTTCAAAGTTATTCATAACGTAGTTGCGATATAAAAATTTTGCGCAAATTAAAGCAATTTTTTATTTTTTTTTCTAAACCATAAAAAATTTCAAAAATGAGTCAATATTTATTGTGTTCTTGTGCGATAATCGAAGTGGACAATACCTACGAATATTTAAATTGTTTTGATATTTTGCAGCAATGAAGCTTAATAAAGGGTCCGCTAAATAATTTTTTTTTTTTAAATGCTAGAAAAAACCTACTGGATATTTTCTCAAATTTCTTTTTTTATTTGAAACTACAATCCTTCCGGTTAATAAATGAAAATAATTTCATTCAAATTGCTGCCTCGGTTGGCCATGCAGTAGCCTACACGATTGGTCCAATTTTTAAGCACATTATCGATTGTGTGCAGCTGTACTCGTATTTCACCAATGGCTTCACGAATATTGGCCTTTAAAGCTTTAATTGTCTCTGGCTTGTTGGCGTAACACTTATCTTTGACGGCACCCCACAAATAATAGTCCAACGGTGTCAAATCGCAGCTCCGAGGTGGCCAAACGACATCAGCTCTGCGGCTGATAATGCGATCTTCAAAAACAGGGTTCAACATCGAGTGTAGCTTCGGCTGTGTGGCCCGTAGCGCCGCCCTGTTGAAACCGAATGTTGCTAATATCCTCCTCTTCAATTTTTGTGAACAAAAATTCGTTCAACATGGCCCGATAACGATCGCCATTGACTGTAACGGTCATTCCTTGCTTATTTTCGAAGAAAAATGACCTAACTATGCCTCTGGACCAAAATCCGCACCAAACCGTGACCCGTCTTGGGTATATCGGCTTTTTAATGTATGCGTGCGGGGTTTCTGTGCCCCAAATGCGACAATTTTGCTTGTTTACATACCCGCCAAGATCAAAATGAGCTTCATCTGAACACATCGCACACATTCTGCAACATTACCATGATTTTCAAAGTAATGTCGCAATATTTCCCAGCGTTGTTCAAGCGTATACTCAACCATATTCGTTCAGCGGAAGGATAAAACTAATTATCTGTCAAATCAGACATGAGCTAAGTGTACTAGTAAGTAAGTACTAGTTGAAAAAAAAAAAACTTTAGATGGCGGACCCGATACAAATTGTATCATATCGGTGCATTTGTGAAAGTCGTGTGATCGTGTAAGTAAATAATTTTATATGCTATAACTATACCTTTTACTCATTATTTTTACTAATCTATGTTTGTCAAAACAGTAGTTACACAAACTTTTTCTACTCTCTGTGCTCTCTTTTACAGATACTGCATACATACGTACATACATAAGTGTTGAATAATGAAGTGCAGTTATATCTGTTTGCCTTATTGTTGTTGCTAAAGAGTTGTGATGTGATGTTGAAAAGGAAATAAATAAATGAGTGAATGACTTAAAAAAAATTAAATGAAAGAGCGAGAGAGTATGGGAGTGTGTGAATGTGTGAATGTGTAAGTGTGTGTGTATACATGTTTTATGTCAAAGATTATAATAAACTCTTAACTGTAATAAACAGCACACACTCAACCAGCATAAATATATTGAATTTTTGTTATTATAATAGCAGGTTGTTGTTTTAATAAAATTCAAAAAAATATATCACTTCTTACAACTACACGTACAAGCATCATAAACAGACTCTTAATATGTATGTATATGATGAAAGTAATAAACAATATAAACATGTTGTAGCATATTTTAAGGTTCTTTTGTTTTATTTTTTAAATTTATTTCTTTAATTAAGCAACTAAGCCAGAAGAGACAAACACAAGTCTAATGAAATTTTTTCAGACATTTTTTTTTCTTTTTTTCTTGCATAATATTAACACAGGATATATATTTTTTACTAAAGGCTTTTATTAAAAAAGAAAATTTAATACCATTTTAATACTTTACGCTTATGAGTAAGAAAAAGGAAGAAAACAGTGTATTAAACATAAGAATTCTTATTATTACATACTTAATAAATATTAAGAACATAAAAAAAATTTATACATACGAGTATTTGAAATATTTCTTAAAAGTAAAGAATGCGATGACTGCGGTCTTCCTTTGTCATCAAGCGTTTTTTTTCTTTTTTTTTTTTTGTTGTCTTCACCGTATGCTTTTAATTATGAGAGTGAGCGTTTATTAACAGCAAACATTTTATTTCTTTTCTTAACCCAATCATATTTGTTTTTTTTTTAATTGGAGTGGGTGTATAATTGTCAAGCCAAGGAGTGTGACAGTGAAGCACCACTTTATTAAAAATTAAAGAACAAAGCACCATTTTATAGTACAAACTGTGGTACAAGTTGTTTTTTTTTAATTTATAAGATGTTAAAAAGCATTGATTGAGACGATAAATGAGTTATTATTACTATTTATCTTCGTCACTTTTCTTGAAGCATAGGGCTTTCCACAAAGCATACATTGACCGGAAGCACGCCTACATGTGATTGTGTAGTGTTAAAGATCTTTGCTAAATGATTGCTTCCCATCTGTTGGCGTTTTCTCCTGGTTATTAGTTTGATGTTTTTCATCATCACCAGAGATATGATGGAATGTCAGGGGGCTTCTTCAGATGGATTTGTCTGGAGATAGATTGAAGTCTATTGATAACTCGAAACTGCAATTAAATTAAATTTTTTCGTTTTGTCTCTTGTCTTGTATGCACTTTAACCACTGCACCACGCCACCATACACGTAACTATTAAAGTTAAAATTCAAATTGAGCTTAAATTTTGCTCCAGTTGGATTACAGTTTTCAGTAGTTTTTTAGATTAATTTAGACAGAAACATTAGCGTAAGAACAAAAGTTGGTTCCACGTTTTGTTATCGACTTCGTATTCTCTTTTAACGGGTCCAATCCAAGTTATACGTGTTTCACCTGGTCCTTGTCGTCCTTGTGGATTTCATTGTAGTACGGCTTTGATGAAATCGCCTTAGGTTCTTCTCAGAATATAGCCGATTGACGTCCATTTGCGCGACTTAATCTCTGTGTCTATTGGTCTGTTGTTTGTCATCACCAAAGACCGGTCTATTGATATTGCATTTATACGTATTGTTACTGTATGGAAGATGGTATCACACAAACGCATTTCGATGTATTTTGTTTAGGAGCTTTCGGATTTGAATAAAAAACACATAAAATTTTGAGAAATGTATGAAGTCTTTATTTGAGTCCATAGAACAATTTAAAGACGGAATACGTTGAAATTTTGGCAGTAGATGGATATTGATGTTGTTAGTTTTTATTTTTGAATAAAATTTCTTTATTCAATTTGCTTAAGAACTATATAACATTTGATGAGAATTTGGATTAGTATTACAACAAATATATCTGGGTGGCAATGCCTAATAGTATGCAAATGTAATGCTTAGAGGTATGGGATGAAGAACACTAAAAACGCTTTATTAATTTGTATAAAAACTCTGTGTTTACATATTTATCAAATGGGGGACAAAAATAACATTACCGAAATGAACTTTCATATTGAAAGCTTAAGAATGTACTTTTGATTAATTTAAATATCTAATGAGCTCATAAGTTGACTGTTGGCATCGATTTCTGAATCATATTGACGGCTTGGTGACCATAGGTGTTATGTAGTCTATTACTAGAGAATCTCCAGTTTAGATTATGTATTATCTTCAGGTTTTTGTTCTGTATTTCTATATTTTCAGCTTTTTAATGTGACTTTTTGTTACATTAGGAAACTAGGCTTGACAACTATATGTCATAGTCGGCCATATACACATTCTGTAAAGAATAGTCTTATTTTTTAAGTTTAAAACAAATTTCTTATTCAGTAGTGGGTACAAATGCTCTCCCTAAGTATTTGACTGAATTCTTAAATTCAATTGTACTGCCATGTATAGATAAAGAGGAGCTAGGTATACGCTTGGGTGATTTATTAAAAAAGGAAGATTATAGCTTCCTTTTTGTCCAGATTTATTTTTATTTTCCATTTATTAACATATATTTCATCGTAAGTTATTGATTCTTTACGCTTTTTAATTATTGCGTTTGACAATTTTCCCCTGCAAATAAACGCATCATTCATCTGCATTTCCTTTCTTTGTAGGATGTTGTTAGTTGATTTCCTGCAAAAAGTGAAATTTTGAGTCAATGTTTAAAGATGCTGTCATGAAAACGTTGACCGCAGCTACGCGTCAAATGGGTCATACTCTGGGTTTAATTTTGGTATACTCTCTCCAACATATCGGCTGGCATCTCACCATTAAATTAAGCAATATTGACTTCCAGTACGTTGCGGGCTTGTTCCTATAGAAATGAATCTTAACAAAGTACCACAAAATATAGTCTAATGGCGTTAAATCGCCCGATATAGCGGTCAATTGACTGGCCCAAATATGAAATTAACTATTTACCTAACTCGTCTCCCAATTTAGCCATTGTTTCGCATGCTGTGTGATATTATATTTTTATTATTTGCAATCATCACACGGTAACACTCGCCACTCACAATAACGTTCCTGCTTTCACCGTCTTTGAAAAATAGAGTTCGATAATGCCACCGGCCCATAAACCACACCAAATGGTGCATTTTTCGGGATGCATAGCTATTTCGCTTGTTCACGTAACCATTCAACCAGAATTTTGCTTCGTCGCTGAATACAATTATTCGATAAAAAAGTGGATCTTCATCCAGCTGAATTTTGATGACTATATTCAATAATTCGCAAGATTTGTTCGTTTGTAAACCGATTCATGGTTACTTTATAGATCAAACTGAACATGTTTGACAGTGATACGTTGTACTAAAACAGCTGAGCTGCCATAAACAAAATTGCTAAAAATCACCCGATAATAGTATATTGTTACGAAAATAAAAATGTTTAAGAAAATACACCACATCATGGACTGTATTGTGGTTTTAGTTTATTGGTTTGTGTCAAGGTTGTGAATGTGTTACCCTGACAATGCGATATTAATTTGTTTATTTGTCGGCGTTACCATAATGATTTGTGTATTTGACGGCATGGCCAATTCGACCATCTTTGGCTTACACAACCTTCCATGTTTAAAATTAACATACGTAAAATAGAGGATGTGAGAGCGTTTGAGAAATTTCCAGAACTTTCCAAACTGTAGGAAATTATGTATATAAGGAGGCTGCTTTGCCTATGTCGATATAGTTATCGTTTTGCAATCATAAAATAAAGTCGTGTTTAGGCTTAAATTAAAGTGTTGTATGAATGAATATTAAGTGCATGATAAATAAGTTGGAGACTGTGTTGATTATAATTGTATACTGAAAAAGTGAGGAAATAAAAACTGTAAAACAACAATAGCGTGGTATTTATTTTATTTTGACGTAATTAAACAGAACTCAAACGTTTTAAAAAGGTTAAACAGTATGATCTCCATGCCTTGTGAAGAGACAGAAGATTGCTTTACTTATACATGCCACCTTCAGAGCCGCCTTCTTTTGATACTGTCGATTTTCTGTTGTTATGATTGATTCCAATCCGCATCAATCTGTTGTCTTTAGGATGATTTTAAGAGCCGTGTAGCGCAGCGTTTACAGCGAGCATTTGCAGTTTCGTTAATGTTATCGAATCGGTGTGGAATAAAACAGAAGTCATCTGCATATGCAATGTCGTTTAGATGCTCATGTAGGTTTCTCTGTATATTGCAGATGAACTCACTGTTTGTCTTGTTTGTTGTATTCTCTTAATTGTTCCATTTTAATGCACAGAGTGTTTATGTGATCAGCGCAGCATCTTTCAGAGCGAAAACCGTCTAGCTTTCATCCTGTGGAGCTTGGATATGGAATTTAGCAAAGTGATTTCTCGCTAGTACTTACGTTTCCTTATGTCGCCCTTTGAAGCTCTTAAGTAAAGTAAAACATCTTTTTTGATATTTACTAGGTCAGACCATGCTAAAGATCTGTAAGATTAGGTGTACTGGCTGTACCATCCCGTTTTGTTCTAACGCAACAACAATATATTTAAACGTATTTTTTTTTGTGTTTGCTATTGACCCACTGTATTTTTTGCAGCAAAATTTTTCTCTTTAATATTTACAACCAATTTATGTAAGTATGCATTGGTATGTGTTTATTTCTATTATAATGCTATTGTTGTTATTGTTTTCATTTTAAACTCATGCTGGGAAAAGCATAATAAAAAATAAAAAACTATAAAGAGAAGAATTATTACTGTCAGGATTATGATAAAACAAAAGAGTTTTCTTTGTGTTGACGTTATTCTGCTCATTTTTTACGCATTTTAAAACGATCATTTCATAGACAAATTCATATGCAAACACACGCACACACACACACACAAACACACACACACATGCAAAACAAAGTATTAAAGTAACAAAAACATAAAAGCGAAACAAAAAATTGTTATAAAAAAGAAAAAGCGAGGAACGCACACACACCCTCGTGTATTCAGCCATATATGTACCTAAAAAGTTATTATTAACCAGTTACGACAGCAACAACAACAACAACAACAACAAGTGTGATTATATGAGGAAAGAAGAAAAAAGAAGAAAAAGCAAAACGAAAGAGTTTCATTTCCAATGTTAATGCTCTTTGATATGTACGTGAGTAAGTGAACGGATTGTATGGGTGTTTTCACTTATTTGCCTGCTGTGCTTGTGTTTGTCATAGAATTTTTTTTCTTTTAATCTTTTCATTTTTTGTACAACAAACTCAGCCTAAATGTATGCCTGAGTATGCATTTGTATTTGCTGTTGTTTTGCGTCTCTCTGTATGGAAATGACATGTTATGTCACGCGTTTAATATTTTTTTTGTCACTTTTTTCTCTAAAATCTTTTGTTTTGTATTTTGTTATCATTTGTTAAAATAAGAAGTCACTTACACACACACGCACACATTTTGTTTTGTTTTATTAAGCTGATAATATACTCTCTCGGATATACCATACATACATATATATGTATGTATGTGCATGCACACACAGACATCATTTCAATGTTATCTTGTGCGTGTTTTTTTTTTTTTTAACTTTTAAAGGACGATTTTATATGTGTGGGTTGTATTTTATTTTTTTTAATGTTTTTCTCTATTTGCTTGCCTATTAGTATGTGCGTTAATGTTAAACATCCAATCATCATCATCAGCATCATTGTAACGCATGGTGTCTTGATTATAAATTATGAAACAAAAATAACCTTTTCCTAAGGCATTATTTTAAAATAATCTCTTATTTGTTGTTTTCTTTTCTTTCTTGCTTAATACAGACACAAATAAAATAAATATCATTTCTAGAAGCATTTAAACAAATTTTGTAAAATTTCTGTAAGGCCTAAAATGTTAAACCTCGTAGCTTTGCCTTTTCTTTTAAAATAAACTTTGTTGTCATGTGATTACCTCATTCTAGTTATTGGTTCTATATTAGTGTGTTGTTGCCATGCTCTTTGTAATGAATTTTTAGGTGAAACATCTAAATGTAGATAACAATTTTACAAATAAATCGATATTTATTGCCTAAATATGGTCCTGATAATCCCCATATCGATCAGTTCAATATTTTGACGTGCATGTATGCCGGAAACTTTTTCTGCTTAATTCTTTAATCGCCGAAGTATTAATCAGATTAAATTTTTGGTATCACCTTGAACTCTTTTAGGATTCTAACAGCTGTTATAAGATAATATTTCAATTTTGACAAGCAATATGGCTGATGGTTGATTGTTTTGTTGTTTTCAGTTAAAAAAATTGGTAAAAAGCACCGATTAACGCACACTCATGTTATTAAAATATGAAGAGTTTTTTTTAATATTCGCCATTGTATAGAGACTTATAATCAGGGAAACCAGAAACGTTCAATTGCACGTTTCTTCTTAAGCACCCAATCAAGTCGAATGTAAGATATTTACACGTTTCGTGAATTTTGACATCGATTTGTTAGTGTATATTTATGCATATTTTTCTCATAAGAGACTTTTTTTGCACATTTCAGTTTAAAAATCATGTTTTCGTATTTTTTTTTCGAATTTAAATGGCATTTTAAATCTTTTTAGAGAATTTTTCAGATATTTAATGCTCTAAAATATTTTACAGCGACAACAAATTTTTGTTTTAAATTCTGACCGAGTCATTGTTTTTTTAGGCACTAAGACATGCAATTGAAACTCAAAGTTGTAGAAACAGAAGCAGCAGAATTAAAAAGCGAAAACGATGTCAATTACACTGAACAGGAAAAATTCTCGGCAGATCTTACAACGATGATATCTAGACGTTGCAAGCGGTATAAATAAAGCGCGACAAGCTTTCGGTCAGCTTTACAATGTCTAAAAGTCTCTTTTCATAACTAAGCTGCGCTAAAACTGTTGCACTATGTGACTGCGAATCGTACAGTACTCGCCATTTGAATAGCATTATTATTGTTATACGTTTCGGGTTTGCCATCTATGGGTTTAAATGTGAACCAGCGGTTATTTCGAATCTGGCAATACTGATGTCATTCTATTCTGTCATAAAATTCGGTATATTATCTCTACCTAAAGTTTGGATTTATTAGATATTTATTTCCAAAACGAAGACAATTGGTCGGAAATAGCACGAAAGTGTCGTACAAAATTTGGTCGCAGAGAAGGACCAACAGTGCCCGGTATACGCAAGTTTATCGCTAAAGTTCGTGGAACTGGTTTCCTTGTTGATGTGCCAAGACATAAGCGAGCTCGTACAGCTGAAAATATCGAAGCTGTGGCTGAGAGTGTGCGTGAGAATCTCTCAACATCAAATCGTCATCGTTGTCAAGAATTGAACTTTGCACGCAACAATTTACGTCGAATTTTGCAAAAAGATCTCGGTATGACGCCTTACAAAGTTCAATTAGGTTAAGAGTTGAAGCCGCATGACCATCGACTCCGTTTTCGCTTCGCTACATGGGCCACCGAGAAACTGTACGATGATCTCGATTTTGCTAAAAACAATTATCTTTACGGATGAAGCTTATATTCATCTTACTGTATTTGGGCCTCAGAAAACCCAAACGTGGTCTTACAGAAGCCAATGCACCTACTATGAGTGACTCTTTGGTGCAGCTTGTAGAGCGGAGGCATTATTGGCCTATATGTCTTTGAAAATCAGGACGGCACCACCATTACTGTCAATGGAGACACCTATCGCACCAGATAACCGATTTTTTTGTGCCCGCTCTTCATGGCATTGATGTGAATTATGTTTGGTTTCATCAGAATGGTACAACTCGCCACACATCTCATGCCACAATCTTTATTGTGTCAGACGTTTAATGGCCGTTTAATTAGCCGAAATGGCGATGTCAGCTGGCTGCCAAGAAGCTATAATTTACCACCGTTGGACTATTTTCTGTAAAGCGCAGTTATAGACAAGTGTTATGCCTACAAACCAGAGACTATTGAGCAAATGAAGGTCAACACGCGTGATGCGATAGCCTAGATACGAACCCATACACTCGAAAAAGTTTTCGAAAATTGGTCCGATCAATGGGTTACTGTGAGGCCAGCCGCGGCGGTCATAAGAATGAAATAATATTTCATTTCTAAGCGGAGCAAGTGTAATTCACAACAAAAAAATAAATTTGTCAAAATTTCAAACCGTTTTTGTTTTATTGCATTTTTAAATTTAAACTTTAAATGGCCCACCCAATATTTTTGTAATAATTTTTGTTTTCAGATAAATGACAAATAAAGCATGGAAGACCTACACATGATTATGGTATTGAGATATAAGACTTTTTTGGAAACTACATAGGGTGTGCTATTTAAGGGGCGAATAGGTTCGACATGAACAACATTCAGACGTGTACGTTACATTCTAGATTGTTCTGGCCAAACATGATCTCGTATTAACGCCTATGTAATGAGAGCGGATATACGGTAATGTGCAAATTGCCTCAAAATCACATCACCAGAAATGCAATAGACTGGAACACCAAAGACAGTCGTAAAGAAGGCCGACCGAGTCACACATGGCGTCGATAACTACACAACAGCAGAAAATGGTTATCCTACAATGAGATCTTATGATAAAAACCGTTAAAAACAAATATTTGATATTTATTTTAATTTGGTGGACATAATAATAATTTTTCTGGTAAAAATGAATCGGTTTTGGATTGGTTGGCAATAACCAACCGATACGCCAACGTCATCAGCAAATGTTTACTTGCTGTTTCAACAAACGCTCCAACGTCATTTTCTTCAGTTTCTCATTCTCTTTTGCAGTATTTAATACGATTTGTTGTTTTGCGGCTTTTGCGCAACGTGTGGTTTAAGAAAAGTAAAAAAAAAAAAATACTTAAAAGTTGTAATGATAAATTAAAAATTATTATTATTTTCTTATGTTGCCACCCTAGCACACAAATACACAATTCAAAAACCAAAAATTCTATTAAAAACAAAAAAAAGAATGCTCATGACTCACAACACTTGAAATCTAAACAACAAAGTTCGAGAACATTTTTGTTTTTTAATAACAACTCTGAATGGTAGAAAAAACTTTTTCTTTATTTGTATATGTAGGATGAATAGCAAAAAAAAAAAAACAAAGTGTGCCTTTAACTAATTTCGTTGTTTTAAATATAATAATTAGAGAGAAAAAAATGATAATTTCTTAATAAGCATTAGGCCTACATGACGTATGATTACCATGAACGGCATCATTAATATTAATCATACGCAATGTGATTTGCAGTGATATTGCTTTTGTGAGAATAATGAATAGATTAAACGTTAGAACTTTTTTTTTAAAGAAAATTGTGTTACCAAATCATAAACATAAATTAAAAAATGAAAAAAAAAACGTTAATATACAACAAGAAATGAAAGCTCATGAAAAAAAGACAAAAAACTTGTGCGTAAGATGTTTCTTATAAAAAAATTTATAACGGATGGCGTAATTAAGGAAATTGCATGAAATTTGTAGAATTTGTACTTGTTTTTAAAAAATGTACTTAATTTTAAAAAATATAAGCAATTGAAACTGCTGAATAAAAACAAGAATTTTAAAACTAAATCTTTGGATGTCTATCTAATTATAAAAATGGAAAATAATATCAGCTAATGGCCGTTACGGCCGCACATTGGCTGTTGTGTGCCCCCACTGACTTTGCGAATTCCATCTTTAAGGTCTTGAATCAATTATTGTCTACAAAATCGTTAACCATCGCTCGTTAGCTCAATCCATTCAACGTAACTGTAGATCTTTTACTAAAAAGTAATGTCGAATGACCCCGCTAGATTGCATAAAACCATCACAAGTTCAAGATGGAAAGGCTATTCAACAATAATTTTTTCGAGCCTCAAATACCACAATATTGCCTGTTAACATATCATCTGAGGTGAAAGTGGGCCGCATCACTCTAGATGCGAATCTCTAAAAAAAGTGGACGAATTCCATTCATGAATTTATCAAGAGTCAGGTTGTGGCTCTGGATATTTCCAAGGCGTTTGATAGAGTTTGGCGTAAGGCTCTCATATCGAAACTTACTACTTTTAGTGTCGTTAGTCACTGCTCTCGATTTATATGGAGCTTTTTTAAAGATCGCTCTATAAGGATGGTTATAGATGAGGACTCTTCCAATGAGTTCAGTTTAAATTCAATTTAGACTCAAGGCTGTGTTTCTAACATTTTTTAATGACTTTGTTCTCACTTCCAACCCCATATTACATGTGCATATAACAGCACCATTTGTTATTTATATTTTTTAGATTATTGACCTATCCTTGGAGATTAGAGCGAAGAGGATGAATATAAACAACACGCTCACAAGTGTTTTGGCGAAAATCTGCGAGTTGGGTCGTGCGAACAGGGTAGATTTTAGTGCATGCAAGAGCCAATGATGTTTTTTTGCCACACAGACATGGAGGTAACTGTGTTGTTGTTTTTTGAATGGCTAATTGCAAAGATCGGTTAAAAATGGGCAAACCTTTACCAATCTGCCCCAGTAGCTTAAATTTTTGCACAAGTTTCTCAACTGCTGGCCGAAAGGGTGTTTTACATCAGCCCAAAAATGCTTTATTTTGCGAACTGTAACATCGAATTTTTCACCATATTTGTAGTGAACTTCAATGATGTCAATGCGTTGTTAAAACGTGGTACCTGGATTAAAAAGTTTCCGGAATAACCCCTCGAGTGGCGGTCCTATCGTTCCGATTAGTTTTTTTTTTTTTTTTTTTTTTTTTTTTTTTTTTTAGGTTGGTACATCTGTTGTTGACAATCTCGCTAAAACTTAGCTTCATAGCTTGAAATTTGTAAAAGCTATGTAGCCATGTGTGTTGGCGATTTATTACAATTTTAGAAAAGGCTGCCTTCCCCTTAATGGTTTTTTAACTCAATTGAACAGGAAGAAGTCACAGGGAACCAAATCGGGTGAATTCGGTGGCTGTTGGATGGTATTTTTGCATTTTTTATAAAAAATTTCGGATAATGATATCACTGTGCGAGAGTGCCTTATCATGGTGCAAAATCCACGAGTTTTCTGCCCAAAATTCTGGTCTCTTTCTTCGAATTGATTGACTCAAACGTTTTAGAAGCCCAAATAATACTTTTTGTTTACTGTCTCGCCTTCTGGAAAAAATGTATGATGCACTACACCGTTGTAATCCATGAAAACCCAGAGCATTGCCTTTTTTTCACTGAAAACGACGTGGATTTTTTGGGCTCCACTCATTTGATGAATGCCATACACTTGCATGTCGTACTTATAAAACCACGTCTCGTCTCCGGTAATGATCATTTTGATGAATGTGGGTACGGAATCTGACCTCAACGCGATCAAAATTGTAAAAAATCGCCAACACACATAGAGATAGACATACTCTTGGCTACGTAGCTTTTGCAAATGTCAAGCTATGGCTACACGGGGGTTATTCCGAACGAAAACTTTTTGATCAAGATAGTTTACTGTTCAATTTTTTAATGCCTTACAGGTTAACTCATTACTATTGTTAAAATAAAATGTCTTATAGGAATACCCTGTATTTTGTCTTTATTAGCTTTTAAAACTCACATACTTTTCAAAATTAAAACAGAAAATGTCGTTTAAATTCAAATGTCCTTTTAAAGTAAAAGTACAGTAAATGATTTAAAAAATAAAACATAGTGATAAAAATCTATAAATTTTAGTTCAAAAATTTGTTACTTTTGTTTATTGAAATGTAACTTTATGATAGAAAACAGAAATGGCAAGTTAACACCAGTATGCATCATTAACGTAAAAATCATTACTTTTTTTGTAAAACCAAGACAAGGCGAGATATAAAAACACACAAGAAAATGGGAAAGAAAAATAAGGAAACCAAATGTAAAGAAAATTCAATGAAATTAATGTTCCAAAAAACTGACTTACTTTTTATTCCTCCTCTCAAGCCAGTATTCTTTTTTATGAAGACAACCATGATAGGTTGTTGTATTTGGGCTAAACTACATAAATATTTATAAGAACTGAATATGAAAAATATCCTTCAATCAGTTAACTATATACGTTGTAGTGTCATGTTAAAACTAAATTTCTGAAAAATGTTATTTTGTTATTTTCAATTTACAACCATTTTGATAGCAAGCTAATGCTTAACGGGCTATTACATTTTCATAACTTTTCCTTTTAACTAAGCAAAGAAAATAAAGGCAAGAGAAAGCCTATTACACCCTCAAATTCTAAATAATGCAATTTTTATTTCATTTAAATAGTTAATTAGTCAAATATTTTATTACAAATTAACATTTAAAAGCATTTATTTCTTTCCTCCTTCTCGTTTTTAATTAAAATGCTATTATTTGCGTTTTTATTTTTTTGTTTTTTTGTTATTTAATTAATGGAAAGGGGGGAACTAACTCTTAATGGAAACGAATATTTCGCTACCACCACCACCACCACCACCACCTGCGCTTTGCCACTCACTATACCACTGCCGCCACTGTTGTGAAAACATCTGTTAATAGGCCTATTAAAACTCACGTTTACAACAGTCATTATGATTACAATGATTATATACAATAATGACAATTCGACAACAATAGCAACACTATAACACACATGCAAAGACAAAAACATGTCTAACATTAATACATACAAGATAATGATCATAAGATAACATTAAAGACAATCATAATAACAATGATAAGCATGATAATGACGATAATGGTGTTCGTGTGATGATAACACACATAACCAATAGTAGAAGGAAAAGTAGATATTTACGTTTCAGTTATAATTCTTATGTCGCTGGGCTCATTTTTTGTTTTTAATAATAAGCCACAACTCACGTACAACAATGGGACAAGACATAGTACTCAGACAACAGAAAGAACAGAAATACGTATTTATTGAACTATAGAAAGGGAGAGAGAAAGAAAAGAATGAAATAAACAAACGATTTTTGTAATTCGGTAAACCAAAAAGCATTTTGTATATCCAGTTTGTTAAAATCTTTATCACATATACATATACATACCACATATGCATATGTCTTTGCAAAAGAAAAAAAAAACTTTAAACACGCAATGTACAAGAACATATTTTAAATTATATTGTCAGTAAGTAGAGTTATAGATGAAATTGTTTAATTTCGTTTTATAAAATACACCAGTTGTGGATTCATCTTAACAGCGGTTGCAAATAAGTTCATGATATATTCAGTTTAAAATCACTTGTAGTCTACTTATAGGCAGACAGACGAGCTTCCCGTTTTTAATGAGAAACTTTTTTAAGTATTATTTATCGGGTGGGTCATTTTAAAGTTTTAGTTTAAAAATGCGATAAAACAAAAACGGTTTAAAATTTTGCCAAATTAATTTTTTTGTCGCGAAGTACAACGGTTCCGGTTAGAAATGAAATACTATTTCATTCATATGGTTGCGGCGGCTGGTCTCACAGTACCTCATTCAATCGGAGCAATTTTCGAGAAGATTTTCGTATTTCGGCAATGGCATCAGGAATGCAATGGCATCTTCAAATGCTCTGCTAACTTGTTTTAAACGGCGCCCCACAGAAAATAGACCACCGATGTCAAATTGCTTCTTGGCGGTCAACTGACATCACGATTTCGGCTAATTAAACGGCCACCAAACCAAACGTTTGACGCAATAAATCGATTGTGGCGTAAAATGAGTAGCAACGTGCACCATCCTGTGGAAACCAAACATCGTTCGGACACAAAAAAAAACAGTTACGACAGGTGTCCATTGGCCGTAATGGTTGCGCCGTTCGCATTTTCAAAGAAATATGGGCCAATGATGCCTCCACTCCACAAGCCGCACCAAACAGTCACTCGTTATGGGTGCACTGGCTTCTGTAAGCCCTTAAAAACCTTGCTTTTTAACGTACACACTAAAATGATTTTTTTCGGCAAAATTGACATAATCATCTAGTGAAGCAAAAACCAGGCGGATGGTCATGCGACTTCAAGTCTTGAGCCAATAGAAGTTTGTAAGGCGTCATACCGATAATTTTTTCCAAAATTATACGTAAACAGGTGCGTGAAATGCTCAATTCTTGAGAACGATGACGAGTTGATGTTGATGGATTCCCACGCACACTTAGCTTCAATTTTGACATTTTCAGTTCACGCTTGAAACCAGTTCTACTAACTCTAGCAATAGACTTTCGTATACCGGGCACTTTTGATCCTTTTCTGTGACCAACGCCATTTTCTTGCAGTTTCAGACCAACGTTGCTCAAGTGATTAATTTCGTTCAGTGGAGGTAATATACTGAATTTTGTAACGTATAAGCAAACATATTCGAAATGATTAAAAAATTGTTAAGTTCAGTTACCTGTCAAATCATATTCTAGTAAACAAAATTATTTTATATTTAAACGCAAAACAAATTGTTAAAGCCAAAAAGAGAAAAGTTAATATAATTTTTATTCTGCAATTACTTATTTTTAAGGTCTTGTTTGCTGCCTATCTTAGGTGTTGCGTCTGGTCTTTTAACTGTAACTGTCATAGTTCGACGTGAATCGCTCGCTTCCTTGAATGTGTGGAGGAATTTGTAGATCAGGCGGTGGATCGTCAAATTCTATGAATTCGAGCAAATAGTCACAATGTATGTTGGCAGTGAATGGTGGCTCCTATAAAATGCTATCGTTATCAAAGTTTACCTTGTTGACATAAATAGTGCAGTCAAAATTTATAGTGGGCTTTTTGTAAAACCTTAATAAATCGTTAACCATTGTGAAATTTAATATTAATGACCTTTTCAAAGTAATCGATGTGAATGACACCTATATAACTTTAGTCATCTTTGATGTATCTTTGTTCGAAGATTACTTAATAACGGCCATATTCAAACAAGTTAACAAAGCTTGATCGACCTTTGTTAAGCAAAATTCCTTATCTTTAACAATTTTAATGCAGGCAGCTACTTACTTAAAAAGTTACTTTAAAATAACACTTAAGTTATGAATAATTTAATACACAAATAAAAACAGCATGTTTTGGCGTCAAGGAATTTTTTTTAATTTTTAGTGAGATAGTGATTCCAGTTAAACCGCTAAAATTGTCAAAGAATGGCTGTTGCAACAGAAATTTTAGGTAAATTAGTGATCACCATAGAGCCCTAATTCCAATTCAATGGAGAATATTTGGACATTTGTAAAAAATGCCTGGAAAAATATAATTGGACTTCGTGGAACATGTCATAGCTACGGCAATGAATATAATATTAATGGGACCATATTCTCTAGGAAGTGTGTTAAAAATATAAGTTCATCTCTATTTAAACAAAAAGTGCAAAACTAAGTGCATGCGGATTCTTTTATATCATTGCCTCTCTCCCATTCCAATGTTTGAATATCATACTTTTTATTAATGTTTTTTTAAAGGACTTAGCAATGAATGAGTGTTTTGTTTATTTGATTTTTTGTTTTATTTGATTGAGTATTTAAGTTTTTATAGAAACTTTTCTGTTTAACTTCAAAACATGCATTTTTTTTGCACCCCACTGTATAGATATAAATTTTTGTACCCAATTTCTCATCCTCTGCATTACTTTTGCTCCTATTTCTTTTAAAACTAATTATTTTCTAATAAATTTCTTCATTTAAGTCCAATAAGAATATTTTTCCTTTAGTGATGTACATAAAATCATAACAAATACACAAAGCTCGTTATTCGGATAATGATTCCACTAATAAAATTATTTGTCTTAATTTTTTTTAGGATTTGAAGAATTTTCGCAATAAATATGTATAGAATTAAATCTATATCTATATATAAAAGAGGACTATAAAATCCGTTGTAATTGATATTCTCTGAAACGCGCCAACCGATTTTATATACGAAATGTGAATTCAATACCAAGGTTTTAATGTATAATGTTTAAGGTATATGCGGCTCTTGTAGGTCTATTGGTTTGCGATCTATTGACGTTAGAGTAAACTCCTTTGTATTGCAAAGTTTTACTTTGCGAAATTTGTTGCAGTATTTCAACTTCGTGTGAGTTAGATAATTACTTTTAAAGCTGTGTATATAAAAAGCATATGTAGAAAACATTTATTTAGTATGTGGCTTAACTATTGTTCAACTGAGCGGTGACACGCCCATATAAAATTTGTACTTATATGTCTATATTTTTAAAACTGTAGTAAGAGTCTCTTAAGTTGGCCCAAATAGCTTTGTGGTCAATACAAATCATCGGTCAAAAATTGGGCCGAATTGGATAGGAGAGAGTAGTACCTCCCATACAAAGTAAATATTATGTTTCGTATATTTGGTCTAGATATCTTAGTAGTTAATACACATCATCAGTCGAAATATGGGTGAAATTGAATAAGTGGGTGTGGCGTATCCTATACAAATTAAATATTAATTTTTTTATATCTAGATAACGATTAGAATGGAAGGTTCTGAATGTGGTCTAAATGACTTCTTGGAAAATACCAAGCATCATTTAAAAAGTGGGCGGAATCTGATAAGTGGGCATGGTACCTCAAATACAAATCAAATAATTAGTTTTATATATCTTAAGAATGGTTATAGGTGAAGTTTAAAAATTTGGTTTAAATAACTTGGCAGTCAATACAAACCATAATTTAAAATAAAGTATGGAATTTTGCATGTGTAGAGAACGGTAACAGTTAAAGCTTTCCTTATGTATCCACAGCAGTCTCAAAGCAGGTTCAGCACATAGGCTCCCAGCAACGTGGAAGCGATTATTTTAGTAAAATATAAAAAGGTAATGAAAACTGAAATAGATTTTTAAAATAATTTGATTTTGTATTAAATAAATAAAAATTAATCTTTTTTGGTTGGACTACTCGTATGTGTGGCATTCGTTATTTTGTATAGCTGACACAAAAAAGAAATCATGGTATTGCCAGCATGAAACTTTAAATTTAGTAAAGCAATCATTTACTAATATAGGGTTTTTGCTTATGTTTTTTTGACAAATGCTTGTTAAGCTTAAAGTGTGTGGTAAAAAAGGGGCACTACAAGTATACTTTTAGATTTTTTTTGCATATGACCGTTAGTCTTTAATCTCTGATGTGTTGTGATAGATTTATGTTACCTGAATGATCCACCAAAGACTTATATGCCCGTCCTTTTTCTTATCCAACTATTAAAATCTAATATGTACTCGTGATTGGGATGTCTACCTCGGCAACTTTTATGCTTTGTTCTAGCTGCGTTCTATTTCTTTTATCTACAGTTTCCATAGTTGGGCGATTTGTTGCTTGACCTGAACTTTGGGCAGCATTTTTACTTCTACGATCACTACAAAATTAGAACAAACATTTTTTAATCACTGTAAGCCTTTCTTTAATTTCGAAAACGTTTTTTTTTACAAACGATACAAACTATTTTTATATATTCAGCACACTTTGTCTGTTCAAAATTCTATAGTAGTCCAGCTATACATGCTGACTAAGTATTAACTGGAGCGGTGTTTCATTGCAATTTATTACGCCGGATATGCAAAATATCACGACGGTTGTATTATTTTAACGCTTTAATATTAAATAATCCATGAAAAGGGTTTTATGGTCGGTCTTAATTTTAAATCGGCATTTTCAAAACGTGCAACATTTTGTTCTATTGTTACTATTTTTATATTTATTTTTATTTGAGGTAGAAGAACTACGCATTCATTTCCTTTTTGTCTACAGAACTTTGCTACCAAAAATGAATAAATAAATTAAAAGAACAAAAAAAAAAGAAAGTAACGCATGAATATCCTTTAAGTTAACAAAATACATATACATATGTATACATACCCATACACATACTCATACATATACATATTTACAATTTTAGTATTCCAAAACCAACAAAACGAAATAAAATACTGGCATAGAAAAAATCCATTCTAACTCTCAATGCATTTAATGTTTTATTTTGTAATTCTTAACGCGTTTTTTGATTCTTATTTTTTTGTGATTGTTGTTGTTGTTTTCCATTTCTGGTGGCAGTTGTTCAGTGTATGTCCTAAACGACAGATATTTTAGTTAAAGAGGAGCGGGTACCACTCCCTTCTTGGTGTTGGTTTAACATTCTTTGTGTACTGCTGCACCCCAACCATACATCTTAAGAATCTGTTTTTTTCTTTCTTTCAGTTATTCATTCATATTTGATCAACTCATACACACACGCATATATACATACCATATACAATACCTTTGCAAATACTATTCATGCATTTTGTTTTTGTAATCATCCTTATACAATACACACACGTGTTTAGTTATATTTGTCATTGTGGCTGTGCGTGTTTGTTAAAATATTTCACACTTTTGTGTCCTCCTTTGAATGCATGAGAGTGTGTATGAATGTTTGCTATGGTAGGTTTAGTTGTTGTTTTTATTAGTGTTTGTATTTATCAGTATGTGTATATATGTGTGTATGTCTGCAATAGTAACGACATTGACATAAAATTCTTTCTCGTTTATTTTCCATATTTTTTCCCATTTTTTCTGCTTTTCTTTTCATAAAATAAAAACAAAATACGTACGCAATGGTATTTTACATTTTTTGGTATTTTCGTGTAAATTTTTTGTAATTTTTACGGTTCTCTTATTTTTTACATGACACGAGGGTAAGCTGAGAAATATATACATGTTTTTCATTAAACTCTTTATCAGGAATATAATGTTACAACTTAAAATTTTACAATTTTACAACTATTACTGCTCAAATGTTTTCTAAAGACCCAGATCCATAAACTTATTCTTGCTAAACCGGCGAATGAACTGATTTCAATTCCCCGATACTAATGTGAATATTTCTCCAGTTAGGCGAGCCCTATAGAAGTAGTACTGCTTGTTATTATGCAGATTGCTTGGCTTCAGAGAGCGCTGAATATGTACTTGCTACGAGTCTGACAATACTTGTGTCATCATATTTTGTCACAAAATAAAGTATATTATCTCCACTGAACGAAATGGATCGATTTACGCTTGAGCAACGTTGGGATTTATTGGAAATTTATTTCCAAAACGAAGACAATTGATCAGAAATTGCAAATAAAAATAAAAAATAAAAAATAAATTAAAAAATTATTTTTTCGTATGGAGCTCATTTTCATCTTGGTGGGTACTTTAGTAAGCAAAATTTTTGTATTTGGGGCTCAGAAAACCTAAACGTAGTCTTACAGAAACCAATTTACCCATTACGAGTGACTGACCATATTTCTGTGAAAATGAGGACGGCGCAACCATTACGGTCAATGGAGATACCTATTGCACCATGATAGGCGATTTTTTTGTGCCCGCTCTTTATGGCATTGATGTGAACGATGTTTGGTTTCAACAAGATAGTGCAACTTGCCACTCATCTCATGCCAAAATCGATTTATTGCGTCAAACGTTTGATGGCCGTTTAATTAGCCGAAATGGTGATGTCAGTTGGCCGTCAAGAAGGTGAGATTTGACACCCATGGACTATTTTCTGTGGGGCGAAGTTAAAGACAAGTGTTATGCCGACATATCATTGACAATTGAGCATTTGAAGGCCAACATTCGTGATGCCATTGCCGAAATACGACCCCATACACGAAAAAGTTCGCGAAAGGTGGTCCGATCGAATAGGGTACTGTGAAGCCAGCCGTAGCAGCCATGTGAAAGAAATAATATTTCATTTTCAACCGGAACCATTGTACTTAACAACAGAAAAATTAATTTGGCAAAATTTTAAACGTTTTTGTTTAATTGCATTTATAAATTTAAACTCTTAAATTTCCCACCCTATAGTATTCAGGATTAATAACATTATTCTGTCATCGCACGAATTTGCTTAAAATATTTTTCTTTAATCAGCAGATTGAAAAAGCGACACAAGTATAGAATATTTGTAGCACTAAAGAAATGTTCAGTTCGGTGAATCTGTTATGATTGTCTAGTGCAGAAAAATATGAGATCAGAAGTGTCAAGTATTTAACCTGATCTTGGGACTGTTGTTTTTTACTTTCGGAGGCTGGAATAGGTCCTTGGTAACCTAAGTCTTTGTGTTTTGAGCCACTTTGGTAGGTAAGTGATACCTTTTTCTGAATAGTTTGGAGTCAAAATATTAAGATGAAATTCTGACCCTTAGGTCTTTGCCTTATGATTGAACATAACTGAGATTCCCTGCACAAGAAGGCTATATTACAGCCAGACAATGTAGATCTAAATTGCAGCTCGGATGTCTTTTATACAGGGTCGATAGAACTTCCGAAGGGATTAACTGTCAAACGTAATGTCATACTTCGCTTACTTTTTGACACTACTGATCAGTATGCTCTGTCAAATCGTCATGAAAGGTTTTCCGCTTAAATAACGTTAGCAAATCATGCATATTTGCTTTGAGAAAACTTTTAGGATAATGGATTATTAAAATAAAATAAAAATCACTCTTATATATGGTCCGCCAAATAAATTTTTTTTTTTGAAAATGCTATAAAAAAAAACTACTTAATATTTTCTCAAATTTCTTTTTTTATTTGATAGTACAATCCTTCCGGTTAATAATGAAAAATAATTTCATTCAAATGGCTGCCTCGGCTGGCCATGCAGTTGCCTACACGATCGGTCCATCGGTGCAGCTGTATTTCACCAATGACTTTACGAATATTATCCTTTAAAGCGTCAATGTTTTTGGCTTGTTGGCGTAACACTTATCTTTGACGACACCCCGCAAGTGATATTCCAACGGTGTCAAATCGCAACTCCGAGGTGGCCGAACGACATCAGCTCTGCGGCTAATAATGCGATCTTTAAAAACAGGGCGCAAAACATCGAGTGTGGCTTCGGCTGTGTGGCACGTAGCGCCGTCCTGTTGAAACCAAATGTTGATAATATCCTCTTCTTCAATTTTTGTGAACATAAAAGCGTTCAACATGGCCCGATAACGATCACCACTCGTTGCTCATTTTCGAAGAAAAATGGCTCAATTATGCCTCTGGACCAAAATCCGCACCGTGCGGGTTTTCTGTGCCACAAATGCGACAATTTTTCTTGATTACATACCCGCCAAGATCAAAATGAGCTTCATCTGAAAAGATGATTTTTTTGGCAAAATCGGCATCTTCTGTAAGTCGATCACAGGCCCACTTAGCGAAGCGTATACACAACCATATTCGTTAAACGAAAGGATAAAACTAATTATCTGTCAAATCAGACATGAGCTAAGTGTTACCATTCACGAAATAAGCACTAGTTGAAAAAAAAAACGTTAGATGGCGGACCCGATATTATGATTTTGCTAAAAAAAAAATGTTCAATTGTCTTAGCTCTAGCCAAGTAACTGCCTACCAAAACATAGTAAATTATTCTGATTTCTAGATCAAGTGTGTACTATTCCATATTAAGTTTGGTACTTTTGTACGAATATCAGTGTGGTATTATGGGTGATAAACTTAATAAACTGAAAAGTCCCGGGCATAACAAAGAAAACGATTTTTTTTGTTCTAAATTAGCTTTATTCATCAACCTAATCTCTATCAAGAGCAATGCAATCATTCCGTCGCCACTTTAATATTTCAATACCACTTATGTAGAACGATTTATATTTTGCTTCAAATTAGGCCTCAATTTCAGCGATAATCTCTTAATTCGTGCGAAACTTCTTACCGGCGAGCATTTCTAAGTCTTATTCATGAAGTTTTGTCATTGTTTTGATTGACTTGGTTTTGGTCAAAAGTAAGCAAACACGGCACCCATTTTGAACAGAGCTTTCTCATAGTTAAATGCTCATGCAATATAAAGCCAACATATTCTTTTGATATTTTCACGATATCACATAACTCACGCATTTTCACTTCAATCATTAAAAAAGATTTTTTGGATATTTTTTTTAATGTTTTCTGGTGTTACAGCCTCATTTGGACGTCCCCTGCATTCTGTATCATCGGTGTCTCCATAACCACGTGTAAAGTCAGCAAACCAAAGCCTTATTGTTGTTTCTGACAGAGGAGATACCTTATAACACTCTTCAAGCCATTGCTTTGCTCGAACGGTATTTTTTCCCATCGAAAAGCAGTGTCCATTGTTTTGCAAATAACAAAAGTAGCGTCACTCTTAGCACAATAACTTACAAACAAATTAATAGAATATCATAAAAAGTCTGTGTTAGGCCCAGGACTTTTCAACACTCGTGTTAAAATTAAATGACAATCTGTCAAATTTTATCAAATATTCTCCAAAGAATTCTGATCAGCAGGGAAACCAGAAATATTTATGCAATTTTAGATTAGTCGGATGTACTATATTTATTAATTTTATGAATTTTGGCATCGATTTGTTAGTGCATATTTTGCGCTTTAAAGCATTTTTCCATATTTCAGATTGAAGAGCACATCTTCGACATTTTGTCTTATTTAAAGAGCATATTCAACCTTTTTAGGGCATATCTTGATTTTTTGTGCTGCAAAATATTTGTACATCGAAAAGAAAATGTTCGTTGCCGCACGAAACAATTATAGCTCGTTGGGACTTGCAGCCATCAATTACTACGCTTACAAATTTAAAAAGATCTCAGAAATTCTTAGCGCATTAAGTAGTCCGGAATCTCAATACATTAAAATGACAATAGATGAACTAAAAATCGTAAATACAAAAAGTGAATTGACTTTTGGTGCTGCAAACTACGGTTTCATTGAAAAGTTACTTAAAATCCTGCCAACTAATGGCCTCACATTAGTTGAGACGATTTTGAGTATAGCCAAGATGCGGAATTGTAATTTAATAACTTAATATTAAAATATGGCTCTCAGAAAGAATCGTTCTTTACGAACGAATTCAATTCGAGCACTCTTCCTACTCTGTGTAAAACTAACCCAAAACATATTATATCAAAAAACGAAAATATATACAAAAGATCTTAGCGCATCTTATATATAAAATATGATTTTAAAGAATTGTTATCCTTTAAATATGCACCCATTACATCAGCAGGCATTGACATTTTTAATGTACAAAAGTTTGCTCAGATGTTTGCTCAGTTAACGCTTTACAGTTGAAAATTTAAGTGAATACATTAAAGTCCATACCAATAAAAAAATTCTGCTTTAGTTTACCAAAAATTATAATTCAGAAACCTTTTTTCTATTAAAAAATAAAAAAAAAATGTTTTTAGAGCATATTTTTAAATTTTTAGGGCATATTTTGGGATTTTTACTGCATATTTTATGCATATAAAAACTTAAACAAATATAATCCCAAATTTCTTTCCTACAAAAAAAAAAAAAAAAAAAAAAAAAATACATTTAACTGATATTATGTAACATCACTCGTATGTTGCATATTCCATATGCCATTTGTTTTATATTCGTTTATATTATTTCTATAAAATTTTCTTCTACATACACGTTTTTCATATTTTCATTAAATTTTTTTTCTCTCATCATTTTATTTATTGTTGGTTTCTTTTTCAGTTCCAGGTTTAAAATCCATTTTTCAAAAATTCTTTAAATTTTTTTCTGTTTGCTACTCCCTGCGTTAATGCAATATTAAGTGAATGCGTGCGTGTAAGGTTTTTGAAGAAAAAAAAAAAAAAAAACGAGACTTAAAACCAAAATTGTATTTATTTTAGTGGACATGTGTGTATGGCAAAGTATATACTTTAAAAGGTGAATTATGAGCCATAAAATTATATGTGGATCTGCGCTGAATATTGCAGTACGTAGGGAATAATTAACTGTTGGTAATGTCTACCAGCCACACCCATTTCTAAAACAATTTCATTTATTATAAAACTTATTGCATGACAGATTCAATTTAATGTTTTCTAAGTAAAATAAATGACTTGTGTGTTTTTATAATTTATGAAAAAAAAAAAAAATTAGAATCTGGCGTTCGCTAGTTCGAAGGGTTGTTGGTTAACTGCATTTCTCTTCAGCGGCTTGGTTTTCAACAAATAATTATGATGAAAAGTTTTTTTGAGGTCTAATATAAGGCAAATATTATAATTAAGAAGGTGCTGGATTCGCACAGAAGATAGACTAACCTGTTTTTCGATTCAAAATAATAAAAAGAATTACTTCAAACGACATTTTTTGTTTGATTAATTGATTTTTTGATTTTGATGCGCTGAATTAAAAACCGTTTTCAGTTTTTTTCCATTGGGCTTAAATTTTTTTTATGGGCGTGGCAAATTTTTCTCCAAATGATTAGGAACAAAGTTTCCTATAAATCACCTGAATTAACTTTATTTTTTTTGTATTTTCAACAGTTTCGGAGTTATTCATAATTTATCCGCGAAAAAAAAATTCGCGCAAAATTTGAGAACTTTTTTTTTTCAAAAAGTCATAAAAATTTTTTCGAAACGTACGTTTTACATGTTA
Source organism: Wohlfahrtia magnifica (assembly GCA_023159175.1). NCBI lineage: Eukaryota > Metazoa > Arthropoda > Insecta > Diptera > Sarcophagidae > Wohlfahrtia > Wohlfahrtia magnifica. The sequence goes on along the minus strand of JAKWBJ010000222.1, from coordinate 5,762,573 downwards.
AGCGTTTAAATTAAAGCTTTAAATGTTGAGAATTAAATAAGCTATAAACCATAAATATCGATTGGCTATTACTGATTTTATTTACAATTAAGATGGTTCTCTGACCATCCTGCGTAGAATGGGCGGACGTCCCGATAAATTTCAGAACCCTTTGACGAATAATTTTGCCGCCCAACATGCCTCCAACCTTATCACATAGATATGAAGCGGTGTTAAATCAATCAAAGCCTTCAAGGCCCCTGTTGGTTAAGTTTCCATTGCCACAGTTATATAGATGCAGGCGAGTCTCTGTACCCTGCCTAATTTATTCCTAGTGGTAGCTTCTAACTATTTGGCTCATTATAAGTTATGCAGCGAAATTTGGTGAAGAGGAAGCTACCACTATGAATAAGTTAAGCATCGACTTTATTCAAAAGAATTTATTTTCATTTTTATACTTTGATTTGTAACGCTTACTTAAAAGACCCATGGTGTTCCAATAAGACGTTTTATTTTAAATTAACCGCTATTTTAACAGTTGCAATGAATCAACCTATAACTATTTGACAGTTGACAACTAAGAACTTCCACATTAATAAAAATAAAACAATATACGCTTTAACAATGCATTTAAATTATCAAATTCACTACAGAAATGGTGAAAATTTGGCTCATCGGGACATCGCGGTTCTTTGGTAATGGAAATATTTAAACTTTTGAGACAAGTTAGAAATGGAAAAGACTGAACTAACACGTTGCTAAAGATCCTACGATTTGGGCATTCCTCAAACAACGTTACACGATATTATATCTTAAAGCTCTTAAAGTTCAGTTAACACAAGAATCCGGATTTTCAGCGGAAAATTACCTGAAATGATTTTAACACATTTTAATCACGCTGTTTCATTTGTGGCTCAGAAAACCCAAAAAGTATTTTTGAAAAGCCTCTTCGTCCTCAAAGTGTGACTGTCTCATAAAGTTTTTGTTTTGGCGGAATCATTGAATCTTAGTTTTTCGACGATGAGACTGGAGCAATGGATTGCGCTATCAAACAATGATTAATAATTTTGTATGGCCAGAAGTGCAAGTAACAATATCATCGGCCTTTTACACGAAAGGTTTCCAGACTGTCTGTGATCTCAAAGAGGCGATCACAATTAACCAACGAGATCTTGTGATGTAACACCTTTAGACTTTTTGTTTTAAGGTTAAGTGAAAGACACAGTCTATGCCAAAAACTCACAACTAGAACAAGACCTTAAAGATGGAATTCTTGAAGTTAAAGACGACATATAGCCGTAAATGGGCGAATTAAGGGTGGAAGATATCATGAAAAAAATGGTCGTGTAGGCGTTTCACTTAAAAATACTCATTTTTTACATATAAAAATGGCAAACTCTTAATGGTAGACCCTGTATTTTAGGCCGTTTAATATTTTTAAACCATAGCTTCATTTCTTTGGAATTAAAGATCAAGCAAAAACTAATTTAGGATATTACTTATACTCAAGAGACTGATAGTTTAAAAATAAATTTTCTTCCTTTGTGTGACAGTGTAAAATGTCTTAAAAGTTTTCTTTTCAGTAACTTGTATTTGATTAATTTGTTAAAGAATCATTAACTGATATCCTTTTAACAAATTTTCTATACAAATACTCATCAAACTTTGTTCTTACTTGAAACACGAGTGTTAAGCAAACACTTGATAATTTGTTTCAAATTGCCAAGAAGTATTAATCATGTATTAGTGGCTTGAAAATAAAGGTCTCATTGGAATTGTTGAGGAAATATTGTATAGTAAAATATTTTTAGTGTAAATTTTCTCTTGGACAAGAGAAATAATGAAAATATATAGAATTCCCTTCAGGGTTTTAACAATTATGGGTTACGCTTGACCAACATCATAATGAAAAAAAAGCCTTTAAAAAGAATGACCATGAAATGAGACCGAAAAAATAAATAAAAAGCAAAGAGAGTTTATATGTATGTATGAATGAATATACCTTTAATATAAAAACCACTTAAGTTGTCAACACTGTTAAAGATAGTGTGTTTGTTTCGTTTCGTTCAAATACAAATTCCAACTTTTGCAAACACTTCAGGACACACGCAGAACACGTGTATTCGAAGACTGTATTAAGGCATTTACGGCTTAACATTGGGATGTTCGTGTTTGTGTTCAGAATGAATCTCCTTTTTTGGTATTTTTATCGTTGTAACTCTACTGCTACAGATAAAGGATTCCAATGGCTGACAGCCGACCTTAAAAAAGTGCTTTGAAGTGCAAACAATTTGCTTACGTGCCTAAAATTGTCAAATGGTCAAAAACTGTCAACACTTTTTTTGTTTTTTTTTTATCTTTTGCCATATTTCGGTCAAAAGTACTGAATTTTTCTTTTTCGTTGTTGGTTGGTAACAAATAAAAATGCGAAAACCTGTAAAAAATACAAAAACAGGTAGGAAAAGGTAAAAAATTACCTTTTTATCCAGTTCGTTGTAAACCAAAACAAAAACAAAAATCTCTTTAAAATGGCAGCAGTAGTTAAATTATACCATAACTTGAAAAAAATAAACATTTTCGTGGTCAACCTGATTACCTTTATATTTATGGTTCAACTCGATGCTGGTAGGGTCATGATTTTTTTTTCGTTTTCACCTTTTCTTTCTGCTCAGGTAAATTAGTTTTGTTGGCCTATAAATTAAAAGGACTTTTTTCCTGTAATTTAAGGGTAATTTTTTGTGTCTTCGTTTATTTATTACAATAAAATAAAAATCTTTAAGACTTGAAAACAAGAGAATGTTAATCAAGTATAACTTAAGAAGACTTAAAGCGATTTAAAATAAGAAGTGTAAATAATTAGAGATGTAGTTATAAGTCACTAGCTCTATTCACCCGTCGTTGTCCGCTAACCGTTGTATAAAACGTTAATGCGATAATCTTATTCGCTTCTTTATTTTGCAATTTAGAGAAGCATTTTCAGCAGGAGTTGTGTTGGAATTAATTGTTTGCTGTTTAATTATCAAGTTGCGTATTACGATCAAAAAGTAACTTTATAGGAAGAGTAGGCGACGAGTAGGCACCTTTCATAAAAAATAGCATATATTGTTACGTTGTAACCTTTTCAAAACGTTTGAGTTCTTTTAGATTGCGTTAAATAAAATAAATGACACGAATTTATTGTTTTATTTAGTTCCTTATATCAATTTAACTTTGTACGGTGTCCAATTATACGGTGCGACAAAAAAAAAAAAATACCTGACAAGTGATACTATTTTTCCAACAGGCACCGCCGAACAGAACTACAATCTGTTTTTGAAATTTTCGAAACATCTCCAAAATCTCAAGTTACGGGTAAAACACTGGCTTTTCGGACCTTCATGGACTTATAAGCTAATAACTTAGCTGAATATTACTCGATTTTAAGTTTATTTTCGGATTTGGAAAGAAGAGAAACAGACCTGACATATATATGCCGTTTGAGTAGCCTTAAAGAATCTTTATGTATTTCTCAAGCAAACACATTTTTCATCCAGTTTTTTTTTCACATTTTTCAACTCTTTGCACGGCTTTACTGTATGACTGCTAAATGACAGGCATTGAATTGGTAGCACTGTTCAAATAAATTCAGCATTCACAAGGTAATCGCAGCCTTGACACAAACTAATAGAATAACTTCCACTTTAGCTCTAAGTGTACAAATGTTGGCATATCTTTTTCGGCATTTTCATTTTCGTAACAATATTTCCAAGAGACGTCAAAAGTCGTCTTAGAATTTTCTGTATAAAGGCAGAATGGATAGGATCAGAACAGAAAGGAATTTATCACGAATTTTTTATTTTTTTATGTGCCACTGTGGTAAGTCTACAGCGATATCATCTCATAACATTGCTAGCAACTGGTTATGAATATTACTACTATTGAAAACTTCTCAAATGTATTAGACGCTTGGAACCGGCGTTAAACTGTAGGTAATTTTCATGTAATATTCCAGCTGATTTGCCTTTAACCCTTCTGCATCCTTTGGATATGTGCCCTTCCTATGATCCTTTGGATCAATATGACCCAACAATGGGGAAGGAAAAAATTAAATTTTATTATTTTCTTTCAAAAGCATAATTTTCGTCCCTATAATGGATAAATTCAAGTTTAACATTCATATCTTATAATAAAAGTTAAAAATTTTGCGTCTGAAAACCAAAGTTGGGTCAAGTTGACCCAAGAGGCAGAAAGGTGAAAGCATTGGATATACCCCAATCTTTTAAGACTCGTATTCCATGAGTGTTTTCATTTAAATAAAGAGTTACTTGTGGCACGTTTGTCAAATTTTTTATTGTCAAACACTATGTGACGTCTTTTTATACGATAACATTCATAAAAAACCCAAACTTTTTTCATAAAAGACCCAAATTTAAGACATGCCAATAATTTCTTATTTTTGAAAACATTTATTTTACAGCAAAAAAATCTGGTGAAGATCTTTTTGCTATTATCGTTGTAGTACGGGTCTATTTTAAAAGTTGTGACGTCTGAAAGTCCTTAAGAGGTACAGTAACGGGATGTGTAAAAAAACATATTAAGATTTGTTGCTTGAATTTTCAAATGCAAAAAGATTTAAACTTTTTTACTACTTTTAAAACATTTAGTTTTTTAGTTAGTTTGTAATGTGCCATAAATGACTGTGGTATGTGCAGTATGTGGTAAAAATAAGTTGTCAAATCAAACCTTGGTTTTTAAAGTAGTAAAATTGCTTATATAAGCACGACAAACACACAGAAAAAATGAGTATTAAAAACTTCCTATTTTTAGCATAGGGTTCTTGGTACTGATGATTCTATGATAAGGCTTAAATATTCTTGCGGTATGATGTTTATATGTATGTCATAACCCTAGCGAATAGCTTTCATGCAAGTGTACTCTACCCACATTAAAGTCATTAAAAACTGCCCTATTGATTTAGGGATGCCTATCGGCGTGTGGTGAAGGTAGTATAGTTTCTTTTATTTTCAAGGGGAGTAAGCTGTCTTTTTAAAAAAGTAAGCTGTCTTTTTAAAAATTATAGAGGCGACTGTAGTAGCAGAAGGTAGACGATTAATAAGGAAAAACTTCAACCTGTACAGGACAATGCACCAATCAACACTGAAAAAAATAACGAAAGATCATTTGAGAAGAGAAAATATAAATGCTGTAAAGTTGACTCCACAGAGCACATATCTGTCTGCCATAAAAAATGCTTTGGGAAGTTTAAAAGTTCAAATTTTTAGGGATAGGGCTCAAAAACTATGAGATATAAAAGATTGTATCTTTTGAGATTCGATAATTTTTTGTCTGATAAGTGTCTTAAGTTCGTGGACTTCGTAAAACACAGACTGGGCAAAGTGGTCACTAGGAAGATCGGACGGTTGTTATTCGACCGATTTTAACCAGTTTTTTTGGTTTTGTCGAATACGGTTTTTTCAAAATCATTATTTTTCGAATACCGTTTATTTAACACGAATAACCGGTTAATATAAATAACTATAATTTTTGTTGCAAATATGCTGCTCATCGTTTAACTATTTGTATACATTTAGATATTATTTTTGTATATATGATAACCTTGAGCGTCTCAACGTCAAAGAACGTGAAAACCAAGGTATATCGAAGAAGATATGCGCACTTGAGCAAAAATAACTTGTTCTCATCTTCTTTAAATAAATATTGATTTTTATATATGGAGAATGGTCAATTAGGCTCATTGAAAACGACACACAAGTGAAGTTTTTCACAACGTAAATACACATAACCTGTCGCTAGTAATTTAGTGAGGTATTATCGCTGTTGAAAATTGTCAGATGGTGTGGCCTGGGATTGAACCGACGACTTCTTGGTTGGAACGTGGGTTTCTTACCTAACATACCACAGTCACACACACACACACTATTAAATACTTGGTGCATGAATTTACATACAGTGCTGTCCGAAACTTAAGCAACTTTTCTTGTCGAAACAATTAAGGACTCGTATATTTCTAATAGATTATTTCAAAGTAACAACAAAAACGAGATTAGCTCCTTGAATAGCTGTTCGAAACTTAAGCAACATTCAGTACTTTGTGTAATAAACTTTGTTTTTTATGGCCTACGTACACCGTTTTGGCATAATTTTTATGAGATTTGTTAGAATTATTGTCAGTGTTGATTGCCATTTTAATTTTAAGCTCTCCATCAGCTCCTGCTTATTTTTAAAACGACGTGGTCCAGTTCTGCGTAGCAAGAATTAGGAACAATTTTGTTTAAATAAAAAAACACTTAACCGATTATTTAAATCGTTACGGTTTTTTAAAATCGCCACTTTTCGAATTATTCGAAAACCGGTTTTTGAAAAAAGTCGAATAGTTGATCTCCCTAGTGGTCACTCAAACCTTTGGGTATTGCGGATATTAATTTATTGACAACTTACTTTTTCAACATGAATTTCGATTGTATAGTTTAGTTTCTTTTTCAAAACAAAAATAAAAAACTACGAAAAGTAAGAAAAAAAGTTTTAACACAACAATAAAATTTACTGTGCACCATTACTGAAGCATTGGTCTTGACAACTTATTTTTTTCATCCACTGTATATTGCCGGACAACGCCGGATAGGAAGGCTAGTGAATTAATAATATGAAAACCATAAATTTCTATTTTATCAATTTGTACAAAAAATGTATTTTAATCATTTCTTCAGTTAAGTGTAATTTTTTTACTCCCTCTTTAAGATTATTTTTTTCCGTTCATTGAATATTTTTAAATAAATACTTTTTATTTATTTATCACAACATAAAAAGGTCATGATTATTTCATTTCATTTTTATTTATTATTATTAAAAAAGCATTCAATTCGATTTGATTTCTGATTGCGAATTTTCGTGTCCGCTCAAGAGAAGTTTATCAAAAATCGATTTTAAATTTCTATTTTAACAGAAAAACAAAAATTCATTTCATTTCATTCATAATGTATATGCGAAAGCAGATTTGTTTGTGAGTGTGTTTGTGTGTGTGTGTGTGTGTGTGGGTGTATTGATATTGACTTTTATGGACAAAGTTTTCAATTGAATTTCAATTTAAAAATATTTTATAGTCATTTATTGTGAGTGTTGTCGCTTTGCTTGGTATTGATTGGCAAATAGGACAGTTGTTAAGACCGTCGTCTCTAGGACTCCCACGTTAAAGGCTGGTTTGGCTGCTTGAATGTTGGCTGGCCAGCCAAAGTGACTGGATGCTGCATATATATTGTATTCAATCAACGCGACGACGACAACTACAATAACATTTTTATACGCTGATAGCACAAAATTTAAAAATAAAATATTTATTTAAATGGAAAACAGCTAAACAATAAATGAATATTTTTTTCTCGTCTCCCCCTTCCTGTATACCAGAATCCCCATCATAAACATATTGACTATGGTAATGACCGAGCTTTTTACTAAAACTCGTTTGCAACGATGAAAATACGGTTATATTTTTAAAATACCGTAGCTGGAACAACCTTCATGTCTATCCACCATGCCTGGTCATAATTTAAAAATTCTGTTTTCCGTTTATTTACTCGCCTTCCCCTTCCTTCGGTGCTATTGTTGTTGCTGCTGCCATTGGTTGGTCTCGTTAATATTCGAACTAGAGCAACATTATACTTGGCAATCAACAATTTATTTTCGCTTTATTTATTTTTTTATATTTTTGTAATTTTTCTCCCTTCATTCATGTCATTCATATTTATATTTAAACTTTTATTTGCTTTTCTTTTTCCTTTTTTGTTATTTTATTTTACCTTAAAATAATAATGGCCAGATGCTATGAATGGTGTGGTACTACGTGGACTATTGATTTGATAGCTTCATAGTGACAACAAAAAAGTAGGCTTTAAAGAATGCGCTTATTTTTTTGTTTATTCGAGATGTTGGCTTTCGAATATTTAACCCTTGTCTAGTGGAATAGTTGCAATTGTGCTTTTATAAATAGTATATACTTCCCTTTCGCGTTTTTGGGAGCCTTTGTGTTATACCTGCCTTTATACTGATGTGGATAGATAAAGAAATCATCAACTGCTACCGTTCTCTACCCATGTAAAATATATTATTTTAAATGATGGTTATTTTTGACCGCCAAGTTATCTAAAACAAAACTTTAACTCTAACCATTCTCAAGTGTACAAAAATTATTATTTAATTTGTATGGGAGGTATCATGCCCACTTAACCGATTCCGCCCACTTTTTAACTGCTGGTTTGTATTATCTAAGATGTCATTCAGACCAAATTCAAAGCTTTCCATTCTAATCATTATATAGATATACAAAAATCGATATGTAATTATGTACGGGAGATGCCACATCCCCTTATTCAATTCGGCACAATTTTTACTGATGATTTGTATTGACCACAAAGTCATATAGACCGAATTTAGAGACTTTTAAAGATATACACATACAAATAAAAACTAATTTTATAGCATGGCACACACCAAATGAAAGCTTTCTGCATATGCTTTCACATACACAATTTTAAAAATATTCTCTAACTCACACAAAGATTAAATGCTGTAGCAAATTTCGTTTTCAAGTAAAACTTATGCAATACAAAGGTGTTCACTGTAACGTTAATAACTCGCGAACCAATGGAACTACAATACCGCATATACATAGAAACCTTGGTATTGAATTCACTTTTCGGTAGGCGCACTTCAGAGAACATCAATTACAACGGATTTTATAGTTCTTATTTTATAGTTCTTCTTTTATAGTTCTTCTTCTATGTTGTATATATATATGTAGATATACTTGTAATGTTCAAAATCTTTACAGCCACTGTACAACACACCTACAATTATTATAAAGTTTACATAACCGCTACCAAGTAAATGCGATGAATGGGACAAAGGTGCTTCAAAAGGGCAACAAAAAAATTACATCGCGTTCAGCTCATTGATTGAGAGAAGCCCCCTTTGTTCCAATTAGTACGTTTCTAGAATTATATATCGGGTGTATTTTTAAAGATTCATAACTTTTAGTTGGCAGCATTGTTTAATTTGAGAACCGATTTAACGGCTGATCATTGCGTTTTGATTAGTTTGGTTTGACATTTCATTTGGAAAGACTTACGCTAGAGCGACGCTTGCAAATTGTTGAAATTTTCATCAAACAGCAAAATTCAAAATATTGTTCTCCCATGAAGCCCATTTTTGTTTGAATGTGTACCTAAATAAGCATAATTGTTGCATTTTGAGTGATGAAAATCCACAATTTTTTTTGAAATACTGTTTAATGTGCTTTGTGGGCTGGCGGAGTCATTGATCCATATGTTTTCAAAAATGATGATGATCATAATGTTAGTGCCAATGGTGAATAGTATAGCGATATGATTATACCATGTGGTTCCAACAGGACAGAACCACACGCTACAATTTATTTACTCAAGGAAACTTTTGATGAAAGAGTTTTTTCACGTAATGGTTCTATTGATCCAAGATCGTGCGACTTAACCCCATTGGATTATTTTCTTTGGGGTTTATGTAAAGTCACTTGTCTACGTCGATAAACCAAAGGCAATTAGACACCTGGAAAGTTTGCGAAAAGTTTGTGAAAATTGCGCCTTGTACGCGCCAGCTGTGACAGCCGCATATTTAAACATTAATGTCATAATATTTTCTATCCAACAAAGCCCTTTTCGTTGATATTAAAAATATACTTCGTTGTTTTATTATAAAGTAAACTTGTAAAAAAAAGTAACACCCGTTGTATCAGGTATATGTACTTATATACTTAGATCGTCCTTTAAAATAATTATTCCTCTAACGTAGGGTTAAAATTGAAAAAAAAATTATATTTTTATTTACCAAAGTTAAATGTTCCTGATAAGAAAAATTAATGTCCTTTCACACCTGTATGAAATCAAAAGGATACTTAAAGAAATATTAAATTATATCTTAGAATAAAAAATGTTTAATGTCACTCATAAATAGAAAACGTTTTCAATAATTTACAAACTTTTACAATAGCAAGTGTCCATATAGAAATATGCTCTAAAGGCTAGAATCACTGGCTGAAATGAATGCAAATTAATGTTTGTTTTTGTACCGATATTGTTATAAGCGGGACTGCTTATTTTACTTTTTAATAGCTTTGTTCTAAACTTTTATTATGTTCGTTTGAATGGTTAAAATTAAGAAAAAACCAAGAGTCTGTTTTTATCACAAAGACACGTTTATGATAAACAAAAAAAATTCTTAAATTTTGCGTCACTATCATGTGCTTATTCACTTATCTTGATAATCATTATTCTTCAATAGATTTTTAGATTATTGGGTCTACTGTTTCTGTTATGTTTGAATGACTTAATTTTATGCACGAAGTAAGTCTATAAGCTGGTATACAAATTTCACAAGTTAAAAAACAGAATTTTTTTTGTTCACTGAATGAAACATATTTTTAAGAAAGGCTACCTATGGTGGTCACAAAACCGGTGTTTAGATACTTATGCAGTCTATTTTCCAATCTGTCTAGGTGTCTAGGAATATTCATGGGTCCTCATATTAGGAAAATTATGAATGAGTTTACAGTCCTTTATCCGGCGATAAACAAGCTACTTGGATCTTTTTAGTACTTGCTGTTCGAGAAGTTTTAGGAAATGATAAAACTACAAATTGTGAAAATATTTTTGTTGATTTACTGAATAATTCCTAAAGGATGGGTGTAATTATGTCCGCCGAAATTCATTCATTACATACCTGTTTGGAATTTTTTCAGAAACCTTGGAAATATGTGTGACCAGCATGGTGAACGTTTTCACCAAAAATTAAAATCATTTGGACACCAGCATATGCTAAGGGAAACAAAAATTTATATAAAAAAAACTAAAACTCTTCATTTTTAGTTTTTTGTTCATAAACTAATGCCGTTTCAACTTTTTTCATCTTATAATAATTCAAGGAAAAATATTTTGACGTTATGTTTAAATACGTTATGACGTTAATGTTTAAATATGATTTCAGCCATATTGTTGCACGGCTTGCACGTACAAGACGGAATCTGGAACACTAATTTTCACAAACTTTTCGCAGAAAAAAATGTTGAATAGAAATTGGACATTAATATTGTTACGTTTTAACATTTTTAAAACGTTTGAGTTCTTTTTAATTGCGTCAAAATAAAATAAATACCATGTTGTTGTTGGTTTACAGTTTTCATTACTTCACTTTTACTATACACTTTATACAGCAACTTATTTATTTTGCACTTAATATTCGCTTATACAACACTTTTATTTAGACCTAAACACGACTTTACTCTATGACTGCAAAACGATAACTATGTCGACGTAGGCAAAGCAGCCTTCTTATATACCTAACTGCCTACTGTTAAGAAGGTTCCGGAAATGTCTCATACGTTCATATATCACCTATGTTCTGTCCGTTAATTTTAAACATTTAAGATTGTGTTACCCAAAAATGGTAAAATTGGCAATGCCGCCAAATACACAAATTCGTACGGCAATGCCGTCAAATGCACGAATCAGAACGACATTACCAGGGTAACACATTAACAACCTTGACAAAAACCAATAGACCAAAATCTCTCAATTCAGTCTCAAAGGCTGAATTGGTGTATTTTCTTTTTCGGCTTTTTTATTTCTGTAACAATATCAATTTGTGCTTCAGCGCATTCGTTATATTGGTGGCGCATAAGATGGTAGTTTGGCTTTAATTCTTGCACATGTTAAATTTTGAAAAGTTTTTAGCCAAAATCCTTCTGTAAAATCTTCCATAAAGTGGAAGGATACAACGATAAGTTTGACAATAAGTTTAACGAGAATTATTTTGGAAAAAATTTCAACAATTTGCAGGCGTTGTTTTGCTGTAAGTCTATTCAAACCGACTTGAACAAAAATCGACTATTAGCTGTAAAATCGGTTGTCAAAGGAATCAGTGTTGTCAACTTAAAGTTGTGGACCTCTAAGGAACATCCGATATGCAAAAAAGAATTTGCATTTTTCTGTTTGTGTTTTATGAACAGCTAAATGACTTAACCAATTTTCTTGAAATTTTTACAGAATCCCTCTGTGTGTATGGAAGGAACTGTAGGCTGAATTAATTTCAAAAATTCTATTCTGTATCTTCGAATAGGCAATAATAAGAGTCTCTTAAATTGGTTCAAATTGCTTCGCAGTCAATACAAATCATCAGTCAAATAGTGTTTAAAATTTGGTATGGTACCTCCCATACAAAAAAAAAAATAAAAATAGTATTGATTTTTGCAGGTCTTGAGAACTGTGAGCATGGTACCTCCCCTATCAAGGTAATATTGATTTTTGTATATTTTGAGAACAGTGAAAGTGAAAGAGTCGAAATTTATTTTAAATGACTTCATAGTCAATACATATCAGTTGTTGAAAATGGGCGGAGTTGGTCAGGTGAGCGTGGCATCATTACAATACACAATACATATCGTCAATCAATAACTGGGCAAGATTTGATAAGAGGGCGTAGCAATTTCCATTCATGTAATATGTAATTCCGTACATGTAGAGAACGATAACAGTTGAAGCTTTGTTTTCTGTCAACGTCAGCCAATAAAAAGTGTTGTAATTGATGTTCTCCGAAATGCGCCAATCGATTTTATGTGCGGTTTTTATATGCGGTTTTTGTAGATCTGTTGGTTTGCGAGTTATTGACGTTAGAGTGAACCGCTTTGTATTGCATAAGTTTTACTTGAAAACGAAATTTGTTACAGCATTTAAACTTTGTGCGAGTTGGAAAATATTTTTCAAATTGGGCCAAACACTTTTGTAGTCAATACAAATCATCAGTCAAAAAGTGGGAGATATTGGATAAGTAGGCGTGACATCACACATGCATAGTAAACATTCATTTTATTTAATAGGAGAAGTTTTTTAATTTGGTACAAACAACGTCGTGAAAAATACGTTGATTTTTGTATCTTTTGAACGGCAATAGTCGTGGAGGTTCTGAATTTGTTCTAAATAACTTCGTCGGCAATACACATCATCAGTCGAAATATGGGCGAAATTGAATATGTGGGTGCGACACCTCCCATACAAAGATAATATTGATTTTTGCGTATCTACTAGAGAACGATTAGAATGGCAGTTTCTGAACTTGATCCTTTAAATTTTTCTTATGAGGAATACACTTTATAGGTATACAACACAAACACTCCTAGCAACGCGGGAATAGTAACTATAAAAGCTTTATTGTGTAACCGAAGTATACTATAAAAAATGGTTTTATGTTTGTTTGAAGACTTTAAACAGCTAAAAAGCAGAACCTACAGTGGCTATCCTAAATGCTTGGGTTTCGATCGGACGGGCATAAAATGGCGGAAAATGGTAAACAATGATAACTAGGAAATCGATGATATAATAATTTAGATAGGGATAGCGAAGGACGCCAGGTTATAGCTAGTTTTTAAGAAATATCTCAAAAGCTTGCCGACCTAGATATTTATTCACAATATTTCCAAAAGTTCGATTACCTAAATTAATAGCCCCATACATATTTAAAACTGTAAACCAAAAACCTTGTAAACTAGTGTTGTCAACCATAAGGTCGAAACAAAATATCTGAAATAGACTCCATTTTTTGTTGTTGGGCCGATAAATAATAACTTTTCTTTAGACTCCTAAAATAATTGTTTGTTCAAATTATGTCCTAAGTGATCCAAATCGACCATCTTTTTACCCTTCTCAAAATAATCGACACACTATTCAGAGAAATCCACTTATTTGATAGTTTTTTGATCTCTAGCGAGTTGTGGTGACTGCTTTTTTGGGATGCCAAATGGTTTAGAACTCGTTCAGATTGATTGAACAACCTTTGATGTGCACCGGTGCGATCATTGCCTGGTGAAAGGAATCTTAGCTGCCATCATGCGGATAACCATTTCCTATCTGAACATCAATGTATTATTCATATCTTGAATTTTATGATTGTTCAATATCATTCTTTGGATTTCATCGACTATTTTAGGCTTGTCATCTTCTTTTGAGCGACTTGAACGTGTTTGTCGTCAGAACTTAATAAACCACTTTTTAAAGTGGAGGCTTATTTGACATACGAAGTAAAAAAAAAAACTAATAAGTAGACACAAATTCTCAACAATTCGGTAGGTATCTGCTTAACTTTTTCGATACGGCTCTCCACTCTTACTAAAAAGTTTCTGTGCTCGATATACCAGAGGACATTGAATTATCAAATTTTTGTTTTAATAATATTTCTTAATTGTCTTCCAATACTTCTAAATTAAATCGTCTTCTGCCTTGCTTACTTCAGTTAAAGAATTGAAACTTTTACAAAAAATCTTACTTTAATCTAAATTCTGCCTTAATTTTACTCCTTTTGGTATATCTATACCATATTCAGTGCATTTCCATATTTTGATTTACTCTCTATAGGGCATATCCACCCATCTATGTTGGGAATATCTCATAAAATACTGTAATAATGAAGCGAACAATGGTTTCATGAAATTCTCAGAAATATTCAAGTTAAACTGTCAGTACCTCTGCGTAAAGAGACCAAGAAGCTGAAGCTAAAGCAGAGGCAACACATTTAGATGACACGTTTTATTGTCATCAACTCGTTTGGTCTGCATAAAATCTAGATTTTATGAAAACGATGACAAAATAAGAGTGTTGCATGCAGCCTTTTCCAAGCACCCTCTCTTATATACACAACAAAAGAATAATAAAAAAATATTGTTGAAGTAAAAATAGTAGTTGCAAGTAATATAAAATGAAATATGTTGCAATAAAATGCTTAAAAGATTTTCTTTTTTAGTAATACAGTGACGAATTCGAAGTGTTCGAAGGGAGAAAAGGTGTTTTACAGAGAATGTGTGTGTTCAGTGCATATGGGAGAAAGAAAATTAAAGTCGGGCTTATGATTATAAAGAGACTTAAAGAAAAACATTTTATTTTTAGTGAATACAAAACAAAAGATGTGTTTGATTAAATAAATCGAATTTATATTCGTCTATTCGGTTTTTTCTTTTTTCCCGTAATTCAATCATTTGTACTTAATGTTTTTGTTTGCACTGTAGACCACCGGAAATTACTTAAACTCAACGTGAATTATATAAGTAACAATATAAAAAAGAGAGAAAATAACTCACGCACACTCTCCAAAAAATATGTTGCGAAATAGGGATAAAATATGTATATATTTTTACGAAGAAAAAAATTAAAAAAAGAATAATCCTTTCACAAAGGATGTGCATTAATGTAATAACATTTCGATAATAATGATGACAGGATATGTTCTGCATATGCACATGTAGGCAGTTTCATTCATAGGAAAAATGAAAAGAAAAAAACAAAAACAAAAAACTGCAATGTATTGAAGCAGGAAATTCGATAATAACGAACAATAAAAAAAGGAAAATGATAAATAAATCTCCAATAAATTATAGAAAAAATATAGGAAAAAAATACAGAGGAAGAAAAAATGTTTAGTCGGCTTAGCGAACCTAGTTAATTCAGTACATCATAGGTCTCATAAACCAATTTGCTTCAAAACTCTTTATATGAAAACCCAAATCTCCACTATCCACTATCATTATAAAATAATAGTCGGCACAAGGTGAGTATAAAAGTATATTTTTTTTTCCTTTTTTTGAGGTCTTTCTTCAACATGTATTGATCACTGTTCTAATGTCTCCCCATCTAATTAAGTATGAGTAAAGATATGTATATGTAGAGCTCATTATGTATCGTTCACGCTTGCCAAAAAAGCTCTACCTAGCACATGAACTGGGCCATAAGGCCATAATAGGTGTTAATTCTATATTCTAATCGCCGGGAATATATTTTGGGGCCTAGTGTGGACCCCAGAAGCCTAAAGTAGTTTACGAATGGATCGAGGACTAACACAGATGTAATACCGAAAACAAATATCGCCATATCTATGGGCAAACGGTCAAGTATCTTTCAAGCTAAAATTCACACAATTTTAGTGTACTCTGAGATAAATCTACAGAAGAGCATCAGTGGTGTGCACATAACCATATTTTTGGCTAGGCAGGTAGCACTAGGGGCGCTGGCTTTATGTATGCTGAAATCGCTTATAATCGAAAAGTGCTAACAAGGACATGCTTTACTGGGTCCCAGATAGTTCCGGAGTCGCTGGTAGTGAAATTGCTGGTGGAAGAGGCCTTCTTTGGTCCAGAAGCCTTTTGTTTGATTAATTAAGCCAAAGTTATCAAATCGACGGTAGACTCTCTCAGGATCGCACATTGCGGGCGATACCGGAAGGCTGCGTCAGGCCAGCTGGTATTCGTAATATAGAGGCCTTTTTATCGGGACCAACTACCTGAGTAAACACCTCAACAGATTAGATTTCCTTCAAGAGACTTGAAGCCGGCTCTGTATAGAGGCCATAAAACCACGGGGCACATATTGTGTTGCATTAGCTAAAACAACATTGCACGTTTTTGGAATGGGTTAATTGGACCCGGAGACTGGCTTTATTAGACGTCATTCGGATGGTGGAGAAAATTATGCTTGAACTGTTTGACTTTCGGCCTGCCCCTATTTGTAAGGGGAACAGCTAAGTGGGATGTTGTCAATGGGTGATTGTGGCTAACAGAACAGCATTTGTAGGATGTATTGGAGTGTTCATATGGCTCATCTCTCGTGACTGCAGTCGGACAAAAGATATTTTAGAATTCGGTAGGCAACCTACGGTCTAGTGATAATAGTAATATGAGCTGGGCCGTGAAAATACATCCAATTGTACTCCAGCTATAGATCTAATGCAAAATATCTCTCAAAATTGTTATATGAAATGGATATTACGCCATCCAGGCATATTCATCAAAGGAAAACAGGATTATTTTATATAAGTAATGGTAGAAAAATGTTTTTTTATTATAGAAGCGAACCACTGATGCTACTAGCAACCTTAAGATATCGTTTCAACTACTACTCTTTAGTTATTTTGTACGTTTATTTTTTTACACTTGGCGGTTTGAACTACTTATACGATGTTCACACGGCAGCTTTTTAATTTGTTTTTCTTGTTATTTTATTTTGTTGTTTTGTTATTTACAGGTAAGTTGTGTTTTAAAAATGGACAAACGGACAAACAATCAGTTGAAATTAGAGATCACAGTGATTTTTCAGTAGTCCGCAGGGTAATTGAAACTAAATTACTTACACTTTGGGTTATTCGTTAAAAAATTTTTGTATGGCGAATTATGTAATTCAATATGAAAAAATTTGTCGTGTAAACATAGCCTTAGGTAAAAAATTGCCTAAAAATATCGCTTTGGAAAAATATTGTTTGATACTCTTATTCTTACAGTTAAGGAAAAAATTATACAAACACCCTTTTATTATGAATTTCTAAAGAACTAGTAGTGACATCAGAAAAACACAGAAATCAGCAGAAAAAAGTCTACATAGAGCGTTGGCAGATATTAAAATGAAAAAGAAAATAAAGAAGAAAAAAGGGGGAAATGCACTAGGGATCCTGATTTTTTTATTTTACAATTATTAGAATCACTTAAGTGCGGAAAGTTATTATTATAAATGGAGCCGTGCTCATTTCCCCGAATTCAGTTCAATTTACGCAGACAGTGGAAACCTAATTTTGACACAATTTTGTGGAAGTTAAGTGCTCTAATGTTGTCTTCATTATGAGATAGTATGGCTATGTTGTGCTTTTTGTTAAGTTAAGTGCTCTAATGTAGTCTTCGTTATGAGATAGTATGGCTATGTTGTGCTTTTTGTACTTCCTGTCTAAGTTGAATTTTCGCTTGGAAAATGCTTGCGAGTTATCCTATGTGTTTCGAATATTTCATTCTACTCTCGCTCCTGTACCTCTCTCAATTTTTACTCATCCATGTACAACTTACGTCTCTTTTTACTCTGCTTCGTTACAAAGCATTTCCTTAAAGTTATAGAGTTTGTCTGTCCTCTCTAAGGCGCGGTCAAGGAGGGCGTTGTCAAATTGCAAGGGTAATGTAGACCCTATGCACGGATGATATGAAATACTATTGTACGTAACTAGGAGCCAAAGAATATTTTATAATTAGGTTCAGATTGATCTAACTTTTTTAAAATTTATGGATTTCGTTCTCATATTTTTTTTTGTCTTTAACATTTTTGAATGAACAGATAAAACATTATTGGAGTTTCTTCCATATATGCACAAAGTGAGAAAATTTGTGAATGCTTTTCAATAAATAATTTTACTTTTCTACGTGTAAAACCTCTTTATGTGTCGAGAGAAATAACTGGTTTGCTTTATTTGCACGTGACTTCGAACTATTTTGCTCGCTGTTTGAATTACTTTTTGAATTATCCTATTCTTACGGCACCCCTTAGTAATAAGCTGTAATAGTTCTTCTTCCTTTTGTTTGTTGTTAAATTGCGTATTAATTTTTTTTGTTGTTGTTATTTTTGTTCGTTGTTAAAGGTTGAATTGGACGTGACTTAATGTAACGCCATAGTTGAAATGGAACGAACCACACTTATGTGAAAAACTGTGTTCGACTAGTTGTGACATACCATACCGCCATAACCGATCAATTAAATTTTGGTTCTTTCGACTATGGTTACGAGTATGGCATTACGTTAAGTGTTGATCTTTCAATTGTATAAGATCCGTGTTAACAATAGAAGTAAAAAATTAATATATTATATATTAATAAATTTGGTAAAATTTCAACCGTTTTTGTTTTATTGCATTTTTAAATTTATACTTTTTAATGGCTCACCATATAATTTAAATAAGTGTGTCAAGTAAATTTGTGTACTAAGTGCAACATGAATAAGTTGGATACTGTACAAATATAAATAAAGGAATGTATAAGTAAAACAATAAACTCGTATTATTTATTTTATTTGACGCAATTAAAAGAACTCAAAACGTTTTAAAAAGAGTAAAACGTAACAGAATATATTAAATTGTTGTTCATTTGAACTAACATCTTAGTCAAAAGTATTGATTGTTCTTAGTCTGATGAGGTTGAAAAATTTCAACAAATTTTCATATTTTAAAAATGTGATGACAAAATTAAGGTTAGAGTCTCTTTATGGTAGTGTTATACTTGCTGTACCTTTACTTAGGTTAAAGTGTACTACACCTCTAATAAATTTCCTTACTATGATTAAATTCTTAAAAAGGTTTTAGAGTAAAAATATTACAATAGTAAAGGAAAATAAAAATTATAAAAAGTACTTAAAAGGCAAATTGTAGCTGAAACAGAAGCTCAATAAAAATATTGAAACAACCAACTATAAATCATGTTGAAACAATAGAAAAATAAACACATTTGTAATGAAAAGCTCCAGCAATAAAGATTAGCAATAAAGTATGTGGTGATGGTGTGTATCACATGAGAAATTATCACAAAACAAACCTTAAACTCTTGACAAGCATAAATCAAAGCTAAACATGCTCATCAACAGTCAAACAGCAATAGCAAATCTCGTTGTGACAAACATATTAAAACACACACACAACACACACATACAGAGAGAGAGCAGAGAAACATCATAAAAATTTTTTATTTTACTTTGGTTTGCTTTTGTTTAGTTTTTGTGAGACCTCCATTATGCCTCACGAAATAATCATCTTCTGTCATCAACATCATTATTCGTATCATTATCAAATGTGATCCAACGGTTTTAAATGCGTTATTGAGTTGACTTTAGTTGAGTTTTTTGAAAAGAGAGCACTGAATTGACACATTGATGTTTATCCATTAGCTTTTTGTGTGTGTGTGTATTTCTATCATATTCTCCTCATTCTAGGCTCTTAACAAATGAACGTGACACGCATCCACTCTACTCCATAATCCTCATGCTGCTGCTGCTTTTTGTTAGTACAGCCCAACTAAAATAAAAACCAATTTGTCCAGAAATGGTATCACTTCTGATATGGTAAAGTCAACTACAGTTTGAAGCAACTAATTGGAACATTGTCGGTGATGCTTTTAATTATGTTATGATGTACAAATTTTATAAAACTAAGAATACCAAAAAATTATGACAATGTATTAAAATAAGTCTTAGTTTACTATTTCTTTAACCAATGCTGTGTATATCATTACATATCTACGATACTTAATATTGTTTTAACATTTTCTATATGTGATTGTGTTGATTTTTATTGTTTTGTTTGATAGCCTATGTCGACACACACACACACCCAAACATGTACTCAATAAATACATTTTTCTTACTTATGTATGTATGTGTACGTGTATTCATAAATAATATTCATTTATTTACTTTTTGATAAACATACATACATACATACATTCATACATATATATATATATATATATATATATATATCTATATATATATATATATATATATATATATATACAGTATGTCAAGAATGAGTTTACACATATATAAATAATAAGCTTTTTCAAATTTAATTGGCAATGAAATGTCAGGGCTTCTTACTACATACATATTTTTTTGGTAGATAATTTATGCAGTATCTTCAGAGGACTATGACCAGAAATATTCTAGTTTATTGAAAATTAACAGAAAAATACAACAAAAACAAATATTACCAAATTTTTTTAGTGTCATATAACTCTTTACACACCTATTGTTTTTTATTGAGTTTAGCATTTATTTGAAGGTCCAAGATTTATGTATTTTGCCGTTATGTTTGGAATTAGTTATTGTTCTGCGATTTTATAAATAAGTTAGTGATAATTTTTTGAAATGGAAATCTCATTCAGTCCAATATTGCACAACTTAAAAGGCAAACAAAGAAGTTGTTTTACAACGTCATTCAGTTGATTTACTATAATGATCATTTGTATAGCCGATTTATCGGAAATGCTTTCAGTGGCAAGAAAAAAGATTTACAATGTACAAAATCGAGCTGAAAAAGGCATAAGATTGAAGCTTATGGGGGAAATTGGCTCTAATACCATAGTAATTAAACATGCAAAGCATATTATTATTACAACTATCGCTCAAAACCCTCAAATTTCCACAGGAACACTTGTGAAAGAGCTTGATGAGGAGTGTGGTGTTGTCGATTGTCATTAAACGGTTTGGCAGGCAGTTTTAAAATAAAAATAATAATCAATCTGCAGCCAATATAGAAAAAAGGAGTTTTCTCGTCGCCAATTTGAACGTTTAACAACCGTCTCACTGTTGGGATAACGTTATATTTTGTGCTGAAATGAAAATGGTGTAGTATTACAACGATGTGCCTATGAGCGTGAGAAGAAAACTCTCAACATCGCACGAAAAGAACATAATCCTTCCCATTTAAAAAACAGCACTAGGAAACGGATTTTATCGGGATAACAATTCTAAGAATAATTATAATATAGTGCGTATGTGGCTTGTTTATAACTGGGGAAAAGTTATACACACTTCCGCACAAACCACCGATTTAAACCCTATTAAAAAAAAAGTAGCTAAACGCCGACCAAAGAACATTATAGCATTTAAACTGCAGTAATGGAAGAGTGATAAAAAAAATCAGCAGATTATGATCTAAACAAGTAATAAATGCAAAAGTCATACCAAATATTAAAAGTCTGAAAAATGTTTTCATTATCCGCTAAATATAATGAAAACACATTTTCCAATTTTTGTGTAAAGAATTAGTTGGCAATAACAAATGTGAGTCTTATGTGTTTTGAACTGAATTCGTCATAATTTTACTGAAGATTTTAGAAGATGTGCATATTATTATAATAAATTAAAAAAATTAGTGTTAGGAAGCAAAAAGTGCCATTTTATTGGTGATGAAGTTGTAATGCTTAATTATTTTCAATGTGTTCTTGACACACTGTATGTATACTTTTTTTTGTCCCATTCACTCATATGAGATAACATAACAACTACGATAACAAACAGAACATAAACATCTATTTTTCAAAATTATTCTCTCATGTTGTATTTCGAGTGTCTTTCTTGTCATCATTTATTTGGCATTACGTGTACGTTTATTAGTAGTGTGAGTGTGTCAGTATTTGTATAAATTTTATTGGTGTGTGCTTTAAGGCGGCCATGTGACAATGAAATTGACAAACTTTGAAATTTACACACAGGCAATACAATTGTTATGGATTTTTTTCCATTTGCTGTTGGAATAACATGTTTGCTTTACTTATCACTAAAAACAGCAAAAATACGAAATGATTATGCTGCTTTTTTATTAAATTTTTGTTTATTTTGAATATTTCTTATTTCGTATATACTTTTCGTGTTAGTACTGTTGCTATTCATATACATACAATACAGTATGGTGCAAAAATGAGTTAATATCATAACCCAATGTCAAAAAGTACTAAAAAAATAAATCGTTATTTATTTTAAAGACACATCATTAGTACTTAAAATAAGTTAAAACATTATTCTTAACTGTAAAGTAATATTAATAAAAATAAATAAAAAATAAGAAATCTTACATTTTAATATTTTTTCCAATAATCTTTGGCTTTTTTTAACTGGTGCTTTCGATTTGGCATGGAAACATGCAATTTTAATACATATTACATTGGAATTGAGTGTCATACTTCCTGCACTGGCTCCCATAGTTGACTGAATCCATTAGGCTGACCTGTACAGTTGGCAAGCTGTTGTTTAAGGTAGACCCAACAATTTTCAATTGGATTCAAGTCCGGGCTTTGGGCTGGCCACTGCATAGTTGAAAGTCTTGGATTCTGATCCAATCTTTTACATTGACCCATTTTTGCACCATACTGTATGTATGTAATTGTTGTTGTTGCTGTTGTTAATATTGTCTTTTTTATTAGTAAAGTATGAATTTTATATTGGTTGGGCTTCCTAAATTAAATTCACTGATAGAAATAAACACAATCATTTGGTCTGAGATGGACCGAAAGTACAGTTACAAAAGCAGTTAACAAATTATGAAAAATGTTATGATTTTAACGTTAAACGTTGCATTTAAGTTTGTAATTGAACATAAGAAACGCCATTAAAGATGAAACTCCCAATAGTTTTGCTTAATTCAAAGCTATAGCTCCCAAGCTTCGGAAAAATTACAGATAGAATATTTCAACATTAATTTTGATAATATTTTTAGGTGACGGTTTGCTTATGCATTTTTCGTGATCACTGCTCCACCTTGGTGTGCTCTTTAAGCTTTAATACTAGCAGAGAGCAAGTAGATTTATGGTCAGACTGTTTTCATAGCATTAGAGTGAACATCTTATTTTTAGGTAAAATTAAGTCATTAAAATTAATCATTATATCCACACAGTTACTATTAGATAAACTATGAGGATAAAATTTGGTTTAGTTGTGCAAAAAATCGATTCAAGAAGATATCGCATTTTTGATTCTATTTGATCATTCTATTATAAAACATGGTTTACATGGTTCATCGCGAAATTCTTTGTGTAAAGACGATACATTTGTTTAACTTTTCCCATATTTCCATACTTTAAAAAGTCTTTTATCGTCGCAATTGGCTGACCACCATCAATCGGTTTCTCAAGAATCAATTTTCACGTCATATCTCTAAGGGCGAGGTTACACAGTACGCATTAGACGTTTAGCGCGTTTGGTACTTTAGACTTTCAACGTTTTAAGGACGGCAAGTTACACAACACGCTTTAAAGAGTGCACTTGAATCAGTTAATTGCTTAATTTTTTTCCGCTCACTTTATTTCATTTGTAAAAACTGAGAGTGTTTTTTATGTATTAAATTAATTTCGTTTTTTAAGACAATTAAGTGCATCACGAGAAACACAAGTCTGCTGTTCAACTGTCGACGTCTTAAAAGTTGGAAGTTGACCAACGCGTTAGAGGCGTTGCACACTTTGCATGTAACTTATTTTATGGAAATACACTATTTCAACTTTTCTTGACAAAGGCGTCCAACGCACAACGTTCGTAACGCATTAAAATATTTAATTGGATATTTGTCGTTTCGTAAAGTACTCGTTTCAGAAAAACTACTTCAAATGGAATTACGCAAGTAGATTAGAACCTGAAATAAGAGAATTGTTCTGACAAAAACAAGAAGGTTCGTTAGGTCCCATATCACCGAATTTCAGCAAATATTTTTAAAATATAAATTAATATTATGTATTTATGACTATACCACTAGATATTTGTTAACAATTTGATTGGAAGGACTTCTATTTTAATAATAAATTTTCAAAATGAATTTGAAAATTAATGTTTTCAAATTTTCATTTATTTCTATAACATAAGCGGATGATTACAAAGTTTAAAGAGCTTATGCCATGTTTACATGACAACGTTTTCTCGTAACTCGCTCTCTTACTGATAATTCAACCCCAATTATGAGCTGAATTTGAAGTGCGAATCACCTAGATTGTATGCTTAAATTAGTGTGTGTATTAGATAAAGAAAAAAGCTTGCGGCACCGATTCCATTTGATAGAAGCGTTCATATTTACTAAAGGATTAATGTATTTTTAAAGTAATATTTTATATTTGAAATAATTTTTTAATTTTTTCTTACGCTGTTATCAAGTAATTTGAACAAGTTAACAACAATAACAAAAAGAAGAAGGAATTAACACGCAATTTATACTATTTAAAATTAAGTCATGTGAACAGTGTAATTCGTATAAATAATTCAAACAGCAAACCAAATAATTCAAAGTCTTATTTAAACTGGCATTATGCTCTATTAAAAAAAAAATTAAGAATGACTTAATACGTTTAATTCACTGCCTAAATTTAAGCTGTAGTTACACAATTGAATATTTTGATATGCAAACAACTCCACACACACACATACATTTACACAGAGATCAAATGAGAGACGATTAAAAAAGGAAAACAACATGCAAAGCAAATATTTTGTAACAAAAAATCTGTAAAACAGTTAAAGGCTTTTAGAGATACAGAAACCATTAAATGAGAGATGAGTTGTGATTTTAACAAATACTCCACTACTCTCTCTCTCACTTATACACACACACATACACACACATACCTAAGAATCATTGAAATTCAAATTGTAAAATAAACAACAACAAAACAAAATATTAATCTTTTGCTATTGTTTAACTTCCTTTTTCGCTATATAATAACACACACTGCTCCTGCTCTTATGTTTTAAACCAAAATATTCATAAACAAATATCTATACATAGTACATAGGCTGCTACACAGTGTTGCCAGAATACAAATTCAGTTTTACACAGACAAAGCCTCAAAATTATCCAAAATTTTGTAAATTACACAAAAGACATATTGTGTTTGGGTTTAACGATTTTTATCAGTTTTTGTTTATTTAATTAATTTGCCATAAACTCATGCCATTGAAGAGTTTGAAAATGGCGAAATTAGGAGAATAGCAATCACACCATGGAGAACTCTATTAATGGTGTAAATATAAATTCGTAGATGCCTGCAAACGCAACGAGATCAGCAGAAGTTCTACATGGCTTTATGGAATAATGGAATAATAGAATAATGCCTTTTTCCCAAAAATGGCTTAGTTGAAAAATCCAACCTTAAGAAAGGTCTCAATACATCTTATTGTTTCGAAGCTAAATTAATGCAAGCTTTTAGAGAAAGTCATCTATGTCCACCTCCACTTACGCCTCTTTGCTGACTCAGCTTAACAATTCTCGCCATTTAGCTCAGACAGCGTGTTTTAGATTTGTCGGTATCATAGAAGATAGCAAAAAAACATTAAATCAAAACTCTGGATTTACATTTTATTACAATGAAATATTCTTGAAAAATTACCCAAAATTTTTTTGCTTCAAAAATAGTTGAAGAAAAAATTGTTTGTCACATTTGTGGATAATTACACAGGAATTGGCAATACTGCTGATACATCATAAGCTGTGATATATGAAATCATAGCATAGAACAAATTGTCAATAGAATTAATTTGAAATAAAAAACAACAACAATAAAAACGTATATTTATTGTTGGTGTGGTGTTATTTGAGCAAATTTTCATATTCTAAAGTAATAGGTTTGTGTTTATTGTTATTATTATCCTTTTTGTTGTTTATCTTATATATTTTGTATTTGTTTATTTGTTTATTGTATATTTATTTATTGTTGTTATTATTATTATTATTGTTATTGTTCTGTCTATTGTTGTTAAATTATGTTTTAAATTTTGTTGATACCTGAAACAATATGAAATTAACAAAATACACAAAACAAACAATAACAACAACAGCAATGAAAATAAATATTGAAAAGTGTAAAATAAATATTTACACTGAGATAACTTTCAAAAATATAAAAAAGTTAATTTCAGAGAAATAAACTGATGCAATACTACAACATTCGTAAAGAAATTTAAAGCATACTTTAAAGCGTTTGCATAATTTTAAAATTGAAAAGTTCTTATTGGCAAGTAAAAATTATTTCGGTATTTTGTGAAATGTTTGTTTGTTATTTAAAAATAATTCAATTTTTATTGTCATTTATTGTATTTACAGCATATTTTTATGTGAGTATTTTTGTTATAGAATTCTAATACGCTATTAGGCGTTCTTGTTTTCATTTTCTTAAAATTTTTTTATGTACAATAGTTTCACAAAGTAGGTGGACAGTTTCTTCAAATGTTTTTAGTAATAAACATTCCTATTATTTTTTCCATTAGCCATAGTTATAAATCCATGTTGTCTATGTGTGTAATGCAGACGTTTTCTTCAATAGCAAAAGGGTGGTTGGAAAAAGGATGACTTGGGGTTTCCAGAATTAAAAAGAGAGTAAAACGACTTTTAAATATGCTAAAAATAATTATAACTGTGTCTGGTAGTTAGTTTTAGTGGCGGATCCTCCCAGAAAAATGGACTCCCACTTATCCCAGAGGTTGAGTCCATTGAGATACCACATACGATTGAGCTAATCCGGAGATCAAACAGTCTCCATTGGAAACCAATTTGACTCAAAAATAAATATATCTATTGCGGTATACTTAATTTAGAAGAGTTCAGTCGAAAATGACAGGAAGTAGGAGACCAAAAACCTCTATCGTCTGATGGCAATGGCTGGGCACTGACATATGAGATGAAAGACAGTGTCTGTACTGCACGTGTCCTAATGCCGCCAGCGAAATTGAGCCCTCCATACATTGACCGGAGAATGTCCAGACTAACTAAGGCAATGGGGAACCAATTTTCGGTTCCCATTCAAAAATTGCGACCTCAGTACCTGTAGAGCAGCACAACATTATCCCTGTGTAGAGGAACCCATTTGATAGTAAACATCGAATTATTCGAGATTTCTATGAAAAAAATCCTGCATTCATGGACAAAAATAGACATCGAATTGACGTTTATAAGGGACCTGATTGCAGCCTGACTATGCGAGTAAATCAGAAGATTTTCAGCAAAAATTTGTCCACTCAACAAATATTGCAGAGGCTTTAGTGTGGCCATGACCTTCTCCTGCAAATACTTATGTGTTCAGACGACCTATAAAATAATATAATGTCGGAACTCCCTATGTATAACACATGGGCTGAAAAGTCTCGGGCCTAACACACTTTTGTTTTGTTTTAAATTAGCGTTATTCATCAACGTAATCTCCATCAAGAGCAATGCAATCATTCCAGCGCCGCTCTAACATTTCAATACCACTTTTGTAGAATAATTTAATAATAATTTACCTCAAAATAGGCCTCAGTTTGAGCGATATCCTCTTTAATGGTACGAAATTTCTTTTTTTTTGAGGTCTGCGAACAGCCAGTAATCGATGGGAGCCAAATCTGGCGAATACGGTGGATGTGGAAGCAATTCAAATTTCAATTCATGTAGTTTTGTCATCATCAACACGTTCTTGTTTTTTCGTCAACAGTGAGCAAATGCGGCGCCCACTTTGAACAGATCTTTCTCATAGTGAAATACTCATGCAATATAAAATCGACAAGTTCTTTTGATGTTTTTACAATCTCAGCTAACTCACACTACTTC
Source organism: Wohlfahrtia magnifica (assembly GCA_023159175.1). Classification (NCBI taxonomy): domain Eukaryota; kingdom Metazoa; phylum Arthropoda; class Insecta; order Diptera; family Sarcophagidae; genus Wohlfahrtia; species Wohlfahrtia magnifica. The sequence goes on along the minus strand of JAKWBJ010000222.1, from coordinate 5,734,676 downwards.
ACTCTACAAACATTCAAAACGGTTTTGTGTATTTTTTGATATTTTCTGCTGTTACCGCGTCATTCGGTTTCTCTACGACCACGTTTGAAGTAAGCCAACCAACGTTTTATTGTCATTTCTAATGATATGGAGTCCCCATAACACTTTTTTAGCCATTGATTCGCTTGAACTGTATTTTGTCCCATTAAGAAGTAGTGTAGAATTAAAACGCGATAATGTTTTTGATCCACTGTTCTGAAAATAACAAAAGCAGCATCATTCGCACAATAGCTCACAAACTAATAATAGAATATTATGAAATTTTAACAACAGTCTTTTGAAGGTTCGCACTAACTGAAAAAGAGGTCAATGCAATAAAACTAGCGCCATTCAAAGTATGTGGCCTGGAGCCGTCGGTTTATACCTCAAGGGCTTATACCTTTAGTCCGTTAGACTAGTCTAGTAGGGATTTCGAAGTCGAATCTCAAGTAGGAGATCAGTGGTCCAGAAGGATCGCAGCGTGCTCATAATTCAGATTGGACCAGAAGTTGACTGTATTTAGTCTTACTGCCTGCCAACAGCTTAGCCCTCTGCTTCAATAAAAGGTCGTTGGGAAGTATAGCACATAAGGCTTTGATTGGTGTGGAGCGAAGTACACTAGTTATCAGGACAGTTGAATGCCTGCGTATCAGGTTTATCAGACTACAATTACTCTTAGACTTGCACACCATACCCTAAACGTGAACGCCGTAAAGAAGAGTAGATTCCACCATGATCGGATAGAGCCAATAGGCCTGAGCTGCCAAATCTTGCCCATAGAACTCTAACAGGTGTAAATCGTTATGGTCGCCTTCCTCTGGATATCCATTATGTTCTCCCTTGAGGTGAGCTTAGGGTCTAGCAAAGACTTAGATTCATTGGGCATAGAGTTGAACGCCGCCAAAACTTGACTTGTATCGTCTGGTAAAGAGCATCCATTTCGTTTTGTGAGGATTGACACCTAGACTACTCGACAAGCTTCATTCTGTCACAAGCTTAAAGGACCGATTGCACTTGAGAAAAGAGTAACTCAATCAATACCTGACACTACAATGGTCAGATGGTTCGTATAACCAAAGACCCGAAAATCACATCGCTGCAGGTCCTCTAACAGCCCGCCCCCAGCCATGTAAGAATCCCCTAGTGTAGTGCCTCTCCCATAGAGGTTTGTATTAAACATTTCGGTCAAAAGATATTTTCATAATTTTCCAAAGTTTTCTTTTTAGGAGTTGTAGACTTAAAGGCTCATTGTAAAACTATTTTAAGCAAAATCAAAACTTTTTTGCAAAAACTATGATATGGATTTAATTTAAAGATTTACATGGACTTACTTAAGCACAATAAATCGTTGTATTTTTAGGTGTTTATATGAATATTTGCAAGGTGTTGCAAACATTTGAGTCCCTTCCCACTGTTTTGATGTAGGGTATAAAAACAGTGTCTACTGAAAGTGTAATTGTTGTCGAGTCTAAGTGTCTATCGAGTTTTGGCATCAAAATAAAAAAAAATAAAATTTGTTTCATAAACTTTTTGATGTCCACCCATATAAAAATATCTTGTTTTTCTTTTCATTCGAATGGGAGTAAAAATCTGATGGCACATGTACCGACTTGTTTTTTAAAAATCTGGATTCCATTGATATTAATGGTATTGATGGCCTTATGTTGCAGTTAATTTTCCATTTCTTCTCTAACGCATTTTAACTTTTTAGATTTTTTTTAATTTTTCTTCGTCTATAAAGTATTATTGCCAAATTGTCATGACAGCTATTGTTTGGTAATATAAAATATATTGGTTTATTGACTCTGTTTTTTCTTTGCCTATCCTTTTTTGGTTTTTTGTTATTGTTTTTTTTTAATTCGACAAACTGTCAACTACAGTTTTAAAAACAATTTTAAAACGGCGAGACAAAGATTTAAAACAATAGGATATCGATTGTGTCGGACAACGTTTATATATATACACACATACATATGTACGTAATTGAAATTTAAAAGGTATTTAAATTAACAAGTTTTGATGTAAGAACCTGCTTATACCTAAAGTTTTCTTTAAAAAAGACTTAAAACTTCGTGTTAGCGTTTTCTTTATACAGGGTGGTCGAAGAAGTGCGGTTACAAATTTGACTAAATAAGAAACACCTTTTTCTTATACAATGAGCTGTAACGAACAGTAGTTATATTATAATGAACACTTATTCGGAATCCCGTGATTTAACTTTGATTTCCATATAAATCCTTAAGTTTATAACGAACACGGTTATAGCGAACTTTCCTTAGAGTAAAAAAATGTTGTCGGACCCGTTAAATAATTTTAGAAAAGTTTAATATTATATTAAAAAACGCTAAATCTTAACGCTCCTATTATATATTAAAATCGCAGAATGAGAACTCCCAGAAACTTGTTGAGTTTATCAGAAGAAAATGCAGTGTGTCAACACTTAAGACAAACGAAACTAATCAGCTACTTTATACATACATACTTATGTATGTAAATAATGAACTAGTTATTAGTGTGTTAGAAAAAAAAATATCCCTACCGATGTTATATCATCGGGTGGACTATTTAAAAGTTTAAAATTAAAAATGGTATTAAACAAAAAAGGTTGAAATTTAGCCAAATTTATTTTTTTGTTATGAAGTGCAATTCTTCCGGTTAGTAATGAGTTCCCCATTCGATCGGACCAATTTTTGGAATCTGTATAGAGTCGTATCTCGGCAATAGTATTACAAATGTTGGCCTTCAAATGCTCAGTTGTCTCTTGCCTGTAACAGCGTCACACAGAAAATAGTCCAACGGTGTAAAATCGCAGCTTCTTGGCAGCCAACTGGCATCACCATTTCGGCCAGTTAAACAGCCATCAAACGCTTGACGCAATAAATCGATTGGGCATGATATACGTTTCAAGTTGCACCATCCTGTTAAAATCAAACATCGTTCACATCAATACCATGACGAGCGGGCACAGAAAAATCCGTTATCATGGTGCGATAGGTGTCTCCATTGACTGTAATGGTTGGGCCGTCCTCATTTTCAAAGAAATGTGGGCCAATGATGCCTGCGCTCGACAAGCCGCTGCCAACAGTCACTCGTAATGGGTGCGTTGGCGTCTGTAAGACCACGTTTGGGTTTTCTGAGCCCCAATTACAGTAATTTTGCTTACTAACTTACCCACCAAGATGAAAATGAGCTTCATTCGAAAAGATGACATCATCGTGCAGTTTCCCGTTGGCCCATCTAGCGAAGCGAAAACGAGGCAGAGGGTCATGCGGATTCAACTCGTGAACCAATTGAACATTGAAATGTTGAATTCCTGAAAACGATGACGAGTTGATGTTGATAGCCTCTCATTCGCGACGGAAAAAACTGAAAACAGTTTTGAATTCAGCACATCAAAATCATTTCGTATAGTTTTATTTAAAATTTTTCTCATTTTCCGTCGCTATATTTATAAACGAAATTTCAGTTTCAGCATCAAGTGCTTACGAAAAGTTAGAGTTGACTTTGCCGAGTACAAAAATAAATTCGACAGTGTACATAACACTTGTTCAGACTAATCTAAAACAATTTTTTTAAATCGTTGTGAGGGGTGGAAATATGACTTTTCAGCAGGATAATGTTGACTACGGTAACCAAACGCTCATGTTGTTGGAGTCGAAAAAACCTCAAATGCAATGGAAGAAAGAGACAGAAATGACAATCAAGATCGGAATTTTACAATCAAGATCGAACTTTTCTTCCACTACTAAAGCAGGGTTGGCAAAATCCCGAGTTTTTTAAAATCCCAACCCACCGGGTTTTAATGGATTTTATAACAGCTTTCATGTTTCGTTTATTTCGACAATATTTGTTTGATTTTAGTACATTTACGTTGTTTTAATATTTCTAATGAAATTTTGCACAGTTAGTGGGATCAAGGCGGCATTGCGTACTATGGCCTAAAACTCGGTGATTGAAGCAGACGGCTGGAATATAAAGACAGACAGATAAATTTTTTCTTTTGCATGCCAACGCTCCGTCTCAAGTCGCAAAAGTTGACAACCAATTGTTAGAAACGATTAAATGCCGCAGTCGCCGTATTCTCCCAACATCGCTCCTTCTGGCTATTAGCTGTTTCGACGAATACAATATCTTTTGTCAAAAGATGAAAAGTTTCTTGAGACGGGACTTGGACATTGGCTTAGTGGTGGGGAAAAGATGTAAACAGTTATTTGATACATTTTTATTTTGGTAAATTTGTTAATTTATTTTCTTTTTTGAGCTAACAAATCGGACCGAATTAATTTGTACTCACAATACATATATTTTAATTATTTTTGTTGTAAATAAATTATAAAAACTTTTAAATAAAAAACCCAGCCAGGTTTTTTAAAATACAAAACCCAATCAAACCCACCCGGGATGGCCAACCCTGTACTAAAGCGAATAAAGTAAGAAGTCTTGTGTCAACTTACTTAACAGTTGCGACAAAGCGAAGTATTTACCAGAAGGTTACACATTGCTTAGGTTTATACAAGTTCCTCTCTTAACAGAATCCAGTGCTACGGCAAATATTCTAATTTACCAATGGGTAAATATTAGCTTAATCAATCTTTGAACCAATGGCGAAATAGCATTACTCTTTTATGGGAATTTAAGATTATTATCTCCTGACTAAATTCAGTGCAAATACCAATTCATTAATTTTTTTTTTGTTCTGAAATCAGAAGTCTCTTGAAACAAAAAAAAAAACATTTTTAAGAATTTACTTTGTCTCAAGATATAAGACTATCGAAAATGTCTTCGTAAAAGTATGCAGGTTTAGGTACTTAGGTCACTTAGTCATTGGCGGATATCGGATCGAGTAAAATTAAAATCGAATGAAACTTCGCATTGTCATCATTTCCAAATCTGAAATAACTTCTTTGAGTATCAGAACTTTAAAATATAGTACTTAACAAGCAAGTACACTAGTTTTTAATTTTATTCATAAAGTAATTTTTTTTTTAATTTTTAAGTTAATTTGTTAAAGTGAAATATTAACTTGCGATAAATTGAAAAAAAAAATACAGTTTGTCAAGAAAATCTTTTTACATAGTAAAAAAGTTCTCTTTTTAACTTTTATCATGAAAAAAGGGATTTTCTGATTTATTTTTCCAATATTCTTTCTTTATTAATTCAAAATAATCTAATTATTGACTAACAAATAACAGCAAAAGAATACAAAAATTAAAAATTGGGATAAGGAAATAATATAAAAAATAGAAGAATGTTCAATGTTTTGTTGTCAAGAAAATGTTTTTACAATTTGTTTGTTTTTTTGTTAATCTGGTAGATTTTGCTGCCCAAATATTCTTTTTTAATGTTGTGTTTCATTAGTCAAGTAACTACTGAAATGTTGATTTTAAAGATTTTGTTTTTATTATCAAATTAATACTGTATATACGAGAGTTTCCAATGCCTCACGAAAGAATAGTATCGGATGTAAATTAGTTGGTTTGCTATAGTCATTCGGTCGGGAAAATGGTTCAAGCATTATCTCAAATGTTTTCAATAAGAAGACAAACTACGTCAAAAGTTTAAAATACGCTAAAAACGAAAAAAGGTCAACATTTAGACATTCGCCATAGCTTCCACGCAATAATTAGAAGAAAGCGGAAGGTGTGTTTGGAAGGAAAGTGGACAAAACTACATAGGTATCGCAAGAACACTTTCTGGTGAGTTCAGAAAATAATGTTGCACGATGGTTTCCCACGAGACGGTAAGGCAAGTCTTGGAAAAGAATTACTGTTTTATATAGAGTAGAGCCAAAAAAAACACAGTTAAATACAAAGAAAGGCGATTGTCATTTGCTCTGTCGCTTATTTTTTAACTTGACGACTTTTGGGATCAAATTATATTTTGTAACGAGACCATAAAAGTGTTTCTTTATAATGACGGCCCTAATGAGGTATGGAAGAAACCCTTAAAGTATTGGAAAGTCCAAACATAAGTCAAACTGTAATATATGAAGAAATTTCGGTAATGGTTTTGGGGTGCATATGTAGTAAGAGAGTAGGGGAAATTTGTTTCATTGAGAATAATATTGATGCATATTAATACCTGACATATTAAAGTGCCATTTAATTAACAGTGCAAAAAAGTTACGGTTTTATTCAAAAACAAAATAAAGAACACTTCATACCAACTTTAAGACAAATTCACTAAAGTATTTTTCAAAAACGGCTTTAGCTTAAAGTTCCTATTTTAAATCAATATTAAATAAATAAATTCTAAAGTTGGTTCGATTGTACTTTAAAGCTGTTTTAAGAACATTATTGTAAAAAAAAAATCGAAAGTTTAACCAAATTTTCAAAATAATGGACATGCTTTATTGATAAATTACTCGTAATTGGTCAAAACAATATCAAAATGTAATAATATATTTTTTAAAGAAAAAAATCAAAGCATCATAGAATGAAAGCTAAAAAATTATACTGATAGAAGCGGTCAAAAATTTAGCAGCAATACCGTAAAATTGTACTCATAGTTTCAGGATGATGCTGAAGACCTTCAACCCCTTGCAAACCATGGTAAACAGGGTTTGTTTATAACTTGCTCTTGTTTTACTAGACACTGTGGAATAGATGGTAATGAGACAGCGAATGCATTGGCTAGAAAAGGTTCCGTGACACCATACATATATTGCCCCTGAACATTAATGTGCAGCACCACTGACTACCAATCTACCTCAATCTAGTCAAGGATTGAAAAATGTCAGACGCTTGGAACACTGGTATGCTCAAAAGGGACTACACAATCAGTTCACAATTTGGGCGTCGTTCTGAGGTTCTTTAATTTGGCAGAACGGACTTAGAGCTCTTAGTGGAGTGCATCTGAAGAGGATAGCGGTCATAGATGTTCATGTTTGTAGACTGTGCTCTCAAGCATCAGAAATAGCATAACACATAGGTATGGTACTTGATAGGCTTAGATAGAAATGTTTAGGTAGACATAGGGCAACACCGGGTGACATTCACCTTTATGATTTCAGATTTGCCTTGCGCATTAGGAAGGCAGCCCATCTGCATTACGAAGGCAGCACATCTACTGAACAAGCTATAGACCAGAGAGGCACAATACTCGTAGATTCCATGGCTCGCAGTGCCCTGCAATAGTGCCTGATCGGTATAATGAAAATGATGATGATGATTTTATGTCCGCTGAAGAAGAACTAAATAAGTTAACACATTAAAGATGGAACCTACTTTAAAATTAAAAAATTTAAAGTGACCTAACGAAATATTATTCATAAATAAGAAGAGAATTTATTCGCAAATCCAAATTTTATTTGTTTAGTTATGCAGTTGTTTCACAACCCACTACTGTCGCATTTTATTCTTAAAAGAAAATAACGAATTTAGAGAGCGATTGCTCAATATTCGTACATTTTTTCAGAAAGAATGTTTTTCAAAATAAATAATGAAAATAATCTCTTTATAAAATTTTAGATCAAAAAAGTTTTCTTTCTTAAAAAAAATATACGAAAAGTATTTTGATCATAATTTTTTAGAAAAATAACGAAATTCAAGTGATTAAAATGTTCAGGTCGTGTGAATTTTCATTTTTCGTATTGTAAATGAAAAATAAAATAATTATAGTATTGCCAGTTTCGAATATTAAAAATCTTATAGTATAAGTGTAGTTAAAATACTGATTTTGAAAAAGAATTTCTCAAAAAAGGTTTATTAACCTTAAAGTGTATTTTAACTAATTTTTATTTGAAACACAAAATTAAACATTTTAGTGAATATAGCCGTTTATACCAATAGCAAACCTAATTTCAAGTTCTATCATGATAATAACCCAAAAGAATAGGTTCTTCTCTTAAGAACTTGGCTTTTTTATAACTGCCGCAAAGTACTGAACACTTGTGCTCAGAGTCCAGAGCCAGAGTCCAGAGTCAATTAAAAATGTATGGACTTATTTTAAACGAATTACTGCCAAGAGGCGTCTCGAAAACCATGAATTAAGGGCTGTTTTTTGGGCAAGAATGGAATAAAATTACAACTGAATGTGTGCAATAATTTATTTCGCCAAACAAAATATTGATTATCATGCAACTCAATATCTTCATCCCATTTATAAATAATATGCTAGTACGTAAAGCATTTTCTTAACAACAAAATTCTAGAGGTTTTTGTTTTTATCTTATTTTTGAATTAAAATTTATTGTTTTTTCTTTTTTGCTGTTATTTGTTTGCTAATATCCAGATGAAATAGAATTCAAAAATTTAGTTTTTAAATAAAGCAAAAAACCTTTTCTTTTTAATGATAAAAGTTAAACCCAATTCTTTTTTCACTATGTGAAAAGATTTTCTTGACAAACTGTAGATGTTTTTGTGAAGCCTACTACATTTTTAATGTCTTAATTTAAACCTTAAGTTTGTCTTTATTAGAAATTAAATATTCTTCGCTATTAATAAAAACTTCTGAAAAAGCAGCTATAATATTGAATGTAATTTTAGAAAGTTCATATACTTTCATTCTCCTATCGTCTAATATCATTTCATTAATACATTCATGCTTAAACTTATCAGACGCCTGAGAAGCGTCGATAAAAAGAGGGAATCGATATTTTTTTCCCTAAACTAGTACAATTTAGTGTGTTTGATCGATTGTGCTGTACTTGCTTTTACATCCAAATTGGTAATTTGGAATACAGTCGCTTCAAAGAATAATGGATATTAAGTTTTTTTTTTTAATTTTAAGTAAATTATTATTTTGTTTAAAATGTTTTAATCTGTTTTTCTTTTTTTCTAAATTACAGTTGATCCTTCAGAAGATGATGCTGATAAATCTGAAGAGAGTGATGAGAACGATGAAGAAAATGAAGAAATCGAAGGTAAGCAGCACCTATACAGCTCTTTTTATTTGCCATAGAAATATTCCTGAAATATCTCTCTTTCCTTTTTTTTACAGACAATAGAATGGTGGAGAAAACCTTTAAATTCGATGATTTCGCTAAAAGGTAAGTCAAGATTATGCTAAATCTTAAAGTAAAAAGAAAAATATTTAAACATTTAATAAAAATTTATGGTGTTAAGTTAACCCAATTTCAAAGCAAATATTTAAAGTTAAATTACGAATGATTTATTAACTCTTTTTTTACAAATTAGACAAAATTTGTTATTTTTCATTATGTAGCAAAAACAAGAAAGAAACCGTAAGAACTCAAAAACAAAAGAAAGAACAAGAAAATGTTACATTTGGAACTGAAATAATGTAATTCTTAAACTTAATTTGAAGTAATTTTTTTTTCTTTTCATTTTCCTACTTACGAGTAGCGAGTCAAATTACAAACCCAAATATACGTTTTCTTTTATTTTTTCTTTTCTTATTTTTTGGTTGTACATTAAAAGACGGCTTCTTTTTTAACTTTTATTTCACTTATTGCCGGCAGTTTTCTCTTACCAATGTTGGATTGAAACACGAACATCCAGAGATAAAGAAAGATAAAGTATATAATTACGCACAGGATATAAATGAGGGTGTTCTACTTTATTGCTTCTGCTGTTGGCACTGCTTCTTTGTAATATCCTTGTGGTTGTTTTTTTCTTTTAATTTTTGTTTTTTTTTTCCTACTTTTGGTGGAGAGTTACCAAAAATAGTATTGCTTTTTATTATATTTTACAAGTTCCAAATTTAAAGCTTCAACTGTAGCGAGAAAATAATTTAAAATGTCAGGAATTTGAAGCGTAAAAGTGAAGAGAAATAAAAGTGTTACAAGAAAAATGGGCTAATGAACGATGAAGACAAATGATTTTGGCACGCTATACTGTGCAGTGCTTGTAAGATTGAAATTTTCGTCTTTCTAAAACTTAATTACTTAAATAATAAAAGTAATATAATTATCAGAAATAAAAAGTCTTCAAGGTATTTGCCTATTCTGTAAGGACTTCTAATTTAGATGCTTTATTGTATAAACATCGAGTAGATGGTTTGTTAACGTGATGAACCTTTTAAATTCGATCTGCTAGGAGTGTAGATTTTCTGCTGGCCAGTGAAGTAGTGAACCTTTTTTTTGACTATAGATAGTAATTTAATATATTGGATGTGGATTTCTTAGTGCCTAATGTTAAGGCTAAATGCGGACAAAAGTAAATTTCTATTTTAAAACCTAAACATACACTGGAAAAAATATATATTAATATCAAGTAAATTACTACTGATATAACAAAGAAATTATGGAATGAAACTATTAAATGTTTAATCCAGGAGTTGTAATTCTTACGGTCTAAGCATCTGCTAAATATTGCTCTTTCGGCATTTCTTAAAGGTGGAGGTGCGTTAACGATTCCTCATTTGGCAGCTTACCACTATATATCATACCCTTCAGTGGATAATATACGTCGCAAACCCATTACATTTTTAGCACATATTTCTCTGTCTTGAAGAAATATATATAAAAATTAAGTGTTGGAAATCAACAGAAGCATTATTTATAGCATCATCTATCCCTACAAATGTAATCGTCTGATTTCGGTTCCTTAGATATTTGAATATTGGGTTCTCCTTCAACATCGGACGACTCGTCTTCTAGAACGAATTTGGATACTTGTCATAGCGAACATCTAAAAGTCCATCAGTGTTTTCTTCACAATTAGCTTTTACTTAGTAGTCTTATAAATTGCTAATTTTATGTGTTTTATTTCATTGAATAGTATGCAAACATTGTCTTTGTCTAGCGTAAGGGATGCTCGCCATGTTTTCTTAAGTCGTCGACGTCTTTTGCTGTCCTGTGGGTTCCATTGCAAAATATATTTTGCAATGCTTTCGGATTCTTTTACACCACTTTCTTCTCATGATTTATCTGTCATTAAACGAATAATTTGACTTCCTCCACAACTCAATGTTAGTAATGGTATTACATAAAAAATACTATATACCATAAATTTGCAAGAAGTTATTTACCTCCGTTTTCAGTTCTCCATGTATGGGAGGTCAATATGAGAAATGTTTCTTTAACGTAAAGCAGATCTGCTTTAACGCATTCGCTTAGTATGTACAGATATGTGGGCGTTCAATTGCTACTCTGGTTTGATACAGCCTAGATAAAATGGTTGTCATATATTGGATTTCGATGTTGTCAACATACAAGCTGCTAATATTGTTGCCTTCTCTGCATGTTAGCGTAAATATCATCTGCAAAATTCAAGAATTCAAGGTGGCGTTGGAAATTCTAAAGAATTCCTATCTTTTAGCAGATTTCAGTCACAATTTGTAAAAAAAGAAGAAGAAAAACAATTAAAGTGTATTCTTGCACCCACGTTTGTTGCATTTGTTTTGCTGTATCGCTTGTTACGTCGAACTTATAATAATACGTTGCCGTATATATAGTTTATTAGGTTTATTATTTTCCCTGGCACTTCTTTACGTCTCAAAGCAGCTAAAATTGCACTACGTCGGATAGGATAAAAAGTTTTCAATAGCTATAAATCTATATATTGTTACTAAAATAAAGTGCCTAATAGAAAATACACCGCATTAGCGTTTTTTGGGACTGTATTGTGGGATTTTTGTCTATTAGTTTATGTCAGGGAAGACGTGTTACCCTGGTATTGCTGTACCGATTTCTGATTTTGACGATACTGCCGTACTGTTTTATGTATTTGGCGTCATTGCCAACTCGACCATCTTTGGGTACCACAATCTAACATGTTTAAAATTACGGAAATAAAATAGAGGATATAAAAGCGTTGGATACATTTCCGGAACTTTCAAAACTGTAGACTATATACCTATTTGTCTACAAAAGGCTGTCTACGGTCGAGATAGTTATAGTTTTGCTGTCATAAAACAAAGTCGTGTTTAGGCGTAAATAAAAGTGGTGTATACGTAAACGCTGTGGTATGGTAGGTAAAACACCCGCCTACCAACCAGAAGGTCCTCGGGTTAATACCAGGCCAAACCATCTTAAAATAAAAAAAAAGTTTTTCGACAGCGGTATCACCTCACAACATTAGCTAGTAACTGATTATGAGTATATTACTTATATTACTTACTATTCAAACTTCTCCAATGCATTTGCCGTTCGGAGCCGCCGTTAAACTTGTAGGTCCCTTTCAATGAGTTTAAAAGTAGAATCGGGTGTAGCTCATTGACTGAGAGAAGTCCCCATATATTTTATTATATATATATATATATATATATATATATAGTATATATATATATATATTATATATATATATATATATATATATATATATATATATATATATATATATATATATATATATTATGGGGACTTCTCTCAGTCAATGAGCTACACCCGATTCTACTTTTAAACTCATTGAAAGGGACCTACAAGTTTAACGGCGGCTCCAAATAGAAAAATAAGAACTGTAAATCAACAACAAAGTGGTGTTTGTTTTATTTTAATGCAATTTTAAATAACCCAAACATTTTAAAAGAAGTTTAAAAAAGTTTAACGTTTTAAAAAAAGTTTAAAACGTTACAATATATACAAGAAAACTATAAAAAGCTTTGTTACTGATGTTCTCTGAAATGCGCCAACCGATTTTATTATGTAAGCTCTTAAATGAAAGGTGAAGTCAAGTTTATGTAGTTTTTGTAGGTCTATTTGTCCGCGAGTTATTGACTTTAGAGTGAACCCCTTTGTATTGCATAAGTTTTACTTGAAATCTAAATTTGTTACAACAGCATTTAAACTTTGTATGAGTCAGAAAATATTTTTAAAACTGTGTATATAAAAAGTATATGTAGTAAACTTTCATTTGTTCAACTGAGTGGTGCCACGCCATATAAGCTTTGTATTTATATCTCTCTATCTTAAAAACGTTAATAGTAAGAGTCTCTAAATGTGACTCAGATAACTTTGTGCTCAATACGAATCATTATTCAAAAATTGGGCCGAATTATAGTAACACCTCCCATACAAAGTAAATATTGGTTTTTGTATATCTTTGAAACGGTAACAGTGGAAGGTTCTGAATTCGGTCTATATGACACGCAATCGGATAAGTGTTAATGGTACATCCCATACAAATTAAATATATATATATATATATATATATATATATATATATATATATATTATTATATTTTTTTAAACAATAGTTTGTATTGACTGCTAAGTTATTTAAGCCAAATTTAGAAACTTCAACTCTATATATATATATATATATATATATATATATATATAGATAAATATATATATATATATATATATATATATATATATATATATATATATATATATATATATATATTTGGCTTAAATAACTTAGCAGTCAATACAAACTATTGTTTAAAAAAAAATATGCAGTTTTGCATGTGTAGAGAACAACAACAGTTAAAGCTTTCTTTATCTATTCATATCAGTCAAAAAGCAGTTACAACACAAAGGCTCCGAGCAGCACGGTATGAATTATTCTAGTACTAGATAAAACGCGAAGCACGCCATTCGATAGCTTATTTGATTATTATTTGAAGTATAATGGCTTAACCTACACAACTACGATGTGGATGAAAACCCTCTGGCTCGTCATGAAGTGAACGGTCAATGACCGCTAGCCTGTTATTAATAATTAACGCAAGGATTTTGTTAACCTAAATAAAAGGCCTAATGTTTCTCTAGTTATTGCCGTCTGATGTAACATTTTTTAAGCCGTTGTTTTTTCCAGACTTCCGCCTAATATGAGTGTGAAATTTCGGATGCGATCATAGGTTCAATTTATAGAATTTCTATTGTTATACTGTCTTCTCTTGGTGACTTGTTTATCTTAACGTTATGATAATGTTTGTGACTTCTTCCACTATGCGGGCTTATATACTACATATGGTAATTGGTGTTGAGAGGAATGTTGTGATCACCTGATACGTACTCTGCATCAATTGTCATTTTCTCAAAATAATTCCACTTTTCGGTGTGTGTGGAATGTTTAACTGCCTTTGCTATATAAACGATTTAAATTCTTCGTGAATTTTGTCTTTACAACGTCAAGCATTTTTTAAATCACAGCTCATGTACCTAAATACTGTCGATCTGTTGACTACAGAAATCATTTCAGCTTGCTTTTCTACCATACAGGCTTACAGAACTTTGTTGTCAGCTCAGAATATAATCCAATAGCACTACCAAAACCTTCGAGTCTTTTATAATACCAAACATCAAAGATTCAAAGGCTTGAGCACTATCAAAATCTCCGCTGCGCCAATTGCAGCTCTCGATACAATGTAACTCCACATCAAATCATTGTAGCCACTTCCCGTACGATCACCAAAGGGCCGCTGGTGGGAAATTTTGCTTTTGGTATATTTCATACTGTTTCCACTATTTTTCTTAGAAAATCATATGCTCCGAAATGCGATCTTTGTTGTTCACGTAGTATTAGTGGAGTAAGCGTAGTAGAAGACTGTATCTAACAAATTAGAATTAAAATAGCGCGTTTTTCAATTTTAATGTTGCAAAAAAGTACTTCTTATTGAATAGTAAAATCAATACGCTTTTAAAAATCCAAAATTACAAATGATTACAGACGGCAGAAAAAACGAAAAATTCGACTTTCAAATTAAATTTATCTTCTTATTAATACAAAAGAAAGAGGAAAAAATTTGTGAGGATTTTTTAAGATTTTTTCTTCTGCTATAGCATTTTGCAAGGAATATGTTGTTAACCGCCTCGCCTGCTGTAGGGTATATAGAAGAACAATTACTCAATTGAAGGGTTAAATTAAAGTTCTTTATTTTATTTTAATTCTTTCATTTTGCCACCATAAGCGAGCGAAACAAATTGCAAAAGAACGGAAAATAAAAAAGAAAAACTCTGTTGAAAACTTTTGATTCCCCAAACGGCGTCATCTGTTGTTGGGAAACTTTTTTTCTTTAAAAAAATTTCGCTTTTTTCAAGCTGCTTTCGAAGGTTTTTTCTTTTCGACGGCATTCAACTTAAGAAAAAATAAATTTAAACATTTTATTTAATTGTACCGTTGCTTTTTATACCCTACACCTACCGCCATATGTCGTTGCATCAACATTTTATTCGTATCGTAAAAAAAAATTAAAGACCAACTTATTATTAATTTGAAGTCAATATGGCGCAATACTTTGCAGTTTTAGTTAGTTTGTATTTTAACAAAATTTTGCACAAGTATAATTTTTTTACTTATCTCTGAGATGAAGTCTATTGATTTAATACGAAATAGATTCATTATTTCGTATGCTTCCTGAAAGCTAAATTTAGACATAGCCATAGTATAACCTGGTAGTAAAATTTTTGTTAAAAAAAAACTTAACAGATTCCGTACACAGGCCTGCCATATTTGCCGATTTATCGGCATTTTGCCGATTTTTTGCCTTAAAATTAACAAAATGCCGATTGCCGATTTTTGCACCATAATTGCCGATTTTTCGAGGAAATCTGAAAACTCGGCAACTTTATTTGTTTTACTAAAATTTACAATTTTCGAGAACACTGAAATACTTGCTACATATATATTACCAAATGTTTTGAACTCACCTCGATCAAATCAAAGGTGCCATGTGAAAGGTATTATTCGTATATGCAATTTTAACAGCAAAAAAGTAGTTCGAAGTCTGCGGTAAGCATGCTGCTAAAGCAATCACTATGAGTAGTTACTAAATTTACTTTTATGACGTAGGTAGGTAGTATAGAGTATATTATAGCCGTGCTCGACCGTTTCTTTCTGTTCTATCCCTTCATATGTAAACGTAGTGAAAAATTTGTTACGTTTTTGTATCCTCTATGTGGTGGCCGCTTTTGTTGTACATTTAACGAAAAATATAACGAATATTCCCAAATTGTAACGATTTTTAACGATGATGATTAACGATGAGTAACAAGATTTTAAGGGAAATTAATAAATAATTAGAAGGTGAGAGAAAGATTGCAATTGCAATTTGCAACGAAATAATATTGTTACGAAAATAAAAATACAACACTTTATTGTGAGATTTTGGTATATTTTGTATCACCTTGTCAATTTGGCAGCACTGCGACATCGACCATCACTACGTTACATTTGAATTAACGGATATGAAAATAAAAGATGATCGATATTTTCTGAACCTTTTAAACTGTAGGCAATTAGGTATATAAAGGGGATGCTTTATCTACACGTCAGTTAGTTATCGTTTGGCTGTCGTAAGATAAAGACGTTTTAAAACGGAAATAAGGGTGTTGTATAAACGAATATTAAGTTTTGTATTAAGACAAAGAGTATAAAAGTTATTGTGTAGTAAAATAAAAACTGTAAAACAACAAAATAAAGCGGTGTTGATTTTTTTTTAACACAATTTAAACGAACTCAAACGTTTTAAAAAGGTTAAAACGTAAGAATGTAAAAGAAAATGACTGTTGAAGTTTGTTTTCATACAACTGTTGTAAATATGGGCGAATCATATTCACTTGAAAATTTTTCAGGACCTTAGGTTTTCATTACCATTCCCGAGTACTAATAAATCAATACTGGACTTTTCAGAATATAGATTTCGCTAAAAGCACCATAAACTTGTTTCCTTTTCAAAACCCCTCTTTTTTATATATAATTTGTACTATTTGTGAAATGTAAATTTGTTGTATATATTTAGGCGTTTTGGCTTTTTAATATAAATTATTTCATTAGTATTAATTACATTAAAATTCTTTATTCAAAATACATAACTGCTTTCCTTTGATATATTCAAATGCAGCGACTTGACTTTAATAACCCTTTTTACTGCCTCAACAAATGCAAATGAGAATGACAGTTTATTTTGGAAATGTCAAGAGGTTAACCAAATAAATGATTATTAATAAAATAAATGCAGAAATAAAGGCTTAAACGGTGTGGTTAAACTAAATGATACTCTATATCGAAACATAGCTGTACTCTTTGGAATATTCGGTTTGATAAACAGCTAGGACGGATTTTGAATCACTTTTCAACAAGTTCGCTATGTTGCAAGAATATTACACGATGCTACACTAAAAAAAACCATGGGAAGTGATACTATAATATTATAATATTAACCGATTTTAAGTTTCCGAGCGCATTTGATATTAAGAGAAATGGGCCTTCCGATTGATATATAGCATTTAAGCATTGTAACATTGAGTAATATGTGTGTATTTCTCAAGCAAACACATTTATCATCCAATTTTTTCACATTTTTCAAGTTTAGATGCGTTTTTGCGAACTAATTATAAAGAACCCTTACTACTTATGAATCAATTAAGAAGCTGTGATTAGTTATGAATGAAATGAGTCTTACGTTTTGGAAATCGGTTGGAAATATTAAGCTTTTTACTAGAGAAACTTATGAAAAAATCACTAAGGTTAAAACAGAATTTAAAAAAAAAAAAGTTAACAGTTTTGTAAAAATCGTACGATTTTTTTATGAGTTGCATTATTAAAATTTTTTATAACTTTTACATATATGTATACAAATATTGTTATTAATATTTGTAATGTTTCGTTTTTTATATAAAATTGTCTTTAAAACACTGTGCAAAAAATAGATTTTAATAAAAAAGAAAAATTAAATGACTATTGCTAAATTTGAAAAATTAGGGAAAAAATAAAAAAATCAAAAACTTTTGATAAAAACTTATTTAATTTCTTGAAAACTATTTTTATGAAATCTTAATTTTTTGACTTTCCAAAACTGTTTAATATTTTAAAATCGGTCTGAAAATGTCTGAGTTCAAGGTATTAAAAGACTACGGCACACCATGAAACTATTTTTTCAAAAATAACTAAAAATTTTGATGGTGTTTCAAAATCTTTGAAAACGGTTTTTGTATGTCCCCACTTAAGCCCACAACGCGCACTAGGCCTCTTCTTAAGTTCTGACTGTGTGTGCTTTACATATATGAACTTTTTTAGATACAATTTTTAAGATCTGGTGTCCTTTACTAAGACTAGATTTTTAGATGATGCGTATAATACTAAGTCAGCTTGATAATTTGGCAACATTCTGTACTTTTAGCGTATAAACTTGTTTTGAATTAATTGTATCTATTGCTGGACAGCTATAGAATTTTAAGCACGCTACGTCTATTATCATATTGATGGTAGCTATGGAAAGCATACAACGTCGTTTTAACGAACATGGAATTTTGTGTGCTGATAAAACATTAGTTAATAAAGTTCGAAACAAGGCCTGATGAATACTATGGGAACTTGTCGCCACCAATTCCAATTGTTAAAAAGTGGTTTACGGAGGTCGCCAAAAATAATTGATAAAATTTATGAAATGATATTGTAGAATAAAAGTGCGTTAAGTGAGACTGTAGACATTCAAACCAAGTGCTTACATCACCTTTTGAGAAGGATTAAATGAAAAGCACCAAATATTTTTGAGCAGGGACTGTAACGGTTATAAGTTATATTAATAAATTTATTTTTTTACCGCTATTTTGAAAGTTTTTTACAAAAAAGGTTAGTGAAAAACGTTATTTTTCAACGAAAAATAAAAAGTTAAACGAAACGGGTAAAAAGAGAGTTTTATATTCCGTCATAAAATAAAACTCATCTTGGGATTTTTATTTTTCCTTCAGAAATAATAGTTACTTTTAGAGTTTTATTTTTCCCTCAGAAAATATAACTCATTTTCAAAATTGTATTTTTTCTTTATTTTTAATAAATATCTAAGAAAAATTTTCGTAATAAAAAAATCGAAAATTTTTGTTTTCTGAATAAATATCGTTAATATTTATTTTACCAAACATAAGCATTTCAAGATTTTCTGCGGAGATATTAGATCGCAGACTAATTTGAGTGCAGAAAAGAGTGTTTCTACGCTTACTTGGGTAGCAGGGACACATTTAACAGTCTTCGCTAGAGCATACAAATAGGAATAGTCAAGTTGTTTTTTCTCCCAAAACTCAAAAAGAAGCTTTCTTTGAATGTGGCTTCCAGTTAGAATTATTAATTTCATATACAGCTTTTCTCATTCTTTCATTGTAATCATTTTTATCGGATTCTTCCCTATCAACATTAATGTAATTCAAAAATTGGCCTAAAATCGATGTTTGAGATCGTGAAATCTCAGCAAAATTTTGCGATAATTGGAAAAGAGCATGTGAGGAAGAATCTCTCATGTATTTAAAAAACACTATTGCAATTTTTTGGATTTACTTTCATGCCTAATGTCAACATTTTAACAATGACCGCTTTAAGATGAGTTGAAGCATACATTATTTTCAACGGATCACTATAACGCATAGAAGACGGGGATCCAAATATAATGCGGAAAGCAATGTTGGATTCTCCAACAGCATTACTTCGCGATGCTTTAAGTTTGAAAGCAACTTAATTGTTCGGCTTTTTTCGATCTCCGGCGTAATTTCAAACCTTAGAAAAATCGCTTCCAAAGAGTTGCTGCTCTTTGAGCCTTTGTGTGACAAAACAAATAAACTGGTTCTAGTAGAGACAATAAGATTTCTACACTTTCCCAATCCGATTGTCGTAAATTAAGTTCAACATTCAAACTTTTTTGGCAAAATGCATGGTAGTGCATTAAGCTTTTTACCGAAAAAAAAACGTAGAATTCCAACTAGTCTGCACATCAATTGACATTTGTGAAAAATTTAGATTTATGGTCTTGCTTCAAAAATAATTTTTATTTATCTCTAAACTTTTATCAAATCTGTAATGTATACAACAAAACTGAAAGTAGGTGTCCGTAAGAACGCATTTTAGCAAATCTTTATCAAAAGTGTTCAATAATCTTTTACAGCAGTTGCAAAGAATAGGCAGTACATCTGACAGATTTCACTGAAAATACACCTTGTCTTGCTACTTAAAGCCACAAGCGATCAATCAGTTTTGAAAAACACACAAACTTTTTATATTCTAAGATTACTTAAAAATGAAGAAAAATTTAAACTTTTAAATGAAAAAATAAAACTCCAAAAATATCTTTTATTTCTGCAAAAAAAAAGTCCCAAAATGAGTTTTATTTTACGATAGAAAAATAAAACTTGCTTCTCAACTGTTTCATCTGAACCTTAATTTTTACGTAGAAAAATAACAGTCAAAATCTGATTTCGAATCGTTTTTCGAATATCACCACAGATTCAGAAAAGGCACTTCAAGACGATTCATTTGGTATATATGTAGCAACATACGAGGGCGAATTGACATTTAAGCTACCTAGCGCTAGATGGCAGAACAAACACAAAAACTTTTTCTTTCTTAGAAATTACGTTTGACAGCGTCAGCTGTTAAAAATTTAGCCAAATTCATCGATTAGTTTTTTTGTTGTAGTCGTTTGAAGTAAGCAACTTTTGTATTTCATGGAAAATGGAAAAAAGTGAATTTTGAATTATTTGAAAGGCAAAACGGCGAAAGAGACAAAAGAAAAGCTTGATAAACATTACGGCGAATCTGCTCCGTCAGATTATATGGTAAAATATTGGATTGCTGAATTTAAATGGGGCCAAACAAGCACTGCAACAACAGGAAGGCCAAAAGAGGTGGTTACTGAAGAAAATATCAAGAAAATCCTCGATATCGTTATGAACGATCGCCGGGTCAAAATACGTGAGATTTCTGAAATGGTAAACATATCATATGAAAGTGTGTTCAACATTTTGCATGAACATTTGCATATGAAAAAGCTATCGGCAAGATGGGTGCCGCGTTTGCTCAGTGTTGAACAAAAACGAGTTCTACAGATCACTTCACAGCGGTGCTTGCACATGATAAAACATAATCCTGCTGGTTTTTGGCGTATATTAATAACTGTTGATGAAACGTGGGTCCACCACTACACACCTGAAACCAAAAATCAATCGAAGCAATGGGTGGAAGCTAGTGCAAGTGCACCGAAGAAGGCTGGCAAGGTTATGGCCACTGTATTTTGCGATGTACACGGAATATTGCTCATCGGTTATCTTGAAAAGGGATCCACAATCACAGGAGAGTATTATCATGCATTATTGGATCAATTGGTTGATGCAATAAGGAAAAACGACCACATTTAAACAAGAAAAAGGTGCTCTTTCTTTAAGACAACGCACCGGTTCACACAGTATTAGATAAGATGCTGAAACTACGAGAAATCCACTTCGAATTGATTAATCATCCACCTTATAGTCCAGATTTAGCCCCTAGTGACATTTTCCTGTTTCCAAACTTGAAAAAATGGCTCGCAGGAAAAAGATTCATCTCAAACGAAAAAGTGATTACCGAAACTAATGCGTATTTTGAGGAGTTCCCAAAATCGTATTATTCAGATGGTATAAAAAAGTTGGAAAATTGTTTTTTGAAAAAAAAAATGTTTTCCTACTCAGGTAGCTTCAATATCTGTGCGCCCTCGTATATGTTAGTCGACTCTAACACTATGATTTTTTTAGTTAAGTTTTTTATGAATAACTTTTATTTGCGGTATCTGCTTTTCAGTGATTTTAAACACGAATCCTGTATCGATGTTTCATTAGGATAATACACGGCTGTGTTGGTGGTTAGTCACAATGGCAAAAATCTATGAACTATGAACTTTGCGATTTTTCTTTCAAGAAATGCCTATATATTTGGGTCAAACGAAGAGGTCATCATTAAAACAAATGCTTGCTTTAAATATGCTGAGGTAACTTACTAATTGGAAGAAATAAAAAAGTGAGGGAAATTAAAATTTAGAAATAAAACACTTTTTTATCGAAAGAAGTATATTTCATGCAAAAAATCGCAAGATTATAAAAGTTGCGTCGTAATAAAAGTAAAAAGTAATAGTTAGCAAAAAGGAGGGAGTAAAAATATCGAGAACAAAATCGATAATGTTTGCTCATTTCTCAAACTCAGTATTGAACGTATTGGGCCAGGTTTAAAAATTACAGTCCCTACCTAATATCATTCAAATCAAAAATGAATCCTTAGTTGATGTATCTATAAGACAATGTTAGAGAGGAATCCTACCTCTTTAATACTTACGAAATAGTACATACTTTTCTCAAATCAAAGAAGTTCTGCTATAGCTCATGTCAAAGGCATTAAATAAATGAAAACAAACATTGAAGGGAGAAGAAAATAAAAACAAATTCAACTCAAGAGGTACTTTAACAATAAGAAGGAAAGAATCAAAAAAAAAAAAAAAAAAATAAAGGAATACTTTAAATAGCCAAATAGCTGGAAGATAAAAAATTTATTTTAAATAAATTATAAATGATGGTAAAAGAGCCATAGAACCAAACGCCAACAACATTATCATTATCATTACCATCAAACGAAACAAACATTTTTAAAAAGTCTTGCGTTGAAAGGGAAACAATAATTGAGAAGAATGACTGATCAGAAAAATAGCACTAAATGAGGCCACTTTTAATTGTATTCGTATATGAATGAAGAGTGTTGTTTTAGGGTTTGTAAAAAAAAATTAATATTTAAATGCTGGTTGGCAATTAAATGTTAGTTATACTAAGTGAAGGCAAAATTCTTCACCAAATACAAAAAATGAAAAGAAACTATTTTTTTGGTCAAAGGCAACACAAATGTATTAACAAAATATCAAAATAAAAATTCTATTTAAACACCAACAATAGCCAACTAAGCTGCTACAAGTTTGTAGCAACAAACAAATAAAGAAGGGGAAAGAGAAATAGTACGGAAAAGCAATTGAATTAAGCATAAAAAATAAATTAACCAATATTTAAAGAAAACCAAAAAGTAACAACAAAACAATTACTACGTATCCAACAATAATTCCAACAACAATGATAATTTAAAATTATTTCAAAATAACACTTCAAATTAAACCCACATATAAAAAACGAAAAAAAAAAACAACAAAAAACAAAAGAAACATTTACAAAAGTCCTCTTTAGGACTGAAGAGCGAAAACTCTGAATAATGAAGGCAAAACAAAATTTTTTTATTTGTTTTTCCAAAACTTAAACAAATCCAAAAACCAACAACAAATTCTACTGAAACCACTAAACAACAACAGTTAACACATAAAAAGGAAACATTTAAGAATAATAAACAACAACTGCTGCCGCGACAACAAAAAACAGAATTACTCTTCAAAATATGAGCATTTCTACTTTTTTGACGTTAATCCCTAATTAGTTCCCTTGAGCTTTGTTCTTATTTTATTTTTTTGTTTCTCTTCTCCTCTTTACCCTTTCTCTTTTTGTTGTTGGCTCTTTTTCACACTATTAACTTTTGTTTACATATAATTGTTGTTTTTGTTGTCGTTATTAAAAATTCTTACAAAACAGCTATAATTATAAGAAACAAAAAATGGCAAAAAAAAATAAAATAAAAGAAATAAAGTGTTAAAATTTGTATTCCTTTCCTTTTTTTGCCTTCAAAGTAAATAGAAATTTTATTTTCTTTTTCGAAAAGTTTGAAAGTGTTTTTATTTTAATTGTTATAAAATAAATAGTAATGTGTGTGTAAAGAAAATATCAGTTTTTTTTTTTTTTTAAATCCACAAGTTTTAATTTGTTATAATTAGTGGTGAGTTAATTTGGAAACAGTGATTTTCTTGGTGAGCCTGTAGTTAACCAGAAAAAGTCTACCAGCAAAAGCAACAAAGATCCTTCAAACAACTCAGAACAACTTATTCAACTAAATCGAGCGTCTTTATGGCATGAATACTGACCATAGTTATTGTGATAAGTGTTAGTGTATGCTTTTAGGTGCTTCCCATATAAACTTAGGCCAGAAGAAGCGCATTTAAAGTTTTTTTTTTTTTTAATATTTGGTTCAAAGTCAACTCTATCTGTAATAGAAAAAATTGCCCACATTTGTATAAAATCGATTAATTTTTGGAGTAGGCAAAAAGTTCGTTGTGGCATACTGCGCCCAAGATTTAAACGGGCTTTTTCTGTAATTAACTTCCAAAAAGCAATAATAACTTCCAAAAGCAATAATAATTGTTCAGTTAAGGTACCGTATTGCTCGTTACGAACAAACGTTTGGGGAACCACAAAAGTTCTTTGTATTCTGATAGGATAAACAAGCATTTCCTTCCATTTGGGACTCCAACAACATGCACATACAACATGCAGACCTTAAATCTCAATGGAATTATCCCTAATATTTTGAGGCTCGTGTTCCGGAATGTTTTAATTAAAAATAGAGTAATTTGTTACATGCTTGACCAACTCTTTATTGCTGGAAACTATATGACGTCTTTCACACATGATAACATTCACAAAATATCCAAATTTTGATCATAAAAAAGATTAAACAAATTTTTTTTTCTTTGAAAACATTTATATGACAAACTGTAATATATGACAACTGTAAACTTTTAAACTGACGATCTTTTCTGCATCTTAAAAACTTTGCAAAATAAATTTTACAGTATGACAACACTGTTCGTTAGTCTTCTTCCAAAGGTCGATATTAAAAAAAAAAAAAAATCAGCCAAAATATACGACGTATATTTCGCAAGAACTAGTTTTAGTAGTACAACAAATTTCACACTTATAATGCAGTGCATTGATAATGCGATAGTCTGTATGAGTAGATAAGCACCTAATGTAGATTAGGCTCCCAAACACTATGCTTACTTTACCAAATTCAAAGCTTATCTCTCCCTTAATACTACCAGATACATATATTAATCATACAATCCAAATAGTAATAGGTATTAACGAAAATTCTTAAAAGAACGTGAATAGACGGACTGTTCTATTATAATGCGGAGCGTATTAGCCTGATAAATACATCTGCGGTGAGCCAGAATATCGCTTGTTCGTCATGTGAGACTTGCTAAACACTTGTCAACCAATTGCTTATTATCGTCGCCAAGATCTTATAAGTAAATGTTGCAGTCGCTTATAATTGTTCACCCTGAAACTACTAACTAGAAAACGTTTGGCTTGTCAGGCTTCCGTCATTAATGGAAAACAATTTCAGCGGATCAATTTGTAAAATTTCCGCTGAGATACCATTATCATCTGCAATGAAAGAACTGCATTCTTTATTTCCTCCAAACAAGGAGGACTAGCACTGGTTGTTCCCATAACCGTTGTTTCTTCTATCTTTTATTGGGTGTTCCAACCAAAACACAATTTGTCAAACACTGAAACAAAGAAATGTCAAATTAAGTTGGGCAAAAAACTTGACGTTTGACTTGACTTGACGGTATGACTCACAATTAACATCGTGCATTATGGTTGGCCCACCCTATAGTAAGATGTTCCATTGTGTTGAATAGTTGACCTTTACAGTCCTTCACTTCTTCATGTGGTTGAAAATTTGTTTTGCAACAAAGAATCTGATTTAAATCTTGGATGTTGTTTCACCCGGCTACATTCCATGCTTCATTCACAGGATTATTAATGTACTTCATTCTTTTTTTCTGCACATTCAAAATTTCATATTTTTTTTAAATGATGGTTTGTATTGACTGTCAAGTTATTTTAACCAAATTTAGAAACTGCAACTCTAACAACTCTCAAGATAAACAAAAATAATTATTTAATTTGTGTGGGAGGTACCATGCCCCCTTTTCCGATTCCGCCTACTTTTTAACGGATGGTTTGTACTATCTAAGGAGTCAATTAGGCCAAATTTAGAACCTTCTATTTTAATCGTTCTCTAGATATACAAAAATAATTATCTTATTTTTAAGGGAGATGCCACACCCACTTATTTAAAATTCAGAACTTTTCACTATTACTGTTCTAAATATATACAAAACTAATATTTACTTTGTATGGGAGGTGCTACTCACACTTATCAAATTCGGCCCAATTTTTGACTACTGATTTGTAGTCCACAAAGTTATTTGGGCAAAATTAAAAGACTTTTACTATTACCGTTTTAAAGATATAGACATATAAGTAAACAATTTGATATGAGTGTGGCACCGCACACTTGAACAATAGTGAAGTCACATACCTTTTTAAAAATATTTTCTAGTTTACACAATGCTTCAGTGCTGTAACAAATTACGTTTTCAAGTAAAACTTATGCAATACAATGGGTTCACTCTAACGTCAATAACTCGCAAACCGCATATAGATAAAAACCTTGGTATTGATTTCACCTTTCGCTTAAAGGCATTTCAGAGAACATCAATTACAACGCTATTTATAGTAGTCTTTTATGTATATAGATAACAAGTTTATATTATGGACATAATTTCAAGCCTTTACTATTTTTAAGGTAAACAGCCAATGTTAGTCGCATTAACATATATTTTAAGTAACTAGAACGTTTATTGCTTTTAGAATCCAAAATTGTCTACTTATACTCTTTTCTTTTAAATTTAATTCCAACATAAATTGTATTTAAGCACCCTGTACATATAATTTATTTCAACTTAAGTATTGCATCGTGTAACTACCACTTTTCATAAATTCAATAATTCCTCGAAAAAAAGGTAAACTATGGACAATCTATAGTTTTCTCCCTTTTTGCAAATTTAAGTAATTTAGTCTCCTCTCCTTTTATTTCTTCCTTATTTTTTAACTTCATTCAACTCCAATCAAAGTTAACTTGTGCAATGAAATATTGTTTTTGTTTTCCAAAAGGAGGAATAAAGGATATATTTTGAAGTAGAAAAAAATACCTGCCTTTATGCACAAAAATGGAATTCTAAAAGGATGGAATCCTTTGTATCCTATACGACTACTTAAAATGATTAATAACCATTTAAAAAAATCGGTATTTTCAAAAGAGAAAAAAAATGAATTTTTGTTTATGTGAGTGTTTACGGATATAAAAAGGGATTGTTTGTGTGATATTTATACTCGAGGAAAAATGTTTAGATGTTAGGAAAATTGTGTAGAATATGCATAAGAGTCATAAGTAAGACATATATTATGGGAAAAGTTTTTTAGTTTTTATTTATCTAACAAATCACTTTCCTAAAAAATTATCTTTTTTATACATTTTACACCTGCAAGAACACTTTTTGCAATTATCGAAAAAACTTTTGTTTACCATGCTGTTAAGTAAAATCAAAACTTGTTAATCTTAGGTAAAAAACCATTTTGGTCCATATTGTTTTTTAAAATAATTAATGAACTAAAATATATTTTCTTACTTTTTATAATAAAATTTATTTGTAATTCAACCAATTTGCAGGGTTATATTGAGTTCTATTTCTGTAATTTCTAATTTATCACTAATGCACTGTAACTCCATTTCAATTTGTAGGGCTTTGAATGAAAATAGTGAATATGAAAGAAACGCCACATATTTCTTTAGAAAATGAAGATGAAAATGCGCATCAATTGGTGATTTATTGATTAAACAATTTAATGCAATGGAATTTATCTTATTTACACAGCGTCTTAAAAAATTCAGGCGAGTATATCATATCCACACATCTGGGGTCAACACAATTTGCCATTATCAGGCGTCACAATATGTTGCGTTCTGTTTTGTTGTTTTTTTTCCTAAGACTAGAAAAATAATAACTAAAAATACAAAAAATTATGGAAGAAAAAAATCAGACAAAAAGTGGAAAGATGTAGAAACTTTCACTTTGGCTTGTTTCATGCTTAGTTTTATTTACCCTATTCCGAAGACAGAGACAAAATAGTAATAAGTTCGCTTCTTTTCCGGATATTTGGAATCCGGTTGGAAATTAATCTTGTGTGGAAAGTATAACCATGCCTTGGAAAATCAGAAAAAAGTCAGGTGGAGCAGGTCGTTTTGGATCTCACTGAAGGCTTGCAAGATCACTTTTCACTTTTGAAAACTTTTTTCATCTTTTGAATTAGAAAAAAAGCTTGTTGAGTGGAAGCTGACATAATATTCTCGAATTATAATTTAAATATGACTTCTGGTATATGACCGCCACGGCTGGAATATATAGGCAATAACGAGTCCAATTATGTCCTCCAGGTGATCAATAATTTCGGTCTTATCGGTGCAGAGAAGCGACTTAAAATATTCCCACAGAAAATAGTCTAGCGGCGTTAAATCACACGATCTTGGAAGCCAATTCACTGGTCTGAAACATGAAACTATGCGGCTACCAAACGTTTTCTTCAATAAATCAATTGTAGCACGTGATGTGTGAAATATTGCGCCGTTTTGTTGAAACCACATAGTTGTTCAATTGACGAACGAAAAAGTCACTAATCATAGTTCTATAGGAGTCACCTTTTTTTGTAACGTTCTGACCAGCATCGTTTTGTAGAAGTATGGACCAATGATTCCATCAGCATATAAAGCACACCAAATATTCAGTTTTTCTGGATATAATAGTGTCTCAACAGTTTTACTTATTAACGTATCCATTCAAAGAAAAGTAAGCTTCATTGGTAAACAAAATTCACTTATGAAAATCGTGATCAACGGCAATCTTGTTTTGAGCACAATTTACAAAATATGGAAGCGTTGTACAGGCGTCAGTCTATTCATTTTGAAATGCCAAACCGAACTAAACATAAATCACTTGACAGCTGACAAAATGGCCGCTAGTTAAAAAAGTGTTGCCAACTTAAAGTTCTATACCGCTTTAATAAACACCTGGTATATGCAATATGCACTATTGGACAAAATATAGTGCAAATTATGTTTTTTTTTTCATTTTATCAAAGAGTCAAACTCAATATTATTGTTAAAAATTAACTGAATTTATTAAAATAAAGCGCAAATGCAAAATATTGGATGATGACCACAGAAATATGAAGGGATATCATGATAAACAGAACTCATTAGCTGTCTATGACTTCTGAAAGCGTTTTAGTCTTTAATGAAATTACCAAAAAATTAAAATTTCATCAGACATTTCCACATGACAACAAAATGAATTCGTTGTCGAAAACTATTCGTAATCTGTTAGTAAAAGACTGGGAAAATGAAAATGAAATTGTTCGAAAAATAGAACATGTTCATTTCAGGATCAAAAACAGTCTTCGACCTCTTCAGGATTTCAAAATCAATAATAATAATAATTCCCATAACATTCCATGAAGGAACATGGGGACTTCTCTCAGTCAACAAGCTGCACCCGATTCTACTTTTAAATTCATTGAAAGGGACCTACAGCATAACGCCGGCTCCGAACAGCAAATGCATTAGAGAAGTTTTCAATAGTAGTAATACTCACGACTAGTTACTAACTAATGTTATGAGGTGATACCGCCGTCGAAAAACGTTTTCTTTTTTAAGATGGTCTGGCCTTCTATTGAACCGAGGACCTTCTGGTTGATAGGCAGGTACCTGTGCTTGGGGTACTTTATCTTCCATCAAGATAATAATCACAAACACACAACCAAGGCTGCAATAATATTTTTAAGAAAACTAGAATGACCGACTCAGAGGACAGATCTGAACTGAGTATATTCAATATTTTCGTTACTTTGCTTAAAGTAAAACTGCAATTCCTGACTCTGGCTCCTAATTGTGGGCAAATCTTTTTCCACCGAGCCATTTTTTCATGATAAAAAAAAGAAAATAATCAAAGGTTGCTAAATTTGGCTACTAAAGCATTTCAAATGTTTCAAACTTAAACGCTGCAGTAAGTTAGCTCAATACTGGTTATTGATTGTTTATCGCTTTTAAAGATAATCAATAAATATTATCGCATGCAGCATCTCTAGAAACAGACTACTTGATCTCGACCGTAGACAGAGCTGTTTGACAATGTTACTTTATTTCAGGTGTGAAGTGGTGTGCCAGCGCTGCTGCTGTATTTGGCAACCGATTTAGCAGCTGATGGTTGCTTTTTGCTTTGTTTCGTTTGACATTTCAATATGAATAGACTTACACCAGAACAACGCTTGCACTTTATTGAAATTGTTTTATCAAAATAATGGTTCATTCATCAAACTTATCGTGCACTTCGTCTATTTTATGACGTCCTTCAGAGTACCATATTCGAAAAACAATGGATTGGCTACTAAGACAGTGCGATTATATAAAGTCAATTGTCTACGTCGATAAACCAGAGACAATTGAATATCAGGAACACTTGCGCCTTGTATTCACCAGCCTTGGCGGCTACGTTGCCTAAATCATACTTAAGCACTAATATTATATAATTTCCTATCCAACAAAGCCTGTTTCATTGATATTAAAAAATATATATATTTTTTTGTTATGATTTATACTTGTGTTACTAAAAAAACAACCTTTATGATGTGCATAGTATGCAATATATAGTATAGTGGTGCTTATCAATGCAGCTAGCCAGCCAGCTCACACATCAATACTATTTTTGTAGACAACTATCATATTCGTTTGAACTCTGCCACCCAGTGTATAAATTAATATGGCTTTAATATTGGTTGGTCTAAGGCCTTTTAAATTAATGCTTTATTTAAAACTTACTTATGACAAACTTTTGTCCAGCGATGTGGCTTATTTTTGGCTTAGCGGGCTTGTTAATAAACAAAATTGACTCCATTACATGCAGAAAAATGCATCGATTGGTGCGGTACACTCGCTGGTGCCGTCATTAAACCTTATTTCTTTAAAAATGAAACCTGAGCTGGTATTACTGCACCATAATCAATGATTTTTTGTTTGTAAATATGGACGACATTAATCCTGTTAAGATGTGTTTTAAACAGGATTATGTAACATGTCATACGACGACTGTAATGACTTATATCATGTTCACATAAACTTTAATTGGTAATTAAGGGATTTTAGACAGTTAAAGCATTAATTGAGCTCAATAATTAATAAATTGTTCAATTAGTAATTAATTGTATTATTAATTGAGAAGAATGTACAAAGTGTGTAGAATGGAAAGTGGCAACTCCGTATGATGTGTGTTCAGTAAGAACTGACAACTATATTGTATACTGTATGAAAAATCCGTACAAATTTCCAAATAGGACTTTTAAAATGATTAATTTGTAATAAAATAAATACTAAAAAATATTTTTTATACGGTTTTAAATAACGAAGTTTTATAGTTTAAAACAAATAAAAAACGGCACTCGAATTATATCGCTTTTTTTCAAACAAATAAGATTTTGTGGTTGTATGAATGCGGTTTCACACACTGTACAATTTTATATGAAATACATATACAAGTATATTGTTAAAATTAAAAAAGTACACAAAAATATTTTGTGTATTGAATTGGATTTTTTTCTTTAAGTCTTTTAAAGTCAAAGTTTTATTTATTTTATTATTTTGTTTCAAAATTAAATATTTAAGTTTTCAAGAACAAAATCTGTCTTAGCACTTTCAGCTGTCAAATGCTAATTAATTCAGCTTAAATGCGATATATGTGAACAGTAAATTCCATAGTTCAATTTAAAATTGATTCAATTAAACAATCTAAACATGTTATTACTGAAAACTTATTTTTTTGGAATAAATTTAGTTAATTTTACACAATTTTAAACTCTATCGCGTTTAAAAACTATATTTTTTTTTTAGATTCTCGTTATTATTTACAAACATTTATTTTCTGAGTGTCTTTGCCATAATTCATAGATTCAATTTCTATTTACAGATTACTAAATCCAAAAATAGTTCGTGCCTGTGTTGTGGTACTTTCTGATTGGGAACAAATACCAACGAAATCCCTTAAAGCAGCTGTAACCATTTTACATCGTATTGCCTATGGATGCTCATGTCCGGCTATGCTTTATCAGGTGAGTTTATGGGTGTCTTTACCATTACTTTTAACTTTTATTTTTTCTCTTGTTTTTGCCCTGTATCTCTGCTGGTTGCAAACTGGGAGAGAAAATAATGGAAAATCAAAAGAACGTTGCTCATAAACGTTTGTATTTTACGGCCAAACGTATAAGTATTCTTCGAAAAAAACAAAAAATTCTGCAATAGAAGAATAAGCCATAACTGAAATAGATGTTGCATAAAACTGCTCGTATTTTGGCTTTTACGTTTGAGCTTAAAACATGGGGAAAGGTACAACAACGGCTATAAGGATAGTGATGATTGTGCCATTGCATAATGGTTTATGAAGGTAGAACAAAAGCTGGTGAACAGCAGCATTAAACTGCTGGTTTTTCAAAAATCTCTTCTATTAATTTTAGAAATTATGAACGATTTTTATGTTAATGTATAGGATTGGAATAGCACCTGTGTGTGTATGTGTGTTAAGGTATTTCCATTTCCGTATGCTCAATGCAAAATATTTCCTTGTTAGCTAAATGACCACTCAGTCAGCCAGCCATTATTTCTTTTAGTAACGACTGCTGCATGCAAAATAAACATAAATCAACGTCAGTTACATTTATAAAACGCGCATCCAAAAAATAAAAAAAAAATTACCAACAAACCAATTATAAAACACCTAAAAATCATACGCTGCTCCCCCCAATTTCTTAGTCAAAAATGAACAACAAAAAAGAAGATTTAAACAAAGTTTAGTATTAGAGAAAGGAGACACACAAGTATACCCAATAGGCTTAAATGTGCCCGTAATAACAGGCACCAGCTGTTTGTGTTTATGTTTCGTTCAATTTAAGGCGGTGTTATTAAAGCCACATGCTATTTTGAGTCAATTCTTTTCGAGTCATAACCAGTCATGATTTAAATATTTCTTTTTTTATTTTATTTATTAAAAATAAAAAGAAATTGTTTTACTTTTTTAACCACAATTTCCAAAAGATTAAATGAACTTGAACTTTTAATCCCTAGCATAGCGGCATTATTGTACTCGTGCCTGCCTGGCATTTCCGAGAAACAAACAATAACGACTTTTCCCATTAACAGCTTCCAAATAGAAATCTCAACAGTGGGAAAAAAATAAGGAAAAATTAAGCCAACAGCAGCAGACATTATAAATATTTTTCGGGTGCCTTTAAAATATGTCCAGACTTCCTTTTACGTTTTATTTTTTATAATTATTCTCTTTATTTATTTTGCCACTTTTCGCTTCTTTTTTCACAATTGGAAAAAGAAACATTCAAAAAACATTATGCAGCAGAGGGAAATTATTGCTTAGCTAATTGGCCATTTTATTAATACCCTACAAGTGAAATTAAATTAAAAGCTTTTTAAAATATAAAAGTAATTGTAAACAGCTGGTTTATTCGAAAGTGATACTAAAGATCACTCTTTTGTTATTATAAAACATTTCTGCGTTTGTTGTTTAGATCTAAAATTGTATGGCCTAAGTAAATCCCTAAAAAAAAATTCACATAATTTTTCTATAACCCAATAATAATTGTAGAAATAGAAGATGTGCGTTCTTTCATTTTGTAAAGCAATTTTGTTAAAGGGTCTGGCAACAAAGATTCAAGGATGTGCTTAGTAATGAGTGTGTTTTGAGTAATTACGAGTAGCTGGAATAAATACGTTAGATTTATGCAAATCGCGTTACAAATCACCATACAAGAAATAAATGACCGAAACTAACACAGAAACAATTATTTTTTATTGACACATTTACTACTTTTTTATATTAAAATGTTTGAAAGAGTGAAACAACAAGAGAAAAAGTGAAACAACAAGTGTTGCAGAGTCACATTTTGTAACGTTTGACAGCATAAAAAAATATATTTGTATGTACTGTGTAAAAAACTGATAAAAGGACAAGTGATTGTAACAAGGTTGGAGGAAGTTGAAGCATATGTAAGTATCCAGTACCTTTAGTAATGCTTTTAATTTAAATAATAATAAATATTTTTACCAGGTCGTGCCAAAACTAGAAATGATAGCTCAATCGGCTCAAATTCTTGATACAATACAAGTTAGCCATCAGTCTGTCTGTTGCATGACTGGCGAGATACAGGACAAACATCTTGACATGCTGCCCTGGATGACACTTGCGGATGGAAAGAAAAAGTTGGCACCGCCAGATTTTGCTCATGTAATGGTAGGGAAGGCATGCTACTTTGTTTTGCTGCCATTTTGGTAAACATTTGTCTTGATAGTTCATATTTTGCAGTCGTGAAGTAGAGACGTGGCAAATTTATTATGAAAAAATATTCAGTAAACCAACATGTTTTAATTGTTAAAACATTTTATCAAAATCAATCACCGATTTTCATGAAAAAATCATAATGAGTGACGAGGCACATTTTCATTTGAATGGTTATGTGAATAAACAGAATAGTCGGTTCTGGGCAACCCTCTGAAAAACCGTAAAATTTTCATCAGTCAGCTTTGCTACCATTAAAAGTGACAGTCTGGTGTGCAATTTGGTCAGGAGGAATCATTGGACCTTACGTTTTTGAAACTGAAAACAGCGTAACGGTAACTGTCAATGAGGAGCGATATCGTGATTTAATTGAAAACTTTTTAATGCCACAACTGCATGCTATGGGCTTGACTAACATATGGTTTCAACAAGACGATGCCACATCGCATATAGCCAGGATTACAATGGAAATACTGCGCGACCTCTTTCCACAACAAATTATTTCAAATAATGGTGATGTTGATTGGCATCCACGGTCGCCTGATTTGACTGGTCCGGACTTCTTTTTGTGGGGATATCTGAAAAGCAAGGTTTATGCAAATAATTCAGAAACGCTGGAGCAACTCAAATAAAATATTCGTGATGTAATTAATGAAATACCATGTGAAATGTGTGAGGCTAACAGAGGCGGGCATTTATCTGATACTGTATTCCATACACAATTGCCGACATTAAATAAAACATTTATCAATATTCGATCCATTCTCTTTCATATAATCAAAAATTATAAACAAACAAAGTAGAATACCTTCCCGGAGGAGCAATGTTTGCAGACGAACTTCGAGCAATGTTTGCAGACGACCTGCTTAGAAGTGCTATTGGGAAAGAAGGAGGAAGAAGCATGCATTAGACAAGCCGATGTTGTTCAACAAGATTGAAATTTATTCAAATATATACATCTATAAATGATGAAATAATTAGTTACTTAATACTTAGTATCACTAATATATCTTTTCTGAAACTTTTAGATCTTTTTCAACTGTATAGGCCCATTTTAGTTAAAAAAAAGAGTAAGGTAGGCGGTAAAACGCATTTACTGATTGAAATAAAAAAATAATAATAATTGAATGATGTAAATTGTATAATTAATTAATTAAAAATACATTTTGCATATACTAAATTATTAGTATACAAAATAATTAATCGTCTTTTATTACAAAAAGTGTACATCCGTCAGCTTTGACGCGCTTATACGTCAAATATGATAAGTCAACTTTGACGCACATTTACATCATCTTTGATAAGTAAACAACAGCAGAGTGAGAAGCTTAGATATGTTTTACAGTCGACAGAATTCATAAGTTAGAGAAGGATGAAAAATGTACACAAATGATTCGGTCATTTATTTTACCCTTAACAACTTAATAGAAAAAATGATGCTCAGGGCTGTTAGTTTAGACCAGCAACCGGCAAATTAATATTAACGCACTTTACAAATGTGGTAGTAATTTGAGAGCTCTCACTCAGACCATTTTGCACTGTATTTTCCATTTGTTTCCTCTTTAGTTCTCTCTCTCTCTTTTTTTTGCTTATTTTTTGCGTATGCGTGTGAGTACGTACGTGTGAGAACAGAAGAGAAGAGCTGCTCTTGGCGGGTATCTGGTTTAGACCTTCTAACTATGGGAACAATACTTTAAAAAATCCTAGACGTCAAACTTTTGAGATATTTCTTAAAACCGAAAAACGTAAAAATAGCGTAAAAATAGAAAATGAAGGGTTTTACTTATTTTTTATATAAATTAGAATTTGTTTCTCTTATGATACTCCAACAGTAGTCTCCTAGCATATGCTGGTCCCAAAAACCTTGATAGTTTCCCTCTAAAAATTGTATATCTTGATGAAAACATTCACCATGCTCGTTACGCATATTTCCAAAGTTTGCCGGAAATAAATCAAAATGGGAATGCAAAAAATGAATTTTAAGGAACATTCGTTAGAAATTCTTCAATAAATCAGTAACCATAACTTTGTAATCTTCATTTTTTTATTTCCTAAAAATTCGTTAACAACAAGTTTAAAAGAGTTCCAAACAGCCGTTTATCGGTGACTAAGAGACTCTAAAATTTCGAATCATTAGAAATTGTGTTAATTTAAGGGCAACAAATACTTCTTCTTTTATCTTATATCCAAAAATTTTAGGGAATATACTGTCCTACCCTGCTGTAGTTGAATATTTTTCAATAAATCCATAAAACTATTAATATCTTCAGTGGTTAGTAGAATCTCTTCAGATCAGTTTGGCTTATCAAACTTAAGAGATCTATTTTTGCCGGTATACTAGGAGCTAAAGATCAGTCTACAACTTGTACAAATAACATGAGGAATACACATTTTATCTTGATGCTACACCGAAAAACGGAGCTGATGAAAATAAGTACTTTGAACATTTTTTGCGATAGGGAATGCTTGCCTGGCATAAACAACTTTACCATAAACATAGCAAAACCGTGGGTTAACTTTACACGCTCTAGACGGTATTTTATTGAATAATTTTAATTTTATACAATTACAAAACTAAGTTTAATTTCAATTGTATATTAAAATATTTTTAAAGCAGCAACGTGAAATACAACTGGTTTAACAACAAAAAATACATCTCTGAAAGCATTAAGTAACTAATTTTAAGTAGTCTGTATCTCAAAAACTCGATTCGAATTCGAATTTACTGGATACCAACTACTTAAGTAATACCATACTACAGTATTCAGGTGAAAATTGAAAATTTTTTCATAAAACTGTGACGTATAGGTGAACAAACAAAAAGTAGTAATTAACTACTGTGATAGCCCTTCTTAAAAATATGTGTTTCATTTCATGTAAACTTGTGTAATAAAGAAATAGTTTGGAAGCAGAATTGTTAGCTAAACTTCTCTTGTAGGTAATTGGTTTATGTTTAAAGATAATCGACCAATCATTAATATGTCTAATAGGTCATATATCAAATATATCTTGGTTTGTACGATTTTTAAAAACAATTTTGATGTTTCCCTTACTGTTTATTAAAAATGTTTTCCAATTTTTTGTTTTCTGCCGATTGCACTTTTTGAATTTTAGTTCCCTATATTCAAACCGCTATAAGCACATTTTTTTCAATTTAACTAACGTGTTATGATTTTACGATTTCTTTAGTTTAATTTATAAAAACTCCTTTCCAAATATATTCTTACTTAAGCGGCTCTACAACCTATAGTCGGTCTTGGCCGGCATATTAAATGTTTTCCAAGTTTGGTCTTCAATTTCTGCGCGTTCCTTTCTGGCTAAAGTGTTCCTTTCCATTCGATCGATATGCCCTAGCCAGCGCCATCTATCTCTAACCCAAAACTGCTTCATTTGCACCTAAGTTTTGGCGCCATATAGAAGCACAAATAAAAAACAGTGTTGTAAAGTGTAATTTTCTTCTTTCGACAAAGGACTCTGTTCTTAGCTTTTAATTTCGTTACTGACATCGTTCTTCACCCTGAGACTGTTAATGTTAAGAGAGTCTGTCTTCGTGGCAATATGTTACTGTTTTCGGGTATTATTTTGTAGAAATCTTTTAATGCGATCAATCTTTACTACGAGCCTCCTGAGCTTCGACAGTCATTTACTTAATTGGCAGAAGAGTTTATTGTATACCTTGTGCCCTATGCTCAAGGATCTCGTGTACCGTAGCAGGTATTACTACAAATACAGACTTAAATACGATGACCTTTTATCAACGTCATGTGTAATCTTGTAATTTCAGTACTCAGTTCAGTCGCTTTATGTCGCTACTGTTCCGAACCCTGGTTTTGGTTCCTCTACAAATAATCCCATTTCTTCTTTGAAGCATTCGTGATTGCTTAAAAAATGCTGCTTTACATTAGCTTTGTCAGAGGCATCTCTTAATTCCAGCTTTTAATACAAATGTGGTAGCTAATGTCAAGCAGACATTCAAAACACCAAATCCAGGCGTGTAATCTAGACAAACTAAAACTAAGGTATTCTTTGTTGAGTCTAGCCACATATTCCCTAGACTCTTCATTCATTAGTGTTGGTATTGCTCCACAAATGTAGCACTTTTTTTATGAAGAAGTTTCAGTCAAAGCATTACACACTTTACCGTC
The DNA here is from genome assembly GCA_023159175.1 of Wohlfahrtia magnifica. Taxonomy (NCBI): domain Eukaryota; kingdom Metazoa; phylum Arthropoda; class Insecta; order Diptera; family Sarcophagidae; genus Wohlfahrtia; species Wohlfahrtia magnifica. The sequence continues at coordinate 5,696,763 of JAKWBJ010000222.1, read as the reverse complement.
AATCATAGCCAAAATTAGATCATGTTTGACAGACATCTTACATAGTCACCATCTTCACATATTGTCTTCAGAACTTCGGGATTGATCCACCTCTACGTTTGGTCTTGAAAGAAGCATTTTGGAGGTCTTTCTTCGGTCTTCAAAAGCCAGTCATAGCTGAAATGATGTGGATAGTTCTGCTTTATTAGACGTTAGAAAGCGTTCCCGAGTTCTTTTGGAATTCTCCCACTTATTCGACAATTTTGCAGAAAACCTAGATATTCTTCACCACATCATGTTTTGAGACAACTAAATTGAAATTCTCTACTTTTGATACAGTAGAACAGCCTTCTGCTAATTTATTTTTAACTGCAGTGCTTGATACAAAAATTAGCCCGTGGAAATGAGGGAATTTTTATTTATCGCGTTTTGAATTCCAAGTTTATTAACTTTTTGCAATTTTTTTTATTAACTTAACTTTTCTAAGTTGCGGGTTCAACAATATTGAATGTAATGGTATAAAAAAAAAAAACTACTTACCCTTGGTTATTGAATCCAACACTAATTCACCACTTCACATTAAACAAGAACACGTGATTCGTATTCGTATAAGCAGCGCAAATGAAACAAATTTCATATATTTACTTTGACAATATTTTATTAACTTGTTTTCAAACGTTTTCTCTATCAAAATATTGAAGAAGTTGCACGATAAGCTGTCTCCTCGGCTGAATTTTTTTGTGATGGTGAATAGTTTGAAGAGGTCATTTCCTATTTTAAGTAGTGATTTAGTGTCACACTGGTTTTAGACATTTTTTTCCCTATCGGAGTGTCAGATACCGCCGCCTTATATTCGATGAAGAAGTAATATGTATTGTTTCTCAAGGATTTTTCAGGATTTATCGCAGAGTGAAGCGTATGACCGATTGTTTATTTATTCGGCTTGAAGCCATACTTATAAGGTTGTATCAGATCGGTGATTTTGCGCTTCAATATTTCATAAATTGTACTCGAAAGTACCTTTTCTTTTATAGATAGGATATTTATTTCGCGGTAGTTAGCGCAAATGGTTTGTCTCCTTTTTTGAGCATGGGACATATTACGCTGATGTTCCAATCATTAGGCATACGTTCGTTATTCCTTTCAGATTGTGCACCTTATCAGCTCGTTTCCTCCGGCCTTTTACAAATTTTTCGGTATTTTATAAGCTCCCGTTGCTTTGTTGTTCTTTAGTTGGGTCACAGCTATTTGCTTTCCACAACTTTGATGATTGATTGCGGGCTAACTACTGCTTGGTCTACAATGGTAAAACGCTGTGATGAACTATTTTGAACAAACTTCTTTTTTTAATAGGATTTTTCCAGCTACCATATACAAAATACTTGTTTTTTTATAGACTGACCATCACCAAATTTGTCCCTGTCATTAGAGTTTAGTTTTTATATTTGGGGTTATATGATACTTGGTTGGCAACCACACGATTGTATACTATTATTTCAATAAGGGAAATTGAAACAAAATTTTTAAGGACATACAACTAGCATCCGATTCGGATTAGTCCTATTCCCAACCTATTGTAAAATTAAATGTACATTAGAAACAAAAATGAAAATCATCGCATCCGATTTGGATGGCTTAGTAATATAGACTGGATACTAGACTATTCCTATAAACGCACTTAATTTTTTTCTGTATTTTTGTTATATCTTTGTTGTTCTCATCCAAAAGCAAAATTTAACTATTTTAATGAGAGACAACTTAACGGTACTTTTTAAAAGTAAACAATTTTTTTTTCTTATTTTTGTTGTTTGCCTTAATTATGCGATCAAATGTTCTTGGTGCTATTTTAAGTGGAAGATTCGTATAAACGCACACTGACCAAAAATAAAATATTATCAATTTTAGTTTTTTTTTTCAACCAAAGGTACGTTTCTAATAGTAATATCTCAATTTACTGTAACTTTTCCATTTTAATCAATAAATTTCATCACTTTTAAAGATGCCTAAGGGAACTTTTTTGTCCGATCAAGAAAAGATTCAAATTAAATTTTTTCACGACCAAGGATGCTCTAATAGAGAATTTGGACGTATAATCGGTCGTTCGGAAAGTGTGGTGCGAAATTTCTTTAAGAAAGGTCAAAATTATGGAGTTCGCAAATCAACAAAGGGTAATACAAAACTAACAAGAAGACAACTTAATCTAATAAAACAAGAAGCAACCCGCAACAAATTGAATTCCACACAAATAAGGAATAAATTAAATCTTCCTGTGACTTCCAAACACGGTGCACACATTTTACGAAACGATGAAAACATAAAATGGAAAAAGCCGAAATGTAAACCAATGCTAAAAAAACACCATAAAGAAAATCGTCTAAAATTCGCAAGAAAATATATGAAATGGACAGATGAGTGGAAAAAAGTAATTTTCTCTGACGAAAAAAAAATTTAATTTAGACGGTCCATACTCATGCTATTGGCACGATTTGAGATCTAAAGATGTTCGGATGTCAAAACGTAATTTCGGTGGTGGCAGTGTTATGGTTTGGGCAGCGTTTTCTGCAGTTGGCAAGTCGAAAATTTGTTTTGTTCCGACAAAAATGAATAGTTCGATTTATAACGAACTGTTGGAAGATGCTCTTCTCTCTTTTATGGACGAAAAAATGGATGAAGATTGCATTTTCAACAAGATAATTCTGCAATCCATGTTTCTAAGCAATCGAAATCTTGGTTCAATGAACATGGCATTCCTTTGTTGGACTGGCCGGCTTGTAGTCCGGACTTAAACCCAATGGAAAACTTGTGGGGATACATGGCCCGAAAAGTTTATGCAAATAATGCCCAGAATGAAGGCATAAAGACAGTGACAGAGCTGAAACTAAGAATTAAACAAGTCTGGGAGGAAATTGATTCCGATCTGCTTAAAAAATTAGTGGAATCAATGCCAGACCGTATTTTTGAAACAATCCATAACAAAGGATCATCCACACATTATTAATAATGCTACAATGGCCCAAACATTATAGGAAAATACCCTTAAAAATGGCTGTTAATATCGAAAATTAAGTAAAAAAAATAATTAAAGTACAAATGAATTTTTTTTGTAAACAATATTTTAAGTGAAGTCTTAACTAATTTAATACACAAATTTATAGCCCCCTAAATATTTCCTTGTTTAATTTTTACCTTTTTTTTAAAAAAAAAAAAGTAGTGTGCGTTTATAGGAATATGCTCCAGTGTATTACATTGTTATTGTAGTTTAGATTATGATTTTTTGCTGCTATTTTGCCAGTTCTACTTTATAATTCCTGACTAAAACAATAAAAAGAAAAGTGGTTTTGAAAGTGCAAGTGGACTAACCGTGTGCGTGGTGTAGTATCAGGTCACTCAATAAGACACATAGATAGCGTTACTAGAATTTTTTCCATATGATTTTTATTTAGTACCAACCTTCAAACGATACGGGAATAAACTAAACTAAACTGATTTTTGATTTTGATTCGTGAGTTATAACATTTTATGTGAAGCAACTTTTATTATTAAAAAATGAAAAATGAATTTCGAGTTTTGATAAAGCATTGCTTTTTGGTGAAAAAAATACAGTGGAAACCAACAATGGCTTCATTAACATTATCTGAACTCTGCTCCATCGAGATGAATGATAGAGAAATGGTTTGCTAAATTTAAACGTGGTCGTACCAACACAAATGATACAGAACGCAGTTGACGCTCATATGAAGCTATCATTTTAGAAAACCTCAAAAAATCCACAAATTGGTTACAAACGAACGCAAATTGGAGATGCACGATCTCTAGTTGTAAAAATTTCAGACTTTGCCCTCGGCGACTTTTTACTGTTTTCAGATCTCAAAAGAATGCTTGCTGGAAAAAATTTAAATACAATGATGAGGCATATTTTGACGAGAAAGAGAAATCGTACTATAAAAGTGGTATCGAAAAGTTAGAAAATTGCTATACTCGTTATATCGCCCTCGAAGGCAACTCTGTTGAATAATAAAAACGAGTTTTGTCAAAACTTTGGTTTTTTCTTACTTATCCTACGGACTTATTGAGTGTTATATGGAGCAGCCTTTACGGAATCGATTATGTTATAAGCCATAAATTTAATTATTGCATTTTTGATAAATAAAATAAAAAAATAAATATTTGACAATTAAAACCAATCCAACCTTCACTTACAATGTCTATACCATCGGATCCATGTAACCTTCGCTTACAATGTCTGTTCCATCGAACCCATCTGACTCCCTAGGCCAACGCTGTATAAATGTAAATAGGAATTGTATAGAGGCATTGGATGGGTCCCACTTATATTGTCAGTGGTTTCGGATCAAAGATTTACATATCTGGTAAAAATTTGAGAAAATATTTTCAAAATATTTGAATGTTTCTTACTTGCTCTGTTTGATATTGTAATCGATTTGTCGAATAAAGTATGCGTTGGTATCGTAGGGTATACAAATAATAATTCAGGTTTATAAATCATCAAATTTTTCCATTATTACTCTAATGCCACTGTCCTTGTTGCTGCCATAGCATTATAAGGTTGTTTAAAACGAAAAATATAAAAGAAAAGCAATACAAAATTTTAAATTACAATTACATATAAAGTAAATTAAGTAGTCTCCATGAAATTAACAAATAATAATTTAAGTTCTCTATTTTCAATATCCATTCAACATCTTGAAATACCGTATTTAAATCATTTTCTTCGTATTTCTTTTCATTTCTATAATGAAATGAGCCATTATTGTTTAAGGATTCTGTGTTTCATTTTCTTTAATAATCCCGTTGTTGCAACGTTTTTTCATTTCCGTTGTAATTAATTTCATTAGCAAAGAAAATCACCATCAGCATTGTCATCATCGTCACCATCTTTACCATTATCATCATTTTAGTTTTCTTTTTATCATTATGTTGCACAGCATTGTGTCATCGCACTATATTTTTTTTTTTTCTTAAACGAATCTTTTAAATCGGTGTTTGTGCAACAGGAAGTAAATTGCTGGCAACATTGTCTTGCGAAAATAATTGCATACAGAATATGAAATACAAATGTTATTAAAAGGAAAGCTAGCAGCTGCAATGTTTAGTAGCAGTAGTATAGTAATCAAGTGTATGTTTAATATTTTATAACACTGTATACAGACATAGCATTGCAATTGTTATATGTGTTTAAGTTGTATTAAAGTTTTTTTTTGTTTTTTCTCAACACTTTTGTATTCTGTTACTTTTTTAGTTTAGTTTTCGTTATGCTTTTGTTTTTGTGTGTCCTTTTTCTGTCTTAAGATGTCAGAAAAGGATTTTTATGTCATTATACAAAACAACGGGGTTTTTAATTATATTTTAATGTTATAAATTTATTAAAAATGGCACGTATTTTATGAAACATGTTTTTTCACCAAAACTTTCTTTCTTATCCTTTTTCTTACTTTACCTTTTGCATAAAATAGTAATAAAAGGACACAGGCATAGGAAATTATATAAGGCAAAGGCCAGAAGCGAATAAGAAAATTTTCTTTTGATGACTGAAGGATTTTTTTAATTAATTTTAAATAATTAACGACAAATTTAAGTACAATTATGGAAATAGAGTTAAATAAATAATTATTTTAGAATGATTTTTATTTGAAAAATTGTTTTTTGGGTTAAACCATGTTATGTTTATAATTTAGGCACAGAAGTAAAGTACCTTTTTTAAATACTAGTCATTATTACGCCACGTTCGCGCGACAACGATTATTTGTAATTCGCTCTTTCATTCATATTTAAACTCTCAATTATGAACCGAATTACATTATTCCTCTTACAAAATCTTAAGGGCGAATTACTCAAATTTTAAGTAATTCAATGTTAATTACCCTGTGGATTATTAAAAAATCTTTGTGATTACAAACTTTTATCGAGTGTTTTTCCACACTAAATTTGTGTATTTAATTTCCTAACTTTTTTTTCATTTTTTAAACACAATTTACCGCCAAATAACAAAACAATAAATAAAAACAACAAGAAAAAGATCCATTAAAATTAATTATATAGGTGGCAAGTGAGCAAGGTAATTTGCATAAATAATTCAGAAAGCCAACAAAGTAATTCTATTTCTCGTGTGAACGTACTACAGTATAATGAAACTAATTTGTATAATTGTTCGTGAATCTTTTCAACCTTTCTGTGGTTTTCACTAAAATTTATGAATCATTTAAGTTTAATAGTTGTTAATTCGTTTGTAAGGTATGCAAAGTATTTAAAAAGTTGTCTGCTCCATTTAAAAAGGCCCCAGTTCATTCATAAACTAAGAACTGTAAGTGTGAACGAAATGAGCCTTTAATAAATAAATTGATTTGTTTAACCAAAGCCTCTTACCCCACCTCTTAAATGTTAATTTTATATGATTTTTGAACCGCAGACCTATCAAGTATATATTTTTACCTTTTAGAGGATAAACGATTGTTTAAAATTTGTGGAATAAAACTTAAAACTTTCCAAATTTGATAAGCAATCCTTAGAATAATTTATTTACTTTTTTTACAACTAAACTTACATACATATTATGTATGTATATATTTAATTTTTAACCGAAACGTAAAAATCTGTTATCGATTTTTAATATTAATTTTTTTTCTTTTCTCTCTGCATTTCTAGGCCAAACTCTTTCGTATCTTTCAACAAGTTTTTCATGCTGGTCGTGATGCTCATCATGAGGAGTTGCGTCGTTTGGGCATTTATGTTGTTCGAAAATTCGTAGAAACCGCACCGAACAATCCAAAAATCTACGCCGAATTGCTATTTTACAAAACGATTAAAGAAGCAAATGAACTGGAAAGTGGCTACTGTGATGCCTACGAATCGTAAGTGTTTTTTCTATTTTTTTTACTTTTTCGTCTATTCATTTATTCAATCGTTTCAATTGTTCATTCATTCATTCGTTGATGTGCTCATTCATACAATTAAGCAGGGAGGACCAGTTTTCTTAATATTTCATTTGAACACTTTCACTTCTTTTCGATGATCATTTAGGTCATCCTTGGGGCAGATTTTAATTCAATTTTCTTTTTCGTGAATAAAGGAATGGGTTGTTGAGGCAACTTGGTACTTTTTCAATTTTCTTTTTAAGTATTGTATGCCTATAATCAACTTTGTAATTTTCCTTTTCCCGCAAAGCTACAGCTGGACAGGAGAAATTATTTTTTTGTCTGAAAAAAGCAGATTGATTACGTTGTGATTGCAGACAGGGATTTGCTGAGTTAAATTGTGTTGCCTTGTCTTTTATTATCACAATAAAAATAAAAAACCAACAACACTTAAATGAAAATGATGATGAATGATTGCAAATGAAATAATATTTTAACACTCCCTTCTTTAGTTTTTCATTTATTTTTTATTTTTTATCTTTTGCTTTACAGATATAAAGAAAGTTTGAGAAAAAGCTCTTCAGTTTATTTGATTATTTGTTATTTTTGCTTTCTTTTCTTATTTGGTTTTAATGTGTGTTTTTTGTTTTACTTTCTAGTGGTACTAAAGGAACCTGGACAGAGGAACAGGAGTCAGAGTTACGTTTTCTTTTTGAAGAGAATCAACGAAATCCTGAAACTGACAAGGGTAAGTCTTATATTTGATTTAAATTTTCATTTGAAGCATTTTTCATAACCGAAATCAATGGGTTTAAAGGAGTAAAATAATTGTTAGATATGCAAATTGATTCTGATTTTAAATAAAGTTCTTGTTCTTGACCTCTTAAGATCATGCTTTAAAAGAAAACTTTTAAACAAGGTCTTGTTTTATGAAAAATTATATCTGTACCAAGCTGTGTGTGTAAACTAATAATTAGTTTATCGAATCCTAAAACTAGGAATATTGCTAATTAAATACCTCCAGCATGGGACTAAATATTAACTGTTCGTGGGATTTTTTATCTATTGGGTATAAAAGTTAATAATGATGTTTTTTTTTTTTTTTGCTTGAAAAATGCATTTATTATAATAACAAAATGAATTGATAAATTATTCAAAGTATTGTCCATCGTTAGCCACTTCTTTTTCCCACCTTTCTCGTAGCATTGGATTCCGAGCCAAACGAACTGCTCGGGTTTTGAGGTAAAGAATGAATCAAACTAATTTTTGGTAACCTGTTCTGAAGTGAAGCGTATTCCAGTCAGGGTGTTCTGCATCAATCGAAACAAATGGTAGTCAGAAGGGGCAAGGTCTGGGCTATAATGCGGGTGAGAAAAAAATACCCTTCCACTGTTTTCAAAGTAGTTTTTGATCGGTCTTGCAACATGTGGCCGAGCGTTGTCATGATGTAAGATAATGGCCTTGTGTCTAGTCGAATATTCTGGTCGTTTTTCGTTGATTGCTTTCTTCACACGAATAAATTGTGTTCAGTACAGGTCCACTGTGATCGTCTGACTCGATTTCAACAGCTTATAACATAAAACACCCTGCTGACCCCATCAAATACAGATCATTACCTTGGCGTTATGGATATTCGGCTTTGGCGCTGATTTGGCTGGATGACCGGGCTTTACATATGACTTTTTGCGCTTGGGATTATCGTAATATATCCATATTTCATCACCAGTAACAATACGGTGATGCAAAATCGCAGATCCCGTCTTAGTTAACTTAGCCGCCTGCTCGTTATCATAGTGGTCCCTATGCGCAAAGATCCAGACTGTGGTAATGTCCGAAAGACTAGCTCATTCTTATATTGTTCGGCCAATAGAATGTCTTTTTTTTGGAAAAAAAGAGGAGAAAAGCGCTGTTTGGTTATCAGCAAAAATTTCAATATTACGGTCATACAGTACGATATTGTCTTTCACCACCGCGATTGTCTAAACCTAAAAAGTACTACAGCAAAGGTGGCGAGAGAGAAAACTTTATTTGTAGTACTACTACTACAAATAAAGTAAATGCTTGCCGTGTCTTTTAAAGAAAAAAAAGTAAAAAGTTAAACAACAACACAAATAAACAATTTTAATGAGAAAGCGACACACTAACGTTTGACTTCTTTTTAAATTGTGTAAAATAAAATAAACACCACATTGTTGTTGTTTTAGAGGTTTTATTTCCTCACTATCTTTATACAGTTTATCTTAATACAGCAACTAATTTATCTTGCACTTAATATTCGCTTATACAACTTTTTTTCTATTTACGCCTAAACAAAGTGATAACTATATCGACGTAAGCAAAGCAGTCTCCTTATATACCTAACTGCCTACAGCTTGAAAAGTTCCGAAAATGTTTCAAACGCTCTAGAGTCCTGTATTTTATGTCTGTTAATCTTAAACGTGTAAGATTCTGTTACCTAAAAATGGCAAATTCAGTACAAAATGAATAGGGTAATATATTAATAACCTTGACACAAACCAGTAGACCAAAATCTCACAATACAGTCCCAAAGGCACAATGTGGTGTATTTTCTTTTTAGGCATTTTTTATTTTCGTAACAGTATATATTTTTTTTCTCCGTCGCTCCTATAGGAAGCATATTGGCTTTCCACAAAGCATCTATTGCTTTCTTTCAGCTTCATTAATGAAGTTGACTTTATTCTGCTAAGTAATGATTAAGTAAATGGTTAATGTCAATATGATTGTGTAGTGGCATTGTATTTTTCCCATTTCCTCATTTACAAATTACACCTACAGGACTGCAATCCTTCCTACTCCTTCAAAATAAATAAGTTCTTTTTCATATCTCCAAAAATACGCAATATTAGCTTAAAAAGCTTTTAAATTGATGACTTACCCGTCAAAAGTTCCTGTTTTTCTTTAGGTGTAAGCTTTACAAAAACCATTTTTGACTATTTAACAAAGTCGTGCGAATATGTCAAATAAAAATCTGATAAATTTCTATCCTACATAAAAAAATCCGAACAAAATGTGGGACTATATGTCACACTATCATACAAAAAAGATACAAAAACATATGTATTACCAAAGGCAACTCTAATCGCACAGAAATTACTATTTTTTGAAAAATATTCAATAGATTATCAAATGTAGTGGTAGTTGTCAAAAAATCTGTCACACAAATGCCTTTTTTGTCCACACCATCATACTTTCTGAACACACATCAAATTTTTAACATCGAACATTTAAATCTGGTAGTCAATCATGGCTTAATGAATATAATTTTTTTTTTGTTTGACTAGTACGGTATGGTTGAGTTCTAACCAATTTAATAATTAAAAAATTTGTTAAGATTGAATGTTGTCATAGTCGGACGTAAAATCTAAAATGTTAATTTTTCTTTTATTAAACAACATATGTATGGCGCCTCTATGATATATAATGTAGGTGAACAACTTTCTTCTATTCACGAAATAAGAAATGATTATTTTAATTGCCTGACTTAAATGGCTAACAGTAAAATAAACTTCTTAAAACGAGTAAAAAATGTCAAAAGAGTGACCACCCCTTTTTGCAAGCCTCCGAACAGTGATAAGGTTTTGATATTCAATACTAGACAAAAAATGATGAAATTCAAGAAATCATAGAATGGAATCTTTATGATGCAATCTCTCTCTCGTTACTGTTGATATGATAAAAATCCTTTGTTCTTTGGGGTTGATAGGAATGATAGAGCGGCGGTAGTATCCTGCTGTTCTATATAAAAGTTCATTTTGCTGAGGGCATATTTTTTAAGTGCTTTAACTTGGTAACCAAATCCAAAGTGATTGATTTAACAAGTCAATTTCAATGTGTTGACAGTTTCATGATTGAAATAATTTTCTTTATTATCGCTTTGCAATCATCATCAGCATCATCCAGCAGTGTCGCCACTGATGCCACCATCATCATTTTCTCTTCACAAACACCATCATCGACGTCGTCATTGTCATCATCTGCTCGTCTATTTGTTTTGTGTTCTTTTTTTTTTTTTGTTTTGTGCCCCTTTAATGGCATCAATTGATGATGAGTATATTCAGTTTTTCTGGATATTTTTTTTAACACAAACTTTGTCTTCTGCTTATGTTTTGACATTTTTATTTCAACCAATATGTCCAAGATTAATTGTTATGTGTCTGTTAGTATTGGTTGAAATTTTATTTTTACCCATAAAATAAAATTTATTGTTTAAAGTAAAAAAAAAAGTGAAAGAGACTCTGAAATGCCAACCATTTTTTACGTTGCGTCTGTCCCTTAACTGCAACTAAAATGAGAGAAAAAAAAAATGTCTCTTTAAAAGAATATAAGGCTTACGGTTAATATCCTTTAATGACAGCCATTTAGAGCTTAAGTAATCTTCGTAGTCATTTATATGGCTTTTTTGATTTCTTATAAATGACACCAAATTTTGTTTTTGTTTTTTTTTTTTTTCTTATTCTTTTGGTCTCTACAGATCGGTATCTTTGTCTGGAGTTTTTTTTTAGTTAAGACACTTCTTATGAACTGCAGTAAACTATGCTCCAAAAAAAAAAAAAACAAAAGTGACATTCATTTTGATTTGCCTAAAAATATAGATTTGGAATATATAAGCTCAATGCTAAGAACCTGGACTGTGTATATAATTTTGCTTTATATGATATAGTCCTTCATCTTTAAATGGTTTATCCAGTAGGTTTGCTTATTTTTGTTTTGTGTTTGCTACTAGAAAAAAACCAACTATACTCCTACTCAAGTGGTAGTACTTCTAGTCCAGAGATCATCTGATAAGTCCACAATAGAATACAACAACAATATTGATTATATTTTTAAAAGTGATTTCAATATTAATTACTCCCTGATTTTAAAAAGACCGCTTTCAATCGAGAAAAGCTGTGGCTATAGACCGTAAATTTTTTAAATACATTTGTACCTTATTAACATGTCTGAGATATCTGTTCTTCGGTACGACGCGATTTCAATCTTTAACGATGGCTTGAAGGCAGAGGCGGGTTGCCCGCTGACTGCACTGTCTTTCAAGCATTCGCTAGATTGGTAGATGAGTGGATGTTGAGCAGTGTGAAATGCAGTTGGTCTAATATTACGATGCTCTGGATTTCTCTATCAATAGAAAAGACCAAGAATTTCCTGACTTTTGAGAGGAATTCGGTAAGGCTTCTTACGGGTATAATTACTAAGCATTGTATGATTGGACGTATACCAGAGCGTATAGGTTACCAATGATATGGCTACTGCAGGAGCCACTGACTGTACTACTCTACTAAAGCTTAGACCAAGGCATCTTGGTGTACCTCTCTTCCATAATCTGAATTGTCTTTGGGATATATCACTGACGATTTTAGTCAGGGGTACTGCTTAGAAGATTGTGTAGGTAGGTAGGTACGAAAGGCGGTACCGAAGTACCCCACCCACAGACCACACAGACCCATTGTTGAAAGACCTTTCCCTGCAAAGACAATAGGAACAAAAAAGAAGGAAAGAAGAATTAAAAAGAGAATACAAGAAAACGGACGTCCAAAAAGAACCGGGCATCACCTAAAATCTAGACCTGATAGAAAACCCTCCAGGTTGTATATCATAGCTAATGCAATGCCACCTAGGCCATCAGACCTGAGCAACCTGAGTCTGCGTCCAAGAAGAGACCGGGCAGTGACAGAGGATTGTTCCTTAATCTCCGGCTCCCCCGTACCGTCTCAAACTCGGCATAAAATTGGGATGCCTGTTTCCCAAATCCCCGTCCTTGCCATCAGAGCGCAGTGCCCAGTCACGAAACCTATCAGAATCTTAAGAGATTCCCTTCTCAGGACCCAATTCCGTCCTAGAGAGGTAAAGTCTCCGCCAAAGCAGCCTGGAGACCCTAAAGTCTCCTCTGCTCCTCCATTCTACGACGGGCCCAGTTATCTTTCAAACCCCTAAAGAAATCGAGTGGCGGCCTCACAGGCGCATCCGCCAGTTCTACGCCTTTGGCAGCGCCCGCTTTTGCCAGTTCATCATGCAATTTTATTTCCCCCGCAATTTTGTGCCCCGTAACCCAGCACAGTCTTACACTGCACACATCCAGAAACGACGTGGGGTACTCCTACATAATGCCTTGAGCCGACATGGCGATCAGTCAGCGCCCTGTTAGCCGCCTGATTGTCCATGTAAAAGACCACACTATCTCCCTCAGCAGCCAAATCGCGAAAACCCTCAGTTGCTCTAAGGGCAACGAAGATCTCAGCTTGAAAAATGCTGCACTCATCCGGGAGTCTAAAGGACAGTTTAATATTATTCCTGCACCATTGCCACCCTCGGTCTAGGATCCATCTGTAGAGATGGCATAGCCATTCAGAAGTCTATCAACATAACGACAAAACTCTCTGTCCGGAAAAACTGCCAAAGAGCATCTACTAAAGCGGAATTCCTTGACCATTTAATCCGAAATACCGGCGCGGGTCACTAAATACGCATCCCAGTCCAGCCGCCCAAAATGGCAAAATCTCCATAATCCAGAGCCTTGGCCAGGTCTCCTTCGAAAATCCTTAAGAAGCTTTAGCAGCCCTCCTTTTCACCGAAATTTCCAGGGAGGTCAAGACCAGGATAATACCCAGCGCTACCTGAGAAAGACTAAGGGATTTACATATTCAGGTTTTAGGGTGGGCTTAAGTTAATCTCTCTTGTATCTGACATATGGTCTTTGACTAGTTTTCATGGTTTTTTTCTTGAAGATATCCGAATGTTCTCACTAGGAGCGCGCAACCCATTTAATCTAACCCAACCTATCAACATCTACCAAAATTTCCGCTTATTCATAAATACCTACCAAACATAGTCCTTCTCTAAACCCGGCACTGCGAACTTAACAAACTTGTGAATCGAAGTTCATGATACTGCAAACGCGGATGGATTAACGATATTGGCAGCACAAACACTTCGTGCCAGTAATATGTACAGTTATTTTGGAATACTCACCAATAAGCCCTTAAGAAAACGTAATGGAGAACTTGCACCATCTGCCGAGGAACAGATAAATGTGACATTTCTACAGTGACATGTTTCTCGAATAGGCAAAGTGGTGAAATTGGGTGTGAATGTAAGCTATATGCAAACGTTTCGGATGTTTCTCCTGTCTCTCAAATCTCTTTTCGCCGAGCTATTGCTTAAGCTTTAAAAACAAGAAATCCGAAGAATAGGGCGGATGAGGTAGTAATTGGTAGCCTAACTCATCGCTTTTAACAGTGGAAACTACACATGTGTGCACCCTTGTATTGTCCTGGTGAAACAGAACGTTGTTATTGGTCAAAGGCGGTCGTTTTATTTAAATACTCATAAAATCGACCCAATAATTTGGCATAATAATCGCTACTGATTGTTTTACACTTCTGAAAGCAGTCGGTGTGGATTATACCACGTGCAAGATATTTGGCGACGATTCACTTAGAGCAACTCACTGCGTTTACAGAGTGTCGCAATTACTCATTCATATTGCGGTTAAACAATGCCAAGCACTCCCAAGTCGATTGTCAGCAAATACGGCACTAGTCTTGTGAAAAGCTTTCTTATACTCAAATGATTATTCAAAATTGATCACTGAGCCATGTGAGATATTTGTGGCCTTGAAAAACTAAATCTTAAATTTTTTCAAATGCTTCGGGAGTAGAGACCTCAACTGTTCGTGCAGAATGTTAGGAATCGTCCGTGCTTACACGGTCACAATAAAATTCAGTAAACCGTTTTTTACTATTGCACTACTGAATGGTGCAGTGTTCCCCTAGCAGTTATCAAGTTATGTCTTGGTTTCAGTGATGATTTAAAAAAAAAAATCCTAACGAGATATTTTCCTCCATACGCTCATTTAATTACTCGACAAAAAGCTCATTAAATTACTCAAAAAGCCTTGCACTTATTGAACCACCATTCTATTTATGAATTCAAACCATAAGAGACAAGATTCAACCATGTTATAGCCTTGAAGATGGCTTATACTCATAAAACTTAAGTAAAACTTGCATCGTAAAGTTGTTACTGCCTATAGGTTTTTTAAAGATCATTCTTCTTGTCCTTCTTCTACGATTTTATTTGTTGCTGGTCAAAAATTCTTAAAATTATGCAAAAGAATTATATCTTCTTATTGTTATTGAAACTTAAAGCTGTAGACTTAAACACAATGCGTGATTTTAAAAATATAAGAATAATTCGTGGAAGTTGTGTAGGACTTTTATTAAAAAAGAGGTTATAATACAATATTAAAAAACAACGTCATTTTCTGCTAGATTAGGATTTACTGTCTAAATGTTTTTTAACAACAATGAACTGGAATAAATTATCTATTTTCCAATCAATTGTAATTCAGTCTATATATTTACGAGTGGTAATCTTTATCTAATGATTTTTTGCCTAAATTTCAGATGTCATTGACTGGATTCTAGAAAATCTGACCGATAAAACTCGCACTAGACGTGGTGTTTTGAAAAAGCTCAAAGAACTGGGACTGATGTTTAAGGCACCAACCAAGAAGAGTACAAGCCAGGCGCAAAATAAAAATCTTTGGAAATCTGAAGAAGATGAAGAGCTGCGTAGTCTCTATGATCAGTATAGAACTGAAGATGGTAAGTTTTAGTGATTTTATAAAATGATTTTGTAAAAATTAAAAATTTTTCTTTCCAGATTGCCTTCAGCGTATTATCGATGAATTCCAGGACAGGCGTAACAAACAGCAAATCATCAAAAGAATGTTGCAGTTACACATCATAGCCGATAAAACGGAAATACTGCCTCAGAAGCCACGTAAACGTAAATCAAAGAAACAAACTGCAGCATTTGAATCTGGAGAGCATGATGAATATGAATTTAGAGAGGAAGAAGACGAATCCGAACCCACTACGTCCAGAGCCAGTAAGCCTAAAAAGTCGACCAAAGCTAAAGAACGTAACATTGTACGCACTAAATTGGATGTGGGTACAGTAAGAGCTTTACTGGATCAAGTAGATTCGGAGAAATATCAATTAGCTCTCGATTGGTTAAAAGAATGTTTGGAAGATGCCGCCGAAGATCCGGAGGAAGCAGCTGAAGAAGATGACGGTGTGCCATTAGTACCCTTACAAGAGCTACAAAAGGAGGCTATGGAAGACGATAATTTTAAAAAGGTTTTGTTAGCCTTAGGCATACAGCCACCTGTTTTTGGCATGGAAAATTATTGGCGCATACCGACCTATTTGAATTCGGCGGACTTAAAATTAAGAGCTAAGATAGTAGCTGGCGAAGAAGTTATGGTAGATACTATGGACTTGGGAGATAATGATGATGACAATGAAAGTGAATCAGGGAATAATAACCAGCAATCGGATGGCGATGAAAGCGAAGAGGACTATTTGGAAATGCTTGGCATTGCTAAGGAGCGCAAGAAAATAGACAATTTAGAAAATTATATGGATCAGCGAAGAGAGAAAATGAAGAATATTATGTATAGCAAAAGTGATGAGGAAACTGAAGAAAGAGTCCCATTGATGGGTAAAGTAAAGAATGTAGTCAAAAAAGCTACAAAAACCAAGGAAAAGAAGCCGGAAAATTATGATTCTGATCCAGAGGAGGTCAGTCAAATTAAAAAGAAATTGGATAAAAAGAAGCGCAACTATGATCTTAGCAGTGAGGAAGAAGATGCTGTAGAGGGTACTTTCAAAAAACCCGAAGAAAAAGAACCGGTTAAACCAAATACTACTGAATTATTCGACCAGCTGAAAGCCAAAAGAGCCAAAAGTAAAATTAATCTTAACTCTATGGTGTCTGATAACAAATCGGAGGCAGAGGAAGATAATGATGTCGATGTTAACTTTAACTCAGAGGATTATCGTAAACGTTTGGCTGAATTAGGTGATGACGACGAAGGTGAGGATGAAAACGAAGGCAAAGAACAATCTCTAAACAAACGTTCTCGTCGTGCCAATGTAATTGAATCTGATACTGACGAGGATGATGGTATGGCTGATGACGCTGTTGACAATGTTAATAAGGACAACTACAGAAATCAACAAACCTTCAATGATAATAACGACAACAAAGAATTAGAAGATATACAAAATGTTGATGATGGTGTTAAATCCATTAAAAAACGTAAACAACCAGGCGACAACAATATAGAAGATTCATATAAAACCTTAAATAAGAAGCGTCAACGTTCTTTAGATGAAGATAATGAAGTTGAAAACAAGATTGAAGAGGACGACGAGGATGGTGATTTCATAAAACGCAAAAAGACACCTCCTAATGCTGAAAGTGGTGAAGCAGCAGTCAAACGTCGCCGTGTTGCTGTTATTGACGACGATGATGACGATGAATGAGCAAACAAAATGCATTTTTTTTTTATTATTATTAAATATCTATTTTGTTTTCAATACTATATCTGTGGATGCAATGATTTTTCATTTTATTTAATATTAGACATCGTCGTACAGAAGGGAAGTAAATGAATCTCTGTACTTGATGTCTGCTTAATTGGTAACAGACAAACATTAAATACAAACAAAATTAATATGTATGTATGTAAAGTTAAAAAGCTTTTAATACTTGTCTCGTTTTTTTCTTCTTTTGTTCACACTAAAAATGAATTTTAATTGCAATTTCAACACATGCATTTTTCTTGACATTAAAATTAACTTTTGCTTGATTTCCTTTAATTTTGTTTTTATTTTCTACTGTAAAATGTAATTTCTTTATTATTATTTTCAACTATACCTTAGAGCGCAGGTTAACTTTTTTTTATTTCTTTTAACAATCGAGTTTGCATACTCATTTTATACATATTTTATTGGATTTTTATTTTCATTTGTTTTACTTAATAAAGTCCTATTATATTCTTGCATTAAATAAAATGAAATTTTATTTTTGCGAATGGTAAAATGTAACTCCTGGTAGAGATGGAGTCTTATTTCTTATGTTAGATACATACAATATATAAGGCTGAAAGCAACTATTGTATATCACAGGAAGAATATAAGGTTTGTAAATTTATCGGTATAATTATACATGCTAATAAATCCAGTAAAGTGAATTAAAACTTAAGTTATTAAAATGATATCTTAATATATATCAGAAATATTAAATAAATAAGTTTTTCTTTTTGAGCAGTTTGATATCTAAATGGCTTAAACGACCATAATTTAAGCCAACTTGAAAAAGTCGACAAAATTTCACAGAAATTTATATACGGTATGTTTCAATAAGACGTTCCATTTTTAAAAGTCTGCCATTTTTAACAGATATGAGTTTACCTGAAACTACCTGACAGTTGAGAAGGCAGAAGTACGCTATTAGTTAAAACGAACCGGTACATGACTCAGCAATGCACAGAAATTATAAGAACTTACTACAAAAATGGTGAAATTTTGTGGTTAAAGCATTTCTGGATTGTCGCAAGCACCTCCTGTTGGTATAAGTTAGTGATATGAAGAACCCAACTCGTGCATATAGCTCAAGTACAAGTCAGAATTTTTCTATTGTAGCCCATAGAGCTTAGAACAACCAGGTCTTTTCAATTTCTCGTCAGTGTTTTAAATTGGGTGTTTCATAAACACCGTATTTAACATAAAGGTTTAGGTCTAAGTCTCTTAAAGTTCAGTTAACATGAACTCATACCTTCAGACCATCAACAACTTTGTATTTTTGCTGATTGGGTCCTTGAAATGCAGCAAGCTAAACGGAATTTCTTTGACAAATTATCTTGAGTGACGAGGCCCATTTTCACCTCGAAGGCTATATTGGGAAGCAGAAATGTAAATGAGGCTTGAGCTACTGTTACGTTGAATTAATTGCGCTATCGAACGATGATAAATGATTTTGTATGGTCAAAATTGGAATATATTTATTTATTTATACGGATGACGTATATTTTCAGCAGGAAGGCTCTACATGCCATAGAAGCAACAATATCATCACCATCTTTTAATTTTACTTTTTTATATTTTGCTTCTTTAGTTGCCATTAAAATTAATTTTAATTGTTATTTATTTAACATTGCATTTAAAGAGCACTTATAACGTACTCGTATAATGTTCAAAATCAACATTTATTTTTACAAAGTTCATTATTTGGAAAATATTTAATTGAACCGTGCAAAAAGAAACAAATAAAGATCAATTTTTGTAATATTTTCTTTTTCATTCGCTGTATGGTGATAACCTCTGCTTCGGCACAGGATGAAATGATGCACAAATATTTGACTTGCTTTTAAATAGTTTACTATTTAATTTAATATTCTTTTACACTTACATGCATACATATGTGTATGTATGCAACCAACAACTACCATCGTTAGCAGCAGGCCACAGCCAATCTTTCCTTTTTAATAATATTTGATTGGGATTCGTTTGTTCCTATTAATTCTCTCGTTCACATTGAAAAGTTAATAGTTGCAATTACATAAAAAGTAACATCAACTGACATATTAAATATGTATATGTACGAGGAAATTAACGAACGTTCGTCCGTGTATAACATACACTGGTGACCAGCTATTTAGGGACAACAAGTGTTTGTATACTGACATGAAACTAAGTTTAGTTTTTTTTTTTTTTTTTGGTTACGACGGTAAAAAGTATATTTGACGTCCACCAAATCAAGAACTTTATGATTGCTATACTTTCAAAAACTCTTGCCTAGAATTTCTAAGTAGTCATGTTATTGTTACTTGCTGTCCCTAAGTAGCTGGCCGCCAGTCTATATTGGAGTACACAAGCAATTGGTGTCAGAATATCACACTAACACTGAACGTATAAAAATCTATGTGTATGGCAGAACACAAGTAGATTGAAATAAAAATTTAGAAAATTATATGAAACTTATAATGAAACTTTTAGCCAGACTCTCGTTTTTTTTCTTTTCTATTTTTTGGTAGGTAATAATATTTCTATTTGGATGCTACACCCTATATCAATACAGGTATAATAATGTTTTGAACAGTTAAGGTTATGTTAACAGTACACTAATGTTATCACAGGTTCCAGGAAATCAAGTGACCTAACTAGTCCATGAATCAAGGATTTGACTATGATACGTGAAAAGAAAAGCAGAAAGGTGTGAAGGGATTAAAACTGTTTTGTAGACAAAAAAAGCAAAAAAAAAAAGATTAGAAACTACACTAAAAGGAGGAAGAGTGCAAGAGTTTTAAGAGAATGGTAAAGATGTCTGTCGCACTGTTTTCGTAATATTTCGAATAATATTCTCCCTCCAAAAAGGAAAACGTGTTTCTCTTGTACAGAATGGGTGGTTGGTTTAGATGGTCCGCCCCAAACTTGGGACTGCAAATAATGCAAATTGTTCGCGCAAAATTAGAGCAATTTTTTTTTTTTTTTTAATTAAAAAAATTTTTTCAAAGGAAAATTTTATATATTAAACACTTAGATTAAAGCCTGAAATATTGAGAATAAAAAAGGACATGAATCATGAAAATCGGTTAGCAATTGCCAATTTTATTCAAAATGAAATGAAGGTACCTAGCTTTGACCAAAAAGCCAGATAAGTTGAAAGTAAAACTAGAAAACGACTTGACCGATTTTAATCGAGGTACCATCAAATGTTTGGTTTCCCATAAATCATCTGAATAATTTTTTTTTGTATTTTCAACAGTTTCGGAGTTATTCATAACTAAGTTGCGAAAAAAAATTGTTCGCGCAAAATTAGAGCAAATTTTTTTTTTTTTTTAATTAAAAAAAATTTTTCAAAGGAAAATTTTATATATTAAACACTTAGATTAAAGCTTGAAATATTGAGAACAAAAAAAGACATGAATCATGAAAATCGGTTGGCATTAAATGCAGGTACCTAGCTTTGACCAAAAAGCCAGATAAGTTTAAAGTAAAATAACCCATAAAGGCAGGTGCCTATGGTAGGTAACACATATTTTAAGAATACGATTTTTTTTATTATTGTGGTAAAAATTCAGTACAAAATGCACTTTCAGAAAGATGACGCAATTTTTTTCATCATTCAACACTTGTTTGAGAAACCGAAAAGACAAATCCTATCCGTTATTTGATTTTATCAAAATCAAAATTTAATATTGGAAAGTAAAGAAATAGTCCTTTCCGTTTTGGTAAGTGTTTTACAAAATTTATACATAGTGTTAGCTTATTTATAATGGTTTTTTGTTTTAGATTACAGTATGTCAAAGGCTTGAGCTTGCGAAAATTCTCCAGAGAATTAACATTAAAATCTCAACGCCATAAAATAACTTCCCAAATAAAGAATGCTTAAAAACATTACTTTGGATGTTCTATCGATGAGAAAAACAAATATTAGCTGCCAAAAATATGTTGTAATACTTGTGCAAGAGCTTTAAGAGGTTGTCTTGACAGCAATTGAAAGATCATGTCATTTATGAAACTAATGATATGGAGTGAACCAGGAGATCACATGAGTGTTATTTCTGCATGACCACTACGCATGGACTTACGAAAAAAAACCAAAGTCATATATTCGAACATTTCATATGCCCGATGACCAGTTCTTCGAAACAATAATGTTTCTTTACCTCCAATGCCTCCTGAACGTCACGAAATCGTTAATGAAGAGGATGAAGCCAGTAACGCGTTTGCTGGTACTTCTTCATCTGCATATAGAAGTCCATCGAGATAACCTCATTTTATAAACCAGTCTGACCTGAATGATCTTGTTCGAGATTTAGAACTATCAAAATCAAAGTCAGAACTTCTTGTGTCAAGATTACAGCAATGGAATTTGTTAGATTAGAAGGACACGAAAGTCTTATATTTTCGATATAGACAAGAAGATTTTCTGGCCTATTTTAGCAGAGATGGCGATTTAGTATTTACGAAAGCTGATTTTCTCTGAAATGTCTGACTAAGGCGACTCTTTACTGATTCATCAAAAAAAGAGAAAAACACATATACGCGTATCTATTGTTTCCTAACAGACATTTATTTCATTATATTTGTGTGTTGCCTAATAATGTATTACAAATTTTGTTTCAAAGTTAGGTACCTATCTTTATGGTCTATTTCCCTTTCAACATATCTGGCTTTCGTTTGAATGCAACTAAATTATGAATAACTCTGAAACTGTTGAAAATACAAAAAAAAAAAAAAAAAAAAAAATGTTATTCAGATGATTTATAGGAAATTTTGTTTCTAAACATTTAGTAGTACCTCAATTAAAATCGGTCACGTCGTTTTCAAGTTATGGTGAAATATATTGACATAACGACCATATTTTAGGCGAAAAATTTGCCACTCCCATAAAACAAAATTCGAGCCTGATGGAAAAAAAATGAAAACAGATTTGAATTCAGCTCATTATTGTTTTAGTAGTGAAAAGCGCAGTTATTAAGTAATATATTAATAATCTATATATATAACAATTAGTGTACACTTTGATGTCACCACTAACTGCGAAAACGGGTCTACCAATTTTAACCAAAATTCCAGGGTACGTTGGGGATGGTTTATGTGAAGTTTACACGAAATCAGCCCAGTGATTCCGGAGATATGACATTTAGATTTTCCTATATATTCCCATACAAATATCAACAAAATGCTCTCCATTTTTCATATTATGAATGTTACTTGAACAGTTACCAAATCATGTTTCGTAATGTCGTATGTGTACAATGACATTCGGTAATATTAATTTTCGTATACCTTGAGAACGGTTAGAATGGAAGGTTCTTAATTTGTTCGTAATGACTTCTTAGATAATAAAAACCATCAGTTAAAAAGTGGGCTGAATTGGATAAGTGGGTATTGTACCTCCATACAAAGTCGATATTGATATTTGTATATCTTGAAAATGTTTAGAGTTGAAGTTTCTAAATAACTTGGCGGTCAATTCAAATCATCAGTTTTAAGAAAATATGGAATTTTGCATGGGTGGAGAACATTAACAGTTAAAACTTTGTTATCTATCCACATCAGTCAAAAAGCAAGTACAGGCAGGCTTCAAGCAAGGCAGGAGGGGTTACTCTAGTAATATAAAAATTCTTTATTTTTATTCTATTAAATTATTTTTTTCATAATTTTTTTATTCCTTTGCTTTTTTGCACTCCTAATAATAAATAAATAAATAAATTTTAAAAGTTTTCCTTGCAGTTTTGGTTTGACTATAACAGAGTCTACAACTTTTAAGATGGTTTGATAATACTAATAATATTTATTGGGTTACATCCTTATGAACCATGAATGCTTATGATTTTTTGCTTTAATTAACTAAAACATCTTTTAAATAATTTTTTGAAATAAGTCAAGAGCGCAAGGTCGAACTACATACATATAACAAATACAATGAACTTTCGTTAAAACTTACTTGCATACAAGCGTTATTTTCTTTAAATCGAATTAAGATAAAATTGTTTCAAAAAGTATTTTCTTAATTTGCAAATCTAATGAGTGTACTTATAGCTAATAATCGGATGAATGAGTAATGTTTAAACATGAATTTGTTTCTACTAATCGTTCCAAGTTATACGATGTCATGTAGCGTATTATATGTAATCTTCCATTATCAACTATAACTATAAGGCAAACTAATGTTTTTATTTTTCACTGCTATTACGATACTCTTGAGTAATATGTCTAATAGCGAGAACAACATTGTCTTTTTATACGTCCGGGATTTGTATATAACGGTGGGTTTCCGTAATTTTGTAATTGTAATATTTAATATTTAAGCAGTGATGTGAAAAAACAACTAAAGAAATGGTAGGTGCTATTCGCCCAACTTTCACCTTCTGTTGACCATTTGGTTGTTCCGTTCATTTAAAGATGGTACATAAAGTCTTGTTTTGTAATAAAATGGAACAATTTACGTTTTGATCTTAAAAAAATACAACCTCTAAATCAAACTTTATCAATTTTTATTTGGTCTTTCAATTTATAGCGATCGAATCAAACTAAAAATGAAATACTAAAATCATTTATGGACGCTCTAGGTAGTGATATCCATGATATCACAAGTTTTCTGCATAGTGGCTAAAATCTAAGCTTAAATCTCCTTCAAAATCGTAAAATGACCAATAAGTTTTTCCCTATGAATGTAGGTTGCTTGAATAGTACCCTCCTATTATACAGCAACATTAAGCGGTGTTATGTTCAGTAGAGCCTTCATACCCTTCGTTGGGTTAGATTTCATAGCCCATGCGATGCATAGGTAGCCAGATCTTAAATTTTGAAAATCACTACACCCAGTGAAAAAAGGCAGTACAATTAAAACAAAAATATTATTCTTACAAAAACCCAGCTAACAAAGAGTTAAAAAAGAAGAGCTCATAGCCGTAGTAATAAGAGTTTAAATTCATTCTAAATATATCGGGTGATTTTATAAGAGATTTCGGATTTGCTTTAAAAAATACATAAAATTTAGAGAAATGTATGATATCTTTATTTGATCCTATAGAACGATCTATCGTATATAGTTCAATGTTTAAAGATGATTTCAAAATTCTTTAATATTGGCTTCCAATGCGTCATCCTACATGTCATGAGCCTTAACATAGCCACACAAAAAATATTCTAAAGGCGTTGGTCACACGATCTAGGCGGCCAATTGACCGGCTTTAAGCGTGAATAAAACTGTTCACCGAACTAGCCTATCAGCTGGGCCATTTTTTCGCTTGCTGTGTGGTATATGGCACCGTCTTGTTGAAACCACATGTCAGCCAAGTCCAGCTCTTCATTTTGGGCAAAAAAAAAAAAATGTAATCAGCTTGCCATTCACAGTAAAGTTCCTGGCTTCATCGTCTTTGAAAAAGTACGGTTCAATGACGCCACCGGCCCATAATCCACACCAAACAATGCATTTTTTCGGATGCAGTGGCAGTTCTTGTAATGTCTCTGGATGCTCTTCACACCGAATACGGCAATTTTGCTTTTTCGCATATCCATTCAACCAGAAAGAAGCTGACCACAAAATGGGAGAAGTGCACGATGCAGTTTCTTAACCAAGCATGAATTTTGATAATAAAATTCAATTATGTGTAGGCGTTGTTCGTTTGTAAGTCGATTCAGGGGCAAATTACACTGGTCTACAGCAAACA
The DNA here is from genome assembly GCA_023159175.1 of Wohlfahrtia magnifica. Lineage (NCBI taxonomy): Eukaryota > Metazoa > Arthropoda > Insecta > Diptera > Sarcophagidae > Wohlfahrtia > Wohlfahrtia magnifica. The sequence goes on along the minus strand of JAKWBJ010000222.1, from coordinate 5,671,857 downwards.
ACACCTCTAAATAAAACTGTATGGAATATAATGATTTTGATGCGCTGAATTCAAATCCGTTCTCAGTTTATTTCTATCGGGCTCAATTTTTTTTATGGGCGTGGCAAATTTTTCTCCTAAAATATGGTAGTTATGTCAATCATAACTTGAAAAAGACTTGACAGATTTATAAAACATTTTTTCGCTAATTTTGGTCAAAGTTAGGTACCTGCATTTAATTTTGAATAAAATCAGCAATAGCCATGATTTCATGATTTAAAGCTTATTTTATTCTCAACGTTTTAAGCTTTAATATAAGTGCAAAAAAATTTTTTCGCAGCTAAGTTGTGAATAACTCCGAAACTTTTGAAAATACAAAAAAATGATTTATAGGAAATTTTGTTCGTAAACGTTTGATTGTACTTGCACCAAAATCTGTTAAGTCGTTTTCAAGTTATGATGAAATATATTGACATAACTATCATATTTTGGGAGAAAAATTTGCCACGCCCATAAAAAAGATTTGAGCCCAATGGAAGAGAACTGAAAACGGATATGAATTCAGCGCATCATAATTATTATATTTCATATAGTTTTATTTAAAGACGAGAAATTTTTGGTTTTTTATAGACCAGTGATATTAATCCACTAACCTTATGCAAAGATTGTGTACCGAATAGAATATTGTTGTGTGAATAAAGAACGCAATATGTGAATTCGTCGCCGTTGTCAACAATTTGGCTTGTGCCGAAAGAACTCAAGAAAGGTGACGTACCACAACGTCGTTTGTTTGGTAAAAATTTTTCTTCAGAGACGAATCTCATTTTTTCAATCGGTACCTCAACAAACAGAATTGCTGAATTTGGTGTAAAAAGCAGTAAAAGGCAGTTCAAGGGCTACTAAGGCACTCTGAAAGATGCACTATTTGGTGCGGTTTGTGGCCCATTAAAGTCAATGGAGTAAGGTACGAAAGAATTGCCAAAATAGAATAGTGCTTTTTATTCTTAAAAAAAAAAAATACAAAATGTAAAAATCAGTACATTTTAGAACTGTTTCGGATGTTGTGCATAAAAGAGTAAATTTTGAAGGTACTGCTAAAATAGTTCGTCTGGCACCCCTAGCCTGACCTTAGGGTACTAAAAAACCTGACTTTATCGATGGTAATATTTTTACTTGTTAACACAACTTCAAATATTTCAAATATTATTCGCTATTAATTAAACATATTGTTCAACTTTTTTAATAGAACAATTGAAGTTGATAAAGTGAAGCGTTGGTTCTCATTTAAGAAAACAACACAATACAAAAACACACGTTTTGCATTGGTTCTCATTTGTTGTTTTACATAAATTTTTATTAAAAAATCTTTCAATTTATATTCGTTTAACCCTTAACTTTCTATTTCGAATTCTATTTTATATTCTGTTGTTTTTGTTCTTTTGGTTGTGAAGTTGCTGTTAAACCAATTGTTATTACAAAAATGGTTATTATCTAAAATATGAATCTTTAATAACAAATGGTTTTCCCGGTTTACATTACAGTACAATAACAACAACAACAATATGAACAAAACAATTCTTTATGAATTATTATGAACAACAACGTATTTATGACTTCATGTAAGCGCCACTATTGAATTTCGGCTTTGGAATGGTCGAATATATTTTCAATTACTTACATAAACAATTCATCCAAAACAATTTGATGTTGGCGTTTTTTTATTACCATATTCTTTCGTTATTTTTTTTTATTTTTCATTAGCAATTCATATTTATGATCCTTTTTATAAAAGAAATATAAAAACAGCTTTTTAAATATAAGGGATTGGACAGAGGTTGGGGAGGATTAAAAAATACAGTAAATAACACAAGTTTTCTACCTTTTTTCAAAATAGTCTGTTAAATTAAATTTGTGTATAATCACATTATAAATTTTGGTTTCAGTTAATAAACATTGCAATAAAGTAGCGGTCGCTTGGCCCTTGATTAACGAATGTTTACAATTTTATTAAGATCACAAAAAAAGTATATGTAGTTATATAAGCAAAATGAAATTACATTGGTGCACTGGTAGTCTAAGCACGAAATAATCTAGTTCCCTATTATGTAGGGCTTTGTTGCCTGTAAGGCCTAATTAGTTTAGAGGTAACGTAGACATGACGTATCAGCTGATACTATAACTAAATAGAGAATACATATGTACATACAAATGATTAGTTGTTCTGTAACGAAAGTAACGTGGACGTGGTATTTATATTTTCAGCAGAATTTTTCTACGTTTTCACTTCGCACACAACATCAGCTGACATAAGAGTGGAAAATATGAAATAAATAATGAAAAATTTCGAAGTGTGTGTTTTAAATTATAAATAGTAATGAACTTAAATAAAATGGATGATGGAAAATTAATTTTGTTGGTGCAAAAACATGATTTATTTATTTGTAATTAATTTTTGTTTCTTTTTTCATTTAATGTTTACACACACACAGTTGAAAACAGCTGACACGTTTTTACTTCACCAACTAATCACACTTGACGTTTTGATCACGTTACTTTTAAGTCTATATAACTTCTAGACTAATTGGGCCTTCAGTTTATTAAAATACCACAACAAAGAGACAAAGAGCTGCTGTTCTCTTTCGTTTTTTCATGTACGTACTCACATGCACAGGCAAAATATAAACAAATAGAAGTAAACTTTACTTCATGTGCAAAAGTAAAAAAGTAGTTGTGTTAGTGAGAACATGGAAATTACTCTCTCAGAGAAGTAAAGATTATGTTTAAAAAAAAAAAAATAAAAAATCAACAAACATCGCCGCACATGTCATTTGTCGCTGTTTCAGAATCAACTAAAAACAAAATCGCGAGAACTTTTTAAAATTATTTTTTGTGCCTAAAAAAATATGCGTACATTCTCCGCATATGTGCTTTCGTCGGAGTCTCTGTGAATTGAACGCGAACAATTGTTCTATGAAAAGAAGTAAAGAGACAACAACGAAGTAAAGAGACAACAAGTGGAAAAATAGAGCGCAAAGTAACCTGAGTGAGAGACTCCCAAATTATTACCATAATTGTAAAATACATTAATATAAGTTTTACCTGACTCTTATTTAGAGTCACTGGGTAATTATCAGACTTGTGGTACTATTATGGTACAATAATAAATGGTGAGTAAATTTGAGGTAGGAAGTAAATTGGCTTAAAAACATTTTTTTTACAAATTTAGTTTTATTCATACTAATATAGTATAGAAATATGGGTATTAATAATGGAATATGATATCGGGCGAATGTTCACCTCTAGCACGACGGCGCGCGTCCGATCTTTTTCTTAACAACATTTTTCAACAAAATCGTCTTTAATGATGAGGTCCATTTCCAATTACGCGAATATGTCGCATATGGGGCGCACAAAATCTAAAACAGTCTTCGAAAAACCATTGCATATAAAGTGACTGTATGTCACTGCATATTTTCGAAAATGAGAAAGTAAATGCCGTCACCGTGAATTCTCTGCGCTATCAAATGTTGATATCAGTCACCTTTGGTTTCAGCAGGACGACGCCGCTAGCCACACAGCCAGCTAAACGATTCAGTTATTGCATGTTTTTGTCAATTTCAATTCGCCTTGTTCTTGGGACTTAACGCCGCTGAACTATTTTCTCTGGGGCCATTTGAAAGACCGGTTTCTCTTATACAGTAGGTTATATAGACTTTCGGGGTGGTGTAGTGGTTAGAGCGCACGCATGCAACACAAGGGCTCAGATTCGACCGTCAGCATAGAACATGACAAAAAAATAAAATAAAATTTAATTGCTGCTTCGAGTGTTTAATAGAGAACTTCAACCTCCTTCCACGCAAGTCCGTCTAAAGAAGCCTCTTGACCTTCTAGTTTACCTCTGGCAATGATGAAAAACATCAGACGAAAATCATCACCATCACTTAGCAAGAATCTTCACCACTACACAATCATATGAAGGCGAGCTACTTAGCTTGAATATTAATTTGATTATTGACACTGAAAAAAGTAATGAATGCTTTGTGTAAAGCCAATATGCTCCCTAGAGGAGTGACGAAAAACAAATATCGGGTTTGGGGATAAACGTGGCATTTTTATTTTTTAAACAAAATCAGTTGTTACAACAATAAAACTATCAGTTATTCTCCGTTGCTGTTTACGATCTCTACCCAACTTTTGACTAATTTTTCGACTGCTTTTCTGCCAAAAATTGCTTGGTCTGGTATCGAAAAAGTTTTTGCGCCAACTCCATTGTAGAAGTCAAAACCACGCATATGGTTCGATGGAAAGCGAAGAAGATGGGAATTGTTCTGCGCAAGGTCAAAAGTATATATCTGATGCTGATGCACCTCCCATTCGTGCTCTTGGAGTTCGACTTTGACGACATTTGCAACATGGAGCTAGTCTTGCTGTGAATAAGTATGGTTTGGTCTTGTGGATTGTGTCTTCTCAGCCGAACAGCCTCTTCAATATAATGTAGACAGTGCGTTCCTTTCGAGCGAATGCCGGAGCACAATATGCTTTCAGTCTCTCCAAACGAAGTTTTCGGTCTTCTTTGGATGGAATTCAGGCCTGACTGTCAGCTTTACTCTTTGCTTTGCTTGATTCTTATGCATACATATCATTTCTACTCTCTCGTGATCATACGTTAGAAAAAAAAAAATATTTTTTGATAAATTCCACATTGAGTATAACCGATTGAGAATCGTTCTATGCTTGTAGTTGGTTTTATCCTCCTTCAAAGCTTATTCCACCACTATTTCCCATTCTCTTGATCAAAGCTCCAAATTCCGTGCTCAGAAAACACTGACGATATCCACTCAGTGTAGCACATTAACACTCGTACACCATGGGAAAGGCTTGACATGGGTTCTAAAATTATAGTCTTTCATGACGATTGTCATAAGATTATGATTAACAGCAATAAAATTCCAGCATAAGGTAATAGCATGCCTCCATGATGAAACGAATTACATGCTTGATTCGCTCCCTAAATTATGATTGTGAATCATGGTGTTTACATGACATATACGTAATTGGATATTACAACACTGTTGATTGTGTAAACACAGGCATACACACATTTATCAACAAAACAACAATTATTTTGGTTCATAATTATTTTAAATTTTAGAAGAAATGTAATATGTACATATTTTTAAAACATTTTTTTTAGTATTTGTTTTTTTCATTTCGTGTTTATTTTAATGTTTGTTTATTTTTTGTTGGCTTACATTTGCTATTTTGACAATTAGTTCAGATAAACTTTTGATAATAGGGAAGACATTTAATTTTTCATCTTTCGGAAGGTGATTGAAATTGAAACAATAAAGAAAGTGAAATTTCGCTCTCAAATTTGTGTATGAAGAAACATGTTTCAATATTGTTTACGGTATGAATTACGAATTAGAGAGCGAATCATGAATATTTGCTTACGTGGCAGTGTTTTTTTAAAAACCATAATCCAACGGATTTTATTTTGTTTTTTGATGGGTTTTATTGGGTTTTAAAACTGTTATCTAATGTCGTTCAATTAGACAATAATTTTTGGTTGTTAGTAAAATTGCCTTGTTTTAGTATTTATAATGCAATTTTGCACTCGAGTCAAGGCGGCGTTGTGTACTATGGGCTGCTAAGGCAAACTGCAATTACTTCGTTTGAGCAGTGCATTATGAGAAAAACTGCCAGAATACAAAGACAAAAATGATTTAGTTATTCTTTTGCATGACAATGCTCCGCCTCATGCCTCATGCCTCATGCCTCAAATGCCGCACCCGTCGTATTCTCCGATCATTGGTCCCTCCGACTATTGGTAGTTTCGATGGATACAATATCTTTTAGCATGTCAGCGAATCACTTATTTTCAAGAAATATAACATTGACAAAGTTGGATCGCTTCAAAAGCCGAGAAGTTTTTCTGAAACGAGATTCGGAAATTCGCTCAGAGGTGGGGAAAATATATACGCAGGGATTTCATACATTTTTATTTTCATGAATTTGTTAATTCATTATCTTTTTAAACTATAAAAGAGACCTAATTATTTTGTATTTGCCCCAATATGCAAAATGGTTCTTATTATTTTGTAAATAAAAAACTCAGCTGAGTTTTTTTTTAAATATAATACCCAATAAGACCCGTTTGGGTTTAATTGGTTTACACAGAGGGTTGCAACTCTGCTACGTGGAAACCTTCTATCAAAATGGGGCTTATAATAAATGTCATCTAGTCGCAGTTTTTCCACAGAATGACAGCATTATCTCACAATCTAGAGATTGCATACTTTCCGATCATCGTACCAAATTCCATTGTTCTCTCTGAAAGCTCAATTATGAGCCATTACAATACGGTGAAGAATGCTTCGTAAGTTTTGATTAGATGGGGCCAGTCAACATTAGCGCCACTTTTAGAGAGATCTTCTCAAGCTGAAGTTGTTTTGAAGTGGTGTCCAATATTCTCCACCAAAGTACCACGGCATTACTCTAAAAGTCGTGAAAATAAAAGAATTGTATTATAAAGACGAGGAGTACTATTTATATTTCGGGAACTGTTAACACTAATGTCAATAGCTAAAATCTGGCAACACTATAATAAAGCTTGACATTTTTTGCATAAGCGTACTTACAACGTTGACGTACAAGATCTATTTGTTTTCTTTGCAGTGAGTTGAAAAAATCAATTTGATCAAAAAACGATAATTTCAGGAGAAGCTTTTCGTTGGATTATTTTTCACAACTTTCGAAGTGAATTATCTCAACAAGAATGTGTCGATGAACACAGTTATGTGGCGATAAAGCACCATCAAAAACCACAGTATATCGCTGGTATAGTGAATTTAGTCGTGGTCTTAGTTCGGTCGCCGAAGAATTCCGTGAAGGTCGTAAAAAAATCTTTTGTTGTACCACAAACCATTGATGCAGTGCTTGAACTAATAATTCAAGATTGTCATGTGATATATTGTGAGATAGATTCATCCTTGAACATTAGTTACACTGCAATACATACGATTTTACATGAACACTTAATTGTAAGAAAAAATTTGTTCACGTTGGATACCCCATAATATATCAATCGCTCAAAAAAAGGCTCGCGTCGATTGCTGTAAGGAAATGATTGAAAAGTTCGAAAAAAGTACTTCAAAAGACGTGTATTAAATCGTGACAGGTGACGAATCATGGATATATTCGTAAGAGCCGGAAACAAAACACTAATCGACAGTGTGGATATTCCAAGACGAGCTAAGTCAAAAAAAATTGTTCGATGAAAATGCACAGCGAAGCAATGGTCGCTCGTTTCTTCGACAAAATGAGTCATGTGGCCACCGTTCCGCTTAAGCAACGAATGACGGTCAATTCTAAATGGTACTCGACCATTTTTTTTCCGGAAGTCTTCGGAGAAATTCATTAAACCAACCGACGAAAACTAATCATTCTCGAAGTGATGCCTCATCCTCCGTACAGTCCTGATTTGGCACCCAATGACTTCTTCTAGTTCCCGAAAATTTAAGGTAAACTGTGTTTTCAACGATTTACCGGCGTCGAAGAAGCAGTTGAAGCGTTCAAAAATCTTGCTTTGGAGGTGTCTCAAGAGGAATGAAAAAACTGCTTTGATAAATGGTTTGAACGATGGCAAACGTGTATTTATCATCAAGGGGAATATTTTGAGAAACAATAAAGTCATTTTCATTTAAAAATATTTGTCATTATTTGCTATTCCCGAAATAAAAATATGTAGAACCACTTTTACTATAAAAAAATCCTACATTTTACATCTATTCCCTTAACAATATTCGTTAACTTCTCTCTTGTAGTGTAGATATATTATAACATGCATAATTCATGTTTGATATTAATGTTGGCAATAATATAAACGTTTTTTTCTCCTCCTTTTTTAAACAAATTTACAACTGGCATGTGGGTAAACCTCTGCAGAAAGCAGGCAAAAAAAAAAAATGGCCAAATAAGTAACTGGATGTCTGCTGCCTATCAGCCATTAAGTCCGTCTATCAGTCTGTTGGTCTAACAATACGAGTGGTTTTGATTATTTGTTGGTAGGCCTCTTTAGAAAAACGAACTCAGATTCAATAGAAAAATATATGAAAACGCCAAAGAGCATAAAATGTAAGAGAAAAACATGTTACGAATACATTGTTCATCAATATTTTATGAAAATCAGTCTGCAGTTTGTCTACAGCACTTCGACACTCGCAGATTTCGTGAATATAATAGAGCAGAGGAGAAATGAAGTTTTATAAAGTACGAAATTTATTTTCAATTTATTTCTACATATTCGCATACACTATACGGTATTGCCTTATCTTATTTGCCTCATCTGTTTCCTGTTTAATAAAAAAAAATTTCCCGTTATTTTTCTTATGCTATAATGGTTTTTTTCCAGTTTTTCGGCGGAAGTGATAAATTAGTTAAGCTTAGATGGTTTCACGACTCTCACTCTGATGGTGGGTAGTGTGGTGTCAGCAAATCTTGTGTTTTTCCAATTTTTTAATTTTTTTTTTTATACTGAAACTCTGGTGGATGATTGAGTGTTTGTGTATGGTTTTGAGTAGATAAGGGATTATACGAAAAGTTCAGAGGGCATTTAACGGAAACGCTTTTAGAAATTATTTTGTATAACCGAACAAGTACTCTGCTGCCAATATGAATATTAATGTCATGTAAATCGATGGTTTTCATTTAATTTTATTTCTTTTCATTTTTTTGTATACATTTTTTTTATTCTGCCTGTTTACGGATTATTTTATACAAATTGAGCACTTTAGAAGGCTAAAAGTCATAAAACAATTTATTGAATTTTATGGCCTATATATTAACTTGTAATTTAGTATAAAGAGTTTACAAAGTTTCTGTTTATTGGAGAAGAACTAATGCATTAAAAAATTGCTCGAGTGCAAAATATTGAATTTGTTTATTAAATAAGTATGTATGTATGTGTGTATGACAGAATTTGGCAATAATAATAACAGTTTGTATGTATGTACATATGTAAGTTATTAAAAGATAAGCCTGTTGTTCAATTAAAAAAATTAATTTTAGAACTCAGTGTCATTGATTTCTGTATAGATTCTATTGATTATAAACAAGATATTACTCTGAATAAAAAGTATTGAATTTTATAATGTCATTATAGCTATCTATGATATAATGAAGTTTTTGAATAAAAGCGTTTCTAAATTAATGTCTTTCAAAGTTTTACTTACAAACTTTTGTCAAATAACACTGGTCTACAGCAAAAAATGCCTTTATATATAAAACTATATGGAATATAATGATTTTGATGCGCTGAATTCAAATCCGTTTTAAGTTTTTCTCCATCAGGTTCAATTTTTTTTAGTGGGCGTGGCAAATTTTTCGTCCCAAATGTGGTAATTATGTCAATATATTTCATCATAACTTGAAAACGACTTGACCGATTTTAATGCAAATAGCAGCAGACGTTTACGAGTGGAAACAATATTTCCTATAAATCACCTGAATAACATTTTATCTTTTTTATTAATTATTATCTTAAATGTTATTTTAGTTAAAGTTTTTACCTTTTTTCAACATTTTGTCCTCTTCCGGCCCAAATCCAAACATTTGCAATAGCCTATATTGAATCCATCTCTTACCTGTGTACAGTCTTCAAACAAATACACATTTATTTATTTTCACATATATAAATAGCTTTTATCCAGTATGCTTTTCTGAATACCTGCTTTATGGATAATGTGGATAGATAACGCTGCTTTAATTGTTGGCGTTCTCCACATATGTATACAAAACTTAATATTTAGTTTGAATGGAAGGCGCACACCCACGTATCTAGTTTATCCAGTTACGGACTGATGATGTGTTTTGTTCACGACCTTTCTTGAACCTTATTTAGAAACTTCTACTATAACAGTTCTCAAGATATACAAAAATCAATACATATTTACTTGGTATGGGTGGAACCATACCTACTTGCCCAGTTTCGCCAACTTTTTGACTAATAATTTGTATTGACCATGAAGCTATTTGTATCAAATACTGAAACTTTAGCTTTAACCGTTCTCAAGATATAAAGAAATCAATATTTAGTTTTTATGAGAGGTACCACGCCATCTTTTCCAATTCCGCGCTGTTTTTGACTGATGATTTACATTGACTTTAAAGTCATTCAAACCAAATTCAGAAGTTTTTGCTTTAACCGTTCTCAAGGTATACAGAAATCAATATCTAGATGGTCTGGTTATCACGCTCACTTGTCCAATTCCAATTGACTGATGGTTTGCATTGACCGTGAAGTCAGTCAGGTGAAATTCTAAAACTTTAGCTTGAGCCGTTTTCAAAATATACTAAAATCAATATTTACTTTGTATGATAGGTAGGTATCACACCCACTTGTCCAATTCCGGCCACTTTTTGACTGATGATTTGTATTTCGCCATGAAGTCACTTAGACTAAAAATTGTTATAAATTTGTACTCAAATCTAAATCTACGGTCACAATGTGTCAAATGTAACATTTTTGACATTTTGAAGATATTGGGTGTATTTTTTTATACATATACATGGTGGGCAAATTTGAGGTTAGGAAGTAAATTGGCTGACAAATTGTGAAATGTCGAGAATTGCAGTGTCAACCTTTGACACTTATTTAGTAAAAAATTGGGAAATTTAAACTATGGGACGCTACACTCTTGAACAAAGAATTTTAATTGTGAAAATTTACGATTTGAAAGAGTAAATAAACACAGCGCATTTTTCAACATAATCATCTTTAGTGATAAGACCCATTTTCAATTAGGCGGTTATGTAAACAAAAGAATTGTCGCATATGGGGCTCACAAAATCCACAAACAGTTCTCGAAAAACTATTACATTAGAAAGTGATCGTATGGTGCGGTTTGTGGTTAGGCGGCCCGTATTTTTTTGAAAATTAGCAAGGAAACGCCTTCACCTGCCATGATAACCAATTTTTTGTGGCGATAATTGGGTAATGTTGACATTAGAGTCTTTTGGTTTCAGCAGGTCGGCGCCACAAGCAATACAGCCAGCCTAACAATTCAGTTATTGATTAAGAAATTTGCCGGTCGCGTAACACGTCTTTATCTTACGACAGCCAAACGAAACTAACTCACGTGTAGGTAAAACAGCCCTTTATGTAACTAATTGCCTACATTTTGGTAGGTTCAGGAAATATCGACCATCTTCCATATCCGTTAATTCAAATGTAATGCAAAGATGGTCAATGTGGCGTTGCTGCCGAATTGACAGGGTGACACAAAATATAACAAAATCCCACAAGGCAGTGTTGTATTTTTATTTTCGTAACAATATATTAAATATTTTAAATATTAAATATTTCAGGGGGACGAAATACAGGTTGGCTGATGAAACGTAAGAAATTTTTTCTGAGTTATGCGTTAATTTTCTTTTTTCACATTTAGAACGTTATCTAAATTTAAGAGAAATGTAAGATTTGGATGATTAAATATGTATTTGGATTGTGCGCCGCTATCACGCACTCGAGTCAATAATTTTCGTTCAATGAAAGTTTCAACGCAATTCCAGAGGCAAGATTCCCTGCAGATGGACAATAACAAGGCTTTTTAAGTTTTGACTTAATCTACATATTTTTCAAGAAAGAGAATTGCACCCAGCTCGACTCACAGTGTGGTGAGCAATTTCATTTAGCTCATTTAGTCGGACCATACTTTTTTGAAGAAGGTGGTCACACTGTAACTGTAACTGCAGATTGTTATTTAAAATTGTTACACGAATTTTTAATTCCTGAACTTTTCCGAAAGATAATTTCTTTCAGTTTTGTGTGATTTCAACAAGATGGGACAAGTTCACACATTGAAATGAAATTATTTTAAAAAGCTCAACATTCTGCGGCCTTCCTGGCCTCCACATCAAAGTGTAGCAGATTTTTTGTGGAGTTACTTTAAAAAGAAAGTGTATTGCTCGAAACCATCATGTTTAAATTATTATTATTGATTCAATCGATAATTGACGCGTTTTCAACATCAAATATTTCAGCGTTAATCCCATTTAATATTTAATAAAAGGAAGAAACCTCAATTATTTATTATATTAATTATTATATTAATTATATGTTATATTAATTACATATTATTTATTTATTATATTACTTATAAAAAAAGTAATTTGAGTTTCTTTATGTAGCACAATTTATCAGTCACCCTGTATTTTAAATTTTGAATTTTCTTTGAAATTTCATTAAATAGTTTATTAATATATTTTTGGCCAAATACAATAGCCATAACTATTACAATAGTTTTATCAGATTTCATAAATCTCCACAAATTGCCGTTTTTATGTAAAAATATGTATGTTCGTTTCCTTACATAATGATATCAACTCACTTTGTATAGCTTCTTTAACATTAACTCTGGAAACAAAAGAAGACAAATACTTCCGGTGTTTTATAGAACATATGCCACATCTATGAACACAATCATGTCCTGCAACGACTTAACGAAACTGAAAAAAAAATTAAAGTGAAATATGAAAAACAACACCCTCTTGTCACATAAGTCTCTTGCAGCTTCCGGTGTAGCAAAAATTCAACATTTTGGGACAGATTTCGTATTTTTCTATATTTTTACTAAAAACTGGTAGTTAATGGTTATTTTAACAAAAGTTTTTTGAGAGTTTTTCTTATTTTTTCATTTTTCTTTATTAAAATTAAGAACTTGTTATAAATATTGGTTAAGTATTGTAGGAGAAAAACAGTTGGGGAAAAATTTAAAACTATACCATATATAGTAAAAGGTATAAACAAATTATTTCGTTTTTAAAAAAACGGATAAGTCTTTTTATTTTTGAAAAATGATTACGTTTAATCGTCTAGATAATGGTTTTAACATCAAGATTGAATTTTTATCTATCAATTTAAAATTATAAATTTCTGGACAGAAACCTAGTGAATAATATTTACCATTAAATTCGGCGAAAGTAGTTCAATAACTTCTTATGAACTAAGAAAAAGCCATTGTCATCTTCAATAAAATTCGTGTATAATTTCGATTTTTTTGAACTGAAGGTCGTTTTTAATATGAATCTATTGATTTTAACTGCCATACAAATTTTAAGGTAAAAATGGTGCTTCATTCTTCAATTTTATTTAAAAAGTGCTGTTTACTGGTCTTGGCTTGTAAAATTTCTTCTTTATTGTTATACAAATCTAGAAAAGTGACAACCTTTTCACAGGAGATGTGAAGAACGTTGTTATGACGAGCTAATTTGTTTCAAAAACAATTGTCATAACCGGTTATCGACAAATCAAACTTAGCCAGTCATTTATTAATGAATGTAACCGAGATTTTTGAAATTTTCAGCCTCTTAACTGAAAGGAAACTGGCATCAGTTAGTTGAGTTCAGTCAACCTACGGGTAAATACTTTGGTAACTCTGCGCCAAATTTCAATGCTAAAAAAGGTGTTTTATTGGATTTGGTTGAAGTCGTACAAACATGAAGATGCCAAACGTTCCTAACGCCAAGTTTAGGTCTCTACACCAGAAACAATTGAAAATATTGACGATATGATGTTGGCCGATTAAAAATTGAAAGTGCGAGAGATTGTGGAAACATGTCTATGGCTTCACATGACTGTAGACTCAATTTTGTTTGATGACTTTTGTATGGCTAATATTTCCGCAAAATGGCCGCATTTGATCAAAGTCAAACACAGACGCAATTGTGTGACAACTTCGCAAGAGTATTTGGTGTTTTTCAACCGTTTTTTTTTTTTTTTTTTTTGAACAAAACGTAGAGCCACCTCAACAGAGCAAAGGCCAAACAGCAATCAAAACAGTAATTTTCTCATCGTGAATCGGCAGCAAGGAAGGCCAATAAAGTAATGGCGACCATTTTGGGATACACGTGGTATAATGGCGAATATTATGACAATTTATTGGGACACTTTAAAGAGGATTTATAAAAGCACTATATTTGGCAAAGAAAAAGCTTATTTTTTACCAGGAAAGTGCAAGGATTAACACATGTGCAGGCTCCATGGAAAAATTACATCAATTAGGCTACGAATTGCTCTCACATCCGCGTTTTCTTCGAATTTAGCCTAGAGTGATAATTTGTTGTTTCCAAACCTGAAAAAATGTTTTGTCAGAAATAGATGTGGTTTTAATCTCTTGGGTTCCGTATATTAAGCGATTATAACAGTTCTTTTATATATCGTGTCATTTTGGTCATTAATTAAACTCTCGTGAGCTTATTGAAAAAATGGCGATAACTTTGGACGAAATGCCATCTGTTAATAGTTTTAGAAATTCTAGAGTCTAGGACTAGAAGCACAAATACAGTAGATTTCAAATAATGTCGCTACTTGTGATAAATAAAGATAACACGTACTACTTTTCTGATAGGCACTGTTGAGTAGAACAAAGATCTGTTTTTGGAATTCTCAAAACACCTCCAAAATCTCAAGTTGCTGGTAAAAAACCGGTTTTTGAAACCGTCATATACTTATAAGCTAATGACTTAGCTGAATATTACCCGATTTTAATTTTCTTTCCGGATTCTGTAAGAAGAAAAATGAAGTTTTTAAATGATATATTTCGTTTAAGTAGCCTTTAAAAATCTGGGTGTATTTCTCAATCAGACACAGTTTTCCTCCAATTTTTTCCACATTTTTCAAGTCTAGATGCTTTTTTGCGCACTATTTTATATAGGAATTATATTTAGTTATGAATAAAATGAGACTTACGGTTTAGAAATCCATTGACGCAGTTATTAAATTTTTTTAGTAAATTAACTCATAAGAAAATCTGTCAAATCTTCTGAAATCTGCTTGTAAGGTACGTATTTTAATTTTTGCAGGTGGCAGTTTTACAGTACCGAAAATGGAGAATAGAAAAAACTCCCATTAATGAAAGAAATAAATAAATAAATAAAATACTGAGATTTTCAATTTTGTTGCCTTAAAACATGCTTTACATTCAGATTTTCTGCAAAACTCTAGGAGGAATGGAATAATTCCAGAAGAACTCATGAAGACTTTTTGACTTCTACTCAGCTGCCACTGGCTATCGGAATGAAAGATCGAAGAGAATAGACCTGTGAAATTCCTCTTTTAAGACCAAACTAAATACTTTACGTAGATTTTCCAGAAGTTTCGAACTGAGAACTGATATTGTAGGATTAGACGTGGCGTTGATACCAAAAAATTCGGCATTATAGTCAGAACGTTATCTTCGAACACCAACATAAATTTAGAAAAGTTTTGGAGTTTTGCCTAGAGTATCAGGTAATTGTATTTAAGTTTGTATTCGTGTTATTGTATGTCTGCAACTGGTTACAAGATGGTTGTGCAATCGGGAAACTTTTTGAGGAAGCTTAGGAAGTTCGCAATAAATATTGCAGAAAATTTCGACAAAATAACAGCCGAAAACAGTCACATATTGCTACGAATACAAACTTGCTTAACGTCCCTCTTATCATGTCTGTATTGCGATTCAGTTAATTGTTTTTACGATAATCGCATTATTTTTAACAGTAAACGACAGAATTTTAGATTTTGCTATTCAGTCACTTTACTGCAAACAATAATAATTTTCGACTTCTTTTGCGAATATCGAATCGTTTAAAGTTACTAAATCACGCCACTGACCCTGTTATTAACAGTCTCAGCGCCATTCTCAGAAAAGAGCAGGTTCAGTTCCTCCAGAGGTTTTAGATTAAGTTTTAGAGCTGACATGTAATGTAAATAGAAACAGAGGCGATAGATTAGATATTTTATATAATTATGACTGTACAGTAGACGTTTTTTTTGAAAAAGAATTGAGTGATTATGAGTAGGTATAGGTGAATTTTTTTTTTTTTTTTTGGTATCTAGTAATAGATAATTAACGCTTGTTACAAGTGTAATCATACACCAGATTCAAATTTGATGGTAGATATCCAGATTATTCCTTATCGCTGACGTACTAGATTAAGCCGGTATACTCAGTTAAAAACCAGTCAAATATGGCATAAAAGTACGATTGATATGTGACTCGTGAATAAATAATGAGTTAAGAGATCAAATTTTTACATGTAGGAGCTGTCATGGTATACGGGACTTAAAATAAAAAGAGTTGTGATGAACTAAGCTCAGAACTACTTTCATTTTTTTTAACTCTATCAAAATATTTGATGGAATTTCCCCTGCTCTTGTCGGTACAGGTCTCGCTAATAAAGCATTTGTGCCATTTAAATTTAGAAAATCACCCTCACTTGATTTGCTATTAAGCCTTCTTTTGGAATTAAAAGAATAGGCACTCGTTGTGCTCCTACATCCCAAAAAAATAAGGCTGTATTACTGTTATATATTTATTTAAATGAATTTATAGCGTATATACATAACTGCAGAAGATGAACCAGATAGAGCAACGAAACAAACATTGTCAAATAATTTGACCAAATTATTGACTACAACCGAAATGAAGCAGGGGTAGATACAATGGATCAAATGGTATCATATTTATCTGCAAGTGTGAAAGAAAACGTTGGTCTTTGGTTATTGTTTTCAAGATGCTGGACATATCAGGATTGGCTGCATTTATTATTTATGAAGACATGATAAGGACAAAGCAAACGTACTATCGCCGCCGCTTCCTTATTAGATAGTTCGACTACATATGGAATTTTGTGCATCTAATGCTTATATATTGCGTTAGACACATATCAGAAATGCTTTGGAAAGCTTTGATTTATTTGTATGTATCATACATTTGTATATAAGAATAAACAAAATTCAAAAAGTTAATTTAAAAAATATTTTTCTTGTGCTCTGGTTGCATTTAGCGGTGAAGTATTTATTGGACATCCTAGGGTTAATTACAACGTGTTTTCTTTGTTATTGTTTTGTATATAACACACATACCGCTGTTTACCTACATACGTAAACTGCGATCAGTTTCGCTCAAAACGGAAGTAAATGAAACTGAACGAAGCTTGACTAAAAGTTTGTTTTGTACATTATAGTTATACACATTTAATTGCATGTATTCGCACAGACGTTTAAGCTAGCCTACGTATATATATATATATATTATTTATATTAATATGTCTTAATTGTCTTCACTCTTTTATACAATTTACATAGGCTTTGTAAGTTAATCATTCCTTTCTTCAAAGACATTTGTTCTCAATTTAAAATGTTTTATAAAAACCATTACAATGTAATTGTTTGGCTTCATAAGCTTAAGAACTTAAGTAAAAAACAATTTTATTTGATTGCAATAATGATCTTGATCATCTCTTTTGTTTGGCACTGTATTTATATAGTTAAAGAATAAAAACGGATATTTTAAAGACAGTATTTGTAGTGGTAACATAATCCACAAACAAAAGAACAAGACATAAATGTTGCCAATTATGGGGGAAAAACACTCTCTCTTCAACATGTATACTGACAAACTAATGCATAAGAAAAAGCTTAAATTTCATATAAAGTTAAAAGATGAACACACACACACTGCCATGCATATAAATATGCAAAAATCGAAAATATTGAAAATGCTGATATGCAATAAAAAGGCAAAGATGCGGTACGAGTATGAAAAAATAAAGTTTATAAAAGATAACACCATTGCTCACATACAAACTAACATACACACATTTGTACATGTGTATGCGAACAGACGCTCAGTTTTCCACTGTTTCCTATACACATGCATGTATATACTGAAGCATACGTACACAAATATATCATCATTTATGCAACATATGGACTTCATGTCCGCATCGAACACTCTTTATATTTTCCTTCTTACTTCTTCTACACTACTTTAAATAAGTACAAGGTACATATGATTTTATTGAAATAGGGATACTTTCCCAAATGCAGGGTGTCCGCGGGAAGGTATACTATTTTGAAATGCTACAAATTTGAACTTTGTGTGAGTTAGAAAAAATTTTATGTAGAAAACTCTCGTTTGGTGTGTGGCTTCACTAATGTTCAACTGGAAGGTGCCACGGCCATATACAATTGGTTTTTATATGTATATATCTTTAAAACAGTAACAGTAAGGTCCAAATAACTTTGTAGTCAATACAAATCATCAGTCAATAATTGGTCCGAATTGGATAAGTGGGAGTAGCACCTCCTACACAAAGTAAATATTGATTTTTGGATATCTTTGGAATGGTAATAGTGGAAGGCTCTGAATTTGGTCTAAATAACTTAGTAGTTATTACACATCATCAGTCGAAATACGGGCGAAATTGAATAAGTGGGTGTGGCAATTCCATACAAATTAAATATTGATTTGTGTATATCTAGACAACGATTATTATGAAAGGTTCTGAAATTGGTCTAAGTTAATTTTTAGATAGTGCAAACCATCAGTTAGAAAGTGGGCGGAATCGGATAAGTGGGCATGTTACCTCCCACTCAAATTAAATAATGATTTTTATATATCTCGAGAATGGTTAGAGTTCAATTTTCTAAATTTGGTTTAAATAACCTGGCAGTCAAACCATCATTTAAAAAAAAAATAAAGCATTCTGATGTGTAACAGTTAATGCTTTTTGTCTATCCACATCAGTCAGAAAGCAGTTACAACACAAAGGCTCTCAGCAACGCAGGAGGGATTACTTTAGTATTCTATAAAAAATAAATATCTGGTTCTTTATGAAAAAGTCAAAACTAATATTATTTAAAGTTCTCAATGGTAGAAAGTGCATTCTATTAAATTCTAATTAACAGATACAATACAGATAAAAATTGTTTTATGTGGTATGTACTGTATGTACTTTATATAACCCCTTCGGTATGGAGTTTTATTTTGAAAACCAAATGTTTGCATACTCTTTATGTTCTGCTTACTTAAATATTCTGAAACAGTCCTTTAAACCTTGATTATAACCCCAATAAGCATTTTTTAAATTTAAAAATAAAACTCCGTTATATTAAAAAAACACAATTTTAGTCAATTATGCCACTATTGAAACCGCTTTCAGCAAATTATCGATACAAACTGTTTAAATAAAATTGGTAGAAAATATAGTCCCAGTAGTCCCGAAAGAGTTAAGAATGCAATATGCTAAAACTTTAATAAACGGTACGGCAAAAAATACTATTTTTTTGATAGGCACTATCGAGTACAAGAATGATCTATTTTTTGAACTTTCGAAGCACCTCCACAATTTTGAGTAACGAGTGAAAAATTGGCACTCTTCTAGGGAACCGTTGAGTGATAAGTGTTTGTTTATATTTGATTTTCTATTATTTCGATATTTATGAAACAATTCTGACTATGTTGTCATCATTTTTATTGACGACTAAAAAGTGTTATAAAGCAATAATATGGGGCGATTTTTTAAGAGCTTCCGGATTTGTTTAAAAAACGCATAAAATTTAGAGGAATGTATGAAATCTTTACTTGAGTCGATAGAACAATCTATATAAATCAATGTTTCAAGATGATTTTATGTCAATGTTGACGGCGGCTACGACTCAAATGGGTCCAATTTTGGTATACTCTCTCCAACATTTCGGCCGCTATCTTACGAATAAATTTTTCAATATTTGCTTTCAGTGCGTCAACCGTTGCGGGCTGGCCCCTATAGACATGAAGCTTAACATAGCCTCACAAAAAATAGTCTAAAGGCGTTAAGTCGCACGATCTAAGCAGCCAATTGAACGGCCCCAAAAGTGGAATATACTGTTCACCGAACTCGCCTATCAATTGGGCCATTGTTTCGCGTACTGTGTGGCATCTGTCACCGTCTTGTTCAAACCGTATGTCAGCCAAGTCCAGCTCTTCTCATTTTGGGCAAAAAAATAATTAATCATCGCACACTTTTTTCTCCGTCACTCTTCTAGGGAGCATATTGTCTTTCCACAAAGCATCCATTGCTTTGTTTTAGTTTTGTTAATCAATTTGATCTTTCAAGCTAAGTATATGATTAATTCACTGTAGCTTCCTCCATATGATTTTCAGTAGTGGTGAAGATCCTTGCTAATTGGTGGTGATCTTTGCTTTAGCATTCAAATTTTTTCACAGTAGGTGGCACCTGATGTTTGTCATCATCGCCAGAGATTTGCGGAAGGTCAGCGGGGCTTCTTCTTTTTTTTTTTAGATGGAGTTGTCTGGAGGAAAGTTGAAGCCTCTTTATTAAACATTTGAAACCACAAGTAAATTTTTCATCGACATGTCGTCTGCTGGAGCTCGAACCTGGGTCGTTTGTGTTGTTATGTGTGCGCTTTTACCACTACCACGCACATTAGCGCTCGCTATTCACAGTAACGTTCCTGTCTTCGTCGTCTATGAAAAAGTACGGTCCAATGACGGCACCAGCCCAGCAGTTTGGTGCTATTTACACCAAATACAGCATTTTTGTTTGTTCACGTATCCATTCAACCAGAAATGAACTTCGTCGCTGATCGCAATTTTCGTCGCAATTTTCCCATAAAAAGTTCTTAACCGAGCATTAATCTTGATAATAAAATTCAATAATCGGAAAGCGTTGTTCGTTTGTAAGTCAATTCATAGTTGAATTATAGACCAAGCTGAACATGTTTGACAGTAACATGTTACACGAAAACAGCTGAGCTTCCAAAAACCGTGTTGCCAAAAAATCACCCGATAAAAATAATTGGAGAAAATTAAAAAAATAATGTAAAGAATGTAGACCAATATCAAAAGCTTGTAGAAGTGTTGAGAAGAAATCTTTCCCTTGCAATAGGATTTCGTAGAGATAAGAAATTGAAATTTCATTAAATGTGTTTGTGCAATCGAAAAAATTAGCTGATGGGTTGAAGTTAAGATAATCATAACAATAAGTCGTCAAATCCGATCAGTGTTAGCATATACCCGGGCTTAAAAAAACTTAATCCAGCGGATTTTATTGGGTTTTTTGATGGATTTTTTCGGGTTTTATTGGATTTTATAACCGTTTCAAAATTTCATTCAATTTGAAAACATTTTTCTGTTTGTTAAAACGTTGTTTTAGTATTTATAATGCAATTTTGGACTCTTGGTGGGATCAAGACGGAATTGTGTTGTTTGAGCTGCTAAAAATCGGTTGTCGGAACATACTGCAATTACTTCGTTTAAGCCATGCATTATGAGAAAAACGACCGGAATATAAAGAGAAACATGATAAAGTTGTTCTTTTACATTTCAACGCTCGGCAACATGTCGCAAAAATTGCCAACAATTGTTAGAAACGATCAAATGCCGGACTCACCGTATTCTCCGAACACTGCTCCTGCAGACTATTGGCTGTTTTTACTGATACGATATCGTTTGATATATCACCGAATCGCTTCTTTTGAAGAAATATAAAATCGGCTTCAAAAAACGAGAATTTTTTCTGATACTGGTTTCGGAAATCGGCTAAAAGGCGGGGATAAGATGTAACTACTTACAGTAATATGATAAATTTTTAGTTTGATAAAGTTGTTAATTTACTATTTTTTGAGCTAAAAAAAACGGACCAAAGTAATTCGTGCTCCCAATACGCAAATTATATTTATTTTTGTTGTAAATAAACTACCTGCGTTTTTTTCAATATAATACCCAATAAAACCCGGTTGGGTATAATTGGGTTACGCAGTGGGTTGCCAGTCCTTGATGTAATCCAAGTGCACGAGTTCGGTTATTTACTTCACTAACTTATCTCAAAAGCTCAAATTTTTTCACCAGCTTCACTATTGAAGGTGTTTTAGTTTTGCGAACTGTGAACTCGAAATATTAACCATTTTTTGTTGTTGTGGATTTTAATCCTTTTAATCATGAGCGTAGTTTTTACTTGGATATAGGTTAATGCATGAGAACTGTTAAAATGAAAAGTCTTATTGGAAGGCCCTGTACATTTGACAATTAGTGTGTTCTTATCCTTTCGAAAGGGAAGGTTGGTTAGGCATCGTTAACTCTTGGGAAAAAAATTAAAAGTAGAATTTGTCTATGCTGAGCAGAAGCAGTAAGGCTCTAAATCACCACTACATCAAATACACAGAAAGCGTTGTTTTTAAGCAACGACAGATGGCAACACCAACATCTATTATAGGTTACTGCTACAGTACGCTTGCTGGAAGACAATATGAATGCCCCAAAAAGTAGTAACGAAAAAAAAGTTATCCACTTCCACTAGGTTTTTGTTTTCTACATACTCGCAAGTACTTCCCAGAAGGTTGATTGTGTCATTACTATTTCGTAAAATCTGACTATTTCTATGTGTAATAAGTAAAAAATTAATATTCAATCGCCTGATTGTAATACATATTTATTTCAAACACTGTACCATACTTGCTTTTATTGTTAGTCAGTGCGTTTCTGTTTGTTATTTTCAATAAAAGGATATTTTACAATTTTTCTTATTCTTATTTCTCCTGTTATTGTTATAGCTCTTGTTGTTGTTGTTGTTGTTGTTCTGTCACTGTCATTGTTATTATTGCTGCTGTTGCTGCTACGTCTGCTATTTATACAGATACATATATAGTTATTATTGTATCCTTTTAACTTTTCAATATTTTGTAACATCCCGTTGTAGTTTGTTACAGTTGCATATGCTTGTGTACTCCTTTGCCCTGAACATACAAGTATTATTTCAGTTTCAAGAAGAACAAAAATCTATGAAATTGTAGTTTATGAAATTTTTATACAAAATTTTATGGGTCAGACACGATTTTATTAGATTTTTTTTAATAATTTTTTTTTTGTCAAACTCTATTAGGATAAGGAAATCTATTGCATGAATTAAATTTATCTTCTTTTCTTGCAACTTAATTTGGGGTTCTGTTTCTATGACATAAAATAATAATATGTAATAATAGTATACAATTTACAATTTAAAAGATATTAGAAAGTGGTTTGACTTTAGTTATATTGTATTAAAGTATTAAACTATGATTTCCTGAGTATGTACATATGAGTATATTTAGAAAAACATAAAAAAGTTAAACTGAAACAATTTTAAAGATTATAACAACATATACTCGTACATATATTAAAACTGTACCAACAATATGTGTGTAAGTCATTTTAAGACAGTTATGATAAACGATATTCTACACAATACACAACACAAATACGTAAAAAAAATACATTTGTTAACACTGGAAAGACGGCAAAATTAGAAGAATGGATAGTGGTCACTTGTCCTAATTAATTAATTAATTTTATATTAATTATATTAATTTTAGTAGCGAATAGTTAATTTTATGAATTTAGAAATTGTTTTTGCAGTTAAAAATATCATAAAAGTCAGAGTTGGGCTTATTGCATTGAATTTATAACGCATTATCGTTTCCATTACCACTGAACGACTTAGAAAAAGACGCAGCAATATGCAGCAATATTGCCGCCACCACTAGTGGCAGATGGATATAATTAACGACTAACTCACACAATTTCAGTGATAGTGGAAATTGAGTGCACTAAATGATGTGATTTTAGTGGTAGTGAAAATTTAGTGCATTAAAAAATAAAAATCGCAAAATAAGAATTAAATTATGATTTTTATAATATTAGATATAACTGTTACGGTACCTGATAAAAAACGATGTTATCTTTAAGATATTCTTTTTCTATTGTATTGGAATTGTCAAACTAACATAATGCGGTTCCAAATTTATGATCAGTAGTAGGGACTTTCAGTAATCAGGAACAATTTTACTGATAATGCAAAGTAAATTTCATTATCAATAAACATTTATTTATACTTCAATTTTATTGGTAATGCAGTGTCCATTTATGATTGACTTAAGCTTCGTATATATGTAGTAGTATCATGTCTATGTATGAAAGAATATGACAGTTCATCCCTTTTAAAAACGATAGTGGAACTAAAGCAGTGTAACTGAATTTGCATTCCACTACTGTGCCAATGGATTTCTAGTCCATTACCACTAATCATTCCTAATTAGTGCACTAAATTTCCACTACCACTAAAATCGTTTCATTTAGTGCACTCAATTTCCACTGCCACTGAGTATTAGGGGCGATAAAGCACTATTTTTTTCGCTACCACTAAAAGTAAAATCCAATGCAATAAACCCAACTCTGATAAAAATGAATTAAATATAAATTAGAATAGAAATAAGCATTCTACAATGCAGTAGTTATGTTCCAAAAAGGATACATGTTGTGCAAAATCGTTTTAAATCAGTCACAAAGAGAGATTGCAAATCGATTATAATCGCAATCGTAATAGCAATTAATCGCAACATTTAATCGTAATTTTAATCGCACTGTTAATCGTGCGATTATATTTAATCACACCCTCATTGTGTTAAAAGGAGAAACTTTATGTAGATCAAAATATAGACAACTGTTTAGGAGCTGTACGCAAAGCAATTCAATTTTCTTCAGTAAGGTACGCATTTTACAGCAGACCAGTGTAAAGGCTCAGAACATAGAAGTAATACTTCCTATAGATGCAAAAACACGTTGGAGTTCTATAATACCAATGTTAGATAAAATAATCTTTTTGAAAAACTGAATAAAGAATAGTTTAGAAGAATTATAATCCATTAATATATCGGAAAGTATCGATTTTTAATTTATATCTCAGCTTTGTAATGTCCTATTGTCAGTTGAAGTTCATTGAAGCTCAAATGAAAGTATTATAGAGTTCGTAGAGTGGCTGTGGTTCAAATAGACGTGGCTAAAAGGATATTATTAGCTATTAAGACTAGAATAGGTACAAGAAGCAGAACCCTATAAACAATACCATTGAACTAAGTTATATTTAATTACTCTTGATACGCTTATATGGATTTGAAAATTTCATAGCGTTTGTGATGATTAAGTAATAGCATGTGAAAACGATAACATTGACAATCTGGAATTTGAATTAAATTTGAATTAAAGCAAAATTTCAGAGCTTCATAAATAATGGTAATAAGACTGATGTATGTCTTATTACCATTATTTATGAAGCTCTGAAATTTTGCTTTAATTTTCCCGGTTACTAGTCATGTCCCTATACCATAGAGTACGCAGACTTTAAGCAGGCATTAAAAATTCGGCGTTTAGTTGCAGTATTTATATTATTTGTACGAAATATATTCCGTAGCTTCGCAAATGTCGAACGCAACTTTTGTTTGAGAATGTTCAGAATGTCTAGTTTAGCGCCTCCCTTGTTGAAAGAACAATACCCGGATATGTAAAGCTGTTGATGTTCGCTATGTTATGGTCGTTTATTGCGAATCTGCTGTAGTTCGTCTAAATGCGATTGCAGTAAATATATATATAGTAAAACAATATCATCGGCGACTTAAGATCTTCAAGGTATTCATAAAGACGTCAAGTGATTCTCTGGTTTTTAGTACTGCTGTCAAAAATCTCCAGTAGGCGATCCAGCACAGTGATGGAAAGAAAGCATCCAACTCTAACACCAGAAGTGAGGTAGAATGATTCGCTAAGCTGAGCGTTGTGCAGAACTTTATATAGATGATGCAGATTATATTTGCAATCTTCCGTGGTACTGCCACGTTTTCTAAAACGCTTCCGATGTGTTCTCTCTTTATGGAGTGGAAAGCCTCTTTATAATCAATAAAAATTGCTGCAGTTAACGTTATTTTTGGTTTTAGGATTTGAAAAGAAATTGTTAGCACACCGTGTTGAATTTGTTGAAAATATAACTTTCAAATCATAATGAAGTACAAGATTCAGGCTACGTATCTTACTACTTTAAATTATATCTTTTAGTTTTTTTTCTTATTCTTCCTTCCGTATCAAGAATCCAATTGAAGGCACCCAATTATAATCAAATTTAATTTTGACTAACATACCTAAATAGTATTCATTTTGAAAGAACGTAATGAATGTCAAAAAATTGTATTAATTTTTGCTGAGATAATAATCTGTCGATAATTCAAGAGAATTTATGCCCTAATAACGTCAATGGTACTTTTTTTGTAGAAAAAATCTATAGCTTTGCTCAATAACAACAGCAATTTCAACTTACTTTTTGACTCTCTGTTGACTATGGATATTGTGGTGTTGCATGTTTTGTTATTTTACAGTTAACCTGCAACATGAGACCTGTTTGGTACATTGTTAAGACCAGAAAGATGTGAAACATGATATAAAAGAAAAAATTGCTACCGTTGCTGTCACTATCAGTGTAGTTTTTCTTGTTGTTGTTATTGTTTAACAACAATAGAATATCAAAACAACCTCTTGAGACACACCCAATTCAACTAATTTTGGTACCAACAACATAATCCTTCTTCATCTTTTATTGCTGCTTCTTGTTGTGTCGCAAGTGTTTTGTTTGTTGTTTTGGCCACTTTATCATTTGTGGTCACAAGTAGAACAGGCAATAACATTAGAACAGCAGCAGCAACAGGAAAATATTTGGATTCTATCATACGACAAAGGAAAACAAACATTATCACAAAAACATACACACTCGGTTGAAGATTTGTTGAAATCAAATGAGTGAGTGGGTGAGTGAGTAAGTAAATGAACAAGTGAAGTGATACCTTACAACTAGTTTTTAGTCGAGTGTTAAAGAAGTTGTTATAAATTAAGCGATTTTTTAGGGTGTAATCTATACATAGGGTTAAAATTATTCTTCAACTTTTATTAGAGTGGATAGCTTTGCTAAAAAGTTGCCTAAAGACCAGTGTTGTGCAAAAGTAAAAATGTAGTTGTGTTAGTGAGAATGAGAAAATTAAAGTTAAAGTTGATGTTTCAAAAAAATTTAAAGAAAGTCAACATATACTCGCTTCTCATATGAACTTGTCGTTGTTTTAGTGACAACTAAAAGCAAGAACGTAATTTAAATTATTTATCTCTGCCTAAAAAAAAAAAAATTCGTACATTCACCATACAAGTGCATTCGTCACTGTCTCATTGACGACTAAACGTAAGAGCGTACGTCTGAGTAGATCGGGGACAAAAGTCCTATGAAAAGTTCATGACTGCTAAAGACTCATCTAATCATAGAAGCTGTAATCAATACATTTAATAGTCTTTACTTCGTCGTCAACTTGCGAATACAAGAGCGCAATTCTGAACAGCAGAAGAGCAGATTGGCTCAACATAACTAGAGGGCATTAATATCCAATTGTTAAATGGTGTAACAAAATTAACTCCTTCTCACTTGCGGACAAGAAAGCCACAACTTTGCACTTAAGTGGGCTTAAGGCCAATTTTGAAAAAAATTGAAATCTTTTATGGTGATATTATTCTAAAGAATTTTTAAAGGAAGGTTGTTTTTCACCTGTAAGGTGTTATCATATCATAGTTGCATTTGGCACATATTCGTCGGACGTCTACTATATAAAGAATGTGAAGTTCGAATGACAATTTGATTTTAGCTAATGATGTAAGTAGCCTGGTGTATTGTACAGATATACGAAGGCGGGTTAATAAGTTAAGTTTTGGGATAAGAAATCATTACACTTTGTACAAAATTTTACAATTTTTTATTCCTTTCAAAAAATAAGGCATGTCGAGGTCATCAAAATAGGTACATGTTTGTGAAATAATTTTATCATTAGAGTCAAATCACTTTCCGACGAGCCATTTCTTCAGATTCAGAAAGAAGAAATAGTGAATCAAAGCAGGGTATATGAGGAAGTAATTCGTAATCTAATTCATACATGTTTGACATGGAAACTTCACAATTTCAGGAGGTTTTTTGTTAGGGAAATCTAAAAAAAAATTTTCGGGACACCCTACTGCACGTGTCTGCTTAATTGCTCCTGGTGGAATATAAATTTTTCTTGACCAAAATAATGTAGATTTTTTTTAAATCCTAGTTAAATCGACCCAATAAGTTGGGATAATTGCCTGCTTTTCCTTTTTGGCTCGCAAACACCTTGGTCATGTTTCGCACCGTTTCAACCTACTCCTTTGACTTCTATTTCGTTTCTTGTGAGTTGTTGTAGATACACGTAACATCTACGGTTACGAATTGGCGCAAAAATCAACTTCACAGCTGTTGACCGATGTCATTTTGCGGAAAGGTTTCCTATACCCAAAATTGAAAGCAGTGGGCCATGTGTGATGCCTATGGCTTCTATAATCACTTGCTCTGTCAATCGCAGACCGAAATTTTGAATATTTTTAATTTTTGGCAACACCTGCGATTGTTCGCCATCAACAAAATCTATTCGATTAATAATGTTGCAGAGTTTCCACAGTATTTATCAATCTTAGCCTTGGTTTAGTTGAAAATAAACGAAATTCACTTTTTTCCATTTTCTACACAAATCGCGGGGTCGTCTGCTATCTATGTCTGTCAAACAGAAAACAAAAGTCAACTGAAAGATACTTGTTGACAGGAAAAATGTCGTCCTTTTAGTTAAAACGGTGAATATTTTAGTTTTCGGGTTTGTCTTATTGACCTGTTTTAGTAAACAAAACTAGCTTGTGAGGTCTGAATTTATTTTGGTCTGAGAGTTCTGTGTGCCAGCTACTAAAGGTGAGGGGGATACACAGATAGTCCTTAACCACAGACAGTATAGTTCAAAAACTTCTATTGCAGAAATTATTGTTTTTTAAGTCCATATTAAAAGGGTTGCGCTATAATCCTATGAGAGCACTTAAATCAAATTAGATCCCCTCCATAAATATCGAAAATTGCCATTGATTTGGACTCCCATATGGATGCAATAAATGGAAGAACTTTAGAACATAATTGCGGACATTTTCTGTATTTCATTGGTGCTCAGACTTTGGTAACAAATTTAAATTGATAAGATAATGCAATGTGGAAGTTGCCGTATCCACAAAAATAAAAAAGACTTAGGTCAGGAAGTGTCACTCTTATTCTCGAGCTAGTATCAGCTTGTAAAGAGAAATTCGGAAATTGCATAATACTAGCCGGGGCTATGTCTACCATGCTGCTGCGGTCTGCAAAACTCGAAGCGCCCAGTATGCCAAGCCGGCTTTTATTTTTAATGCGTAGGGAGTTCAAAGCTATTTTATGTTTCAATCCTTTAAAAACGTTTAAATTGCGTAGAATAAAACAAACGAAGCGAATTTGTTATTTCTATAAGATCTTTATTTACAAATTCATTTTATACACAATATCCAACTTGTTTAACTTTCACTTAATACAAAAATTCACTCAACACTTAATACACAAACAACAAACTCTCTTATGTCCCACACGAGTGTATTCTAATATGGTTAATTTTTAACTGACTTACTAAGGCGAGTACCGCGGCCTAAATACTTCTTTACCATTAGTTTCGATTGTTCTAGTACATTCTACAACCTATTAATCAGTTTCGGTTAATTCAAATTTAAAGGTTTAGTAGATATATGATTCATAGTTGCTTCGGTAGCACTGTTCAAATAAATTCAACTCTGGCATATTTAACTGGCTGATCTAATTGAAAATTAATCCATACAATTCTTGTAGCATTGACAGCAACCAGAAGAATAACTTTTTCAGCAGTGGGTTTATAACTTTTAAGTAAGAAATGTATATCTTTTTTGGCGAATTAATTCCCGTAGCAATTACTTTTGATAAAGAAAAATTTAAGTTAGATATCGGCAGTCTTCTTTTGAGTTTTGGTAGGTGTAGAACTTTTTTTCCGAACTTCCTTTTCTAAAGGCATTACATTGCTGACATGGTGCTACAAAAAAATACCTGGCAAATGATATTATATTTCTGATAGACGCCGCCGAGCAGAACACGGATCTGTTTTTGAAATTTTCGAAACACCTCCAAAATTTCGAGTTGTGGGTAAAAAAATTACCTCCTAGGGTCTATCTCCCATTAATTTTTTTGCAGTTGCTATTGGATAGAGCATATCGACCACTTAGCGCCAAATTATCATATGTTACATATTTACGAAACTGACTTTTTATGCAAAATCACAGACTCACCACATAGTAAAATATTATATTGATAGAGAGATATTACTGAAATAGTTTTATTGTATGTGACATTGTTGTTTTTCCTATGAATGAAATTAACGTACGTTTCATACCAATATTAGGACAAATATCGTACGAATAAAAATATGAAGTATTGGTTTGAGTACTTAGAGTGACTCAGCAGATATGAAAGTGTCGGGTTTTTCGCAGAGATGGAAAGCTATCTGCCTATCATCCATTTGGGTATGACAAGAAGCGATTCTTTTGTAGTGAATTTCCCAAGCCGAGTACTACTTCCACTCTTATACCAAGTACCCCAATCTAATGTTGTACACACTTCCGTTTGTCGAGCGTTAGTGACAAATAACACAGCTGAGTAACCTTATTGGCATGCTACCACTATTACATCTCAGAAAGTAGGTAACAAACAACACAAGAACAGTTACTGAAGCTCAGCTTTTAATCTTACCATTTATCGGCCATTCTCCATAGAAGTTTTTGGCAGCCTTAGCACTAGAATCTGACGAGGGGCCCAGTTTCCTGGATTAAATACTTATGATTACTGAAACCGCAACAAGCAATATTAACCAACAGATCCTCATGATGA
The DNA here is from genome assembly GCA_023159175.1 of Wohlfahrtia magnifica. Classification (NCBI taxonomy): domain Eukaryota; kingdom Metazoa; phylum Arthropoda; class Insecta; order Diptera; family Sarcophagidae; genus Wohlfahrtia; species Wohlfahrtia magnifica. The sequence goes on along the minus strand of JAKWBJ010000222.1, from coordinate 5,641,452 downwards.
CGGCCTTTAGCATGATAAAGACTACGCGAATTGGAACATGGAATTCAACAATAACTGGCCAACCACAATCTGATACTTTTAGGAATGTGCGAATTAAGATGACCCGAGGCAGGAGAATTTAATAACTCCGAGATTCTTACTTACCTATACTCTGGCAAACCGCTGAACCAGCCAAAATCCACTAGTGTCATTGCTATGATCTAAAGAAGACTTTTGATGAAAAAATAATAACTGCACGATTTAGAACTAACACGAGGAACTTCACTTGCGTGCAGTGCTATGCACCAATAGAAGCATCAAAATCTTCAGAAAAGGATTATGTTTACAGCCATTGTTAGGCCTCTATCAATGAATTCAAAATCAAAAATGGGCTCATTGATAAAGAAAGGTTCGCCTTGTTCACATCAGATGTCGCGGGAATTATGTATGTTTGTTTGGGTCCAGTGCTTACTATTTACTCAAATATTACTTTAATTAAAAATTCCAATTGCCTTATTAAGTAAGTACCTTATTTAATGAACAAACTTACAAAACTTTGTGGGCAAAAATATCGTATGTGCTAAAAAACGTTATATTTCTGAATAAAAAAGCTTTTCCTAAAAAGTTTGCGCATATTATTTTAATATATCGGTTATTGTATCACATTTGAAATTTGGTGTTGACGTAACCAGCCAATTTAGGAAAAATCCTTTTCGGTAAAATTTGGTTTTTGCGACATACGATAATTTTGCACAAGAGGGTCGATATTTTTTTTGTTAATTTTTTTTTTATCACAATCAATATTTTTTGCAGATACATTTTCTTTTCAAAATAGATACCTCCCTAATGAATTTTGTGTTAAACAACTTCGTTATCTCTTCTTTATAGAGTAGCATAAATTTTGTTGTTTCTCTTCATTGCTTACTTTTCTATAAGCAAACATATATACATACATGCTTACACACTTACAAATTATTGTTGATTATTTTGTGGTTTTCCTAAGTGTGGTCAGAAAGCTTAAGATCCTTTCTGTGTATGTGTTTGTGCATGTCTTTTTTAGAGAAAGACTCAAGGAACATAAGGGCGTGTTATGTTTTTGAATGTACCAAATATGTATGTGTGATGTAAAAAATTTGTCATGTTGCTTTAAAGAGAACCCCAAACACGCAGACAGTTAGGAGTGATAGAGGAGAGTGAGAGATAAAGCATAAATTTTGTTACTCTGATTGTAAACTGACAAAGTGTCAATGATATTGGGATTGATTGCTTGTTTTCTTTTTTTTTGTCTTTTGTTTTGCTTATTAGATATCTACAATACACATGTAGGATGCAGATGTGTGTGTACAAGAACTTTACAATCAAAAATCTTTGTATGAACATGTGCCACTTGTTTTATATAAAATTTTATTTTATTCAGATTTTTTCTTCTATTCATCGATTAAAAAAAATGTTTTCTATACAAAATTCAATACAAATTTAATTTAAATTTTTTATTATACATTTTATTCGCGTATGTATGTTTTTTGTTGCTGTATTATCTTTAATAATAAAAATTCTCATAAACAATTTATACGAAAATATTGCTACTTTGTAATAAAGTTAAAATGATATAAAAAAGGAAAATATGGTTTGCTTTTGTTTCATTATTATATGTAACATACGAATAAGGGTGGCCAATTATAGACAAAAAATTTAATTTAATATGTTGTGCTAAATAACAAAGAATTATAAATTTTGTAAAAATAGTTGCTATGAAAAATGTAATTTAATAGTAATTAATTAATTTGTTTTTGACTTGGTTGAGAAGTTAATTGGTTTGTAATAAAGATATATCCTTTATACCATATTTAAAAATTTATATGTGTTTGTATGTATGTATGTTTGAACTTTATATACAATTAAATGGATGAATAAATTTTCTTCAAATTTTTACATTATATCTCCGTATGTCTAGAAGGAACTATATTCCAACTGGGCAATGCTACGCCCATGCAAAGTTAATATTTATTTGTCCATTTCCTTAAAATGGTAACAATAACAGTCGCTAAATTTGTTCCAAATAATTTCGTTGTCAATGCAAACCATCAACCAAAAAGTGGGCGGAATCGAATACTGCTCATATGTCCAATTTCAAAATGTCCTCGACTAGTGCGTCTTCTCAATACGCACTCTGGTTCATCAGGATGGAATAACATTGTTTTTAAATAAAAAAGACCATAAATTGCGAATTCAGAAATAGTAAATGATATTCTTTTTCAGACAAATAGCAGACACGTTAAATGATAAAATAAAAATAAAATTTTCCTTTAATGTTTGCAATTAAGAACAAAATAAAGTAAATTTTTGGTTTAACAGGATACAACCACATTCAGTGCTTATCAAGATCAGGCATACGTTGTAATAAGCGTTATGTATACAATACTAGCTTGATCAAAAAGTTTCTGCAATAATACTCATTCTTCCGATTTGAGTTTTTTTTTTTTTTTTTTGTTAAATTGGTACATCTGTTTTTGATATTCCTGCATTTTTTTATTCGATTTTCGGTATGTTCATCAGTGTTTCCTGCGATTTTTCCATTATTCAATTTAACAGAAAGAAGACACAGGGAGCCAAATCAGGCGAATTCGGTGGCTGTCACAAAATTTCGAACAATGATGGTGTAACGGTGCGTTATTATGATGTAAAATCTACAAGTTTTCTGCCTACAATTCTGATCACTTTCGGAGAATTGATTTACGCAAACGCCTCATAACACCCAAATAATACTCTTTTTTCACTATCTGGCCGCCTGGCAAAAATTCCTCATGCACTGCACCGTTGTAGTACATGAAAACCGTGAGCATTCTTTTCTTTCTTGACTGAAAGTATTAGCGACTCATTTGGTGAGCGCCATTCACTTGCCTGATGCCTGGAATGCATGTCGTAGCCATAAATTCACATCTTGTTTTCAGTAATGATTCTTTTGATGAATGTGGGATCGGATTTGCGACCTCGCACGGTCAAAATTGTAAAAAATTGCCAAAACACAGAGAGATAGACGTACTCTTGGCTACGTAGCTTTTGTAAATTTTAAGCTATGACGATATGAAGACTTAGCGGAAATATCGACAACAGATGTACCAACTTAAAAAAAAACTCACCACACCGGGGTTATTCCGTAAACTTTTTGATCAAGGTAGTATATGTGTGTCCTGATTAAGCTCATAGTTGGAGCAAAAGGCCTCCAGAAACTATCTCCACCTTTCTCTGTCCCCTGTAATCGCCTTCTGGTATCTTGAGGTTCCAGTGCAACGCCTCTTTGGGGAGTTCACCTATTGGCTTGTGAGTGAGTGACCAATCTACCACCATTTTCGACGTCTAATTTGGATTATCACTAACTCTTCATCGCACCTACGCAAAAGCTCTGAGTTCGAGATAATTTCTGGCCACCATATTCTCAATATATATCTCGACCAGCGGCTTATTCATCAGCCACGTTTCGCAACCATACAGTAAGATGGACTTCACATTTGAGCTGTTGATTTCCAGATATTTTTCAATTGACCAAAAGCCGCTTTAGCCTTGTTAATACGGTTGTCCACATCTTCACCCTTCGGATGTGATTAGGCTGCCCAAATAACAGAAACTTTTCGAGCGTTCTATGCTTTGGCTCTCGATACAGAATTGGTTATTCAACTTGATCAGTGGAACAGACATAGTTTTAGTCCTGGTACGGACCCACTAGATATACGATTTAGGTCATCGATTTTGCTCGGCATATCAGTATAACGAGATGATATCAAACAGATGTCGTCGACATAGTGATAAACATTGATAAAAACTTAAAAGGAATCAAAATAAGTAAGTGACTACAGTTAAAAAAAATTTCTTTTAGAGCCATAATGTGGTAATAAATTATCTACAAAATCATGAAACTTATGTATACAAAAAGTTAAAAAGGGATACTTAGAAAGCTTTAATAGCACCGGACAAACGAAATTCAGTGAATTGCTAAAAACTCAGCCCACTTATTTTTTAAAATAAGGCATGTAGCTGGAGGAAATGCGAGTAAATCAACAGCATGACGCGCTATTTTAATCAGTGGACATCTACAGTTACGAAAATTGAATAAAAAGCCTCAACAGCTTTCTGAGAACAGAGCCTTCAATTTATAAAAGATTATAATTATTTATAAACGATGTCGTTCTATCCTGATGAACCAGAGTGTATTACAGGCACTACAAGCTTTAAAAGCTGGCCACTCTAATCAAAAAATATACAATAATGTTAATATTAAAAGACTGAATGATACAATATTTAGCATAATGACGCGTCATGCTTTTAAATATTTTAATTTTTTCATTTATAGTATTATTACTCGAATATTGTCCTCTTTTTTTGTTTTTTCTATCTTTATGCTATAAAAATACCAATACATACGCATAAAACAAAATATTACTTATACGCCATCTGCATACGACTTGCAATAAAGATATTCAAAGTAACGCACACACACAAACATATTTTCTCTAACTGTCTCCCCCTCGAACTTATTTTTTTTTTTTGTAACAGTATTTACTTTTCGTATATACAATATACAGCTATAGAGAGAGCAGTAGCACACTTTTCAACATAAATTGACGTAAACGCGAATTCGCAGCGATTTTAATAACACTATGCAACAAATGGAAACACATTTTCTGATGATGGATAACCACTATAAGATGTGCCTTAAAATGATAAGGTCACCTTATTCAAAAAAAATTCTACGTTCAATTAAGTGAATAATAAGCCGGTTTTGGTCTTAGAACTGTACCGTTATATTAAGTTTATTTAAATTTATGTAAATAAGTGCAAAATTCAATGCGTCAAAATGATAAGGTTAGTGATTAATAAGCAATTAATCTAATCAGAAGGTATCACAATTGTTATTTTTTGTCGTTGTAATAATTTATAATTTAAATAATATTTGCGCAGTATGGGTCGCGGGAAACCTTTGTCACCTTATGAACAAGGAGAAATTGTGGCACTTCATAAGCAGGAATTGAGTATGCGTGGAATGGCGAAAAAACTGGGACGATCTTTATGTGTTGCTTAAAATTTTCTCAAAAACAGAGAAAGTTATGGAAAATTAAAGAGCACCCGTCGGCCAAAGGTCCTGACTGTCCATGAAACTCGGCTAATTTCACGAAAGGCCTCGAATTCCATGAAAAGTGCGGTAAGCAACATAAGATTAAGCATAAGGAGTTTGTGAAAAACAACATGGCAACTAATTGGCGTCAGGTAAACATTTTTTAAAATAGGTTATAAGATGAGAAAAAATTTAACCTCGATGGACCAGTTGGTTTCAAATGCTATTAGCGAGATTTAAGAAAGAAGCCCTTGTTTTTTTCCACACGGAATTTCGGCGGTGGCAGTTTGATGATTTGTGATGATTTTAGCTCACATGGTACCCTGGTAATCTACTTTCCTTCCACTCGAATGGATAGCTTAGAATACCAGGACATTCTGTCTGTTGACAAAACTTCCACTTTTCAGCAAGATAATGCAGCAACGCATGTCAGCAAGTCGACCAGACAATGATTTTAAAAGCTCAATATTAAAGTACTTGATTGGCCAGCACGTTCCTCCGGCTTAAACCCCATGGGTAATTTGTGGCGACTGCTTGTGCGTAATGTTTATGCAGACAACAAATAATACCGGACAAAAGATGAATTAAAAGTGGCAATCTGCAACAGCTGGCGCGAAATCCGCTCCAACGTTCTGGACAATTTAGTAAGTGCGATGCCATTCCGTATTTTTAAGACAATAGAAGAAAATGGGAACTGCATTAATTAAAAATAATTGATTAATGCTTAGTTTAAATAAAAGTTTGAATAAACATAATGTAATGATACATCTCTAAAAGCAAAACCGACTTATTATTCACTTATTTGAACGTAGAAAATTTTTTGAGTAGGGTGACCATACGTATCACTTTATAGTTTGCATGAATGAGCAAATATTAAGGTGGCCTTATCATTTTTAGCACACCTTATTTGTTTGATGCGATTTAAAAAATCATCAGCATTTCAGATTCTATGGAGAATTGTGAGATTTTTGAAGAGGTTACCTCACACATCTTATGATAACTTTGAAACGACTTTTTCGATTTCATTAAGCCATATGTTACAAAATTCCAAATTATACCAGCCCAAAGTCATTCTAATATCGGGTTTTAATATAACCCGCAAATATTTACCAGTTTCAGTTTTTTTTCATAAAGTTGTATACAATAGATATAAAATAATCCATAATTCATGAAAATCGATTTGTATATACCAGAGTAGGGCTTATTGCATTGGTTGTCATTTTCCACTACTTTTAGTGGTAGTGAAAAAAATAGTGCATTATCGTCCCTATTATTCAGTAGTAGTGGAAATTCAGTGCACTAAATTAAACGATTTTGGTGAGATTGGAAATTAAGTACACGAAATGAAACAATGAATGATTAGTGGCAATGGACTTTAAATCTATTGGCACTATAGTGGAATGCAATTTCAGTTACACTGTGTCATATCCACTATTGTTTTCATAAAGAGATGAACTGTCATATACTTTCATACATAGGCATAATAGTATTACATATGTACATAGCTTAAGTCAATCATTACCAGTATAATTGAAGTAAAATAAATGTTTATTGACAATGAAGTTTCATTTGCTTTACCAGTACAATTTTTGCTAATTACTGAAAATTTCTAATACTGACCACAAAATTTCGAACCGCATAATTTTAGTTTGACAATTTATATTTAAAACTTTATTCATTTCTGATAAAAAGAAACAAATTAAAATTCCAATACAAGATAATAAAGATAAACATCCATTTCTATCAGGGACCGTAACAGTTATAATAAATATTATAAAAATCATAATCTAATTGTTATTTTAAGATTTTTATTTTTTGTGCACTAAATTTCTACTACCAGTAAAATCGTTTCATTTAGTGCATTAAATTTCCAATACCACAAAAATTGTTTCAGTAAGTGGTTAATTATTTCCATTTGCCACTAGTGGTGGCTACAATATTGCTGCATTAATTCTAAGTCGGTTAGTGGTAATAGAAACGATAATGCATTATAAATTCAATGCAATAAACCCAACTCTGGTAAATACATACTCGTAGTTACTTTATTATTTTTTATTATAAAGTAAGAGTACCTAGTTCTTAAAAATAAATTTTGTTGGTGAGCGACATATAAGCGACATTTTTTAAAAATTCGTAACTATTACTCAAACGCTCTGTGGAATTTTCGGCAATTACAGCAAAATTTTTTTTCAAAACTATGTAATTTTAGTTTATTGGGAATAAAATATGTCTTTACCAATCGATTTTCATAAATTATTGTTTGTTTTATTTCAATTATATGCAGCTTTATGAATAAATAGTGAAACTGGTAAATATTTCTTGCTTTCTATTTTTTGTGAATTTTTAGAAATAAAAAATATCATAATTAAAAAACAATATTATAATAATTTGTTTTCTAATAATTCCAAAAGTATGGGTTATATTAAAATATGATACTCGAATGACTTATAGCTCGTTTAATTTTCAATTTTTTAACACATGGCTTAACGAAATCGAATAAGTCATTTCAAAGTCATCATAAGATCTATGAAGCAGCCTCTTTAAAAATCTCACATTGTAGAAACAAATTCTAAAAAAACTTATCCATGGAATCTGAAAAGCTGATGATTTTTGATATCAGGCGACCATAGCATATCAAAAAAATTATTAAATAGCATAGGTATTTTTGCTTTTTGCATAATGTAATCTGTTCATATTTAAAGAAGTTATTCGTTGAAAAGTGATAAATGTACGAAAAACCGGTTATTTTAACCTACTACTTAAGATTTTGGTGGTGTTTTGAAAATTTAAAAAACGAATTCTTGTTGTTCTGCCGAGCACAAGCCTATCAGGAAAACAGTGCCACTTCCCAGGTATTTCAATTTTATTCTTACATGTCGCATTATTATTATTATTATTATTTTCGTCTAGTAGGTTGCCCAACAGCAAACACCTCGACCTGAGATGGCCCATATTATCACCTCCCGTAGGTGATGTTCAGTTAACCACAATTGTCGACTGATACCATCCCACTCAATAGTCCTCCACGTTCAAACAGCAACCATTCCGCTGTTTTCATTTTTTTGTCGCGTAGGGTTATTTAATTTCTTAATATGAAACGATTGGTACTATGTGAATAATAGTTGTGCTATTTTTCTTCCTATAGCTGTATATGTATGTATATGTGTATATGTATGTATGTATTTATTAGTGAATGTTAATTCTTTATGCATACATCTCAGTGTGACTGTAAAAGATGAATGTATTTTCATAGCCTTACATATACATATACACAGAGTGTCCGCCGGGAAGGTGTACAACTTTGTTTGCTTATAATTTTTGATTAATATGAAAGAGAATGGAATGTTTTATTTAATGTCGCCAATTATGTATGGAATACATAAATGCGAGCCCTTTTGAGCAAATTTTTCATCACGAATATTTTGTTTAAGTTGCTCCGGCGTTTCGAGTTTGTTTGCATAAACCTTGCTTTTCAGATATCCCCACAGAAAGAATTCCGGAGCAATCAAATCAGGCGACCGTGGAGGCCAATCAACATCACCATTCCTTGAAATAATTTGTTGTGGAAAGAGGTCTCTCAGCAATTCTATTGTATGCGATGTGACACCGTCTTGTTGAAACCATATGTTAGTCAAGCCCAAAGCATGCAGTTGTGGCGTTAAAAAGTTTTCAATCATATCACGATATCGCTCCTCATTGACAGTTACCGTTACGCCGTTTTCAGTTTGAAAGAAGTAAGGTCCAATGATTCCTTCTGACCAAATTGCACACCAGACTGTCACTTTTAATGGATGCAAAGGTGATTGATGAATAATTTGAGGGTTTTCCAGAGGGTTGCCCAGAACCGACTATTCTGTTCATTCACATAAGCATTCAAATGAAGATGTGTCTCATCACTCATTATGGTTTTTTCATGAAAATCGATGATTGATTTTGATAAAATGTTTTAACGAATTAAAAACATTGGTTTAGTGAATATCTTTAAATAACAAATTTGCCACGTCTCTACTTCACGACTGCCAAATATGAACTATCAAGACTAATGTTTACCAAAATGTCGGCAAAACAAAATAGTATACCTGCCCGGCGGACACCCTGTATATATAACATATGTACATACATACATATATGAATGTAACATTATAATGTTTTATTATTAAATATATAAATAATCATAAAGAGAAATAGAGAGCATTTTCATACCACATGAGCTTAAAAACCTTAAGCCTGAGCAAATACCAGCAATGAAAAAAATTGACAACAACAAAAGTAATAAAAGGATGATGAAAATATTCAGCAAATGAAAAAAAAAATAATAAAAAAATAAAAAAAAGTATTTCAATGAATGGATGAATCAGTAAATTGCATGTAAATAACTTTATGCATCATATATGATTGTGTCTCTCCAGCTAAAAGCTTTATGCAAATTGTATAATATTTACACGTCCACACATATGCATGTACATATGTACATAAAAAAAAACAAAAATGCAAATTAATATAAAATACACACACACACACACACAAAACTTGGTCGTGATTACTAATGCAAGAAACGTGATATTTAATAGTTGGTTACAAAAGAAGCCATTCAATGAGGGTTTTGTTATAGAGGTGATTTTTTAGGTCGTATAGAACTTATGAAAGGGTTAAATGACAAACGAACTGACAAACTACTATTCTATTTTAGAATAGATTGACGGTTGAACAACGGTACATAATTACCCAGATTTGCTTTTAAAAATCAGCCATCAAGTTGCGCAACTTATGGATGAGAAAATTGTTCTCTATAATGTGACCCATCTTTACCATGTTTTTAGTTGCCAACTATACGACAAGCAGCACCAAGAATTTTCGACGAGAGTTTCAATTTTTTTTGTACTTGGATTGGGGCTAGAAAATGCGTTTGGTGATATATTTAGACACCAATCTATGCACTCTTCATCTTCTTGGTCACAACAGACAAAAGAGTTCTGTTTATGTTGAAAACATATTGGGGTGTACCTATATCATCCGTTGAATTGAAGTCGATTAGACAGGGGGAGTGTCGTGAAAAAGTTTATTTGTCACATTTATTCCAGATTATTTGCTAAAGTCAACCAGAGCTAAAAAAATATTTTCTCCTACATTTACCGGTCGCTGACCATATATTCATCTGAATAATAGTTTGTTTGTAGATTCTACATCAACATATTCAAAATATCGGAAATAGGATGTGATTTATTTGTTTATTTACCAGCTAATCTTATTCATTCATTATCAAAGTGTAGTACGCGTTGTATTTGTTGAAATCTATCGCGACTTAACATTACTTTTTATAATGGATGACTGTAATTTTCCCAAAGAAATGAAGGAGGACCAGTGCTAGCACCATTTACACCCATGACCAGTAAAATTTAAATAATAACAAGAAATTAAACAAAACCTGAGGGATTTCATCATAACATCTGCCGCAAACACATACGGGTACCCCGGTTCCACTATCAGGACTCTACGTGTATATATGTTATTAGTTTGGTAGAGATTAATCGGAATCTATATAAATAAAAGAGGACTATAAAATGCGTTGTAGTTGTTGTTCTCTAAAATGTACCAACCGATTTCGTTTTGTAAGCACTTAAACGAAAAGTAAAGTCAATACCAAGGTTTTTGTGTATATGCGGTTTTTGTAGGTCCATTGATTCGCGAGTTATTGACGTTAAAGTGAACTCCTTGGTATTGCATAAGTTTTATTTTAAAACGAAATTTGATACAGCATTTAAGCTTTATGTGAGTTGGAAAATATTTTTAAAACTGTTCACTATTGTTCAACTGGGCGCTGCCACACCCAGATTAAATTTGTATTTATATGTCTATATCTTTAAAACGGTAATATTAAGAGTCGCTAAATTTGGCCCAAATAACTTTGTGGTCAATAAAAATCATCAGTCAAAATATGAGCAAAAATGAATAAGTGGGTGTTCATATCCCATACAAGTTAAATATTGATTTTTGTATATACGATATTTGGAAGAGTAATAATGAAAAGTTCTGAATTTGGTCTAAATAATTTAGTAGTTAATAACCTCATCAGGCAAAATATGGGCAAAATTGAATAAGTGAGTAGAGCTGCAAAACCATCGATAGTTGGCTCACTCGATAGTTTCGATAGTTTGCAAAAAAGTCATCGATACTATCGGATTCTTTTAAGTGCTACTTATGGCAACAATACTAGAATTTAAGTGAAAGGAATTTAATAATAATAAATATAGAAAAGGAGTTGAAAAATAATAGATATACAATTTTGAAACAAATAATAGAGTATTCCAATATGTCATAAAATAGTATTGACGTTTTTTGATAGAAAACTAATCCTTATAGGTTTATAGCGAAAATTGTTCAGACCATGAAGTGCTCCAAGCTTTTTCATAAACTCTAGTCACCTTTGGAGCCAACTACCTTCTCAACTATAAATAATAAGCAATGCAAGCCGTTTTAAAACCGCCGTATTTAAGCGCTTTTCGTAGTTTTGTTTTTTTATATTTTATTTCTCTTCATGGTTATTTTTTAAACAAAATTTTTTCATTTTTTTATTTTATTTTTTTATTTAAATCTTCTAAATCTAATTTATTAACTTTTCCATTTTTGAATTGGTTTTGTATATGTATGACAATTAACAAAACAATTAAAATATGACATGTTCTTGTTGTGTTGAATTTACGATTAATAACTAAATAAACGAATAAATAAAGTAATTAATGGGATCCCGCGAAAGAAAACTGGTAAGAATGGAATGGGAAGAAAGCGTAGAACAATTTTTAGTTCGTATGTACGAAAATATTTTAATTTCAATTCATACTTTATCTGAGGTTAATAAATACAAATTTAAGAAACTGTTAAACTGTATCCCTTTGTAACCATAAAAACTTACAGACGGCTGACAACAAAAATAACAACAAATAAAAAAACAATGTGCAAATGTGACTGACTACATTTAGTGGCCTCCGTATTTGCTCTTAGAACTTAACGATAGTATCGATAGTGAAGAAAACTACTATCGATAGTACTATCGATTGTTTTGCAGCTCCATAAGTGGGTGCGGCGTCTCCCATACTAATAAAATATTGATTTTTGTGTATCTTTAGAATGGTTAGAGTTGAAGTTTCTAAATTTGGTTTGAATAACTTGGCAGTCAATACAAACCATCCTTTAAAAAATATATGAAATATTGCATGTGTGGTGAATGTTAACAGTTAAAGCTTTCTTTATCTATCCACACCAGTCAAAAAGCAGGTACACAACAAAGGATCCCAGCAACGCGGGAGGGATAACTCTAGTACATTATATACATCATCAGTGGACCTTATTTTTTTAAAAACCAAAGCTCTCGACACGGGCAATGGTGATCTTTACTACACCATGATCTACAAAGTATAGTTTGAAAATATGGATGATCATAGCAAAATGTGGTTATAAAAGAATAGCGCCAGGTGCCAATCGGCGAACGTAACTATTGAAATCATAATTTGGTCGTAGATTGATTTCGTCCGATTTATTGAAATCAAAATTCGGCGATAAGTTGATTACGAGAAATTGACCTTACAGTTGGCCTCGAAGGTCGTGTGATTTGACACCTCTCGATTATTTTCTGTGGGCCCACCTGAAGTCACTTGCTTATGCTGATGAACCAGCAACAATTGACTCCTCGGAGACCAATATTGTTACTTGTGACATACATATGTATGTACGCAAGCAGTGCTTGAAAAAGTGGCCTAACATTGCACATCAATAATGCGCTTTGTCAGCAACAGACATATTGATCCTTCGAAAAAAAGTTTTTTTGGCTTTAAATTAAATTTTCTGTATTATTTTTTATAATTTAATTAAAGAAACACCATATATTTGCGTTTACTGTTTACCTTTTGCTTTTCTTTTATTCCTACAAAATGTTAATGATGACGTTGAAAATATTTACAAATATCGCGTATTTACATTAAATTTTTTTTTTATTTTAATTTTTATTTTTAAGTAATAGGGACTATAAATATCAGTCATTATAGTGAAATTTTTATGATGACGATAGAGCTGATGCCGGTGAAGATTATTAAATATTCCGTCTATCACGTTATTGGTGTAATATTTGAATTTCGCTTGAATTCTGAATTAGAAGATGTATGTGTCATAATTAGCAAAAAAATAACTTAAATTAAATGCATTTAATTACAATATTTGTAATATTATGCCACAGTATGTCTTATAAACTTTTTCGAGCTCAGAAAGTTAAAGGATTCTTGCTAACAAACCTGGCTGCTTCTGGACTATCATAGGTACCGCTCTAGTGGTGACGTATTAGTATTACTCTCCAAAGAGATACAATTTTTGTCACTTTACTTTATATATCATCATTATTATTAATGAACAATAAGTATACAAAATTTAATTTCTGAAAGCCTAATGTCAGTACATTCATACACATTTGCGTTGCCAGATTAAACAATGCAATATTCTTGAGATTTATAGAAAAAGAACTTGATGGTTCTACAATGCAATATCTCTGGTAATACCTTGATCAAAAAGTTCTCCGAATTTATTCAAAAAATTAAAAATACAAGTTTATATCGAGTTCACATATAAGCTTATATTGCCAATTAAGGGATATTTGGCAATTAAGGCCTTAATTGAACTCAATTTATAAATTGCCCAATCAGTACTTAAATGCACAATTAAATTGAAATGAATTGAAATTAAAATGCAAGCCTATGTAAACCTATGTGAAATGAGGAAACTTGGCAACTTGGTTCGAAGTCTGTTCAGTGAGAACTAACAAATATGTACAGTATGCAAAATCCTTATGCGTACAAATTTTCGAGGGGCATTTTTTAAAGTCATTAGTTTTTAATAAAATAATAATTAAATTTTTTTTATACGATTTTAAACAAAGATGTTTTATTACCTATAACAAATAAAAAACGGCACTTAAGTTACAAGTTTTTTTTTTAGAAATATAATGAAATTTAATTTTTTTTGGTTGCATTTTTTGTATTGAATTTGAGTTTTTCCTCTACATTTTACACCCTATTTAAAGTTAAGGTTTTATTATTTATTTGATTACTTTGTCTCAAATCCCCTAATTTAAGTTGTCAGTTATCAAAAGCTAATTGAACAAACTTAATTGCTCTATATGTGAACACCAAATCCGATAGCTCAATATAGAAATTAATTGACTCAATTCAATTCTCTGTCTGAACATGGTATTGTTCATCTAAATCTATATTGGCCCCTTCAAAGTAATCCCCATCGACAGCAACATACTTATGCCAGAGCTTGATCCCATCCTCAAAGCAAATTTTATATTCGATTTTCGGTACGTCCATCAGTGCTTCCTGCGATTTTTCCATTATTTCCTCTCGGCTGCTGAAATGTGTTCCCCTTAATGGTTTTTTAACTCGATTGAATAGAAAGAAATCACAGGTAGCCAAATCAGGTGAATTCGGTGGCTATTGTATGATATTTGTTGCATTTTCGTCAAAAAATTCGAATAATGATGACGACGGTGCGTTATCATGGTGCAAAATCTGCACGTTTTTTGCCCACAATTCTGGTCTCTTTCGGCGAATTGCTTCGCAAACGTCTCATACTCTTTGCTTACTGTCTGGCCTTCGGACAAAAATTCATTATGCACTATACCGTTGTAATCCATGAAAACCGTGAGCATTGTCTTCTTTTTTGACTGAAAACGACGTGTTTCTTTTGGTCTCGGCTTATTTGGTGAACGTCATTCACTTACTTTATGTCTGCGTTGCGTGTCGTACTCATAAACCCACGTCTCGTCTCCAGTAATGATCCTTTTGATGAATGTTGGATCGGATTCAGCCTCAAAAATCATGTCTTTTGCCACCTCAACACGCTGCCTTTTTGGGATGAAATTGAGGTATTTTAGCACCAACTATTTTGCCACACGACGGAAACCCAAATGATTAACCAAAATATCTTATACGGATCCATAGGCAATACTCAAGGCCTCTGATACCTGATGGTTAATTTGCGGTTACTGAATAACATATCCACTGCGTTCATCGTCTTTGATTGACTCACGACTACTTCTGAATCGCTCGTGCCACTGGTAAAAGACCGCTTGCTTTAGATAATCGTTGCCGAAACACTTTTCCAACATTTCCAAAGTTCCAAGGAGATAGATGTACTCTTTTGCTACGTAGGTTTTGCAAATGTCAAGCTATGACACTAGGATTTAGCGGGAGTATCAAGAACAGATGTACAAACTGAACACAAAAAAAACTTAAATCAAAATGATGGGACCGTCACATGGGGGTTATTTCGGGAACTTTTTGATCAAGGTGGTATTAATTACGTCAGGCAACAGTATAGCTTATTTAATAGATCCGAATAATGACGGGCGATGAAAAGTAGATGAAGCAAGATGAATCTTTACAGACGGTGTCAAAGCCAGATTGATACCAAGAAAGGTAATGTTGTATGTCTTGTGTGATTAAAAAGGAATTCTTCATTTTGAGATTCTTATCTATACTGTCAACAATTAACAATATTGAAGCAAGCAATTCAATCAAACGGCCTGAATTGGCCTACAGAAACCCGATTACACTAATTTTGATGACCAGACAGAAGCTGAGAGAGTTTTGCAGGGAAGTTTTTTGCATTCACCATGTTGCCAGCACCTTGCACCTTCAGATTATCATAAGGTTTGTAGAACTCTCTTAATAGTATAAATTTCAATTTCGTAGAGGCCTGCAAAACGAAATTGGATCTACTCTGATAAAATAATGGCTTTACCCCAAAAATGGCAAAAATATATCGACCAAAACCCAAGCACATACAGTATCGAAACCCAAGCACTTTTTATGTCAAAACAATTAAAGAACCGTATATTTCTAAAAAAATAGATTTATTGAAAATAAAAAAAATATTTTTTGTTATCTGTTATGTACCTAACTAAGAACTATATAAACAAAACTTTAATTCCATTATCTACAGAGTAATAAAATAACACAAACGAAATTAGCTTCTTGATAGCTCTTCGAAACTTAGACAACTTTCAGTACTTTGTGTGATAACCTTTGTTTTTTATGACATCTGCACACCTTTTTGGCATAGATTCTGTAAGATTTGTTAGAATTGTAATCAGTATTGATTGCCAATTTAATTTTAAGCTCTCCATGAACTTCTGATTATTTTTAAAATGACGTGATCCAACGCTGCGCTTCATAATTCCGAAAAGGTTCTCAATAAGATTCAAGTATGGTGATTGGGATGGTTACTCCAAGACTTGAATCTCTTTAGCTGACAACCATCCTTTGGTCAATTTTGACAAGTGTTTGGAGCCGCTGCCGACCCGTTCACATTCGGTATATGGAAGCATGTTGTTAGTTAAAATGTTCCTATAAACGAAACGGCCAATTTGTGTTTGTCTTTCAACAAAGAGGTGAAAACAACTCGCTGAGAATCAGGTTCAGACTATTTAATTTCCGTTTCCACGATTTTTTATGAATTAACAAAAAGGCGAACAATATCGTTTTTCGAACACCTTTTACAAAAATTTAATTATAAATTAATTAATTAATTATTATTAACAAACTAAAAAGTTTAGTAGCTTTTTACAAAGCTTTGTGTAACTAAAACTTAAAAGAAATGTGTTTTAATGATAAATGATGTTAAATTGACTTAAAGCTGGTATAATTTGGAATTTTGTAAATAACTAATTTCAAAGTTATCATAAGATGTATGAAGCAGCCTCTTCAAAGATCGCACATTTTAGAAATCGAAATTCTAAAAAAAACTTATCCATAGAATCTGAAATGCTGATGATTTTTTAAGTAGGCGACCATAGCGCATCAAAAAAATACGGAGGTTGTCCAAGGTATTTTTGCTTGTTGCATAGTGTAACTCTTCGTATGTTGATTTCCAGGTGTTCGATTGTATTTGGTTTATCGACGTAGATGACTTTAAAAAAGAAAATAATACGATGAGGCCAAATTACACGATCTTGGTGACCAAATTATTGGACAATTACGTGAAATTACTGTTTCATCAAAAGTTTCTTTGAGTAAATTAATTCTAAAGCGCGCATCTCAGCAAGTTTATTGCCTGCTAACTGAGGTACGAATGAATTTCTAATCACTTTCTTAAGTATATCGTTCACTATTGGCAGTAACATTTTGAATATCAGGGCTTTTGAAGATATACGAACCAGTGACTCCACCAAACTCTAAACAGCAATTTTCTGTGGATGTAACGGTGTTTCGCCAAAAGCTTGCAGCTTATCCTCACTCTAAATGCGACAATTCTGTTTATTTACGTTTTAATTTAGCCAAAAATGGACTTCATCGGAGAATAAAAGTTTGAATGGAAATTCAACATCAATTTGTACTACAGCCCATTCGCTGAATTAGCGGCTGTGCAGGTTTACCGATATTGAAATGTCAAACCAAACTAAACAAACAGTAACTATTTGCTGTTAAATCGGTTGTCAAATAAGACAGTGTTGCCAGCTTAAAGTTATAAGCCTTAAAAAAAATCAATATGAACAAGCTTTCGTATTATCCTAATGCCGTTAATTGCGAAGAACAATAACACTGGTCTACAGCAAAAAGAGCCTATAAATAAAAGTATATGGAATATAATGATCTTGATGCGCTGAATTCAAATCACTTTTCATATTTTTCCCATCGGGCTCAAATTTTTTTTTATGGGCGTCAATATATTTCATCATAACTTGAAAACGACTTGACCAGTTTTAATGCGGGTGCCAGTAAATATTTAGGAACAAAATTTCCTATAAATTCCCGGAATGAAATCTTTTTTTTTGTGTTTTCAACATTTACGGGGTTATTCATAACTTAGTTGCGAATAAACATTTTTTTCGGGCAAAATTAAAGCATTTTTTTTTTGTTTTTTTTGAAAAAGTCATAAAAAATTTTACAGAAGGAAATTAAAGACTTAAATGTTGGGAACAAAATAAGCTATAAATCATGAAAATCGGTTAGCTATTACTGATTTTATTCAAAATTAAATGCAGGTACCTAACTTTGGCCAAAATTGGCGAACGAATTTTTTCTTGCAAAATTAATTGAAATTTGTTTTCTTTTATTTCCAAAAAGTTATAAAAAAATTCTTAGAATATAAATTTTATATTTTCAGGATTTAAATTGAAAGCCAGAAAGTAAAATAACTCATAAAGGCTGGTGCCTAACTTTGATAAAAGTAAATTTATATATAGAGTTAGCATTCATATAATGGATTTTTTATTTTAGATTACAGTATGTCAAGTGCTTGGACTTCCAAATATTCTCCAGATTTTTTTCGCTACATCTGTGGGGAATTAGCTTTAAAATCACAACGCTATACAATAGCTTCTCAAATTAAAAATGCTTAAAAACATTACTTTGGATTTCCTATCGGTGAAGGAAACATATATTGGCTTCAAAGATATGTTGTAATACTAGTGTAAGAGTTTTAAGAGGTTGGTTTGACAGCAATAGCAAGATCATGCCACTTATGAAACCAATGATGATGCATGATCGCTACGCGTCGATTTACGAAAAATACAAGCACAAAATCATATATCCGAATATTTCATCTGCTCGACGACCAGTTCTTCGAAGCAAGAATGTTTCTTTACATATATATTTGTGTATGAATTTTTTCCTGCCAGGCATTCCATTATTTTTGTGTGTTGCCTAATAATGTTTTGCACATTTTTTGTCCAAGTTAGGTACCTGCCATTCATTCATTTAATTCATTTAAATGCTGAAAATGTAAAATTTGTATTCTAAGAATTTTGTATAACTTTTTGTAAATAAAAGAAAACAAATTTCGACTAATTTGGTAAGAAAAAATTTGTTCGCAAATTTTGGTCAAAGTTAGGTACCTGCATTTAATTTTGGATATAATCAGCAATAGTAAGTCTATTCTCATGACTTATAGCTCATTTTGCTCTCAATATTTTAAGCTTTAATTTAAGTAAAGCACTTAAAAAGCACTGCAAAATTTTCATTCTGAAAAATTTTTTATGACATTTTGAAAAAAAAAATTGCTCTAATTTTTCGCAACTAAGTTATGAATATCTCCGAAACTGCTGAAAATAAAAAATAAATTTATTCAGCTGATTAATAATAAATTTTGTTCCTAAACATTTGCTGGTACTGGCGTTAAAATCGCTCAAGTCGTTTTAAGTTCTGATGAAATATATTGACATAACTGCCATATTTTTGGCGAAAAACTTGCCACGATGGGAAAAATAACTGAAGACGGATTTGAATTCAGCGCATCAAAATCATTATATTCCATATAGTTTTATTCAAAAACACGAAAATTTTTAGTTTCTTGTAGACCAGTGTAATAATTAAAGTATTAATTTTAAGTTTTAAATAAATATTTTATAATGGGCGTACAAGTAATTTATTTTATTTACAAGCATTTTACCTTTCTCACCTTTCATCATTAATTTGTTTAAATTTAGAAATAAAAGAAAAAAGAAAAAACTAAACGAATGAACGAACAAGTAAGCGAACAAGCTGGTGTGAAAACTTTTTAATTGTGTGTTAAAACCTTCACATGCATTATTCTGCAATCAATTAACAAGTTTAATTATTAAATAACGTAACGTATGAGTAACATAACGGTAATTCCAAAAGGATAATTACAATCTTAACATATACACACTACTCCATATTCAAACGAATACACGATGTACTAGATGCTGGATGCTTGTAAAATATGTGTGTATGTATTGCACATTGAATGCAAGTGGCACTAATGATACACCTGCACGATGAGACACAATGCATTGCAGTGGTATGAGTTTATAACTGTAATAAAAATATGTATAAAAAATACCTTTCTCTGTAAAATAACGGCGCAGACAAAGGTTCATAAAAAATTTATAGACGAATAAAAAAAAACAAAAAGAAAGAAGAGTGACTTATATTTAACGCTTGTGTTTTATAGACTGGATCTCCTTTCGATAACATTATAACGCGAATGCTCGTAAACATATTTTGCAAACTTATAAATAGAGATTTACGGCTCTTGCAATACACATTTATACATACTTATGCATTCGTAATGCAATGAAAGTAACGTTCTGCATATACCCCATGTGCTGCATTCACTTGAGTATATTTTCAATTTATTTATTGGAGAAGCAAAGGGATACGGCAGATATAAAAAGCCAAAGGAAATTTTCTGAAATGAAATGCAATCATTTAAAGTTGTATTAAATAAAAAAATTTTTGCAAGAAAAGAGTTAATACATAAAGGGAAAGAAATTGCGATATAAAAAGCAATCATGAAATCGTATCCTATATTTAAAGGATTTGACAGTACGGTTATATTCTGTGTGTGCTAAAAGTCGAAAACCTAAATAAACAATTTAAGATACATACGGGAAATAATATTGAAATTTAAACATCGTTTCACTACTAGAAGCTTACGAATAATTGTGTTGATTATAAAAACTAATAATACAAGAAAACTGTGATATATGATTAGTTATTATTATTATTATTCTGACCAAGAACTCTTGCAGGACACTGCGTCCCATTAAATCTATTGTATTCCTTCGGGTCTATAGTTTGTTCAGCAGATCTGTTGCCCTCACCAAAAGAACACCAAAAGATCTGAAACTAAAATTATGGATATATCACCAATGAAATCCTATGTCTCCTTAAACATTTCCATCTAAGCCAATTGTGTTAATTTCATAGAACAATTGTTCACTTTCAATTCACACGTATTCTTACGCTCTTGCTTTATTCGTCAATATGACACCGACGAAAGCACATGAGCAGAGAATGTACGCATATTTTTTTAAGCACAGAAAAATAATTTTAAAAAGTTCTCACGATCTTGCTTTTAGTTGCCACTGAAACAGCGACAAATGCACATGTGTGGCGGATGCTTGTTGATTTTTTTAATATTTTTTAAAACGTCAACTTTACTTCTCTGAGAGAGTAATTTTTATGTTCTCACTAACATAACAATATTTTTAGTTTTACACATGCCTGATCTAAACCTAATAAGAATCCCACATACACACAATATGTGTTCTGCTGTCTCTGATATCTGTGAGCATAGTCTAAAAATATTCACACAAATTCCGTTAGAAGTTCCGCCTGCTATACGTGAGAACCTCAGAACAATGCCATCTTAGAATGCTGAAGTCCCATGGTCATGATCATAGCCTGGAAGGCACTCAGCAATTTCACCACTGGGATCGACAAGTCTGGGCTGTGTCCATGAACACTAACACCAGTTCAGTTCAAACTCCCTCCGAACTGAGGCCACATTAGAACAACAATCCCGGTCCGGAAATTCAACTCTGGATCTCTTGCCAAAGCACAGATTCACATGCCCAGGCACAGGCACAGCATAGACTCGAGACCTTTTTGCCACCGAAAATGTCGCCATCCTCATCACATAGATGTGAAGCGTTTTCAAACCAATCAAGGCCTGCAAGATGGCTGTTGAACATTGCACCAGTTATACCGAGGCAGGTGTGTTTGTGTACTCGGCCTAATTTTTTCAAGGTGGTAGCTTCACAGAACTAATTATTTGTTTCTTAATAAAAACTGCCGCATGGTAATGGCAACAAAAACGAAAAATGAAATTGTTAAATACTAAGTTGATCAAAAAGTTTTCGGAATAACCCCAGTGTGGCGGTCCCATCTTTCCGATTTGATTTTTTTGACATTCCCGCAAAATCTTAGAGTCATAACTTAACATTTGCAATAGCTACGTGTCGAGAGTATATCTATCTCTGTGTGTGTCGGCGATTTTTTACAATTTTAGAAACGGCTGCTGAAACGAGTTTTCTGGTCATAATTCTGATCTTTTTCGGCGAATTACTTCACGCAAATATCTCATAACGCTCAAATAATACTCTTTATTTACAGTCTGGCCTTCTGTGTGTGAAATTCACCACGCCGTTGTAATCCATGAAAATCGTGAGCATCGCCCTCTTTTTTGACTGAAAACGATGTGGTTTTTTGGTCCTTAGTTTAGATTAGGTTGATAGTCAGGCTGTCTCAATGATAAAAAACGGACACATATGCCGCAATACGCTTATGGGGTCCCACACTATGGATAAATCAAAAAACCTTCATTTAACCAAACAACGGTGAGCCATCAACGGTCATCACTAAAAAATTTAGTTTCTGCGGAGTACATATCGGGTCCGCCATCTAACGTTTTTTTTTTCAACTAATGCTTATTTCGTGAATGGTAACACTTAGCTCATGTCTGATTTGACAGATAATTAGTTTTATCCTTCCGCTGAACGAATATGGTTGTGACTAGGCTTGAACAACGCTGGGAAATATTGCGACATTACTTTGAAAATCATGGTAATGTTGCAGAATGTGTGCGATGTGTTCTGATGAAGCTCATTTTGATCTTGGCGGGTATGTCAACAAGCAAAATTGTCACATTTGGGGCACAGAAAACCCGCACGCATACATTGAAAAGCCGATACACCCAAGACGAGTCACTGTTTGGTGCGGATTTTGGTCCAGAAGCATAATTGGGCCATTTTACTTCGATAATGAGCAAGGAGTGGCCGTTACAGCCAATGGCGATCGTTATCGGGCCATGTTGAACGAATTTTTGTTCACAAAAATTGAAAAGGAGGATAATAGCAACATTTGGTTTCAACAGGACGGCGGTCTTACTTCATTTGAGCAGGTCTTTTATCAACGGACCCTTGCTGTTTCACCCACTGTCTAGTTCGAACAAAGAGTCCTTAAATTCCGCCTTTCTTTCTCTCAAATTTTTGACATTCATAATTTTAAATTTTATTCATAAAATACCTTAAAAGTTCATTGTTTTGAAATCTATTAAAATTGCGAGAAGAAAAAAAAATTGTTTATTGGTGTTGATGAAAAAATCAAACAAAAAAACATTTCAAGTTCATATCAAAACTGGCATCAATCAAAACTAACACAGAAAGGATGAGAAAAACCTCAAACATTTATCAAAAACTAATAACGAAAAATAAAAAACTTAAAAAATTAAAATTTTTAAAACCGCAAATAAAAACATGTGAAAGGAAGTGTGACATTTAACACATTAAAGCAATCTATGGATTAGGGTGGTAGAGGACAACAACAAAAAATTATAACAAAAAATATTTGAGGATATTTCGTAATGGCTTAAGTGAATTTTTAAACAAGAAGAAAAGTGTGTTGGTAGGCGGAATAGTGTTATATTAAATACCTCTTCAATTATTTATCTTTACGGATAATCATTGAACAGTCCATGGAATGGCGTACCCCCTGTGTCTACTATTCGTCGATTTCAAGAAAGCGTTTGATACCGTCAGGCAAACGGCTATATGGAAAGCACTAAGAACCAAAGGAGTGCCCCAGAAGATAATTCGAATAATTAGAGCGATGTATGAGAATGCAGAACTTTTCAGTTCTTTACAACGGAAACATCAGCCAACCATTTTACACCAATGCTGGAGTTAGACAAGGATACCCGCTATCACTTCAGCTATTTACCATCGTGCTGGATGACATAATGAGCAAAGTCTGTTCGAAAAGAAGAGGGATCACATGGAGTTTCTCACGCCAACTCGAAGACTTGGAATATGCGGATGTCATTTGTCTACTCTCGCATAAGATTTCCAATATGCAGTCGAAACTGGAGGACCTGGAAAGATTGGCTCGTAGTGTTGGGCTTGGGGTGAACATCATGGAAAACCAAGAACATGGGAATAAACAATACAAGCACAGAAAAAATCATGCTACAGGTTCAGCCAGTCGGGTATGTAGATAGCTTCTGTTATCTAGGAAGTACAATGACTACAAACGGTGGCGCAGAAACAGACCTAGATAACAGGCTCAACAAAGCGAGAGGGGCATTTGGACAACTGCAGTCAGTATGGAGAAGCTCACATATATCCAGACGAACTAATCTCAGAATATTAAACTCATGTGTTGGATCGGTGCTGCTGTATGACAGTGAAACCTGGCTTGTATCGAGTGACATCACACAGGAACTCCAGGTATTCATTGACAAATGCCTCGGAATCATATGCAGAATATTCTGGCCTAACACCATGGGTGACACGGAACTGTGGGACATGACTACTTGGGAACCCGTACTGGAACAGGTGGGGAAGGGAAAGTGGGAATGGATCGGTCCTACCATCCGAAGGGGTCCAGGGAGTATCACTAGAACGTCACTCAGGTGGAAAAAACACCTGGAGACGCACAATTATCCAAGAACTGAGACAGAACAAACTAAGATAGGGAGGGGCAAAGTCAACGGCTGTAAACCGTGATAGATGGAGATGCTTTGTGGAAGCCATATGCTCCCAAGAGGATTAAGGAAAAAAATATCTCTTCGATAGCATCATTTTTTCCAAATTACCTATGGAAGGAAACTGATACTTCCTATACATCACACTCTTGTTTCTGAGTGGTCGATTTCCATTTACACCGTTCGTCTTTAGAACCAACTTCTTTACAGTCTACAACTAGCAAGTAACGTAACGCGTTTTAAAAAACAATTTTTTCTCAAATATTTAAAAAAAAAGAAAAAATATTGTTGTAATTTTTTTATTATTGCAATTTGTTGTTGTTTTATTCTTATAGTAGTAAGTTGCCATAAAAGAATTGTGTTTAGCTGGTGTTACATTCTTGGACAGAATCAGTTACTTTTTAAATGATAACAAAAAAAAAAAAAAATGATACCAAAAAACTCAAATAAAGACATTACTAATATAGGGTGGGCAATTTAAAAGCTTGAATTTAATAATGCAATATAACAAAAAGGGTTTAAAATTTTGCCAAATTTATTTTGTTGTTGTGAAGTACAATTGTTCCGCTTAGAAATAAAATATTATTTCACTCATTGGCTGCCGTGGTTGGCCTCAGAGTATCCCATTCGATCGGACCAATTTTCGTGAACTTTTTCGAGTGTACGGGGTCGTATCTCAGCAACGGCATTACGAATGTTGGTCTTCAAATGCTCAATTGTCTCTGGTTTGTCGACATAATACTTGTCTTTAACGACGCCCCACATAAAATAGTCAAATCACAGCATATTGGCGACAAACTGGCATCATCATTTCGATTAATTAAACGGCCATCGAATGTTTGACGCAATAAATCGATTGTGGCATGAGATGTGTGGCAAGTTGCACCATCCTGTTGAAACCAAACATCGTTCACATCAATACTACGAAGAGTGGGCGGCACAAAAAGAAACGATTATCATGGTGCGATAGGTGTCTCCATTGACCTAATGGTTGCGCTGTCCTCATTTTCAACGAAATGTGAGCCAATGGTGCCTCCACTCCACCCATCGTTTCTTTTTATAAGAGATACAGTAGTCTAAGGCAGTTTAAATTTGCTGGTTGCTTTCCATAGTGAGTCGGGGGTTCATGTCTAGACAGGGCAGCGAGTTGTAGTCGGAAATTAAATCTCGAGGTCTCGGAGTATATTGCAATCAACGTGAAGAGTCTTTTGGCAATAAATATGTCTTCTTAGACGTATTCGCTTAGTGACCAAATTAGAATGGCATCATGACTGGTATCGATTCCGAGTCATGTGGTAACCTAAGGGAATGCTATTTCTGAGGAGTGCGCTACTGGTGGGTCCACCTTGGCTGTGGCTCTTACACGGTGCTCTACTGTAGTTTTTTATAGACGCTGCGCATGATGGAATACAGGTGGACCAATCCAAAATCACTTGTAGAAAATCCAAAATACTTCGATCTGTTCTGTCTAAGGAAAGGACTAGGATTCTTACTCGGTTTGGAATGAGATCTATCAAGCATTTTACTTTCATAATTACTGGGCACTGTATGAAACGCCGCATGTTGTAGAGTATGGGCACCTTGCTCATGGCTACTGTGGCTAAGTTACCAGGATAAGAAGGAAGAGGTATTAATGCAACACTTTTTATGCCATTCCATCGCTCTATGGGAATTCAGACTAAGATACCTGGGTGCATGCTAATTCCATGATATGAACTGGATGTGTCTCTATAGAATATGATCAACTTCGTCAGAAGTAGTGGTTGACTTACGTGAAGTAGTTATGAACTGAATTTTCAGATTTAGGTGAGCATCAAGAGCTCTTCTCTATTTGGCCTTTCGAACCTATAGTCGGTCTGTCCTCCAAACGATCTCACAAAGGGCCGTAGGTTCTACGAGTAAACTCTCGGATCGCAGTTGGCCTACTGTACTGTACTACAGTAAGTATAAATAAAATAGATCAATCAGAATTTGTCGATGAGTTTAGCGTTTATTTCATTTTATTTTATCAAATCAAACTACGATTCATATTCTAAAGTTTCTTAAAGTACTAGATACTTATCTAAGATTAAGTCTATCCTTATCTAATTACAGTCTCTCTGACAAGGTTCTTACATACAGGATTTACCAATATACTCAATATCATAATTTTCCATAAAAAGATTTAAAAAAAAGAATACATTGATATTTTGAAACTAAAACTAATAAAATACTTAAAACTAATCTTAAAATAAAAATTTAAAAAATCGTTACAACCAGTAAGTTTTTAGCTTTCATCAGAAGGAGGTCCTCAACCGATGACTGCGGTATATCCGAGTCCCAGTAATGATGACTGCTGTACTCCGGCAACGATCAGTCTAGAGTGAGAGACCTCAAGAAGTTGGCATCCAGCATCATATATAAGATCCTCTCCTGCCAGACCGTATCAAAGGCCAGAGAAATCAAGACTCACTGCCAGCGTAGGGCATCTCCTCCTCTGCCCCTTAACCGCCAAACACCTGGTTGTCTTGATAATTTCACCTTCGTTTATCCGTTGCTGTATCCTTCTCAAGATAAATGACTCAAAAAGCTTGGCAAAAGCTGACAGCAAAGAGATGGGTATGTAGTTCCACACCTGTTTCGGGTTCGATCCCGGTTTCAATATGGGGATTACCAGAGCATCGTTTCATTGCCGCGGAAAGTATTGCCATATTTAAGCAATGGTTAAGCAAGATCGAAATGAAGCGCTAGGCAACCATGTCAGTCCTCCAAAGGACAATGTAAGGGATGCCGTTCTCCCCACCAGCTGGTGTGATTATTACGTACGCAGATGTGTGCATCCCAGTACTAACAGTACCAGTCGATCAGAACAAAATTGTATGTTGAATCAATTAATAAATAGAAAGTCTCTTAGACACATATACATACTATATATGTATTTTTTCAGTTCTTTTTGTACCGCCCTAATGCATAAATTAATTTTATTTTTAGGTGTATGTGTGCAATGTTCACAATTCATTTAAAACTATTTTGCAAAAAGGATTTGTCTTTTTATTCCTTTAAATTTTCACACACAAATATTCACATCGACACACACACACACACACACATACACACAAATGCACTTTTTCAACCATAGATCAACTGCAATAAGCGAACAAATCCTGTGAAAGGAATAATGGTGAAAATAAAATGGAGTAAAATGAAAACTAAAGAAGAAAAGAAAACAATAGAATGAAAGTTTTGCACAAAAACAAGACTTAAATGCAGAGTCGAGTATGTATGGTAAGTAGAGATCTGACTGTGTGTGTTTGTGTGTATATAGGAGCTTTTGTATGTCAACGGGTTTTAATGCTCCAGTGTTTGCATATACACAAGTACGAGTAAGTGTGCCTGTATATTCTTCTATTGGGATAAAACATTGGGGGATTAAATTTTAATTTGCCAAAAGTGGCAAGTTACTGTGATGACAATGTTACGATAAAATGAATGATTTTCAGAAGAACAAAAATAAAAATAAAAATTAAAAAAAAAAAATTCTAGAGAAACGTAAAATGAAAAAAAGGATTTATTCATTGTGTTGTTCGCACTTCTTATCCCTTCCGCTTCTTATACTTTTAAGACACTTTTTTGGGATTTATTGCGATTTTAATAATTCCATAAAAATGTATTTTTGTTTGTTTAAAGACTTGATTATTTGATTGCATGTTCTTCTCAACTGATTTAAATATTTAAGACTTAAGAAACAATGTTTATTTTTAATAAATTGACAGAAATTCTACATAAAATAGAGTCTGAAAATAATGACAGGAAGATGCAAATGGTATAATGCAAACACTTAAAATAAACCTCTAATTAATTTGCATACCTTGTTTTAAAAGTATGTAAATCGAATTTGATTTTCTTTTTTAATACCATACTTGCATTCTGTTTTAGAAAAGGAACTTAATTTCATTTAAAAATAAAAAAATAAAAAATACATCTTCAATTTGGTTTTTTCTTTTTTCCTCCAATTATTACATTAAAAACCATTAAAGGCTTTGTATTGTTTTTACTAGAAATTTTACCGTGTAGTACAAAAGCTAACGAATGAGCAGCATTTAATTTATTATTTAGTTACTTGGACAACATATGGCATAGCTATCACATATGGTTTGTGTCAATAACAACAAATATGGTATTTTGGAGGGTAAACATCTGTCATTATAATTCAATATTCAATAGACGACAAAGTGTAAACACACATTTTTTTCAATCGCTTTTATAATGTCGAATTTTGTGCCTTAAAGAGATGTTTTGAGGGAAGTCTAATAACCTCCTTTCATTTGAAGAAAACGACTACTGAAAGTTATCAATTATTGGTAGAAGTCATGTTGTATTTGAGTCATTAATTCATAATTTTCCTTTGTATTAATGCCATGAGCAATTGATATGGATGGTTTTCCATTCCCATTAAGCAAAGGAAGAGCCTTTAAGCTGTACCTAGAGCCATCCATAAATAATTTCCATTCAGTTTTGTCATATGACTGGTTTATTTTAAAATATGCAGACAATTTCAAACTTCTATCTCTATAGATTGTTACTCTTGTCCCAACTGCAAAATGTTTCCACTGCAGCAAACTTGAAGCTAGTAATTCTGCGTCTTGCTTCGTTAAATGTAAATCCCGAATTAGATCATACAGCTCAGCTTGAGTCAGTAAATGGCATTCATCATCAGCCTTATACAAACTACCACTGCTGGTGAACGATATGTGGGACTGCTTGTAATATTGAGAATGACTGGTAATGGATCATTTAGTGGACGTTGAACTGGTTTGGAAACCGATGGGACATTCGCGTAAGTAGTATTTTTTCGATTTTTCATATTGAATTTAGCAACTTTTGTTAAACAGGAATAACAATCGGTTTGCTGGTTGATTGACACTCTCCAAAGTATTCGAATTGAAAAATTGAAGTAGATCTTCTGGACACTTGACCGTTTGTCTAAAACAATTCTGCAACTATTGCAAAACATTGTCGGCGTCCACGGTTTGTCCAAGTTTCTGACAGCAAAACCAAAATAATGTAAATATGCATACTTTAATGATTCTGATATTACATATCATTTTGTTCCAATCAAATATTCACCACACACAAAACAAAAATAGCTTAAATTAGTAACACACGATCTCCCTGACATGCTCAAACGCTTTTATTGTGGAGATTTAGAATGGATGTGGGCTTCTGCCACATTAATAATTGTAAAATTGTAGTGTCAGTATTGACTGAAATTTTGAAATTGACTGAATATTGAAAATAAATTGACTAAATATTGAAAATGACGTGATAGCCCAATTTTTATGCCAGATTCGAATTCAGCGCACCCAGATGAGTTAAAAAACATGCTTCGTCTCTGCAGTCAATTTTTTTTTCCAAATTTGCAGACCAGTATTATTGACAAATATTATTGGGATCTTTCAATTGGACTCAATAATGATATAAAGCAAAAATGACCTTACCTAACGAATGTATAAGTGCTGTTCCATAAAGACAAATATGTAAGGGTGCCCACGTATGCAGTCATTATGATAGAATCTAATAAGTTAAGCTATAAACAGTTACCACATTCGTCATGCTGGCCAGATTTTGCTGTTTGATATCATTTTCTGGTTCATAATGGCTGGTTTTCATTGAAATCAACGCCTTTTTTAAAATAATCTTCGGGAAATCTGATTATATTAGGGAAATAAGAATGCTAATAAAACTCCTCAGAAAAGTCTTAGTAGAATAAATTTCGTGAATTTATCAAACCCAAGAACAATAGTCGAAAACAGCTTAGAATTAACTGAAGCTGGAGATTAAGTCCAAAATTTATTTTAGTATCTGAAGAAAAAGATTTGTTTTAGTTTATAAAACAAAATAACAGGTTTGTAGGCATATTTTTGCTTCACACTATGTGTAATGCACACACAGCCATAAACAAAGCAACACAATACATTTCAATCTCTGTATTTAATAGAGAAAAGTAACGACGTTTAACATAAAAAGCCAATTTCAAACGATCTTAATTGTATAGAAATACCGACAACCGATGTTGAAAATGGCCATTTTATAAAGGTTGACTGGCTGACAATTCAGGTTTGTTGGTTAGATTTTGTAAAGCGTTCAACTTTTACATTCGAACACCTAGTATTACTGCAGCCACAGCTTTAGCCTGTGGCACTGACTACAGTTTCCTGTTACGTGATTGTTTTAATTTTTTTAATGGCAAAAAAAGAATGAAAAAGCCAAAGAAATCGCTGACGTTCTCCTGTGGTATATAAGGTAGACGAGGAAGATGGTTGAACTCGCCGGTCTATGGTTTATTTATTATTTGAAGTATAATGATGGTGTTGGTTTGGCGATGATGTAGAATGCTTTGGTAATATTGGCTAAGGGAAAAATAGTAAAAAAATTTGTTTACAGACATTTTGATGAAAAAAGCAAATTGATTTTTTCTGGTCTTAGAATGAACTCCATTATTTAAGGCACCACTTAAGTCAACCTTTACCCTTAAAAATAATTATTAGGTAATAGCTTGGACATGAAATTATCTATTTTGATAAAAAAAAGCTTTTTGTATGAGCTAATTTGATTATTTTGTGAATTATTTATATTCAGAGGTGTAAG
This sequence comes from Wohlfahrtia magnifica, assembly GCA_023159175.1. Lineage (NCBI taxonomy): Eukaryota > Metazoa > Arthropoda > Insecta > Diptera > Sarcophagidae > Wohlfahrtia > Wohlfahrtia magnifica. Next base: position 5,610,461 of record JAKWBJ010000222.1, on the reverse strand, counting down.
TTTCAATGCAACTTAAGTACCGTTAACTATCACTTATTACTGGACTGGTTTAAAAAGTTTTTAAATGAATTTCTTTGATATTGTACCTGCACAAATCGCGTTCAAAAAAGGTTGTCATGGTAAAAACAAATAATAAAAGTAAATAAAATAAAAGCGATAAAATCCACGGCATAATATTGGATGATCGAAGTATATAAATCAATGGCGTACTCCAAATTAATATGGAAGCTAAACATCGAGTCAGGAAAGCGACAGTGACTTGCTTCACTTGCAGCAGTATGTTTGGTAGACGTGGGCTTATCAGGCCTGCAATCGTTCACTGTATGTTCACATTTGGAGTATTGGGTAAGGTGTCCGGTGACAATGCGCATCTGTCCCTCTAAAGCTCTCAAAATGGTGCAGCATCTACTACCAATCGACATTCTTGCTATAGACTCTTGCATCGCGTGTCGGTTATAAGGTCGGTAATAAGGAAAACAGGAGCCTTCCTTCTCTGAATGTAGAATTCCGAAACGTGACTTTGACACAGGATTAGCGTTAAGAATCCATTGTTTATACATCAGGGTTTGTATGGGTTTTCTATATCGAGTGTTATTCGAGCTCTGCTATCTTCTCGGCGGAGATCTATGCTATTTTGAAGGCTTGCTCACAAATATCTTCTTAAAGCGTCCGAGGGCGTAATTTCATTTCTATAGCGTTCAATACAGTATTGAAAGAGTGTATTGAAAGACTTAAGACTAGAGTCAATGCAACCCTGGTTGACTTTGATGGAAATGAACAGGCAAACTAATAGCTCGTGAGACTCTGCGTCGGGTAAACATTATCCTATTAAACGATGCATCAATGACTGCTAACTTAGAAGGAGACGACCGAACACATTGCTCAGTCTTCTTCAGCAATAATGTTTTCTGTAATATAATATGCATTGATCTGGACAACAATTTCAGGTACCTCAATTTGAAAAACTGGTTGCGAAGGTATGATGGAATGGTGTCTTAGAGCCAGGGTTGGCAAAAACCCGGGTTTTTAAAAAAACGAGTACACCGTGTTTTATTGGATTTTTTAATGGGATTTTTTGGGTTTTATTGGGTTTTATAACTGCTTTAAAACAGCCGGAATATAAAAACAGACTTAAGTGATTAAGTTATTCTTTTGCATGACAGCACCCGACCACATGTCGCAAAAGTCTCAATACAATTATTAGAAACGATGAAATGCCGCATTCGCCGTATTCTACGAACATTACTTCGCCGGCTGTTGTGATGGATACAATATACTCACACCTGTTTACACGGGCTTTCTTTACATGACATTTTGCTATAACGGCCTGTTTAAGAGCAAATTTCCTCGTTCCATGGTTAAACGTCATATGTTCTCCCTTTTTTTAACAAAAAGTGTAAGGCAAGCAAGCATCTTCATTTCGTTTAAAGGCATTTCGATTTACGGCCTTCATTTCCTTTGAAGAAACACATAATTGGCTTCGAAGCTAGAGCGCTTTAAAACACGAGAATTTTTTTTTTTTTTGAGACGGGATTTGGAAATTGGCTCAGAAGTGAATTGATAAATTTGTTATTTCCTTATCTTTTTTAGGTCAAAAACGGAACATATAAATTTGTATTCCCAATACGTAGATTACGTTTATTTTTGTTGTAAATAAACTACGAAAACCTTTAAATAAACAAACCCACCCGGGTTTTTTAAATACAATATAAAAACCCCACATGGATTTTATTGGGTTACCCAGTGGGTTGCCAACCCTGCTCAAAACACTAATTGATACTCTTGTTGAGTGATCACGTGAACCTAACATCCAATATCTCCTTTTAAATAAGTATTGAGATATGAAAAAGTTACTTATTCATAGGTAATATGCCACAAATGTTCACACTTGATCAAGAACGCCAAAATCTAATTATGATGTTCTGGAGCAATCGAAGCAAGTTTTTGCGTCTTTTTGTAACTGAGGATGAAACACGGGTCAAAAACATCACACTAAAATCCCAAGTACAATTCTAACATTGAGCTACTTCATACGAATATGCACTAAAAAATGTAGAGATAGATCCATGTTTACGAGCTTCTGCTATCGAATTCAGCACGTAGTATAGTTATTTTCTTTTATTAAATTTAAATAAATATTGTAACTGGGTTTTAACAGAATTCCTTTGGGAAAATTATTTATTTGAAGAAATACAAAAAACTAGGCTAACATTAGACTAAGCCTAAGATTAAAATAATTAATTATCTTTTTGGCTCTAGATGTGAGATCTAGATTTCATAGCATTTTCGAGAATTATAACTTCTTAGTCGAGTCTGGATAAAATCTGCCGTTTGTTGACCACAGCTCTCATACACATTGTAAAGTAAAATTTAACTTCAACATTGACATTTACTACCTTATTAATTTTCAGTTAATATTCCTCACATTTCTAGAAAATACTTTTTCTTCCGACTAATATTGATGAAAACAAACCTATTGTTGTTTACAAATAAGATTTTCATACAATAGCCATATCAATTGTTCGAACATAAAGCATTTCTTAGGTTTTAATGTGGTTTGTTGTTAAAATTAAATCATTGCTTTTATATTTTTTTTTATTATATTTTTTTTTTTTTTTTGAGAATTTGCTGTTGTTTTTCGTTAAAATCGAAATGCTACAGCTTCATTTAATGGCCACCGCTTTATTGATGTTTTAAATGGTTTCTAAGGAATTTATAGAACAACAAAGAGGATTGGGTATTTCATAAAAGTGGGATATTTGCAGACTTTAATGTTTCATTTGTTCGTTTTTATGATTTCTTATATTGATTTTGTAAATATATTTTTTATAACAAATGGATCCATATTCTATCCATGATTTAACATAACAAGGTATTAATGTGTATTACGATGACTTTTAGATGCATTTTATTATTAAAAAAAATATAAAATAAATTATATGGTAAAGTTTTTTTTCTTAGTTGCTGAGTGAGATGGAACATAGATTACCTCCGGTTCAGGGTGATGGGTGCAATTTACTTTATAAAATGTGGTCTAAACTAATGCTGTGCACGATGTTCTTAATAAGTTATACATTGCGAGCGAAAAAGTATACACTTATTCAGTACTGTTGCAATAGCTGTGTTGCCAGAATCCATATTTAATTTTACACAGGCAACGAACAAAAATTATTCAAAATTTTAGAAATTGTAAAAAGGGCATTATTTGTAATATAAAAAGCGATCAATTGACTAGCGTTTTGGCGCCGAATTTCACTTCACTTCTACGATTACGGTTACAGCATTACGTTAAGTCACGTTCATCATCCAGAAGCTTACTCAAGTTAAAATAAGCACCAACATTTCGAATTAAATCTTTTAAATCTTTTATATTGGAACTTTCGAAATATATTCAGAAGCTACCAAGTGAGCTAAAGGACAGAAGCACTTAAGCAAGTCACAGGACGGGTACATTTCTTCCAGATATTCATCCTCACATTAGGGGTGGGTGTGCCTCTTACCTCCATTAAGCTTGCGATCAACCGTAGGTATTGCTAGACTCACCTGGCCCGGGTGAGATATTAAGCGTACCAGTCAACTGTTCAAACTAGACCATTGGAGCATTTCCTACGTTGTGTCCGTCCTCACCGGTCACACACAGAGGCTGCGCTTACCTATAATGACTTTTGTCGTGGATGTGGATTGCCTGAGGAGGAAACCATGGTTTATTTGATCTGCCAGTGTACGGCAGAGACTTCTTACACTGGGCTCTCTCTGTCTCGATGGCTTATCTGAGCTATCGATCCTTGACATCGGCTCAATAGCCAGATTCATTGGACTGTCGGGCTGGTTTCCGATCTAATCTAGGGAAGTGCTTCTGGTGATCTCTATTTGATCACCAGGACCCTGGTGAATATAACAGGGACCAAAGCGTTATACGGTATCATAACGGGACGCTATGCGTGCTCAAGTGTTTTTTGTTTGGCGAAGCTATCCTACAATTTGGAGTATTTGATTTGAATCCAACGAGGTTTTCAAATTATATAACTCAGTTACAGAATATTTCAAAAGATAATACATTTCCTTTGATGTCGTAGCTTCACACTCTTTAAAATTATAAAGTGAATAGCGTGTTTTGGAATTGTCTTTATAGTAAAAGGTAATAACAAACACTAAACTAAATAAAACTCTTGATTGAAAATTTACTACAATGACATAGGGTTGCAGGTTCAAGAAACAATTTTTGTCTCTTTTCTGATAATTCTACAGAAATTGGCTACGCTGGGCAAATGTGTTACGAAACCAATTCTAGTTTACAGTTTGACTATTTGATTATCAGCACTTAAGGGAAATTCATCTACATTGTAATGAAGCCACTGAGAACTTTCCGAACCAAAGGAGCTGTACGCTACTTTGAACTGGCTTACTCCAGATAATCTGGTAAAAAGAATAGCAGCCGTAACGGTTTTTAAATTGATGGCTACTTACGAGGGTGGATTGATATTGAAACCACCTAAGTAGGAAAAAAACTTTTTTTTTCAAAAACCATTCATTTCTCAACATGGTCTCCTTTTAGCTCAGTACACTTAGCAAGACGATTTTCCAACTTTTTTATACCATCTGAATAATACGATTTTGGGAACTCCTCAAAATACGCATTAGTTTATGTAATTACTTCTTCGTTTGAGATGAATTGTTGTCCTGCGAGCCATTTTTTCAAGTTTGGAAACAGGAAAAAGTCACTAGGGGATAAATCTGGACTATAAGATGGATGATCAACCAATTCGAAGTGGATTTCTCGTAGTTTTAGCATCGTATCTAATGCTGTGTGAACCGGTGCGTTGTCTTGAAGAAAGAGCACTTTTTTCTTGTTTAAATGTGGTCGTTTTTCCTTGATTGCATTAATCAATTGATCCAATAATGCACGATAATACTCTCCTGTGATCGTGGATGCCTTTTCAAGATAATCGATGAGTAATATGAGCAATATTCCGTGTGCATCCCAAAATACAGTGGCCATAAACTTGCCAGCCGATTTCGCTGTCTTCGCCTTCTTCGGAGCACTTCCACCAGCTTCCATCCATTTTTGGTTTCTGGTGTGTAGTGGTGGACCCACGTTTCATCAGCAGTTATTAATTTAAGCCAAAAACCAGCAGGATTATGCTTTATCATGTCCAAACACCGCTGTGAAGTAATCTGTCGAACTCGTTTTTGTTCAACACTATGCAAACGCGGCACCCATCTTTTCCGATAGCTTTTTCATATGCAAATGTTCATGAAAAATATTGAACACACATTCATATGATATGTTTACCATTTCAGCAATCTCATGGATTTTGACCCGGCGATCATTCATAACGATATCGAGGATTTTCTTGATATTTTCTTCAGTAACCAACCCTTTTGGCCTTCCTGTTGATGGTATTGTTGCAGTGCCTGTTCGGCCCCGTTTAAATTCAGCAATCCAATATTTTACCATATAATCTGACGGAGCAGATTAGCCGTAATGTTTATCAAGCTTTTCTTTTGTCTCTTTCGCCGTTTTGCCTTTCAAATAATAGTGTTTAGTCACTAGACGAAGTTCACTTTTTTCCATTTTTCAAGAAACACAAAAGTTGCTCACTTCAAACGACTACAGCAAATAAACTAATCGATGAAGTTGGCTAAAATTTTAACAGCTGACGTTTGACAGATCGTAATTTCTAAGAAAGAAAAAGTGTTTGTGCGCTAGGTAGCGTATTCATGTAGTTTGTGCAACTATGAACATTCCGGGATTTTAAACATAATCAGTTGTAATCTAGCATCGACAATAGATTACTCTACCAGTTGAAAAGATTACAGTATAAATATAGTTTACCCCACACTGGTAATGGTATTGAAATATACACCACTGATGTGTTAAAGAAGTATGGGAACGCTGTTTACAGACTTTTGTCGAAGCAGCTAGATATCAAACAATCTAGAAGGCTACCAAACTATATAAGTGTTCTATAGACAGCGTTTTTTCCTCTTCGGAAAATATGGCTGTCTGTTACAAGTCCTAGATGGATGATACCATCCACCTGTCATTGCATAGAACAATGATCTGAAGGGAATTAAAGCTTCTTGAGTATGAACATTTTCCTTGTCATAGCCGGTATTCGAACCTGGGTTGATATGTATTGTATGCGAGCACTTCAATCACTACACCATGCTATCAAGATTATGAGCATATGTTATTAAAGAATATTCAACAGGTATATTAAACCGTCCGTAAAATATGTAGAAAGTATACACAGCACATTGAAAATTTGGATCGCCGAAAAACAAAGCAAGATTTCCAAGATTACATGTTTGTTTGCTAAGCTGAGATCAACAAACTTTGAAGTACTGACACAAATTTGAAACAAAACAACTTAGGCATTGTTTAAAGATTGTTGATCTGAGCTTAAAAAACATAGCAGCATATATATTAAAAATCATATTTATGCTTAATACTTGCTAGGTTTTTATTATAAATACGGGCAATAGTTGTTAAAATTTAAAATTGTGCGGATGAAATTTAAGATTTCTTTGCCATTAATAATTTCCCAAATGGCATGTTTGCAAACAAGCTTTACTTGCGAGTAAAAAATTTTACGCATTTTAAGCATTACTTGAGTTCAATCTAACATAGAAAAGCACAATTAAAAGTAAATTGTACAATCAATACTTATTTGCACAATTAATTTAGTCAAATTGAAAATGCAACACTGTGTGAACGTGGTAAGTGTGGCAGTTCTGTGTGTAATATGTTCGGTGAGGAGCAGTGTTGCCATATTTTTTGGGAAAACAGAAAATTTAAAAGATAGAAATTGATTTTCAAGTGAAAAAACTGCACAAAAAAAAAGTAAAAAATACTCGTATATGTACAGCTACTCACATGCAAAATGAGGCACACAGACAATGTGTAAACGCTTGGTTAAATTTATTAATTATTCTATTATAACTTTATTTCTTAAACGAATATGAAGGATATTAGAAAGAAGAGAAATCAATCAGTTCCGAAGAAAAAAACATAAAAATTAGTCATTTTATAATATACCTGCCTAAACTTAAGCCCACACTCAAGTGGTACACTGTCTTCTTTTTACTAATTGTTTGAAAGAAATATATTTTTAGTATTTTAACACTTTCCATTACTTGCAATCACAGCTTGAAGACATCTTCTGCTGCGACTTCCTTTAGGACCTCCATTTGGTTACTTTCGTACAAATTTTTGCCCACAAATGTTTGATAACCTTTAAGTCTGGAGACTCTGGAGGATTCTCAAATCAAGCAGATAATTTCGTTCAATCCAAGTCTTATGCTTGAAGTCATTGTTTTGGTAGAATACAATTTCTTGGCACTTTCCTTAACTGTTTCCTCTAGATTAGCAGTATAATACTTCGCATTCATAATTCCGTCCACTAAATGTATTTTGCTCTATATCATAGTAGAACAACTACAGTGTTTAACGGTTATTTTAATGACCTATGTTTTGATCCTTCATATTGAATATATTCTGTAGGTAAAGCGAAATTGTTGATGTTCCTTTAGCTTATGATACGAAATAACATCATTTTGTACCAACCAGAAACAGATTTGCTTGATTCAAATCTCGTGTTGAACTTCAATAAGTGAAATGACTAAATTATAATTTTTAGAGATTTTATTACATTTTACATGTGAGTAGCTGTATATATACGACAATTATTTTAAACTTTTGATAATCAAAGAAGTTATGTGAAATGTAATTAAGTGAATTAATAAGAAAAATTTCAAAATCTTTTCTGATTTGAAAATTACACCAATTTGAAGTTTCATTTCAATTTCAGTGGATTTTGTTTTACAGAACATATCGGTTAAATCTATTTCATAGTGTATTTTTTATTCAAGCATAAGGCAAGAGATTAAATTTGATATACACATGAATGATGTGTCATTATACACTGTTCTAGCGTTTTACGCTTTTTTCCGACAAGCTTGGCACCCGGCTAGTAAACCGGTTTGAAGTACGCTGAATCCAGTGGTGCTAACCGCTGTTTTGGGTTGGATCTTGTTTACGAAATATACCGTTATTTCAAAATGTTGGAGATTGTAAAACATATATTCGCGTACCTCAAAAAAGTTTAGTTTATTGAATATAGTAAAACAAAAACAGAGTTCAACAATATAATTACTTCTAAGGTTACAAATTTTTTATATTTAGATATATTATTGATGATTACGTTCTTACGTATTACGAGATGTAATGTGATCCCACTGTTCTTTTTTAGATCTAAATGTGAGTATCACACACTGTGAATTCTCTATTTCTTTCTGATCAGTGCCAAAAAAAAAAATAAAATAAATAAATAAATTGGCGCATTAAAAAAGGTACGAGAAAATCTCGCCACAGTAATATCAAGCAAATGGGGTGAAATTCTTACTTCAGAAGTTGTAATTAAAATAATTAAATTGAAAGTAAAAAGCTATTAAATATTACAAATCGCACAATTTGCACGCAATACTTAAAAAACTGCAAAATACAGATAAATCTGCACATTTGAGAACGCTGGTGAAGAGTGACAACTCTATACAGTATGTCGCCTGGTTGAAAATAAAAGTCGACAACATCAGTCTTCTTGCACTTATATATTTCTCTCTTATACAAGTAGCACTTTTATCAAAATCAATATTATGTTGTTCGTTGGGCTATTTAGTTGTTGTTTCATTAAAAAAGTTAAAAATTTGTTGACGTAGGCAAGTGTATTAGTCACAGACATATGGTCTTAGTAACTCCGCCCATAATAATTGAAATATATTTTTAATTCAAAATAAATATATAAAATTTAAAAGTCTCTTCTATATAATCTTAATATTTTTACTAAATTTGTTATTTAGAATTTTAATCAGTTTTTAATGCATTTTTACTGTAATTAAGTAATAAATATATTGTATGTATGATAGAGAAATGTTCCTTTTCATGAAAGTATAATTCAAAAGCTTAATACAAAATTTCTCCCAAATGCTGATATTATTTTCAATTTTCCACATTTATTTTGATGACCGCTAAGGTTACACGTTTGGTGATTGCAATAAAATATTAACACTTTATGACGAGACATTAAAATCATAAAAATTGTGTAACTCTTTTTTTTGAATTTTTTAATATTAAATCGTATAAAATGCTTTACTTTTACATGCTATAATCTGCTACATGCCACAGCGAATACAATTGCTATACACACATGCATACACACATACATACAGGCATGCAGCAATTGCAACACTTATTCCCAACTGTGATAGTCATGATAAAAAGAGAGCGAAAAAAAAAGAAAATCACAACTTTTTAAAACAAAAAGTTTTAATTCACACACCTACAGACACACATGCAACTTTATACAAGTATTTTTACAGTAACACACACACACACACACACACATGAAAACTAGTATGCATTTGTACGTTTGTATATGGTGGCATGCATTTAGTTGCATGCAACAATGTTTAAGTGATAAAAAGTAGTAAAAAAAATGAAAACAATGGAGGCAAGTTGAACACTATTAAACATTCATAATTTGTGGCATGTGCCAGTGCGTAAGTGTTGCATGAACACATTTAACAGCCAACATGTTGTAAAAGGGAGAGGCCACAACAAAGCGCAAAATGCGCAAAAAAGCAAAATCAACGGGAAAACGTACACACGGTATGAATATAAGAGTTAATGGGAAAATGAATTAAGAAATGAAAAGAATGGCAAGAATAAGGGGAGCACCGGTTACGTATGTTTAATAATGAATGGGCCGGTTAAATAAATATTAATAATACGCAACAATAAGTTGCGTGTTAAACATGAAATGCTACATATACTACGTAAACTATAGTAAAATAAAATGAATAGTTTCAACAGGCTGGAAAATGAAAACCAGGAAAAATGGTGAACTTAAGCATGTGGAAACATTTAAAAACAAAAATTGTAGGAGAATGTAATATACGAATTAAAAATACCTTATCTTCTGAGCAAGAAAACAATACATTGATACTTCTCTCAAATCAACTATTTTCATTAAACAAACAAACATAAATTTCGCAAAATAGTGTACATTGGTCGGACTTATTCAAGTAGTTGAACAAAACTACATCCACTTGGGATATCAATATAAATATTTATTATGTAAATTGTATTCCAGTTAAGCATGTAATCGGTCTATTATAGTAAGTCTTTTATGAATAATGATCTATCTTTGCCTAGAAAGAATGCCCTGTGTGTATTTGCTTATCATAGACTCCTATCTTGTTTCTTTTCCTTTTATCACGAAAAGTAGCGTAGAGGTGGATTTCATGGTCTGAGTGTCGAGTGTAATACACGTCTTACACGTCTTAAATTTTCAAAAGAAAAGCTAAATTACCTTTTGAGTGTAAAGAGGAAAGTCCGAATTCATAATGATTGAATTTCGCCAACGTGTAAACACACATTCTTTCTAATCTCACACAACAAGCCATTTAAAAGCATCGGGATTCATTTAAAAGCACGGAAATTGGGTGCCCTATTAAAAAGAGACCTGGAAAGGCGATTTTATATGTCGGAAATCCTTTAACGCTACATAAAGATATCATTTTTGCATCGTATTATTACTGGTGATGAAAAATTTATATATTACGATAACCCCACGTGCAAAAAGTCACATGTAAAGCCCAGCCTACCAGCCCAATAAACGCCGTAGTCGAATATCCATGAAATCAAGGTAATGCTCTGTATTTGGTGGGATCAGAAGGTTGTTTTGTATTAGGAACGGAATTGGATCAGACGATCACAGGGGACCTTTACCAAACACAATTGATTCGTTTGAAGAGAGAAATCAACGAAAAATGGCCAGACACAAGGCCATAATCTTCCATCATGACAACGTTAGGCCACATGTTGCAAGACCGGTTAAAAACTATTTGGAAAACAAACCCACCTTATGGCCCAGACCTTACCACTTCTGACTACCATTTGTTTCGATCGATGCATATTGATCCTTACTGGAGTACGCTTCACTTTAGAACTGGCTATCAAAAAATGGCCTGATTCATTCTTTACCTCAAAACCGAAGCAGTTGTTTTGCCGCGGAATTCGTATGCTACCAGAAAGATAGGAAAAATAGTGGCTAACGATGGTCAATACTTTGAATAATGTATCAATTCATTTTGTTATTATTATAAATGCATTTTACAAGCAACAAAATCGACATTATTAACTTGCATACCCAATACGTTCGTAAGGCTTATCTCGTAGAAAACTATAAATTTTAATTGTCTTCAAGTCTTTGTAGAAATAACTTTAATTTAAAATATTAATTTGATTTTTATTAATTTTTGTTAATAAGTCATCAAGAAATGAAATGTAAAAATTTTTCGTTTACATGCTTTACTTATAATTTTGGGAGTTCGCTCTTAAAATTTTGTATGAGGAATTATGTAATTCGGTTCATAATTGTGGGTTGAATTATGGACGAAAGAGGGAATTATGAAAAATGATTTTCGTGTAAACATGGCATTTTAAGCCATCCTAGCATTTTTCTAACTCAGAGTAGATCTATTTTATGCCACTTACAACAAAAAGAATTTAATTCTTTTGTTTTGTAAAACTTATTACAAATTCTTTGGTCACCTTTTTTGAAAATTTTCTAATCTATATAGCTGACAACATATTCTTACAAAAATAAAAGTGCCTATGAAAAAAATACACCATATCAGTGGCTTTGGGACTGTATTGTGGGATTTTGGTCTATTGGTTTGTGTCAAGATTGATAATGTGTTACCCTGATAATGCCGTACTGATTTGTGTATTTAACGACAGTGCCATTTCAACCATCTGTGGGTAACACAATCTTACATGTTTAAAATTAACGGGCATTTCCAAACTATAGGCAATTAGGTATATAAGGAGGCTGCTTTGCCTATGTCGATATAGTTATCGTTTAGCGTAAATAAAAGTGTTGTATAAACGAGTATTAAGTGCAAGATAAATAATTTGGAGACTGTAAAGTTATAATTGTATACTGCAAAAGTGAAGAAATAAAAACTGTAAAACAACAACAACGTGGACCTCCTTGTTGGTAGGCGGGTGTCTTATCCACCATACCATACCTGTGAACACAATTTCGAAAAAACGCACCAAAATCAGAAATAGATCAATAGAAATTTTCTTATCAGTTTCATATTTTTCAATATGATGTTAACATGGCTTCTAAGTATTAGAAACTGCTTAGAAATATTCTATATATTCATTTAAATGTAAAATTTGCTTTATTTTAATAACTTTTAATACTCATTTGTTTTAATAGTTTCATAGACACGCTTCATTCGACGTAGAGTGAACCCATTACATAAAAAGGGAAAATGAAAAAAAAAAACTATATTTTCTACAAGTTCAAGACCATAAAGTGCCATAATACTTTTAATGACTTCACACAGACGTATTCGTGTATGCTCCTCGTATATATATAATTATTAACAAATATGCATGCAGGAATCTCTGTCTGTATACCTCTTACAGTTAGCGTGTTAGTAAAACATTAACCTTTAAATAGCATAGGTATGGGGATGGTGCTCATCATTAGAAAAAGAAACACCATTCAACCATTCATTTACTTTTTATTGTTTTTTTCTTTTCTTTATATCCCATTTAGTATCCTTATAAGGGTGTATTTATATGTATGTATTATGCACGTGTGTGCGTATCTGTGATCATTGTTCTCTCTAATTGATTTCATTCACACACTTTAGTTTTGAAATTAAAATCAACATATGCTCAGCTTTCTTATTTCACAATATACGAAAATTTGTTCTCTTTAAAAACTCTAGTTTGTATTTTTATTCCACTAAATGTGTACCATTTTCCTTATTTTTATACTTCAAATAAGGATTAATGTGATATGAGTAAGTGAGGTTGAATATCGTTTATACATTTTATTCAATCGAATGATTGTTTAAAATAATATTCAGGGAGTTAAAAAAAAATGCCAAACAATTTTTTATTTAATTTATAGTAATTTAAAATACAGCACGTGTTGTTTCTACGTGGTTGATTTTATACAGCACTGGTTAAACACGATTAGAGAATGACAATAAGTACTTAAAAACAAAGTATACTTACTTATTACTTATCTATATTTTTAGGTATGACGGACACCCATACATCAACAACATATTAGGGAGATTGATTGTTCGATTTTTTTCAAAAACCAGTTTTCGATTAATTTGAAAAATTTCAATTTTTAAAAAACCGGTTGTCGTCTATACATTTATCAAATAACCGGTTAACCGGTTCTGATCTTAAAATCTCCTCAATTCAAGTAGCATTAGCAAATAAAATTGATAAATTTTTGTCTCATGTTGTAGTTTCTAGCAAGTAAGAATGCTAGAACAACGTTTGGCTTTTTTAGGGCCTTAACGGAAATTTATTTCTCGATTCATTTTTTATAGCGTATTTTGTAAGAGTTATACTTGCCAGCGCCTAGAAACTGCTTGAAATAGAATCAAGTTCTTCGTGCTGCACATATTTGATAGTGCGTGCCACTGTGGTATGTTAGGTAAGACAACCGCTTATCAACGAGGAAGTTCTTATTTCAATCACAGGCCACACCATTCGACAATTTTTAATGACGGTATCACAACATTGCTAGCGGCTGGTTATGAGTACTTACGCTTCAAAAACTTTACTTACTATAACATCTGCCGTTCGGAGCAGGCGTTTGTAGGTGTCTAGTTGATTATCACTCTCCATATATACAAAATTAATAGTTATTTACAGAAAATAAGAAAAAGTTGTTGCTGCTCAAGTGTGCATATCTTTTTTGATCTACCATGGTTTGCACGTTATTTGTGCGTCGTTCAAGGTTGCTACATACAATATAAAAATAAGACTTTATATACTCGTATTAAATTTAAAAAAAAAAAATACTTAAATGAAGAGCATATTCGCAATAAAAAATATAAAAACATGTGAAAATTACAGATATTTAAATTAATCGGTTATTCGTGCTAAAGTAACCAGTTTGTTGGGTATTCGAAAAATGTACACTTAAAAAATCATATTCGACAAAACCAACAAAACCAGTTAAAACCGATCGAATAATAACCGTTCGATCTCCCTACAACATACAGATATAATTCCACTTCATACTTATACCAAATATCTTTGTACACAACCATCTTAAATAACTTAAATAACATGTTTGTATCAATGTCGTTCGCTATAAATATACTTGGGTGCGCGCAATTCATGCTTTCAAAGTATGTTTAGCAATGGGTATGGAAAAATATTGAGAGTATATTTAGAACTCATGTATATAATAAGTACTCATATGACATGCGTGTATGGATGAATACTGTTGATGTTTTTTTTTTTTTTTGTTTTTTTAATTTAAATACAATATTATTTTTCTTTTCAAAATTTCATTACTCTCAGAAAAATCAATTAAATGATATAGATTATTAAATTGTAAGCATATCTGACGAAAGAAAGTCATTACTGACATATACAGATCTGTGATATTTTATATATTTTAACTGAAAGTAGCGGAAAAGCCTAACTGGAACATTAAAAATAATTTTGCTTAGAAGAAAATTAGTTTCAACATCACCACGTATTAAACTGAATAAAAATGAAACACTTAGCACTTTTCTCCGGCTTTTTAAAGTAGGTAGCTCAATTAGAGCGAGTCTGCTTTCATATGAAGGAAGTACATATGAGTACCATCCAAGTTCTCTCAAAAAAAAAAAAAATAAATAAATAAATAAAAGTCACTGAATAATTGTGAAAGGATTCCATATAATAGATCCGTATTCAAGGATCGGTCGAACCAAGGATGTATATAACTGCTTTGTTTACATATACACTGCGCATCATCAGGATAGTGCCCCTCCCCCCTTTTTCTGACGTATAATATTAAATATTATATGAACCAATTGTTAAAATTTTTATGTAGTAGACTTCTATCAATTCCCTTTAAGATAAAACAACAATGACTGCTGTACCATTAAGATTTTTTTAGAGAAATTTATACTAAGAACGTATTCAAAAAATTTTTCATCATGATAGCGCCATCAGCCATAGTTCCAATTTAGTTAGTATTTTAAGCAAATTTATTTTAATAAGTAATACGTGGGACCGCCTTTGTTTGAAATATACTCGAAAATTCGATTGGAAATTGATTTGTAAAGTTTTTCAATATAATTCAACGAAATGGTGAATCCAGTGTGTATGATTTCTTCCATTAATTCCATTTTTCTGTTGTATTACCTTCCGGACTTGAACACTTTCCTAGCCATCCATCTTCATAACTTTTTTATTATATTTGGCCATAAAAAAGCGTCAAGTTCTTAGCTATGAATCCACGATTTAACGGTTGAACTGTATAGATTGGAAAATTTTAGATTTCCAAATATGTTTCGCAAATCGCAGGTGCCATAGAAGCATTTTGCTTCCCACACTATAACACCCCCTCTACTTTCTATAGCATTATAATTTCTTGTGAGAATCATTATGTGTGATCTCCCCTACAAGAAATTAAAACGCTTTCATTAGCATTCGAACTTTTAAAGTGTACAATACAAATTTAATGAAGAACTGTCACGAAATTTTAAAGAAAATGAATGAAGGAGTATGCAAAGTGCTAAGAAAAACTGGAGAGATGAACGATTTTTAAATTTGTAAAGAAGCAAACATCAAACTTAATTAAGGATAAGTGTGTTCATCCACAGCCTCATGACAGTACACCAATTCAAATAAATACCTAAGAGAAATGTGCTTGCTTTGAGGCATTCATGGACTTAAATATAGAAAACTGTCGTCCTTTTAGTAACGCTGAAGACTCCGGTTTTCATAAATTAATTCAAAAGTGTCTACAAATTGATTGAAAGTATGGTGAAAATGTCGACTTATACAGCTTTATTCCCAGCGCAAGGACATTGTCACTAAAAACCCAATCGATGGCCACAGAGAAAAAAAGAAAAGAAATAAAACCACACATACAGAATCGTATTACCAATGGTGAGGCTAAAGTTACAATTGATATGTGGATTGACGATTTCATTAAGAGAAATTTCTTGTATGCCACTTTACATTTCCAAGTGAATTTCGAATATTATGTCCAATACAGTAGTTAATATGAAAGTAAATATTAGCAACCTTTTTGAAGAATTCGATGTGACTGATATATCAAATAAAGTGTTCGTAACAGATCGCGGAAGTAATATTTTAAGTACACTATGATGAAGTGCATAAGATGAAACTGTTCGGACCGTTTTTTTTTCTAATGTTCTAACCGATGCTTTCGAATCTAGAAATTAATTAAAAGGGATTACAAATATTTGCAAAAAAATAGTAAAATACTTTAAAAAGGCAAATAAGCAGCACATGCTGGAAACAACTTTGAAGAGCAACTGTCCTACCAGGTGGATTTTGAATTTTGCAATATTTGAGTCAATTTTTAAAAATTATCAATGAAATTTTTTTGGATAATGTTCAAAGGCGAAGTATGTTAAATTTTAATTATTCTGTCCTCCAAGGCTTAGTAGGATTTGCAAGGACTTCGAAGTAATTTTCAAAAAGCTTTAAACGAGTGTGTCTCCTACAGTATGTTTCGTTATTCCATCCCTTAAAAAAATACAAAAATTATTTGCCTTAATCTAAATAATGAAGAAGCTGGAATGGCGGCTCTGAAGATTAACATAATGTAGCAAATTCGAATTTAACTATTTTACATAAAGCACCATTGCTTTTATATCCTCCTGCAATATCTTCACAGTCAAATGAAACAAAAAACATAAAAGGATTTTTCTTAAACATACAAATACTATATTTATTAGAGAGTTTTTTATCATATCCATTTTTAATTTAATTTATCAGAAGTTTTTTATCAGTTTTTCTTTTTTTATACAAAACTAGCAACTTAATTTTTAAAAGAAATGCTGTTGAAAATATTTTACAAATAGTCCGCATAATGTAAAAGACTTTTATTAACTGTATCACAGCGATTTCAAAAGATTTTATTTTGCAAAATTATACTCTGTGTATACTAGAGTAAAAAAATATACCCATACCCAATTATAAATATATTCATACTATTTATCCGACCGTAGAAATCGTAAATGTATCGTGAATGTAAATGTAACGTAAATGTAAACATTTTGCCACTTATAGAATGCTTAAGATCGTTTCATGTGCTTTTGACATAAAGAAAAACAAATATATTTAAGTATACATAAGTAGATGTATACTAAAAACATAATAACAGCTGTGCAAAACATTGATGGCACTTAAATATTTGCACACAATTTGAAATTATGTGAAAAAGTACGGAAATGATTTATGTGGTACCGAGACATTGCTTCAAACTTTCATATTTAAATTTTAATAATTTCTGAAGCTTAAGGTTTTTTAAATAAAAATTATTTTATTATTATATTAATAAAATATATACATCTATATGTAATTTATTACAAATAAATATAATTAATTACATACATATTTTCTGCCGAAGCTACACAAAGAAGTAGAGAATTATCGATAAAAAGATAAAGAAATTTTTATTTAAAAATATCTTAGGCTTGAATAGTTATTAATATTTCATTAATAAAGGTCGAAAAACCATAATAGAATAAAAATAGAACAGCTTTTATATGTAATTAGATTATAATTCTAGTTTTCTACATAAATGCATACATTAGTGGATATATACAATGTGTTGTACTTTTAAAAACCTTTATGTTTTTTATTCTTATTATTATTTATACAGGTTGTCCGCCGGAAAAGTGTACTAATTTGTTTTGCCGCCATTTTAGTAAACATTGGTCTTGACAGTTCAGTCGTGAAGTAGAGACGTGGCAAACTTATTATGGAAAAATATTCAGTAAACCCACGTGTTTTAATCGTTAAAACATTTTATCAAAATCAATCATCGGTTTTCATGGAAAAATCATAAGGAGTGACGAGGCACATTTTCATTTGAATGGTTATGTGAATAAACAGAATAGTCAGTTCTGGGCAACCCTCTGGAAAACCCTAAAATTATTCATCAGTCACCTTTGCATCCATTAAAACTGACCAGACTGTGCAATTTGGTCAAGAGGAATCATTGGACATTACTTTTTTGAAACTGAAAACGGCTTAACGTGGAGCGATACCGTGATATGATTGAAAACTTGTTGACGCCACAATTACATGCTTTGAGCTTGACTAACATGTGGTTTTAGCAAGACGGTGCCACGTCGCATACAGCCAGGATTATAATGTACTTACAGCGAGACCTTTTTCCATAACAAATTATTTCAAGGAATGGTGACGTTGATTGGCCTCCACGATTGCCTGATTTGACAACTCCGGACTTCTTTTTGTGGTAATATCTGAAAAGCAAGGCTTATGCAAACAAACCAAAAACGCTGGAGCAACTCAAACAAAATATTCGTGATGAAATTAATCAAATACCGCGTGAAATCTGTGAGAATGTAATGAAAAATATGCTCAAAATGGCTCGCACTTGTGAGGCTTACAGAGGCGGGCATTTATCTGATATTGTAGTCCATACATAACTGTCGACATTAAATAAAACATTTATCAATTTAAGATCCATTCTCTTTTATATAATAAAAAATTATAAACCCGCCTTCCCGGCGGACACCCTTATTATCTATCATGTGTACGCGTGTACGCACAATTATTTTGCAATCCTAACCTATAACATTTACTACACAAAAACACATACGACTGACAAATGCTCTTATTAGATTTCACAAAAAAAAAAAAAAAAAATTAAATTAAATTAAACAATAAACATATTTAATATTTTATGTATTTTCCAAAAAAATGTAGTACCAAAAAAAAAAGAGTAAGAGTACCCCCATAACATTCCACATACAAACAGCCCATTACTGCTTGACAAATGTCACGTAATGTTGACGTCAAATTATATTTTCAACAGATTAGAGCGTACAATTACGTTACAATACGATCAAGTAAGCACTTTCAGAGCTTTTCATATAACCAGAGGGATCAGCTGACACAACTACACTTACGTTCGGCTAATTCTACCTTTATACCCACTTTACACTTATAACTGCATTGAAATTGATGTTGAAAATTTTATTTTCTTTTCAACTTTCTTTATAGGAAACACTTTTATTAGTGCATATGTACACTTGTGGCTATAACTACAACAACTGATATTCACAGCGAGTTTATGGCAAATACATATAATGCCTAAAAAAAACTCAGGGGAAAAGTTTTCTGTTTTTATATTAACACTTTATTCTCAAACACATACGAGTAATTATAGGAAACTAAAGAAATTCTTATTAAATAATAAGAATGAAATTACTTAGTTGGCCACATGAAGATTTTACTTTTGATACACCCAACCATTCTGTGACAAATATTGAAGCAGGTTTCGGGACATAATCATTGTTAAAAAACTCAAATCAGATGCTTATTTTCTACTTTATAGGGCAATATTACGTTTTCCAACACGTTTTTTGTAAATAAGTAAATGCAGCTGATCTCGTATTTGTTTTAGTAACACCGCATTCAGACTATGCTACTTTAACATGTTACCATAACATGTTTCATGTATTTGTAGGCGAAGGGAGTAGAAAAGGCAGAGACTTTACAAAAGTAACACGATTTATATTTTTCATGTTACTTTCTGACGTTTCTCTTTTGACGTTATCGTTTTTTCTACTATTTTTCTTTATTTTTTTCGTATCTCCAACAGGTATGATCCCTTAATTAATCAAAAAATTAAATTGAAATATTTAAAAAGAAATAAATGAACAGAGAAATACATTTATGTATAGAAAAAAGAAGAAAAGAATTGAAAATTTTTATCCAATTTATTAATTTGTGAAATAAATAAATATAATTTGAAATTTGTATTAAATTTTGTATTATGGCTGGATTAGGAGCTAATTATGATTCAAAAGAAATTATTGGTTTTTTACACAATTCAGATTTCAATAATTACTTTTTTAAAGAGAATTCTAAAATTGAGGATTTTAACTTCTCTTCTTTAAATATATTCAATCGCCAATAGTGGCGATTCTCCCTTTGTAATTTATTAGGTATTTAAATAATTTAATATAATATCAGAAATGCATTAATATTTTCTTTTTTTTAGCAAATTCAAATTAAAAACAAATTTAATTTTCACAGAAATAACTAATAGATATACGTTATACTAGTCTATGATATATGTACACAAAAATATGCCATTATAATGACAATCAAAACATTCAAGCAGAAGAATAAAGAACGAAACCAAAGCAAAAAATAAAAAAGAGACAAGTTGTAGTAACATAATATAAATGCTTCCAGTTTTTGAAAGTTACTTTGAAATAAAATAAGAAGAGTCATGTTACATAGTCTAAATGCGGT
Source organism: Wohlfahrtia magnifica (assembly GCA_023159175.1). Lineage (NCBI taxonomy): Eukaryota > Metazoa > Arthropoda > Insecta > Diptera > Sarcophagidae > Wohlfahrtia > Wohlfahrtia magnifica. Next base: position 5,590,081 of record JAKWBJ010000222.1, on the reverse strand, counting down.
GTAAGCCGAGTATATATGTATCTATAATTGCAACTCTGTTATTGTTTAATTTATTTATTAATCTAAAGCGAAATACCCTAAGCCAAATGTAAAATAAGAACTTTAATGCACAAGTCGACTTTAATAGTAAAAAAGGGAACATATGGAAGCTATTTACTTATTTACTAGCTTTAGTCTTCCAGCGTTGCCCTGAACTCTATATATATGAGTATTATAAATGGGAGATAAATTCCCTTTTTTCTCAATCCTATTCGTTTTTTTTTTGCAATCTGTCTGTGTTTATAAAGAAAGTGCTAAGATGAAATGTACAATTAGAAATACTATATCTATGGGAGATGTTACGCCCACTCTTACTGTGAACTTGACTTTTGAACTTAATGTGCAACTTAATAATAGAATATCATGTGGAAAATTTGTAGACTCTTTTACAGTTCCCAACACATACCGTAAAAACTACGTGTTTCGTAGGAATGGGCTAAGAACTGAAAACTCGTATTAGACACTCAAAATGCAACTTTTTCAAATTTAGTTTTGTGCACCACATTTGAGTGAATACTGAATGTTAGCATATAAAAACTTTGTCTTAAGAAGAACTTAACCTTATTTGAATAACACACTATTGAATTTTAGTTAGCTGGATCTATATATCTGTGCTCCAAATTTCAACAAAATTAATTTCGTTGTTTCTGCATGCTTAACTCATAAGCAAACTGAATAAACAAATTCTCATATGATCTAAATTGACTTGTTTTCCCCCGATTTCAAATCTCCAAGGTCCAAATTTAAAAAAGCATGCCCTCTAACACTTTCGTTAGTTAATTCTATTTGTGATCAAAAATTCATTGAAATTGGAACAACAACAACTTTATATTAAAAAGAATAAAAAAGTTAGTTTAGAAAAAGGTTTCTTATTTTGCACGATGCATAACTTTCAGCTCTTCACCAACACAGGAGTTAAACAAGGATGCTGAGGTCAGCTATTCACCATCGTGCTGGATGACATAATGAGCAAAGTCTGTTCAAAGAGAAAAGGAATACCTTGGAATCTCTTTCGCCAAATCGAATATCTGAACTATGCGGAAGACACTTGTCTACTTTCACATATGATCTCCAATATGCAGTCGAAACAGGAGGAAAGATCGGCTTGCAATATTTAACTTGAGATAAAGGCTATGAGGACAAATTATACTAGCACGGATAACATCATGCTCCAAAGTGAACCCGTCGAGTACATATGTAGATTGCTCTCTGCTCTCTAGGAAGAACAATGATTACAAATGGTGGCGTAAAAACAGACGCAGTCAATAGGCTCAAGAAAGCGTGAGCGGCATTCGGACGATAGTAGAAGCATGTGTATTATCCTACACTGGAGCATATTCCTATAAACGCACACTACTTTTTTTTAAAAAAAAGGTAAAAATTAAACAAGAAAATATTTAGGGGACTTAAAATATTGTTTACAAAAAAAATTCGTTTGTACTTTAATTATTTTTTTACTTAATTTTCGATATTAACAGCCATTTTAAGGGTATTTTCCTATAAACGCACTTTAATGTTTGGGCCATTGTAGCATTTCGATTGCTTAGAAACATGGATTGCAGCATTATCTTGTTGGAAAATGCAATCTTCATCCATTTTTTCGTCCATAAAAGAGAGAAGAGCATCTTCCAACAGTTCGTTATAAATCGAACTATTCATTTTTGTCGGAACAAAACAAATTTTCGACTTGCCAACTGCAGAAAACGCTGCCCAAACCATAACACTGCCACCACCGAAATTACGTTTTGACATCCGAACATCTTTAGATCTCAAATCGTGCCAATAGCATGGGTATGAGTCTGGACCGTCTAAATTAAATTTTTTTCGCCAGAGAAAATTACTTTTTTCCACTCATTTGTCCATTTCATATATTTTCTTGCGAATTTTAGACGATTTTCTTTATGGTGTTTTTTTAGCATTGGTTTACATTTCGGCTTTTTCCATTTTATGTTTTCATCGTTTCGTAAAATGTGTGCACCGTGTTTGGAAGTCACAGGAAGATTTAATTTATTCCTTATTTGTGTGGAATTCAATTTGTTGCGGGTTGCTTCTTGTTTTATTAGATTAAGTTGTCTTCTTGTTGGTTTTGTATTACCCTTTGTGATTTGCGAACTCCAAAATTTTGACCTTTCTTAAAGAAATTTCGCACCACACTTTCCGAACGACCGATTTTACGTCCAATTTCTCTATTAGAGCATCCTTGGTCGTGAAAAAATTTAATTTGAATCTTTTCTTGATCGGACAAAAAAGTTCCCTTAGGCATCTTTAAAAGTGATGAAATTTATTGATTAAAATAGGAAAAGTTACAGTAAATTGAGATATTACTATTAGAAACGTACCTTTGGTTGAAAAAAAAAAAAAACTAAAATCGATAATATTTTATTTTTGGTCACTTTTTAAAAACAAATTTCGAGTGTGCGTTTATACGAATCTTCCACTTAAAATAGCACCAAGAACATTTGATCGCATAATTAAGGCAAACAACAAAAATAAGAAAAAAAAATTGTTTACTTTTAAAAAGTACCGTTAAGTTGTCTCTCATTAAAATAGTTAAATTTTGCTTTTGGATGAGAACAACAAAGATATAACAAAAATACAGAAAAAAATTAAGTGCGTTTATAGGAATATGCCCCAGTGTACGTACCCATTCAACCAAAAATGAGCTTCATAAGAGAACAAAATTTTGAATTGAAATTCAATATCATTATCAATTTTTGCTTCACAGCTCAAGCCCAAGCATTGCTGTGGTCTCAGTCTGTCCATAATGAAATTTTAAATCAAATTAAACAAAAAAAAAAAACTATCAGCTGTTAAATGGCTTAAAAATTAAGTAGTATTGCCAACTTAATATTCAGCATGATACCCAAGTGGTATGTTTAGTTTTAAGCGCAACTAGTGCCACAAATAAAAGCTTAAAACAAAACCATTCATGATCATTCATCATCATCAACCATTTATTTTAAACGTGTAGGAAGCAGGATATGCAGCCAACTGGGTAGCCCAATTAAACCAACCCGGGTTTATTGGGTTTTATATTTTAAAAAACTCGAGTGTGTTTTTTATTTAAAGGTTTTCATAGTTTATTTGCAACAAAAAAATTTTACGTTTGCATATTGCGGGTAAAAATTAATTCAATCCGATTTTTTACCTCGAAAAACGAATTAACAAATTTAACAAATCACTGTTTACATCTTTTCCCCACCACTGAGCTAATGTCCGAATCCCGTCTTTTTGAAACTGATTTTATATTGCTTCAAAGGAAATGATTCGTTTACGTGCCAAAAGATACTGTATCTGTTGAAACAGCCAATAGTCTGAAAGAGCATTTGATCGTTTTTAACAATTTTTAGAAATTGTTAGAAAAAAGAAAACTTTATCTGTCTGTCCTGCCATTTTGCTCATAATGCACTGCTCAGAGCACCGAGTTTTAGCAGCTCATAGCACGCAAAGCCGCCTTGATCCCAGTAAGTGTGCAAAAAAGCGTTATAAAAACTTAAACAACATAATTTATTGTACTAAAAAACAAAAAAATATTGTCGAAATAAACGAAACTTGGAAGCTGTTATAAAACCCAAAAAAACCCAATAAAATCCGTTGGGTAGGGTTTTTTATACTCGGGTTTTTGTTAACCCTGATGGCAAGTGCATATTTTATATTTCAGTTTATTTAAAACTTGGCACATCATGAAATTAAAAAACATTATTGGTATGGTCCCTGAAAATGTAGGTTTATAATCTAAAAGTGTTTACAGTACAGACTAAATGGGTAAGAGTTTTCTTATAATTAAATGGACCTGCATCACTTTCACAATTAAGAGCTAAAACTTGCATCTTCAAAATACCAAAATCGGAATTTTTTTTCGCACAGAAAGATCATAACAAATTTTATTTATAAATATCATTAAAAATATTTTTCAAAAATGGACTTGCCCCACTCTCAAAATAAACGACTCATTAAAAACCATTTAAATTTAGATTATGATAAATAAATCAACCCTCGTATTCGAGTAATACAGTTTCTGTCATTTGTTATAAGCATTAAAAGCTCCTAATATGAAAATCTTTAAAATAAAAAATAAAAAAAATGTAACACATTACTAATGGTAATAGGAAACAGGGCTTACTTTCGGTGCTCCAAACACAATAAAGTGAAAAAAAAAAACGTTGGCAATTTTATGAATTATTTAAAAAAGAAAATATTGGCTTCGCAAAGTACACACTTGCAAGAAAGGGAGGTAAAAACGACGAAAAAGATTTGTTATATTAATTTGCATGAAAAATTCATAAATAACATGCATGAATATATTCTTTACTTTTTTTTTGTAACCAAATTGTGAACAAAATATTAAAAAAAACATCCACAAAAAAGAAGAAAAAAGAAAAACTGAATTGAAAAACGTTGCATATGTTACAAACAACAACAACAACAACAAATACATTTAAGCCAAAACAACGAATAACAACATTTTTATGTGAAATGTGGCAACAAAAAGCAATAAGTCATCAGGGCAACAATGACTGCCAGTAACCTAAAAGAAAAATAAAAAAAATTTGAAAAGAAAAGATACACAAATAAATAAAACGAAAAGTCACTAACCTCGTAATAAAATTTAAAGATATTCCTTAAAAAAACAACAAATTCATAGATTCGAATTTTATATGTATTTTTTATAAGACAAGACACTGCTGCCGCCAAATCACTACAAGTCAGTTAAAATTTAGCCGAAGCTAATTCTTTATAATGAATTCTTTAAAAAAAATACACAAAACTCATGAGTTGGAATTATTTTTTAAGAACAAAATAATGCTAAAAAGGCACATATTAGGAGTGCAAATATTATGCAAAATTAGTATCAACATTATTGTGATAAATTGCAATTTAATGTTCAAAACAATTTTGTAATCTTCTTCTAAATAAATTTGAATTTCTAAGACTGTCGAAGGCAGATAAACTGGAACATTTTAGGATGATTTTATGATTAATTTGAAGTCAAAACTTTGCCTACTTAAAGTTAAAGTAACACGCTTTTGGAAAACATCAGCCATAAAAACCAACGATAAAATGCATTTCTAGATAGTTGTCTTTAATAAGGCCAGTTTATGTAAAAGGAAGAGCAATATCAAAATTGGCTTCCTTGAAACAAAATTTCAATAAAGGGTTCGCCAAATAATTTCTTTTTATTTTAAAAATGCTATAAAAAAACTACTCAATATTTTCTCAAATTTGTTTTTTTATTTGAAAGTACAATCCTTCCGGTTAATAATGGAAAATAATTCCATTCAAATGGCTGCCTCGGCTGGCCATGCAGTAGCCTATACGTTCGGTCAAATTTTTAAGCACATTATCGATTGTGTGCAGCTGTTTTCCACCAATGGCTTCACGAATATTTTATTTTAAAGCGTCAATTGTCTCTGGCTTGTTGGCCTAACACTTATCTTTGACGGCACCCCACAAATAATAGTCCAACGGTGTCAAATCGCAGTTGCGAGGTGGACAAACGACATCAGCTCTGCGGCTGATAATGCGATCTTCAAAAACAGGGCGCAAAACACCGAGTGTAGCTTCGGCTGTGTGGCACGTAGCGCCGTCCTGTTGAAACCGAATGTTGCTAATATCCTCCTCTTCAATTTTTGTGAACAAAAATTTGTGCAATGTGGCGCAATAACGATCGCCATTAACTGTAATAGCCACTTTCTGCTCATTTTCGAAGAAAAATGGCCAAATTATGTTTCTGGACCAAAATCCGCACTAAACAGTGACTCGTCTTGGGTGCATCGGCTTTTCAATGTATGCGTGCGGGTTTTCTGTGCCCCAAATGCGACAATTTTATTGTTTATATACCCGCCAAGATCAAAATGAGCTTCATCTAAAAAGATGATTTTTGCGGCAAAATCGGCATCTTCTTCCAGATTCCCAGCGTTGTTCAAGCGTATACACAACCATATTCGTTCAGCGGAAGGATTAAACTAATTATCTGTCAAATCAGACATGAGCTAAGTGTTACCATTCACGAAATAAGCACCAGTTAAAAAAAGACGTTAGATGGCGGACCCTTTATATAAAATGACTAAAGCTTATACAACAGTTACTTTCTTCAAACAATTGATTTGTAAGAAACTTAATAGGCAAAAATAAGATAAGTAGATAAAAAAATTAAAAATAAAATAAAAATAGACTACAAATTGTTAATAAATATTTTTTATGCTGTAACTGAACAGTATTTTTAAAACTTGATATGTTTAATACAGCTGTGGTATGTTAGCTACGACATCTGCCTATCAACCAAGAGGTCTTCGAATAAATACCAGGCCAGATCATCTGACAATTTTCAACAGCGGTATCACCTCATAATATTGCTAGCGACTGGTTATGAGTATTTACGCTATGAAAATCTTCTCTAACTAATGCATTTGCCGTTCGGAGCCGAAGTCAAATTGTAGGTCCCATTCAATGAGTTTAAAATTAGAATCGGGTGCAGCTCATTGATTGTGAGAAGTCCTCCTTGTTCCACTTGGGATGTCGCGGGAATTATGTATGTATGTATGTATGTATGTATGTATTTAATACAGCGTTTGGTATTTCATCCTCCATATATCAAAGTTCATATCATAATAAAACAAAAAAAAATTATTTTTAATATCAATGAAACGGGTCTTGTTGAATAGAAAATTCAGTGACATCAATGATCAGTCAGGCGGAACCTGCAACACCAATTTTCAAATTTTTTTTGCAGTGTATGCGGCCGCCTTTCGCTGATAACTCTTTGAGTATTGATTTTCAGGTAGAGCTGCAAAACTCTCGATAGTCGGCCCACTCGATGGTTTCGATAGTTTGCAAAAAAACTATCGATACTCTCGATGCTATCGGATTCTTTTAAGTACTACTAGTGGCAACAATATTGGAATTTAAGTGAAAGGGAAAGAATAATAATAAATGTACAGTGTTGAAATGAAAAATAGGGACACTTTATTTTTTTCCAGGATGTAATAAAATTTTATGTATTGAAGTTTTTTGATGGAAGATTAATCCATATATATAGCGACACTTGCTCAGACCATGGAGTGCTCCAAAAGTAAAGTAATTAATAAGATTCAGAAAGCTAGACTTAAGGAAAGAGTCCTTGAAATGTATCATTTCTCAGCAAACGGAAGCAACATTTGCACCGTAATAATTAGAACATCATTATATGGTCTAACGAAATGAAGATTAATTTGTTTTTGTCAAATGCAAAATCGTATGTACAAACATATTTTAGTTACAATTCATACTTTATTTGAGTTTAATAAATAGAAATTTAAAAAACTGTTAAACTATGTGCCTATGTAACTATAAAAGTTTACAGACGGTTGACAACCTGCGTCTAACAAATTTTTTCAAATGCGACTATGACTGCATTTAGTGGCCTCCGTATTTACTCTTAGAATTTGACGATAGTATCGATAGTGAAAATAAGCTATCGATGGTCAGTTAAAAACAAAACTATCGATACTATCGATAGTACTATTGATTGTTTTGCAGCTCTATTTTCAGGTATTCAATTATCTCTTGTTTACCGACGTAGACAAGTGACTTTACTTAACCTTAACCCTCTCATTCATCAAACTTTGTTAGGGCGGATATATTTTTTAAACTTTGTTTCCAACCTGGTTTTGAACAAATAAGAAAAAAAATGAACAAAATTTAAACTTTCACTTCAAGATTAGTTTTTAGAAAATGTTGTATGTGTAATGTACAACATAGATTTTTCACATTTTTCACTTACTCTCTCTTTCTTTACTCGCTGTGTGGCATATGGCTCCATCCTCTCGGAACCACATGCCAGCTAATTGAGGTGCGAACAAAATTATAATCAACAACCACGCTGGCCATAAATCGCACCAAACAGTAGTATTCTGTGGATGTGATGTGGTTTTGAGAAAATCTTGCAGATTATCCTCACTCCAAATGCAAGAATTCTGCTTATTTACGTAACCATTTAATCAAAAATGGATTTAATCGGAGAACAAAACTTTGAGTGGCAATTCAATATCAATAACAATTTGAGCTTTAGCCCATTCGCCGTATTGGCTGCGGTATAAGTCTATCCATAACTAAATGTTAAACCAAACTATACAAAAAGCATCTATCAGCTGTAATATAGCTTCTCAGATAAAACAGTGTGGCCAACTCAAAGTTATGAACCTCTAAGCAAAAACACTCGATATTAAAATTTGACAGTGTGCTGAGAATTGTCATTTGTATTAACGATATTCTTTTTGCTACACGCGTCTACGCCCGTTAATAGTAAAACAAAAAATTGCGCTTATGACCTTGTTGGCAGACATATCCAGTTTAGCTTTCTAAAGTGAACATTCACACCAACAAACAAAAAACTGCTTTGTTTGTTCTTTGGTCCCCTAAAAGTGAACCACTCACTATTTGTTGGATAAAATATTTCAACATGCTTGCCATCAATAGCACCGAGGCAATGCAGCATTCCAGTTTTCCTGTAAAATATTTTAACATACAAAATATATCAGCTGGTCAACGCTAGTAATGTAATTTCTCAATCCCGTCAGTAATGCTTTTCCTTATACGAAGAGCTCATACAACTCACACCTGATCACTATGCAAGTTTCATAAACATTTATCCGACTGTGAGGAACACACATTTTGTATGTTTAAACCAAGATTTGTGTACTGCAACCATGAGCTAGGTACCTAATAAAAACCTTTACAATCTTGAAAACTTTTGCAATCGTTATCTAAGCAAAGTAAAAACAACATTAAACTTATAACTGAATAAACAAAATTATTTCTCATATGATATAATTTGGTAAATTTCCCCCGATTTTAGCCTTTTTCAGCTTAAAATTTGTATAAAAAAAGCATACCCTATAACACTTTCTTTCGCTAGGTGTATTTGTGTTCCAAATTTCAAAAAAGTCGGTTCGGTCGTTTACACGTGATTGAATGATACACAAATAAGTAAATATTCAAATAAACTTACAAAGGAATTTATAATCGGAGTACTCACATGGTGTGCCATGGTGTCATATTGTCATCTATATGTATATAAAAAACTTCACATTTTTGCGTGTAATAAAAATGGGAGTGGCAACCCTCCCCCTTAAAGAGAAACCTATAATTCGGAAAATACCCAAGATATAGTAATGAAATTTGGTATAATAATACAGAGTACAATACAAAACATTTACGCCAAAAATTTGTGCTCTGTTCTCATTTATAGTAAGCGTACAACAACTAAAACTTTGTCGGACCTCTTCTTGTTACTTCTTGGCCGTGCTTCTCTCTGGCGAAGTGTGAAAGAGAAAAGCACATAGAGAATGTGTTTTCAGTTCAACTGACCAGCAGCTTTTGATATATCAAAGTGTAAATTGGCAAGTGTTTTCGCTGTTTTATGCACGTTGCACCAAAATAAGCTTACGCTAAAAATAGATCAATGACAACTGCTACAGTATTTTTGATTGGCCGACTCAGTTGCCCGATACTATGCGCCGCTATAAACACCAAAAGACGCTACGTAAAATATTAAGCCTTGAAAATATAATAAAATTTATATATTTCAGTCAACTCAATAAACTGTCCCAATATATTATTAACACGTTTGAGATCCTTTTTATAAACGTTATATTTTGCAAGATATTTATGTTGCTGTCGTAGCTGAAAATAAGATTGTGATAATAGTTTTGTTGTTGTATTAGTATTTACTAGTAATAGATATTCATTTGGAAAGTAGGTAATAAGAGACTTAGGAAATAAACCAAATAAATTTTGTTCTATTTTTTGTTCTTGTTTTGTAATCTGTTAGCTGCCCTGAAGGAAATCTTTTCAGCAAATACTAACTAGCAAATAATACTAACAAATTTAAAAAAAGGTCGACTTTACCATAAAACATATTCATTGTTTTATATGACGTTCTTTTGCTTTAATTATAGCCTGGCAACGTTTTGACATGAACTCCATTACGTTTTTGCAAAAATTTTCTGCTAATTTTTTTCCAAGCAGCTTGAGCTGTTAGTTAGCATTTTAAGCCGGCAGTCATCCTTAGCATTTGAAATTGTAACTCTGAAGCCAAGTTTGAGCAACATGTAACGTGCGTTTCGGATCGTTATCTTGCTGGAAGATGACGTCTCTCATACTTTTGCTCTCAATTACTTAAATTTCGTAACTTTCTTTGGTGCAAAGTATCGACGTACTCTGTTGGCGTCCATTAGTTCAGAAACTTTGACACATACACACCCACATCATTATGTTACCTCCTCCATATTTTACTATTGGTTGAACAATTCGATTAACTAAGGCCAAACGAGACAGAGAAATTAAATTAACAGGAGCTACAATAATGAACCGAAAAATTTAGCTCGCGACGTGAAGATGTGACTTGCATATAATACGACACATGTCTTGCCACATCGTCTGCAGTCCCCAGACTAAATTCCATTGTGCATTTGTGGGAAAAATTAGACTGAAGAGTATGAACAAGGAAGATTTCAAGCCAAGGTGATTTGAAAGCAGAGAATAAAATTGATACATTCCATGCCAAATGGGCTAAAAGTAGTTATAAAAAAAATCGGATTGTTCAGAAAATATTAACTCAACCTTCTGAATAATTTTTCGCTCTCCTAACAATGAATGAGCCTATAGGCTTGTCCTAGAAACAAAAACGGGATTTTTTAATGTATAGTTTGTACCTATATTATGTCCTTGACTGTATTTTATTTACAAGGTCTATTTCTCTTCGTTCCAAGTCCACTGAGAAACTAAAATTGGTTTCTTTTCAAAAGGGTTATAGCTTAGAAGTGGATGAAGATACGAAAAAACGGTTTTGATGATATTTTTGTTGTACTCGGTAAAGCCTATCAGATAAATATGTAGTATAACATCCCAGAAATATCAACTCCGTTCTTTTTTGCCGCATAATTAATTAAACATTTTAATATGAAAAAGGGAAATCAATTTTAGTTTCAAATTTTTTCCATGAAAATTTGTTTTTACTTTTTGCATTCCTTTTATTAAAATGAGTCTGCCACATTGCACATATGGGAGAATTTTCATTTAAAATGTTGCAAATATGGTTGTCTCTACTACACAATAATTGTGGTGGCAATGGTCTTAAGTTTTTCTCTTTCATTTTCTTTCTTTTATTCTTATAATCCCATAGCATAAAAATGCAATCGAATGGCAGGATATAAAATTGAATAGAAAAAATTGAAATCAAAAATATTCTTCTATTTTTAATGGTAAAACATGAAAGAAAATATAAAATCAATGTGTTTGTTTACCAGAAAACAATAGTGTCTAGACTTGTAAGTATTAAAGTCATTTACCATATTTGCTATTTTAAAATATTTTTTTTCTTTGTATTGGTAGAGAAAAATTATTTCGTTATGAAAAACAAAGAAAAAAGCGAAATCACTTTGCACAACAATGCCAACGTGTAGCTCAAATGGTTATATTAGTAATGCCAAAATGAATTGTATTTCAATGTGATATTCATGCACATTCATAGGTATGTCTATGCAAAATAATAGAGAGTCATAAGTGCATAAAATAAATGATGGCGAAGGACTTGTATTCAAATACAAATGCACGTCGAAGTTCATAGTTAAGATGAAGGACAAAAGGATATTTTTTTATGAAATCATTTTGAAATTCATATAAGGAGCGCTTGACTTTTTAAGTGCATGTGATAAGAAAGAATATCAATTATATTGTTAGTAATAAGTACAGTGATTCTCAACGATTTTTTGCCGCGACACACTTAACCGTTTCAAAATTTGCGACACAAAAAGTTAAAGGTACGTAACAAATGTGTTTATAAACGCCTCTATTTAAAGTATGTTTACATTTGGCAAATATTTGAGGAAAAAAAGTAAATTTTGCCATTTTTTTATTCAAAATGTTTATTTTCATATTCTAAATACACTCCGGTTAGTTATTTGTATTCTATTGCACGAAGTAACAACGTGTTGTTATTATTAAACCATTTTTTGAAAACAGAAAAAGTTTTTAAGATGCAATTAGGAAATTATGAATATAATTTGGTAGAGAAAATGCTCCAACAAATCGTGCCATCAAACTGATGGTTGGAAGAAACTAAACAACGTAGTGGTCGTTCAACCAAAAATATAGTAGTTGTGAGCAGAAATGTTGAAGAAGATCTAAAAACACCTATTTATCATCGTTAGTAGCAATTAAACATCAAACGATTCACATTATTCAACATTTTGCATCCTGATCTCAATTTAGAGACTTTCAAGATTTAATGGGTGGACAAATTTGAGATTAGGAAGTAAATTGGCCTTTATTCATACCAATATCAAATAGAAATATGGAATTGCGTCGGCAATTCGTTTCCTGGGCTATCGAAAAACAGGAAGAAAATGAGAATGATTTTAGGAAAATAATTGTCACCGGCCAAGCCTATTTCCAGTGCAGTGGCTACGTCAACAATCAGAATTGCCGCATTTGTGGTGAAAAGTTATCTCAGAGCAATCATCGGACCATATTTTATTTTTTAAACGAAAATGGAAATGTGATTGCCGTCAATGAAAATCGCTACAGGGAGATGGTCCGAAGCTTTTTGTGGCGGAAAATTGATGATTTAGTCGTAGAGAATATATAGTTTCAACAGGATGACGCCACTTGTTACACAGCAAGAGGAACAATGGATCTTTTGAAAGAAAAGTTCGAAAATCGCATTATTTCTCGAAGACGAGAACCGCCACTAAGAGCGTGCGATTTTTTTTTTTTTTTTGTGCAATCGAAAGTGTACGCAATAATCCCACAGCAGTTCAAGAGCTTAAAATCAACATTATCGAGAAGATATCAACCATTGACAATAGTGTGTTGAAACACATAATTGATAATTTGCATAAAAGATTGGGAGCAATTAGGGGGGTAACTTGACTGAAATTATTTTTTATTTTAACCGGAACCTATTTGTAATAAACTGAAATACAAATATTTTTAACATCTGAAAAAATTATTTTTTTATTACAATTAAAATTATACCTCAATTTGATACCTTTAATTTTCATTTGTATTGGGTGGGCCATCAATCGGTTTAAATTTAAAGCAGCGGTTATTTCGAATCTGGCAATACTTACATATGTCATTCCATTCTGTCACAAAATTCAGTATATGATCTCCACTGAACGAAATGAATCGATTTACGCTTGAGCAACGTTGAGATTTATTGGATATTTATCACCATTTAAAATCATCTCTTTGGATGAAGCTCATTTTCATCTTGGTGGGTACGTTAATAAGTAAAATTGGTTCAGAAAACTCAAAAGTGGTCTTACAGAAACCAATGCATCCATTACGAGTGACTGTTTGGTATGGCATGTGGAGCGGAGGCATCATTGGCCCACATTTCTTTGAAAATGATGACGGCGCAACCATTATGGTAAATGGAGAAACCTATCGCACCATGATAACCAATTTTTGTGTGCCCGTTCTTCATGCTATTAATGTGAACGATGCTTGGTTTCTACAGGATGGTGCAAATTGCCACACATTTTATGCCACAATCGATTTATTACGTCAAACATTTGATGGCCGTTTAATTAGGCAAAATACTGACGCTGTTGACTGCCAAGAAGCTGCAATTCGATACCGTTGGACTATTTTCTGTGGGACGCCGTTAAGGACAAGTGTGAGGCCGACATTGCCGAGATACGACCCCATACAGTCGAAAATTTTCAAATTGATACTGTGATGCCAGCAACGGAAACCATATGAATGAAATAATATTTCATTTGTAACCGGAACAATTGTATTTTACAACAACAAATACATTTGGCAAAATTTCAAACCGTATTTGTTTTACTGAATTTTTAAATTTAAACTTCTAAATGACCCACCCTATATCTTAAGTCTACGTTTATTTTAAATAAATTTTTTATTAATTTTATACTTTTTAATATCTTCTTCTACATACAGTGGTGGTCAAAACATTTGCAACCGGTCTTCTGACACAAATTTTTCCTTTTGATCCTTAAAGACTCCTCAGACCACAATATTGTTTTCTAATGTTGTGGAGTCAAATTAGAATGTGCTCGTACAAATTTAAGACGAATTTCTCTGTTTTTTTCGAATACATAGGGTTTTGTTTGTAACCTTATAGCTTCTGAGACCATATTTCTTGGCTCTTCTATTAATAGTTGATATATCAACATTTATGGGAGTTTCAGTTTTTGCTTCTCAGGGTAGTACTTTATGATATTTCACAAAAAAGATTTTGATTTTTCTGTTTTCGTGTGCTGCTGTTACACGAGGTTTTACTACTTTGTGCACTTTATGTTGTCATTATTGAATTTTTGACAAATTGTTGGTTTTGGAATAGAATACCTTAGTGATATTTCTTTGTGTGAAATTCTGCTACGATAATCATGTAAAATTCTGTTTTTTAATTTAGAATTGTGTTTGCTGTGGTCCATTTTTTTAAAAATTCAATGCACTAGGATCACTTTTAGTCAAAATGTTATTTCTAAAAAGCATTCAATTAATGTGGCATTTTTTAATAAATTAAAATAACTCGCATTATGAAAAGTAAAGGTAATTAAAGACATTCCTAAGCGTTTTCGAGTAAAAAATTGTTCATATAGAGTAAGAGCGGTAAGAGTTGCAAATGTTTTGAACAGCAATAGTTAGACTTTCTTGCTCAAATACTACTTTTTCGTTGTTGTCTTTAATCAAGAAATCAACAAAGTTAAAAACATACCAAAAATCAAGTATTAAAAACCAATTGTAAAGAAATGGGAAATTGAAGAGCTAGAATACTGCTTTAGTTGAAAATATTTTGACCACCACTGTATATAAAAGAGAACTATATAATCCGTTCTAATTGATGTTATCTGAAATGCGAAAGCCGATTTTATTTTGTAAGCCCTTAATCAACAAGGTTTTATGTATATACGGTTTTTGTCCATTGGTTCGCGAGTTATTGACGTTAGAGTGAACCTCTTTGTATTGCAAATGTTTACTTGAAAACGAATTTTGTTACGCATTTAAACTTTGTGTGAGTTGGAAAATATTTTTAAAACTGTGTCTATAAAAAGGATATATAGAAAGCTTCCATTTGGGCGGTGTCACGCCCATATAAAATTTGTATTTATATCTCTATATCTTAAAAACGGTAATAGTAAGAGTCTCTAAATATGGCCCAAATAACTTTGTGGTCGACACAACTCATTAGTCAAAAATCAGCCGAATTGGATAAGTGGGAGTATTTTTTGTATGTCTTTGGAACGGTAATAGTGGAAGATTCTGAATTTGGTCTAAATTGAATGAGTGGGAGTAGCATCTCCCATATAAATTAAATATTGATTTTTTTATACATATCTAGAGAACGGATACAATAGAAGGTTCAGAATTTGGACTAATGACTTCTTAGATAGTACAAACCAGCAGTTAAAAAGTGGACGGAATCGGATAAGTGGGAATGGTACCTCCCATACAAATTAAATAATGATTTTTGTATATCTTGAGAATGGTGAGAGTTGAAGTTTCTAAATTTGGTATAAATAATTTGACAGTCAATACAAACCATTATTAAAAAAAATATGGAAATTTGCATGTGTAGAGAACGGTAACATTTAAAGCTCTCTATATCTATCCACATCAGTCAAAAAGCAGGTACAACACAAAGGCTCCCAGCAACGCGATTGGGATTAATCTATTATGCATATCTTTTACAAAAAAATATGAATTTTATCTGTGACTATATTTTTGTCTACTATTCCTAAAAGAGTTAAAATATCTGCCCAACTTACCATTACTTAACGATCTAAAAACTACTATGTACAAAGTTTCACTTAAATTGGTAACGTTTTCAGGCACCGGGAAATAATAGTTTAAAAACATTACTGAATATTACTGTAGTAGCCTATAGTGTTGAGGAAAACCCAGATTTGTAAATTTTTCTTCGATCTTTGTACATTCAAAAAACGGCATTACATCATATTTTGCATAAGCACGTAAGGTTTTTAGGCGTTTAAAGTTCAGTTAATAAGAGATCTCACTCCTATCAGCAAACAAATAGTTTGTTTGTTAGTAGGTTCTTGAAATGCATAAAACTGATCCGGATTTTAACGAAAAATCATCTTTAGTGATGAGACCCATTTTCACCTCGGAGTCTACGTTAACATTTGCGGCTTGGATAATCTCAACCTCTCCATCCTCAACCTTACTTTTTCGAAAATGTGGCTGTTATAACTCTTATGTCGAATGAATTGGAATCCGAAATTGGAAGATACTGATGTAGACTACGTTTATTGCCCATAAAACGGCGCTACCTGCCACACCAGTACGCCCTTTTGCGTACGGCTTACTGATTGTGTCATTTCTAGAAGAGGCGAACACAAATGGCCAAATGGCTATGAAGCAACTTAAAAGATGAAGGCTATGCCAATAGCTCACAAACAATTCAAAACCTCCAAAATGGATTTCGTGAAGTTACACACTGCCACAAATGTTCAAATTCGAAAAAATATACGGTACTGCAAAAGTAATTGTTGTGGCCAGTTGACTAATATGATTTTTCATTATTAAAGACATACCCTTCTCTTTGCACTCAAATAAATATTCGATGATTTCACTAGAAACACTTATTTTTTGCATATCAAAATAAAACCTTTTATTGGCCATATATAGGACAGAAAAACTCGGAGGCTTTTTGTAGGGTCTAGAAGCGGAAATGTAAAGGAAACTTTAAATATGAATGTTGCTCAGCTTTGACTTAGACCTGCTTTTCAGCTGATAAAGTTAATTCATTTGTTAAGTTTTAAATCCTTAAGGTTAGAGGATTGTATATATAGGTCGTAAATTATTGTTTAAATTATGTAAGTAATTCTTATATCTGATTCCGTAGTTTTTCTTTAAAATATTTTCCTTATTTTTAGCTTTAAATCACAAACAAGAAGCAAATTTTTTTTTATTTCTTTTTTAAAAAGTTTCCCAAAAAAAATTTCAAAGTAAATGAGATTAAATCAATTTGACGGCAAATTCGAAAAGAATTCTAAATAATTGTCTCAAACAAATTGGAGAACCACCAGCAAAAACAGCGTACAAATATTTGTGTTTCATAAATAAAATCAACTGACGAGTAAAAGTTAAATCAAAGAAACAAAATATGTTTCCCAAATAAAAGCAGTACCAAAAAAGAGGAGAAACGGTCAATTTTTAAAGACTAATGAAGCATTCAAGCAAAATGTAACAGGAGTCATTTTGATAATCGATATTTTATTTCGATTTCCTTTGTCTTTATATCCATTTCCTTATTTCATGCAAGCCTACTAAATAAAGAAATCATAAATAAACCCTGATATTAAATTTATAGAGGGTGTATGAAATAAAAATATTATGTAATATGTAATATGTAATAACAAGAACAACATGCCAATACATAAAGAAATTTTAACAATAGTAACCCATGTAGAAAAATTATAGTCTGTTGAAAACGACTGCATTTTACTGTAGAGCGCAACATATTTTTTGCAGAAGAAATTTTTTTTTATAAAAGGCTCACATATAAATTTTAAAAAAACCTTTATTACTATCTAAAAAGGAAATAGTCCTATAATCCTTGAAAATACTACCTTGAACAAAAAGTTTCCGAAATAACTACCGTGTGGCGGTCCCATTGTCCCGATTTGAGTTTTCTTTTTTTTGTTAAGTTAGCATCTCTGTTGTTGATAATCCCGCTAAATCTTAGCATCATAGTTTGCATTTTTTATATTCGGTCTTCCATATGCCCGTCAGTGTTTCGATTTTTACATTATTTTTCTCGACTGCTGAAACGCACCCGTAATGGTTTTTTACTCGATTGAACGGAAGTCACAGAGAGCCAATTCAGGTAAATTCTGTGGCTATCGGATTATATTTGTTTCATTTTTCGTCAAAAATTTCGAATAATGATGTGCGACGATGCAAAATCTACTTGTTTCGTGGTCTCTTAACGCCCAAATAATACTCTTTGTTCACTGTCTGGCCTTCTGTTAAATACTCATGGTGCACTACACCGTGAGTATTGCCTTCTTTTTTTAACTGAAAACGACATGTTTTTTGGTCTCGGCTCATTGGGTGAACGCCATTCATATGCCTGATGTCTGGATTGCGCGTCATACTCATAAACCTACATCTCGTCTTCAGTAATGACCCTTTTGATAGATGTGGAATAGGATTCGGCCTCCATACGGTCAAAAATGTGAAAAATCGCCAACACGCATAAAAGTAGATGTACTCTTGACTACGTACCTTTAGCAAATATTAAGCTATGACGC
Organism: Wohlfahrtia magnifica; assembly: GCA_023159175.1. Classification (NCBI taxonomy): domain Eukaryota; kingdom Metazoa; phylum Arthropoda; class Insecta; order Diptera; family Sarcophagidae; genus Wohlfahrtia; species Wohlfahrtia magnifica. Next base: position 5,571,752 of record JAKWBJ010000222.1, on the reverse strand, counting down.
TAAGTTTTAGCGCGAATATCATAAACAGATATAATAACTTAACAAAAAAAAGGAAAAAAATGAAATTGTAACGATGGCACCGCCACACGGGGGCTATTCCGGAATTTTTTCGATCAAGGTAGTATTCCTAAAAATTAATCACAACAGCATGTATAAAAAATGTGAATCGTAAATGGGAAGGATGATGTTCGGATTCAAACCGGGAACTACGAGATGCCCCATTTGGATAGAAATACTGATACAACGCTGTATGGATGTTCACAAGGATATATTTCTATAATTTGTAGATTACGAAAAAGCATTCAACAAAGTTCGGCATAACAAGTTTCTTGAAATTTTGCTACGTATCAATATAGACCAAAAAGATATTCGATGTGTAAGAAATTTGTATTGAAATTAAACAGCGAACGTCAGAAAGTAGGATGTTGTCTCAAATCTTGTACATATAAAAAGTGATATAAGTCAAAGATATATACACTCTCTTTTACTCCTTAAGTTTCATGCAGAGACCATATTTGATGAAGCCTTGCATGATATTCGTAAAGGTCTCAATATAAACGGAGAATAAATACAATTACATCAGAAATACCGATGACACTACATTAGTATCCAAAATAGCATTCAAGATCTGCTGTTCTTCCTTTAACGGGTTAATGCACGCCACAAAGCTTATGTCTTAAAGATCAACATCAAGAGACCCAAGCTCATGATAGTAAGCGGAGACAAAACACCCCATCTTAACGTACAATTAAGAATAGATAACATCATAATTGAACGTGTAAACAAATTTAAATACTTTGGTGCTTGACTCCTATAGAATTGGTCAACGGAAATGGAAATAAAATAATAAAAATTAGAGATGGTTAGAACAGCATTTCTTGAGTGCAGGAAAATGCTATGTGGTCATGAAACTGACATGTGTAAACAACGTCTTCAAATTTTAAGATGTTACATATAATCAATACCTCTATACTGAGTGGAATCATTTAAACTGAAAACATCACACAGAAACAAACTTGAACGTTTTGAAGTGTTGACGTATAGAAGACTTCTGATAGTATCATTGACCGAGCATGTAACCAACGTGGATATTTTACACAGACTAAATACTACACGTCAACAACGAGTAATTCGTGCCATTAAAATTTGGAAAGTTAATTACGAGTATTTTGGCCATATCATTTGAGGAGAAAAATATGAACTTATACTACAAGGCAAAGTTGAAGAAAGACTTGGCATCGGCCGTAAACAGATGTCGTGGTTATGTAACAAGCAATTTAGAATTTTAATACAGAACTTAAAATAAATAGTGGTTCGCTAACATTCACTAATGGATATGCCTATAAACAAGAAGATTAATAATACAACATATCGTTGGCCTCATGTGGAAAGGTCGCATATATTTCTAAATTGAGTTTTTGGTAATTAAAATACATTTCACACAAATACAGCTGTTCACATCATCTCTTGTTAATTTGAAATCATTTTAGTTAATACTGTTCTACAGCAGAATTATATTTCACCTTTTTTTTCTGAAATTGTCACCGATAACACCATCTCAACCTCCATCCAAATCTAAATTACGTGTGCGACATATGCCTGAGGTCACCATTGCTTTTCGGAATACAATCCAAAATCAACGATCTGGAAACAAACACACTTCTAGTGGGCTTGAAAATTGACATCAAAAAAGAACATTTTTACGGATGCCAACTAGTATTTCAACAATAGTAGGGCTGACAAAGAGTCCCATAAAAATATCAACGAATTCTACCTACCTAGCAAAGACGAAGCGGCCGACCTCAATGTGAAGGGCAGACTAAACAAAATCAGCAAATTATATACTTCCCTTGGCAGGATAAAGCAGTTGTCGCTAATTTCAAGGAGTCATATAATGTGCATATTTAACACCAGTGTGAAGTCTACTTTGCCATAACGGAAAAGTTGCAGATGTTTGTGAATAGATCTTTGAGACGTATAGTGTTGATATTCAATCCTAGGATGATAAAAAAAACAATGATTAGCTGCCTATGTGTAATGTAGAGCACAGAGCAATGCAAAACTGACAAGATTTTTGTCAGTACAACTACACTGATTTTATATTTATACTGCAATTTTGAGCTTTCTTGGTGGGATCAAGGGTGAAACTGGTTGATCGGAGCATCAATTACTTCATTTCAACCATGCATTACGAGATAAACGACGAGAATATAAAGACAGACAGTATTAAGTTATTCTTTTGCGTGACAACGCTTGATCTCACTTCGCAAAATTTGCCAAGCAATTGTTAGAAACGATCAAATGAAATACATATCTTTTTGCCCTCGCTCGGAACATTTTTTCTTCTGGCTATTAGCTATTTTAACGGATACAACATTTTTTGGCATGTCAACGAATCACTACTTTCTAAGAAATATAAAATCGGCTTCAAAGTTGGATTGGGTTTTTTTTTTATGTATAATACCCAATAAACTCCGGACGGGTTTCAGTGGTTTGCTCAGTGGGTAGCGAAGGCTGTTGCTAAGTGATGGTGGCAGTTCTTACTTACGTTTGCATTTTTCCTTTAGTAGGTGGCGTTTTCTTCTGATCATTTGTGTTAAAATCTATATATATGGTAGAATGTGGTAAAATATGGTCTGATCTTCGTCAAAACTTGCACAATTGTAAACTGCGAAGAACTATATCTGGATCACAATTTTGTGCAAATATGACTAAGCCCAAGAAAATAGAGAGTTCTTTCAATATTGTGGGTTAATAGTGATTAACAGGCCGTTTCTGAAATTTTCGGATCTTACATTAAGCTATGAAATGGAAATTTGCCTGAATTTGACCATATTGAAAGAGTGTTTGGGGTTATTCGGGTGAGTTTTTATACCGTTTTGATATTTATATTGTTTTGGTATAAAAACTTAACAGTAAATGAGTAAATATGCATTAAGTAAGGCTTAGGTGGATGTCAATAATATGAATTGTCTTCAAAAGAGAAAACGAAAGTTTTTGAACAGATTAAATATTGAGCTGATGCCAATGAAAATACGCCAAAAATCTAAGAATCTATTTATTTATGCACCTTATGTCATGTTCACCATGATCACATAGTAATTCGTTCTCTCATTCATAACTGAACTCCCAATTATGCGCCGAAATATATTACGAAAATAAAAAATACCTAAGGAAGATACAAAAAATTAAAAACTGTATTTGTGATTTTGTCTATTGGTTTGTGTCAAGGCTGTCACTGTGCCACCCTGCTAATGTCATACTTAATTTGTGTTATTAACAGTGTTACCAATTGCATATTGAACGATGTTACCGTACCGATTTTGGGTGTTATATTTGATTTAAAGTAAATAAATAGAAATTTGTACATTCGAAGTAGTGTTAATTGAGGATAAAAGGCGGCGCATTTTGCATAAAGCAGTCATAAAGTAAGGTCGTGTTTAGGCGCAAATTAAAGTGTTGAGTAAAGTTGCTGTGTAAAGTAAGAGTGCACAAATAAAAAGAACTGTATAAAATAACAAAATTGTGTTATTTGTTTTATTTAACGCAATTTGAAAGAACTCAAATGTTTTCAAAGGTTAAAACGTAACAATATAATTCACTATTCAAAATTTTGAGAGCGCAACACCCAAATCGTAAGTAAGTCAATTTCAATTGGACTGTAAATTACTAAAAATCAACGTGATCTCTAATCTTTATCAGTGTTTTGTGAAAAAATAACATAAATAAAGAAAAGCAAACAAATAAAAAAATGCCCCGCAATATCACATACTTTTTTCCTTACTTTTTCTTTCCATTGTTCACGCAATAATTATAAACAGAAAGGAGAAGAACTGTTAAATCCAACTAAAAAGATGCCATGTAAACAGGTTTAGCGACTGGTTGTCAGTTATTACCTAACTAAGGAATTTACAGTTTAAAGACTGCATTGATATGTAGGTGCCATTTGTCCCCCTTGCTCAGTTTAGGATGTACTGTAAATAATTCAAACAGCGAACAAAGTTGCTCGTAGTCCTATGCCAACGTGGCATTAGAATATTTTGTTTCTAAATTTGGAAAATATGTATCATTAAAACGCGAACCTTTTTTAAGGTCTCGAGAAATTAAAATTATCCGTCATTATATTGGGTGGACCATTAAAAAGCTTAAATTTAAAAAAAAAATAAAACAAAAACGGTTTGAAATTTTGCCTAATTTAGTTAGTTGTTATGAAGTACAATTGTTCCGGTTAGAAATTAAATATTGATTGATTCATATGGCTGCTGCGACTGGCCTCATTCGATCAGACAAATTTTCGAGAATTTTTTCGAGTGTATGGGGTCATATCTCGGCAATGGCATTACGAATGTTGGCCTCAAAATGCTCAATTTTCTCTGATTTTTCGGCATAACACTTGTCTTTAACGGCGCCCCACAGAAAATAGTCCAACGGTATCAAATCGGAGCTTCTTGGACATCAACATTTGTCGCAATAAATCGGTTGTGGCATGAGATGTGTGGCAAGTTGCATCATTCTGTTAAATCCAAACATCGTTCACATCAATACCATGAAGAATGGGAACAAAAAAATCGGTTATCATGGTACGATAAGTGTCTCCCTTGACCGTAATGGTAGAGAAATATGAAATACGGGCCAGTTATGCCTACGCTCCACCAAACAGTCACTCGTAATGGGTGCATTGACTTCTGTGAAACCACGTATGGATTTTCTGAGCCCCAAATACAGCAATTTTGCTTATTAATGTACCAATCAAGATAAAAATTAACTTCATCCGAAAAGTTAATTTTAAATGATGATAACTTTCCAATAAATTCCAACGTTGCTTAAGCGTAAATCGATTCATTGCGTTTTGTGACATAAGTATTACCAGATTCGAAATAACCACTGGTTCAAATTTAAACCGATAGATGGCCCAACCTATATCAAGGGATAAGATGCTTTTTTTTGTCCAAAAATTCACAAACCTTAAGTTGATTGATAAAAAAGAAACCTAAGTCCTTCTTGGACCGTTCTTTTTAAAGTGTAACATTCTTTATCATAAACGAAATATATATCTACTATCTCGTTGTAATGTTGTTTTGAAAAAGCAACGCATGTCAGAATTATTATTTTTTTTTTACCAAAACCAAGAATAACAACCAAGAATTCAACATTTTAAATTTTAAAAAGGAAAAAAATATGTTTGTGACAACCACTATCAACACCACTAGCAAACAGACGTCTTTATAAAAACCACAATAACCAAAAGCATGAGAAAACATATTGAAAAAACACCTTCTTTTTATCAATTGAACAAATAAATCAAAGGAACGTCCGACCGACTGACAAATGTATCTACACATTACGCTTTTACTTACTTGGGTACATAAAAATAGGTCGGTTTACACACATACATAAGTATATATTGTATTTACGGATAAATTTAAAGAAACATTTTATTATTAATGGTTATGTTAAAGTGATACTATTTTAGAAAGAAAAACTCTTAAAGTAAGAAAAAAATATCTTTTTAAGGATACAATATTTTTCTTTAATTTTGAAATAAGTACCAACATACATATATTTGTATGTATGTAGTTCGAGTTTTGAATTAATGATACTTCTTGTGTAACAAATCATTAAATCTGAATTTATTTTATTAAAAACATAAAGTTTGTGATGAAATACAAATAAAACAACAAATCCTAGTTTAATTTAACGGCTTCAAAATGGTGGAAAATTTAAACATTGCCCGCCATTTTAATTAAAATATGCCATTAATAAAAATGGAACGATATAAATTTCAGCAACGCGTTGAAATTATTAAAATTTGCAAAATTTAAAGCGATTTTGTGTTATTCTAAAGCACTTTCAAAGTGTGAGCTGTTCGGGACAAGTTAGTAATGTGAATAATCGTTAATTTATCGACAATTTTTGGAATGGAGCACTCTACAGACGATATTATATCGTATTCTGTATAAAGACTTAGGTCTTAAGCGCATCAAACTGATGCGAAATATCACAGAAATTTCACCCGGGACTAATTTCAAAGCAGAATTGTCACATTTAAGGCCCGAAAAACTCAAGCACTATTGTTCAAAAGCCTCTCCATCTCCAACGTGTGCATTTGATTTAAAATCATTATATAAATCGATAATGTTTATATACAAAAATTACTTCTTTTAACTTAAAGAAATATTGTTTGACACAAGAAAAGGTCAGTAAGTTCTCGACTTTTGGAAATTCCCGATTCTTAACTCAGACGCATCCGCAATTGACTCCAATCAGAATTTAAACAAGCTGCGTTATTTAGCTTGTGTTTGATACTCATTGATAGCAGACTACCGCGTTGTTTGAAAATAAAATGAAACAACAATTAATTTCTTGTGCTCGGCTCGTTTTCTATACAAAATGATATTAAAACACTATTTTTGGAATCAATTAATTCGTTGAGTTTAGGTATAAGATATTGGTAACTTTGGAAAGGTCGTGGTCTTGGTGTTATGAATCAATCAAAAAAACTACATCTTCTTTCTAAATTATTAATTCTATTACATTTTCTTGCGTTAGTTAGATGTAATACTTTTTTTATTATAATTTTTGACTCTTGAACTAAATCAACAATTTGTGTAGCGTTAGCGACATTTAATACTCCTACCACTGATAATATTTTACAAACGTTTCTACATATACATGGCAGTTAGGTAGGTAGAAGTGGCTCCCCGAAAGAAGTGGTACACGCAGGTGCTAAGGCCCATTGTGATACCATAGTGGATCCTCATCCCCTATATCTGAAACCACCCAGAACCCATAATATACCCCCTAAGTCCGTATTCGACAGCTCCGTTAGTCCGGTCGCATAGTAGAAGCCTAGGTGTCTCCTTCTCCTGCCACATAGCGCTGGGCATGTGCACAGTAGATGAAGGATTGTCTCATCCTCTTACTCATCTAAGCAGCTTCTGCAGAAATCGTTGGCCAGGTGACTCAGTGCCAACCTCCTGGCATGAGTGCCCCTTATACAATGTCCAGTAATGACCCCGACAACGACGCTGAGTTTGCTTTTTTGGAGATTGAGCAGATCTTTCTTGCGCCTAATATCCAGCTTTGGCCAGATTTGTTGCGCTATCTTACCCGTTTCCGAAGCTGCCAATGCAGTGTTGACGGAGTCCCTTACTTTATTGTATATCATGAGTTAACAGATTTCCAATAGTATTCCTAACGTAGAGAATTTATCAGTGACTTCAATAGTAGTGCCATATCTGGTCAATTCATCAACCCTATAGTTCCCTTGAATGTCACTATGACCCGGAACCCATATAATATGAATATTATATTGCTCATCCATCTCATTAAGATATCTACGGCAGTCAACAGCCGTTTTTGACGTCAACTAGTGAGATCCCAGAGCCTTTATAGCCGCCTTAACAAACACAGATTCTTGTTATACTTGATAGCGCCTATCAGAAAAATAGCATCTTATTCCAGGTATTTATATGTGGCACCGCGTTATTTACATGAATAAAACAGAACAAAACAAAAATTCTAATAAAATTTAAAAAAAAGTGTTCTGGTATGCAGCATTGATCAGAACGAAATGAAATGGAAACTATGGAAACTATACACTTTGGACTAAATAACCCATGTAAAAATACGCTTGCGAACTCTTGACGGATAAATACTCGAGCTTTGAAAAATGAAATTTTGATTTTTTGATATACAAAAATTCGATTTTTTTAAATTGGTCCTACAGCCGTCGTATTATTTGAATTTATGTAATTTAAATAAACGTTGGTATAGGGTCCGTCATCTAACGTTTTTTTTTTCCAACTAGTGCTGATTTCGCAAATGGTAACAATTAGCTCATGTCTGATTTGACAGATAATTAGTTTTATCCTTCCGCTGAACGAATATGTTGTGTATACGCTTCAACAACGCTGGGAAATATTGCGACATTTCTTTAAAAATCATGGTAATGTTGCAAATGAAGCTCATTTTGAACTTGTCGCATTTGGGGCACAGAAAACCCGCACGCATACATTGAAAAGCCGATACACTCAAGACGAGTCACTGTTTGGTGCGGATTTGGTCCAGAGGCATAATTCTTCGAAAATGAGCAAAAAGTGGCCGTTACAGTCAATGGCGATCGTTATCGGGCCATTTTTAACGAATTTTTGTTCAAATTGAAAAGGACGATATTAGCAACATTTGGTTTCAACAGGACGGCGCTACGTGCCACACAACCGAAGCTACACTCGATGTTCTGCGCCCTGTTTTTGAAGATCGCATTATCAGCCGCAGAACTCATGTCGTTTGGCCACCTCGGAGCTGCGATTTGACACCGTTGGACTATTATTTGTAGGGTGCCGTCAAAGATAAGTGTTACGCCAACAAGTCAGTGACAATTGACGCTTTAAAGGACAATATTCGTGAAGCCATTGGTGAAATACAGCTGCACACAATCGATAATGTGCTTAAAAATTGGACCAATCGTATAGGCTACTGCATGGCCAGCCGAGGCAGCCATTTGAATGAAATTATTTTCTATTATTAACCGGAAGGATTGTACTTTCAAATAAAAAAATAAATTTGAGAAAATATTCCGCAGTTTTTTTTTTATAGCATTAAAAAAAAAAAAAAAATTATTTGGCGGACCCTATTTATCGACACACATATATGTCTCAACGTAAAAGAATAATAATAAAATTTATGGCATTTATATATTATAACCCTTCAAAGTTGGTGGAATAAAAGCTAAATTTTAAAAATATTTTTTTTTTAGTTTACAAGTTGCTCTTTAAGGCACGCGAAATAATTAAAATATATTTAAATGCAGTTCAACTAAGAAAAGTGTAAGCTAATAAACCCCTTAAAAAATTTTCTTCAATTCTTATTTTTAAAACTGGACTTTTTCCAAAAATTTGTTCGTGCTACCCCAACGTGTACTGTGCAGAAAAATTGATTTTTATCGAAAAAAATTCAAATAACTATTACTGATTTTGAAAAATTATGGAAAAACTTAACTAATTCCTTATATTTTGTTACAAAAATAAACAATGCCTAAAGAAAGATGCACTAAATTAGTGCAGTGGTAGTCTTAGCTATAAAACTGTATTGTGTGATTTTAGTCCACTGACTTGTGTCACGGCCATCCTGGTAATTCCATACTTAAGTTGTGCTATTAATGGTGTTACCAATTATGTACTGAACGGTGTTACCTAAGCATAAGGCGGCGCCTTGTGTATTTGTTAGTTCAGTTATCGTTTTGCAGTCATAAAGTCATGTTTAGGCGTAAATAAAAGTGTATGTGCTTTAAGATAATATTAAGTGCAAGATAAATAAGTTGGAGACGGTATAGCTATAATGGTATACCGTAAAAGTGTTGAAATAAATAAGTGCATAAAGTTAAAGAACAATACACGTGTTATTTGTTTTATTTAAAGCAACTAAAAATAACTCAAAAGTTTTAAAAAGGTTAAAACGCAACAATATATATAAATATACATCTTATGAAAGCTTGATTCTTTGCCCTTCCAAAACTGTTTCAAAACTTTAAAATCGGACTAAAAATGTGTGGGTTAGAGGTATTTAAGTACTACGAACTACACTGAAACAACGTTTTCAAAATAACTCAAAACTCTGGAAATGTTTCAAAATCTTTAAAAACGATTTTGTATGTCCTCACCTAGGTTTACAATTCCCCTTAAGTAATTTTTCAAGTTCTACTAAAAAGTGTTATTTTGTCCAAGAGTGTTATTATAATTTAATAAAAGTTAAACAATTAAATATAAACGAATTCATTTTTATAGCAACAAAACAATCAAAAAGGTCATTTAGTAAGCTTTTATTAAAAATTTAAATTCAAAACCCCTCTACATGTTTAGTGGTTTTCGAAATGAATTTCAAACGCAAAACTTCAATATAATTGGCTAATTTTATTATTCCCCTTTTTATTATTATTATTATTGTTGTATACAATTAAAAGTTTAAATCCCTTTTTGATCCCTTTTAGCCAGAAAATAAAAAATAAACGAAAAAAAAACAAAAAATAAAAATAAAAATTTTAATGAATACAACAACAAACAAGAATAGAAATAAAATAATCGCAATAATAATAACAAATGCATGGCAAAATTAAAAATCATTATGCGGCTGGCAGACTACTTTGAAGCTAGAATACAAGCACAGGCAGGCAGGCAGGCAGGCAGGCAGACAGACAGATAAGCAGACAGAGACCTAAACAAAGATAACATTTCAATTTTTATGTCTGCTGCAGTGAAACACAATCAAACAAGATATGAATCTGGTCTAGCATCGTTTGGATTAAAATGGTTTGGAAAATACTGCCACTGCTTAAATTCATCTGCCTAGTGCCTGAGCAATTATGAGACGACACAAAATGCAAAAGCCAATCACATCATCACTAAAATGGCATCATAACAATGGCATTTCGTTGTTTGCTACAAAATTCAAACTCTATTCCTATTACATATTTGGTTTTCAGAGCGTTTTCATTTAGACATTAAACTTGGCCGGGAATACGCTACACGCATACAAAACAAGTACTTTTTTTGGATAGAAATTTAAAAAAATTAATATCTTGCTTTTTTTTGGTTTATTTCTTGTACAATTGTTTGTAATTTATTTTTTTCTCTATGGCCCCGATGACTTAGCTGACTGACGACTGGCTTTGTTTCTCTTAGAGAGTATATGTGTATTTGTAGCCTTTATATGACATTGAAGTTGTAGTCATTAATGTTTGCATGCGATATGCGATATTTGCAGCTGATGATACTTTTGCTGGTTGCTTGTCTACAGGCATTAAGAAATGGAGGTCTGTTACATTTTCCCTTCATATTTTCGGCGAATAAAATGAAAATAATTCAATTCCATAAAATTTTAAGTTAATTTTGTGTACTGCTTGCTATCTATTTTTTTCTGGTGCTTTTATGAACACCACAGTGGCGTGTACTTTTCTTGATAAAGGGTTCTTAACACAGCTTAATGAATTAACTAATGGATGGTTTAAAACTTTTGTGAATTAAGTATTTGTGCTTAAATTTGTGACATCTGACCTCTTTTGCTGTTGGTATAAAATCATTGTCTAAAGCTGCGCTCACATTTGGAAAATATTTAACGAAGTAGCGTAACCAGTATTTTAAGGACACATTTTAAGGAGCATTTCCTTTTATTTATATCAACATTACTAGAAAAAAAAAAATCAAAACAAAGAATATTGTTAAAATTTTTAAATAACTTAAAATTCGTTATTTCGTAAAGCCTGGTATTGTGTTCAAAATTTCATGCGAAATGCTGTCAAATTTCATATAAAAATTTTTCCAACGAAATAATTGTGAAATAATGTAGAGAAAGCAGTACTCTGTTCTTTTTACGAAAAACATGTGAAATGTATATGTCAACATATTGTAGAAGCCACAGGCATCTTACATGGCTCAGCGGTTTAAAATAATAATAATACCTTGGGTGTGAGAAAACTTTCCGAAAGATGGATGCCGCATTTTAACTACAAACACAATCCTGTGATAACTTTGCAGAAATGTTTGGCATTGTTCAATCGCAAAATAGACAAGTCTTTGTGCCATTTCGATACCACAACACAGAGATGAAACAAATATTATGCCAATTACTGGAACGGCTTAAAGAGGATTTTTTCACTAGCACAAAACAAAGGTGTACACATGAGTAAAAATCCATGAATGCTATCTCATCCACCCTATTCTTCGATTTTAGTAGCTATATCCTGTCTTAAAATCTGAAGAAATGTATCGGCGGAAAAGGATTTGACTCCAACAAATGAATTCATTTCGCAAAAAAATACCTGCTTTGAAGAAACGTTAAGCAAAGTGTATAAAGCGTGAAGGAGACTATGTTAAGCATATCTTTTGTCCAAAAACCGGAGTTTCATTCAAAAAAGGCATGGATTTATTGGTACACCCTCGTATGTTTGAAAGAAGAATATGTTTTAATTCAACAAATACATCAAACTGCTTGACTTTACGTACACAAATCATCACTAAGGAGTTATTGGAATTACTGTCATTATATAAATACTGCTTATTTAAAAGAAACTAAAAAATATATTTAATTTTGATGCACATACTTATGCCCGGTGGCGAACGTCATAATGAATTATTATAACAGACGCTGATAATGGTAAATTATCGATGACTGACGATGAATCTTCTTTGTTGTCATAACTATTTATCAACGGGGAGGTGTAGCAGACAAAATCCTGAATCGTTCAGTATTTAGTCGACTCATAACAGTCAATGTCGTTAAAATTCAGCATGTGGTCGACTCATAATAGACAATGTCGCTAAAATTCAGCATATAGTCGACTCATAACAGACAATGTTGTTAGTTTTCAGCTTTCTTTAATATGGTGATATTACAATGAATTGTCGTACATAATATTCTTTGTTCGAGAGATTGTTATGAGAATCATTAATGAAATTTTTCATTAACGATCATTTGGCTTGATACTGATATTGTGGCAATGATTCATCGATGAAAATATAATAGTGACGAAAAGTTGTATCCCGTTTTGTCCACTTAGCTGTCCTTAATTAAATCCTCAGCACTTCTTAAGTAACGCTCCTGTTGATTTGGTTGTGTCTTATGCATTAAATATTACAAGCGAGGTTGGGGCACATAAAGGAAAAAGCACATTTTGGCACTCAACACATCGTGATGATTAACACACAAACACACGACAAACTGGCAGGCATACGACAGACAGTCATATACACTGATTCATGCAACAAAGAATAGTAGTAGTGGTGGATTGTAATGGGAATTTAATGACGCCACATAATGTTTCAAGTGTTTTGTAGACATTCGTTGAAACCAGAAGACGACTCATAGATATTTTACAGTCTTAGATTTTGTGTATTGCGACAACAGTAACAGCCACAGCAACAGCAACGGCAATAACAATACCAGTTACAACAGCATTAGAGAAACAAATACTCCCCATACATATAGAAGTGTATCTTAAAGATTGTTGCTTGAGTTGCTGGTTGGAGTTGCTTTTGTTGTTACATTTTGTTATCTACCAGTAGCGAAGAAAAAGAAAAAATATATATATTTTTCTTTACAAGTGGGTTGATTTATGAACCTATAAATTTTCCAATACAATTTTAATTTTCATTTCACTTAATATCTGTTTTCTCTGGTAGGGTACATGCGTCTCGTATTATTTCGTGCACTTTATTCGTTTTTATCTCTACTGCAAGACTGATAAAATTAAATGTTTATTGTTAAAGAAACGTTTGCAAATAAATTAAAAGACTTTTTTTTTAATTCAATATGTTTAATTTAAATAAAATTTATCGGCTCACAAAATTGATCAAGAAAAATTGTTTCAGATATGGAGTCGTGTTTATTAACAATTCACCTGCCCTTTTGCCATGTTGACAATAAAATAAATAAATTAAACATTCAATTTAAAACCTATAAACAATTATAAAATTGTTTCTGGCGTGAAGTACCTACCTACCTGAAACGTGGCAGATTGGTAGTTAGTTAGTTGACGTAATGTAAGAGGCGTTTTACAAGATAGCAAATGAAAGCAATGTTCTAAGGTTTCTTATGTAGCTATTATCGCGTGCTTTTTTAGCAACTTTCTTTTTGGCAACACTGTTCTTGGTAGCTCAGCTATTTCCGTGTAACATGTTACTGTCAAACATGTTCAGTTTGGTCTATAATTTAACCATTAATTGAATTGATTTATAAACGAACAACGCTTGCATATTATTGAATTTTACTATCAAAATTCATCTTCAGTTAAGAACTTTTTTATGGGCAAATTGTGTTCAGCGACGAAGCTCATTTCCGATTGAATGGATACGTGAACAAGCAAAATTGCTGTATTGAGCAGGGTTGTCAGATCTTTTTTAGGCTTTTTTGCCAAATACAATTTCAAAAATCGTCAAAATCGCCAAATCATCTTATTTTACATTTTGGCAATTAAATTTTAAACAAAATATTAGCAAAAACAAAAAGTATACTATGTTTACTATAACATAGTTAGTAGTTTACTGAAAGCTAGAAAACTATAAAAAATAATTTTTATCATTAATATAAAATACATTTTGGATATAGATATGCAGTCTCATTATTGTTATATATCTAAAACGTTCTATACTTTTTTTTCGACACATTTGACATTGCCTTGTATTGGAATTAAATTACACTATGCGACGAAAAAGAACGAAGATAAAATACCTGAAAAGTTATACTATTTTTCTAATAAACGATATCGAGTACAACAAGATTCAGATTTTGAAATTTTCTAAAAACCTCCAAAATCTTTAATTACGGGTAACAAAACGGTTTTGCGTAACTTCATATACGTATAGACTTATAAATTAATGGAATACTATCCGATTTTAAGCTTTTAAGTGGGCTTAGAGAGAGGAGAAATAGACCTTTTAAATGGTGATATGATATACTTCATAGCTCTGAGGTGTGCATATTTAAATTTTTCATTGCCAGTTGCCGACAATTTCATTATATAGGTAGATTGGCACATAGAAATCTATTAATTTCATTCAGTTCCATAGGAATTTCATACATAAAAATACCAAAATAATTATTTTATTTTTTCATATTTTTAGTCAAAAATAGCCAACAAAATCGCCGAAAATTAGGACGCCAAAAAACTTTTAAAATCGTCACGTTTGGCGAGAAATCTCCAGATCTGTCAATCCTGATATTTGGTGGGAAGAGCAGCCAGAAGCATTGCAAGAACTGCCAGGGTATTCCGAAAAATCTACTGTTTGGTGTGGATTATGGGTTGGTGGCTTTATTGGGCCGTACTTTTTCAAAGACGACGAAGGCAGGAACGTTACTGTGAATAGTTGACGCTACCGTGCGATTATTACAATTTTTTTTTGTCCAAATGGAAGAGCTGGACTTGGCTGACAAGTTGTTTCAACAGGACGGTGCCACAGCCACACATCACGCGAAACAATAGCCCAATGAGGAGGCGAACAGTTTATTTCACATTTATAGCGCTTTTTTCGGGCTATGTTAATGCTCGCGGTATGTAAACAAGCAAAATTGTCGCATTTGGGACACAGAAAACCCGCACGCATACATTTAAAAGCCGATACACCCACGAGCAGTCACTGTTTGGTGTGGATTTTGGTCCAGAGACATAATTGGACGAATTGAACGAATTTTTGTTCACAAAAATTCAAGACGAGGATATTAGCAACATTTGGTTTCAACAGGACGGCGCTACGTGCCACACAGCCGAAGCTACACTCGATGTGTCCTGTTTAAAAAAAAAAAAAAAATTTTGGCGCACCCTTTATTATCAGCACAATAATTTTTAATTTTTATGAGAGCATGTCTATAACTGCGTAATTTTTTGAATTTCCCGCCTCTTAAGTGAAAGAGTTACACTGCTTCTGTCAGTTGACTCTTGTAAAAATGTATACAATTCGCGTCGTTTAAACCTAACCATCCTGACAAGGGTACCCGGGTCCCCGAACGTTCTTTAAAATCAAATTTTTCTTAAACAAAACAAAATACAGATGCAAGTTCCTTCAGCTTAATATTTTTTAAGTTCTGCTTTATCCTTAGCTCTCCTGATTTGCTTGGGTTGGCTGTATAGCCATGTAAAGTTGAATAGTCCTTACCGTCCAGATAAGAGTACCCGGGTACCCGTAAATATTATTATCTATATAATTAACACATTTCTTTGTATCCCTTTTACGCCCATTCTAGTCCAACGATTTCGAAAAGATATAAATGGGCTTAAAACTTTTTTTGTGCAGTGCACAATATCAATTTTATTCATTCATGTCGGTCCAGTACTTTGGGAGAAAATAGCCTTTAGCCTTACTAACACATAGAAGGAAAAAACATTTTTTTTGTATAGCTACAAATAAAAAACAAAAATGTATGTATGTGTGTATGTATATTTTATATATGTCATATAAAAATATTTTTTATCTTTTTTTTTTAAAGAAATTTTTTTGAAAAATTATTTAATGTTTTTAGGCCTTATATAAGAAATGATTTAAAATCTATTAAAGGAAAATTTTATATGAAAAATTTGAATTGAAATTCATTTAAAACTAATTTTAAATTTTAGACATACATACACACATGTTAGATGCTAGAATGCGGTGATTGTGTCAGCCACTATGTATTATTATTTCATTTCATCATTATTATTACTATGCTTTATTAGATTCATAAATTAATTAATAAACTTTATTTATTTTTTTTATTTTGTATGAAAAAAGTAAAAATCATAGTATATTTTGGAGCAGTAATTATTTTGCTATGTGCGGTTCACCTTAGTCATTTACAGCCATCGCATAATTATCGTATTTCGAATTACCAGCCACGCAAGGGTAGCAACGACTCTCTAGTGGCAATCGACCAATTTTATTCCGTTTAGAAGTATCTGGTGGGCCTGTAGCATGATGTAAAATTTCTCAAGTGATGGTTTTGTTTGTCATAAGTCCTATAGCTGACCGAACGTCGAATATGATTAGCTATTGCGTTCAAATGTTGTTAAGAATCGTAGACCAGAACTTCGATTTTTTGGCAATTAGGTTGAGACTAGAGTACACAAAATAGACCCATAGCGGCTAAGTCAAAGCCAATGTTCATCTTTTTTGTGTTTTCTTCTGTATTTAGGCACCACCTGGTCTATAACATATACTCCACTTTTTGTTTTATTATAGAAGTTATTTATCTACTCTTTTCCATTTTTTTAAAGGGAACCTTTTAAAATGTGCCTCATTGAGGTGCAATATACGTATGTTGCATTAGACTGGCATATTTTTTTTTTTAATTTTTCAATGAGCAACTTCTTAAATTGTTCTTTTTAGTAAGATTTATTTATTTGGAAACAAGATCGTTTGTTCGTTATCGAGAAAAAGTAATTTACAGAATAGCTTCAGGATCAGGCAAAGAATCCCCTAGTGCGATTTTGAATACTTTGGAGAAATGGAAAACTCTTATGCAAAATATTGAATTGTATGATAGAATGATCACTTGATTATAAGAATGCTTTCCGCAAGATAGGAATCGCGCTTGCTTAAAAACGCAATCGTATGACCGTTGCACAGAACTTTTTGGCGTTCTGAAACCACAATATTTGACTAGTTTTTGCGTCGTTTCGTAAACATCCACCACAATACACTGGAAAATAAGCAGCACTCAAAACAGTGAATTTCTTTTTTTTGGGAGAATATGTATGTTTCTGATACAAATTATAAACTTTTTAATAATATGGAGAAAACAATAGGGATTAATGTAAAAAACTGTTTTGTATAATAAAATCAAGCAATAAAGAACGAATATTACAATTTAATTTCGTATCTTTATATCTCTTTTAAAAACTTCAACAGTAGCATGTGTGTCAGTAATTTAAAACAAAACGAAAAAGTCATTAAATTTAAATTTAAACTCAAACAGTATAAAAAACAAACATCGTTACGTAAATAATTGGTATATGATATCCTTTTGTGAATGTTATTTTATACCTTTTTATTGATAATAAAGATAAAAAGGAATTCGTTGTTATTATCTTTTATACGGTACATTAAATTTGGTATAAATCTGTCACTGTATTATTGTCTTAACAAATGTATCACATGTTTATGTCTGTTTGTATTTTGCGACATTTTAACTTCAATAAAATGTGACAAGAAGATATTTAAAATATTTAACTCTTATCGTCATTAAAATGGGACGAACGATGAGGAAGGACTCGGTTGACTTTTTTTCTGGTATGACTATAAAAATATTGTTATTTTATCGTTACGTACACCTACATCAAACACATTCATTTTTTATATACACATAAAACAGAATTGTTATATCTTAAACGTATAGGCATGCTACAGCTCAGATCAACTAATTAGAAAACCTATTTATATGAAAGGATTGCATATTCACCATTTCAAAAAAACGTCACTCTTAAAACTGAGCATACAAGAATTGGAGATTAATTTTAAACCATTAAACCAGATTTGAAATAAAAATATGACAAACTCGATTTTGAACTCAACAACTTTTGTTTTATGGTAGTCGACTTGACTACCTTACTAAACATTTCTAAAACGGTTCGGCTGAGTTATTGATAATTTTTTACTGCATTTGGCTTAATTCTAAAAAATATAGTAAACTTCTCTGAATGGAATTTCGTAGTCGTTTACTCCTGCGAGCTAATTCGGCAGTTAATGTAAATAATTAATTGATTTTCTCTTAATTTTTCATAATTGTCTACGAAAACCTTATTCAATCCAGCTGCACACCCAAAAAGCGTTTGACCTTTTTTGAATTCTTACTTAATCTGAAATCTAAATTTTGCTGTTCCAAAATTCTTGTAAATTATATATAATCTTTTTGCCTGAATAGAGTAAGACTAACTTAATTTAATTATTTTATCTGGATAAACCCCAGTTTACATAATACGAGAGCAGTGCCATGTTCTTTTATCAACTGAAAAAAACAAGAAATAGTCCCAAGAGATTAAATCTGAAGAATTACATCTGAAATAGGCAGGAGTTCGTAGCTAAATTTATATATCTTTACCATAGCGACTACATATCTGTTTAGCCATTCGAGATGGCAAAACAATTTTTTCTTGGCTAGATGAGGTCGATTTTATTTGATACCAATAATATTTGTTGAAAATAATTTTACCATTTCTAATACAATCGATACGAAAAACATGTAATTGCCTTAAGGCACTTACTTAAGCTACTGTCAAAAACTCGACGAAAGATCTGTCAAATACTTAATCAGTTTTTTGTGGCTATAATTTACTTTTAGAATAGTAGTGTTAGTGAGAACATGAAAATTGCTATCTGAGAGTTGAGTTGAATGGGTAATTAGAATTATAAGTACCTGGATGAATATATTTTTTTAGAAATATACAAATTTTAATAGTTTGTGTAAAAATTTAAGTATTATCAGAAAAATAATACAGTTTAAATAAAAATTTAAAAAAATCTGCGTACACCCGCTATGCATGTTCAATCGTCGATGTTTCAGTAACGAATAAAAGCAATAGTATCCATTGCACAACGTGTTTCTTTTGTTATTGTTTTGCATATAAAACACGTACAGCTGTTTACAATAGGTTTCGCTCAAAACTTAAGCAAATGAAACTGAACGAAACTTGACAAAAAGCTCGTTAAGTACATTATAGTTATACACATTTCATTGTGTGTGTTCGCACAGTCGTTGAAGCAAGCCTACGTATATTATGTTTGGGGCTTTAGCCATTTTGGTGCACGTTCACTTGACTGTTCTATCACGACATTCTATTTTAAAAAATCTGAAAGTCTGACGGTACTGGTACGACAACAACAGAAACCAATTTTTCAATATTGAAAATTTTTCAATATTGTTCATAAGGCATCTCATTTTCAATAGCCATACATTTAATAAGTTGGCAACTTGTAACTAATTTACAAATAAGAAGCAAAGACCACGCCATTAATAAAAATGGAATAATATACGTGAAAATTTTGCGGTCACAGTTCTTGCCTAACAAATGTGGAACTGGTGGAAGAATTTGAGCTGTTGGGTCAAGTTCGAAATGTGAATAACCGAACTTGTGTACGTCGCTTAAGAACAACTGAGAATGTTGCTGTTGTAGCCCACAGTGTTAAGGAAAACTCTAGTTTGTTTATTTCTCGTCAATCTCTTTAACTGGCCATTTGACAAATGACATTACTCCATATTTCGTATAAAAACTTCATTTTTAGGACTTTTAAAGTTTACAAGAACTCACACCTTCAGACACTATTAAGAACGTCGTGTTTTTGCTCTTTTGGTTCGTGGAATGCATTACACAGATCCGGAATTTCATCGAAAAAACTCTTTGAATGATAAGGCTCATTTTCACCTAGGAGGCCATGTTAACAAACAGAATTGTATCATTAAGCGCCTGTAAACCTAAGAGCTATGGTTAAAAAGCCTCCCCAAGCACAACGTATGACTGCTTGATGCGGTTTTTTGTATAGCATGGTCGTTGGATCTCACCTTTTCAAAAATAAATGGGTATCGAGTGAGACTAAGTAACAATACCATTGTATGAAAAATTTCCTGACCGTGATGTTTCTTGAAAAATCGATCACAATTGGATGCGGAGATCATTTTATTCCAAATTCGTTACGTGTCTTGTAATGGAAACGTGTTATTGGAG
Source organism: Wohlfahrtia magnifica (assembly GCA_023159175.1). Lineage (NCBI taxonomy): Eukaryota > Metazoa > Arthropoda > Insecta > Diptera > Sarcophagidae > Wohlfahrtia > Wohlfahrtia magnifica. The sequence continues at coordinate 5,551,570 of JAKWBJ010000222.1, read as the reverse complement.
TAGCGATGTTGTAAATGATACATGAATAATAAGTTTCATTAATTTTTTTTTTATAATTGCCTATATGAGTGATGTCTAAAATAAATGTCGGATGCTGACCAGAGTAATAGGCTTTATACTTCACACGAATAATATCAATTAACTAAAATCTTCGATTTTTTAAAACAAATTTTATAATAAGAGGATAGGGGATAAACCGTTTTATTTATTAAGTATTTGTAACTCGATAGGTACAATATTATTGTTACGAATATAAAAATGCCTAAAAAATGCACTACATTTGTGCCTTTGGGATTGTATTGTGGGAGTTTTGAATATTAGTTCGCGTAAAGGTTGATAATGGTGCCTGGTATTGCCGTACTGTTTCCAAACTGTAAACAATTAGGTATATAAGGAGTCGAGATAGTTATCGTTTTGCTGTCATAAGATAAAGTCGCGTTTAGGCGTAAATAAAAGTGTTGTACAAACGAATATTAAGTTGCTGTATTAATATAAACTGTATAAAGATAAAGTGAGAAAATAAAAACTCTAAAACAACAACAAAGCGGTGTTTATTTAATTTGGATGCAATTTAAAAGAACTTAAAAATCTTAAAAATATTAAAACGCAGCATTATTACCAAAACGAAAACATCTAAGAGATACATCAACATTTAAAGCTTTAAACTTTATTATGAAAGTTGTTGTATCTATTTGAACAGTGCTACCAGTTCAACTATGAGTATTGAATCTTCACATGTGAGTTAACGATAACTGAATATTAGGTTCCGGAATGCACTAAGCTAACGACAATGAACTATATAAGCCGCGACATTGTCCTTAGTCAGTTAGTTATAATTTAACCGTCATAATGTAACGTCGTGCTAAAAGTTAAGTTTAATAAGTTTGGCATTGTGTATAAAGTTAGTTTCGAAACACGGACTTTATAAAACAAATTCCCTTCGTTATTTTGTGCTAATTTCAAGTAATGCTATTCAAACGGTTGCATTTTTATGCAAGAACCAATTTGTTTACTGTTGTATTTAAATTTACACTTGGAAAAATATTGTGTAGCTACTTTTTAGTATAAGTTTTTATTACCATTTGAAATAATGGCTTGGTGCCACCAAAAAAGCACTAAAATTAAAAAACAAAAAGCAATAAGAACTAACTCCTTCGAGAATTTTAAAAAGCACTAAAAACAATGCTAACAGCGCTGAGTTAACAACGCTATTCAGAGGTAAATGTCAAAGTATTTACTGATAATAAGCGGGCATAATAGCAATGACTATTTTTAATTTTTAATTGCTTATTGCGAAATAAATTAACCACTCAATAGGAAACCGCAAGAGGTAACATACCGTGAAACCGTTAGAGCAGCTCCGAATAATTCTAAGAATAACATCTCTAAAATATATGCGTATGTTTCTAATATTAAAATCGGATAATATAACCCCTTTTGATATAAAAAAAACAACAATTTTTTCACACTGTTCGCTTTTTTTGCTACTAATCACACCACATATACTGTTATTGTGCGCATGGAAATGCATGCCAGTGTAACTGTACATTCAAACATTACGGGTGTAAATACAGCATATCGGTATATAATATTACACGTTTACTATACTGCTCTTGTTGTAATAGTAGTAATGCCAAGGTGTCATAAGCATAAAAAGCGTCATAAAGTCGTTTAATATTGAGTTCAAATAGACTTCTTTCGAAAAAAATAAAAAAACATACAACAGAGCACAATAATAAAACGTAATATAATAAATAAAAACATATTTTCGCATTATCCTGACGATGACTTGCAAATACACATACTGAACGATTTGCATGCAGAGCCGTATAAGTTGAAAATATCTCATGTTATTAAAAAAAAAGAAAACAACTGCTTACTAGACTTAAAACCTGATGTAAATATATAATAATAAAAAAATATTAAAATGCACATAAGCCAAGAAGTATATGAAAAGTTATTTTCATATAAAAATTCGTTTAATTAACTAAAAACAGAATTTTGGACATTTGAGTGTAAGTTTTTTGTATGATAAATAAGAGAACAAAAAAATTTGCATTACTTTTATTATAATTCATATATGTATTTCCAGTTTTTTTTTCGTTTCGAGATATCTAAAGGTTTGCATTTCATTAAGTTTACAAATATTGGTAAGTATTAACCCTCTAGTGCCCAAACTTTTTCCGGATTAAAGAATTATTTCTGGGTTTGAGTTGTTTTAAAAGTAAAAGAAAAAGATATTATTTTTGGTCAGTTTGGGTTTTATAGCGCTTATAACTTAGTCCGCCTCTTAGCGGTTTTGGGAAAACAATTTGTTTCTGATTCATATAGAGTACAATACTTTATTTTAAAATGTACAGATTATAAAAAAATGTGTAGATAATAAATAAAAGAATTGAGTTTCGGAATTGCGACCAGCAAATTAACAAGTATTTTTTACCAGAGGAAAATGTCCGATTCAATCGTAACTATGCAGGTGGTAAATAGGATTGACCATGTACAATTTTTTTAAATCTTGAAGTGGGCACTCTGGAGCTGTCGACAACGAAAGACTTTGTGTGCAAAGTACAGATGCAATCTCTACTCGGAAGTTTGGCAGCTGGTATATCCTAACATTAGCATCAGGCTTCTTAAACCGGAATTTGGCTTGGAATTTCATATCGACCAATAAGACCATCCATGAGATGGACACCACCCATGTAGCCATTGTATTCATGGATTATATTGGTACAATCGATATCAACACACTAATTGGTTGTAAAAGAGGAAGTTCTTCTTTTTGAGTGGCATACACATAAATTCGATTGTTCAACAATGTACTCAATAACAATGTACCCAAAAAGTAGTTGAACCTTTTGAAAGATCATGTCCGGGTTCGGACTTAGAAAATGCAATCGCAGTGTTATCTAGCATTAAGTTCTTTTGGCGCCACAAGTTTTTCTTGAAATTGTGGGATTTGAAATCTATGTATATCCGAAACGGATCTAATAAACTTCCCTATTACACCTATAATACTATCTTCAGGCTGAATGATATTTTACTCTGTAGGCACATTGCATTTTTGTTTCCGTTTGGGGTAACGCAAGGCTCTGATACCAGCATTGAATCTGACATATTAACCGCTCTACTTATCACCTCGTCGTCTTTCATATCTTCTTCTACGTCAGTATCGTTCTCGAAATTTATCAAATACAAAATTTTACCAATTTTTTCATCAGAAAGCGATGACAACTTTTGCATTTGTCGACGTTCCTTATCTATTAACTGAAAGTTGTTACCTTCTGAAAAGTTACGCTTTCAAATTCATCTAATTCATATATATATATATATATATATATATATATATATATATATATATATATATATATATATTTCTTTTTCTGTTGAATTGCCCTAAGACCGCATCCAGACGGGCTACCTTGCAAGATCAATAAAAAGCTTGCGAAAAGGTTTTTTACTTTTCTTTCCTTTTTGCTCTCTGAACACTATTAGCAACACACGAATAGTTTTTTTTTAACTTTGACCTTTTTGTTGATTTGATTTGACTTTTTAATACACACTTTTTTGAAAATACATAATTATTTAGTCCGCATTTTAAAATTTTTGAACTTTAAGTGACCATGATAGCTGCCCAAAGCATCATTATATGTTGCAAATACAACAAAATTAATTTTTGGACTTTTACGAGTTAAACAAAATACCAAAAAGAAAGCAAAATAGAATTTGGTAAGCGAATAAATGAGCATTGAATTTAACAGATGATCTTGGGCACTAGTGGCTTAATAGATACATACATATATTTTTAATATTTTGTGGCCCTAGAGAATCTAAACTTATAATCCAATAGTGTTTAAGGTGCTTATTAAAAGAGGAAGAACTTTTTGATAACAAAATGGACTTGCTCACTTTCAAAATTAATTAATTATTTTTATTGTTAATTTAATTTGTTAGAATTTGTTTATTAACATAAAAACAAAATATGACACGGTGTGACAAAAATTAAGCGTTATCGTTACAACAAAAATCTGTTTTTGAAATTTTCGAAACACTTCCAAAGTTAGTAATTAAGTAATTAAGCTATATATTAACCGATTTTAATTTTCCGAGCTAGCGTAGAAATTGACTGAGTTATTAAGATTATTTTCATGCATAATTGGTAACTTTATATTTCTGTGGTAATAAATCGATAACTTTGTATTTAGCAGCTCGATCTAACGAAGTTTTGTAAAAATTTTTCAATGGAGCATCCCTTATCTCTTTGATTCAGCATATATCGCTATTTCTACAATTCTGAAATCACGATAATATGGTAAAAAATATGACATTTAATTCACTGTCACTGGATACACTTGACCGAATAATAATTTCAATCTAAGATGGACTTGCACCGCTTTCAAAATCAACATATTTTCAATACTGTTAAGAGGTAAAACTTCCATCTCCCAAACACCAGAAATTTAATTAATTTTTTTTTAATTGTTTTCAAATAAACAGATCAAAGCGATTTTCATCTATAACTACCATTATCTCGTTTTTTCAAAAATGGACGTGCCCCACTGTCAAAATAAACTGCTCATACTATATATCATTCTTGAATACCGAATACTGTAAACTTTCATTATAAAATGATCAAAAACTTTGCTTAATTTTTCGATAACTCGTGCAAGTTATAAAAAAAATCTTCAATTAAGGCACAAAGCACTAGATTGGACTTGCTGTTATTATTAAATATACTCTAGGCAAGAAATCATGTCGCAAAAAGAATTACTTAACGATGCTTTCACTCCGCATAAATTTAAGTAACTTGTCACCTGCTTTCATAGTGACTTTCAAACTGGTAAAAAATTAGAATGGCCCAACCATAGCTATTCTTCAATAAGATCAAACTGAGAGTACTAACTAACGGTTATATCGGTTGGGCCATTTAAAAGTTTAAATTTAAAAATGCAATCAAACAAAAATGGTTTGAAATGTTGCCAAATTTATTTTGTTGTTGTGAAGTACAATTGTTCCGGTTAGAAATGAAATATTATTTCATTCATATGGGTCGTATCTCGCTAATAGCATCACTAATGTTGGCCTTAAAATGTTCTTTAACGGCACCACACAGAAAATAATCCAACGGTCTGAAATCGCAGCTTCTGGGCGCCCAACTGATATTACCATTTCGGCTAATTAAACGGTCATCAAACGTTTGACGCATTAATCGAGTGTGGCATGAGATGTGTGGCAAGTTGCACCAGTCTGTTGAAACCATTCATCGTTCACATCAATACCATAAAGAGCGGGCACAAAAAATCGGTTACCATGGTGCGATAGTTGTCTCCATTGACCGCAGTGGTTGCGCCGTCCTCATTATGAAAGAAATATGGGCTAATGATTCCTCAGCTGTACAAGTCGCACCACTCGTAATTGAGCCCCAAATACGGCAATTTTGCTTATTAACGTAACCACCAAGATGAAAATTAGCTTTCCTTGTCTTTGTTTTGGAACTACATTTCCAAATAATTCCAACGCTTTTCAGGCGTAAATCGATTCATCTCGTTCAGGGAAGATAATATACTGAATTTTGTGAAAAAATATAATGACATTGCCAGATTCGAAATAACCGCTGGTTCAAATTTAAAATCATAGATGACCAATCCGACATTTATAGGGCATTGTGGTCTAAGATACTAACAACATATGCTAGGAAATATTTTTACGAAAATGAAAACATCTAAAACGATACACTAACATTTAAAGCAATAAACTTACGTATTGTAGGAGTCATTCTATTGGTTGGTGTCAAAACTACGAGAGTATAATGATTGTAAAACGGTTGAGCAGTGCTTCCGATACAACTATGAGTCGAACATGTACTAAATCTTTCAATTTGAATTAACCGTAACTGTATAGAGTGTTCGCGGAAAAGTTTGACACTGACCCAAATTTTCATCAAAAAGTCATCTTCAGCGATAAAACCCATTTCTGTATAGTTGGTACATCAAGAAACAACATTTTCGAATTTGGATTGATACCAATCGATATAAGATTCAAGAAAATTATGAAGCAATCGATTCTGTGTCAATCAGAAGAACCTGGCCGCTTGAAGATCACAAGTTGTCGAATTTTGCATCATGATTTAAGGTTAAATACTTACAAAATTGAGCTTACTCAGGAAATGAAGTTAAGCGACCGTAGACAATGATGTGTGTTCGCTGAATAGGACATAGAGGACCATTTCTGTATAGTTAGTATATCAACAAGCAAAATGGGCGGATATGAAAGGATAGCAGTGCAGAAAAAATTCAAAATTGACTTGTAGATTTTGAGCTCGCTTCATCATTTTTACATATTTATTTGAGGCAATTGTCAGGCCATACCGTCAATGGCGAGCGATACTTCGTATTACTTCGCTCTCTGTTTGTTTTAGGAAGATCTGTTATTCGAATGGTTTTAACAGGTTTTTTTAGTATTGTCGAATACAGTTTTTACAAAATCTTAATTTTTCGAATACCGAATAAACCGGTTGAATTAACACGAATAACCGGAAAATTTAAGAAAGTATAATTTTTATAAGTTTGTATATTTTTTATTGCAAATATGCTCATCGTTAAACTATTTGTATAAATTTAGTTATTTTTGTATATACGGCAACCTTGAACGTCTCACAAAGAACGTGAAAACCAAGGTTGATCTAAAAAGATATGCACACTTGGGTACTTGGAGAATAATCGACTAGACCGATTGAAAGCGACCCACAAGCGCTGGCTCCGAACTGCACATATATTATATTAGTTGGTGAAGTTTTTCACAGCTTAAATACACATAACCAGTCGCTAATGTTGTGCGGTAATATCGCTGTTGAAAATTTACGATGGTTTGTTCTTGGATTGAACCGGCAACTTACCTAACATACTATTAAATACGAGGTGGATGAATTTACATACCGTTCTATTCGAAACCTAAGCAACTTTTCTTGTTGTGGCAATTAAGGACTCGTATACTTATTACTTATAGGTTTATTCGAAGTGTTTAATTTTTTTTATCTTGGGCATCTAAATTATAAATATAATAACAATACTTTAATTCCATTCTCTACCAAATAATACAACAACAAGACCAAAATTAACTGCTTGAGTAGCTGCTTGAAACTTAAGCCACTTTCATTATTTTGTGTAATAAACTTTGTTTTTATGGCTTCCGCGCACCGTTTTTGCATAGCTTTTATGAGATTTGTTAGAATTATTGTTATTGCCACTTTAATTTTAAGCTCTCTGTCAGCTTCGGTTTATTTTAAAACTACGTGGTCCAGCTCTGCGCTTCAGGAACTAAGAACAATTTTATTTAAATAAAAGGACCGGTTAACCGGTTATTTGAATAATAATTAACCGAAAACCGTTTTTTTTAAATTGCTACTTTTCGAATTATTCGAAAAACGGTTTTTTAAAAAAGTCGAATGATTAATCTCTCTAGTTTATATTACTTATTGGGATTATTCCGTTCGCACGCCATCTTTTTAGCTGCTAGCAGGGAGCGGCAATTGTTTTGTTTATTGTTTTTATTCTATTTATCTTCATATTATTTTTTGTTTATTAGATATTCGCCATAATAGACATTCTGCACGAGTTATACGAAGGCACGTTTCTTTCAAGTGGTGGTGATGTATATGCCGTTCAGTGTTTCTAACATGCTACTGATATAGCGTTAATAGCATAATTACCAATAATATCTTTAGTTCTACGAAATCTTAGAATGGTTCTCTTCTAAAAACAAATTGTTCTGGGCCGTGTTAAAGAAATCTTTTAAAATATTTTGAACTGCTTTTTGATTACAGTGCAGAATAATGTTCCGAGTTGTTACAAATATATTCCCATTTTGTATTGTAGTGTCAGTGTATGAAATATCTCGTAAATATGATTGTGTCACCACAATCATTTATTTAAAAACAGCTTTTGAGGGGTGAAAAGGACAAAAAACAAAATCCAATCATAAGGCATTAACTAACAAATACGAGTATTATTGATATCAATTAATGATAAATCTAATAATATGATTTATGGATTTTTTATCGCTCTAATGTAACGATAAAAAGAAGAAGAAAAAGGCGAGAGTAGAGCAAACGAACAACAGGATTTAAGGGAGGTAACACGTTTCAGGAAGACACAAATATTGGAAATGGATTTGTGGAATAAAACTTTTTTCGCATGATGATTTATGATTTTTTTTTTTTTTAGTTTTTTTTTGTAAATAAAAGTTATACCTTGCAACCACCCCACCCTCCTTCACACCAGAAGTGAACAAACACACATTTATTTATCCATATAAGCATTTATTATTAGTTAAAGGAATATGAAATAAATGGCTTTAAGCATTTGTTCTATGATTTCCGTTTCTCTAACTCCCTTTAGTTTTTGATTTGGCTTTAACCACATCCTAAAATGGTATTCCATTTGCTCTCTTATAGTTTTACAAATTTTATTATTATGATTTCTCTTCGCTTCTATTTCTTTTATCCTTAACTTATTAACTTAGCGCCAGCATAAGGCAAGGAAATAAATGTTTTTTCTCAAAAAAAGAAAACTGCTCGATGCCGATATGACCAGGAAGTCTAGTTGGATGAATTAATAAATATATGCATGTCTTGCACCTAAGTCGATGTATTTCGAATATTTAGTAGCCTACACAAGAATGCAATCGTTATATGTACATACGTAGATATACATATTGTTACGAAAATGAATATGCTGAAGACAAAATTCACCACAACAGCGACTTAGTATGAGATTTTAGTTATAAAATTTATTGGTTTATGTCAAAGCTCAATAATTTCCATAATTACCTGTACTAATTAAGAGTGCTATCATATCTAGTGGTGTTGACAGTTCGATTCCTTTTTGTGTTTATAATTTCACATCATTTGAATTAATGAAGATAAATCGAAGATTTGTGTTTGTACCAGAACATTCAAAACTAATAATGAAATACTATAAAAAGACCGCGCATTGCGGTCGGTGAGTTAGTTATGGTTTGGCTGTCAATAAATAAAGTTGTGTACAATCAGAAATACAAGTGTTGTATAAACGAATATTAAGCGAATAGAGGAATAAAAAAAAGCTGTAAAACAATAAATAGGGCGGTATTTATTTTATTTTAACGCAATTTAAACGAACTTAAACGTTCGTTTTAAAAAGGTTAAAACCTAACAATATGTATATACGTTATTACAAGTTTTTGAAGCATAATTCTGTTGGTTCTATTGACTATATTACGCCCTAACATTTAACAAAAATAAGTTAAGCCTTGACATGTGATTGAACCTGACGTGAATTTTTTGTTTTAGATATTTTGAGTAATTTCAGTATGGATATCGATGTGACTTTTGAGGAAAGTAGACTCATTAATGACATATGTGTGTAGGATTGAATTGAATTGAATGAATTGGCATCACTGCTTTATATGACAACGCATTTAACAGCTGATAGTTGCTTTTTGTTTAGTTTGGCTTGACATTTCATTATGGATAGACTTACATCACAGCAAGGCATGCATTTTGAACATTTTTATAAAATCAAAATAATGTTTCTGGTTGCCAAACTTCAAAATTTACAATTTTGCTCTCCATTTTTGGTTGAATGGGTATATAAATAAGCAGAATTATTGCATTTGGAGCTTTTATCGAAACCCCATGACATTCACGGAAAGTTATTGTTTGGTGCGCTTTAAGGACTGGAGGAGACATTGTTCCATATGTATTGCAAAATCATGATGGTCAGAATCTTTCTGGTATAGGGACGTGATTAGAGATTTTTTCATATCTCAATTAACTGGCACTTATCTTAATGACAAGTGGTTCTAACAGGATGGAGCCACATGCCACACAGCACGCGCTGCAATTGATTTACTCAAAGAAGGGTAATTTCACGTAATGGTCCAATTAATTGGCTATCGTCAAAAAACACCTGGATATAAGGAGCAGAAGCGAATATAACAGCGGCAAACAGAGTAGTATGGACATAATATCGAAGGCATACGCTCAACAGCTGTATTGGAAAAAAAACTTAATTCAGATACGCTACAACTTTCAATAAAGTATTAGTGGCAAAACGAAATTTTAATTAATGAACAAGGCCAGCCCATCTATGAACAGATCATAAAACTATTTCGCCAATTGATTCGATAAAGATTTGCCAACTAAATTACTATACATTTCTAATTTTAAAATCCCTTTAGCTTCTAATAATAAAATCAGCCAATTAAAAATAATAATAATAGATTGAGTTGGAAGCATAAAGGTCGAAAAATAGAAAAAAAGTCTAATCAGAAAGAAAGTCTAATCAGAAGTTCTAGTAACACCGACACCTGAAAGAGTAGTCGTAGATATGATTGTTGTGGTTTTGGACTCTTGTAGTGGAAATAAATTATAGACTTAGTGTAGAGCCTTCTGAGAATGCAAAACATATTGTTGCGAAGATAAAAATGCCTAAAGAGAAAATACACCACATCAGGGACTGTACTGTGGGATTTTTGTCTATTGGTTTGTGTAAAAGTTGATAATGTGTTACCCTGGTATTGCCGTACTGATTTGCGTATTTGATGGTATTGCCGTACTGATTGGTGTATTACAATTTCAACCATTTCACACAATCTCATATGTTTAAAATTAACAGATATGATATAGAGGATATGAGAGTATTTGAGACATCCGGAACTTTCAGAACTGTAGGCAATTAGGTATATATGGATACTGCTTTGCCTTCGTCGATTTAGTTATCGTTATGCAGTCGGTAATTAAAGTCATATCTAGGCGTAAATAAAGGTGTTGTATAAACGAATATAAAACAGCTATAAAACAACAATAAAGTTGTGTTTATTTTATTTTGACGCAATTAAACATTTCAAAAGGATTAATAAGTAACAATATCGTACAATTTTTAAAATTTCGATATGCTGTTTAAATATGAGATAAACATAGATGCGGAGAAATTGTAGAAGAAAGACTCAGTGATTCTATAACGATTCCTATATTTAAAAGTTGTTTTCGGACTATATCGGTTATTGGTTACAAAACTCTTCATAACATGAAATAATGCCCCAGCCATTAAGTGTGGTGTAGGTATTATTAATAGAAAAAAATTTCTTTTTTCTTTCGTATCTATTTTTTATATATTTTTTTAGCTGGCCCACAGCAGATAATGTGACAGTGAACAAAATGATTAAAATAACCATATCGAAATAAAGAGAATTTTTTTGCACAGAATTATAATATTATCTTCTTTGTGAACAATAGAATTTGTACAACTTTATTTAAGCCATTGCTGTTGATGTTTTTGTTGTTGCCGTTGGAGTTGATACCACAATTTTCTATATTCATAACGGCTGTTTCTATTGAAATTCTAATATTCTATTTTTTCCTCTAAACTGTTATAAATACATACAGTGCTGCTATGTTCTTCCTGTTATATAGCAGCAGATATCCCCTCATAATCCTTGGAAATCACATTTGTTAAAACTATTTTGGTGTAAAATGCTACACATACTCGTATATAGAAATTAATATCTTATTGGATGAGGGGAAATATAAATTCGGATAGATTTCATATAACTGTTTGTTAACAAAATGTCTAAGGTTAATATCTCAAATGATCGAATACATAAAATCCTGCCACATTTTTGTTACCATAATAAAATAATAGCATATATTATTCCTCCCTGTCAACATGGATTTCAAAAAGGATGTTAACTACGACAAACCTTATTCAGCTTACAACTATAATTGGTCGTGGATTCTTTAACGGAAAACAAACAGATATCGTCTATACTGATTTCAGCAAAGCGTTTGATAAGATGAAACATTTGCTTCCGATAAAAAAGCTACAGATGATGTGGTTTACTGATCCTGCTACTAAATGAATTAGATCTTATATAATAAATAGAACCCACACTCTTTACTTTAATAATGTATTTTTGAAGAGTATTCACGCTCATTCAGGTGCAATTTGGCCCTTTATTTTATTTATTATATATAAACGATAATTAAGTGTTCCAAAATTTTATTGTATGGTATGTAGATGATATAAATATTTTCATAACCCTTAATCAGCTTTTCCATCAACAGCGTCTTCAAAGTGACTTAAACTCTTTCCACGAATAGTGTAAAACAAATTCATTGGAACTGAATGAAAAGAAATGTAATATAATGCGATTTTCGAGGTTTACTCCAATTTCTATTAATTATTCTTTGGGTACCTAACCAGTAGAAGTTCTTGATCATTTTCTAGACCTTGGCATATTACTTGATCATAAATTGAACTTTACTACCTTGATCTAAAAGTTTTTTTTTCGTTCCGATTTGATTTATTACAATCTTAGAAACGGCAAATCATGTTAGTTGAGACCTCAACACAGTCAAAATTGTAAAAAATCGCCAACACACATAGAGATAGATATATTCTTGGCTATGTAGCTTAGCTTTTATAAATGTCAAGCTATGACGCTAAGATTTATCAGCAATATCAACAACAGATGTACCAACTTAATAAAAAAAACTCAGATCGAAAAGTTATGACCGCCACACGGGGTTATTCCGAAAATTTTTTGATCAAGAGAGTCAAGATGCGTTTTTTTCGCACTAATTTATATATGAGCCGCATTATTTATAAATTACGAAGCTATGTTTAGTTGACAATAAAACGCTTTAAATATATCACTTGTTGTATTTATAGTAGCGAGCGTTAAAAATGCTAAAGTAAAGTAAGCAAATCATATCATTTACTTAAAAAAGAAATAGTTATCAACCGATAGCAAAGTGGCAATAACAAAACTTTGAAGTTGAAGTCCTATTCGGAGCACACAAATCAACTGTTAGTCGAATTTTTTCAAAATTTCACTCTTCTGGAAGTGCAGACAGAAAACCAGAAAGTCGTCGCCAACGAATTAATGCTGCTCGTCAAGACCGAGAAATGCTAGATGCTGCTATTTACGCAATAACACAAATTTAGCGCACATACCGCTAGACGCAGATTAAATGAAGTTAACTTATTTGTTGGACTTCCCTGTAAAGGCAGAGTTAATTAGTAAAGGTGCCTTGTCTACAAAGCGTCACTTAAACTGGACAATAGAGGATTTGGCTAAGGTGCTTTGTAGCGATGAACGCAAAATTTAATTTAGTCGGCTCCGATGGCATAAATTTTATTCGCCGGCCACTAAATAAGAGATTTTTGTCTAGGTATCAGTTACACACAATGAAACATGCTGGGGGTTTTCATTAATAAAAATTATATAAATTATATAGCGTTGCATTTTTTATGCTCGGTACTGTATATATTTTTGGTTTTTCAAACCCCTATAAAATTATATATTTTTATATTTTTTGTAATTGTCTGTAAGGTAAACTCCATAGAAATAGAAATAAATAAATGAATGAGAAATAACATTTTGTCATTTGGTTGTATAAATATAAATTTCACAGAAATTTGTTTTAAATATAATGCAGTTAAGAGTTAATAAAATGTTTTGACATTACTTTCTAATTAAAATTAGAAATTGGAGCAGCTCATATAAAACATAGTAAAAAAAAGAATACCAAAGAAACATACGTAGTGTTAATGATAGTAAAAGTACTTTTTCTCCTACCCCGTCATTATATAAAGGCATAAAGTAATCTAGAAGGGAAGAGGAATACACTGCACAATATGTTGTCAATGTTTGCATCAGCATTTTGGTTGTTGCTGTTGCTTTTTCTTTCTATTCCCTTCCGTTCATCATTGTTGCTTTCAAAATATGACTGTACGAATGCTAAACGCTTTCTATACCCTACTTGCAAAACACTTTTTATACCCTACTTTATGAAAGTTTATTGTGGTATATTGGATATGCTTTGAGGTTTGTAAAACTTATAAAATAGTCGAATACCAATTGTACTTCACTTATACTGATTGATTTACAAACATTTTTGTGTGTTTATTACAATTCTTGTTTGTCTTAATCTAATTCACATATCAGAATTGAAAAAGATGGATCATAGTTTGGACCTATGGCTAAAAATTAGGGTTTTTGATGATTTCAGTTTTATTGTCGTGGCTATAAAGCTTGGCAAAAATTAAAGTAATAATTGATTTTGTCGTAGCAGTGAACGTGGTATAGATCACTTATTTTACAGTGCATTTAAAATTAATGGTGCTTTCAGCGAACTGTGTTTCGTTCAGTTTATTCAAAGATTGAGCTACTGCATAAACAATTTATTAAACGTGTTTGAAATTATACTCTGTAATTGAATGAATATGGCATTCAAATGTCTATACTGAATATTTTTTACAGAATTGCATTTAGTTAAGATTAGTCTGAAAGTTGGTGTTACCTTTTCGAGTACTCAGGGAATGACCCCTACTCATGCTGGTACTTGGAGAGTAGGTTGTAAGAAGGAGGAAAGAGTAGTATTTATGGATGTACAATTTAAATTTGCTCATGTTAAAAGAAGCGTGAAAGACTTTTGGGCAAAGGTTGCTCCACAAATGAACACAGCGACTAAAGTGCGAATTCTTCCTATAATGCGTTATGCGGTTTGCTGATCAACTATAAAGGAATGCGGTCTACGAACAACACGAGTACTACATAAGAATGTATGATTATTAAGAATTAATCCTCCTATTTCGCCAGAACACATTCCGTTATAGTACCGAGAGAGCAATAGAACACACGCGCCACTACCACGATGCTCTAATTAATAGGTAGAGTTGACTATCCTACCATCATAAATAAACACCTTCGCCATCCCCTGTAAGCGATTGAGTATCCCCTAAATAGACTTTGAAGAACCGGCCCACACATGACAGCCGTATTCCATTTTAGGTCTCATAAAGGTCTTGTAAGTATTTTGAGGAGATCAGATGGGGTGAAGTATTTCATACTTTTCGCCTCAATCTCCAAGAGACTTGGCCTAAGAACAAAAGAATACGAATGACAAATGTTGCTGTACTTTGCAATAGAGTAGATAGTATTGGAAGTCAGAAAAAAAATTCGTTAAGAAATATTAGAGATAGAGTATGATAAAATACACAGCCCTGCGGCACCCATGAATTTGTCCTGATTTTATCGGATGAAATCCTATCTATAACCATACTTATCGAGCGATATCTGAGAAAGCTTAATATAAATCGAGACAGACCAACTCCAAAAGCAATAAGTTCCTATGCCAGACTCCATCAAACGCTCTGGAAATATCCAGAACCAAAACCTTACTCTCGCCAAAATCATGAATGGACTTGTTCCACTCTTCCGAAAGCACCGCCTGCAGATCACCAGTATAGCGGTCCTTGCGAAAACTGTACTGACGATCCATACTCTCTATGCCTTTGGAAAGTGCGGTGCAAACTTCTATTGGGCAGCAGTTTTAAGGGTTGTTTACCTTACCCTCTTTGGAGATTGTCATTACATTAGCAACCTTCTGGTGAGATGGAGAGAATACGATTACATAACAACTTCTTCCTGGCGTTTAAGTCAACAATAGTAAACTATTAATTTTCATCTTTGACCGACCGTAGTATCCTCTTATGTTTGCTATATCGTACGAGTATTTTTTAGATTTTTGCTTAAATTGCAATTTAGGTTTCCATTGTTTTCATACAATAAATGGTTTTTATATTTCATATACATTTTGAGGTCCCAAAATAAAAAAAAAAAAACAAACAAACAGAAACGAATAGATAAAAAGCGCAAGATTTACCATAAAAATGGACAATTGTATTAAGCGACTAAAATAAAGCACAAATTGATACCGACTAAAAGATTTTTTTTTAAATTTTTTTTTTAAGGTACAGTTATAGTATTTATCTGCTTTCATGGTAAAGTGATGATGATGACGATGATTTCATTTGTTTTTTGGCTTTGAATCAAAAATACGAGTTTACCACCAGCATTGTTTGTGGTTTATTGCATCAGTTAGTACTTCTGTTCGTTTTGTTTTTCTGCATGAATATCGAAAATTTGGTTCGATATTCAATTGAACACTCTAATCAATCTTAATTATTGAATGGCAAAATAACAATAAATAAATGGAATAAAAATTCTCTTGCATATTAAATTCAAAACAAATATGGATTTTAGATTAATTTTATTAAAGGAATATGATACAATTTTGAAAGTAGAGTATGTCTTGGAAAACATTTTTTAGGTACGTACAAAACATACAGTATTGGACAAAACATATGCACGATATTCTGGTTAATACAAAATATATCAATAACAAAAGCAAATTTATTTATGTATAAAGTTAATCATCTAAATTCACTATAAATAAAAAAAATAAATAAAGAATTTTACTATTTAACTTAAAACAAATCATTTTATACGTTGAACGCAGTTTTTTCAATGCGACAAAACATAAGCACATCTTCAAAAAATCACATAAAATATTAATTTTACTAATATGTAGTTGCAAAGCCCTTATTTTTTAAAGTTTTCATGTTATTGCCTCGATTAGATTCGACAATGTTTCATCAACAATTTCATTTAATGCAATTTTCACCAGTTAATAAAGTTTGTCCTTATTTCTGCAATTATCGCGGTTTATTTTAAGATCTAAAATATCCCACAGTTTTCCTGTGAGATTAAGATCTGGAGACTGCGCTAGACATTTCAAAACGTTAATTTGTTTGCTTACAAAGCACACACAGTCGCATTTTTGCCTCTACATGCTGTTTCAGTATGTATTCCAGGATATTCTTGTAGATGAACTGAACCATTTCAACCTTTATTTTGTGTACTGGCCAGATGCATTCCCAGACTAAAACTTTTCCTTATTTAGGTTTTACCGTGTCTTTGGTATACCGAGGATTAATACGTTTTTCTTTTTATTCAGCTTAGTATGCTAAATATATAAAAACGTCTCACATTAAAGTTAGATTCATCAGAAACGAAAACGGTCTTCCATTAAATGTATACCTAAGTTTATTTGCTCCTCTGTAAATTCAGTTCTAACCGATCTGTTTTTGCCAGTAGTAAATGGTTTTTTGCACTTCAACATGATACGTAATCCACCGTCTTCAAATCGTGTTTTGATGCAAAAATCGAGACATTGAATTTTAATTGATTTGTGATAGACCTTCCTGATATAAAGACATACTTTTTTCAGGGGTCTACTACCTCTATGTATGAATTGAAAAGGGCTTATAATACGGTAAATAATACTGTGTTGAATACCAAATTTGTTTGCGATTAATGTCATTGATTCATTTCTATTATAATCATTAATTATTTTTTCATCTCGTGCATATATTTTGTCCAATACTGTATATATCCATATATGTAAAATAATAATATAAACTAAAATCAGTAGGTATGTATACATTCTTTTATAAAAATCGAGCAGGTACATCAGAAGATCCATTTGTAAAACAGATTCTTTAAAAAAATAAATCATTTAAAATCAAAAATCGACCTTCTTTAAGGTCGAAATTTTGTATACTCGGCCTTTTTTGTTTGTGTTCTATTCCCTTTAAATACGAGGGCGCGTCAATAAGTCCGTGAATTTTTGGCATCTATCAACAAGAATCTGTCAATTGAGTCTTGTCATAATTATACAATTGATTTTCGCTTACTCATTAAACATTATTTTTTCCGGAGAAAACCCATCACTTAAACCAAGGCTAAAAACCTGTTTTCTTAATACAAGTGGAGAAAAGCAAATTGAGTGATTTGTCTTTTATATATAAAACACTAACAAAAAATAGGGTGCCTAGTGTGTTTCACATATATGCAAACAGACAAGTTACTCAACTTACTTGTCTTTAACTTGTATTATAAAAACACGGGGTAAGCTTGATAAATACAATGGGAACTTTGCACCATTAATTTCAATGGTAAAAAAGTGGTTTATGGAATTTCGTTGTGGCCGTACAAGCACAGAAGATGCCAAGAAAAAGTGTTCTTGTGACTTAATGGCATGTTTTCTACTATTTTATTCAAAATGGGACTATCAACCTTCAACAATACTTAAGTCTAGAGATTGTACTACAACTAGGAAGGGGAATAAAGCTTTTTGGGAATGTTGTATGATAACACCTATTTTACTTTTACCTTGCTTGTTATATGATTTGGGTAGTTGCGTTATTAAAAGCTCCACTTATGCTTCTAGATGCATAAAGGTAATATTAATGGCTTATTACCCGTTACTCAATATTTCGGAGGTGTTTCGAAAGTTTCAACAACAGAAAAGTAGATCACTTGCCAAATATTGTTTTTTTTTGTCTTACCGCGTTATTCTAAAACTTTTTTTCAGTATGGTTGATACACTTATATACATAAAAATTGTTTTAAATTTAATTATTTATGCATTGGTCTTTGTTTTATACATTTAAGACCACCGTGCAGTGTATAAACTGTACCAAACGGTGCAGTGAAGTAGCCATTTAACCAGAAACTAGTTGGCCGTAAAATGGACGAAATGCACTATGAACTTCGCGAACGGATTACATTTTTCAAAGCAAATTTCCACAAAATGAAAGCGTTATTCTAGCGTTAAACAGTTAAAGATAACTTGTCAAACTTTACTGAACAGTAATGCCAGCAAGCACAGTTTAAAATTCTCAGCTGTCAAACCATAGTTACCGATATCGATAGTTTGAATGAGATTAAAAAAATACCCGATATAATAAAAAATAGTGTAAACCAAAATTGGTAGTTTTTCGTTGTTTTAAAACAGTTTGGCAAATTTTTTGATTTGTTACAATTTTTTTCATACATTTTTGGTAAATTAATCTTTACACCGAACATATTAAAAAAACATTTAACATAAATTTGAATTAATCACTAGTGTTAACACTTTTTTCACACATTTGACTAAAGCTACCGTCACATTTGTCAAATATTTGGAAGCATTTCCTTTTATGTCTTAAAAACAAATTATGGTACCGAAATTTGGCAAATGCGATCGTAGCTGAAGTGCAATAACCCCATGTAAAATATCTCTGTTCTTTGGCGCCGATACTGTTTACCTGCATTTACACGTACAAGTAATTGAATACTTGAAACAAATTAAAATAAGATTTAATTATAACAGAGAATATTTAAAGGTGATAAATAACTTCCAAAAATGTTTAATTAAAAATACATTTTTAAATTATTGTTTGAAAATTTGGTAGGCTGCAAATGGTTCTGGTAGAATTTTGTAAGAATTTTGGCAACAAATCAATTTCAATTTCAAATCAATGTGTGGCAAGGCTATTCTCAACAGAAACCATACGATATTTTAGTAAGAAAAACAGTAACAATTCTAAAGTAAAAGCATCGAAAAATGTAAACAAACGTTAACGGCAGAAGTTCTGCCTAACAGCGAACCAACATTTTATTAAGAAAAACAGCAACAATTCAAAAGTAAAAGCCGCGAAAATATGTAAACAAATGTTAACGCTAGCAGCGCTGCTTAACTGCTCACCAATATTTAATTCCAAAAGTGAAAGCAGCAGAAAAAAACGTAAACAAATGTTAACGCCAGCAGCTCTGCTTAACTGGTCAACGGTATTTCATTAAAAGAAAAAGTCATTTTTATAAAAAGTTTTATTATGTTTTCTTTGAAACATTGCTACATACGAGTATATATATGTATTAATAAAGACTAAACAAATCATAAGTTAGTTTTAACATTTCTAAAGCAATTTACTATATGCAGCACTTACACTTTGGAGGAAAACTTGAGTTTTTTGCACCACCTTCTGACTTTTTAATACCTTTCACTAGAAAACACTTTAATTAACACTTTAAACACTTTTATTTAATTTGTCTCAATTAATCATTAAATATTTAAAATTTTTCTAATTTTATTAACACTTTAAACGTCAAATCGTAACCACCGCACTTTACTCATTAACTAACTAAACAAACGTATTGAGAGTAGTAAACAGCGTTGCCGTTCTGGTAGTTTTTTGTTGTTTAAGAACAATTTGGTGATTTGGTGGGATGGTGTTGCTCTCAAGAACATTTTCTCTCATATTTGGAAAAACAACTTAACTTTAATTTGAATAAGCAACAATTTTGACTAAATCTACCCATGTTTTAACCCTTATGTGACTGATAAATGAAACTATACATTTAGACCGGCAATGTATCCGGGTACCATCAGACAAATCTCAAAGAAAATAAACATTTTTGAATAAAAATATTAGATAAAATTACAATTTACAACTACAAAATTGCACATTAAAAATCGTAGCCGTTAAAAATATATATTTCAGACTTTCGGTGTAAATGAACTAAATTCAATTTTTGGTATTAGCATATATATTGGTGGAGCATTTATCTGAGTTTTGGATACCCATTAATTTGCCCTTAATTGCTCGTTAGTATTCGATAATTGTGAAGCTTGCTTAACACATGTCAAATTCGATAAAACCGAAGCATTTCGCAATATTTGGTTATGTTAAATGCTAATTTACGTCAAAGTTACGAACTCGAGAGTGTAGACTATAGATAAACAATTATACGGATATCTGTATACTGGTAAATATGCGAGAAGGAACGGTACCCGGGTACCTTGTCGGACACTCAATGGTGTTGGGAGAAAGTCGACATCTGAATGTATTAATTGCTCTTAAAGCTGTGAAATTTAATAAATTGTTTAAAATTAGGAGCTCTCAAGAAGTTTAAGCAACGACGCTAATCAACTTCTACAAAAAAAAATTCAGTTTCGAACGCAACAGGTAGTCGGGTAACTTGTCAGTCCCACAATGGTTAAACAATTCTGCTAAGTGTAGTAACTCTATGTTCTTTTGCTTAGAGACTATTTACCCTGCCTTTACCCATTTATCAGCTTCCTAAATACCCATTTTCTTTACAAATTGCCTCGAATTATCTTTCAGTAGGTTCAAATATGTGAAGTCATCCATAGTTCTATTAATAACAACTTAAATGCGAACTTCAGCCGCCGGTACGCATTCCCAAATCATAAAGTAACTGACCACAGCCGTGCTTTATCGTTGACATCAAGTTTTAACGTCGGAAGGCCTTCTTTTTCGCCAAGCCTTTTGTTTTTCGTGTCACTCAAATATAGTATAATGAACTTACTTTTATCGCTAAACATAATGTATTGAAACTCTCAAGAAAGTACATTCAAGTGTAAGGGCTGGGTAACTGAACAAACTTTTTATTTTTATTAAAAAGTGCATTTTAAAATTTTTTGCTTGAATTTTGATAGACTGCGAACGGTTTAGGTAGAATTTTAATATATTTTTTGTAGAAAATCAATTTCTTGTGCGGCAACGCTGATACTTACGCTCTCCATGGTTTTCTTTCTTAGTTTTCTTATCTTAATAAATTTCGATGGACGCTTTAAGATCGTTCTCGTGTTGTTTTTCGAATTTATTAAAATTTTATTAAAAAAAAGTGCTTAAGTTTAAGTTAAATATAAGAAAGAAAAAGTGTTTTAAATTAAAAAGAAATATAATTAACTTTACAATTATTTAAGTTGTAATAAAAGCTGTTAACTTTAGCATCAGATAAAGTAAATAATTTTTTTGTTTTATTGATTTTGTTGTTGGTTAAGCAAAGACAAGTGTTTTGTTTGCGTAAATTATTGAGAGAAAAGAGTTGTTATGTTTTCTTGATTTTGTTCTTGTTGAGTAAATGCATTTATTGTTTGTGTAATATTCACGTGTTTCAAAGATTTTGTTGTTTGTGTAAAATTGCGAGAAAAAGAATCAACGTAAAAGCATTTTTTAAAGAGCAAGTGTGATATTTGTATTGAGAAGCTTTAAAAAGGAAAAAAATTATGAAGTGCAAATAATGAGGTAAACAAAGAAATATACACCAACTGGCAAACCTAAATAAGAGCGTTTGTGTTGGCATTTGTCTAGCGTTGACAGTGAAGTAGCGTACGTACTTAAATAAAAGCGTTAAAATTGTGTCATAAATACTAATGTTAACGTAACTTTTCAACAAAAAATCACTGAATTGATTTTAAAAAATTACTAAAACGCTAAATTTGATGCGAAAACAGCTAAAATCGGTCTACTTTTTTCTTTCTTTTCTTTTATTTTTTCTTCGTATCCAACTTCCAATTCAAACGCGCTGTCAAAATTAAGGACCAAACAGAATATACTTTTGCTTCAAAAACTCAACAAAAAGTCTGTCAAATACTTAGTTTTTTGGTGGCTATAATGTACTTTCTGAATAGTTGTGTTAGTGAGAACATGAGAATTGCTATCTGAGAGTTGAGTTAAATGAATAATTAATATTAATAACTGGATGAATTTATTTTTTGTTAAAAATATAACAATTTTAATATCTATTTTGTGTTACAATTTAAGTATTAAAAATAACACAGTTTAAATAAAGAATTAAAAAAATCTGCATACACCCGATACGCATGTTCAATCGCCACTGTTTCAGTGACGAATATAAGCAAGAGCATCTATTGCACAACGTGTCTATTTTGTTATTGTTTTGCATATAACATACATACAGCTCTTTACGTAAGTAAAGTGCGAATGGGTTTGCTCAAAATGTAAGCGAATGAAACTGAACGAAACTTGTCGAAAAGTTTGTTAAGTACATTATGCCTACACACATTTGATTGTGTGTATTCGCACAGTCGTCGAAGCTAGCCTACGCATATTATACAAATTGTATAGGCATAAGAATTTTTGATAGTTAGACAACGCTTAGCGCTCTGATTTAGGTTTAGCTTTAATTTAGTGAAAGAGTAAGGGAGTATCAAAATAAATTAAAATAAATTTAAACGGAAATTAGAAACAGAAGAACAGGCGTTCATTAGAAGGTGAGTTTCAATTATTTATTTACTGCTTTTACAAGAAATTATTGACTTTCGGTGGGTGCAAGTTTAATGTCCTGCCGAATTTCTCTAAATTCAGTTTTTTTTTATACATTTTAAGACTCCTAAAATTAATCAAGTTTCATATGCTAATACTTAACGGTTCAATTAGACGTGACTTAACGTAATTCCATAGCGTATTGTTCGTTTTTTTAATTATACGTGTGATCGTTCTTAGTTCTTTTATACATAATGAGAACTTATAAAAATTATATTCGGCACATGATTATAGTTCCTGTTCCAAGTGGGTTTTAAATAAATATTGACGCTTTTCGGAAGTGTGCTCTTCATACCGCTTCTTTTACAACTGGCTCTGAATATTTTCAAGTTTTGTAATAAAACTAGTCATGGGGTACTCATATCAAAACGTGTTACTTTTGGTGTCGGTAGTCATTTCTCTCGATTTATATCATGCTTTCTCAGAGATCGTACTATAACAGAAGTTATAGATGGGATTTATTTCGACAATTTTAGAAAATGGAGGAATTTTCTGGAAAGACTTAATATAGTAAATCGTACAAGCTACTAGATTATGCCAGTGTTTTTCAACCGGATGTCTTCGCTATAGGAGAAGCGGCAAAGATAACAAACAATCACTCGTAAATATGATGATATTTGTCGATAACCCAGAGGAAATACATGCCTTAATATTAGTCAAGACATTCTTGAACCTAGGCACTCAATGCAAGAAGAACTTGATGCTTTCAGAGTTGGGTGCTTGTGTTTGTCAATTTGTGTTATCCCTAGGCAAACTTAGCTGCAGCTCAGCAAAATCAAGATCAAGTACCTAATGAGCTAATCGAGGAAGAAATTGCCAAACTGTAGAGGTTTATGCTGCACACTGAACTCTGGTAAAGCAAGCATAAGCGCTCATAATCTATTAAAAAACTATGGAGAGGACAACAGCAAGGAATCGGTGGAGTCGAAAAAGATAGTTGGCTTTGTAAGAACATCGGATTAGCTTTAGCCGTTTTTAGGCTAGGTCCAATATAATACACATCGATTGACATCATGAGTTGTGACGAGTTTTGTGGCCGCCCCAAGTTGCGGGGCCAATCATCGGCTTCTACGCAACGTTACTTGATTCTATTCTGGTTGTTACTTAGTTAATAATGTGTTTAAATGAGGAAATAACTTAAGCCATTACATCAGAGGCCGGTATAATCTGACTCTGAGCAAATTTCCTTTTTGGATCTCACACGTACGTACTCACATGAATATACAAAAATAAACACAGAGAAGTAAAGAGAAAATGGACAGAAAAATACAGTGCGAGAAAACTTGTAAAGGATAATGTTATTAAGAGTTTTACTCAACATTTTTTACTTATTTTAAATTTTTTCTTAATTTTTTTTTCTTAATTCTTAGCTGTTTTTTGTTTTTAGTTATTATTTTTCCTATTTTTGTTTGTATTTTTTTTTGTTTTTTTGTTGTTGTTTTTAATAATTTTTTATTTTTATCGTCCTGTTTTTCTTTTAGATATTTCTGTTAAAATACAGTTCAGAGTACAGAGCATATGTGTAAGAAAAAATTAAATTTTTTTACAGTGCGGTCTGAGAGACAGACTCTGAAATTACTAACGCTATTGTAAAATTCACTGCTTTACATGTATAAAACTCATTAAAAATGGCCACACTATTCAATTGAAGGTTGAGTATGAGAAATCACGATACGCATAGGAGCTTCATTTCCAAATATTACTAAAAAGAATATGAAATACCTCAAACGCTTTCGGTAAGCGATATTGAAAAAGCACCATATGAATGTTACCGACTAATTCTGACTTGATGGTCGTTTTTCAGCGAGCTTTAAACTTCAGCAACGGTATTCAGTATACGACTTTTCAACCCTCAAAATTGTGTCCTAAATTTATGAAATTTTTAATAATATTAAAGATGTTGTCTGCTTCCTATAACTGTAAACCAAACTAATAGATGCTGCTTACTTGAAGTCCGATAGTAGTCCAGTTACGATAAACAAAATTCATGCAATTATTGCGCTACCTTCGTAGTTAACAAATGCTTATTGTTACATTTGTTTTGTCCGTCAGTTTGATTTTTTCCTCTTTTTGAAAGATTTCGGGGATCAGATTCGTCACTACCGTTGCAGATCGAAGCATAATACCTCTGGGTAGAACTTAAACTTAAGTTCGGTGGTTAGAGATCGAGTTTAGATTACACGTGGTGCTTATTTTGGCCTAAATTGCAGTAAAAGTTATAGATTTGGTGCTTGAAAACCATGCTATTTAGTCTTTAAGAGATGTGTAAGTGAGTAAAATATGATATTCTCTCCTAAAATAATAAGAGTTTAACACAATCTCAACTTTTAAATTTGAGTTGTAATTTAAAGTCTTGATTAACGAGTAAACATCTCAATTTCATTTCCAAATCTTAAATATTATCTAAGTATGTATCTCTTTGCGAATAATATTTTTACAATTTGTTTTCGTATTAAAAATTCGTTTAATCTCTATTTCGAACAACTAAGGTCATAAAATTAGATTAAATGAAAAACGAATACAAATTTGTTCCTATATCCTGTTCTTTACGTTTATTTATTAGTTTTTTCCCTTTAAAACAAAATCGAAACAAGCAAATAAACGGAAAGAAAAAAGAAACAATTTTAATGGACATTAAATGCAATTTCCAGCACATATGTCTTTGAATTTAAAAAGAATCATTCAACGACCAACCACCCTTGTAAACAGTATCAAAGTTACAGTCTATTAAATATCAATGTCGCAAAAATGGTCCGACAATCATTATTTTACCAAAAATACTACCATATTGCTGGATGGCTTGCAAATTGACAACGACCCTTCAGAAAAAAATGCTACAAAAACTACGAATATCCAGAGCCAAAGCCATAAGAAAACATGCTAAAGTTTGA
This sequence comes from Wohlfahrtia magnifica, assembly GCA_023159175.1. Lineage (NCBI taxonomy): Eukaryota > Metazoa > Arthropoda > Insecta > Diptera > Sarcophagidae > Wohlfahrtia > Wohlfahrtia magnifica. The sequence continues at coordinate 5,525,877 of JAKWBJ010000222.1, read as the reverse complement.
TATGGAAAAGTTAAACTAAAGGCATTAGAAAACAAAAAATAGGCATTTGTAGCGTTAGATGAATAAGAAACAATAACATTGGCCACAGTAGGAGGCAGTTAAAAAGCAACAGCCATCATACGAAACCTTGTTAACAACTACCACTTTTGTAATACTCGTATTAGCGAAAGCAATAGCAACAGCAGGCACAACGGCTGTGGCGCAAAAAAATAATAGAAAATAATAGCAGCAGCAGCAACAACAACGACAACAACGACAACAACAAAATATATATAAACCAACTACAACTGGAAATCTCACAACTAGGAAGTCCAGTCTAATGATTCAAAATAACAAAAAGGCATAAAAGCAGAAACAATAATAATAACAACAACAACAACAACAACAATTGTAACTAAAATAGAATAAAATGAACAAAAATTACACCAGCTGTGGCTCGTATTTAGAATTAGAATGCTCAGCATCATCATTATCATCAAAATCATTGTCAAACATCTATGGCAGGCGATTTTTATTTGTGTTGAAGAAAAAAAAAAAAAAAAGTCTTGACAACAGCAGCTGAGATTTGCTAATTAGAAATTTTATTTCACTTTATATGGGTGGACAATTTAAAATTTAAATTTGAACCAGCGGTTCAAATAAAACAACACTTATGTCATTTTATTCTGTCACAAAATTCAGTATATTATCTCCACTGAAGGAAATGAATCGATTTACGCTTGAGCAACATTGGGATTTATTGGAAATTTATCATCATTTAAAATCATCTTTTCGGATGGTCGGTACGTTAATAAGCAAAATTGCCTTATTTGGGGCTCAGAAAACATAAACGTGGTCTTACAGAAGTCAATGCACGAGTGACTGTTTGGTGCGGCTTGTGGAGTGCAGACATCATTGGCCCATATTTCATATTACGTAACCATTACGGTCAATGGAGCGCCTATCGCACCATGATAATCAATTTTTTTGTGCCCGCTCTTCATGGTATTGATGTGAAAGATGTTTGGTTGCAACAGAATGGTGCAACTTGCCACAATTAATTTATTGCGTCTAACATTTGAGGGCCGTTTAATTAACCAAAATGGTGATGTCAGTTGGCCGCCAAGAAGATGCGACTCGACACCTTTGGACTGTTTTCTGTGGAGAGTCTTTTAAGACAAGTGTTATGCTGACAAACCAGAGACAATTGAGCATTTGAAGGCAAACATTCGTGATGCCATTGCCGAGATACGATCCCATATACTTGAAAAACTTCTCGAAAATTGATCGTCGAATAAGGTACTGTGAAGCCAGCCGCGGCAGCCATATGAATCAAATAATATTTAATTTCTAGCCGGAACAATTGTAGTTCACAGAAAAAAAATTAATTTGGTAAAAATTTAAACCGTTTTTGTTTGAGTGCATTTTTAAATTTAAGCTTTTAAATTTCCCACCCTATATAGGATAGATGTATGAATATGTGGTATGTGGGGTTTCTACAATACCCGCTTTTAGACTAATGTCGACGGATAACAAAGCTTAAATAGTCGTCGTTCTCCATATATACAAAACTCAATGTTTAATGTAAATGTAAGGTGACACGCCAAACACTTATCAAATCTCCGCCAGAGACTGACTGATGATGTATATTGTTCACAATGTTGCTTAAACATAATTTAGAAACTTTTACTATCACTTTCCTCAAGTTCTACAAAAACTTATAAATCACGTTCACTTCTCCAATTTAAACTTTTAATTTTGCCCACCCTATAATATGTACCTATGCTCCTCCTGATAGCACTCTAAGTTTGCTTTTGTCGAGCAGTAACAGCCTTCTTGATCTACCAAAAGGAAAGGGGACAAACTTTTTCACCTGTCTCATACCACAGCACTTCTCTAAAGCCAATCGAATTCTCTTTCAACCTAGGTATTAATGCTCCTCCTTGACTATCCCACATGCTAACGAAAATGTTTCAAATACAATAAAAAAACGTCGGGTTTCTCTGTTCTCCAAACCGTCAACTATTTAGCTTCCAGGATGTGCCTTACGACCTGGGACCCAATATAGCTAACCATGTTGTGAACGCCAAGTTCATTGAAAGGTGTTAATCAGTCCAAAACAAGCTTTGACTTTACCTCAAAGAATTCATCCATTAAACATCACAGTACCCAAACCTGAAGAGAACCATGATAGATTTCCAAAATTTTAGAAGCTTTGGAATAAATAAGCTATTTCTGACTGGATTTAACTTGGACCATACGATAATTCTTTTCCTACTTTTTTGACACATGCTGTTAGCAATGAAAGTGTAGTAAACGTATAGTATATAATAAAAATTTGTTCACTATTAATAAAGTACGTTCCAAAACCAATACAGAAAGTACGTTTGTTGTTGTTGCTTCAGTAATGGGTATGAGTTTTATATGCAACATGTAAGAGTACACGTGAATGAAAAAATACAAAATAATAGTATTTGAACGCCTCCTCTTCCTTTTTTTTTTTTTTTTTTTTGAAAATTGGTGAACAACAGTATCCTGTCGGCTTTTGAAATGACAATCTGTGTTTCTCACTCCCTTTGATTGTGTTTATTTTATATATATTTGTACGCTACAGTATGTTATAGAGCATAAGTATATATATGTTGATATTTGTAATATTTTCTTTAGCCCATATAGTTTATGGTCAAAATATAAGAAATTAAAATCGCATCAGACCGTATTTCATTACGTTGTTGATATTGAATGGATATTAACAGGAAAATCAGTAATACGTAATTGGATATATTTTCTCAAGCAACCAATCAAGACGGATGATAGATATTTATCAGTTTATTAATTTTTATAAATTTTGTCATTAATATTTAGCGCATATTTTTGCATATTTTTTGTTTCGAGTTCCGTCCAAGTCATGGTATTTTTTAATTATCTATTAATTGAAATTTATTGGGGATCTTAAACAATATAAAGAAGAATATACAAACTATTAAATGTGATCAAAAAGCCTTTAACGTACAAAATATATTTATACTCGTATGTCAAAAATATTTACCAAAATTCTAACATGACATTCGTAAATGCATAAATCTTTATAGATTTATAGATTCTAGTTATATATAGATTCTAGTTGTTGAAACAGTTGATGCCATTTGAAAAGAATTGTTGCAAATGTAGGTGTTTTGCATTGTGACAAAGAAGCATCAACCCAAAAATTATTAATTAGCACAGTTTGTATCTAGAATAATAGAAACCGTGGCCATATAATTCCATTCCATTACTGGATAAGCCGTCATGATTAATGTTTAGTGTTTTTAGGGCAAAATTGCCCATTACGGTTACCGGTTAAATTAGCCCTCTAGTGCTCATATACTTTTTTTCTGGATTAAAAAATTATTTCTGGTTTGATTTGTCTTAAAAGTAAAGGATATTAAAGAAATTTTTTTTTGGTCAGATAGCGTTTTATAGCGCCAAAAACTTAGACCGCCCTTGGTGGCCTTGAGAAAAGAATCCAAAAAATTTTGCAGCAATTATTTTTTTCTTTATATAGACTACAATATTTTATTTGAAAGATAATAGATTAAAGAAGAAATGTATAGAAATTAATACCCGCAAATTTAAAAGTTAAAAAAGGGTATATTGTCCCACTTCATCGTAACAAACGTCTGCAGGTGCTAGAAAGGTTATTTTCCCTGTACAGATCTTGATCTTTAGATCTTGATGTGGGCGCCCTGTGGCTTTTAGCAACGAATGACTCTGCATGCAAAGTACAAATGCAATCTCTGCTCGATAGTTTGGCAGCTGGTATCTCCTATCATTAGCATTAAACAAAAAATAGTCAAGCAAATGTAAGAACAGACGATTTGTATATTTGCTGTTCCTCACTGGAGTTTTATATCGACCAATAATACCATCTATGAGCTCGACACCACCCATATGGTGGTGAACAAACTTATTGGTTGGTCAACAAACTTATTGATTGTAAAGAAAGATGTTTCGATATCTTTTCGAGTGGCATATAAATTCGATTGTTCAAAAATATGCTCAATAAAAGTGTCGACCAAAATGTAGTCAAAGCATTTGAAGGGCGTATCCAGCTTTCTGAAATCTTCTCCTATTTCGAGCTCAAAAAATGCAATCGCAGAGTTATTAGTGCAAAGTTCTCTTGGCAACACAAGATCTTTTTGAAATTGTGGATCCAATAAACTCCCCTGTTTCACTCATAATACTATCTTCAGACTGTATGATATTCCGTTCTGCAGGCATTTTGCGTTTGCAATTCTGTGACCGAGGAGTGATTGAATCAATCGAAGTAGAAGCGGAACATCCGTTTGGAGTAACGCAAACCTCTGATATTGAATTTCACATATTCACTGCTATATTTATTGCCTCATCAAATACAACGTTGATATGGCCCTTGGTCTCACAAGCATCATCATCCAAGTCGGCTCTCGAAATTTAATTGACTTTTTCTTATTTCGGCTGGAGAACAAAATTAAGTGTATCTTTTAACAGGGATTCGAACTCAAAACTTCGGCAAAATAAAAAATTATTGAAATTTAATTTAAAAGTTGCCCTAAACTCACAGATAAAAAGTTTTGTATCAGAGTGATTCTAACAATTATGCAACTAACTAATGGTTATACATTTCATATTATCATAATTATCATTCTAGTTGTGAGAAAGTTCTTACGGTATAGGGTACCAAATAGTCAGACCTGTATGCCTATGAAAATGTCTGCTTGACTGTGTAGTTTTCTATACCAACTAGTGGTTCATAACATTCAGTCCATTGTTTTGCTTAGATACCATTTATTTCGCTACCAAAAAAAAGCAAAAGTTGCCAGAGGATCAGAGAGTGTACAATAGTCACATATAGTTAAACAAACACGATTTTAGTGTTTCCAAATTCCCCTATTTTTAGTCTACACGCAATACATTCGACCATTATTTACGTTCATATGTTAAAACGTCGTTTAGCTTTGCAATAGTTTGCAATAGATCTACGAGCAATGTTCTTCAAATGAAGTATGGTTTTGTATAAATTTTATTTTATATACGAGATGCATTTGCTAAGTAAAATTGTATATTTTTGCAGACATATTGTAGGCCATTTATTTACAACAATAATAATAATAATGAAAAATAAAAATAAGACCAGAGGTTATAGAATAGAAAGAAGAAGAAAAACAAGATATTGTGAAATGGTTACTATTAGTGAGGGGATCATTTAAAATACATTACGAGTAATGGATTAAATTATTGCAACATTTGTGAACCATCCCCCTCTCATTTATTTATACAATCAATTCCTTGATGAACATACAATATATGGCAATTTGCAGACATTTTTTGAATTGCAATTGTTGCTTAATAAATAAAAATATTTTATATAAAAATTCTTTTAAAGAAATTTAAGAAAAATTCATTTTCATAGTTTTGTTAAAAGAAATTTGTTAAAAGAAACAACAAAATTTGTTCGTCAAACAACGATTCTTTACGTCGTTGAAATTCAAGCATACAATTTATAAGATCTTTTTGTTGAATCTATATAAGGTGTGCTTCAAAATGATAGGATCACCTTAATATTTGCAACAATTCATCCAAACTATAAAATGTTACATATGGTCACCTTATTAAAAAAATTCTACGTTCAAATAAGTGAATAATAAGAGCAAAACTTATTTATGTAAATAAGTGCAAAATTCAATGCGTCAAAGTTCAGTGATAAGGTCAGTGATTCATTTATCCAAACTTTTATTTAAACTAAGCATTAATCAAATATTTTTAATTTATGCAGTTCCCATTTCCTTCTATTGTCTTAAAAATACGAGATGGCATCGCACTTACTAAATTGTCCAGAACGTTGGAGCGGATTTCACACCAGCTGTTGCAGATTGCCACTTTTAATTCATCTTTTGTCCGGTAATGTTTGTTGTCTGCATAAACATTACGCACCGGCAGTACCCACAAATTTTCCATGGGGTCTAAGACGGGGGAACGTGCTGGGCAATCAAGTACTTTAATATTGAGCTTTTCAAACCATTGTCTGGTCGACTTGCTGACATGAATTGTTGCGTTATCTTGCTGAAGGGTGAAAGTTTTGTCAGCATTTTGGGCCATATAAGGCAGCAAACGTCCAGACAGTTTGCCCTGGTACTCGAAACTATCCATTCGAGTTCCAGGGTACCATGTGAGCTAAAGCCAGCCCAAACCATCAAACTATCACCGCCGAAATTCTGTTTGGAAAAAACAAGGGCCCCTTCCTTAAATATCGCCAATAGCAATTGAAACCATCTGGTCCATCCAGGTTAAATTTTTTCTCAACAGAAAAAATTACCTACAAACCCATAAATGTATGGAATATCTTATGACCTTTTTAAAAGAATGGTTTCCTGATGCCAATTAGTTGCCATTTTTTTTCGCAAACTTCTTATGCTTAATCTTATGCTGCGTAGTCAAACAGGGATTTTTTTTTAATTTTGCTCGAATAAGGTTTGGCTGGGCGTTGAAAGCTTTTAGAATTATGCTTTATGAAGCTTGTAATTTCAATTCCTCTTTTATTGTTACCACACTTTTCATAGAATTCGAGGGCTTTCATGAAATTATCCGAGTTTCACGAGCTTTTAATTTTCCACAATTTTCTCTGTTCTCAACTCAATCCCTGCTCATGAAGTGCCACAATTTGTCCTTGTTCATAAGGTGACAAAGGTTTCCCGCGATTCATACCGCGCAGATATTATTTAAGTTATATTTTATTACAAAAGAATAGCAATTGTGATACCCTCTGATTAGATTAATTGCTTATTAATCACTGACCTTATCATTTTGACGCATTAAATTTTGCGCTTATTTACATAAATTTAAATAAACATAATATAACGGTACATCTCTAAGAGCAAAACCGGCTTATTATTCACTTATTTGAACATAGAATTTTTTTTGAATAAGGTGACCATACATAACATTTTATAGTTTGGATGAATTGAGCAAATATTGAGGCGACCTTATCATTTTGAAGCACACCTTATATAAAAGAGGACTATAAAATCAGTTGCAATTGATATTTTCTAAAATATGCCAACCGATTTTATTGTGTAAGCCCTTCAACAAAAAGAGAAATTAATACCAAGGTTTTTATGTATACGCGGTAGCTCCATTGGTTTGTGAGTTATTTTCGTTAGAGTGATCTCCTTTGTATTGCATAAGTTTTATATAAATTTGTTACAGCATTTAAACTTTGTTAGAAAATGTGTTTAAAACTGTGTATATAATAAAAGACATATGAAGAAAGCTTTCGTTTGGTGTGTAGTTAGCTATTGTTCAACTGGGCGGTGCCACACCCATATTAAATTTGTGCGTATATGTGTATATCTCAAAAACGATAATAGTAAGAGTATCCAAAATTGTCACAAATAACTTTGTGGTCAAAACAAATAATCATTTAAAAATTGTGTCGAATTGGTTAAGTGGGAGTAGCACCTCACATAAAAAGTAAATATTGATTTTTGTCTATCTTCGAAACGAAGGTTCTGAATTTGGTCTAAGTAAGTTAATAGTTAGCACGAAATTAGTTGGTCGTAATTTAATAAGTGGTTTTGGCATCTCCCATATAAATTAAATATTGATTTTTGTATATCTAGAGCACGGTTAGAATGGAAGTCTCTGAATTTGGTGTAAATGACTTGGCAGTCAATACAAACTATCATTAAAAAACAAATATAGAATTTTACATATGTAAATAACGGTAATAGTTAAAACTTTCTTTGTATATTCACATCAGTCAACAAGCAGGCAGAACACAAAGGCTCCTAGCAACGCAGGAGGGATTACTCTAGTGTTTGAATATAAAAACAGAGTTGGATTTTTGACTATTTTGATATAAGTGTGACTATTATTTTTAACATGATTATATATATTTCGACCAACTGATGACGAAAATAAGTCTATTTTTTAATACTTTGTTACACTGTTGCGGGAAACGCGAAAAACTAGCTATCCTGTATTGTAACTACGCGTCGCCTAAGGTACATATTTTTTATGTAAGCGAAAATATGTTGGACACGTTTTTGAAAAAACTGTAATCTTTAACGTTTTATTTTTCGTTGTCTCAATTTGACATGCAATAACTTCGCTAATTGAACTCAGAATAGCAAAAGCTTTATATATTTTGGGAAACCACAAATGTTTTGCATCAAATAGCGTTTTTATTTTCTATGTAAGGGCTCTGGCCCAGAAGCGCAATCCTAACTACTATGAATTATGACACAGAATTCCCTATACAGTTCAGGTCCAGATGAGACACATAGCCCAGTATCAAGGGCTTCTAATATTCTCGAGAGGATTTTTTGCCAGCGTGATAAGGCGCTCAGTCTCCCATCTACAAGTTTGGCCCTTTGCCTATATTCCTGAAGGCAGTCATCTAAGCATTAAAAAAGAGTCCTTGAAGGGGTGGTACGTAACGCACAGATCTCCTGACCTTATCAAAAATGGTGAATCTTTATAGAGGGCAATGCAACAGAAGACCACTCCATTCAAAAGTTTCTGTTCAATAACCGCAGAATAAATCCAGCGAATATCGCTAGGACTGAGACCCCATTTCGCACGCACTGCTCTACTACAGCAGTAGGTAGCCCAAGCCGCCTTGCGAGCACTCTCAGCCAAGTTGACTTTCCAACTTAACTTGGGGTCAAGAATAAGGTCCAGATATTTAATAGTAGGACTCAAGCTAAGCCTGTTCACATTCACATTGGGCAACGAAGAGTGAGATATCTTATACCTTCTAGTGAAGAGCATTGTTTCGGTCTTACAAGGAAAGAAAGCCAGCAAACGCATATTTGCACACCTGTGAGATCAACGAATGAAGTGCTGTCTCTACCGATCTGCCCCTTGTATACGCATGCTGAATGGCAGACAAAAGTGACGGTCTGATAGAGTTCCTAATATGGAGGTCAAGAAATCTTTCTAGTGCATTCAAGAGAAAAGAACTGAGATAAACGGGTCTAAAGTCCTTAGGGTCAGTGTGTGATACCCTCCCGGCCTTGGGAAGGAACACCACCTAAGTTCTCCTCCAGCACAGAGAAATGTAAATGAGACTAAGACAAACATCATAAATTACCAATAGCAAGGGAAGGATAAGATCCTTCCAATATTGGATATCAGCCGAAATAATAGCGTCCTCTCCTGTCCTGTCAGGTGATTTGAAATGTTTAAATAATCCGATAGCCCAGCTTAACTGATCGGAAAATACCTGATGATGATGGCCACCCGTAGATGCAACGGTGATTGCCACTCGGGAAGTGCTCTGAATACTACTGAGAAATCAGCCAGAGGAACTCAAAACCATAAGAAGCCGACTGGCCTCAGTAGAGGATTTGATGCTTTCACATAAGTTCCTCCATGAAGCTCTCTTAGCACGCCTTATTGCGTATTTCAGCTCCTTCGTCTTGGTCATATAGAGTTTCCATTCGCCAATTCCCTTGGCTTTTTTAAAAAGCTTAAAGCAGAGACGGCGAAGATTTTCAATTTCCCCATTCCAACAAGTAGGCCTAGGGCTTTCTCTGTTACGTGGGAAGCTTCGTCAAGGCTGCAGTCGTTATTTTAAATACAGTAAATAAAATTTACGCTGCTTTGTCATCATCCGAACAATTACGGATTAGAAGAGGAGTCTGTGGAAGATTAACCTGCAGTCTGCCCTTGAAGAGAGAGAAATCAGTACCCTTTCTGTTAAGAGTAAGAATTTCCGTATGACAGGAAGTAGACATATCTTACGTAGGCAATATATATTCTAATTTAGTTATAGGTCTTGTTCATTTTATTCACAACTACACATACTTCTTCAATAGATCTAGGAAGAGTACGGCTCCCATATAAAAAAATGCGTAAAAACATCTCTAAACTTGAACAATGGGATAAAAATGTGTTTGCTTAAGAAATACACATAGGTTCCTCAAGGTTACCTAAATTAACATAATTTAAAAGGTCTGTTCGTCTCCTTTCCTTCTTTGATAAGAAACTTAAAATCGTTTGACATTCAACTAACAAATTAGCATATAAATGCATGAAGCAACGAAAAAGCGGTTTTTACCTAAAATTGAAGATTTTTGTTAAGCCAGATGGTACCTACCAGAAAACTTGTATCACTTGTTTAAATTTGATCCAGCGGTTATTTCGAATCTGGCAATACTTATGTCATTCTATTCTGTCACAAAATTCAGTATATTGTATCCACTGAACGATGTGAACCGATGTGCGCTTGAGCAACGTTGGGATTTATTGGAAATTTATCAGCATTTAAAATCATTTTTTCGGATTAAGCTCATTTTCATCTTGGTGGGTAGGTTAATAAGCAAAATCTGCGCATTTGGGGCTCAGAAAACCCAAACGTGGTCTTACAGAAGCCAATGCACCCATTACGAGTGTCTTTTTGGTGCGGCTTCTGGAGCTGAGGCATTATTGGGCCATATTACATATTTCGCTACCATTACGGTCAATGGACACACCTATCGCTTATAATAACCGATTTTTCTGTGTCCGTTCTTCTGGTATTAATGTGAACGATGTTTGGTGCAACCTGCCACACATCTCTTGCTACAATCGATGTATTGTGAACGTTTGATGGCCGTTTTATTAACCAAAATGTTGATGTCAGTTGGCCGCCAAGAAGCTAAGATTTAACACCGTTGGACTATATTCTGTGGGGCGCCGTTTAAGACAAGTGTTATGCCGACAAACCGGAGATAATTGAGCATTTGAAGACCAACACTCGTAACACCATATCCAAGATACGACCCCATACACTCGAAAAAGTTTTCTCAAATTGGTCCAATCGAATGGGCTACTGTGAGGCCAACGGCGGTAGCCATATGAATGAAAAATTATTTTAATTCTAACCTGAATAATTGTACTTCACAATAAAAAAATAAATTTGAAAAAAATTCATACCGTTTCTGTTTTATTCCATTTTTATATTTAAACTTTTTAATTGCCCACCATATTTTTCTTCTTAATTTATTTTCACATGAATCGCTTTGGTATGTATAAGATAACACAAAGAGTGGTACTATCTGACAGCTCAAATAAACAGCATAATATCTATGGGATTTCAAATTGATTTAAAACTAAAGTAATATCAATTCATATCAATACGGGTAGCCATTTAGGTTTTAAAACTTTTTAAGTTGTTCTATATTTTCGACCCTCGCACATTGCAATTAGAATTAAGAATTTGCGCTCCCTATCGATGCAATTATCAACCAATTAAATCCACCCGGGTTTTATTGGGTTTTATATTAAAGAAAACCGGGTTTTTGTAGTTTATTTACAACGAAAACAATTCAAATCTACGTATTGTGAGTATAAATTCATTCGGTTCGTTTTTTTTGTGTTAGCTCAAGAAAGATAATAATTTAACAAATTTATCAAAATAATAATTTACCAAATCACTGCTTTTATATTCTCCCCATCTCTGAGCCAATGGTCGAATCCCGTCTCAGAAAAACTTCTCATCTTTTGAAGCGATCCACTTTGAAGCCGATTTTATATTTATTCAAAAGAAGTGATACGGTAACATGTCAATGCAGCGGATGTAGCACTTGATCATTCCTAACAACTGTTTGGTAACTTTAGCGACGTCAGACCGAGCGTTGTCATGCAAAAGGAAAACTTTATCTTTATATTTCGGCCGCTTTTCTCATAATGCACGGTTCAAACGAAGTCGTTGCAGTCTACTCTGATCACCTAGTTTTAGTACACAATGAAATTGCATTGTAAATATTAAAACCACGCAGTTGTGCTAATAAATAAAAAATATTGTCGAAATGTAATAAATTTTAAAGCAATTATAAAACCCAATAAAACCCATCAAAAAATCCATAACAACTCGCTGTGTTCGGTTTTTTTTAAACTCTGGTACTTGCCAACTCTGGATTGAAATGAAACAGAAACAAATATATTTTTTTATAAAGCTTGTTCTACCTGGAAATTTTGCGACCATATTGAGCTACAAAATTTTTTATTTATTGTATTGTTTTATTTTTGGCCACCAGCCATCACTGTGCTTTGGCTGCAAATTTGTTTCGGTCTCTATTTGGGCACATCTTCAATAGTTTTCACTCCGATTACATCTATCACCTATTACTGCCAAGAATTATAAACCTACATATTAGATTTAAGATGCTTTTATTTGCTTAGGTCACTTAGTCTGCTATTCTGTCAAAAATTTTTGTAGAAAGTCTTAGTAACTAAACTTACACTTTTACTAAATTTTAACGTTTGTATGCCAAACAGGATTGACAATAACCCGAGTTTTATAAACCAAACAACAGAAATTTTGAATACAATCAAATGGAATATCTTACCGCGTACACCGTATTCTCCGGATATTGCTCCTTCTGCTACTACTTGTGCTGTTTCAACAGATACAACATGATTTGGCAGGTAACCACTTCAATTTTTTCGAAAAAGTCTAAAATTGCCTTCAAAATTGGGACGTGTCTAAAGACGTTTTTCAAGGAGGATTTCGGAAATTGCATGAAAGGTGGAGAAATATTGCCAGCAGTGATTGACAGATGCATTTTTTCATGACCCGCTTTACTAGCAAGCTTAATAACTGCGTTAATTACTAATGCATTTCAGATTACTAATGCATAATCTAAGATTTATTTTTATTTAATTTATATATTTTATATTTATTTAAATATAATTTCTTTACTAGTTCATAAATAATACGTTCTCCTACAAAAATTAGAGCGCGAAAACAGCTGTTAACATGAAAAATATGGAAAACATTGAATGGGGAATGCGTTTTCTTACGAAACAGATTCCATAATTTATCTTAATTGATACACATACATATATCATTTAAAATCTATGTTTCTGTTCTTTCAAAGTCAGTTTGGAAACTTATAATCCGTCAATATTGTGAAGTTATAAGCTTATAATTGCATGAAAGTACGAAAAACTTGTTTTTTATCTATAACTCAAGATTATGGAGGTGTTTCAAAAGTTTGAAAAGGTATTTAAATTTATTTCTTTTTTGACGCACCATGTTATAAACCGATTTTGAACGACAAATGTATTATTAAAGTTAGAACGGAGCTCTGCTTAATACCACTAACACACATTTACATCGTTACGTTAGAATGTAGTAACGAGTTGCCATAATTAGGATGGTATCTTGCATCTTGGGCAAACATCAAAACATTCTTAAAATTATTACACTGATTGCAAATATACAGTATAAGCATAATCCGAAAATATAAGTTAATATTTTAGTTTTACCACCATACGAAGTTTGTTTTTTTCTACTTAATGGTCTATATTTAAAACAAAAGTTCTAAAGTCTATTAATCAAATCAAAAGTTGTTGTACTACCTCTTGAATGGTTTTTAATGCAATATAGGCTAACTTTCTAGTTAAAGAGAAATAACTTTTATTGCAGAAAAAAAAAATGAAATATGTATGATGATTTAGTTTAGACTTCAATTTCATAATTGAATTAAAATTAAAACAAAGAATTTTAATTGTGAAAATTTACTTCCAAAATGGTGAAAATTTTACTGTGTTACTTCGTAAAGTTCCAGCAGCTTTTCCTCGTTATCAGGCTCCTTCTGGGGCCGCTGTGCGTAATTTAATTGCTAAATTCGAGACTAATGGCGCTGTTGTTGACAATAGATCTAAACAATACGCTCGTAGTGGCCGTATTGATGCAAACATAATCGCTGTACAGCAAAGTGTTAAGAATAAGCCTGGAACATCAACTCTCCAACGTTCGTAACAATTGGGCATCACAAGAGGAAGTTTGCGCAACATTTTGCATAAATATCTTCATCTTCACGCTTATAAAGTTTAACTCTTTCCAGAATTAAACCCAGCCGACCATTGTTTGAGTCGAAAGTTTGTGAAAAACTGAACGTTGTTTGAAAAACTGAACGAAAACAACGCATTTTTCAACAAAAACATCTTTAGTGATGAAGCCCATTTTCCACTAGGCGGTTATGTAAACGAACAAAATTGTATCATATGGGGCTCACAAAATCCACAAACAGTCCTCGAAAAACAATTACATCTAAAGAAAGTGACGGCAGGAAACGCCGCCACCGTGCTAGGTTAGGAAACGCCGTCACCGTGAATTCTCTGCGCTACCCAGCCATGATAACCAATTTTTAGTGGCCGCAATTGGCTAATGTTGACATCAGTGACCTTTGGTTTCAGCAGGACGGCGTCACCAGCCACACCACAGCCAGCCAAACAGTTCAGTTATTGCATGAGAAATTTCCCGGTCACTAATTTATCGATTTGACGATGTCAATTTGTTGCCTCGTTCTTGTGATTTAATGCCGTTGGATTATTTTCTCTGGGGCCAATTGAAAGACTATCACTCTGAAAGATGAGATGTGGCGCTGCATTGATGAGATAAGCGAAGCTTTGTTGCAAAATATGGTTCAAGATGTTTTGAAAAGAGCGGACGTCTGCCGGCGTGCCAGAGGTGTACATCACCTGACATCATATCCCATTATTAATTCCCATATTTCTATTTTATATTGATATAAATAAAACTTAATTTGTCAAAAAAAGAAATGTGTTTTTAAGCCAATTTACTTCCTAACCTTAAATATGCCTACCCTTTATATCATAGAAGTAAAATTTTGATAAGATTTTCCTGCAGCTTCATAAGGTGTGTTCGGTCAAACGAACAACGCTTGCATATTATTGAATTTTATTATCAAAATTCATGCTCATCATACACAACAAACGCTAATTATGAGGGATTTTTTAAATTTGATCGTTTTTTCGTTTAGAGTGAACTAAATGTACGAAATTTGAATATGATTACTTTGGAAAAAAATATTTTTTGTAAAAAGTCATCTGGTTATCAAAATACCTCAAAGCTGGATGTTCATTTAAAATTCTGTAATAAAACTTAAACAGGATAACCAACTCAAAATGTTATCAAAATCGTAGTTGATCCCCTTATCTGCGAATTAGTAACTTTATTGTAAAGAGTTACAAACATTGCCACAAATACAATATACATCTCACCACCTACAATAACGTAGGGTATTAAACAAAGTTCATCTTTAAATGAGCGTGATGCATAAAATATTCATAATGAACTAAAAAAAAAATTAATAAGCAATGAAAAACAACAGCAACAATATCAGCTAACATTAGAGTTTATTATTTAAAACTATGTTTTGCAATTGTTTTTTTGTTGTAGTTGTAAGAAGACGCACATGCACGCACACACACAACTTCCGCTTTTATAGAATTGGCCAACACGTTTATTGTTAAAACAAAAATACCACAGAAAAAAAAAACAAAAAATTCAAAAAAGTTTGAAAAAAGTTTATGAACAAGAGCAACAGCAACAACAACAACAATAACAACAACAAAATTTACTTTTATAAACCCATTCCATACATACTTGTAAACAAACTGTTCAGCAATTTAGCGTTGTTAGCCTGGTTTTAATGTTTTTTTTTTCTTTTATATTTTCCAACGGTGTCTGTTAAACAACACTTTGTAATACTTTGTTGCTGTTATTCTTGCTGTTCTTGTTGTTTTTGTACTTTTTTTTTCTTTTTCTTTTTCTGTTTTGTCTGCAATTTTTATGAACTAATAAAAGAGCTGACGACTTCGTTTACTTTTATTGACGTTTAAATGGATTTTCAAAGTGGCGTTAAATATTTCAGACCAAGTGATTAATCAAACAAATGCAATAACAACATCAAAAATAACAACAATAACAAAAAAAATTATTGCTTAACATCAAAAAACAAGTGATATATTCTAACAATTCCACTGTTAATGTTATTTTTTTATCAATTTATTTATGTTCCATCATAAGTATGGCATAACGGAGAAGCCATAAACCAAAAACATATAATTCGGAAATAAATTTCATTTTGTGGTATGAAATTATTTCTATTGATATCGACGAAAAAGCGATAAAAAAGAAATTTCGGAAGTGAGGTTAAAAAGGTCAAATAAAGGCATGTCATTTAGACGAAGCAATAGACAAATCGAAAATTAGAGAACAATTTTATTCGAAAATGGATTGGTAATACTAATGAAAATCTACCTTTAGTTAGTTCTGGAGCCTACCTTATCACAAACTAACAGTTACGCTTTAATTTTGCTTACCGAGTGTGACGTGGTGTAGTGTAGTGGTTAGAGTGCTCGCACACAACACAAGCGGCGGAGGTTCAAATTGCCAGCAGAAGACATGACGAAAATTTTAATTTGCTGTTTTGGAATATTTAATTAAGAAACTTAAACCTCCTCCAGACAAATCAATCCAAAGAAACATCTCTGCCATTCCAACTTACTACTGGTGACGATGACAAATATCACACTAATGAACAGGAGAAAACGCTACATACTGGGGAAATACTTAGTAAGAATCACCACCACCACTTAGCAAGGATCTTCACTACTATACAATAACATGGAGGTGCACTAATCATCTACATACTTAGCTTGAAATAAACTGATTAATGAAACATAAGACAAGACAATGATTTGTGGAAATCTGTATGATGGAAAAATTTAACCATTTGGAATTAAAATATGTCGTAATAGACATTTCGTTATGCTCGTCACTGAAAGTTACAAACAAGGTCATTAGTCAATTTATAACTACTATGGAACGATATATGCGTGAACAATCCACTGAAATTATAAGATATTTATAAAAATGATCAAAATTTCGTGGCCATAATTGCCGAAATTCGGCCAGTAATTCTGAAACTAATGGAATAATTTGAGCAGTTGGGACAAGTTATGAAGTGAGAAACTGAATTCGTGTAAGTCGCTCAAGAATAATTGAGAATTTTGCTGTTGTAGCCCGAAAGCCCTAGCTATGAAAACCACTTAGCTAATATTGTTATCTTCTATTAATAACATAGCTATCCTCCTTATATTCGATGATTACGCCTATTACATGGTGAAAAAAAAAGACACCTGGCAGAATTTTCTGATAGGCTCGGCCGAGCAGACCAAGAAGATTTTCGAAACACCTCCTAAATCTCGAGTTATGGATAAAAGCCGGTTTTTCGGACCTTCATAGTGCGCAAAAACGCAAAAAAATTTGATGACGGATCTGTTTGCTTGAGAAATATAACAACATTTTTTAAGGCTACTTAAACGTCATATAAATGATGAGCAAATTTGAGGTTAGGAAGTAAATTGGCTTTAAAACATATATTGTTTTTGACAAATTCAGTTTTATTCATACCAATATAAAATAGAAATATGAGAATTAATAATGGAATAGGATGTCGGGAAAATGTCCAATTCTAGCACTAAGTCAGACGTCCGCTCTTTTCACAAAATTTTGAAACACATTTTGCAACAAAGCTTCGCTTAATTCGTCAATGCAGTGCCGAATTTCATCTTTTAGAGTGTCAGTTGTTTGTGATTTGTTCACGTAACCCCGTCCATTCAACTGGCCCCAGAGAAAATAATTCAGCATCGTTAAATCACAAGAACAAGGCGGCCAATTGACATCGTCAAATCGAGAAATTACGCGACCGGGAAATTTCTCATGCAATAACTGAATTGTTTGGATGGCTGTGTGGCTTGTAGTGCCGTCTAGTTGGAACCAAAGTCACTGAGTATTAGCCAATTGTAGCCACAAAAAATTGGTTATCATGGTTTGGTATCGCAGAGAATTCACAGTGACAGCGTTTCCTTGCACATTTTCGAAAAAATACGGGCCGATAATGCCGCCTAACTGCCAGAAGTCACACCATATCGTCACTTTCTTTGGATGTAATGGTTTTTCGAGGACTGTTGTAGATTTTGTGGGCCCCATATGCGACAACTTTGTTTGTTTACAAAAACGCCTAATTGAAAATGAGCCTCATCACTAGAGATGATTTTGTTAAAAATGCGTTGTTTTCGTTGTTTTTCAAACTCTAAATTTTCACATTAAAAATTCTTTGTTTAAGAGTGTAGTGTTCCCAATTTTTTACTAAATAAGTGTCAAAGGCTAACAGCTTAATTCTTGACATTTCATCATTTGACAGCCAATTTACTTCCTAACCTCAAATTTGCCCACTCTGTACATCATTTATAAGTTCTGTTTCTAATATTCCACTAAGTTATTAGCTTATAAATGCATGAAAGTCTGAAAAACCAGTTCTTTATCCGTAACTCGAGATTTTGGAGGTGTTTTATTTCCAAAACAGATTCTTGTTCTACGCGACAGAGCTTACCAGATATTTCAACTTCGTTCATTTTTGTCGCACTATGTTATTAGAAGATCCTATAAATTTATATCAATTAGGCAATAAATAAGTGTAATTATAACGATACATGCTTGTAATTAATTTTCATATCTTTTGCGTTTAAGTTTCTAATTGAATTGTCATTAATATTACGCATTTAAAAAATACAGTGGTGGCCATATAATTAAAACATTCAAAATGATAGTAAGTTATTCGTTTTATTTTTAAAATTAAAAAAAGATAACAAAATTTATTGTTCAAGTCTTAAATCTAAAAGTTAAACAGTTACCACTGCACTTATTAAATAAGTAATTTAAAGCCTATAAAGTAAAAATATTTAAAAAATGTTTTATTAGGTGGGCCATTTAATCAAAACATTCACTATTTTCATTGCAATATTTTTTGATTTTTTGTCCTTAGCATCAATCTTTCGTAGGGTAACCTTTATTTTTAATAACATTTACACATCCGTTGGGTAAAATCTCAACGAAGTGCCTGCAAAGAGACAACACATTCCAATGTTTTGTCATATCATCATGAGCATTTTTGAGATTTTTGCCTTCCTCTCTACTCACTCCATACTCCACTCCACTCTTTTCTACTTCACTCCACAAGTTTTCAATTACTTAGGGATCAGGGGATTGAGCAGGTCATTTTAAGGCCTTTATGTGTTATTCCTCTAAGCAACTCTTTACGAGCCTAATTTTACAAGTGTGCTTATGGTCAATGTAGTACATGGGAGTGAGATTGTTGTTGCTGGTGATTTAAATGTTCATAATTCGTCTTGGCTACGCCATTCAGGCCGTACAACTTCAGAGAGCCAACATGCATTTGCCGTTCAGAGCCGGCGTTAAACTGAATGAGTTTAAAAATAGAATTGGGTGCAGCTCATTGACTGAGAGAAGTCCCCATGTATCTTCATGGAATGTGATGGGAATTAATATAAGATATAAAATTCGTCCTGGCTACGCCATTCAGGCCGTACAGCTTCAGAGGGCCAATACGTTGAGCTATTTGCCGCGCACAATCGCCTTGCGCGGTTAGTAATTGAACCTGCACATATATCTTGTGTAGATGGGTACCAAAATAACACTCTCGACCTTTAACTCACTTCACACCCTGAAAAGTATGCAGTTGAGGTTCTTGTACCTCTGGGAAATTCGGATCATTGTGCCATTTCTGCCTCTTTTCCGCTTTCCATTCTTCTTAACGTTTCATCCACAGCTACGTAAGGCTTTGTTTTTAACTACAGGAAAGCTCGTTAGACTGAGCTCAACGATTTTTATTGGCATTTTAATTGGAAACTTTGTTTCCTAGACTCTAACGTTGATGCCATGGTTGAAGTGGTAGTGAATATAATAAGACTGTGGATAGATGTTTCTATTCCATCTAAAAGCCTTTCGATTAAACCAGGATATAAATCATGGTTTAATCAGACTTGCAAATTGGCAGTCCGATTCAGGGACGAGGCATTCAGAAATTAGCGTAATAACAAATGCAATCATACTGATTTGCTATGCAAGCGGGCGAGATCTTCGTGTGCCGCAGTCTTAGACGCGAAAAGGCTCTACACGAACAGCGTCTTTTTATTAAAGTTCTTACTTTTCCTCGGGAAGTAAGAGCTTTTGGTCATTAAAAGGCTTATGAACAACGCCAGTTCGGTTTCAGTTCTTATAAAAAATGACCAGGCATTCACAAATCCGGTTGAAAAGGCAAACCTTCTAGCTGAAATGTTTGCAAGTAACTCGAACTCGCCGGAGAGCTCTCAACCACTGCTCGAACTTGAAAGAGTATCATTCACTATGCTTAGTGTTCTTAAGAGCCCGTACACTTAAAAGGGTTGTTGCAAATCTCAACGTAAATAAGTCATCTGGCCCTTGCAAAAAATAGGATTTGTCGAGGTCATAAAAATGTGTAAATATGCTTACAAGATAATTTCATCATTTGAATTAAATCTCTAAAAAAAAGTCACAATAACCTAAGTCTGGAGAATATAGTGGATGAGGTAGCCATATACATTTAAAATGACGAAAGAATAACACAACAAAATATATCTGGTAGCACTTAACGTCGAACGGCCTGTACCCTGTAAGTACCAGCAAATGTTTAGGAACAAAATTTCGGTCAAGTTGTTTTTAAGTTATGATGAAATATATTGACATAACTACCATATTTTGGGCGAAATATTTGCCATGCCCATTGAAGAAACAAATTTTGAGCCCTATGGAAAAAACTGAAAATGGATTTGAATTCAGCGGATCAAAATCATTATATTCCATATAGTTTTATTCAAAGGACAGAAAATTATGTTTTTTTGTTTTTTGTAGACCAGTATAATTACTCTGAATCGATTTATGAAAACATTGAACGTTCTGCAAAATTTAGGTCAGAGATTAGCAATTGATAGATAAAGATCACGTAATTTATTACGCTTATCGCTATCTACATTGAACAAATATATGCAAATTCGAAACATTACTGCCATAGTTTGCTTTTCTATGATCAAAACGGTCAGAATACCTCATAGGATTCTAAAGGAATTTATGAAGCATTCAATCAAGATCTTACCTTATGTTTGATGTCGTTATCTTTGTAAAAGTACCAACCATTATCCACACTTTTTGGCAAGGTTTCTTTGAAAATGTTTAAATAAAAATTTTGTTCCATGTTAGGGTCAATAAAATGCAATGATCGTGGACCTGATGCAGAAAATGAGCCTCAGACAAGCACTGAACCACCTCCACGGTTGAACAACGCCCAAAACTTTTGCGAAGTTGTCGCAAGATTAAGTTTGTGATTGATTGCCATCAAACGCGCTACGCATCTTGGGAAAAACTTTCTCATACCCAAATGATCATTCACAATTAAAATTACTGAATTTTGTGAGATGCCTCTGGCTTTTATAATCTCTCGCACTTTCAGTCTCAGATTAGCGTAAACCATACAGTTAATTTTCTCAATTGTTTCGCGTGTAGAGATGGTGTAGTATGATGATGGCGTAGTATATATCTCCAAACCACGCAATGTTCTGCTATCAATGGCTGTCAAATAC
This sequence comes from Wohlfahrtia magnifica, assembly GCA_023159175.1. NCBI lineage: Eukaryota > Metazoa > Arthropoda > Insecta > Diptera > Sarcophagidae > Wohlfahrtia > Wohlfahrtia magnifica. Next base: position 5,504,619 of record JAKWBJ010000222.1, on the reverse strand, counting down.
AAACTAAGTGTAGCAGCTTATTCAAATTTTGGCAGAAATCAACTGACAGATGCTTGTTGGCAGGAGCACAGGCGGGAAATCAGGTTTAGCAACCCACTGGGTAACCCAATAAAACCCGGTTATTATAATTATAATTAATTAATAATTATTATAATTAAAAAAACCCATCCGGGTTTTTTTGAGTTTAAAGTTTTTCTTAGTTAATTTACAACAACGTATTGGGACTACGACTTAATTCGACCAGTGTTTTTTAACTCAAAAATGAAAATAATTGGCAAATTTGTCAAAATAATGATTTATCAAATCACTTTATTTTCCCGCTTCTGAGCCAATTTTTAAATCCCGTCTCAAAAAATTCTCGTGTTTTAAGACGCTGCAACTTTGAAACCCATTTTATACCTAGTTTTAGCAGCTCCTAGCTACTACCAAGTGTGCAAAATAGCATTATATATTAAATAGTAAAACAGCGTATTTGTATTAACAAACAAAAAATATTGTCGACTTGAACGAAATTTGGAAACAGTTGCAAAATCCAATAAAACCCAATGAAACCCAATGAAGACCCGCTCTAAAGACTAAATTTCTATTAATTTGTTTCTGCCCGTCCTTAATGTTCAAAATGCTTGTTCTACAAAAAAACTTATTTAATTTTATGATTTTATTAGTTTATTAGTTTACTCTTCTATACATATATATGTACGTCATCAAACAGCGTACATACATTCTTTGGAGAGGAGATTTAAGAAAAAACTAAACCAAATCAACATAATGGCTTAATAGCAGTTAAATTTATATGCACTACTGGTACACACAATAACCTCCTTTCTTTCTATAAAAATCCTTTGATTTATTTGCCAATTTTAAATTGTACGTTTGTATATATGTGTACAAAAATACATTTAAATAAATTACATTCGATTTTTTTGCTCAACTCATCATTATTTTCTTTAGTGGTGAAAAAATACGCGGATTGCCTTAATAGAATTGACTTTTTATATTCATTACTCATATCCTTTGACTACTACTGCTGTCATTATATTATTGGCTTAATATACAGACATACAATATTGCAACCCTTATTTTATATACATATACCATATACTTATGTATGTTCTACTGTAAGTGATGGATGTATATTAAATTGTAAACTGTATTATAGTCAACTTTTACTTTATCGATAGATTGAGAATAATTTTCTGGATCGAATACAGCATAAGTTTATGTCTAAACGCTTTTTTTTTATCAAATTCAAGTATTAAGAAAGCTATCGTTATCGTATAAAATAGGTCTATAATACGATTACGTGCCATTGACAAGTTTTGTCACCATAATGGTCAAAGCTTCAAGATATTTTGATACATACATCCTTACGAGAGTTGTCGTGGTAAATTGCATATAATATAAGCAGTCCAGTCTTGAATCTCAACGAGGAGAAAAGAAAATTTTCATCGCGACTTCTAATAATTCATTTAAGAAGTAGCCGGGAAACAGGCTCTTCCAATTGAAAAGAAAAGGAACATCAACAAAAAAACATTATCCTCAGAGTTAGACAACGCCAACTCTTGTGGGAAAATTATATAGTAGGAGTCTATGGTGATCAAGAGTAGCAAGAATTCGAACGCACACTACTCCATATACGCAAAAGTCAACGCAACAATCTATACTCGGCACGTACTACATTAGATCCGTCATCTTTTTAGCTGAAAGATAAAAATGAATACAAAAAAAAGAAAACTAAAAAAACATGTTCTCAGGAAGTATTACTCAGAAAAGCTTTTCAATTAAGTGTAGCTTTTGGCGGTGATTGATGATCTGAGACGGCTATCCGACTTGATGATGTTGCACTACCTACCTTTGTTCTCTTTTACGTGTTTCTTATTTTTTCTACCTTCTCTACCATTCCGCATTTCTGTATACAGGAGCAAGTCATTTGATTATCGATTTCCTGCGCATCAAGCTGGACCTTGAACGAATGGTTGCTAAGAACACTACCAGCCAACTATTAGCACGTTTACATCAACATCTTAGCTTAAAGTGTTTGTAAAGGGTGAGCAAATTTGAGGTTAGGAAGTGAATTGGCTGTTAAATGATGAAAAGTCAAGAATAGAGAAATTTTAACTATGGAACAGTGTAGCGTTGAACAAAGAATTTTAATGGGTGAATATTTACTATCCAAATGGTAAAAATTTTACTGTATTATTTCGTAAAATTCGAGCAACTTTTTCTCGTAATCGGCTTCTTCTGAGACCGCTGTGCGTAATTTAATCGCTAAATTCGAGGTTCACGGTACTGTTGCTGACAATAGATCAAAGCAATACGCTCGTAGTAGTCGTAGTGATGCAAACGAAACCGCTGTACAGAAAGTGTTGAGAATGAGCCTGGAACATCAACTCGTCGACCTTCGCAACAATTGGGCATCACCAGAGGAACTTTGCGCAACATTTTGCAAAAAGATTTTCATCCTCACGTTTATAAAGTTTAATTCGTTCAAGAATTAAAGCCAGCGGACCATTGTTTGCGTTGAAAACTTGTGAATTGACTGTTTGAAAAACAAAAACATCTGTAGTGATGAAGCCCATTTACAACTAGGCGGTTATGTAAACAAACAAAATTGTAGCATATGGGGCTCACAAAATCCACAAACAGGCCTCGAAAAAGCATTACATCCGAAGAAAGTGACTATATGGTGCGGTTCGTATATAGACGGCATCATCGGCCCGTATTTTTTCGAAAATGAGCAAGAAAACGGTTTCACCGTGAATTCCCTGCTCTACCAAACCATGATAACCAATTTTTTGTGGCCACAATTGACTAATGTTGACATCAGTAACCTCTGGTTTCAGCAGGACGGCGTCGCCAGCCACACAGCCAGCCAAACAATTCAGTTATTTTATGAGAAATTTCATTTATCGCCAAATCGATAAATTATTTGGCGATGTTAATTTGTCGCCTGATTTAATGATTTAATGCCGTTGGATTATTTTCTCTGGGGCCACTTGAAAGACTGGCACTCTGCATTGACGATGTGAAAAGAGCGGACTTTTGTCGACGTGCTATATATATATTTTATGTCATATTTCTATTTTATAACGGTGTGAATAAAACTGAATTTGTCAAAAAAAAAAAAAATTTATTAAGCCAGTTTACTTCCTAACCGCAAATTCGCCCACCCTTTATCTGTCTTTGTTATGCATTTTATAGTCTACCTTTCGTACATTCGAGACCATATCCTCTCAACATTTTTTTTGTTCGGCACTTATTATCTTTCTTTCTTGTGTTTTCACACCTTTGATTTATTTATTTTTTTTGGTTTCTAATTATTCTACAATTTTTTTCTAAGATTAAGGTGATTCGAACACTTTATTTTGTCTATTTCTTAACATATCATGGTGTAATTATCGACCTTTTTCCGTACTGACGCAGAAAGTATTAACACTATTAATAACTAATGTTAATAATCTTTTACTGATTTCAGTGGCTTGAACTAAAGTTAGGTAAGTCTAGTGAGCGAATAAGAGCAAACGATCTTCGGAGTGTGGTTAGAGGCTATGTACTGGCTCCAAGGCTATCAAAGCCCTGAGATATAAGTTTCACTTTCCAGTGATTTTGTGAGTTTATATGACGATTATACGTTCTGGCTTTAGATATAAATTGCAGAGATTTATCAATGTGTGCCGCCTCACGTTCAGAAACTCCTCGGTTAAATACCAGACCTGACCATCAGAAAAAGAAAAATTTTCTGCTATTGAAAATTCTCTTATGCATTTGCCGAATTAAAATAATATAATCAATGTCACACAGGAGCTTTAGATAGTCCTTAACATCATAGGATGTAGAATAGTCCATCGAAAACGAATAAAATGAATGTTTGAGTTCTATGGTCAGAGCTCGCAGATGTCAATATAACCTTAAAAACAAACGGAAAATTTCGAACCTTTTCCCATCGTGTGCTATAGAGTATTACAAAGTTGGACTTGCCCAGCTAAACCTCCTTTTTTTGTTTTCTGTTACCAGTACCATTTTTTAAGGCATTTAGTTGTTACACATAAAAGAAAAGGGTAAAAAATACATCAAGATAACAAATATTTTAAAAAAATACTCTTTCTCTTGTTGTTCTTATTGTTGTCAACAGCAATGACAATTATTGCTGATACTGATACTATTTTCACTCAATTAAGTTTTATGACAAACATAAATTTTAAAAACAAAAAACTTTTAAGGCAACTAAAATACAAAAAAAAAAAAAAAAAAAATCATCCAAAAAAAAGGAGGAACAAATCGTTTGCGTAAAACTGCCAATTGTACGACAATTGAAAGTTGAATCTTCTAAATGACTCTATAGAAGTTATGAGGGTGGGCAAAGTAAAACTTTATTTCAGAACTTTATACGCCCCACAAATAAAGTCATTTGTGTGCACCACTTTAGTTTAAAAATAAAAAATAACATCTAACAAGCAGCAGATAATCTAATGCTAATTTCTAATTTACCAACTTTAACAAACGACCTTCGTATCAATAATCATTTCAAATGCTATTTTATATTTATAATAACAACTACAATAAAAGGAAGGGAAAAAATAATTGGGTTAATTAGTGTGGTTTTTTGTTTTTCATTGTAACTGCTTGAACAATTTTCAGCAATAATTTATTCTTTATTTAAAGTCGTTAAGTACCCATACTCATTTATTATGTTATTCTAGTTTTAGCCCTATAATTCCTATTTGTGCTAATTAAATATTTAATTTTTTTCTAACAAATTAAAATGTACGTATACTCGTATTTTATAGATTTAGTGGCATTTTATATGTTGCAAATAATACATGCAGAGGTACATACGAGTATATATTTAGAATACAAGTAACTTATAATTTAAATATTTACAAAATGTGGTCAGAAACGATTTAAATTGAATAAAGTAATGAATATTGATGTTGTCACGTCCTTAATTAGGGTGGAAATGTGAAAAAGTTTTTATTATTTTAGGGTATACAGATACCTCTGAAATAGCATATACTGACTACACATGTTTATAATAAATATTGGTTTAAGTCAATATTGAATACATATGTATCGGGAGTTTTTTTTAGAAGTTAATAACTTTGAGTTGGCAACACTGCTTTATTTTTCAACCAATTTAACAGCTGATAATTGAAATTTTGCTTAGTTTGGTTTGGCTTTTCACTATGTATAACAGAGCAACGTTTGCAAATAGTTGACATCTTTTTATCAAAATAATAGTGCTGTTGTGAAACCCCATTGGATTAGTTGCGGTTGTGTAAGGCCACTTGTCTACGTCGGTAAACCAGAGATAATTTAACATCTGGAAATCAACTTTCGAAAACTTAGTGGCGAAATACGGCCGCATATGCTGCGAAAAGTTTGTGAAAATTGTGTTTCAGATTGCACTTCATATGCGCCACATGTCCGAAATCATATTTAAACATTAAAGTTATAAAATTTTCTATCCATATTAAAAATTAAAAATATATTTCATTCTTTATAGTGCTTTAAACTTGTGTAACTATAAAAAACACTCTATATATTCAAAAGCTATGAGAAATTTTCACTGGTAGTCGTTTTATTCTTCTCGGTTTGAATAACATCACGCGTGTCCCAAAAAACTGTGCCAATGACCTAGCCGTCTATAGTACAGCTCAGTATAGCCAATAGATTCTTTGGAAAAATATACGCATGTACGGGCATGTAGAGCGAGCTTGCAGATAAAAATCGCCAAAACGAAGATTATTCGAATCAACGCTAATAGTGCTGTAGGCCTTCAAATTGGAAACACAAATTAGAAGGATGTTTCGTCGTTTTGCTAGCTCGGCAGTATTCAAAACAACGTCCGGCCGATATATTGCTGACATTAGAAACAGTTCAAACTGATTCGGCTAATATCCCCTCAAACAGGAAAATGAACATCTTTAACCCGTGTTCAAAGTCTACACTTTTGTATGGGATGTTAATTCCATTTAAGCATTTATTGCTTTCTAAAGCGCATTCTTAGAATATTCTGAACCAATAATTATGACATGTAAAACCAGCACATACTTTTAAATTGTAGTCAGAGAAGGTGAATATAAATAATATGTTTTTCTTTGATTCAACCCGTTTTATACTTCAATCCTTTAAAGTGACCAATTTTACATCCTCAGCATTATTCGTTTAAGAAATGGGTCGATTTCGTTCCGTTTGGCCTAGGCCTCACAAATGCAATTGCTGTAATTGTTGAATTGGTGTGGCACACAAACATCAAGCTTCTTTTTTAACTCAGCTTTATACAAAAGGTTAGAAACTGTTTCATGTTCGGTCATGAGCTTCTGGGCTATGCTACGACCTTTAACAGAAAGTATTTCTTTGGTGCGAAAAGGAGCGTAATTATGAAATACTTTGGACAATAAAACATGAGTTGAAAAGTCCCGTGCCTAACAAAGAAAACACTTTTTTGTTCAAAATTAGCTTTACTCATCAACGTAATCTCCAACAAGAGCAACGATAAAATGCCGCTCCAACACCTCCATACGAATTTTTAGTACAATTTATCTTTTGTCTCAAAACAGGCCTCAGTTTCAGGGATAACATCTTATTCGTGTGAAATTTCTTAACGGCGAACATTTTTTTGAGGTCTGCGAACAGGAGCCAAGTCTGTCGAATACGGTGGATGTAAGAGCAATTCGATGTTCAATTATGCCATTGTTTTGCTTGATTGGTCACACGTTAACAGTGAGCAAACACTGTATCCGTTTTCGTGGATTTTTTTAAATGTTTTCTGCTGTTACTACCTTATTTTGACGTTCACTGCGTTCTGCATCATCGGGGTGTCTCTACGACCACGTCTGAAGTCAGCAAGGCAACGTTCTATTGTTGTTTCTAATGGAGCGGAGTCCCCATAACACTTTTCAAGCTATCAAGAAGCAGTGTAGGATTAAAACACCAAATTGTTTTTGATTGAAACGTTCTATTGTTGTTTCTAATGGAGCGGAGTCCCCATAACGCTTTTCAAGCCATCAAGAAGCAGTGTAGGATTAAAACACCAAATTGTTTTTGATTCATTGATCTGAAAATTTCAAAAGTAGAGTTACTCTTAGCACAATAACTCACAAACTAATTTAACAGATGGTAAGCACTAACTGAAAAAAGGTGAATACAATAAAACTAGCGCCATCTCTATGTTAGGCCCGGGAATTTTCAGCCCATGTGTTACTTTTTGAAATATGATTGATTTCTTTTTTCTCAAACTTACTATATACAAATATAGGCTGGACTATTTAAAAGTTTAAATTTAAATATGCAATAAAATAAAGACGGTACGAAATTTTGCAAAATTTATTTATTTTTTTTTTGCTGTGGTGTACAATTATTCCGGTTAGCCTTACAGTACCCCATTCGATCGGACCAATTTTCTTGACAATGTCAACGGTGTCAGCTTGTCAACGGCGGCAGCTTCTTGAGGGCCAACTGACATCACCATTTCGTCTAATTAAACGGCCATCAAACGTTTGATGCAATAAATCGATTGTTGCATGAGATGTGTGGCAGTTGCACCATCATGTTGAAACCAAATCATTTACATCAATACCATGAAGAGTGGGCACAAAAAAATCGGTTATGATGATGCGAAGGGGGTCTCCATTGAGCGTAATGGTTGCGCCGTCCTCATTTTCAAAGAAATATTGGCCAATGGTGCCTCCGCTCCAAAAGCTGCACCAAATAGTCACTCGTAATGGGTGTATTGGCTTCTGTAAGACTACGTTTGGGTTTTCTGGGCTCAAAATACGGCAACGTAGCCACCAAGATGAAAATGAGCTTTATCCGAAAAGATGATTTTCGATGATTTTTCAATTTCCGATCAACTGTCTTTATTTTGGAAATAAATTTCCAATAAATACCAACGTTGCTCAAGCGTAAATCGATTCACTTGGTTCAGTGGAGATAATATACAGAATTTTGTGACAGAATAGAATGACATTAGTATTGCCAGATTCAAAATAACCGCTGGTTCGATTTTAAGCCGATAGATCGCCTACACTATATATATACATATGTAAGAATTCTTATGACTCTTTGCACTTTTATTAACAATTATAATATATTGAACGAAAAAATTTGTTAACGAGTGTAATATTTATCTTTATATCCTTTTCTTCAACTTTACTCTCATATTTTTCCTCAACTTCTTTTACTTTGTAATTTATTCAGTTGACGGCAGTTGCGCCAATCGCTTAAATAGCTCACAAACTCTGCTCAATATAAACTCGAATAAAAACAAATATCGTCTTGTTTTTTTTTTTTTGTTATAAATCTGATTGAGACATTTTGACATACTGCCTTTTTCTATTATTATGGGTACTTGCAAGGTTTTGTGAGTTTTGGCCAAAATTTTGTTATTGCGTAGAAATTGTTTTGTATGGAAAATCTAGTTAAAATTATTTAGACCTCTGCGAAATGTCGTTGTTGCGGGAAAGTCCCAGCGCCCAGTTTTCGCCAGATTATAAACACCAAATATAAAACACCAAATTTAAGTTTACTTCAGTTTTATATTTATATGTTAAAATTCCGATATGAATTCACAAAGGTTATAAATTATGTATATTGAAAGTAATTTATTTAACGAACCTACTTTTTTAGTGCAAAAACAAAGCGCAGTTAATATACGAAGCACAATCAAAATTAGTTAAATTGTTTAACTTGTAACAATTAATTGCCAAGTCTAATGTTTAAGACGGCCCGGATTCAAAGGCAAGAATGATTTTAAATGTGCAGTAACTAAACAAAGGCGCGTTTTTTATACCAGAAAGTTCTCTATTTTGCTTACAAGAATTCGTATTAAAAGTAACCAGTATCTATATTAATTAGATCAACGATAAATGATCCGATATCTATATTATCGAAAGTGGCGATAACAGTCGTACTTACAGGGTTTTGTGTCGATATTATAAGATCCCTTTTTGGAGTCTGATGACGCAAATCCATAAGTACGTTTGTCTAAAGATCGGTTGTTGCAAGTGTAATATTAAATTTTTACTTAAAAATCAATGGATTTAAAAAAATGAAGGATTTTAACGTTTTTTGTTTTTTGAATTTAAAATACTTTTAAATAAATTTAATCATGTTCTCATACCGGATATTGAAATATATAAATTCAATAAATCAAATATTTCTGGCTTGTTAAATGCAACAGTGCTTGTATGTTCAGTTATTTTATGTCAAAATAAAATAAAACATTTCGTTTATCCAATTTACATATGTATGTAAATATATAAATCGCTATTTTAATAAAAAAAAAACAAGATGTAAATGACGAACATTATACGCATTAACACGATTTGTTTTCGTGACATTGTAAAACAATTTTTTGAAGCAATCAAAGATTTCACGTTTTTAAATGACGACTAACGCCCATATTCATAAAAAAATAATTGGTATTTGAAATCAATTTTAAAGAAATTTGGTAAGAAAAGCTTAAAATACATAAAATACATTTCAAACTCATTTCAAATTTTATGAATATGTGAGTAAATTTTTATACATACTTTCGTTATTGATTTTTTAAGCCGTCATCTTGCACTTTTAGTCAGTAAAAAGAAACGCTTTAATGCAAAAAACATGGCATTAATGATTTATAATATGAACGTAATACAGCAATCAAACAGAAACTCTAATAAATGGGTACTTAAAGAGTATTTTGTCTTTAGTGTTTAGCTTTATACTGACTTTTATATCAAATAATGAAAGTCTCGCCATAAAACGCTCAAGCCTAAAAAGTGATTTTAATTTTCAATTAATAGCACTTCAATTAAGGTGCAAACATGAATACTTCATATTTTGGCAAATAAGGTGCTATGAAAAAATAACACTCTAATGTTTTCCTTTTTCAAGTATAACAGACTATTGAATGTATAAGTGCGTAACATTATGATCTAACCTTATCTTAAAAAGCAAAATTTTGCCGGTATTGATATAATCGAGCTGTCTATCAATTGGCGCTTCTCTCTCTTCATTATATTTATATACAATCCCCTCTTTCCAGTGTGGAGCATAGCGCCATATCAAGTGTATTGCACTCGGATGTGTTATAAGCCATTTGCCTAACTTTTTTACATGTCGTTCTCAATTTAGCCACTTCGTTCTCAAGCTGCTTTCTCCATGTGTGGGCGGGTCTTCTTCTGGTTCTACTGCCCTGTGGATTCCATTCATTCGCTGTACGACTCAAATAGTCCGCTGGCTTGTATAAAGTATGGACTAGCCATTTCTCTTTATGTTTTGTCATCTCTATCTGCAGTAGGTTTTGGTTTGTAGCTGCCCACAAGTCGGTGTTAAATATCATATCCGGTCTAAATAGCCTTCTTAGGCAGCGATTAAAAAACAACTGACGAGCATATAATTCCCTGACTGCCGCGTTTCATGTCTCTGCGTTGATTAGACATAGTAGATAAGTATTCTAAATTTTAGTGTCTAGAAATATAGGACGTGTTCCAAACATTATATAGGAGGCCAAAGAAGCACCTGACGCAGTGTAATATGGGCGGTACGGGGAAAGGAAGGTAGCCGCCAAAAAGATTATAAATGTCATCAATTAAATGTACGAAAGATCTACGGTAAAAGTCCGTCATAACGGAATGAATGGCGAAAAATTTGCTACTAAAGCAGGAGTAAAACAAGTCTATCACATATACTCTTCGTGGTAACATTAGACAGCATTATGACCTTGATAGAGAGGAGGAGAAGAGGAATAGTTCGAACTCTGCATAGTCATTTAGAAGATCTAACAACCATTTTCTGATAAATGGATAAAAAATAAAACATATTAAAAATTTCTATTATCTGGGATATTCGATGACAGTTACTGGCAAAATATAAGATAAGTTACAGTATTAATTAAGTAAAACCAGATGCGCATTCGGGAGATTAAAACATATATTCCGATCACCGCAACTATCACTTTAAACAAAAATACGTATTTTGATTACTTGTATGATATAATAATAAAAGTGTGCCACTGTGGTTTGGTAGGTAAGACACCCGCCTACCAACCAAATGGTCCACGGTTCAATACCAGGCCAGACCATCTGAACAAAAGAAAAAAGCTTTTTCAACAGCGGTATCACCTCATATCATTAGCTAGTAATTGGTTATGAGTATTACTAATATTGAAAACTTCTCTAAATGAATTTGCCGTTCGGAGCCGGCGTTAAACGGTCGGTCTATTTCAATGAGTCTAAATATAGAATCGGGTGCAGCTCATTGACTGAGAGAAGTCCCCGTGTTCCTTCATGGAATGTAGTGGGAATTATATACATATATATATGGTATAGTCGCTTCTATACGGAAGTGAAACATGGCTTATAATGAACGCGACAATACAGAAGATCCAAAATCAGATAAACATGTTGCCGCGTATTATAAAGGGTCCGCCAAATAATTTTTTTTTTTTTGAAAATGCTATAAAAAAAAAACTACTGAATATTTTCTCAAATTTCTTTTTTTATTTGGAAGTACAATCCTTCCGGTTAATAGCAGAAAATAATTTCATTCAAATGGCTGTCTCGGCTGGTCATGCAATAGCCTACACAATTGGTCCAATTTTTAAGCACATTATGGATTGTGTGCAGCATTATTTTACCAATGGCTTCACGAATATTGTCCTTTAAAGCGTCAATTGTCTCTGGCTTGTTGGCGTAACACCTGTCTTTGACGACACCCCACAAATAATAGTACAACGGTTACAAATCGCAGCTCCGAGATGGCCAAACGACATCAGCTCTGCGGCTGATAATGCGATCTTCAAGAACAGGGCGCAAAACATCGAGTGTAGCTTCGGCTGTGTAGCACGTAGCGCCGTCTTGTTGAAACCAAATGTCGATATAAATCGAGAGAAGTGACTACCGACACCAAAAGCATTAAGTTTCGAAATGAGAGCCTCGTGCCAAACTCTATCAAACGCCTTTGAGATATCCAGTGCCACAACCTTACTCTCGCCAAAACCATGAATAGACTTGTTCCACTTCTCCGAGAGCAACGCCAGCAGGTCACCAGTAGAACGGCCCTTTCGGAAACCGTACTGACGATCGCTAAGTAAATCGTTGGACTCCAGATATCCCACAAGGTGGTGATTAATCATACTCTCCATAACCTTGGAGAGTATGGAACAAACTGCTATTGGACGGTAGTTCTCAGGGTTACTAGCCTCGCCCTTTTTGGGGATTGGCGTTACATTAGCAACCTTCCAGCAAGATGGAAAAATACCGGCGCGATATGACGCACTGAAAAGGTGAGCTAATGGACGCGCAAGCGTCGAAGAGCACTGCTTCAGGACCAGTGCTGGTATGCCATCCGGCCCAGAAGACTTGTTAACGTTGAGATTTGCAAGAACCCTTTTTACAGCACGAGCTCGAAAGAATATACTAGGCATAGTTACTGATACTCTTTCAAGTTCGGGCAGTGGTTGAACGCTCTCCGGCAAGTAAGAATTACTTGCAAACATTTCGGCCAAAAGGTTTGCCTTTTCAACCGGGTTCGTGAATGAGTGGTCATTCTTTATAAGAGCAGGAACCGAACTAGCGTTGTTCCTCAGCCTTTTAACGAATGACCAAAAGTTTTTACTTCTCCGCGGAAAGGTAAGAACCTTAGCACGAAGGCGCTGCTCGTATAAAGCCTTTTCGCGTCTAAGTACTGCGGCACATGAAGATCTCGCCTGTTTGCGAAGCAAATCAGTATGGTCACATTTGTTATTGCGCCAATTCCTGAATGCTTCCTCTCTGGATCTGACTGCCAATTTGCACGCCAGGTTAAACCAAGATTTGTTTCTGGGTTTAATCGAAAGCTTTTTGGATGGGATGAAAATATCCATCCCCAGCCTTATTATATTCACCACCATTTCTGCCATGGCATCGACGTTTGAGTCAAGGAAACAAAGTTTCCAATTAAAATGCCCAAAAAATCGTTCAGCTCAGCCCAACGAGCATCCTCGTAGTTAAAAATAGAGCGTTCCGTAGCCATGGGTGGAACCTCGCGAAGAGCGGTGGACGAGAATGAGGCAGAAACTGTGCAATGATCCGAATTTCCGAGAGGTGCAAGAACCTCAACTATATACTTTTCGGGGTGTGTAGTGAGGAAAAGGTCGAGGGTATTGTTCTGGTGCCCATCTACACACGATATATGTGTAGGTTCATTCACTAATTGCGCAAGGTGATTGTGCGCGGCAAATAACTCAACGTATTGGCCTTCCGGAGTTGTACGGCCTGAATGGCGTAACCAAGACGAATTATGAACATTGGAATCACCAGCAACAACAATTTCACTGTTCGGATAATTCGAAAGGATACTCGATATTGAGTCGGAAAGAGAGTCGAAGCCAGATATGGTAACCTCACTTCCCGCGTTTGGGCTTCTATACAAAAACCCGAAGTGCAAAAGATATGCCCTGATTTTGAACTTAACCCATAGACAGTTAAATTCCGCATCATACATGCCAAGAGGTTGCTGGCATTGGTACACAACTTCATTGCGAATGTACATAGCAAGACCCCTATGAAAATTAAAAAGGGACAGAAGGTGATACCCAGGGATATGAAAATCCTGTGGATCAGCATTTTCAGAAACCTGGGTCTCACATAAGGCGAAAACATCCGGCCTATTGAGACAAATGTGCGCATACACGGAGAAAAAGTTCGCCCGTAGCCCACGCACATTGCAGAAATCAATCCGAAAGCGTCCTGCCATTACGTAAATTGAACCAAATAAAAAAAATCTAAATATATAAATTAACCACGAGTAAACAAAAATCAAACAAACCTCAAACACACCTCCTCTGAATGCGTACGACAAGGAAATGGGTTACTGCTGGTTGATTATTCAGCAGCCAGTGTTATACCTTCACCACTGAATAATCCAACTGCAACACCTCCAAGTGGTTCGCACCCAAAGGTTTGGAAAGTAATACTGAAGGGAAGGGAAAGCACTATTGCCGATGGTAGGGCACATAATTAAATTCTCCCCTATGGATCAAAGAGTCTTTCATTTTGCCGATGTTTAATCTTGCCCGTATTCGAATTAGTTATTGTCAAGTGTGTGTTCATTTTTTTATGTTAGTGTTTTGTTGTTTGTTTCATTCCAATAATTTATTTTGTTATTAGTATATTGTTGTTTTCGTTCTTATTTATTTTCTTGTTCTATTTATTTATCTTAATATTGTTATTGTATGTTCCGTTAGGATTGCTGGTTATTTTTGTTCCACAATTCTCTTTTGAGAAATTGTTTCGTTGAATTTTTGTTGGTTGTAATTTTATGTTGTTCTGTTATTTTTCTGTTGTTCCTCAATTCTCTGTTACGGACTGCCTTGTTAAGAGTCGTTACAATTATTGTTATGTTCTTTGTTTTTCTAGTGTGTTTTTAATAAAATTCTCTTAAATTATGTTGTTGTTATTATATTTAAAATCTTAATTATTTGTCAAGTGTTATAATTATGTGTGTTCATGTTATGATTTTTGTTGTTTAATTTTTTGTCTTCACTTTTGATCTTGAATCTTTACTGTTCTATTTTGGTTTTTCAAATCTCATTTTCATTGTCCGTAATTTAATTCAAAGAAAAAAAATATATATATAAATTAGAAATGGCACTGAAAGCATTATGGACGGACAACAGAAACACGTGTTGACGGCACAAACGACAGAACACTTTATATACAATTGACATTACTTCCGAATGTTCTTGTTCTTACTACAACGTTCAATTCATTTCCGTTAATTCAAATGTAACACCCAAAATCGGTACGGTAACACCGTTCAATACGTAATTGCTAACACATTTAATAATACAAGTTAAATATGGCATTACTATGGCGGCGCATTCACAGCCTTGGTACAAACACGGTACAGTTTGAAATGCACTGATGTTTATGTATCTTCTTCAGGCATTGTTTATTTTCGTAACCAATAAGATAACCAACAAGACGCCAATTATAACTCAAATAAAAAGAATGAAGTTAAGATGAATGGCTTTGCCTACCTACAGAATCCAATCCAAATTATATGTAGAGTTCCATTAGAAGGAAACCCGCAGAATAGTAGCAAATGGGGGCGACCAGGTACAATAGGGCTACGGAAAACTCTAACTGAGTTAATTAAATTGAACAGATCATGTGGGAAGTGATAAAAATAAATTGTAAAAATGGAAATAGTGAAGTAATCTTGTTAAAGCTCTATGCTTACTTGGTGAGCAATGAAAAAAGTGAATTGGCATTTTAGTGCTTCTTTGATATTTTTTAATTATTTTTCTTAACTCAACAAATATTTTTTGACAGAATTCTTAAAATACATTTTTCTTCAATTTTTCCGAAAAGCTTATGTAAGGTATGGACCGAATCTCAACATGATTGTAATTCCTACTATGAGCAGCATTAAAGTAAATTTCAGCAATTTATTTAATATATTGTTACTGAAACACAAGAGTTATTTTAACAAAATTCAGTTTTACGAGAGATAGTCTTTCCTTTATCAAAAAAGTATTTTGTTTCACAACAAGGTCTGTTTCACATATTTGTTTCAGCGAATGGTTCTTTATTAGATTAAAAAAAAAACTAAAAAGGTCAAGAAACGATGAGTAGAAAAACGTTATAAGTTTCCAATATAACACACACTTAGGAAAAGTGATACAACAGGTGTAATATTGGAAAAGGAAATATGATATTGAAAATCAATATTTGCCAAAATTCTCTAAAACTAAATCCAAGTTATTTTTAGAAACTTACTTAAGCAAAACAAAATAATTGAATTAAAGACACCAATAGTAACAATTTCCTTTAACGAATACCTAAAGCTATACACACTTTAGCTGGCCTAGGAATACATGGACTGTGTTAAGATGAACAAAAAAAGTATTTTCAGAGAAGATTTTAGTACTTGCAGTAAAGCTTTTTAGTACCAGATGAATTATTTTAACTGCGCAAGCTCGAAATTCATTTAAGCTTAGCCGGTCTCAGAAGTTCATTTCGAAAGTGAATCGTTTTTAAAGTTCATTCATGAATCCTATTACTAGCCTCTGAAGTGTGTATGATTATAAATAAAATAATATATTTTGCGTGCTTTTAAATCGTTGGCAATATTTACCTTTGGCTTCATTTATATCTTGGCTATAGACATTAGAGACACGTGTTGGTATCATTATGAATCCGAAATTGCAAACGCGAAACAAATTATTAGAGTTGAAAAGGCATTTTTGTTTGTAATATTCGCACAACTCAATGGCATATGTTTGCATTAAGCGGCGTATGAGTTATAATGTTTTATTTACGTATGCCGATGTTTTAATATGAATAATTAATAACGTTCATACGACATAAGAGGTCTCTCTTTAATATTGTATTTCGATGTCGTGTGTATTAATTATTTTTTTTTCTTTTTTGTCATAGACGTGATAAATTATTTCCTATTTTTCTGAAAGAAAAACACAACAAATTTCTACAAGTGAATTTAAACTCTATAAATATGCGTATAAACCTTTTGATGAGTACATAATATTTATATGTTTATTTATTATTTATTACGAACTTTACACACCAGTCGCTGCCCCGAAATATATATATACTCGTATATACATGTATATTATAAATTTGGGATAAGTTCTCCTGTTTCTTGATCCTGTACGTTTTTAAATCTTTCTGTCTTTACAATATAATGGTAAGAAAGTTTTTGACGTCCTCCGTTATTATAAGATGTGTTTCAAAATGATAAGGTCACCCTAATATTTGCTCAATTCATCCAAACTATAAAATATTACGTATTGTCACCTTTCAGAGATGTACCATTATATTATGTTTCATTAAATTTATATAAATAAGTGCAAAATTCAATGCGTCGAAATGATAAGGTCAGTGATTCATTTATCCAAACTTTTATTTAAACTAAGTATTAATCAAATATTTTTAATTTATGCAGTTCCCATTTCCTTCTATTATCTTAAAAATACGGGATGGCATCGCACTTACTAAATTGTCCAGAACGTTGGAGCGGATTTCGCGCCTGATGTTGCTGATTATCACTTTTTTTCATCTCTTGTCCGGTACTGTTTTTTGTCTGCATAAACATTACGAACAAGCAGTCCCCACAAATTTTCCATGGGGCTTACGTCAGGGGAACGCACTAGCCAATCAAGTAATATTGAGCTTTTCAAACCATTTTCTGGTCGACTTGCTGACATGAATTGCTGCGTTATCTTGCAGAAAGGTGAAAGGTTTGTCAGTATTTTGGGCCAAATAAGGCAGCAAACGTTCAGACAGAATACCCTGGTACTCTAAATTATCCATTCGAGTGGAAGGAAAGTCGAATTCCAGGGTACCATGTGAACTAAAACCAGCCCAAACTGTCAAACTGCCACCGCCGAAATTCCGTTTGGAAAAAACAAGGGCGCCTTCCTTAAATCTTCCCAATAGCAATTGAAACCATCTGGTCCATCCAGATAAAAATTTTTCTCATCAGAAAAAATTACCTACAAACCCAAAAATGTATGGAATATCTTATAATCGTTTTAAAAAAACGTTTACCTGATGCCAATAAGTTGCCATGTTGTTTTTCGTAAACTCCTTACGCTTAGTCTTATGCTGCTTAGTCAGACAGTGAATTTGTTTAATTTCGCTCGAAGAAGGTGTGGCTGGGCATTAATAGCTCTTAGAGTTGTGCTTGAAATATCAATTCCTCTTTTATTGTTACCGCACTTTTTATGAAACTCGAGGCCTTTCGTAAAATAAACCGACCCGTGCTTTTTAATTTTTCATAATTTTCCCAGTTTTTGAGAAAATTTTTCACAACACACAAAGATCGTCCCAGTTTTTTCGCCATTCCACGCATATTCAATCCCTACTCATGAAGTGCCACAATTTGGTTTCCCTCGACCCATACCGCACAGATATTATTTAAATTATAAATTATTAAAAAAAAAATTGTGATACCTTCTGCTTAGATCAATGGCCTATTAATCACTGACATTATCATTTTGGTGCATTGAATTTTGCACTTATTTATATAAATTTAAATAAACATTATATAACGGTACATCTCTAAGAGCAAAACCATCTTATTATTCACTTATCTAATGTGCAGGAGAGAGTGAGGAAGGCGTCGGTTGCTTTATACTACTGCAAGAGGGCAATTGGCAGGCGTTGGGGACTCTCTCAGAAAATGACAATGTGGATTTATACGGCTATAGTCAGACCTATACTTTTCTATGTTATAGTGGTTTGGTGGAGTTCTGTACATAGGAAGTGTATATTTAATTCCATAATTAGGGTACAGAAGTCGGTGCTAATTGGTGTTGAGGGAGCACTGTGTATGACGCCAGGTCTGGAGCTCAGTGTCACTATGAATATCTGGACACCTGATATCATGACCGAATCGACCGCATCCAGGGTTCTGCTTAATATAAGAGAATGTGATATAAGGCTATCGGAGAATTCCGTTAATCTGCTGCACCGAATGGGTTTTGCTACCGTTAGGACGGACTACTGTATCCCTTGCATATTACTAATGACTGATAATGGGGACATATATTCCGAATAGGAATACCTAGAAAAGGTCGGTGGAAAGTGACATGAGTAGCATCCTATTCTGTACGGACGGGTCAAAGCTGGATGGTGGAGTAGGTTATGGTATCCATTCTCTTGATCTTGATATAAATGAGTCTTACAGGCTGCCGGATCACTACAGTGTGTTTGAGGCTGAAGTGGCTGCTATCTGTGGGGTCGCTGGACTACTGTGAGATAGTACCATGACGATCCGAAAAGTCTGTATATATACGGACAGTCAGTCCGCTATTAAATCCCTGAGGGCCATGTATACTAAGTCTCGGACAGTAAGGGAATGCCACGAATTATTGGGGATGATGTACGAGTACTTTGATATTGATCTCATCTGGGTACATGGACACAGTGATGTCTCGGGCAAATGTGTGGCGGATGAGCTAGCTAGGCGGGGTACTGCGGCCGGGATGAATTTGGCGGCGGAGAGATTTGGTATACTGATCTCTACCTGTCGGCTACGTATAGGACAATATGCTGATGGTGTATTTAATGAGAGGTGGAGATGGGCTCCAACTTGTAGACGGGCTAGAACTCTCTGGCCAAGGGTGGATAGGAGAAGGTCAGGCAACTGCTGAACTTGCCGAGAGGCAGGATATCTGCGGTAATAGGAGCACTTACGGTTACTGTTTAGTGGGGAGACATGCCATTAGCTTGGGTCAGAGAGACTCTATTCTATGTAGGTGCTGTTAAGAAGAGGAGGTGGAGACTACGGAGCATCTGTTGCTGGAATGTCCGGCATTGGCGGGACTTAGAGACAGGTTTTTCGGGGCGCACGTCGTTGATATTGGGACTTTACTGAAGACCCCTGTAGGGCTGATCAGCAAATTTATTGAGAGGGCTAACTGGTCGGATAACTGACCGGGCTGTCGGAAGTTCGTGGGTATCACAATAGGCCCTATGGGCGTAAGTGCGCCAGACATGTCTGGCAACCCCTTTAACCTAACCTAACCACCAAACGCTTAGGAATAGAACTTCCTATAAATCACCTAAACAACATTTTTTTTTTTTTTGTAATTTTAACAGTTTCGGAGTTTTTTTTTTTTTGAAAAATTCATAAAAAATTTTTAAGAATGAAAATTTAAGATGTTAAGTACTTTAGTTAAAGCTTAAAATCATGAGAAACTAATAAGCTCTAAATCATGAAAATAGGTTTGCTATTGCTGATTTTATTCAAAATTAAATGCAGATACCTAACTTTGATCAAAATTAGCGAGAAAATGTTTTCTTACAAAATTAGATGAATATTTTTTCTTTTATTTCCAAAAAGTTATACAAAAATTATTAATTAGTTCAGTAGCGATGCCATCTACACCATGTTATTTGTTTCTTTTTAAGTTATTGATGGAACAATTTCGTCCAGTGTGTGGCGTGTGGAAGATATATATATGTCATCTCTATATTCATCACACTCTCACTGTAACCTTGAGCTTCTCATAGAACAATTATTCACGTTCAATTCAAACTTATTTTTATGCTCTTGCTTCGTCAATGAGACAGCGGTGAATGCACATGTATGTATAATATACGCAATTTTTTTTAGGTACAGAAAAATAATTTAAAAGGTTTCTTACGATATTGCTTATAGTAGTCACTGAAACAGCGGCAAATGCACATCTGTTGCGGCTGCATGTTGATTTTTTTTTTAATTAATCAAAGCATCTACTTTACATTCTCTGAGAGGGTAATTATCACATTCTCACTAACACAACTATATTTTTACTTTTGCACACCACTTATTTAGACCGTACATTGAGCTTCTTCTGCAATTATTTATCCCTCTCAATTTCGTCGATCTATTTGCGCTTATTTTGCCCAGCGCAAATATTCTCTATTTTATTTATACGGCTGTGATGCGTCAGCAAGTTCAGTTTTTGTAGGTCCTTTCATTGTTAAGATCTGTGCTTGCCTGTTGCCTCAGTTTAATTGTACACTATATTACTTCAGAAATCCATTCCCTTGGAATGCGTTCTTTGTAGACAAGAATGTCCGTGGCTGGATCCATAAACACTGTTTTCACTCTTTTCTATATATTTATATGGTTTTTATCGTTTTTAAAAAGAGTCCATTTGAAAGTAGTCGTATATGCTGAGGCCAATATGGGTTTCTTCAGTTTTATCTCGAGTTATTGTTGTTGTTGTGTCAATGGCAGGAATTTTGATACACACTTCCGCAACTAATAGGCCAAAAAACTTCGCCAATAGTTGGATATTGTATAGTGGTCAATTTGGTTCTTAGTTCGTTGATCGAGTGACACCCACGTTACCTTATTTACTGTCTTGTACAAAAAAACTAAGCCGCTTGTGTCCAGATTGTTTGATAGGCACATTCCGAGAAGGAGTTCATCATTATACAATTAACGAACGAGGTCATGAGTTCCCAATATAGATTTCAGGTTTGTGCTGTCACAAACTTCAGCTTTGATGCTTCGAAGCTACTACACTGTGTCACATAAAGCAATTATAATTCCTGACAGCTACTAAGTCCTTACATATTTAATAGTAATATATTTAAGTATGTTATTAATTGATAGGCTTATAAAATGAATAATAATTACTATTATTTTCTTCTTTTTATTGCAAGATTTTTTTAAAATTAAATGACATTTCAATAGCTTCTAAGAGATTAAGAGCATAAATTTAATCACTTTTGAAAGGAAAAATTTTTCTTCCTTTTCTTTTAATTGAAAATTAAGAAAAAAAATGTGAAAAGCCCAGCAATGTGCATAAATCGTTTTGTAAGAGAATAATAATTGAGTTGTCATTACATGTAAATATTTTAATTTATAAAATCTTTTCCTCTCTCACTCTTTCTTTAAGCATGTATGTGTGCGTGTATACAGAAATCCTTTTTCGAATATGCATGTGTGTATGCGTGTGTTTTTATACTTATTATTTGTAGAGATAATGGCAAAAAACTTAAACTTCTTTTTGTCTCTTCATTTATCATTTACTTGTATTTCATATGTTTTGACATAATATAGTCTGTCTTGCCATATTTTATTTCTTTAGTTGTTGCTGTTGGATAAATTATATTTTTCCTTTCATTTGCTGTTGTTGCTCATTATTTCGTCCTGTGCTGGTTGTGTTAGTGAGACAAGAGTTTAAAATTAAATATTGTTATGCGAATATGGATGGATAAGATGCATGTAAGCATGTACATTTCTTGTTCTTGTTGATTCTGATTGTATGTGTATAGGGATATGATCAGACCAGACGTACACACATATGTACATAACACATATAGTGGTGCTAAAAATAATAGCAATGATAAAAAGATTTTAACACTTTTATTTTTTCGAATATGGTACAATTGTCTCAAATATGTGTTTCTAAAAGGGCCAACTGCTTAACTTACAATGCAGCAATACCTATACCTATTTCTAATCGATTTCAAGAAAAACAACCCGCATTTAGCAAAGAAAAATGTGCTATTCAATCAAGGCGATACGCCGGTTCACACATGGATAGTCAGTATGGCAAAAATTAAAGAAACGTTTTAACAACGAGTAAACTTTTCGGATTTAGCCCGTTTCGATATTTTAAAAAAGACTATTTTTCACTGACTAAATATATCGACCTTGAAAAATATCACTTTGAATATTATCTTAAAAGATAATATCTCTTAATTTAAAATATCGAAATTTCTTATATCAAAAATTCCATTTTAACTGATGATCAAGGCGATAAGAAATTTTTGAATCACTATTTGAGAAGTTGCTGATAACACCTATTCGTTTAGTAAATTTGTTGATATTCTGGGCAATAGAAGTTTGACAACGAGCTTTCGTCCTAAATTATAGATTACCATCATAGCCGAATAAAGGCGTAGGCTAGCTTCAACGACTGTACGAAACTTTGCTTAAGTTTTGAGCAAAACTGATCGGACTTTACGTGCGTAAATAACTGTTTTGTGTTACATGCAAAACAATAGCAAAAGAAACACGTTATGAAACTGATTCTCCTGCTTTTAACCGTCACTACGCAGATTTTTAAAATTTTTATTTAAACTGTCTTTTTTTCGAATAATACTTAAATTTTTACACACCAGATATGAGTACTGCTAATTATCCATTCAACTCAACTCTCAGATAGCAATTTTAATGTTCTCATTAACACGACTATTCAATAAGTACATTATAGCCATCAAAAAGTTGATTAAGTAAGATTGACAGTCTTTTCGTTGAGTTTTTGTCAGTACCTTAAGTAAGCAAAAGTATATTATGGATGGGCCTTTAGTAATAGCATAATTATCGTGTATAAACTGTTGAGTCATATTAATATTGACTACAATTTGCTAAAAGGGATCATATTTGGTAAAAAATTATAGTTCCTTAGTTATGACATTGAAACCAAATACTTATGGTTTAAATAGAGGCATGTACGCAAGTTTTGGATTTCTTCAATTGAAATACTTTTTAATAAAACATGAAAGTGAACTTAGTTTTAAAATGCACTTTGTATGGAATAGTAGACTTTCAAGCACTTCTAATGTTATCCTTAAGTCAATTTTAGTGTAAACTTTTAATAAATGGGTTTTAACTAAGTTTTAATTTTTAGCCAGTATATTCACTTATGCTGTTTAAGGTTATCCGAATTTCTTGCCATGTCTTAATCTTGATCTTCCGGCCTTCCTGCGAAGATGTATGCTCAAATACACCTGATGAAGTATTTCCGGCCTGCCTGCAGAGGGAAATAGATTACTTACATATTTTTACACTGCAAGTCTTAAATCTTCGCATATTCTGGAAGTTTGGTAAAAGGCTAGAGTTATATAAAGCGAGTTATGCGACACCTGAGGTGTATCGACCGATAAGCTTTATATCGTTCTAGCTCAAAAGATTAATGTTTATACAGCGTGCCTATGTGAAAGGTCGTTCAGTGAAGGCTGCCATACATGAGGTGGTGCACTACACTGGGGAAATCTTTGCTGTCAGAATATATACTGAACTTGCCTACAGCAATGTTTGGACTGACATACATACTATTCTAATCTTTAGTTAGACCGGGGTTTGATAGACTCGATGAGCTTTATGCTGAATATGAATACCAATATGAGCATGAAAAATAGAATGGGTCAGGGGATACCACAAAGGGCATTCTATCAGCACTCCTGTAGGAAACGACTATAATTAATATCATAAGGATCCTAACCAATGAGAAATTTGAAACAGTCTGCGATGCAGATGATGCTATAACACTTCTGTAAAGAAGGGGTTTTAATGAATTATGAAGAAGGGCCGAAAAACCTTTGCATAACTTTCGACTGGTCAGGATAAATTTGTGTAAATATCCTGAGTTGTAATTATAATTGCACTAGCTAAAACCCGTCATGCTTCGCTAGTCCTATCATAATTATAATCTTGACTATAATTTTTACTCTTTTCCTCTTAATGCCTTTTTGTACATTTGTATCAACTAGGGAGTCATTTATACCAAATACAGAAAGTTTCACCTTAACCGTTGTAATTGATTTCAGATATAATTAATTTTGATCGTTTTCCTTGGAATTTAACCTTCCCGATTTCCAATTTTGAAAAGAGCGCTCAATACTTTTTTTAGCTGGGTCTATATACCTGTGCGCCAAATTTAATCAAAATCAGATAAGACGTTTACGCGTAATCAAACAAATAAACTTACGGCGAAATTTATAATAAAGGGTGGGCAAATTTGAGGTTAGGTTACTTTATTTGACAACCGATGTAACAGCTGTCAATTGCTTTTTGTTTAGTTTGGTTTGACATTTGATTGTGTATAGACTTACACCAGAGCAACGCTTGGAAATTGTTACAATAATGGTTGTGTTTGTCAAACTTCAAAATGTTGTTCTCCGATGAAGCCTATTTATTGTTGAATCTGTACGTAAATAAAGAGAATCCACAAGTTTTAGTCGAAACACGATTATATCTACAGAAAATTACTCTTTGGTGGGCTTTTTGGGCTGGCGATGTCATTGGTTTTTAAAAACGATGATGGTCAGAATGTTACTGTAAATGATAAATGGATGATTGAAAATGTTTTTTCGTACCTCAACTAGTAGGCTTTAAAATTGCTAACATATGTTTCCAACAGGATGGGGCCTTATGTCGCACAGCGCGCTCTACAATTGAATTAATTAATGCAACTTTTGATGAAAAAGTAATCTCACGTAATGGTCCAATTAATTGGCCAACAATGTCGCGAATTTAACTATTTTCTTTGCGGTTATGTAAAGTCAGCCGTCTATGTCGATAAATCAGAGACAATAGAATACCTGGAAATCAATATACAAAGAGTTATTGGCAAAATACGGCTGCATATGCTGCGAAAAGTTTGTGAAAATTTGTGTTTCAAATTACACCTCATATACGCCAACCGCGGTGGCCACATTGCTGAAATCATATCTAAACATTAATGTCATAATATTCTCCACCCAACAAAGCCCGTTTCATTGATATTAAAAATGTATTTCATTGTTTTATTATGATTTAAACTTGTGCAAATGTAAAAAAACGTATAATATTGGATTAATTTTGCGATGAGTTATTTTCAATATGTCTTGACCACAACTTAAGTTTTCATTTTTCTTACCAAGATTCCGTAGCAATCTTTCGAAATTACTTTTATATTCTCGAATTTTATTTGTTAAGTATTTATGTGCAACAGGAATTTTTAAATACTTAAGTTGTTTTACTTTTGAATCGTTTTCGTTAACAGTGTTAATCTTTAGTCAATAGATGGAAGCTTAAATTTCGCTTTCTGAAATAGCTGATATTAAATCTCAAAACAGAGTTTTGTCGATTCTATTATTTTTTCCACATCTGTTTAAGAGTAATTTATGACAACAATTATAAGAATTAAAAAAGAAGTTAACAAAAAGAAACAAAAAACGTTGAAGTAAATGCTGAGTGAATAAAATGTGAATTTTAACACTTACAAGTGTGATGAAAAAGAAAAAATAAATTAAAAATTACATTTTTAAGCAATTGTGCTATAAAGGCTCTTAATCGTTTTGTAACAAAGATTAAATAGAAGCTATTTTTGATTAAAAAATTGTATTTGAAAGGCTCTTAATCAATTTAGAACCTTCCTAGAAGATTTTGGCATGGCAAATTTTTCGCCCAAAATATGGTAGCTATGTCAATATATTTTATCATAACTTGAAAACGACTTGACTGATTTTGATGCAGATACAACCAAACGCTTAGGAACAAAATTTCCTATAAACCACCTCAACAAAATTTTTTTGTATTTTCAACAGTTTTGGAGTTACTTACAACTTGGCTGCGAAGAAAAAAACTTTTTTTGCGCAAAATTAGAGCAATTTTTGTTTTTTTTTTTTTTCAAAAACTCAAAACATTTTCCAGAATGAAAATTTTAGATGTTAAGCACTTAAATTAAAGTTTAAAATGTTGAAAATAAAATAAGCTATAAACCATGAAAATCGGTTTGCTATTGCTGATTTTATTCAAAATTAAATGCAGGTACCTAACTTTGACCAAAATTAGCGAACAAATATTTTCTTGCAAAATTAGAGGAATTTGTTTTTTATTTACAAAAAGTTATACAAAAGTTATTAAAATATAGTTTTTACATTTATGCATTTAATTTAAAGTATACCAGATACCTATTCTATAAAGGGAGGTACCTAACTTCGTACCTAAAATTTGTAATACATTATTATGCAACACACAAATATAATGAAAGGAAATGTCTGGTAGGAAACAATACATACGCATACATGTATGCTTTCTTTGCTGAATCCACAAAGAGTCGCCATTCCTCAGACTTTTCAGGGAAACCTAGCTTTCGTAATAGTCCGCATCATCACAAAATACTAAATCACCATCTTTACTAAAATAGGCCAGAAATTCTTCTTCTCTATATCGAAAATATGAGACTTTCGTATCCTTATCTAACAAATTCCTCTAATCTTGACGCAAGAAGTTCTGACTTTGATTTTGAGAGTTCCAAGATTCGCACAAATTCACTCAGGTCAGACTAGTTTATAAAAAAATCGGTCAAGTCGTTTTCAAGTTATGATGAAATATATTGACATACGAGTAACTACTATATTTTGGGTGAAAAACTTACCACGCCCATAAAAAAATTTGAGGCCGATAGAAAAAAAACTGAAAGCGGACTTGAATTAACAACATCAAAGTCAATATAGTCCATATTGTTTTATTTAAAGGCGTTTTTTCCTATAGAACAATATAATTAAAGAGAGTGACAAAGATGAGGCTGTAGGCATCATATTATTTACTTGTCTCGTTGTTTGAATTACTTATATGTATGAATTACCCAGTTCACATGGCACTTTTGTAATATGTTATGCTGGTTCTTTAAAAGATGGTTAGAAAATTAAATACATAAAATTAGCATGAACGAACACTTAAAAAAAAGGATAAAGATCACAATGATTTAAGAAAAATTCACATAATAATCGAAATTCAATTTTAGTGATAATGTAATGCGGTTCATTATTAGGGGTTGAATTATGAATGAGTAAGCGCATTACGAAAAACAGTTATTGTGTGAACATGACGACGTTCAGGCCTTGCTTTAACAAGGCAATGTTCGTGTACATACTACCTTGATCAAAAAGATTCTGGAATAACCCCCTTGTGGCAGTCCCATCGTTTCGATTTGAGTATTTTTTTTTTGTTAAGTTGGTACATCTGTTGTTGATATTCCCGCTAAATCTTAGCATTATAGCTTCACATTTGCAAAAGATACGTAAACAAGAGTACATCTATCTCTATGTGTATTGGCGATTTTCTACAATTTTAAAAACGGTTGCTGAAACGCATTCCCCGTAATGGGAACAGCAAAAAATCGCAGGGAAGTCAGGTGAATTCGGTGGCTGTTGGATGGTATTTGTTGCATTTTTTGTCAAAAAATTTCGAATAATGATGGCACTGTGCGGCGGTGCGTTATCATGATGCAAAATCCAAAAACGTCTCAAAATAATACTCTTTGTTTACTGTCTGGCCTTCTGGCAAAAATTCATGATGCACTACACCCTTGTAATCTATGAAAACCGTGATCATTGCCTTCTTTTTTGCTGAAAATGACGTGGTTTTTTTGGTCTGGATTGCGTGTCGTACTCATAAACCCACTTCTCGTCTCCAGTAATCATCCTTGTGATGAATGTGAGATCTGATTCAGCGGCACAAATCATGTCGTTTGCGACCTCAACATATTTAAACCCATTTCTAAAATTGTAAAAAATCGCCAAAAAAACATAGAGACAGATGTACTCTTGGCTATGTAGCTATGTAGCTTTCGCAAATATCAAGCTATGACGCTAAGATTAAGCGGGAATATCAACAGATGTAACGACTTAAAAAAAAAACTCAAATCTGAACGATGGGACCGCCACACGGAGTTGTTCCGGGATCTTTTTGATCAAATTTGTTTGTAAGTGTGCTGTCACTATGGCAAGAATCAATGCAATAGGCTACGAATATTTTTGGCGTTAAGTATTTACTTAAAATTAAGCTACGTAGGAGAAAACAATCATCACGGATTCCTATAAGATACAATTAGAAAATTTGTGTCAAACTGCTCTACTCTAAGTATAATAACAAAAAATTCGCAGGAAATTTTTTTTAATAAAAAGTACTATTTTTAGACACAATGGGTTAAAAGAATTTTAGCCTTTTATATTATGAGTTAATTTAAAAGTTATTTTTAGAAAAAAAACAACATCGGCATAATATTAGAAATGCCTAAACATTTAAATTAAATTAAGTTTAAAATAAGATTATCCTTTTCTTGTATTTTTTTATTTTTTTTTTTATTTTTATTTCATACACCTACACATTTTTATATTGCTGTGTTTGTTATTTAGTGTTGTTATTGTTGCTTATTTTGACATTTCATTCAATTTTTATAAAATATATCCTTAAAATTCAAAATGAATAAATAAATTTAAAAGTCCTTTTGATTCTTACTTCTGTGTGCATGTGCATGAATAAAATAAATGATTGAGGGAAGATAGAGGGAGAGAGAGAGACAGAAAGAATAAGCCAAACTTGTGAACTCAGCAAGAAGCAAAAGAAAAAATAAAAATAACAAAAAGTTTCAGTTGCTAAGCCTACACACATGTATGCATATACACATTAACTTATACACCTACAATTTGTTAGTGTATTGAGAAAAACAATAACAGCTTTTAGAATAAGAAGAAACAGTTACAAGTGTTAGAGAGTGTATGAGTAGTATGTGAGAAGGTGAGAGTTTTGAATACTTTTTAATGTGGTAGTTGTTGTTTCTGTTACTATTTTGTTATTGAAATAAGAAAAATTGAAAATAAAAAGTCATAATAACACAATTTGTTTAAAAACAAAAACAAAGAAAGAATAAAAAAATGTGAAAAAACCAGTAAAGAAGGGAACATGAATGTCAAAATCTATGATGGCAGTACAGCTGCCAGATAAACTGGTTGTAAAATCATCAAAATTAAGGGAATAAATCGTACAAATTTAGTACGAAACTTTATGAATAAAAAAAATTAATTTTTACAAAAAATCATATCATCTCTTCATTCGACATTACCCACATATCTTTAAATTTAGACACAGATAATATTTGCTAGGGCTAAATTTGGTTAATTTGCTGAACGGTGTGTCTGTCTGTGAATTGTAATATCCATGCATCTTTGTCACAGTAACTAAACACGTGTGTTTCAATTGAAATCAATGTTATATCTGCCGAAAGAAAAGTTAAAAAAAAAATAATTAATTGTTGGCAAGGTATTGGTGCTTAGTGGATTTATTACAATACTCCATTTCCTTAAAGAGGCTATATTTCCCCTTGAAATTTGCTTCCGACAATCAAGTTCAGTATTAAGCGACGTGCGAGGTCGGTTATCAATGTTTTTTGAGTCCATTGCAAATTTAATAAGCGCGGAAAAGTGGTTACACTGCAATAAACTGATAAGCGTGGTGACCATACTGAAAAATTGATTGTTAATGATATTCGAGTTCCACTGCTCAAATTCGAGGCCTGATGACGAATAGTCTTATAATGCTAAGACCCCACTAAATTTACCATATTTTTCAGCGCAATATGGTTACAGTATCGTGCACTATAAATAAAATCGCATGTTCCAGTTTATTCGTACTTAGAAAAAAAATTAAAATGGATTTTAATTAAAACCAAAAAATTGCTATTGCCATTTATATTGTTGGCTCAATAAGTAAAATAAAGCAAATATAAAAAACACACAAGAAAGGCAGCGCTTTGGCAAGAGAGTGGTAAGAAAATAAGTGAATATGCATATGAGGCACATGAGTTTCGTGAAGACAACAATAAAATCTTTCTTTTTAAAAATTATGTAAAGATAGTATCACACGATTGACACAAATGCTTTAATATGTCGTTTTATTTATCGATTGTCCACTTCGATTGTTGCTCGCGAACACAATAAATATTGGCGCATTTTTGATTTATTTGTTGCTGCATGACTGCCTATCGAGCCGCCACCGTCACGATCGCCATATCAGTAATTAGAGCATTGTGTGTCAATCGTACAATCACTGCTTAAGAATGAAGGGCTGAACTAATCACACCACACATCGAAAAGTATGACACCATTTTTGGAGAAGTTATTTCAGTATGTCAGCGTTTAGCTTGAACCCTTCGCTTTTTAGTCAGTGGTGATAGCAACAAAACCCTCTCAGTTATTTTCCGCGTTGCTCCACAAATTATATCAAAATCTATTCCAGAAGCTTGGGATGCAATTTTTGCAGTACTCAAAGATAATTACCTTAAAATACAGTGTTTAAATACCACCTTGATCAAAAAGCTCCCGGAACCCCCCGGAATAACCCCCGTGTGGCGCTCCCATCGTTCCGATTAGAGTTTTTTTTATTTGTTAGGCTGGTACATCTGTTGTTAATATTACCGCTAAATCTTAGCGTCATAGCTTGACATTCGCAATAGCTACATACGTAGCCAAGTGTCCATCTATCTCTGCGTGTATTGGCGATTTTTTACAATTTCAGAAATGGATTTAAATTTGAAACAGCGAGCTTGTATTAAATTTTGCATAAAACAAGGATATGTGCTGCGCGAATGTTGTAAATGTTGGAAAAGTGTTTCGGCTACGATTTTCTAAAGAAAACGGTCGTTTAACAGTGGCACGAGCGATTCAAATATGGTCGTGAGTAAATCGAAGATGATGAATGCAGTGACAGACCATCCACATCGAAAACCGACGAAAACATTAATTAAATTTTGGTCAATAACCACAAATTGACAATTTAGGATATAGCGGAGGACTTGAACATTGCTTATGGATACGTCGAAGACATTTTGGTTAATAATTTGGGTTTCCGTCGTGTAGCAGCAAAGTTGGTGCCAAAAGACCTAAATTTCATGCTAGAGAGAGACCCTGTTGAGGTAGCAAGATACATGATTTGCGAGGCTGAATCTGATTCCACATTCATCAAAGGGATCATTACTGATGACGAAACGTGGGTTTATGAGTCGAGACCAAAGAAACCACGTCGTTTTCAGTCAAAAAAGAAGGCAATGCTTAAGCTTTTTATGGATTATAATGGTGTAGTGCATCATGAATTTTTGCCAGAAGACCAGACAGTAAACAAAGAGTTTTATTTGGACGTTATGAGACGTTTGCATGAAGCAATTTGCCGAAAGAGACTAGAATTGTCAGAAGAAAACTTGTGGATTTTGCATCATGATAATACACCGTCGTATAGTGCCATTATTATTAGAAATTTTTTGACGAAAAATTTAACGAATACCATCCAACAGCCACCGAGTTCACCTAATTTGGTTCACTGTAACTTCTTTTTGTTCAACCGAGTTAAAAAACCATTACGTGAAACGCGTTTCAACAGCCGAAAGAAAATAATGGAAAAATCGCAGGAAGCACTGATGGACATGCCAAAAACCGAATATATCAAATGCTTCGAGGATTGGATTAAGCGCTGGCTTAAGTGGGTTGCAATCGATGGGGATTACTTTGAAGGGGACAATATAGATTTAGATGAATTTTGTATTTTAGTGTTTTGAATAAATTCCGAGAAATTTTTGTGTTCGTTTCGTCAACAAGTCAACATTAGACCTAAGTTGCATCGAAGTTTGAACTATTATGCAACTTTCCCCATTGCATAGGAGCAGTTGACGGTAAACATTTGCAAATTATTGCATCTTCTATAATCAAGGGCAAAGGGGCAGCTTATGGCTGTCGTTAATGCCGAGTACACATTTTTTTATATTGACGTCAGTTGTAATGGTCGTATTTTTGCTTTTTCTTCGAAGGATGTGTTAGAGGAATTACATTATCAAGTTAAAAGGAGATTTCATCGACTGAAACCATTTTAAAATGTTCTAAAGTAATTGATAACGAATAAATGAATATATTTATTATTGTGCACTGCTATTTTTTTTATTAAATGTTGTCACATTTATCGTTGCTGTTTGTCGTTTTTAATAGGGTTATAAATGGCTGATCAACATCGGTGCAAATCCTACGATTTTGTTGTTTGACATTGTGCTAATGAGTGTTTACATTATCCGCTAATAAGGATTGATTTTAATTGTATATAATCGGTACAATATCGGCGCAGCTTATTGTATTTTAAAAAATTATGTGCATTCACATTATCGGTACATGAAATTAAATGAAAATCGCTACAATGCACCGATAGTGAAATCTTAGCTTAAGACAGTACGTGCGAAGTTTGATATTTCTGATCATATACGGAACAAAATGCAAAGAGCTGCAAATGGAAGTTGAAAAAGAGAACGCCCAGCTCATACACGAAGAAGACAAATTGAGGTCGATTTAAACAGATGCGGTAGGAGAGATTTATTCAGGTAATCTATTGAGGCCCTATGCGCCACTTAGGATCAAGTAGAACTTATTATAATCAATAGTACTCGTTGAATTAACAGTACTGGGATATTGTTTGGAGACTTGTTTCACTAAGAAGCGATTTAAGCAGTAATATAACTATTAAAGGTACACATATCGATAGAAGCCTTACTCGAAATGTGAAATATTGGTTTCCTTAAATATTCACCTCTAGCGTGAATTTCACATAATTGCTATCATGAATAATTTTTCACATGAAATATTTTCACCTTTTCTGATTAATCAGTAGGAAATGATAGTCCTGACAAAAATTTCCCTTGTCGTAAATAGTTTTTTCCCGTGAAATTTTTCTCAATTCCCATAAATTTTTTCGCATAATTATTGCTGGGGTGATGCATGTATCATTGAAGTTCTCATTTATTTTTATTGCAATATTCATTTTTTTAGTTATTTCAAGACTAGAAGTGCTAACGTAAGTCTGGATTTGTAAAAACGTGGCTTATTTGGAACTGATACCACGTAAAACAGCTTCTGTTACAGCCACCTCTCTTAAATTTCACTGAAAACTTATGGCCAATTTTTATGTATATTAATTTATTTTATAGATATTAAACGTCGAATACATAATCTTAGCCTGCATAGCTTTTATCATTAGTTCCAAATTAATTGATTTTTCCAATTTTTTTTTTTTTTAGGTATTTGTAAACATTTTTTCCAATTTGCTCTTGTCAACATTCAACGTGAAATGATAGCTTGTGAAAAGGGGAAAAAATTTCATGGGAGATTCACAATTGCAATTTTCACTTTTAGGGGAATTTAAGTTTCATGGGAATAGAAATTTCACCTGTTATTCATGATAGGGGTGATTATATTTAATATTGTTACGAAAATAAAAATACAACACCGCATTGTGGCATTTTGGTATATTTTGTGTCACCCTGTCAATTTGGCAGCACTGCCACATCGACCATCTTTACGTTACATTTGAATTATCGAATATGGAAATAGAAGATGGTCGATATTTCCTGAACCTTCCAAGCTATAGGCAATTAGGTATATAAAGGGGCTGCTTTACCTACACGTTAGTTAGTTATCGTTTGGCTGTCAATAAACAAAGTTGTGTTAAAGCGGAGATAAAAGTGTTGTATAAACGACAAACGACGAACAGTATAAAATTTATAGTGAAGTGAATACAGAAACTGTATAACAGTTAAGATAGCGGTGTTTATTTATTTTAACGCAATTTAAACGAACTCAAACTTTTTTAAAAAGGTTGAAACGTAACAATATACTCATATTATACATTAGGAGAATAACTACAATATTTTTCAAAAATTTTATTTATTAATCCATGGTGACACATAGGGCCACAACTATTTGTTTCATTTCGCTCCGAGCTACATCGAATTCACTTATCTCGACTTCTATCTATGTTGGCAGGTCTAGCAGCTGTTTTGACGACTTGGGGGGTTGTATTCAATGGACTGACTAGTAATACTGTCAACCGGTTTTCTCATCGCGTACCCACTTACTTAAATTTGCGGGAACGTATATGCAGCTCTAACGGAGTATGGGAATATATTCCATATATTCGTTTGCAACAGCAGTTAACACACGATTGAAGGCTATGAGTTTGGCGTTTGGATATATTCAACATCTTGCATCAATAAAGAAGCACAGATATGACCCTGGTATTAAATACGTTAATTTAAGTGTGACTTAAAATACTCTCCAAAACTTATTTAGCATATCAATTACCGTTTTCTACAGGCTTCAGTTTTACAGCACATAACTGGTTTAACCAGTTATTTTCCGGTACCCGAAAACATTATCCAATTTTAATGAACTCTATACGTAGTGGCTTATAGGCTTAACTAAGATATATTTTATGTTTGAAGAAAATGGAACAATTGGTTTTTGAGATCTGAGAGGGTAAGTTTATTTATCAGTGGGCAGATATACTAAGTGTTTTCGGAATAATACACAAAAATTTTGTCAGCAATAAAATTCACATTTTCGTAAAATATATTTATTGAAAATTAAAGAAATGATAAAAATTGTTTAAAAAAACGTACATTCACCACACAAATGAAAATGTTCTGCTTTTATATATTGGGTATACAGGTTTAATGCCGATTTGGACAACATATGGCATAACTATCACATATGGTTTGTGTCAATAATAACAAATATGTTATTTTGTAGGGTAAACATCTGTGATAATAATTCAGTATTCGATAGACGCCATAGTGTAAACACACGTTTTTTTAATCGCTATAATAATGTCGAATTTTGTCCCTAAAAAAGAGCCGAAAAAGTATGAAAAAGTTTTTTACGTTTAAAAGCATTGGGATTCATTCAAAGGCAAGGAAATTCGTTCCCATATGAATTGAAGCCAAGAGACGTTGAAAGGGTATTTTGCTTGTCAGAAATGATGCTTGAACGCTACAAAAAGAAGTCATCTTTTAATCGTATTGTTACTGGTGATGAAAATTGGATACATTGCAGTAATCCCAAGTGCAAAAATTCATATGTAAAGCCCCTTATGCTGTAATTTTATGTAAATAGGTGTCTTATAAGCGATATTTTTGTCAAAATTCATACGCTCAGTGAAATTTTCTGCAATTACAGTAAAATTGTTATTTTTTTATTTTCAAAACTAGGTACTTTCACGTTTTTGGCAATAAAATATGTATTTAGCAATCGATGTTCACAAATTATGGTTTATTTTATTTCTATTATATGCAGCTTTATGAATAAATAGTAAAACTGGTAAATATTTGCGGCTGCCTATTTTTTGCGAATTCTTAAAAATCAAAAATATAATTTGTCAAAACAAAAAAAACAAAAAAAAAATTATGTTTTTTTTTCTGAATAACTAATAAACTGGAATTTTTTAATATATGGCTTAACGAAATCGAATAAGTCATTTCAAAATTATCATAATATGTTTGAGTCAGCCTCTTTAAAAATCTCACATTTTAGAAAAAAAAATTCTAAGAAAAACTTATCCATAGAATCTGAAATACTGAAGATTTTTGAAGTTAGGCGACTATAGGGCATCAAAAATTATAAGGTTATCCAAGGTATTTTGTTACATAGAGTAACTTTGGTAAAAGATTGGGAGTCTGCCGAATCCGTTGGACGGTCACTTGACCGACATAATTTTTAACCGGAACCTATTTAGAATAAACTAAAATAAAAATATATTTAATAACTAAAAAGAAGTTTTTTTTGTTAAAACTAAAATGATACCTCAATTTTGGACACCCTTTAATCTCTTGAAACCCCGGATACACATATGTGTACTTTAAATTATCATTATTTATCACAAGTAGCGACATTGTTGGGAAACTGCTGGAATTGTGTTTCGTGGTATAGACTCTATGTTTTCTAAAACTATCAACAGCTGACATTTCTAGCAGAGTTATTGCCATTTTTTTTACAATTGGAAAATTTCTTTCTCAATAATCCCATGAGTGTTTTAATAACGTTCGTAAGGAAACGATATATCAAAGAATAAACAGTCATCATGATCTCTTCATGTTCAGGTCTCAAGAGATTATACATATATATTCTAAGTTGTCTTCGTAAAAAGCACTAAATTAAAGCATAATAGGCAGAAAAGTGAACTTTTACTAGGCTTAGATCTAATTAAAGTGCTGGTAAAGGGAACTACCGGCTGGGTAATAACGAGCTAAACGCATATGATTTGTTCTGTTGACTTTGATCACACGTTTCGCAATTATCTTTTTATATCTTAACCTGGATATTAGAGAAATGGGAGAGAAATCTTACTTCATCTAGATAGTCAAGGTCGTCGAGGTTATCATCAAAACCACATGTAATGCTACATTGTCCGCTCATACAATGATTCATAGCAACGTGGTGTACTATGTTAAATATGTCTGCTTAAAAATTATGTCTCTTACTAACTATTCGCTCGTTCAATAATGTTTCTTTTTTCTGTAGTAAAGGGTAAATCTTGCAAAAATCGTCTAATTGTCAACTTGCTTTACGAGAGAAATCAGCAAGTCTGGCAATTTTAACCACCATGCATGAGAATAAGATAGAATGTTTATATTTGAAAAACTTTTTTAAAACAAAATCCCAACTAAAACAAAAGGGCATAAAAAGAAATAAAAAACTGATACCATAAATACAAGTTTTTTTATAATTCTTTTCTACAATATCATGAGAGTATAATTATTTAAATGTGTGTGTGTAACTTAATAACCCAGGAAAGAGAAAGTTATGATAGAAAATTTTAATTTAAAAATAACAATAAAGTTAAAATCTACAATGACAAATTCTTTTTAATTTTATATCATAATCCTGCAGCATTATGCAAGCATTGAAATAAATTTGTCATGTAATAAAAACAACTCAAAACAATATTCTTAAACCTTTTCATGTTATCTATTAGATACTGCTCACATAATGCTAAACCAATGGGTAATATGCGGTTTGTGTACGCACGATAACGATTTTTCGTCGTTCGCTCTCTCATTTATAATATAACCACAGATTATGAGTTTAATTAGATAAATTTCCAAACAAAAGAATTTTCAGAGAGAGACGCCTTAAAGTTAAATAATTACAATTCGATTACCCTGTGTATTACGACTAAATCAGTGTCATCTCTAACTTTTATAAAACTTAGATAATATGAGTTTGGTATACTTTTAAGCTCTCAATTAAAATGTTATTATAAGAGATTTTACTTAGCAAGTTTATTAAATTGATCTCCCTAAAGTATGCTGTCAAGCATACAAGAGATCAAAAACGAAAACAGTAAACAGATAAAACAATAGTCGCTCGCTGCATTGATTCTATTTGCTATCCGCTAAACGCCGTGTGAATCCGTTAATCCAAATAAATAATAAAAGGTCCGCCATCTAACGTTTTTTTTCAACTGGTGCTTATTTCGTGAATGGTAACACTTAGCTCATGTCTGATTTGACAGATAATTAGTTCTATCCTTCCGCTGAACTAATATTCAAGCGTATACCCAACGCTTGAACAACGCTGCGTGCGATCGATTTACAGAAGATGCCGATTTTGCCAAAAAAAAATCATCTTTTCAGATGAAGCTCATTTTGATCTTGGCGGGTATGTAAACAAGCAAAATTGTCGAATTTGGGGCACAGAAAACCCGCACGCATACATCGAAAAGCCGATACACCCAAGACGATTCACTGTTTGGTGCGGATTTTGGCCCAGAGGCGTAATTGGGCCATTTTTCTTCGAAAATGAGCAAGGAGTGGCCGTTACAGTCAATGGCGATCGTTATCGGGCCACGTTGAACGAATTTTTGATAATAAAAATTGAAGAGGAGGATATTAGCAACATTTGATTTCAACAGGACGGCGCTACGTGCCACACAGCTCGCTGTTTTGCGTCCTGTTTTTGAAGATCGCATTATCAGCCGCAGAGCTGATGTCGTTTGGCCACCTCGGAGCTGCGATTTGACACCGTTGGACTATTATTT
Source organism: Wohlfahrtia magnifica (assembly GCA_023159175.1). NCBI lineage: Eukaryota > Metazoa > Arthropoda > Insecta > Diptera > Sarcophagidae > Wohlfahrtia > Wohlfahrtia magnifica. Next base: position 5,466,729 of record JAKWBJ010000222.1, on the reverse strand, counting down.
GTGGGTTGCCGTCAAAGATAACAACAAGCCAGAGACAATTGGTGCTTTAAAGGACAATATTCGTGAAGCCATTGGTGAAATACAGCTGCACACCATCGATAATGTGCTTCAAAATTGGGCCGGTCGTGTAGGCTACCGCATAGCCAGCCAAGGCAGCCATTTGAATGAAATTATTTTCCATTATTAACCGGAAGGATTGTACTTTCAAATAAAAAAAGAAATTTGAGAAAATATTCAGTAGTTTTTTTTTATAGCATTTTCAAAACAAACAAAAAATTATTTGGCGGACCCTATACAAATAGAGAGCGAAGTAATACAAAGTTTTGTGCAAACATAGCAAAAATTTATATCGATCATAATCATCGAAAATAGTGCAATATCAATAAAATTTTCTAAACGATGGTTTAGTCAAATTCAGTTCGCAGGTGGATAAGCGCAAACTTATAGTTAAAAAGTGAAAACTTATAATTATTAAATAATTTTTATTTACATATTTTATTATTTATTTATATATGTATCTATATATATAAAAATAAGTGTACACTTTGATGTCAACACTAACTGCGGAAACGGTACGACCTATTTCAATCATAATTTCAGGGTACGTTGGGAATAGTCTGTAGATGGCTTAAGTGAAATTTTCACGAAATCGGCACAGTGGTTCCAGAAATATGGCATTTAGTTTTTTCTATATATTTCCAAACAAATATCAACAAAATGCCCTCCTTTTTCGATATTATGATTATTTATTGTCACTTGAAAGTTCCCAAACCATGTATCATAATGTCTTATATGTACATTGACATTCGGTCTTTTTAATTGGAATGTTGAGCTAAATCTTTTCAGTCGTTGTTTCGATCGTCATTATAAGATCTCAAAAATAAAACAAAATCTCGAAATTTCCATTCTTTTTAGTGTAGTGAAGTACTACAGACCCAACTTACGTTTATAATGCAAAATTTTGTTTTATAGGTTACAACACAAAAAATTTAAAGGCAAAACAACGATTCCTCTTCAACCACCATGAAGGCAAAACACCGTTTTCCGGGTCAGCTAGTATTTTACTTTTAACCTTTTAGGATTATTCCATTATTATTATCCTCCTCACCAGAAGGATAATATTGGATGGTGTGGCTTGGGATTGAACCGAGGACGAAGTTAATCAACTTCGAAAGTGACACATCCCTAAGACAGTCCAGATCATGGAAGCGACATGAAACCAAATGCCTATGTCTAATCCCGAAAAAGTCCGATCAACCACCTTCCAAACTTAAGAAAAGTCATTTTTTTCATGAAAAGGGAAGGCCAAAGCACTCTGGATATTTCATAAGTGGTAATATTGTTCTATTTGTGCTCATTTATCCAACCAAACCGAAGATGCACATAGAGTAGCATGCACGTCTCCCTGCACCATAGGACCCTATAATAGCGCACTTATCAATTATTTCATTTCTTCGGATGTCTTCATGACTTGAAACCTATATCAGTTCGACATGGTATCGTTCCAGATGGGTCAGTAAGCATCGGGTAGTCTGAGAGAGACCCTGAGGTCCAGATCATCAAAATAAAAAAAGAAATGCAAATGATACTACCCTGTAAAAAATTAATCATTGGATGAAATATGAGGACGTTGTGTTTTCGAGGCAGAAATGTTTAAGGCCATAAAAAAGACAACGTTGTTCCAGCATATTTACTTGCTAAATACTACGACATTGTACAAAAATTTTAAAAATGTTATTTGCTAATGGAACGAGAATTGAGAAGAATTTTATTTTAATAAAAAAACCGGTTAACCGGTTATTTGTTTAATTCCTAACCGAAAACCGGTTATTTTAAAATTGAAAATTTTCATATTATTCGAAAACCGGATTTTGACAAAAGTCGAATAATCGATTTCCCTAACTGGTACACAACTTCATCGCGTGTTTTCTTTTTGAAACCACATGTCAATCATATCAATTCTTCCATTTTGGGCAAAAAAGATGGCAATCATCGCAGAGTGCTTGGTTCTATTGACTGTAACGTTGTTCTTGCGGAAATACGGTCCAGTGGCGCCGACTCACAAACAGCGCACTTTTCAGAGTGCATGGACAGCTCTGGAACTACCTCTGGCTGCTCTTTTCACCAAATTCAGCAATTCTGTTTGTTGACGAACACACAAAGCCCAAAAATTAACTCCGCTCATAAAATGGGCGTAATTTACGAAATATATTTCTAATTAGGGATGCAACATCTTTCATAAAACATCTATGTTTTCAAATATCGATGTTTTTACACCGATGTTTTTAAATGTTTATTGTTAATAAAACCTATACATGGATGTATTTCCGAAGTTCTATTTTTCTGTCATTTAAGAGCTAAATATGAAATCAAAAACAGTGCAACAGGGAAAAATTTTAACGCCGTAAATAACAACTAATATCGTGACAAACACTGTCAATGGTAAACTATGAATGGTATTGACACATGATGAGTTTTCTTTGGTGTCATACATGGCTTATTAAATCATTGTCCAAATTTTCATAGATGACAAAGGTTGAATTTGTCTTGCATCTTGGCGTCCGTATATTAGTGAGTCTTTACAGGTAAAATCATCGAGAACCATTAGTGCTTTATTCGCTAACTGGGTAGCAAACAAAATTCATAAAAAACAATGTCGCTAAATTTCAGCAAGTAGTCGATTCATTTTAATAACAATATTCAATGATTTGTAAGCGTTGTTCGTTTGTCAAACGTAGGGAAATTTCTTGTTGTGTGACTTCAAAAAATAACGTTTGATAACAATCTTTGTCGAGTAATCCTTCCAATTCCTCATCTTTAAACTTTTTCGTCTGACCAGGCCTCTTCTTTTCTTCTGTGTCGAAATCACCGCTCTTGAATCGCGCAAACTATCTTTCATAAGTTTTTTGAGTGGGTGCATGTTGACCGTACGCTTTTACCAACAATCGATAACTTTCAGCAGCCGTTTTCTTCAAATGAAAGAAGGCTATCAGACTTTCCCGCAAAACATCGACATTATTATAGCGATTGAAAAAAATGTGTGTTTACACTTTGGCGTCTATCGAATACTGAATTATAATGACAGATGTTTACCCTCCAAAATACCATATTTGTTATTATTGACACAAACTACATGTAATAGTTATGCCATATGTTGTCCAAATCGACATTATTAACTTATTTTCGGCATTGCAGCATGTCACGAAATCTCTTTACACTGAGAAACCAAATAGAAAAAAAAGTCACCCATTATTTGACTCCGGCCATATTGCAGATGCAACTAAAAATATGGTAAAATAAACTGTTTACTGGGTTTTCCTCATCTACTTTACATATTCTCACATATAAATATCTTTCAAAGCCATAAAGTAACTTTTCATATGTAGAAGAAAAGTTTTGTTGTACAATATAAAGAAGAAGAAATCATAAAATATAAGTTTTTATAATCCTTCCTGGTTTATATTCTTTTCCTTTCTCTTATTTTAATTTCTTATTGTGTTTAGTCCTATTGTTTTAAAACAAAAACGAAAAGAAAAATATCTTGGGTTTTTCCTTTTGAAAAATTCGAAAAAAAACGCACAAAAAAATTAAACAAATAATTGAGAAAAAACATAAATAAGGAGAGAAAATAAAAACCGAAGGAAAATTTTCAAAGTTAAGTGGAAATATGAAAACAATGAATGTGACTAATTTTAAATACTCGTTTAAACACAAAGCAGAATGAGACAAGAGAAATTTCGAAATAAAATACTTGAACTCGTTTCAATTGCAAAGGACATATTCATTTCTATACATAATCAGACATAATTTTCTAGAATAGACCTAAACATAGGTATCACACACAAACGTATGTTATGATGACTGCTTACCACATTTTATTTAATAATTTGGGTGGTGGGGACACACCAAGTTTTGAATGATGTGTGTAATGTTTAGGAATAGCTCAACGTGCACATTTAAATGCATACATACGAGTATGTATGTATACAAATTTATCAAATAAAAAAAAAAAATTGATGAAACTGAAGAGAAAATAATTTAAATAAATTAAACGCTTATCAAATTGTTTCATATTTTTTTATTTAAAAGTGTTTTTGTTACAATTAGTGTGTTAAGTTTCGGGCATATCTGGCAAATATTTGACGAAAGACATGAAATATTTGTTGCCTCAAAATAATTTTGAGCAGAAAACAAAAAAACAGCTGATTTTGGGAAAATAAAATTATTTTACATCAAACAAAAATGCTTTAAATGTGACCACAGAGTGTCAAATATTTTCCTCATTTTTGGGTAAAAGTCTATTTGATTTTACATATTTTTCGCAAAATCAAACAGAGGAATATAAAAGCTATACTAGGCTATGTTGCTTACTAGCAGAACTAGGCCAGCAAATAACGAAAAAAGAGAGGTGGTATATAAATGAAAGTTAACAAGTTATCTGTTTAATGTATATTTTTTTATTTTTTGTTATTTTTTTTATTGGTAAATAGAAAGCATTATACACCTTTTGTAACTTAAACGATTTTTTGATACTGAGTTTTGCGTTTTACTAAGTATACTTAAGTACTTTTATTGAGATGATATCTATGTATTTTATAATTTTAAGCAAACATAAGATATTTTCTTGAAATTTAAAAAATTACAATAAAATTATTAATTAGGTTTTAGTTATGTAGCATGAAAAATTGAAATATATAAAAAATAAGACATACTACCTTGATCAAAAATTGTTGCGATTTGAGTTTTTTTTTTTTTTTTTTTGATAGGTTGGTACATCTGTTGTTGATATTCCCGCTAAATCTTAGCATCATAGCTTGACATTTGCAGAAGCTACGTAGCCAAGTCTGTTTCTATGTGTGTTGGCGATTTTTACAATTTTGGAAACGGCTGCTGAAACGCGTTCTCCGTAAGAAAAAGAAAATTGAATTACTTTTTTTTTAACTCGTTTGAACAGAAAGAAGTCACAGGGAGCGAAATCAGATGAATACGGTGGCTGTTGGTATTCGGTATTTGTTGCATATTTCGTCAAAAAACTTCGAATAATGACGGTACATTAACACGGTGCGAAGTCAGGGAGTTTTCTGCCCACAATTCTGGTATCTTTCGGCGAATTGCTTCACGCAAACGGCCAAACGCCCAAATAACATTCTTTGTTTACTGTCTGGCCTTCTGGCAAAAACATGATGCACTACACCGTTGTAATCAATGAAAACCGTGAGCATTTCCTTCTTTTTTGAGTGAAAACGGCGTGGTTTTTTTAGTCTCGACTCATAAACCCACGTCTCGTCTCCAGTAATAATCCTTTTTATGAATGTGGGATCGGATTCAGCTTCGCAAATCATGTCTTTTGCGACCTCATGATGGTCTACATTGTACAAAATCGCCAACACGCATAGAGATAGATGAACTCTTGGAATGTCAACAACAGATCTACCAACATAACAACAAAAAAGAAAAACCTCAAATCGAAACGATGGGACCGCCACACGAGGGATATTCTGGAAACTTTTTCATCAAGGTAGTAGGTAAGTCAGTTCGACAAATGAAAATTGTATTATTGAACTCAGACAAAACTTAAAATTGTGTTTCTGCAAAGTCTGCACTTAGACTCAGGGAGTTGGGTGTACTGAGGCACATTCGCACTGGACACAGTACCATCATACATAAATTGGTTTGACCGATCCTGACTCGTCGGACAGATTGGGCGGTACCTACTTTGAACTTTGGTAGAGCTTATGACAGCACCTGCTAGGGATGAGTGGCTGTCGGATCTGTTCTCCGAGAAGACACAGTCGCGGTCTACACCAATAGCTCGAAAAGGGAAACAGGTACAGGTACAGGTGTCGGGTTTCTACCCTGATGATCTTATCTCATGTTCGCTCTCAGACTACCGGATTATTGCACTGTTTTTCAGGCGGATGATTTTATTATAGACAAGGGCGCTAGGCGTATCTGGGAATCAAATTTTGTGGCCTTTAAGCCTATTACGAACTGTGTAGACATTCTCGGCGCAATCAGTGCTCTCAACTTTTACATGATTAAAATTTTCCTCAGCTGCATCATGTCGAAATGATATGGGTTCCAAGTCATGCGGGCATCCGAGTGAATGCAATTGCTGACGAGTGCACTACTAGGGGTCCTCTCTGTCTCTCGTGCAGGAGGACGTGCATGCACCTCTGTCTGCTTTGTCAAGCTTGATAGATAGATCGGCATTGAGCCACTTGTATCACCATGGTTGTAATTACTGTGCACTGTATGATAGGTCATTCTGTAACAGCTGTCAGGATGAGAAAGAAGAAGAATCGGTGCAACACTTTCTCTGTGAGTGTCCTTTATGGAAGCTCAGAAGAAGGCAATTAGGTGCATTTCACTTCCATGATCTGATGTGTCTCTGTCGAAATTGGTTGACTTCTTCAAAGGTAAAGGTTGGTTCACGTGAGGACGCCAAAATTTTTAGGACCTATAGATGGTGATTTCTGTTTAGGACTCTCCTATGTCCGGCCGTTCGGCGTCTCTAGTGGATATCTCATATAAAGGGTGGCACAATGGTCCATAGGGTCTCTGAGTGAACTCGTACAACGCGAACCATCCACATAACCTAACTTAACCTAACATTTTTATTTTTTTAACTTATAAAATGAATGGTTTAATTTTTTACTATCACTTTATGCATTTGATACATACTTTCGTAACCTTATTTTGTTAAGCCAAAGTTCCTTTAAATCAGCTGCGTTTTTTAAACAAAATCTCAAATTATTTTTAACTTACATATTAAACATCTTATTTAAGTGTCAATATTTACGAATAAATTCTATTTCCATTGTAATAGTTTATTTTTCACTACAACATACATACATACATATGTACATATGTATTTTATACTCTCCCTCTCACTTCATACAGAATTATTTCTTCAAAAAGAATTAACTTTCGAATTGTCTGTTAAGAGACAACTTTCACTAATTATGGCCAACTCATGCCGTTTAATTGAACGATTCCCCAGACATACTTGTTTGTATTGTGTTGGTCGACATTAATTTGCCATCTCTGCATCAATTTAGTTAAATTAAGCCATACGACGAAGACTTATTTGCATATTTTATAAGAGTTTTTAAAGAGTATTACACAGAGACTCATATACACACAGATCAGCGCACAAAAACACTTACATTTGTATTCCTACGATTATACGAGGGCAACTTTATAATTTTGTAGCAAAATTTAATTTTCAGCAAAAAAAGAGTTTTATTTCACAACATAGTCTTATCGTTTCTTTTATTTTCTCAAAATAATAAGATATGCCTCAAATTTGAAGAATATTCTGGATAAGACAGCAATGCGTAAATCAGTGATCTAATTGTTGCTTTCCATAACGAATTGATTTCATTTGATAAATATGTAATTACTTTTGCTTGCTACTGTATGTGTATGTTTATATAAATATAGTGGTCACACATTGTTGAATTTACTATCGTATTATATGGCATCAAATTAATTACGAAATACACAGTGAAAACTATTTGGGAATCATTAAAAGTTTTAGGAAATCGTGAATGCTTTATGGAAAACTTGTGTATTAACAGGATAATAAAGAACATAAGCCAAAACCCCTTATTTATATATATGACTGTGTTAAGTTATATATGTATAATTATGTTTCTGGCCAGGCTGCTCTATAACGTAGTATTGATGTCTTTGTTAAGTGATGTGAAGTGAATTTGATGGATTTAAATTTGGGAAAATGTGAGCATATGGTTTATTTTCCCGTAGATGTATAATACCGTTTTCTAGATTTGGTGTTGTTTGGATGGGAAATTGTAATTTATTGATCATGCTAGTATGATGACTAGTAAGGCTAGAGCGGTTTTAGGTTATGTGAAAAGATGATCTAGAGAATTAACTGATCCCTACATTACAAAAAATTTATATATTTCTCTTGTTAGGCCGATTTTGGAGTATGCTTCGGTAATTTGGAATCCTTATTATCAGTCTCATATTGGATCGATTGAATCTGTTCAGAGGCTGTTTTTATTATTCTGTTTACGTGGCTTGGGGTGGAATTATGTTGATAGATTTCCTTCGTATGAGGTCAAGTTGGGCCTGATTAAACTTCCTACATTGGAACGTAGAAGGTCAGTTTTGGGTATTTCTTTTGTTTGCAACCTTATTGCCGGCAGTATTGATTCCGAATTTTTGCTTTGTATTTTGAATTTTAGTATTCCCGTCAGATTTTCTCGCCACTAGCGCCCTCTTGCCCTGGACTTTTACAGGACAAATTATGAGAATTCATACTCATATTATGAGTTTATTGACTTTAACTATGTCTTCAGTAGTAGTAAACGGAGTTTACCTTGTAACTTTAATTTTTGCATTTTATTATATGCGTTCTCATGATTAAAGCATGTATATTTTTGTTAGCTTTAAAGTATGCATATCGATTGTTTTTTATGTTCAGCTTGTGATTAAGTTCTGTAGCTATTTGTGCTTTCGTTGCTATATTTGCCTGTATCCGCAAACAAAAAAAAAAAAACAAAAAACAAAATTGACAAATGTTACAACAACAGACACAAATAAAACTTAATTTGTTTTCTTATTTAATAATCTGACGTTTTTTCAGAACTATATACCGAAAGGATAAAAAATAATGTAAAAAAGCAACAACGAAGAATGTAATAAAGCGACAACATCTTTGCCATATCATATTGCATAAGCACCGATCGGTTTTTAAAGGACTTTGCCCAAACTTATTGGTTTATTAGCAAAAGTTACCAACGGACATCAATAGATGGCTAAATAACATTTTAAAGACGTGGTGGCTCCGTGTTATGACCAACGAAAGTGCTTATCAGGATTACATCAATATTCGAATAAAGAGGAAAAATAACAATTGGATTGACCATATCGGAAGCTATACAATAAAATATTCCACGAAACAACTGAATAGAGCCCACAGGCTACGATTAAAAGAGAAAGACTAAAAAAAGATGAAGAAGAACAATTACGAACGAAACCTAAAATCACTTAAAGAACTCCGATACTTGTATTGGTCAGAGACAGATTCTATGTACGCGACATATGTCCCTGATAGGATATTTATAAACATATTTACAACTGACTAGTAATTAATTTTCCAATGGTGGAAGGAATGTTTCTGAAAGTTATGAAAGATAGGACCAAAAAAAAGATAAAGAAACTCCACAAGATGCTATTGGATAAGTATCGGCTAAAGATTCGTGATCCTGAAATGGTAGGGTGTCGAAAATTGGTGTATAATTTTAATTTTAATAAAAAGAAGAATTTTTTTTAAGGTACTAAAGAAAATTTTATTTCAGTTTGTTACAAATAGTTTCAGGTTAAAAATGAAAAATTATGTCGGTCAAGTGATCCACCCCCTACTAGATTGGCAGGCTCCTAATCTTTTGCAAAATTATTAATTACGTTTTTCAATTAACTGTAGTCAATGGTTGGTATCTGCTCGCTAATGTTAGTCTTAGGCTCTTAATCCGCTGTTGGATTATCGCTGTACAATTTCGATTTCAAGAAACCCGACAAAAAAAATAGCACGATCTTGGTGGCCAACTTACTTCTCCTCTACGAACTTTTTTTAATAAAAAAATCCGGTGTTTTAGGGACTGAGGGTCCGCCAAATAATATTTTTTTTTTGAAAATGCTATAAAAAAAAACTACTGAATATTTTCTCAAATTTCTTTTTTTATTTGAAAGTAAAATACTTCCGGTTAATAATGGAAAATAATTTCATTTAAATGGCTGCCTCGGCTGGCCATGCAGTAGCCTACACGATCGGCGTAATTTTTAAGCACATTATCGATTGTGTGCACCTGTATTTCACCAAATATTGTCCTTTAAAGCGTCAATTGTCTCTGGCTTGTCGGCGTAACACTTATATTTGACGGCACCCCACAAATAATAGTCCAACGGTGTCAAATCGCAGCTCCGAGGTGGCCAAACGACATCAGTTCTGCGGCTGATAATGCGATTTTCAAAAACAGGGCGCAAAATATCGAGTGTAGTTTCGGCTGTGTGACACGTAGCGCTATCCTGTTGTAACCAAATGTTGCTAATATCCTCCTCTTCAATTTTTGTGAACAAAAATTCGTTCAACATGGCCCGATAACGATCGCCATTGACTGTAACGGCCACTCCTTGCTCATTTTCGAAGAAAAATGGCCCAATTATGCCTCTGGACCAAAATCCGCACCAAACAGTGACCCGTTTTGGGTGTATCGGCTTTTCAATGTATGCGTGCGGATTTTCTGTACCCCAAATGCAACAATTTTGCTTGTTTACATACCCGCCAAGATCAAAATGAGCTTCATCTGAAAAGTTGTTTTTTTTTTTTTTTTTTTTGAAAAAACGGCATCTTCTGTAAGTCGATCGCAGGCCCAGATTCCAAGCGTATACACAACCATACTCGTTCAGCGGAAGGATAAATTTATTTATCTGTCAAATCAGACATGAGCTGAGTGTTACCATTCACGAAATATCCTTTATGAGTATCGGATGAGAATGATTTTAAAGTATGTTAAGAAAATAAAATAAATTAGTGGGTTGTTTAAGTGTATATGTGAGTATGTGCTCACCTTTTCTGGTGTGCGTTGTATATTGTAGTTATAATGTGTAGATGTAGAATGATTTTAGGACAGTTTTGTTATATATATGATAATATATAATTAATTAATATTGAATACAATTTGAATTAATAAAATTGTCCCAAAATAAAACTTATTTGATATAAATTCAAACTTATTTTAATTTATATTTAAAAATAACTAGCTTAACCCATCCGGCTTTACTCGGAGATCTATATGTATGTAATGAAATACCCGCTTTTCCAAACTCTCACGTTTTTTGGCTGATGTGGATAGATAACGATGCTTTAACTTTACCATTCTATATAAATGCAAAATTTCATATGTAAAATAAACGTGAGCTGCCCACTCATTTAATCTGATAATGTGTCATCTTTCCTTTGTCTGGGAGGTACCATGCTCACCTATCCAATATCGTTTATATTAGCTGCAGAACTTAGAATATGTGAACTGAATCGACGCACCAAAGTTTATTCAAATACCTTTGACGGAAGCAGAGATTAAGAAATGACCGCCTACAGCGCCACCTGTTGATTATTTTTCGCCTTTTCTTTTTTCTTTAACCTTGGCGTAGCAATTACGAACAAAATCGTAGAAGTATCGAATTTGGTTTAGTCGTTTTAAAGTTTTAAGCATCCGAAAAAATCGCAATTCGTTTATATAGATTTATGATTTCAGATTTTAATTTTAAGTTTTAATAATTTTAATTGAAATTTTAGGTTTAGGTTTTAGAAAAGTTTTAATAGGGTTTTAACAAATTTTAGCTTTTAGTTATTTAAAAGGCAATTTGACCTATTCAGTTTGACTTATACTTGCTGTCTGAATGCGAGTTATGTTTTTCTCATATAAGAAAACTTTTATTCCAATAATGCATTGGAAAGTTTAACGTTACAATTATATAAATTGACACTTAAATACAAATACAATTTATCTTTCAATTCATATTCAATTTAAATTTAATTCAAGTTCAATTTTTACTTTCAAATTAAGTTCAGTGTAAATTCAATTCTAATTCAATTATAAGACAAACATAAACAAATAAATATTAGTAGAGAGTACAAGATCGCTATTTGATATATAGCACCATCCTGCTGAAACCACTTATTCTCAACGTCTAAATTATCAATTTTCCACCAAAAACAGCTTTAGATCATCTCTCTGTGGCGATTTCCATTTTCGTTTTCAACAAAAAAAAAAAAAAAGATCCGATGATTTCTCCGGACCACAACCACACCAAACCGTAACTTTTTGTAGATGTAGTGGTTGCTTTAAGATAACTCTTGGATTGTCTTCACCCAGATGCGGCAATTCTGCTTGTTAATGTAGCCTATGAACTGGAAATGGGCTTCTTCGGTGAAGATTCTTGTGTTAAATAAAACTCTAACTTTCTTCGTGTTTTTGATGGCATAAGAAACGAATTGCTGGGGTAATGAGTGGTCAGCTGGTTTTAATTCTTGGGTAAGTTGAATCTTGTAGGCCTTTCAATGGAGATCACAATGCAAAATGTTGAATAATGTGGATCGTTTGATGTTTATTTGCTGCGAACAATGACTACGATTACTGCTATATTCTTGGTTGAACCACCACTACGTTGATTAATTCTGTTTCTGTTATCATGAACCGACTCAGTTTCTTCAAATTTCTCAACTATCAGCTTGATGGTCAGATTTTTTAGAGCATTTTTTCTACCGAATTTTGTTCTAAATTTCCTAGTTACAGCAAAAAATGTTTTAATAATAAAATCACATTATTCCCTCGTGCGACGTTCCATATTAACTAACCGGCATGAATTTAGAATCTGAAAATACAAATTTAGAATAAAATTTAAAAAGGACAGAAAATGGCAGCAAAATTAAAATCTTGCACACACGTTATTGCTCAAGAGAACAAACTTTTTGTCCAATTCGTTCAAAATTTTCAAAATTTAGAGATGTTTTTACACGATATTTTAGAATGGAACCGTTTTATTTCTGCATTTATTAAGATGGTATGTTTAATTATGAATAAAATTATACTTCATCAAGCAACCCATTTATAATCTTTTCAACAGATATTTTGTTATTTTCAAAAGTGTAAAAATTTCGAATAATAGCAGAATATTGGCATGAGCTGACCCCGTAAAGAATGTAAGAATTTTATAGTTTAAATTTTGAATAAGTGGTTTATAATTAAAGCGCTGTATCCACTTAATTTATATTATTATCTAAACAAAGGTATTCGAAACTCGACCAAACCAGGGCTTTCTAAAATACTACCAATTACACCAAAGAAGCTATTGTGGGCTATTCCGAACAAATCTAGGTAAACCTTTTTAGCATCGAACCCAATAAAAAATCCAACTATTTTGGTTTATTAAGCAAAATATTTGTAGAAACACTTGAATATTATTTTTACTACAGAATTGAAATAATAAGGCTTTAATTTAAACCACTATTTACCCCCCACCTTAGCCAAGTGTGGATCATACTGTAGGAATAAAAAAAGTACCTTTGATACATCATGGCGTGGTGGAAGACTTTTTAAATGTTTGCCGATTACTAAAAAATTTCTTTCAGTACATACTCACAATGGTGCATGAAATGCCCAAAGAATAACAAGAATTTTTTTGACATTTAATCCGAGACAATTTGCAGTTCTCATGCCATTTTTTAGTTTTTTACGTATTGCCAGCAAATACCACAAAGAAGCAATAACAATGGTCGTCTGATGATGTCTGAAGGCAGTAGAAAAATAATGCAAAATTTAAAAAAAAAAACGCAAACATTTATTTGAAATGACCAGACATAAACGCTGCAGGGTTAGAATATGTGAAATTGTTACGATTCTTTTTGCTTAAAAACAACAACAAAACAAAAAAATGCAAAAAACAAACGGCAACCAACAACAGTAACAGTTTTCAGTAATTACGAGAAGAATATGTAGAAAAACAACAAAGATGTAAAAAATAAAACACATATGTGTGTGCACATGTACATATACTAGCAAATGTCAAAGAAAAAAAAAATATAAAGAGTATATATAGCATATTGAAAGCTATACATGCATACATACATATCTATTTATGTACGTGTGTAAGTCAAAGAGTGCTATTTAAAGCTTGACATTTAAACACTCTTTACATGCAATGAACATACACACACTCTTTTATATACTCGAACACATTTAAACACACAACCTTCATAAATAACATTTTAAGTATCGGTGTTGTTCGTATTCCTAAAATAGAACGAATGAACTTAAATTGTAACAATGATTACAAGTTTTTGAGAGGCTAGGTATCTGTGTGTGTGTGTGTATGTGAATACATGTCTTATCTATTGAGTATGAGTTCTTAAGAGTATTATATCATCTCCATTGAGCTTATGATAATAAAATGTCTCGTTCTTGTTAAACTCAACACATACTTACTCATCTGCAAGAGTATATCAGAAAAAATGCGAACAAAAACAACAATAAATACGACTTTAGCAAAAGAGTAACCAGAAATGTCATATGATACAATACCATCGTATAAAGGACAAAAAGGCAATTATAACAGCATTCATTTACTCTGTAAAATATTTGTGGGTTTCAAAATACACACACTATGATAACTTATACCAACTGCAGACAATCGTAACACTAGGCATGAGGTGAGTTACGAAGAAATAAACTAAAGTGTTTTATAAACCAACGCTTTAAAAGTATCATAAGTATTAGAAATAGAAAAATAAAATAAAATAAAATAAATAAATAAGAGAATTCGATATAATTAAAACAAAGTCATAAATAGAATAGCAATTATTATTCAGATTTGTGAGTAATATTAACACTTATTTTACTTTCGACTAAAAATTAATTTATAATTCAATTTGCTGAAGCTTTTTACCCTATATGATGTAATTAATTTGATTATACTGTTACGTTTTTACCCTTTTAAAAATGTGTATTTATGAGTTCGTAGATTGCAGTTAAAATAAAATAAAGTTTGTGTTTGATTTTTAATTATTATCCTTTATTAAGCAAAGTTTTGTATTCGACTACTTGTAACCTTTTCAGAAGCAATAACAATTTCTATCCGTAACTACTCCGTCTATTTACAATTTTGTAAACAGCAATAATTACTCGACAGATCTCTCTTCTTAAAGATCTTCCAACCCGATCGTTGTTACACCTTAGGTTCGATCACAACCTTATCAACCAGAGGTTATCCACACTTTACTCTCTTAACTGAGTTAGCTCCAACTAAACTGGTTTTTACTTCACTACTAACTTCACGAGTTTACTCCTTATAAACTCTCTTCACACGGAGTTCCAACCAACAAGCTCTCTTCACGCTAAGTTTACAACGCATAAACTGCACTCGCTGATTTTACTACAAATAAACTGATTGCTGTTCGCATCGATGTGCTGTCGAACCTCTCGATATTTTAGGTAGATTTCATGTCTTTCTTTTAATTTCTTTTCAGTTTTTTTGTAGCCATGCGTATGTGAACATCTACCTCTTTCAGCTCTTAGTATTTGTTGTTGCTTGTTTATTGTCTGTTACTTGTTTTCTTTGCTGCTTAATTATTGTTGTTGCCATGTTATTTTTATTTACTTTATCTCTGCTAATGTTTGTTGTTGTCGATTTGGTTATTTGCAAATAGCACGTAAAGTTGTTCTTGCAGCTTTTGTTTATTTGTTTTAGCGATGTAATAAACGCTGGGGTGCCCAACCTTATTTTTGTAACAATACTATATCATGTAAGAAGTTCGCACCCAATTCTTATTATATCGTTTGAGTACAATAACATTTTCACACCCTATATCAAACCACAGCACATTGGTTCCTGCCATAGACCAAAAATACAAAATTAAGGTAAAATTTTTTATCAAACGTGGCATCTCCATTTTCAGCAAGATCAAGCTTTGTTACATTCCACCATTCCATTTAAAAATAGCCTTAAAAGAGGGGGAGAGCATATTATTAGTTGCAGCTTACAGTGTAAGTGACGAAACAGAATACGTCCGCAACTTCAAGCAAAAACGCTGTCAAAAAAGACGGCCCATAATAAAATCGACAGCCGCAGCTTCAAATACTGTTAATTCCCCTTTTTGTTTACAAAATGCATAGAATTCGGTAAATGTACGGCGAGACCACATACAGATTGTGAGAGCACAATTGAGAGAATAAGAAAAAACGCTGTGAAAATAAAATAGAATCTATCTCACCACTGTTTATGCCGAGGATTTTTTATGTCATTTAGTAAAAAAAAAAAAAAAAAAAAAATCGTAAAGCCCCAATTCTTTCTCTAATGCTTTAAATACATAGACGACAGCAAGCAGCATGAGAGGAAGCAGAAAGTTGTTACTGACACCATTTTCTGCCATGTACTATTGCCAGATGTGACGATTTATCGTCATTTTGTCGATTTTAGGTGCCAAAAACAAGCAAATGACAACTTGACGATTTTTGTTAAATAATAAAAATTTACTACATTGTGAATAAGAACTATTTTACTAAATATGGCAACGTACTCTTAGTCAATTAGAAAAAGAAAACTATTGTAAAGGAATATGTATGTAGAAAGCAAAGTGTTAAAAGGACGGAAGTTATCAATATTTTCATGAGTTTCTTTAATAAAAAGCTTAATAACTCTGTCTGCAATGTATTTCTAAACCTATAAGCCACATATTATTCATAACTTAAAACAATTCCTTAATTTATTCATAAATAGCACGCTTACTATATAAAATAGTGTGCAAAAACGCTTCGAAACTTAAAAAATGTAGAAAAAAATTCGACGGAAAATGTGTTTGTTTGACAAATACACCCAAATTCTTCGAGGCTCCTTACATGCCATATGTATTAGGGAGATCGATTATTCGACTTGAATTTATAAGTTTTTTTTCCCAAGTTGTATTTTCTAGCAAGTAGGAATGTAAGAACAACGTTCGGCTTTTTTAGAGCCTTAACGGACATTTATTTCTCGACACCTTCTTTTCTTTTTCCTTCCTTTACAATAACGTCAGTCTCATAAACATATTGAAGGTGGTTATTAACACGTTGTGTCAAAGAACTTTTTCAGCTTAGTATTTAAGGATACTCAATATATCTAGACTTATACTTTCAATCAATTTGATAGTGCAAAAACAAGTTATTATCTGCCGTCACCCTTACGTTTCATACTCAACATAGTACTCTCTAGATCGTATTTTGGCCAAAGCGGCTGGCTGATTTTGCAGGTCAAATGATCAGTCAACTTTCTACCAGCGAAATTTCGTTCAAGGCTGTAAGATTTCTTTTGCACTTATTCATTAGTTTAGATGTAATTACAACTGAATCCAGTATTCGGACTATAGTTTGGCTATATGAGGGGGTAGCGGTACTGTACTCAAGCATAAAATCAGCTTACAGGCCTCTCTTATAGCCAGAACCTACGCCTGGAAGACACTGGAAGCCTCAGAGATCTTTGAATTTCAAGTCTGTAAGAGTATATACCTGCTCCAACACCACAGTCTATTTTAGAACCATCCGTGTAAAGCTTGGTGTCATTATTTCAGTTACAAAATAAAAATAAGTGGAGAAGTTCTTATTGAACGTAACCGTCGGTATAGTGTAACTAGTCTTACTAGTTTATAACAAGTAACCAAAGAAAAGGATACAATACTCTCTCCCCCCATTTAGAGTTCTCCTATTCACCTTTTTAGTTATAAGCTTACTGCCGGGACAGGATTCAACATTCCTGGTTTCCAACATGCGTATTATTTAACTATTAATATAGTTGTTTGCCCCCACCAACACTCGTTCGCTAGCTTCGGTACTACCGTTGTTGAATACGCCTTCTGTCTATAAACGCCATAGTGTATTGAGGAGATGGAATTAATTTTGTCTTCTTTTCTCTTCTTCGTTATAATATGGTTTGTTTAGTGTTTAAACACTAAAAATTGAAGCCAATCGTTCACATTACTACCACATACAACTTTTATCGTTCAAAATGCAGAAGACTCGTTTCATGTGTCATAGAATATATTTTATTTTCGGTTTATGACTCGTTAGTAACACCTAAAGAAGCATTGATTAATGTTTGTACAGTGCAATACGATATTGATACGATGATACCACTAATATCATGACGCCAACAACTCCTAACGGAAGTTGTATACCAACAACTACAGTGTTATGAAGAATTTTTCATACAAAATTTGTTAAGATTAAAAGAAAATTATCTTATCGGATTAAGTAAAGTAGAGAAATTTGATTGAAATTATACTTTCCAGTTTGTATTTTAGCTTATATTCCCATAAAAAACTCAAGTTTTTAAAGCAAACCAACCATTTAGACTGGTCAATAGACCGGTGTATGCGAATCAATTGAGTTGGTCGAATGAACAAATGCGGATACAATTTTTTTCCAACGCACATACATGTTAAGGATCTCAGGCGTTAAAAGAAAATAAATATACTTTTAAAATATGTATATCAAGGAGAAAACAGTACTGTTTTAAAAGTGAGTGCAGTTTTAACGAATATTGTTATTTTCCTGAAAAAATACGACAGTTTTTAGAGATGTTTGTGTAATTCTCAAAACCCTTGTATCATTGTATTCAATGTTAGATTGTACTGAAATTGAAACTTTGTAAGCTTGTTGTTGCTAATTTTCATGTAAAAATTTCCTACACTCATACAATTGTTTTTCATGTGTTTTTAGAAAGTTGTATTGGTTTTCGTGCTATTAATGTAATGTGAATGCCAAATATTTTATTAATTGGCAGCAGCAAATTTCTTAAAATAAAAATACATAAATGGAAATGAACGCAGATAAAGTGGTAAGAATATGAATAAAAAATATACTTATTAAATCAATGTATTAAAAATTATTTTCTTCTTCTTATTTAGTTTTTGACGTTTAATACAAAAAATATTTTCATGCATTAATACAATGGGCATTTACAACCAAGTAATCAAGAAATGTATTCAATACATCATACAACGATACAGAACTTTGCGAATTCGGCTATTATATAAAAATAATATTTTCAGCAAAAAATCATTTTATTCTCTTTTAAGCTCGATATTTTTATTTCAGCGTTTTCTGGATTTCTAATCCCTTTCAAATTAATGTATATTTCTGTTTTTTCTGTGATCTGGTCTTGTTTGAGCCAAATCTATTACCAACCAGCTTTTTTTCCATCTTAATCTGAAGATTATGCTGAATAGAATAGTATTTTGTAGTGTAATGAGGTTTTGTTAAATTGACTAGACCAACATTCAATAGTTAATCTCTTCAAGAGATTTGAATAATATTTTTAGAAAATCGGTTTATTTACTTTTAGATAAGCGATGTGAGCGAACCTGATTCATTGTTATCATTATCATCATTCCATGTGTCCCATTCGGTTCACAGTTTGTTCAGCAAAAGTGCTGCCTTCCTAATGAACAGGAGCAGATCTGAAATCATAATGGTCTACAAACATTCACTGCTGTGTTCTCAATCCACATTGGCCCGTAAGAAACTCCGTTAGAAGTTTAAAGTCCGGTCTACCATACTTGGGAGCCTTAGAACGAAGCCCAAATTTCGGAGTGATCGCCATCCTAGGGGGCCTACGATCAAAAGAATATGAATGACAAATGTTGCTGTCATCTGAGAAAGAGTCGATAGGATTGAAAGAGAAGAAAGTCATTAAGATATATTAGAATAGAGTTGGTGAAAGAACAGACTTTTGCGGTACCCCTGAATTTATCCTGAACTCGTCGGATGAGAAACTATCTATAGAACGATCACTGAAAAAGCTCGACATAAATCGAGAGAAGGGACTACCAAAACCAAAGGCGATACTAGTGCCTCATGCAAAGCTCTATCAAATGCCTTGAAAATACTAAGATCCACAACTTTGCTCTCACCAAACAGAGCGTACCGCTAGGAGGTCACCAGTAGAACGACCCTTGCGGAAACCGTATTGACGGTGGCTTAAAAAATTTGTTGGACTCCAAATATTTTACAAGGTGATGATTACCCATACTCTCCATAACCCTCGAGAGTGCCGAACAGACTGAAATTAGAAGGTAGTTTTCAGGATTTGTAGCCTTAGCCTGTTTAGAGATTGGCGTTAAATTAGCAACCTTCCAACAGGATGGAAAATACCGACGCGATATGATGCACTGAAAAGGACTCGCAAGCGTTGAAGAACACTGCTTCAGGACCAGTGCTAGTATGCCATCCGGCCCAGAATACTTGTTTGCGTTAAGATTTGCAGAACCCTTTTTTCTCCGACAAGAAATAATAATTCAGCCAAGGGTTTGCCTTATCAACCGGGTTTGTGAATGCTTGATCATTCCTTAAAAGAACTGGAACCGAACTAGCGCTTTTCCTGAGTCCTGGGAAAAATAGGAACTATAGGACGAAGGCGCTGATCGTAAAGGGCCTTCTCTCCTGAATACTACCTCTCTACATCTGACTGCTAGTCTGCACATCTGATTGAACTAATTTTTATTTATTGACTTAATCAAAATCTGTTTGGATATAATAACCATATCCATCTCCAGCTTTATTAATCTGACATGGCATCGATATTTGAGTCGAGGAAACAAAGTTTTTAATTAAAATGCTCAAAGAAATTGTTAAGCTCAGTCCAACGTGCCTTTTCGTAGACATAAACTCAACTTCATACTTTTTATGGTTTGAATTGAGGAAAAGGTCGAGGGTGTTATTTTGGTACCTACACACATATCGTGTGTAGATTCATTCACTAGTTGCGCAAGGTAATTATGCACGGCACATAGCTCGACATATTAACCTCCAGGAGTTGTGCGGCCGAAATGGATTATATCTATTAATGATGGCAGTAAGGCTAAATATAGGCTGCCAACCAAGTTTCTCTAGCCCAAGCATCCGTTGTTTCATTACCATCTATGCCACATTGTTCAAGACAACAAAAAAACTGGACCTTATTTCTAAATGAAAGCCTTTGCAACGTATCATAGTAACATATGAACAGTCTAGATTTCCGTCCCAAGCCAAGTGCCCTTAAGTTAGCTTGTCTGTCAGAGTATTTATTAATGGTCTTACCCTTGAGCCCACTATCCAGGTTGGGCATATATGGCACTGGAAGGCACTCAACGATAACCCCAGTGGGATCGACAAGTTTTGGTTTGGTTCATGTGTACCACCACCGAGATGGTCTTTCATTTTGGAACCATCGGTATACCAGTTTAGATTAAACTTACTCTGAACTAAGGCTCCATTAGACCAACAATCCAGGTCCCGGACTTCAACTCTAAAACTCCTGCCAAAACACAGATACAAAAGCATGACATCCAAGACCGAAGAGGGTGCTCCGACCACCCTGCGTAGATTACCACACTTTCTGACACATTTTTGGACTCCTTGGCGTAAAGCTTTGTTGCCGAACATGCCTTCACCCTCATCACATAGATGTAAAGCGGTGTTAAATCAATCAAGGCCTCCAAATCTGTTGTTGGACATGTTCTCATTGCCACAGTTATACCGAGGCCGTCGAGTTTCTGTACCCAAACTAAATTATTCATGGTAGTAGCTTTCTCCATCAAGCTATCACCGCATACATCCCAAAAAGCTATGGGAATGACGTTCACCAGAACAAATCTGTTTTTTTGATTGTTATTAAGTTTCTGATTCCTGTTTCGTTCAAATTTTCAAAACAAGTACAAATAAAAATGGAATCCACTCGGTCTTACGTCAATCGTTAGTTAGGAGACATTTCTCTTTAGCCACGAATCATTTGGGGATTCGAGAGAATGATTTTGCTAATGAGTTCTCAACTAGGGTATGAACTCTAGGTGTGGCCCTCTCACAGGAAGAAGAAGTATATATTTCTCTGAGGGCGTTAGGGAACACAGGTTTTTTAAAGGGACCAAGACTCACCTGAATTTTGCGATAAAGTTTATTAGGCTTCGGAGGACGAATCGGCATAACACCTTATGGGAGCTTAGACTAAGGCATCTCGATGCATGTTTCTTCCATGATTTGGACTCGCTCATGGATATATAGCTGGCGAATCCAGTTAATTTTGTTAGGGGTACCGTTTGGCTATCATGGGGATCGCATGATTTGCACATTTCGGTTTACCTAACTATCATGTGTCTAACTTTCAGTCCTTCATAAATTTTAGAGTGTCTTTAGGGTATGGTAGGTACCAACTGCCTACCAAACAAAAGATTCTTGGTTCAATACCAGGCCATACCATCTGAGCGACTGGCTATTTACGCTATGAAAAACTTATCTAACTAATGCATATGCCGTTCGGAGCCGGCGTTAAATTGTAGGTCCCTTTCAATGAGTATAAAAATAGAATCGGATGCAGCTCATTGATTGAGAGAGGGCCCACTCTTTCCAGTTGGAATGTCGCGGGATGTTTGTATGTATGTGACGTGTATGTAATGGGCCATAGGGGCTGAGATTTGTGAAAAATTTTCGTGAATTTTTTCAATTGTTTCGGGTTTGAAGAACAGAAGGTTCGACATCTTGCTTGTACGGCCGCATCGCAATTCTGTATACCACATTTTTACCATTGAAACTGCTGAAGAAGTAGTATAGTATTTGTCCAGTTATCCTTGGTTTGAGTGATGTTTTTTCTACAAAAAAATAGTGCATAATGGGCACAAGAAATTTTCTTATTTAATTTTCTATTCAAATCACGCGTTAGTCTGCTATCAATGGCTGTTAAACACAAGCTAAATGACGCAGCTTGTTCAAATTTTAACAGGAGTCATTCGACAGATAACTGATGTCAAAATGTCACAGACTTATTGACCCGCCTACGTATACATACATAGAAAAGAGCATTAAGATAAACAAAATAAACATTCACTGCTATTATTTCATACTACATTGTAAGTATAAACGCTGACTATGTTAAGTTTTTTATATCGATGTTTGTGTGTGTATTTTGCCATTATAGCACATCTATGACATGCAACACATAGAGCATAATAATAACCAACATATAAACTTTCCGTAAGTATGTATATAAATGTACGTCTACCTCACATATGAATTTTTACATGAATAACTCTGTGTGTAATAACAATCTACTACTGATGACAATGTGTCATTAAATTACTTTACATATATTGTGCATACTTTTAGGCGTGTAAATGCGATCACAAAAAAGTGTAATTTAACAGATTATATACGTATATTACAGCATATAAGGCTCTCTTAGTGCAACATTCATATACACACGCACATCAAAAGGATATGCATTTAAAAACTTAAAAATTCATATTCGTATAGATGTCCAAAACCCCCTACTTTGCATACATAACTATGATAAGCACTCACACCCTTTTTTCCTTCTCTTTCTCTCTCCCTCTTTCTCTAGCTGCACTTCGTTTGTATGGTTTTAAACATTAATAAACACACACTTATTGTCTGACATGAAAGAAACAATTCATGTTCAAGCTTATGCCGACAATGCAGGCAACCATATAATTTATTGTCTGTTGTAGTTAAAGCGAAAGGTTGAAAAATACACAGCCATACAGACACAAACCCATATATAAAAATAATTGGATAGAAAATGAGACACAGAGCCACAGATAGAGAGAGTGGGAGCGACAACATGCAATAATTGAGGTAAAAGGGTAGGAAAAAAGACTAATAAACCAGGTGCTTATATTATGCTGTGTATGTTTGTAGGTATGTGTTCGTATTGCCTACACCTATGCCGTGGTGAGAGTTCAAATATTTTAAAAGAAGAATTTTTATGTTCAACAGGCTGTTAAATTATGGGTGGTGTCTTAACGGAATGTGTGTATGTGTGTGTGTTTGTGTCTGTGTGTTGTTTTGGTGTAGAAATTATGTCTAATGATCTATTTTCGTTGAGTGAAATTGCACACAAACATGTAAACATAAATAAACATTAAATAGATATGCTTAAACTCACACACACATATATATGTATTTAAATAAACGTATAATATGTTTAATAAGAAATGTAAACAATGCTTTACGTTCAACATAAGTGGGTGCCGTATTAAATATGAGAGAGCGCGACAGCATAGACAGGGAGGGCAAAAGTGTAAAAGTATTGTCTAAAATCTGATGTCATGTTCTTTCTTGAACCTTTAAAAGCACACAAATTCAGTTTTTTATTGTACTGAAACAATTTGATTTTATCATTGGTTTTTTTTACTTTGAACACTTCCAGCTGAAAGTGTTCATTTATCCGTTAAAGCAGCTGCTTCTGGGACCGATTAGGAATGCTTGGAAAAAGTGGTCCTTTTAATATAGGGTGTGTTTTAGTTGCGTGAGAACTATCGATAATCGTTAAATATCGTTTGACAGCTGACAATGTCATACTGTGTTCACATTTCTGTTCATCATGGATCGTTTAACGCCAAAAAAAGAACGCTTCCAAATTGTGGAAATTTACTTAAAAATATAAATATTCTGTTCGCGAAGTTTATAGAGCACTTCTTCAATTTTACGGTCGACAAAATCGGTCTAGTGAAAGAGCACTTTGTGCATTTATTGATCGTTTTGGCACTAATTTTAAGAAAAAGTGTGCGTACCGCAGAAAATATTGCTGCTATAGCGTGACATTATGAATAAGAAACCAAAATGTGGATTTTGGGTCGTTCCCAAATTGTTGGCCTTTGTACTTTGATTACGTAGAAAATTCAACGTAAGGATCTTGCCTTATGTACCAATAGAATACAGCTCGTGCACGAATTGAAACCAAGCGACGAGTGCATCGATTTATTGCAAAATTACTTTAGAGACAACTTTCCTTCTAGAAATGGTCCTGTACACTAGTACCCTTTTTCGTGCGATTTAACGCCTCTAGATTACTTTTTTATTGAGCTGACAATTCAGAAACTCTTGAAGCATTGGCAGCCAAAATTCAAGTCAACATTGACGCCATACGGCCAGAGATATTGAAAAAGTAGTCGAAAACTGGGCTAATCGAATGGATCATGTAACTCTTAACAGCGACGAATATATACCGGTAAGCATACTAAAAAAAAAATGCCTTGAAATTATCTACCACAATAATAAAAATAAATCATTCCAACAATATATCTGTTTCGTATCGGATGTTTTTGAGAAATTCATAATTTCGAGCTGACTACACATCTTTAACTAGCAACCGAATTAATAGCTGATAGTTGCTGTTTGTTTAGTTTAGTTTGACATTTCGTTATGGATAGACTTACAGCAGAGCAACGCTTGCAAATTGCTGACATTTTTTTTTTTATGAAAATAATGGTTCTGTTCGTCAAACTTTTCATTCAAACTGTTATTCTCAAATGAAGCTCATTTCTGGTAAAATGGTTACGTAAGTAGGCAGAATTGTCGCAACACGATTACATCCACAGAAAATTACTGTTTGGAGTGAAACGATGATGAAAAACGAAAACGATGATAGTCAGAATGTTACTGCCAATGGTGAACGGTAAGAGGACATGTTTAGAAATTTTTTCGTATCTCAATTCGCTGGGATTAATTTTCTGACAGGACGCAGCCACATGCCACAAAGCGCTGTACAATTGATTTACTCAATGAAACTTTTGATGAAAGACTAATTTCACGTAATGTTCCAATTGGCCAACAAGATCGTATGATTTAACCCAATTGGATTATTTTCCTTGAAGCTATGTAAAGTCACTTGTCTACGTCGATAAACCAGAGACAATTGAACACCTGAAGATCAACATTCGAAGAGTTATTGGCAAAATACGGACGAATATGTTGCGAATAGTTTGTGAAAATTGGTGTTCCAGATTGTGCCCTGCACGTGCCAGCCGCGACGGCTACATGGCCAAAATAATAATATTTAAACATTAATATCATAAAAATTTCTATCGTACAATTCCACTTAATTGATATTAAGAATATATTTCTTTATTTTACTATGATTTAAACTTGTGTAACTGTAAAAAAAGCACCCGATATTGTAATTTTAAGTTAGTCGGTGCTATATTTGAGGTTGTTTCTGAATTACTGATAAATAGTATATTAGTATAGGAATGCCCCTAATCACTAAGTGTGATGATTGAGCATTTTGACATTAGGCTCATTCGGGTACCGCGCCTCAGCGACATTCTAGACAAGTACATTGCGGATGAGCTAGATAGACAGGGTAATACAGCATAGATTTTTGCGGCAGAGGAAAGCGGTGGCACTTCAAACCTCACTGTAGCTCGTAGACAAACTAGGGTTCTCTGGCCACCGATGGACAGAAAGATGACTCGGCAACTACTTAATTTGAGGTAGAGGTAGGATATCTTCTGTGATAGAAACACTAACGGGTCATTTTCTTGTTGTGAAAAATACCCTTAGGCCATAGAAACTTTACTTTCTGTAGGTGCTCCATGGAAAAGGATGGGGAAACTACGGTACACTTTTTCTTGGATTGCCCGCACTAGACTGAGAGCGAGGATATTCGTTTAAAATAAAGTTAGCCTTACAATAAATACCTGTAGGACTGATTAGCACATTCATAGGATGAGCCTAAATGCAGTCGTTGATCTTAAACTAATATAGATAACTCGCTAGATACTGTGATATTCAGTGAAGAATATTGTGCTCAAGCTTTATTCATATCTTAAATTTTTAAGATAAACATAATTATATTCTATTAGGAAGCAAATAAAGTATTGATAATGGCCGAGAATCTGTTTGTTATGAGGGTATATTACATTAAAAAAAAACAAGCTTGTTGCGTCAACTTCAGTTTTTACTTTTTAAAAACAAAAATAAAACAAAAAAACGAAAAAAACAACGGTAGGAATAAAACAAATTTGCGGCTATTCCCCGAGCGCGTGTAAAGTGTACTACATAAGAGACTAATGCTGAAGGCCTTACGGCGACGATTCATAATGACCGGATATCCACATAGGAACTGCTCAGCAGTCTATTTTTGCAAAACTTCTATAGTGGTCGTTGTACCTCAACTTCATCCAGCGGTCATGGTTTCCAAGCTCCCTCTGTCCGGTAAACGATCAGTATATATACATCCTTTCTGCCATGACCAATAAGCGATCGAGTGCACCTCATGACATACTCAGGCCGAAACAGCTTCGTGATCCTGTACGATCTAACAGTCATTTAACTGCAGTCTGCCCGATCCAGGTACAAGCCGATAATAGCTTTCGTCAGCGACTCTAAGGGCGATGTCACCGTGGCCGGTCTTCATCTACTCGGTTTCGATCTCGCGCTAGCTAACTCGTCCACTCGTCGGCACGGTGTCCCGGAATTCATGCAAGGGTCGTATCAGAAGGGAGCCTGATGGTGTTTAATAAGTCCATACACTCTCTCATAACGTGTTAGATAAGGGAAAGGATGGCCGCCTCGTCTATCTATTTAAGTACAGACGCGTTCGTGTACCGCCAAGAGCTAGTAGTAGACATACTTTCCAAAAGAGTAATATTTCAGCCTGAAAACATTGGAGCCATCAGGAAGACTGTTGTGATGATTCAGGTTAACTTCCACTAAAAAAAAAAAAATTTGAATCCAACACCACAACTCATCTTTGAGCCATCCGTGCAGATCCTGATGTCGAAGCCATTGAGGGGAGCGAAAAGAATAACCTAAAGGTTATTATTTTTGCAAAAAATTTCACTGACTTTGTAAGGTAGAAGAAGGTGTTTTAAATATGATAAAAGAAAATGGAGGATGGTCATTAGGGCAATAGTGATCTTGGCACCAACATTAACGAAGAGACTTCTTTTAGATCTTTTAGTAAAATAGCAAACATTTCGCATGTCAACCGGATTTAACTCCATCTTTGAATAAAACACAAGAACAATGGAAGTAGTATTGGTTTCTTATGCAATTGCACTTTGGACCCCTTCTTTATTACAGAATTCCAGTTTTTTTCTACCTGCTTCAAATATTAATGTGTTTAGAATATGTACTGTCAGCGTCAAAATAAATTAAATAACCTTATTCTCTAGAGTTTAGTCTTTATTTCAGTCCTAAAAATACGATGAATTTTAGCAATTACCCCCATATTCCAAAAATTTAAAATATTTTTAAATTGTGTTTTATTTCAAATTTTTTATACATGCTTTAATCACAAAGACGACGACAGGCCACTGACTACAAGCTACAAAAAATAAAATGCACACGTTTATATCAATACGATTATTTGACAGCAACACAGCTACGTGGCTACACGATTACTTTTGCTGCTGTAGGCAACTTAGGCTTATGCTATAAACACATAGGCGATGGCAGGTAGTCGTGTAATCAGCTACTTAAATATATTGGAAACGACACATAATAACAAAAAAATTTTAAATTACAACTATAGAAACTTCTTTTAATGCGCATTCCGTTCTTTATAGCTAAAACTCGGTGTGCTTCGCTAGCCCTATCTTTGTTATTTTCTTTAACTATTAAATGTGTATGTAGATAGCTTTTACCCGGTGTGCTTTCGGCAATATTCGCTTTTTGGCTAATGTTGATAGATACCCAAGCTTTAATAGTTATCGTTCTACACATATAAAAAATTTAATATTTAATAAAATGGAAGGTGCAATGCCTACTTATCTAATCTTGCCCAGTTACTGACTGATGATGTTTGACGACGTTGTTTGAACCTAATTTAGAAACTTTTACTATCACGGTTCTCGAGATATAAAAATTTTTATATACTTTGTGTGGGACATACCACACTCACTTTTCCACTTCCGCCAATTTTTTGACTGATGATTTGTATTGACTATAAATCGATTTGCGTCAAATTTGTAGACTCGTTCTGTTACCATTTTGAAGATATAGATAAATAAATATTTACTTTAGGCGAGGCACCACCCAGTTGAAGTGTTAGAAATTTATGTAGACATACAGGGAATACTGCAAAAATTTCATGAAAATCGGTTTATCCGAAACAAACACATAAACATATAGGAAAACATTCATTTTTACATATGTACTCGTACATATAAGATTATTTTAACGCAAGAACAAATACATTAATTTTTTAACAGATTTTGATTATTACAGGCTATTTGAAATGTTTGAACCGGATGGGGCTTAAATGGAGAAAAAAGTTAAAAATTATAACTAAGATAATAGTTAAAAAAAAAAAAAAATAACAAAGATAAGGGGTAGCGAAACACGTCGGGTTTTAGCTACCAAAAATATAAAAAAGAAACGCGCATTAAAAGAAGTTGCTGCAATTGTTATATTAAATTTTATTTGTCAGAACGTCAATTATTTATTTATTTATTTATTTTTTTGATCAGCTGCTTATTATAATATCGTTTCTAATATACTTAGATAGCTGACTATACGACTACAAATAATGCCAGCGGTAATTGTAGTCCTGTAGTCGTGTAGCCAGTTGTCGTCTAAGAGCAACAAAATGTTCTTAAATTAGATTTCAAATACATTTTGTTTTTTTATGAATATAAGCTTTTATATTTACCATATAGGCCTTAGCCAATAAGTGAAGTACCCATCATTTATTATATCGGTCGTTCTTCTTTCAATATCCTGTACGATTTTTAAAGTCGGTTAAGCTACTCGCTTATAAGTGCATGATGGTATGAAGATCCGGGTTTTACTGGTTACGGTAACTCAAAAATTCCAAAATATAATTCTTGTTGTACCTGACAACACTTTTTAAAAAAAATGGTATCACTTCCTAAGTATTTCATTCTTTTTTCTGGCACTTTATTTTGACGCGTAAAAGATATCGTAAATTTCGTTTTTGTTGTAAAATTTCAGTTATTGAGGGAATTTTATTGCTGTCATATATGGGTTTTGTAAAGCATTAAATACACTCTTAAAAAAATATAAAATGTTTAAATTCATCTTATTTTAAAGACTGAAAAACATTTCGAATAGTCAGGCCAGTACATTCTTATGACTCAGAAATTGAGCGTGCCTATAAGCTTTCGTAATTTATAGAAAAATATTACTTTATACTTTCAAATATTTTGTTAATTTATTAAGTTTGTTAGATAAATTTTTGAGTAATTCGTAAGGTGGTCACTGTCAGTACTAAGAACAATAAGTAATATCCGAAACCTAGTTTGATAAAGCTTTATAAAGCCTTATAAAGCTAAATATAATGTATTCTTTGCCATATGGCATAATGCCTAAAAATCACTTTTGGAAACAAAATTAAAAGAAATTTATTTTTGATTACTTACATAGTGAGGCTTAATCAGTTAAATATTGAAAAATAAATATTTCTAAAGTCAAAAACAAAAAAGAAGTTTCAAAAGAGGTAAATAGAATATGATAATGGTTTTATAAAAAAATAAAACAGATTAAATTTATTTTTAAATAAGTACGAATATAATATTCAAAAATTTATTTAAAATTGTTTTAAATTTTATTTTCTTACTCACAAGTGCATACTTATTTACGTTGTCTTGCTTTATGTTATTTTGACTTTAAATACACAAATAGTATACGAATAGCAGTGTATTTGAAAATGTACAGTGTGCGACAAAACATATTTATGCATGAACTTCTGGGTTAATACAACTTATCTTAATAACAAAAGCAAACACCTTTGGATTTTAAACTATTTTATTTATTTATAAAGTTAATCATCTAAATTAACTAAAGAATATAAAAAACAAAGAATATTCCTATTTAACTTAGAAAAAATTGTTTTGTACTTTGAACACAGTTTTATGAATGCGACGAAACATAAGCACGTCTTTAATAAATTCACTTAAATATTAACTTTACTAATATTTAGTTGCCTAGTCAATATTTTTGTAAAAATTCGTTACATGTTTATGCCATGGACCCGATTAGATTCGATAATGTTTCATCAGAACTTTAATTAAATGCAATTTCTACTTGTATATAAAGTTCGTTCTTATTTCCACAATTATAGCGGTATGTTTTGAGATCAACAATATCCAATAGATTTTCTGGGGAATTGTGAGCTGGCGATTCCGCTAGAAATCTCTAAATGTTGGTGTGTTTACTTACAAAGCACACTTTCACTCATTTATCTGTGCGATTTGGATTAATGTCCTGTTGATGTCTCCAATCAAGTGGCATTTTCTCTTCTGCATGTGGCATCAGTATGTGTTCCTTAATATCATTGTACACGAATCAATGCACTTCACTTTTAGTTTGTGTACTGACCCAATTCTATTGTTAGAAATGCATTTCTAGACTAAAACTTTTCCTTCTTTATGTTTTACCGAGGATTAACACGTTGTCCCTTTTCTTTCAACTTAACAGGCTAAATCCATTAATCTCATAAAACTTAGATTCATTAAATAAGAGTACGGTCTTCTATTTATAGTATGCCTAAGTTTACTTGCTCTATTCTAAATAAAATTCTGACCAATCTGTTTTTGGCGGTAGTAAATGGCCTTTTTGTACTTCGACATGAGACTAACCCACCGTCTACAGACAGTATTTGGATGCACCTAATCGAAAGTTTTAATTTTAATTGACTTGTAATAGATCTTTCTCATATATGACATACTTATTTAAAAAAAGAGGTATCGCCTGCTCGTTCCGTTTACTGGTTTTCAGGGGTCCACCACCTCTGTGTAGGGTTGTCAATGAGCCTGATGAACTGAAACGGCTTGTAATACGGTCAATAATAATGCGTTCAATACTAAATATGTTTGCGATTGATGTCACTGATTCATTTTTATTTCTAATCATGAATTAATATTATTTTTTAATTACTATTGCGAATAATATTAAAATGATCGATTTTTGTCGTTGGTAATTTAACTATCTAACTACTTCGTGCTATAGTTTTGACGTCTGCAAACTAACGATTTTGTCTTTTCTATATATTATATCGTTATAGTCGGTATACAAGTTAATAATGTTGATTTGGATAACATATGCTATAGCTATCACATATGATTTGTGTCAATAATAAAAAATATGGTATTTTGACATAGTATTTATACTGACATTTGTCAGTATAATTTAGTATTCTATATACGCCATAGTGTAAACACACATTTTTTTCAATCGCTATAATAATGTTGAATTCTGTGCCTAAAAGATATGTTTTCCGGGGAAGTTTAACCTTCTTTCATTTGAAAAAAACAGCTGCTGAAAGTTATCCACAGTTAAAACCTTGTGAACGATGGTTTGCACGATTCAAAAGTGGTGAAATCGACACAGAAGACAAGAAGTGGTCTGGTCAGCCGAAAAAGTTTGAAGACGAGGAATTGGAAGTATTACTCGACGAAGATTGTTGCCAAACGCAAAATGAACTAACATTTTCATTGGGAGTCAGACAACAAGTCATTTCCGTCCGTTTAAAAGCATTGGGATTCATTCAATTCCCATATGAATTGAAGCCAAGAGACGTTGAAAGGCTATTTTGCATGTTGGAAATGATGCTTTAACGCTACAAAAAGAAATAATTTTTGCATCGTTTTGTTACTGGTGATTAAAAATGGATAGGTTACGATAAGCGCAAAACGTCGTAGGTAAAGCCCGGCCAAACAGCCAAATCAACGCCGAAGCCGAATACCCATAACGCCAAAGTAATGGTCTGTATTTGGTGGTATCAGAAGGGTGTTTTGTATTACGAGCTGTTGAAATCGGGTCAGACGATCACAGGGAACCTGTACCGAACACAATTGATTGGTTTGAAGAGAGCAGTCAACGAAAATCGAGCAGAATATTCGACCAGACACGAGGCCATAACCTTCCATCATGACAACGCTCGGCCACATGTTGCAAGACCGGTCAAAAACTATTCAGAAAATAGTAGATGAGAAGTTTTGGCTCACTCGCCTTATAGCCCAGACCTTGACCCTTCTGACTACCACTTGCGTCATTCGATGTAGAATGCCCTTACTGGAATACGAAATTAGCTTAATTCATTCTTAAGCTCAAAACCGGAGTAGATCTTTTGGCACGGAAGCCATATGGTACCAGAAAGATGGGAAAAAGTAGTGGCTAACGATGAACAATACGAATAATGTATCAATTAGTTTTGTTATAAAAATAAATTTTTCAAGCAAAAAAAATCGGCATTATTAACTTGTATAAATTCATTAATAAATCAAATCAAAATTCGAATGAAAAATAAAATTTCGTGCATATGTTTTGTCACCTACTGTATATGTGAGTGTATGTGTATGTGCATTAATGTTTTATTTATGTGAAATGTAAATGAACTCTTGTACAAGCATTTAACGAAGACACCCCTTAAAGCGGAAATGTATTTAAAACAAAATGAATTATTGTAGTTAATTAAATAAATAATTAAGTATTTCCGTTTAAAATAATATGCGGCACATTTACACACATACTTACAAGCAAAAACATACATATAAACACACACATAAAAACATATGAATAATGTTAGCTAGACATACAAAAGGCCATAACTCACCTGTAACAGAGAGGGAGAGAGAGAGAGAGAGAAAGTGAGACAGATGAATGGTTATGCCTGAGTATCTGTTACATTTGACTTCTTTTTAAATTTACTCACTTACACACACACACACACACTCAAAAAGCTAATAATTTCAAGTATGTACTGTAAACAAAGAAAAATAAATATGTGTATGTGTTTTATCTTTTGTAAGAGCTTTTGAACATCAATATTTGTTTGCTACTTGGTGTACGGGTATGTACGGAACCCTAAAAGTATGCAATATAATATATACGAGTATAATTTCGACTTTAATTAGTAATTAAATTAGTATTGCAGGTATTATAACATTTAATGAGGTAATAACAGCATAGACAACACATATAACGACACAGATACAGAACGCACACAAAAACAACAACAAACAACTATAAAAAAACAAATAAAATAAATTAAATTAAACAAACAACAATTACAAACAGAGGTACACACACATGAAAAAGTATTGTAAAAAAAAAAAAAAAAAATAAGCGATAAATTACACAGGCATTAAAAAACTCAAAAAGAAAATTGAAAAAAGATAAGGAATCGATTTAATATATTACAAATGAGATTAAAAAGACATATAGAAGAGTAGATTTAAATTAAATGATAACATGTAACATTAACTCGTATTTTAATCCTATTTAGTAATAAACACCTGATCATTAAATAAAATAAGAAAATTTCTTAATTCATATCACTAATATTGTTGTTTTGGAAAACAACTGTCAAACACCCAAACGCAACTCAACATTAGTTGTATAAAGAAATAAAAAAATATAAAATCCATATCGATAAATTAATATTCATAAAATCTCTTAATTGTATTTAAATCATCATAACTAATAACCATCATATTAATTTATGATGAGAAACCAACTGATACGATAAAACATAATAAATTGTAATTAATTATGAACAGTGTCTAATAAAAGTGCAAATTTATTAAAATATATAAAACTACAACAAAGAATTATATTATTTTTTATATTTTTATCAGGGTTGTTACTTTCAGCTGAGTTTGTGATTTTTTAATTTTCCGAACAATATTCGAAAATTAATATTTGGATGTACCTAGACTTGTAATGTGAAGATACAATGTAATATATGGCATTATAAAAAATTAATTCAGCTGAATATTGATAAGAGTATGTACATAACTTAGCAGAAATCCAATTTAAGTATTTCTTCTTTTTTCCTAACTCCTCTTGGGAAAATATGGTTTCTACAAGACATATTTGCCTTCCTTCAGCTTCTCTGTATTCATTTCTGTCTGTCAGCTTAGCAGGTTATCGTTATACTCTAGCAGGTGTCTGGAATAAATGTTGTTGCTGATAACTGTCGTTATTTATAAACTACGCCCTATGTATATTGGGTGTAGTGGTAATTCGGAGCCTTGCTAATGCTGCTTATCAAAAACTTACCTACCTTCTTTTTCCTAGAGGCGTTGCTGGACCCTTCCGACGTTTTGTAGTTGATGTTCCTTTTCTCTTTTGTTTTAAATCAAAAGTTGGGACGAAAATTTGAATTGTCCGTAATGGGATTTTAACTTTGGCTGCTATTTTTTAGGCAAACAATTTCAGCTCTACACCACTCTGTTCCATTTTCTGATAATACGTTGGTAAATACTGGTTTGAGAAATTGACTTCTTATTGATATTGATATTCTACTGAACAGAAAAGTGAACTTTAATCTTCACTTTATTACTACGGTAAAGAGTGTGAACAGTTTTATTGGTTTATTAAACACTGTGTAAGGAAATTTTCTATTCTCTTTATGTGTCTTTTTATTGATTCCGTTCCGCAATTACGGAAAGCATTTTTTATACGGAAACAAAATTTAAAATTATTGGTTCCATTGCTGCAGTATCCTACCGTTGTTGCGGTAGTAATACCATTACCATTCCGTAATATAGATATTTTTCTTCATTTTGCTTACGTTCCATTTAAGGAACATTTAAGGAACAGTTTAAAATTTGGTGAAAAGAAAAATGTGAGAAAAATATTTCTATAAGAAATAAAAAATAGCCATATCTTATTATCATGATTACTTATCTTTAATATTTCAAATATTAGAATAATGTTATACTGAACTATTTAAACATTTTCTAGCAATCCTAACATTCATACTATAGTATCCTTTAAGGTTAGAAAGGGAATGGTGCTTATCGCTATTTGGAACAAAGTGAGTACGATCCACAGCCATTTCCATTTTCTTAGAAAAAATGGCTTTCTATTCCCATTCTTTAATCATTTGCATTCACGCTAATGGATATCTATTTGCTGCACAATAACTTCATAACTTATTTAGTACTTCAGTCGACACTATGCAATACGGTGCATGTGCTATGCTAATAACTGCCTTTTGCAAAAAACCTCAAGCAAGCCGAAAGTTTTTTGCAGACAGTATATCTTGGCAACCACTTCTTGATCCGCAAGTGAAATATATGTATTAAAATGCTGCTTTATTTGCTTGAAAGCTGTAAAATTAAACATATATATTTCCTGACTTATATATGTGTTAAAATTTCTATGTTTCAACTTACTTTATCATTTATTTGTACAACATCTTTAGATTTATAGCGCAAAGAATTCTTCTTTCTAAGCTGTAGGTTTTTTCCATGGAAATTCCATCCCTGGAAAATCAATTGTAGAAATTTTCAGATCTCCTGGGATTTTTTCAGGATCCCGGAAAGTAAAAATAAATTTTTCTTTGTAGAAATCACCTGTTTATAAGTTGGTTTTCCATAATTTTTAATATTTTGTTATAATTTTTTCTAAATATACTATGTATATACCAAATAGATATATACTATATATAAACTATATATTTTCTATATATATACTATATATATACTAATTATTTACTATATACTATATATTAAATACGTATGTATGTATACATACTATATCTTTGTATTTTTAAAAATATGTATTTTCATTTACAGAATTTATTTCATATTCGGAGTGAGCACAAAGAAACAAAACAATTGCTCTGATTTGTTGTTGAGTGTAATATTTTTGTCGCTATAGTTACAACAAGTGCAACAATAACAATAAAGGTAACATTTGTTAAGTAAATAATATCCTCAAGGGTAATAAATGAAATGCACATGTGGATGTGAGAGCTAAAGTGTAAAGTATATTTGTCTGTATGTATTTACCTATTAATATGCAATATACATATATGATAATGTATTGTGTGTGTGTTTATGTTAATGAGTATGATTGTGTGTATGTATAAGCGTTTTAATATCATAAAATATAACCAACTAATAATAATACTCGTAATAATCATAATTTCTATAAATTATTATTTTAGTATGTTCAATCAACATAAACAACGACACAAACACTTGATAATAAATATTCGATGGGGCAGGGAAAATATAGAGGACCTAATCCCTTATTTTTTTAACGAGTTTGATAGTTCCTAACTATTATTTACATATATATGTATGAATGTATTATGTTTGTATTTAACTTTAACATATTAATTAGTTTATTTATTTTTTAAAGCCCTGGTTGGCTAGTGGATAGTGTTCTAGTCTGTCAGCGTGGGAGTCATGGCATCGATTGTCTTAGTAACACTGAAAGCATTCTACTAAATTAACTTAATATTTGGTCCTAACTGCCATTTGTTTTTCGACGAGTACTTTCCCACCAACCTCAACTAGCGGGTCAATTAAGAAGAGACACCAAGTCTATCTGTAAATTGTCGAAAATTTGCTGGTATAGAACTGCTTAATATATTCGGCCATATGCTGGTATAGAACTGCTTAATATATTCGGCCATATGCAAAAAAAAAAAACTTAACAAAGCTTGTTAAATCTGTTGTCGTTTATCAAAATTCCCTAATATTGTACGCAAAAACGATTATTAGTTTAAAATTCCTTTGTTGAACCTAAGTTAACTTTAAAAATTTTAAAGTAGGAAGCTACCTACTTTAAGAGTTCTTTAAAGTGACATTTATGTTATAAATATTTGGTGATTTAAAGAAAATTGTTTTAAAAAAATGTTAAAGATATGCACAGCAATTTAAAAGCTATTTTACATTACATTACATTACATCAATGGATACACTTAAGTTATTAAAAAGAATTGGTGAGCTTGTGTTTAAGCGAAGGGCCAGTTTTTTTATATAGGATCTATTGTCGATATGGCTAATACAGTGTGGCCAAGAATTTATAAAACAAAAATTGATGATTTAGCCATTCCAGACGAGGAGCTTGAAAATAAATATCGTTTTAAAACGAAACTGTTAAAAAAATCCTGCATCTTGTAGGAATCGATATTGAGGTCAGGTTTGGCAGCCTACTGGGTAACACAATTAAACCCGCCCGGGTTTTATTTTACATTATATTTAAAACCCGGTTGGGTTTTTTATGTAAAGTACTTCGTAGTTTATTTACAACAAAGATAAGTATAATATATGTATTGGAAGTACAAATAAACACGGTCCTTTCCTTTATCTCAAAAAAATAATAATGAATTAACAAAGATATAAAGTTAGAAATGTATGAAATCATTGCTTACCCAGCTCTGAGCCAATATCCGTATCACTTTTCAGAAAATCTTCTCGTCTTTTGAGGCTATCCAACTTTGAAGCCGATTTTATATTTCTTGAAACGAAGTGATTCGGCCACATGGTTAAAGATATTGTATTTGTCGAAAAAGCCATGGGACCAATGTTAGAAGAATACGGCGGGTGTGGCGTGCGTTGTCATGCAAAAGAATAATTTAATCATGACTGTCTTTGCATTCCGGCCATTTTTTCTCATAACGCACGGCCTAAACGAAGTAATTGCAGTGTGCTTTAGCAGCCTATAGTCTACAATGCCGCTTTGATTCGACCAGGAGTACAAAACTGCATTATAATTTTTCTAAAAAAAAAATATTGTCTAATATTATGAAATTGGGAAGCAGTTATAAAACTCAAGACAACCCATCAAAAACCCAATATAACCCAGTAAGCTGGGTTTTGTTAAAAAAAAACCCGGGTTTTTACCAACACTGATTGGGGTAAACAGAAGATAATGTGGAACTCCTGCTGAAACTCAGATTATGGTGGCTTTATTCTGTTGCGAACGAAGAGAGGTAAATAAAATATCACAAAACAGTATACACTTAAAAAACATACATATATTTAGCTTCAAGATGATTTTGGAGACCTGCATGGACTATCACAATTTACTGTTAGTAGAGTTTGTACAATAATTGCACGAGTCTTGCGGTACCCACTTTGAACAGAGCTTTCGCATACCCATATGTTTGTGTAAAATGGTAAAAACACTGCCATCTGTTATTTGTACGATGTCAGCTAGCTCGTGCACTTTCAATATGCGATCCTTCATAGCCAATTTGGTGATTTTTTTGATGCTTTCTGGAATAAAGCCTTATTTGTGCGCCTACTGCGTTCTTTATCATTTGTGCTGGCACGACCACTTTTAAATTCAGCAAAACCACTTCTCTACCATTTGTCTTGTCTTGTCTTCATTTTTTTTTTTTTTTTTGTTTTCATCAAAAAGCAATGCTTTATCAAAACTCGAACTTCATTAAAATTTTTTTTTTTTCAATAACAAAAGATGCTTCGCACAAAATGAACAAAATTGTAATGCCTACGGTCTTATTGGGTGACCTGATAATAGTAAAAATAATAAGTAAAGATGGGATAAAATTCTTATCTGCATATAATGCGTTCTTCGTTGTATTTGGATTGAGAATAATTTTATTATAAATGAAACTAAGTGTCGGCATATTTCCCCTACTTTTAATAATAATATAAATAGATCTGGAGGATACATTTGTATCGTTATTTTATATGCTTATGTATGGGTTCAATAATCCGATTATATGCTATTCATATACCTATTAAATACACATATACATACATGCATACATACATTTAGAAACCCATACTCTAGCCCATCTCAAATTATAATGATAACAACAACAAGTAAACTTTTCACAATTTAAACCGATTTTCTATTTTATCAAGTGTCGTCCGAAATAATTTTTGCACGTTGTTCTATTTGTTATGTTCGTATTAAATGAGAAATTTATTTAATTTAATTTAAGACTTTGTTTACATTTAATTAACGTAAGAAAAAAAGAACATAAACCAAAAACAAGAATTATTTTGCTGAATCAGCAGAAGGGAATAAGAGGTTCTTAAAAATCAGATGTGATATAATAAATAATTTAGATCACTTAATGTGCTTTAAGTAAATAAGAACATAAAGCAACTCTGTTTATGTATATTTATATGTATATTTAAACCTTCATAAGACCGGTGTTATTAACTTTTCAATTCGGGATTTGACCCAAATTGAAAATTGCATACATTTAGATCAGGGGCAAAACAAAGACACACAAGGAGCAAAGCATTCAAAATGATAAATACAGTGAAGTTAAAATGCTGTAAAGAAATAGGTATTCATACAAAGTATAAACATGCATAAACTTATGTAGCTTATTATTAACACTTCTCAGTGTATCAAGCAACAATTTTGCTCTCTTCAACATCTTTTTGAAGTTAAAATAACACAAAAACATGCGCTACACCCCACTTCGTTGATGGTTAACAAGCTACTGAAAAAATTTTATGTCTCACACACAAGTTTTTTGTTGTATTTATGGTTACCGTTTGAAATATTGTAAACAAAGGATATGAAGTTTGCTTTGATACAAGATTTTTTGTTAATTTATTACAATTTCTTAAGTTTTTTATAGAAAAATAAAACAAAAACAGTTTTCCAGGAATCATAAAAGCAATATGAATAAATACTGTATGATATTTAAACTGAAAGACTGTATAATAAAGCGATACAGTTTGGTACATTGGATTTTGGATTGGATTTTGGTACATTTCAGGAAAATTTTTTGTAGGTTCTTTTTTTGCTTTTAGCCACCCTGGTTGTAATATTCACAAAGAGAATAAATAAACAGCCGAAAAACTTCGTAGTCTGCACAATATGAACGAGCAACGCTGATTTAGATGAAATTACACTTTACTTCAGTATTGCCACCTTTTTACGATCAAAACGCACACTCAGAAGGCGCTAAAAAGCGCTAAGTTATATTTTGTGTTCCTATTTGTAATCAAAATGCGGTGTAAAAAAGCGTTAACAGAAAAATATACCAACATTGTAAACAAATTTCTATAAACGTCTTGCTTCCGGATAAACACCTCTAAAACCAAAATTATATCAGCATATCATAAAAACAAATTTTTGTATTTTATTTTTTAATTATTGTTTTAAGCTATCAGCGCGTGTGCTGACAGGGTAAGCAAATGTATCGGGTGGGCCAGCTATAGGCTTAAATTTGAACCAGCGGTTTTTCGAATCTGGCAATACTTATGTAATTCTATTCCGTCACAAAATTCAGTATGACCGAGATGAATCGATTTGCGTTTGAACAACGT
This sequence comes from Wohlfahrtia magnifica, assembly GCA_023159175.1. NCBI lineage: Eukaryota > Metazoa > Arthropoda > Insecta > Diptera > Sarcophagidae > Wohlfahrtia > Wohlfahrtia magnifica. Next base: position 5,426,366 of record JAKWBJ010000222.1, on the reverse strand, counting down.
TGGGATTTATTGGAAATTTCTTTTCAAACAAAGAGAATTAGTTCGAAATTGCAAAAAAAAATGAAGAAAAAAACAACAAAATTTCAAAAATTATTTTTTAATAAGTAAAATTTCCGTATTGGGGGCTCAGAAAACCCAAACGTGTTCTTACAGAAGCCATTGCACCCATAACGAATGACTGTTTGGTGCGGCTTTTGGAGCGGAGTCATCATTTTCCCATATTTCTTTAAGAATGAGGACGGTGCAAACATCACGGTCAATGTAGATACCAATCGTACCATGATAACCGGTATTAGTGTAAACGATGTTTGGTTTCAACAGGATGGTGCAACTTGCCACACATCTCATGTGGCAATCAATTTATTGAGTCAAACTTTTGATGGCCGTTTAATTAGCCGAAATGGTGATGTCAGTTGACCGCGAAGAAGCTGCAATTTGACACCGCTGTTAATCACGTTAAAGACCATTGTTATGCTGATAAACCAGTGACAATTGAGCATTTGAAGGCCAACATTGCCGAAATACCGCCTCCTACACTCGAAAAAGTTTTCGAAAATTGGTCATATAAATGAAATCATATTTCATTTCTAACCGGAACAATTTTAATTCACAACAAAAAAAATAAATTTGGCAAAATTTCAAACCGTTTTTCTTTCATTCTATTTTTAAACTTAAACTTTTAAATTGTTTAAAAACCAAGAATTGTATTTTTAAGAAAAAGTTATATTTTGAAAATAAAGAAAGACGTGTTGAGTAACCAACACGGTTAAAAATAAAAATAAAAATTAAAAACTTTTTAAAAATTAAAATATATTAATACATGAATATAATTTTGTTGCTTATGATGCACTTAGACCTGCAACATCTGCATATACCGCGTTTCCTAACAGATGATATTTTTGGTACATAGCACTCAGATGCCGCACAATGAAACCAATGTAGCAGTCTTACTGTATGTGTGTCAGCTTCCACTCAACAAGCTTTTTTTAAGTCAAAAGATGAATAAAAGTTTTGTAATGCAGTTTATTTTTTATTTTTCCAGCTGGGTCTGATCAGGGTCGAAACAAAGGTCTGCGTTCTTTGTAAAGAAATTATGACTGCTTTCTTTTGTTTTTAAAATATAAGCAAAACTTTATTTTGAACCCGTATATTCTACACTGGATAGCCAGCTAGCTTAAACTACCACAGATTCTGTTCGGGAGGTTGGTTTTGTTGTCGTCTATGAGGAGGTTAGGAAACGGGTCGTTTAGCGGTTAATCTGGCAGAATCACAGGAACGGAATCGTCTGAAACGAGTTTTAGTTAGGCAAATACTACAAAACTGGTGACAGGATAAACGCGAAACACCTTACCACCATCTACTTATAGCCCAATTATAGGATAAATTCGGACGACTTTCTAATTTGGAGCTTAGTAAATAGAGCTATAATAGGATGAATTTGGGAGACCTTGTCATCAACTATTTATAATGTAATAGTAGAATGAATTCGGGAGACCTTACAATTGGAGGTTAGTACATAAAATTTATTAAGACGGAAAGAGAGTCGCCCTTGCTACCCATCTTCGTAAATATCTCTATTATGGTAACAGGATAAATGCGAAAGGCCTTGTTACCAGCTACTTAAAGCCGAATTATAGGATAAATTCGGAAGACCTTATAATTAGGAGTTTTGTAAATACAGCTATAATGATGAGAGGATTAATTCGACAGACCTTGTCATCAACTACTTATGATCCAATTGTAGGATGAATTTGTGAGAACTTGGCTTGTATTGACTGTCAAGTTATTTAAACCAAATTTAGAAACTTCAACTCTAACCATTCTCAAGATATAAAAATCATTATTTAATTTGTATGGGAAGTACCATGCCCAATTATCCGATTCTACCCACTTTTTAACTGATGGTTTGCACTATCTAAGAAGTCATCTAGACCAAATTCAGAACCTTCCATTCTAATCCTTGTCTAAATATACAAAAATAAATCTTTATTTTGTATTGGAAGTGCCACACCCACTTATTCAATTTCGGCAATATTTCGGCTGATAATGTGTATTAACTACTAAGCTATATAGACCAAATTCATAACCTTTTACTATTACCGTTCCAAAGATACAAAAAATCAATATTTAATTTATATGAGAGGTGCTACTCCCACTTGTGCAATTCGCCCCAATTTTTGACTGATGAATTGTATTGACAACAAAGTTATTTGGACCGAACTTAGAGACTCTTAATATTACTGTTTTAAGGATAAAGACATATAAATCCTAATTTTATATGGGCGTGGCACTGCAATAGTGAAGCCACACACGAAGTGAGAGCTCTTTATATACACAATTTTAAAATATTTTCTAATTCACACAAACTTTAAATGCTGTAACAAATTTCGTTTTCAAGTAAAACTTATGCAATTCAAAGGGGCTCACTTTAATGTCAATAACTCGCGATAACTTGGTATTGACATAACCTTTCATTTAAGGACTTACAAAGTAAAGTTGGTTGGCGCATTTCAGTGAACATCAATTCAAACGCATTTTATAGTCCTCTTTTATATCTATAGATATATATCTTGTAACGTTACTTCAGTATTATCCAAAACTACCCGCTGTTAATTTTTTGTTTTTGTTAGGCATGGTTGGATTTTTCCCTCATATTCTAATTTACAATCGAAAGCAGTTAACGTTTTAGGCCATACTTCACATGTTTTAAGGGTTTTTAGTGTATCTTTAAAGACAACGACCTCGAAAAGCCTCAAACTGTTTATCAATTGTTACCTCTTCGTAACGGTTTTAAAAGATTGGAAGGTTTACTTCCCAGCGATTTCACATATCTGAAAAAGGAGCGTCAAAGCGAAGAGCACTTAAAATTATGTTAAAACTAATCTCGCTTATTATTTTTTGGGAATATGGCGACCGAAACGTACATCGTGCGAGCCTTTAAGCACGAAAAACACATGTAAAAATAAGGGTGTGAAGTTAGCTTCGTAAGTTAAATTCTTTTTTTTTTACATTTTCGTAATTTTAACAGTCACTGTTATTTAACATGAAAAAGTATGAAGTTAGCTTCGTAAGTTATATTCTTTTTTCAATAACAGTAGAAATAAAAGAAATCAACATTGCAAAAAAGAATTTAGCTTAATTTTTTTAGGTGTTATATTTTACTGTGATAGACAATTAAAAAACATTAAGATCTAAAAAAGTAATGTGAATGAAGAAATTCTAAAATATTTACTAAAGAATATGTAAAATATTTATTGTTATTGTACAAATTGTAGTTTAATAAAAGCATTCAATAATATAAAATAAGTTTAAAAAAATCAGGTAAAAGATAAAATTCTGGGGGAATCGGACCTATTGGGGTAGAAAGGTATTCCATCAAGGAATTCACAAGCTTTTACCCCATGACCCAAAAGTCCTTGTGGACCCAGATATACCCCCTTGAAAAAGGCCATATTTGGTAATAGACACATTAGATATTCGAAAAATCGGGTAAAAGATAAAATTTTGGAGAAATCGGACCTTTTGGCTTTGAAACGTATTCCATCAAGGAATTCACCAGTTTTTATCCCATGATCCAAAAGTCCTTGTGGACCGAGATATACCCCCTTGAAAAAGGCCATATTTGGTAATAGACACATTAGATATTCGAAAAATCGGGTAAGAGATAAAATTCTGGGGAAATCGGACCTATTGTGGTGAAAACGTATTTCATCAAGGAATTCACCAGTCTTTACCCCATCACCCAAAAGTCCTTGTGGACCGAGATATACCCCCTTGATATTTCAAGCTAAGTAAATGATTAATCCGCTGTAGTTCCTCCATATGATAATATTTCTTTTTTTTTGTAGTGGTGAAGATACTTGCTAACTGGAAGTGATCTTTACTTTAGCATTGTAATTTTTTCCCAGTAGGTGGCGCGTTTTCCTTATCATTCGTCTGATGTTTGTCATCATCGTCAGAGGTATGCGAGAGGGGTCAGGGGGCTTTTTTCTTTATTTTTTTTTTTTTTTTTTTTTTTTTTTTTTGGATGGTGTTGTCTGGAGGGAAGAAGCTGAAGGCTTTATTTTATTATTAAATATTCGAAACCACAATTGAATTTCGTCATGTCCTCTACTGTGGCTCGAACCTGGGAAGTTTGTGTTGTTATGCATGGGCTCTAACCACTACACCACGCCACCCCCAAAAATAGATCATGGCATCTGCAAATGCAAATAGTGATGACTCCAGATGTGTGGATATGATATTTTCGCCTGAAGTTATCATTACACAGTGTAAATAAGATAAACTTCATTGCATTAAATTTTTACTCCATAGGTCACCAATTGATGCATCATCTTCTCCATTTTCTAAATAAATTTGTTGCATTGATTTCATACTCACTATTTTTATCCAGAGCCTTACAAATTGAAATGTATAAGCTACAGACTACAAGTGATAAACTAGAAATGAGTGAAATGGAACTCAATATAAATTATGTATTGATTTATAAATAATTTTTACAATAAAAACAAAAAAAAAACATTTAAGTTAATTTATTGTTTTGAAAACAATAGGGACAAAACTGATCCTTTACCTAAGATTAGAAAGTTTTTTTACATAACAGCAGTGTTAAGGTATTTCGAAATGTTGGCAATATTATAGCCAAAATGTTCATTCCTATATAAATAACAAGTGAAAATTTAAAACGGCTCCCTATGTTTTAACATTTTCAATTTTCTTTTTTAGCTTCATGTTGAACGTGATTTAGCTTTAGATTCATTTAAATTCTGGTCAATACAATAGCCTATTCCCTGACACTCTCACTCCCTTTCTGTGTTAACAGGTGATAGACCTTGTGGCTTAATATGAATTTACTGTAATACAAACACATTGCCATTATCCATATTTCAGCTGCTCGCTAGCAACTCACAAACATGTGCATGATTATTCTTAATTTAACTTATGCATATATGCCGTTACACACTTAAATATGTGCATTTCCGTTGGTAAATTTGCATCATCTAAACCGTAATAAATTTGGCTTTAAGGTATGGTTGTGATGGGTCTGTATTCAGGATTTTCAATCATTTTTACTAAACATTTTTTTTATTTAAATTTTTTGCGAATTACGTATAGAATAGAAATATTATTCAATATGTGGTCCTATGCCAGGGACTATTACAACAAATTACAGGCAAAACGAAGAAGAATTATTTTATAGGCGGAATTAATTTTTTTTTTTTTTAAATGACATGACATGATGTAAGGTTTTCTAAGTTGGGCGGCTTTAAAATAGTCAATATAAATTATTTATGCATTAACATTACAATCACTATTATTTTGAAAAATTGCATTCAAATGCAAGTGTTGTTAGTTACATGCAAGTATATGTGACACCTATTTCAACGTTATTTTGTTACGGTTTGTCCGGTAATACATATTTTTTTCGTGAGTTGCTTTACGAAAAAGCTTGGTAACTCCGTTAATTTCCAACTGATTTTTGAAAGCAAAGTAGCATTTTATTCTCATATGAAAAAGTGTGCAGAAACAGCTCCAAACTAAAAAAAGAAAAATTGAAATTGAATATACCATTTAAAAGGTCTATTTCTGTTCCTTTTAAATCCGGTGAGGAACTTCAAAACATTTAATATTCTAATAAGTTGGTAGCTAAGTACATAAACGTATTAAAACAGTTTTTTACCTCAAGATTTTAAAGGCGTTTTGAAAATTTTAAAAACAGATTCATATTGTACTCGACTGACAGGAGCAGTGTTATAATTATATAGTTTGCTCTAATATCAAATCCTTGTTATAAATTATGGTTTGGCTTCCATGGAAGTTCTCTGTGTCAAGTAGAGTTACGATTACACCATTAATATATGCCAATGTGGTATTAGAAAGAGTCTGCAGCCGTACGGTATCTCAGTAGGTCATTAACTCTAGACCTAGATAACTCAACAAGGTTGGACATTATGTGGCTACCAAAGAATCTCTTTATCTTGAGAGCTAAGGCCGCGCATTTGCAGAGAAGTTGAAAGAGTATTTCCTTTTTCCCTATTATTACAATTGCAACAATGGTCGTTGAAAGGGAGTTCAAGTCGAACTGCATGCTTACCTTGCACCTAATACTCTGTCGCGTAACCTCTGCTTATTATGGGCTCTACGTTTTTCTTAGTGTGTTTATCATTAAAAAAAGACCACATTAACTTAGCCACTCTATAAGTAACCAGGTTACGCTATCTAATCTCAGCCTTCTGATAATTATTTTGATAAATCCATCACAATTGCTATTAAAACCGCGTTGGAGATATTTAAAGCAAATCTCGTTTTATCTAACTTGTCTAACCGTTCACTACCTTAGTTGTTTCTATAGACTGGAATCCAAACTATAGTTATATCCGTCAGACGACCCAGCCTTGACATTCTCACATTGTCTGACCAAAAGAGTTTTTTTTTAATATGACGTTCCATTTTAATATGGAAAAAACTAAAATCTTTAGGTGTTTATTTAAATTAAATGAGGATGATAATCATTTATTAATATAAAACAATATCAGCAATAACAATATCAGACATAGCTTCGCTTGCAGAACCATATTCTTTTAATGAAATTTTCCATCAGCAATTCACATATTTGCTGCTGCACCGTTACAAATTCCAGCTCTGAGATCTTGAATAATACCTCTTATCTTTCACTTAGTCCTAAAGAAAATAGTCTAAAGGCATTAAATCACAAGACCCTGGTGGCTAATTGTCATGGCCTCTTCGAGAAATCACACTATAATAAAACTTTACATGCAAAAGAGTGATGATATCAATACTTGTGTGGCACTTAGCGACGTCTGGTTTAAAATAAATTTCGCCCATATCAATATCTATTCTCCAATTCAGACCATATAAAATCATTAATAGCACTCGTCTACAGCAAAGAACGCCTTAAAATAAAACTATAATAATTTTGATGCATTCAATTCAAATCCGCTTTCAGTTTTTATTCCATCAGCCCAAATTTTCTTATGGGCGTGGCAAATTTTTCGCCCACAATATAAGTTATGTCAATATATATCATCATAACTCGAAAATGACTTGACCGATTTTAATACAATTACCACCAAACGTTTAGGAACAAAATTTCCTATAAATCACCTGAACCTATTTTTTTGTATTTTCAACAGTTTCGTAGTTATTTCCAATTGCAAAAAAAGAAAATTTTTGCGCAAAGTTACAGCATTTTTTTTTTCAAAAAGTCATAAAAATTTTTCAGAATGACAATTTTAGATGAATGCATATAAATTAAAACTTAAAATGTTGAGAATAAGTCATGAAAATCGGTAAACTATTGCTGATTTTATTCAAAATTAAATGCAGGTTCCTAACTGTGACCAAGATTAGCGAAAAAATTTCCTATGACCCTGTCAGACAAAAACCCTACCTTACAGTCACTCTTAAAGTATATACAGGTTGTTCCATACTATTTCTTGGGATATGCTAGACCAAAATACAGCAATTATGCTTTTTAGTGTAGCCTATGAGGTAAAACTTGGCCTCAGCACCCGAAATTATTTTTTAATCAAATTACAAAGCTCTTTGATGATCCAACGGCCCAATCAGCTTAGGTGCTACATTATTAATAGTCGGTAGGTGTGAGTTCTTGAGTTAACTAAACTTTAAAGGCTTTGAGCCATATATATTTATGCCAAATATGCTGTTATATTATTTTTGAATTGCTCAAAAATCTTGAGCTACGTTCACGATTCGAATTATATATTGCAAACTGTAATCGAGATATTTGCACCCTCTTTGTAGTGAATTTTAATAATTTATTAACACCTTGTTGAAGTGTTAATCATTCCATTTTTATTAATGGCATAGTCTTTACTTGTCATCTGTCGAGGATTTACATATTGACTTATGATAATTGTCAAAATAGTGAGATATTGCAAATGAAATGGAACCCCCGCATGAATTAATAAAATTTGTACAAGGTATTGATAATCGTGGTAAAAAAGCTTTACATTGCTAGAATAGGATTCAAGGATTCCTCTCTTCTTATTCCTTAAGAAACTTAAGGTAAATCCGTGAAAATGAATAATATTTTAGGTAAAAATATAGGCTAATTCGATATATTTCTCCAAAATCTTTCACATGAAAAAATTATAATAGTAAAACAACAACAGTATAAGACATGAAAAAGAGCAAAAGTAAAAAATGGAATAGCGCAGGGGTGGCCAGAGATAAAACTTAATTTGTAGTAGTAGTAGTAACAGCAATATATTTTTGAAGTGTGTTAATAGGGTTCCTCTTTAACTCAAAAAAGATAATAAATAAACAAATTTAACAAAATGAAAATGTATAAAATCACTGCTTACATCTTTTCCCCGCCTCTGACCTAATTTCCGGGACTCGTTTCAAAAGAACATCTCGTCTTTTGAAGTGATCCAACTTTGAGCCGTTTTTATATTTCTTGAAAAAAAATTTTTTCGTTTTTATATTTCTTGAAAAAAATTTTTTTCGGTGTATGCTAAAAGACAACCGTCGCAATAGTCAATAGTCAGAGGAACCAATATTCGGATAAAACGGCACGTGCGTTAGTCGTTTGGCAACTGTTGCGACAAGAGGCGGAGCGTTCTCATGCAAGAGAATAGCTTCATCATGTCAGCCATTTTTTCTCTTAATACACGGTTCAAACGAAGTGACGACGCCCTAACCTGACCAAGAGTGCAAAAAAGCATTATAAATATCAAAACAACGTCTAATTGAATAAAATTGGGAAACGATTAAAAACCCAATATAAAAAACCGGGTTTTTGCCAACCATTGTTTATAGAACCTCAGTTACAGGCCCCTTTATTTCATCAAATAAAATCAAGAGGAGTTTTCAACAAAATTTGGTATTGACATCTCCTCGCTAAGAATTAGAAGAAGGAAAACTGGAAAAAAATTGATGGATGTGGTACTGGAAATATGGAATGATGTAGAGCAGCGCACTACTGTTGTTAAACCTTAAAATTTTGTTGTCTTATGAACAGAAATCTAAAACGAATGGTAAGCAATACCAAAGAAAAGTTAAGTTTTTCTGTTATTAAGAAAAAGGGTTCTCCTTCCAAGTACTTCATTTTAAATAAAAGAAATGAGCAGGTCTGTTTCTTTTATGCTGCAAATAATTTAATTTGTGCTTAATTAATGTTCAGTTGTTTTTTGTGGTTTGAACTATTTTAACACAAAATAAACGAATTGAAATGAACAAAACTAAAGTAAACTAATGCTATGTAGTCCTTGGACCGCTAGTGATACGCTAGGCCATAGAAATTATTAAAATAATAAACCAAAGTACCCATACAAAGGTAATGTGCTAAAATCATGTCCATCACTATACGTCTACTTTCATCAAGTTCTATCACAGAACTGAGTGAAATTGTTGTTTATTTGCTATTATCTCTTGAATATTTTCATTTTCATTCGATTGTATACGCCCACAGAGTAGATAATTCTTGTGCACTTGAGTACCTACCTGGCTATGTGCGTAATAGCGCATTGTTAGCCGCTAATCTAGTTTTTTGATTATTTATTCTCGGCGTCATAATCTTCAAAAAGCATACAACAAAATTAGACCAGATATACATTTATTCCGTCAAATCGCAATAATGCAATGCTGTTTAGGCCAACCCGTAAGCCAAGTATATTTTTCTATTAAATTTATACATACATATGTTTGTTATTTAAAAAATAAAAACTGAGTAAAAACTTAACATGCAAATATTAAAACCATTTTTTTTCCACCACAAACATTCTAAACATTCTACTCAAACACATTTGATGGTATTTCGGTTACATTTTTGCCAAATGTATTTCAGTTGTAAATTTTGCATAAACGTAAAATTATTTAGTTTTGCCATATACAAGTATTTTAAAAACATTTTACAAAATAAATTTTATTTGACGTGTTTAAATGCTAGACAATGTTAATTAAAGGGTGTATTTTAGTTTTGCAAATGTATCGTGTGTTTGCCTTAAAAGTAAAATAAAACAATATTTAAATTGTTTTTAAGCCAAAAAGAGCATAAACTTAATATTTCTGCTATAAAAACAAACAAATTTAATAATTATATTTCATCTCTTCGCGGAAGTTTTACAATAATATTTTCTATATTTATTTAGAATTATCATAATATATAAAGGGTTTTATAATAAGAGGTTTCATTTCAAACAGCTCTTTTATGAGACAACCTGTAGCTATTTGATAGATGATAAGTAAAAAACGAGCCATTTACAAAAATGGAACGCTATAAGCTTCAATAACGCACTAGATTCATCACGACACGACATATTAAAGACCAAGTGATAATTAAATTAATAGGTTTTATGTTATTCATACTGATTATCTTAAAAAGGTTAAAACTATTACCTCTGACCCTATTAGAGCTATTAGAAGCTTTTGAACACAATCAATATTGATTTTAAGCAAAAACAATGCTATTCAGGGAAGACGTGTTTAAGAAACTTTTAAAAGAACTATAAATTAGGTTACGAATTGGTACACCGTCCGTTATAAAATTCAGATTTAGTCCTTTTGAACTATTTCTAAATTTAAAGGAATTTATGTAGATAGAGATATGAGATAAACGAAGAGGTTCTAATTGATACCATGAAAAATAAAAAGATACATATGTACATATGTATATATGTATATACTATAAGCGTCAAAATGAAGTAAATACCCACATTCTCTGGAATTTAGTTAATATTTGAGTCTTTTAAAATACAACGAAACATTTATATTTTTTATTTATATTTTTTATTTACGGCTTTACAAAATCCATAAAAAACAACAAAATTCTCACAACAGCTAAAGTTATACAACAAAAACGAAAGTGAATTTTAGGCGGCAAAAAAAGTGTACAAGACAAAAACCTATGCGACAAGAAAGAATATAGTGGAAATATGTAGTAATAGTAAGTGATACCATTCCTCTAATAGGTGGTATCGCGTAATACACGAATCTGATTTAGAAATTTTCGTAACACCTCCAAAATCTTGAGTTACGGGTAAAAAACCGGTTTTGTGGTTTGAGTTACAGTGCAATGTCGCACTTTTAAAAATAAGGCACACCCTAATAACCACTCTTATAGTGCGTTCCCTGAGAAAGCTCGATATAAACCGAAATAAGTGATTACCGACGCCAAAAGTGATAAGTTTCGATATGAGCGCCTTGAAAGTATGCAGAGCCACAACCTCACTCTGGCCAAATCGATGAATAGATTTTAGAAAGTAACGCTAGAAGGTTACTAATAGAGCGAATCCTACAGAAATCGTACTGACGACTACACAGCAATTTGTTAGTTAAGGTAGTGTTCACAAGGTAGTTTTTAATCATACACTTCACAAAGTTAGGGGATACAAACTGGTATTGAGCGGATGTTTTCAGGGTTACTAGTTTCTCGCATTTTAGGGATTGGCATTACATTGGAAACTTTCCAGAAATGTAGAAAAATATCGGCATGAGAAAAACACTGAAAAGGTTAGCCAATGGACGTGTAGAAGAGCACTGTTTTAGGGCCAGTGATGGATGGTCATACGTTTAAGAAGCTTTCTTCACTTTAAGAATTTCAAGATCAATAGAAATCATCAGTTAAAAAGTGGCTGCTCCCATATAAAGTAGATATCGATTGTTGTACCTCTTAAGAACGGTAATAGTTAAAGTTCTTGAAATTGACTTCACTTGACTTCATTAGCAATATACATTATCAGTGCAAAAATTGGCCGAATTGGATAAGTAGGTGTGATAATAAAATTCATCACTAACAAATTGGGGGTGGGGGAGAATAGGTGATCGTAAAACCTCTGAAATATAGTAAATATTGATTTGTGCATATCATTACAATAGAAATAGTGGAAGTCTCTTAATTTTTTCAAAACAACCTCAACTTTAATCCATTCTAAGCAGCCGAGCTGAAATCACGAAGTGCATGAAATACATTTTGATTTGAACGCCCATTTTCGTAAAAGGCTTCAACAATCTTAACGCGCTACTCAATTGACTACCTCTCAATGGTTGAATTTATCAGACACTGAAACAAAGAAATGTCCAATTAAGTTGGGCAAAAAACTTGACGTTAAAATGTGCATTATGGTAGGATCGCCCTATATAACAGTAAATAAAATATTAAATAATTATTATTATCTATTTTTTTTTTATCATTAACACTTTATTGTCTATGATTCTTTTGTAGCATCTCTGCTTTTGACATAATTCAAGATCAAAAGAAAAGTTTCATACTTTTCCCAAGTCGGCATGAATATAAATTAGTCCTAGTATTCAGAGTTATCTAGGGACAAGAGATCCTGAATGTGTATAATTTTTTTAAGTCCACTCTTTTTCAATTCCAAACAAGATTTAAATTTAAGCCAAAACTTAAAATCCAAAAGAACATCTAAACACTAGAACTGTTTAAGGATAACGGATTTTTCTTTGTGCTTTGTATTTTTCTACGGTACTTTATATAATCGCAAAACTATACCTGCATAATAAGAAAAGAATAAAAAAGTAACGGTACTTGTATGTGCCGTTGGGCATTAAAGGTTTAATTATTAAATTATTAGAATTTTTTTCAAAATTTTTTTGTGTTATTAAAAATACGGTACGACAAAAGTGAACGAAGTTGTAATACCTAGGAAATGATAAGCGCTGTCGAGTAGAACAGGAATCTGTTTTTGGAATTTTCAAAATACCTCCAAAGTCTCGAGTTACGGATAAAAAACCGGTTTTTTTGACCTCATAAGCCAATAACTTAGCTGAATAATTCCTGATTTTAAGAAAAACGCCTTTTAAATGATATATATCCCATTTAAGTAGCCTTGAAGAATCTTCGTGTATTTTTCAAGCCAACACATTTTTTGTCCAATTTTTTTTTTCAAGCTTAGAAGCATTTTTGCGCACTATTTTACACAGGAATCGTACTATTAATAAATTAATTAAGGTATTATATTAAGTTATGAATAAAACGAGACTTAAGGTTTAGAAATCCGTTGAAAATTGTATAAGTTATTAAGCTTTTTCGTAATGCAGCTCATTGTTCTGCTCGGCAGCGCCTATCAGAGAAATATTAATACTTGCCAGGTATTTTTTTTTTTGTCGGACCGTGTAATATAAAAATAAAGAAATTTTCAAATTTTTTTCTGTAGTTTTGGTTTGGCTGTTAAGGGGTTAAATCAAAGAGCAGGACAGATTGGTAAGTGAACATGTAACCTCACTTCATACGTGGTAAATATTGATTTCCGAATTTTTTGCGAAGGGTAACTGCTAGAGGTTCCAAATTTGGGGCTAATATGGATTCTTGTATACCTGGAGAATAATAATAGTAAAAGTTTTATTATCTGTCCTAGAGTTGGACAAAATCTTTCATTCTCTTTCAGAAAGATTAAGTGAATTATTTCATTCTTTTCTTTCATCTTCCTCAATGTCAAATACCTTTCTGAATGCATTGTCCCTTTTTTGAAAAATGTTTCCTTTTGCGTAAGTTGTTGTTTTAAAAACAAAAACATTATTGATATTATTTGAAATAACATTTTCTTTTCTTTTGGTACAGTTTAGAAAATATTGAATAGGCATTCAGAAGACTTCAAAGTAGTTTTAAAATTGTAATTCTTAAAAAAAGGAAATTATTTTTAAAGAGGCAAACAAGGGAAGCCTAACAAATTTGACAAAACATTGACAAATTATTATCGAAAAAATTAAGTTATTTATTCATACAAAATTGTAGTTTCCTTAACTCGTTCTAAGCCGTTGTATCGAATTGGGAACATGAGTTGTGAGAGATAATATAAAATTATTTGAAAATAGTTAATAAAGCAGAATGTTATTTAGTATTGGAGAGTGTAGTTGTTGAAGAGAATTTAAAAATTTTACTCACTCAGTGTACCAATTTTAGTACAGTAAAGAATTTTTGATCAGTGAAGAAATTTTTAAATTATGCCTTATAAGTTTCCTTTGACTGTATATAGGTTTTATAAGATTTACACAAATGAAACAAGACATATTTTTGTTTTGTACATAAAAATTTAAGTAAACATTTTTATTTAAAACAATAAGTATCAACTCAGGTAGAATTCACTTTAGAAGACATATTCATTAAATAAAAGATAAAAATTAAATGAAATAAGCAAATGAAATAGGAGACCTCCATTGTTACTTCATAAAAAGGCAATAAAATGGGTATTACCGCACCAAATATTTCCCAATCTTCAATAGAAAACACCAGTTCTGAGCGGTTAAGCGAAGGAGTCGAAATAACCGCATTATTTTCAAATTAAAATGCTTTACAACATTTCATATGTTGAATTCCACTTGGTCGGAACAAGCAAGAGCTTAAGCTCAGGGAGATTAATATGGCTTTGTGTGGTAAGTAATTTACTTGATGCCTGAGAACTTTTATGGAAATATTCAACTATTTTTTTACTTTGTTAATTTTATCTGAGATTTCCGTAGTTGCAGCTTGAACAATCAAATTCAAACTGTGCGCAAAGCAAGCGATTTCCCGCCATTCTCCTTGACGGATTACAGCAACTATATTAGTAGCGTTATCACTTACAATTGTAGATACTTTGTTGGTTATTCCAAAGTCAGAAATAACTTTTTTCAAAAATTTATTTAAGTTTTCGCCCGCGTGCCTATCTTCAAATTCCCCGCACGAAAGCAATTATACGGTATCGGTATTTATGTAATGAGCAGTTACAGCTACGCAACTAATATTTGCTCTAGATATCCAACCGTCTGTAGTTGAGCATACGGCATAGGCAGACTGAACATTTTTTTAACCTCAGTTATAATTCCCATATAGGCACCTGGAAGTAAACTATTGGACAATGATTTTCTTGAAGGAAGGCTATATCCCGGACAGGTTGATACTACGGAAATTAGCTTTTTAAAATCTGGCTCTTCCACAAGTCGCAATGGGTATTTTTTTTTTTGCAATCATCTTTAAAACTAAATTGTCTATATGTTGCTGCTTACGAATTGGCGGAAGTATATGGAAGAATTAGGTTATTCGATTTTGGTGGCTTATTGATCACACTTGAGTACTAGTTGGAGCTTGTTCTTCGATATGCTCATCTACATTTACTTCATCGAAATTCAAAGATGTTGGAGGGTGCTTTGATTTCAAATGCCGTCTTAAATTGCCATGGCTTCCGCCAGAAAAACTTAACAAACACAAATAAAATCATTTGTTTTTTACAAAATCTTTTAAAATTTTATTTAATTTCTATTTTTAATATTTTTTTTTAATATATAAAAAGAAGAAAAAAACATAATGAACACAAAATTATTAGAATGCATTTGATTTTTACAAAAAATACAAAAATAATGAAAATAATGGCGGATGATATTAAATGAATTGTAAAAATTAATTTTCTGTTGATTTCTTAAAATAAATTACAATAATAAAGGAAATTAAAATAAAAAAAATAAAAATTGTTTTCTGTCTATTGCTTAACAAATATTTGATACAAACATTCGTATGATTTAACTGAATTTTAAATATTTTCTTAACAATATATTTCAATATTATTTGGATTATTAGTCAATTTAAATTAAATTTTGTATGGTTTTTCTAAGAATAAATGAAATCAATTGAAATGGATATTATACATAAATTTTTTAACAATTGGAAAAATATGAAAAATAATTAAAAATAAATAAATAAAAAATAAAAAAATTTAACAAAAAATATTATAGATTCGAAAATGGGCTTAGAAATTAGTTTCTTTTTCCTAATTTTGTGCACTAAATGACGAAGATTTTTTATGGCAATTTAATGATGATAATGGTGGTCTGTAACTCTTAATGCAACACAAGTTGTCAGAACAAAATAAATGGCAAAGATAGGAATGATATATATAATCTATTAATTAGAAAATAGATCTAACATCTAACATCTAGTTAGAAAATAGATCTAGCAATCGATAAATTCAATTAAGAAGATTTAATAATCGATTAATTTCTATTCTTAATTTTCAAATTATTAACGAAATTATTCCACTTTTAAGACTGTAGTATAATCACATTGTTTTTAATTTTGAGACGAATTTCTATATGAATTAATGTTTCTATAAATAAAATGTTTACTCGAATAATCGACTTAAATTTATCTATCAACTAAAATTTTTAATTTCAAAAATGATTTGATATTTAAAAATTTGTTCAATCGAATAACCGGTTCAATCGGTTATCATTTATATAATTGAATCGAATTTCAATAACAAAACAAAAATTTCACATGTCTGATTTGATGGTTTGACATTTTTAAATTTACTTAAACGAATGACCGTTTCATACGGTTAATAAGTAACCGATTACAAGCAAATACTGGATGGTTTTTAAATTTAAGAAAACAAAATTGATTATTTTATTCATTCGTCATATCTTCAGTTAAGGTTCTCTAGTTTACAAATTTGTATACATTTGGAAATCGAAACAAAGCAAGTAACCGGTTATTTATTTTTATTGCACAAAAACATCGATCTAATTCAATATTCCTATCTTGTCTTTATACTTTTTTCTTATATTGCATATGTAGTTGAAGGTGAGTTTTTTTATAATTTTTACATAGAAATTTCTAATATTTTTTAAGCAAAATTTTTTTTAAAAGATTAAATTTAAAATTAATTCATAACTCCCTGTCCTGTACTACACAGTAGTAATTTAGATGAAAATGAGGAAGAAAATATGAGTTTTCTACTACAAACAGGGGGCGTTTAGAGGCTTAAAGCTAAGTATGGAATTTTTAAGATTCATATATATGTATGTGTGTATTGAAACAAAATGGTGAGGAAGGAAGTAGAAGCTTAGAAAAGTTATTTCTTTTAATGGGTGGCAGTGTGTTGTGTGTATGGACTTTTCTAAGGTTTTCAACCACGCCATGATAACAGACTCCAACCATTTTTAGCTGGTTGTAGTGTTGTTTGTTGTTGCTGTTGTTTTTGTTGTTGGTGTTGTTGCTGTTGTTGATCTAGTGATGTCCTTAATACGGTATGTTTGTATACGGCCCTCTTGAATTCCTCTGGTGATGGCTTGTAGTCCTCAAGTTTATTCCGGTATTTATTGTATTGCTGTTGCTGCGATATCTCTGTTGTGTATGCGTGTGAGCCACCGTGAGTTTTTGAGCCGAACGAGTGGCCGCCGTAGCCTGATACTTTTTTTGTTGCTGTGCTTGATAATGATGATGTTTGTTGATAGTGTGTTTGTTGTACGTTGACGAAGGACGTGGTGGTGATCTGTGGGTAATAGATAAATAAGAAGAGTTTGTTAGATTTTAGTTAAAAGTTCGTTAAAATTTTAGTATGTTGCTGTTGCCGATAATTAAAAATGTTCTTTTTTCTTTTAGTTTTTGTTTTTTAGTTTGATAAGCATGAAATTATGTGTTAGTTACTTTGTTATTGTTGTTGTTGGAGTTAGCATACGTTTCAATTGCATTTGCGCTGCCAAATCCTTGTGATTCAGGTGCTACACATAAGCCCTGATAACGTGTTGAAGGTTTCATGCCATACGTGGCGCAAGATGGACGTCCAACCTCATAGGGTTTATAGCCAACCACGTTGCCACTAAAATAAAAAAGAGGAAAATAAATAAATTTATGATATAAGTTATGTGGATATAAAAAAGCAAAAAATATAGCGAATTTACTTTAATTTGGAATGAACATTTTTCTAAAAAAAAAATTAAAGTTTACTTACCCAGGTCCATAGTTGCATACATATAATTTATTATATTTGCTGGTGTCCTTATATTCAGCAAAGCCGCAACCAACTAAACTTGTTTCACCCCAAACCAACTAAAAAATTAAAAAAAATAAAAAATAAAAATAATATGTTTTTAATAATTTTCTAAAGAATTAAGAAATTAAACTTTAATATACCTGAGAATAATGACCAGTTTTAGGTGACCAGGCATCACCAAATGAATATTTTTGAACTTCATTAAACCAACTTTGAATGCGTGAAGGAAAATCACCATCATCAGGCTCTAAAGGTGCGGTACTCCAAATAATTGCCAAATTTTGGCCCATAGTAAAGCGATCTATAGAAAATAAGCAAAAATTTTATTAAAAATTTTATTCTTTAGATAAAACTAAAAAGTAAAACTCACTTATTGTTCTTTGGGGATCATGTCTAAATTGACAATTTTCTGCCCATTGTTGCGCACGTGCAGCCAATTCATTATCCCATACTATTTCGCGCATATTCTCAGCACCCGGTTGGCCAGGATAGCGGCCAGTAGCCACTGTTTGCCTTAATCTATTGTGTTCTTTTAAAATGATTTCTTTTTCTTCTTCTGTAATTCCGGCAGCTAAAATAGAGAGAAAGAGAAAAAATATAAATTTAGCATAAAATACAATAAAAACAACAAATGAAAACTTGTTAAAAAGTTTTTAAAATATGGGCTAAATTCTCTTTTATGGTGCCAGTATGTTTCACAGATTTTTGTTTAGTCACCCTAGAAAAAAACTAGATTCCGTTTTTTTTCTTCTAAATTTATTGACTATATTGTATTTGGTGCTCTAGAGGTTTGCCTCATTAGTGATTTTGTCATTTCTATTTTTATTTATTTTTTCTTTTTTTCTGATTTTTTGTCTCACAAAAAAGCTATTGGCTTTAGTTAATTTGAATTTAATCATTAATTAATTTACTATCTCAGCAGGTTAGTCCACTAAGCATGTTTAATATTAAAATATTATTAACATCCCCTTTTAACTACATATGCCAAACAAAGAAATCCTCCTCTTTTTGTTTAAAAGTTAAAAAGAAATCAAAAAATAATTTATTTACATATTTACAATTTCATTATAATTTTTTTTAATTTAATTTAATTTTATTTTATTTTATTTATTTTTTTTTGTTAATTTTATATTTTTTTTAATTTTTGTTAATTTTAATTTTATTTAGAGAGTGTGGATTTAATTAACATAATTTAATTAACAAAAGTATCTGTTGGCAGCATTAATTTGGCTTTCTAAGCGTGGCCAGTTTAAAAAACAGGTCTTGAAATTTTTAAACAGCAGAAGCAAGAAACAAGTACGAGAGTAAGTCTTGGTTTTATCTGAGTTCGTGTAGTGCAAATAAAATAAGAATACATTTTGAATTTGGTTCAATTAATATTCTTTAACACAATTACTTGTGCCACTGTTTTTAATATACATGTAAATAACAAGAGATCTTTCCACTAGAAGATCTACAAACCCGATCTTTATCACAACTCTTTCCACTCTGGGACTTATTACATTTCCAAAACGATTTCGATTATGCTAATTCCAGATTTCATTTATAACTAAACTAACTTTTATACATTGATGTGAACTTCTCGCAACTTTAGACAAATTTCGTAAAAAAATAAACAGTTTTTTGTTTACATTTGTTTTTGTATCGTCATTTGATTAACACTGTTATTGCCAAGCGATATGAGCCTAAGGAGGACTTAGTGTAATGTTTCAATATTACAGGAAACGGACAATTTGCTTACCATATCTCGCTCATTAAGCACTTTGCCATTGCTACCGGTTGTAAGACATTCGAATTTAAAATTAATGTTACATTGTTTGGGCACATTAAACTTAAAGCGCCAGACTAGACTCAGGCTAGACTCAGGGGTAGGCAAGTCTTATAAAACCTATTAGATCGACACAAAAGTGTTATAGTGTTTTAAGAAAATATCTGAGCCATCGGAAGCAACGAAAGAAAATATTTAAATGATTTTATCCAAAGGACTGACCATTAACCCCTCTGGTTATCAACAAATTTTGAGTTTTTCTTATTTCTTAAGAATAATTTTTAATACAGAGTCTGATTTTTTACTTAATTTTACTCTGTGTTTTAAAATGTCAAAAATGCATCTTAAACCAGCAACAAACATATTAATTGTTTTAAATTTTTGTCAAAAAATTTTGTATAATAGCAAAGCTTAGTTAAGGGGTGGAATGGTGTAGTGGTTAGAGAGCAGACAATACCAGCGGCTCAGCGGATTAGAATCCCAGCAGAGGTCATGACGAAAAAAATTTAGTTTCGAATGTTTAATCAAGAGACTTCAACCTCCCTCCAGACAAATCCCTCTAAAGAAGCAGCCCTGACCTGGGAAAAAGTTATATTGCTATGTAAGGAAAACCACCACTACTACTTAGCAAGAATCTTCACCAATACACACAACCATATGAAGGCGAGCTACAAAAGATTACTCATATACTAAGCTTGAAAACCAACTTGAGTACTGCAATTGAAACAAAGCAATGGATGCTTTGTGGAAAGCCAATATGCTCTCTAGAGGCATCATCATCATCAATTTTAGCTTAAGTGGAATTGTTTACACATATCTTTTTAAGTCTAATTTCGCTTTTCCATACAAAATTTGGAATAGATCTTCAGATTGTTCATCAAAAATTTTGCATAACAGCTACATACATGCGTTATAGTAAGAATTGATCGGACTTAGTACAGTTGTTAGGCTTAAAATGTTATTTTATTTGTTACACGGTGCGTCATAAGCGGATGAAGTAGAAATACCTGGCAGTACTGGTACTATATTTTTAATAAACGCTTTTAAGTAAAGAAGAGTCTGTTTTTGAAATTTTCGGATCTTCTCAAAAATCTTAAGTTACGGGTACCTTCATACACTTATAAGCTAATAAGTTAGAAGGATATTACCTAAGCGATTTTAGGTTTCTCAGAGGATTTGGGTGGAATAGAAATGGACCTTTTAAACGATATATAGTTTGTTTAAATGGCCTTGAGGAATCTCTAACTATTACTCAAGCAAATACATTTTCCAAAAACAAATTATTCTTGTACTCAATAGCAATTATTACTCGCCATGTATATTTTTTGTCAAAAATTACTATATAATATTAACTTATATTCTAAGTATCACAAGAGAAGCAACCATGGCAAGACACACTAAGAGGCTAGCGCTCTACCTACTGGGTGTAGTAGGAAAAGTTTTAGTGTAACGTAAACAGTTTTTTAATTATTTTGTACAGGAGATTTCTACAATTAATCACTGATTCTAATTAAATAAAATAAGAATCACTTAACAGCCAAAGTAAAGAAATTTACTTTACACTTACATATCCACTTAATATTTGAATCTTGAAAGGGAAATACTATTCTTTTATAACTTACATTGACTTATTTCTCAGCATCTCATTATCAAAAACAAGAATGTATTTACTTATTATTTTTAATGACTGTTTAAGTAAAAAAAAGACACAATTTTTTTCTGATAATTTTTTAACATGATAAATTGACATTAACTAAAATCAACACTAAAATGTACAATTTAACATGCATATTAATTTTTATCAAAAACAAAATGAAAAACCTACATATATAATATTGTATAATTGTGGTAGAAAAAAAATGGAGAAAAAATGAAACAACAGATGAAAGAAACTTTAGCTCTTTAAATAAATACAAGGCAATTACATTAAAAAGACGCCTTTAAGTCTGCTTACCTTAAAGAGCTCTGTGTTAAAAAGTAGTGTTAAAGCATGTTAAAAAAGCCCTGGACTCGTGCTAATAATGCAATTAAAAAATTTTTTTTGAGTGTCGTTTTGTTTTACTGACGCCGTTTTTTAAAATGATAAATGATAAAAACAACCGCAAAATATAAATTTTAATAAGCACCAAACAAAAAAATCTAAAACAACAAATTGATCTAAATTAGCTATAATATACAAGAGTTTATGTATAAATAAATACAAGTATTCAAAATGCAAAAAATTAAATAAATTTTTTTTTTTTTTGTTTTTTTTTAGGTATTAAATTTCAGATGAAAATTTCAAGGCTTAAATTGGCGTAAGTTTTTTAGTTTTGTTTTTATAATATTGAGATAAGAATTATTAAAAAAACAAATATAGGTACTCGTATATAGATAGTTTATCCTTCATATTTAAAATTTGTTTAAAAAGTAAAAAATAAATAAATAAAGTTAATGAAGAGTTTAAACAAAAAGTTTTTTGCTTAAGTCTTTTGTTTTAAGTCCCTGATTCTGTGTGTGCAGCCAGCTTTACAGTTACTTAAGTATTGTTTTTATACTTGTTAATGCAATCAAAAACTATTAAAAACTATTTTAATATTTACTCGTACATTCTAAATTTGTGAAAATAAAAACCATAAACCATTTTTAACTTCATTTACAAGATTAATATAAACGTCATTTGAATCACCATCAAGATCTGTATAAACAATGCACTCACTTGCATTGTTGCTCACGTAAGTTTTATGTTTTTCATTTTCCATAGTGGCTCTTCCATATGGCTGTAACTGCCAAAATCAGTTAAATGTTAAATTCATTCATTCCTTAAACAAATACGTACATTAAACATTTATATAAGAAATGAAAGAAAAAAATAGCAAAATAAGAACTTAAACTTAATCAATATTGCTTATGTTCATTGTCGTTATCGTTGATGAATGTTTATTTAAATGATAAAGAAAAAATGGCCAATTTATAATCCGCTTGCCATTATCGGAAGATGTAAGTATGGTTTCGTATGTGGCATGTTTCTTTAATTAATGTCCTAAGTGACGTTTAACATCACATTTTTACAGTGTTTAGCTTTTTTGTCTCTTACTCTTATACGGTTGATGTACTTTATGTTAAACAGGTACCATTTTTTTATAAGGAAATTAAAATCTGGCATATTGTTTCAAAACTAATTTGTCAACTTGCATTTAAATTTTATGGCATGTTTTTTCTCCCTTTTACATCTTTTGATTAAAATCGTTGTTGATGTTTTAAATGCCACTGTGATTTAGTGGATTTAATAATTATTTAAGCAATTATTAAAAGGAAGTTAAAAGAAAAGAGAAAAAAAATAAACAGTTGACTTACATACACATATCGCACACTAAGTCACAACTCAATATTTATCAAAATCGGTTTTTTTCCATAAATCATTTCACAGATCAAATTGCCAACGACCAGAAAAATTTCATTCGTACATCTGTCTTCTTTAACTAGTAAAATACTATTATGTTACTTGTGCCGCTAGAACATAAGCAACTAAAGTTTGAGTTAGAAGAGAGTTGCAACGTAACAAATCAATCGATTTACATAACTTCATAACCGATCAATATAATTTTCGAACAATGTTTCAAAAGCAGTTTTTTGCCTCTCCTGAATATATGAAAAATTTTAATTCTGACTGCTTATGATTTAGTGTGCGATATGTAGACATTTAAACAGTTTTTTAACCATATTTTTTACAGATATTAAAACAAAAGACTTTCAATTTTAATTTAAAGGGAATTATATGACTGATTCATATGCCACAATGAAATTAGGGTATTCCAATAAGAGATTTCATTTTCCATAGTCCGCCATTTTAGCAGTTGGTATAAGCCAAGCAGTAACTACTTGACATATGGCAAGTAAAACACCGCTACTAATAAAAATGAAGCAGAATACTCTACAACAACACGTAGAAATTAATAAATTTCACTACAAAAATGGTGAAAATTTCGCGGTCAAAGTTTGCAAAACTAAAGCATTTGTGGGTTGTCGTGTAGCTACTTCTGGAACAGTAATTGTGAATACTGTTGTTGTAATCCTTAGTGTTGAGGAAAATCCAGATTTTCCTTAAAGTGAATTTCATTGAAAATATATCTTGAGTGATGAAGCAGACTTGTCGTCTTGGGTTGGAAAAACTCAAGAATTATTATTGAGAAGCCACTGCATCCTCAACGTATGAATTTTAGTTGCGATTTCTTGTCTGGAGCGGTTATTTTACCTTAGTTTTTCCAAAATAAGGCTGAAACAGGTGTTACAATGAATAAATTGCACTATTAAACGATTACTAATAATCTTAAATGGCCAGAATTGAAAGATTTTGATGTGGATGACGTTTAATTTTTGGTAAGATGGCGCCACGCAATACTCGAGTAACGATACTATCGTTTTTTTGCGAATATGGACTCAAATGGTTTCCGACATCTTGTAATTTAACGCATTTATACTTGTTTCTTTGCGGCTACGTGAAAGATAAAGTCTATGGACCAAACTCGTTATCGTGGACATGTAGCTGCAAACGTACCAATTGGTGTTGGAAAAGAATATGGCCCTACAAGCACTGCTGTGGCATCCATTTGGCTGATATTGTTTCCTATTATTAATGGCATACCCTGCGATTTATAATATAATAAACATCCGATAATTTCTCTTACAAATATTCGTTTTTTTACGCACCAAAATAAAACCCCTTGTTGGAAGGCCCTATAGCTAAAACTTATAGAAGTTTATCAAGTTTGTTACAAGAAGTGGATTGTTTTTTAATGCTTTCTTGCTACCAAAGAACAAGACGAATTGGGAAAATGTTAAGTTATTGGCAATATTTTTACTATAAAGTTGGATTCGGTAGAAAATTGTGTCACAATTGATGCTGTTTTATAATCAAAAAATTGTGGAAAAAATTCTTCTTTTTGTTACTTAACTGATCCTCTTTAGCAAGACTGCAACAAAGCGTGTTTCTTAATTAATTTAATATTTTCCACTTTATTTGTATTTTATTTAAAATCCTATAAATAAATAATTTTATAAACATTTTCAAGGCTTTTTTTCTTTTTGAAACAATAGCTTGTTATATGTACTTTTATTTTCCTGTTTTAGCTTCCTTTTTGCTCAAAGTAAAACGACCGTTAAAAAAATCATTAAATTATTGTAGAACAAACAATACCATCAAATATGAAACAAATGAAACAAGTTTTTTGCTTAAGTCTTTTGTTTCTGATTACTTGAAAAAATATGAAGCAAAATAATTTTATTCGAAAAGCTTAGAATTTAAATGAATGCTATCTACTGTTACTTCTTTGAAATTGTTTTTTTTTTTTAATAAATTTTTTATGAATGTTAAGTGTTAATTAATGATAAGCTTTAATTAACATGACAGCTTACAATGACTACAAATCAAAATATTAGTTTTTATAGTAAATCTAAAAGAAAAAGAAGAAGTTGAATAAACTCTTTTTTTATGGCAATTTAATTTTTAATAAAAATCTTTTTAATATTATTTTATTGAATTATTGATACGTTTAACAATACAGTTATTACTTCCTTTTTTTATAATGATCTTTTTTGTGTTTTCACGGAAGATTATCTGCTAAATGTTTCGCGTTATAGCCAATTACTATTAAGAATGGCTTAAAAGATTTTAGCATTTAACTTGAGGCCTTAAGTCATCAACACGTTTTATCGTTTAAGGCGTTTCAATTTTATAACCAATTCATTTAATTTAAATAATTATGTCTGTTAAATAATTTTTGAATAGTAATCATAAGAGTTAAGAGTCGTTTGCTATAAAGATATTGGCAGTATTTAAAATGGGTTTCTTGTGTAAAGTATAGGTAAAATGTTTAAGAAATTTGATCTTTAGATCTGTTTAATTTCTCTCTCTGTATACTGTTCTTTGCTGTTTTTTTCTCTTTTTTTGCGTTTCTTGTTTTACTTTATAAAATTGATTACAACTTGTTAAATCAAGCAACATAAGTAAATGGTTGCGTTTTGTAAACGAAAGAAAAAAAACTAACTTCATACAATGCCTAAACGTGAGAACATTTACATTTTAAAAGATTCTTATGCTGCCTGTACCGCTTTTGTTTCTTTTTTTACTGATCAATATAAAGCCGCCTATTTTTATGTTTTAAAACACAGTTTTGTGCCCTTATTTTTAAAAATACAACAGAATTACCCTTTTTTATTTAAAAATAAAAAATTTACAAAAAACCCTTTTTTTGTAATTTTCTTATATTTTACTCTTGTTAAGTGATTATGTCTTCTTTTTCAGAGTTTATAAGTAATTTTGTCTTTGCGTTGTTTTTTCATTCCTTTTCTTATTTTACCGCCAGCTTAAGAATTGCACAATTTTTACAGTTTAATTCTACATAAGAGGTAAGATGTTGACCCTGACCATGGCAACACGTACAAGTACAACACTACACTTTTTGGTTTGTCCGGCATATATATTGCATTTATTTATTTATTTTTTTTTAAACCAATTTTAGTTTTATCAAGAATTCTGTTCTCGTCTTTATTTTTTTAAGTATTTTTTTTTGTGTTATTCAACTTTAATTAACATGAGTTTCGTTGATATATTTCATTGTAAAAAGAAAACATGAATGAATAAAATGACTCAAAATACATGAATGCAATTGCCAGTATAAGGAAGATATGCGTGTTAAGGCATCAAACGATTAAAATAACTGTAACATTTGAGATGAGCAAAATATTTATTGCTTGTTTTTCTACCATAAGTATGGTTACATATTTTTATTGTAAAGGCTTTAATTATGGAGGCTTTCTACAAGGAAATTGCATGCAATAGCTTTATACAGACTGTTCCAATAAGACTTTACATTTTCTACACCCCGTCATTTCAACAGTTATCACTACTCAACCTGTAACCACTTGATAGATGGCAAGCAAAAACTATGCAATTAGTAAAAATGCAACAATATACGAAATGAAATTACTCAAATACAATACAAAAATGGTGAAAATTTATCGGTCACAGTTCGCCAAACTATAGCATTTTTGGGTCGCCGTGAAATACCTTTTTGCACAAGAATTGTGAAATTGGGGGAAAATGGGAGTTGTTGGAACAAATTAGTGATGTAAAGAATTGAACAATTGAAAATATTGCTGTTGTAACCCATAGTGAAAAACCCAGATTGTTCATATCTCGTCGATCTTTGGAACTGAGCATTCCGCAATCAACATTACACCGTATTTTGCCTAAAGATTTAAGGCTTTTAAATTTTAATTAACGTACGAACTCACGCTTACCAACTATAAACAATGTCGTTTGATCCACAATGTCATCAAAGAATCATATTAAATGATGAGGTTCTCGAATGCTACCTTAACAAGCAGAATTATCACACTTGAAGCTCGGAAATATTATGAATTATTGTTGAAAAGCCTCTCCATTCTCAACTTAAGAGTGTTTAGTGGTGTCTTGGTCCCTACGTTTTCGAAAATGAGGCTTTATGACCCGAAATTATGTACTTATGTTCAAAAATTCCGCGGTACGTGCCGCACAAGTAACGTTACCATAACTCTTTTGCTTGAAAAATTTGCTGAAGGATGATGATTTATCGAAAAGATCTTATGGCTTACCTCCTTTAAACTTTTTTCTTTGGGGTCAATGGGAGTCTTAAATCTATGCTAATAGCTCACATAACAAATTCTGGATACCAAAGATGGAAGTTTTGAAGTTATCAAAATCATACAGCCGCAAATGTTAGAATTGGTGAGAGAAACTTTCATATAAAAATTGTGGTCCTGCAAGCGTAGCCGTAACTGCAATTTGGCTAATATAGTTTTCAAATATTACCACATTTTACCACATTTTACCTTATTACCACATTTCCACTCAGCGCTACAGCTAATCGGTTATACTAATTCTTAAAATTGTATTATGGTGTAGGGTAGTAGATCAGTTTGCTTGATCCTTAGCAACCTTTATAATTGTACTTTTTTTAATCATTATTAAACTTTATTTGCAAACACCCACACTCATTAAAACACACTCAAAAAAATAAATGAATAATAAATAAATTATTAAATATTTTTAATTATTTTATGTCTTTAATTAATTTAAATCTTATTAATTATATTTTATATACATATATATTTTTTATTACAATTCTAATTTCTTGTTATTTTTTTACTCTTTAAATTTATGATTCTATTTGACAACCAGTTTATTGTTTGCCGTTATTAAGGCCATTTTTATTTGCTCGATTCTTTATAATTTTACATTTTTTGTTGTTTTTTGCTTCTAAAGTCAATAAACTGCTCGCTTTTAATTATAAAATATAAACAAAACAATTTGAATGTAAATATCTTTTGAAAAAATACCTGTATGTAGATATGTTTGTTTTGTGTATAGGCTATTATCATAACATATCCTCAGACAAGAACTTAATTAGTGAACTTACGTAGAGAAGATAACATTTTAAATTTTAATACTTTTGTTAAACCAGCCTTAATCGTGCACTAGTTTTGGTGCATCGTAGCTGGCGGGGTGTTTTTTACATTCTAAACTGATTTATGCATTTTCTTAGATGTATACGCAAATAGAAGTTCATACTAAGGACGTTCGTCTAAATTAGTTTTTTTTTAATAATTTGATGCGATAAAATCGGTAAGAATATGAAGAAATAAATAATTTTAAGTATGTAAAGTGGAGGGTAATCCCCACAATAATTTTAGATAAGCAATGCAAAGCGAATTTGAAGAATTTTAGATTTAACTTGTAAGATTTTATGTCTAAACATTTTGTAAGATTATCAGAAAAATTAGATTAATATGTATTTATATCGATTTAAAAACCAAAAAAATCATTTAAAAAAATTAAGAGATTTTGTTAATATTATAAAAAAAATTAAGCCTTAATATTAAAAAAAAAATTGAAAATTGAAAATTTTCTAAAAAAAATACAAGGTTTTCATTCCAGAAATACTTTTACCCAGATTTTTTACTATATAAGACACTGTAATAAAATTTAACTGGACCCTTTCCTATTTAATTGAAATTTTGTTATTTATTTATTTGCTAAGTCGATTAATTCCACTTTTTTAATTTCTTAAGATAGTACATAACAAAATGACGAAAGCAATTATATTTGTAAACTAGACTAGCTAAAACCTGGCGTGCTTCATTACCCCTATCTTCATTATAATATTTGCCATATTTTATCCCCTTTCAGTACATTAAAGTTAGCCTATAGACTACATACATTACATACATTTAAGAATTTCACTTTTTGGTTGAAGTAGATAAATAACGAAGATTTAATTGTTATCGTTCTCCACATATACAAAATGGCATATTTAGTATTAATGGAAGGTGCCACACCCTCTTAACTAATACCGCCCAGTTATTGGCTGATACTGTGTGCTATCCACGTTATTGTTTGCACAAAATTTAGAAACTTCTATTG
Organism: Wohlfahrtia magnifica; assembly: GCA_023159175.1. Lineage (NCBI taxonomy): Eukaryota > Metazoa > Arthropoda > Insecta > Diptera > Sarcophagidae > Wohlfahrtia > Wohlfahrtia magnifica. The sequence goes on along the minus strand of JAKWBJ010000222.1, from coordinate 5,397,406 downwards.
TTACTGTCCTCAAGATATACAAAAATTAATGTTCACTATGTATAGGTGATGCCACGCCCACTTATCTAATTCCGCTTACTTTATGACCAAATTCAAAAACTAGCTTTCACTGTTCTTAACATAGACAAAAATCAACAGTTAGTTTCTATGGAAGGTACTGTGCCCACTTATCCAATTCCGACCACTATTTAACTGATGATTTGTATGTATTACAAAGTCATTAAGACCAAATCCAGCAACTTTAGACAAAATTAATAGTTAGTTTGTACCATTTACCCGACTCCTCCAGCTTTTTTACTTAGAATTTGAATGATTATGAAGGTATTTAAAGCAAATTTAGAGACTTTGGGTATTACCTATTTGAAGATATAGACAAATACTTACTTAGTATGGACGTGGCGCAGACCAGTTAGAATTATTGAAATTATATAGCCTGTAGCTCCTTCAAGACATTAAGAAAAATATTTTACAATTTAAAAAAATCGAGTCAGTCGTTTGGCTGTCTATAGCCTTCAAAAAAACACATATATCTTTTTATATCGCAAAAGATTCATATAAGTTTTTAAATTATTTCTGTCAATTTTTTGCTTAATGGAGAGTTGATCGATTCGGAAGTATTTATTTAACTCAGCTGCCTGCCAAAAAACTTATTTAAATTGTTTTTATTCTTATTTCTATATGTATTTTAAGAAATTTTCTGAGCACATCCAGACCATTTATGATGATATAGGGTAGAAATATATCTACATATGTATGTATTGTACATACAAAATAAACAATATTTTTTGTTAAAACAATAGGCCCTAATGCAAAGTTAAATTTGTCAAAAAAGATCATATAATTTATTAAACTAATTGAGTAATATATTATATAAAAAACTATAAATTTTCAATTCAATACTTTTCTAATTATCGATTGCATAAATGCTTATCTTAGCCACAATTTTTTAACTTTATTTTCTGTATTTTAGTATCAAATATTCACAGCAAAAAAAAAACTGTCACCAAAATCATCAAATTAAAAATTCGTTTTGAAATTAAAAACCCGTGCAATTTGAATATGTAATCAAAAATCAAAAGATATTTAATGCCATTTTCGTTTTTATTAAAAAAAGTTATATATTTAAGCGTGTCCATATGTTGATTTTTTGCTGTTTTTTTATTAATTTTAATAAATGTGTGCCATTAATAATGTTGATTTTAAAATATTGGTTAGAAGGTTAAAAATTGGAAAAAAAGAAATTAAATATAAATTTATTTATAGATTGATTACTCAACATGGATTTATTTAAAGCAAAAAAAGAATATTTCGATATTTTATTAATAGCACACATAGGGCATTAAACCACTTAGCAGATAAAGATTGAAGTGAAATAAAGAAATCATAGCGAACGTAGCACCTAATATAAAAAGTTGAGTCAATGCCAGAAAATGGATGGCGGTAGAATATAAATTAGTCGGACTTCTATAAGTTACCGAAGATTTCAAAAGATATAAATTTTTTTAGTTATACTCATTCTGGTCTCAAAGACTTTGTGAACAAGATAACTTGCATTTGAAAAGCTCAAAGATGTGATAAACTATTTGGCGATGGGTCCCTACGATCAGGAAACTTGACACACCTCATTTTATTTCTCTTTGGCTACCAGAGCGGAGCAAGAGAAAGGCGCACAGTGGTGTTTTGGTGACAAAAAAATAATTTTTTTAAAATCTTATCATGCTGTTATAGAGAAAACAAACAATTTTACCAAGAAAAATCACTAATTTTTTTTTAGCAAAAAGTAATATTTTGTCTTAGGAAAAAGTCTGTTGAGGTGACGTAAATGTTGTTAAAAGAAAACTGCTTAAAATTTTCATGCAAGTAAGATATTTTCATTGATAACTTTTTAGTGCTATTTTATGCGAAATGCAGCAGCTTCTAATTAATTAGATTTAATTATTTGTATTGCATATGTAATTAAATGGATATAAGCGATTTTAAATGGCCATATTAAATTCAAAGCTTATAGTTTCCCATGGAAAAAAAATTTAGCTCCTGATACCTCCGTCTTCTTACTGATATTAAATAAAGGATAGGAGTCTATTCTTTAAGTTTAGCCATAAAAAATCACTAACTTTTACCGATCACTGAACAAACTAGTAAATTTTATGAAAAGACGTTTACTTGGATGGGGAAAATTTTATAGGACAAAATATTTTCAGATTGTATGGGTGGTGGGCGTGACCAATATTGTTGAAATTACAATTTCTTATTAATTTTATCAATAGAATGCTCAGTGCCAACGTTAAATGATCTAGTACCACACATTATATATTTTGAACAATAATGTATGAAACTATGTATACCACTGTGGTGCGCATCACATATTGGTTCATATTTTTAAAAATTGAATCGGATTCTCAAGGCACTGCAGTAAAGACAAATTAGTCGCTTAAACGCTTAGCTATTCCATGCAAAATTGCATAAATGTGGCCTTAAAATAAAGTCACACACTATTTAATATCGCTCAAGAATTTTAATTTATTATAATTTCTTTAGCAACAGCATTTCCAATCTTTTTTTTGTTTTTATTTTGTTAAAGAATTAAAATTTAAAAATCTTATTCTAACTTATAATGATCTCTCCAAGCTATGTATTTCAAATATTATTATTCTGTTAAGAGCAGAAATTTCTGAAAGAAAACATTGTGCTTAGAATTTTAAAGCGTGTATTTTTTTTATGCAGAATATTTAATATTTTTTGAATTTAATTAGGAAATTAAGCAATTCATCTATATTATACTAAATTACTAGACGCCAAATTGTCCCATTTTTATATCAATTTCACTTTAAAACCCAAAGTGTTAACAAAATATTAAAAATATGTGCACATTCTAAGCAAACTTTTTACGGCAATTTTTTTCTATTATTTCTGCTGTGTTTTCGCTTTATTTTCTTTTCAACATTATTTTGAGGTTCCTAAAACGGGTGCGTCTTAGCAAAATCGTAGTTATAATATATTTAAAAAAAATAATTTTTTTATTTGGTATTTGTTGAGTACAAGTGTTTGTACATAAACAAAGAACTACTTAACGTTGACCACATACGTTCCCACACACAAAACGAAAAAAACCGTTTGTGAGTACAGATTTATTAATTCTAATCATTTCATTTTAATATTTGCTTATACGAATGGAATCATATAAAGAGAGAGATTTGAAAGAAAAAAAATTGTTACGGTGTACAGTGGTAATGCTTCATTAATTTTTGTTAAAAATATAAGGAGTTCTACTAAACCATTGAAAATTGGCCCTGAGCATTTAATTTATTAAATTAAGAAAATTATGGAATTTCATACAAATTGGCCACGCCCCTCCGCCACCGCCCATACAATCCAAAAAGATTTTTTCTTATAAAATTATTCCTATCAAATTTAAAGTCTTTTCAAAATATTTCTAAGTTTGTTCAGCGATCGGTTAAAATCGGTGAATATTTTTGCCTTAATTCAAAGAATAGACCCTCACCCTTCATTTGGTACAAGTAGGAAGACCGAGGTAGCCTTAGCTATTGTTTTTTTTTGGGAAAAATTGCAAACGCTGAGCTTTAAAGACCATTTTAAGTCGTAGTTTTCTTAAAACACCACTAAAATAATATCAGTCAAAATAGATTTATTACATATGCGACTGAGTTGGATGAAGATTTTCAACAGTTTTCGTTTGAAAATATTTACGTGACTTTAAACAAAACAAAATATGGATTTTTTTTTATTCAAGCATTTCTCTATAGAACAGCGTCCTTAGATTTTTTAAAAGTAATTGTCAAAACAATGCTTTGTGCCGCGTCACTACTGAACTATTACACTTGTTATAATGTTGGTTTATTACTTGAGGGCTAGGGCCTTACATTAAATCACGCTTAACTGAATCTTTTATTCCAATTCCTTCCTTCCTTGTGTGGTTCTGTAGCTTATCGCTTCTATTGTGATTCATCTCTGGTAGACAATAACATACACAGGTACGTGTTATTCATTTTATTTATAGTCGTACGAGAACGTGTTTTTTTTATTTCCAATCCGTAATGAATCAATAAAAATGTTTAACAGCAATAATAAAAATAATTTTTAATGTGTAAATAGTACGTTGTTGTTGTTTATCTGTGTTTTTGTTGTTTTCACAATAAATTTTATTAACGGTATTTCGAAAATAAAAACAAAAAACAAAACAAAAGCCAAAAATATAAAGTGTTAACACAAAAGTTAATAAATGTCATTTAAATAGCCCTTGTTATTGTTATTGTTATTGTTGTTGTTGCATATAGATATTGTATATTTTGTCAGTGGGTTATTGCTAAAAATGTATAACCTGCTATTGTTACTGTTGTCATTTTTATTACTGTATTAATGGCCACAATAACCTATAGATCATCACTTTTATCGTTTAAGGTCACACTCTATTTCAATTGAAGGGATTTTACTAATTTTTAGGTGAGAGCTCATTCTCTACTTTAAATAGTGTTTTAACATTTTAATTAAAGTACGAGTATTCATAACCGTAGACTGTGACTGTAAATTACCAAAAAAAAAAAAAAAAAAAATATGTTGAATTTTTGATTCTTTTGATTCTTTTTTTGTTTAGTTTTTTTTTTTTTTGTGGTATGGCTTTAAGTGAAATTTTAATGTTTATTTTTTTAAACAACTTGCTTTAACATGATTAATCGTACATATGTAAATTGTTGAAGAAACGTCTTAAACAAAAACTTATTTATTATTTTAAAGGAAGTTACATTTTTTTCTTCTCATAATTAATAACAAACGTGAGGAATTAGTTTTTCAAATCGTGGAAAATTTAGAAGCAAAGAGCAAACTTTGTTACGACAATAAATATGTATCTTATAAAACAGCTAATTAATTATGCCAAATTAGAAAGATATAAAAAAACACCATAAATATGTCTAAAAAATTAAGATTTATAACATAATTTTCAAGAATTCTTAATTTTGTTTCTTTGTTGCTTCAGAAATAGCGTAAATCTGCGGCAGATATTTAAAAAAGTTTGAGCAGTTAGAGTAACTCAAGCCTAACAATGGTGATAGCCTACAACGCAATCTACAATTTATTATGATTAATTCGATAGTTCGGTAGTTCGCAGTTTTTATGAAAAACAAATTTTTATCAAATTGAGAACTATGCGATAAATATTGTGAACTCTGTTATAGAACCACCATTTTAAAAATGTCCCAAAACCCAAGCTAATGCCCTTTCCAATTTAAAACCAGAATCATTCACATTTAAAATTAAAAAATATATATCTTTAAAAGATCACAATACACATTTTAATGAGTATTTTAATCTTTTTCGTATAATAATGAACTAAACAGCTTAGCTTGGTTTAATTTTTGGGTTTTTGGAATGCATTGGAAAAAAAATTTATAATTTCAAGATCACTAAACTGTAGCTCAAGTGTGAATTTTGCCACAAAAAAAAAAAATATATTTTTATAAATATTTTAATTCCGTATTAATTATGACACTTCGCACTTACCCAATAATTTGCCATGACAGGCCATGGCTGTGTTCATGCAAATTGCCAGCAGACATAGATGTAAAATAAATTGTGTTAAATTCATTTTAAATATTTTGTAGTTTTAACGTTGCTTATAATTTTTATTTAAATTTTTAATTTTCAAGCACTTCAAAAATATATTCCTCTCCTGATTACTGCACAATTTTGTTTTTTATATAAAATATATAAACACTTTTTATTTTATATATTTCTTTGCTTAAATATTATTTATAAGACAAAATTTTATTTTATTTTATATATTTCTTAATTATTTTCTTATAAATATTAATTTTTTTCTTAATTTTATATATCTTTTAAAATATATTTTTAACACTTTTTTATATTTTAAATAAATTTTAGAAAAGAATATAATTTTTCTTTTATTTTTTTATTTATTTTTTTTTTTAATACGACACAACTTCAATATCCACTCTCGTGTTGTGGTTGGCTAGACTTGAAGGCGTCTTATGGCTTGCCGGTGGCCGCTAACGCACGCTTATATACGATGATCTTAAAAATTTCTAAAAACAAAAAATTCAAAAATTAAGCGTATGTTTCTTTTCCAATATAAGATACTCCGTGTGATGCACAACAACACCTTAAATGATTTTTTTGTTAAAAAAAAAGAGAAAGAGAAATTGTAAATTTACTAACTCAGAGTAGTAATTTTTTTTTTTACAAAATCAAATAATATTTCATGTGCATGCTTACTCATTAGGCCAAATAAGCTACAATCCACGAAATTTTTTAATTTAACTGAGTGTATAATAAAAGAAGAGCTTAAAACGATTTGTGTTGAATTATATATGTATTAAAATGTTTATAAACATTCGTAACTCATTTGTTGCTTAAAAACTACTAAAGCAGTGCTTTGCACTTGTTACAAAATGTCGCTAAGCAAAAACTTTGTTTCTCTAACAAAAGTTGCTGGTACTCCAGTGATGGGAATGTTGATACGCGCGTCCTTTTTTTTGATATCATTTAACTCTTTCGGTACAAGTTTTAAACAGATGGTTCAAATATTTCGATTTTTTATATTTCGACTTCTATTGGCCACAGAAATAATAATCAATCGCTTCGAATTAAAGATCTATGTGCCTCCTGTAGGCACAAGAAAGTCCGTACGGCCTTGTAAATCCATTGAACCAAAATTTTTTATTATACACAGTATATTTAGTTAAAAGGTTTTCTAAGTTTTATTGTTGATTTTTATAGAAAATAATCGTTAAAGGCTGAAATGATAAGAGTTTTAAGCGAAGTATTTTTCTCGAAAAATTCATAGATATATAGATGCTTACTCGTAGTCCCATATTTCGTACTCATTTCAACAAATAATATATATTTTAAGTTTTTCTGATTACAAAGACAATATAAAGATCAAAATTGTTATAAAAATATGGATCCATAAATTAAAAAAGAAACCTCAGATCAAAAGGCGCATGATACGAGTATGGATATGGATATGGCATCAAAATAGCGAAAGGATTAATTAAAAAATACTCCCCTAATAGATTTTATACGCTCACAGCATTTTCCGGTTTTTATTTATTTTTTAGTAATAATGACAACACGATTATACTTTGCTAAAAAATGCATGAATTGGAAATACCTGGGAGGTGATCGAATATTTCTGGTGGGCGCTATCGAGTACATGAAGAATTTATTTTTAAGAAATTTTGAGTTATGGTTAAAAAAAACCAGCTTGCGTACCTTCATGCACCTATAAGCTAATAACTTAGCTGGTAATTAACCGATTTTAAGTTTCTGATATGGAAGTGGGGCAAAAGAATTAGAGCTACGTGATTTTACCGGTAGTGCTGGATATTCCTAACCATATTTTCATTATTGTCGGGTGTATCTAGATGACATAGCGATACATTCAACGTTTACCTTAATATGTCTTAATGGACATGATAAAATTTGTTACTCTTGTAAAAAAAGTACTCTCAAAATATTTAATTTTTTGACACCGAACGAAAATCCCATTTCCCATCTCTGATGTACTCCCATTGCTTATGATTCTTGCACTCAACATGTTTTTTATGTCTCTGAAAGTGTAATGTTGATTTAACTTTCCTCTCTGTCTCTCTCTCTAATGTATCTTAATTAAACGCATTTTAAACACTGAATTTTTTTTTCAATATTTTATTAATTTGTTTAGAGAGCCAAGTTCAAGTTTTTTTTATGTGTGATTTTTTTGTTGTATTATATACATATTGATATTTTTTTTTTTTAATTAATAAAAAATAACAGGTTTTCTTCTCTAGAGTATCTTTAAACTTTTATCGGTTGCCCATTTTAAGATATTTAAATTACTTTTATTTCATAAAATTGTACTCCTAAGATGTATTAAACAACGGAGATTTTTTGCAAAGTTAAATAGGTATTGACATTTCGGAGGCGGCTCAATAAGACCGCGACATTTTGAATAAAATAACTTAATCATTGAAGTCAAGTCTCTTTTCGTCGAGCCAAAATGGCAATTCTCATCTTAACTTATGGATTTTCCCCTTAGTAACGGCATACGGCGCCTTTACATTGCCCCCTTGAAAACAATTTTTTTTGCCAGATAAGGTTGTGTTTTTACCCCGGTCGGTATGTCTTTATTGGCTGAAATAGCACATCTTGACTTTTTTCAGCAACAATTCATCCCGATAAACCCACTGTTTTTAATTGCTGCTTGGCCTATATTATATTTAAAACAACTACTTAAAAACTCGTCCATGCTGATGTTGAAGAACTCATAACACTCCTGTGAATTTGTTCATTGACCATTGCTTTCTCATTCCCAAGTGATATTTAAAATTGAAACCACTGAAACAGATGACATGCTTAATAGTTTCAGTTGAAAACTTTGTAGTTTTTTTGATCACTTGAAAAAAATGGAATCTTCAGGTCATAAATCAGGCGTTTCTTTCAAAAATTACCACTTCGTTTGACTAAAACTCTTCTTGAAATTTGGAAACAGGAACTGGTCGCAAGGGCCTAGGTCTGCTGAAAAGGGTAGCAGCATTCATACACACATGGGTTGATTGTTTTGGCTTTTAATTAAAAATAAGCCTCTTCAAAACATCTAGAAAATACACTCTTCTACTTTATCTACATTTTACCCTTTATAGTAGTAGATGTGAGTAATACAACGTTCACCCCATAAAACTCTCCGCTCAACCACTTATGGTTTTAAAAGCATTGTGAAGCCCCCATATATCGAAAGAAAGGCCAGTTTGGTGATAATATTGTTTCACAAAATGTAGTTCTTGTGTAAAGATAATGGTAAAAAATTTGACTGACAAGATGCGTTTTGAAACAGTTAGTTGTGGTTCTCATCAGATATCATTTTCGAAACACAATTCCCAAGTAGGATAATAATTTCTTTTTAATTATTAATATTTTTTTACTTTGTTTCAAATTAAAATTTTAAAGTTTCTCTCAGACTGAAATTTTGTGCTAAATCGTACTTTGATTATATTTAAAATTTTCCAAAATTTTAATTTTTAAATTGGCAATAGATAGAGGCTTGTATCGGATGATTTTTTAGCAACTTTCTTTTTGGCAGCTCAGCTGTTTTCGTGTAACATGTTACTGTCAAATATGTTCAGCTTGGTCTATAATTTAACTTAAAAATTAGTAATGCTTGCAGATTAATGAATTTTATTATCAAAATTCATGGTCGGTTAAGAAAGAGCATCGTGCTCTTTTTCCATTTTATAGTGAGCTCATTTCTGGATGAATGGATACGTGAACAAGCAAAACTTACGTCTTTGGTGTGAGGAGCAGCCAAATGCATTGTAAGGACTGCCAATGCATACCGAAAAATTCATGGTTTGGTGTGGATTATGGGCCGGTGGCATCGTTTGACCGTACTTTTTCAAAGACGACGAAGGCAGGAACGTTAGGCTTGGCGGACATGTGGTTTCAACAAAACGGTGCCACATGCCACACAGCAGACGAAACAATGACCCAATTGAGAGGTGACTTTGGTGAACAGCTTATTTCATATTTGAGGCCAGTCAATTGACCGCTTATATCGTGTGATTTAAAGCCTTTAGACTATTTTTTGTGTGGCTATGTTAAGGAATCAGCCCGCAACGGTTGACGCACTGGAAATCATTCGTGGGATACCGGTCGATATGTTGGAGAGAGTATGCCGAAGTTAGACCCAGCGTATGAAACATTTGAAGAGTTACCGCGGTTAACATCTACATGAAATCATGTTTAAACATTAATTTATATACATATATCGTTCTATTGACTGAAATAAAGATATCAAATATTTCCCTAAATTTTATGTGCTTTTTTTAAATAAAATCCGAAAATTCTTAAAAAATCACCCGATATAGGACTACGGAATAGTATGACATATTACTTGAACCTAAGGTAAGAAAAGGGTGTAGCAATTTTATTATGGTGTAGGGCTTTTGAATAGTCCATTTAACCGAGTATAATTTCCTCACTATAAGAAGCACACTCTGCCGTTGGCAAATAAAATTCCACGGTCTGTCAGACTTATCTTAGATTTTTGTTTACGTAAAACCATTTCAAGTTACAAAAACTCTTACAAAAATAATGATGTAAAAAAGTTAATCAGAATTCTCTTATTAATTTATTGACGTGACACAATTTTTTCTAAGAACGATAGTGATAATTAAAAAGTTATGATAATTAAAAAAGGTTTTTAACTCTTCTACCACTAAAGGCAGCATCACTTTATCGCTTAGGCCTAAAATAAATTTTAAAAAATAAAAAGATTTTGCTGATTAACAAGTTGAAATACGTTACTAGACGCATATATTTTATTTTTTTTAATTTTTGTTTTTTAGATTTAATGATTTACATAAAATTTGCATATTTTTGGCCAATATTAATTGTTATCCATTCTTGGACACGTGCGCACAAACTTTTGTTTTAAAGTGGCAAAATGGATTTAAGATAAATAAATACAAAATAAATACAATATTTTGTTAAAGGGGTTAACTTTTGTGTTTATTTTAAATAAGAAATTAAAATTAAATTTAGTCTGGTTATGGATATTTATATTTTATTTAAAAAAAATATTTATTGCTAAAGATTCATATGTATTTATGTTTGTCTATAAAGAATAAAGAAAACATTACAGTAAATTAAGCATGCAACACGGGTTTCTGTCAAATGAAAAAAGTTAAATACGTACATTGGAGATACTTTCTTTATGTGATGGTATCTTCTCCACTATTAAAGGTCATTACATTTTAATCCTAACAAAACTATCAGTTATCTTGGTGTAGTTTCCTGGAAAAGGTAACGTCACGCCAGAACTATTTGCACTTATATGTATCTTCTCTACTCATTTGGCAGTGGCGAGAGTAATCCACCCTAAGGAGTAACCCTTTTCCTTATAAAAGTATATTATTTTTTTCTATTTTTAAGATCTAAAAAATAGATTGAAAACTCTGCTCAACATTTGCAATATGTAGTGTCTTCTCACGTCATGTTCATATTTAATTTATTTTAATAAAACAAAAAAAAAAAGAAATATATTTTATTGCCTTCATATGAATTTTAAATCATATATTTGAAATTGAATACTTTACTTTGTATATATTTCTTTATTTTCTACAATAATAAACGCTATCAATTTAACAAAAATTATAAATTTGTTCAGTTTTTTACCTCAAAACCATTTCCTCTATACTCATTTACGTTTATAATTTACAATATTCGTTAAAAGCGTTATTGTTTTTGCTGAATCTATGATTTTAGGTCATTTGATACTCTGCCAAAATATATAAAAAAATTTATTTTTGTATTGGAATACTGTCTGGCACATACAGGCTTATAGACTTAATGAAAATTAAATAAATTGCTATAAAATAAATATCAAAAACACCCGCATAAACACCCCGACATACAATTGAAATGAATATTCAAGAATATCAAGTGAAATGTGAATCGTAAAATTAATAGCAGGAATTGGAAATTTAAAATTTATGATATATATTGAAATTTTAGAGGTGTCGCTGTTGCTTCTAGATAATCATAATTTCTAATATTGTAGATGAAATTAATTTCCGTTTTTAGTTAATTTATTTTTTTATTATACAAATACAATAAGTGAAAAAGAAAAATTAAAATACCAAATAAAATATGTTGTTTCTTTCGTGACAGCTATGTATACGAATTAATATATGTGGTCCAGGTAGGGTTGCCAGATTTTAAATCTAAGAAATCAGTAAATAATAGATAGAAGTGAGCACATTCAATCAAAAACCAGTACAGATTTCATTTAACACAAAAACCATGCTTTTATGATGAACTTGTATATATTTTTATGAATAATAAATATATTTATACCATTGAGCTCAATAATTCTTTATTGGCTTTCAATTACGGGAAAGCTCGTTGGGCCGACCTTAACGATTTCTACGGGCATTTCGATGGAAACTTTGTTTTCTTGATTCTAACGTGAATGGCATGGCCGAAATGGTTGTCAATATAATAAGGCTAGGGATGGATAATTTCATCCTATCCAGAAAACTTCTGTTTAATCAGACTTACAAACTTGCAGTCAGATCCAGAGAGGAAGCATTCAGCATTCAGAAATTGGCGTAATGACAAATTAGATCATACTTAGACGCGAAAAGGCTTCATACGAGTAGCGCCTACCTGCTAAAGTACTTACTTTTCCGCGGGAATATAACAGCTTTTGGTCGTTCATTAAAAGCCTTAGGACCAGCGCTAGTTCAGTTGCGGTCTTTATAAAGAATGACCACTCATTCACGAACCCGGTTGAAAAGGCAAACCTTCTGGCTGAAATGTTTGCAAGAAATTCAAACTTGCCTGAGAGCATTCAACCACTGCCCGAACTAGAAAGAGTATCAGTGACTATGTATGTATGACTAATCTATTCTTTGGAGCCCGTGCAGTAAAAAGGGTTCTTGCAAATCTCGACGTTAATAAGTCTTCTGGGCTGGATGGTATTCCAGCGCTGGTTCCTCGACAATTGCGCGTCCATTGGCTAATCTTTTCTGAGTGTCTTATTGTGCGGGTGTTTTTCCACCTTGATGGAAGGTTTCAAACGTCCCTAAAAAGGGTGAGGCTAGTGACCCTGAAAACTACCGCCTAAGCAGTTTGTTCGACACTTTCCAAAGTTATGGAAAGTATGATTAATCATCACTTTGTGAAGTAGTTAGAGTCCACCAATTTGCTAAGCGATTATGGTATGACTCAGTACTGGCAAGGATAATAGCGGCTAAGGCAAAAGACAGACGGCCTACTAGTAAAGAGATCCGTATCAACAGATAGCCATCTTTTTTTTTCTTTATTTGCATTGTGCTGATACTAGGAAAATAGGTTGAGGGAAGGAGGATGGGTAGAGTAGTGTCTATGGACGTTCGATTTAAATTTACTCATTTTATAAGTGGCAGGGAATACTTTCGCTGGAAGAATGTTCCACAACCGAACAGTGCGAACAAAAAAAGGATCGAAGCCTCCCTATAACGCGTTGTGCGATTCACTGGACAATCAACTACAAAGGTATGCGCTCTACGAGAAATACGAGTACTACGTAAAAATATATGATTTTTAGGAATTAATTTCTTAATTTCGTCAGAACACATTCCGTTATAGAACCGATAGAACAATGAAATACACCCCACATTGCGACGGTGGTCTAATGAATCGATAAAGTTGGCTACCCTACCGTCATTAATGAGCATATTCGCCCTCTCCTGTACGCGGTCGAGAAGCTCCAAAATAGACTTTTAAGCACCGGCCCATACATGGGAGTGGTATTCCATTTTCGGTCGGATATAGGTTTTGTAAATATTAAGGAAATCAGATGGAGTGAAGTATTTCTAGCACCGTCTTAAAAAACTAAGGCACTTGAATGCTTCTTTCGACACTTGAAACATGTGATCATTTCAACGAACGTCACAATAAATTCTCATGCCCAATGCATCAAGAGCATCTTACTTCCCAATATCCTCATTACCCATTGACACAGATGACAACACACCACTTGTGAGTGTGTCGTTCATATTATCCTTCTCGCACCAATCTCCAAAAGACCATCTATAACCACTCTTATAGAGCGATCTCTGAGAAAGCTCGATATAAATCCAGAGAAGTGACTACCGACACAAAACGCATTCAGATATTCAGAGTTATTCAGCCTTTGAGATATCCAGAGCCACAACTTTATTCTCGCCAAGACCACGAATGGACGTGTTTCACTTCTCCGAGAGCAATGCCAGCAGGTCACCAGTGAACAACCCTTTCGAAAACCGTACTGACGATCGCTAAGCAAATCGTTGGAATCCAAATATCTCACAAGGTGGTGATTAACCATACTCTCCATAACCTTGGCGAGTGTCGAACAAACTGCTATTAAACAGTGGTTCTCAGGGCTACTAGCCTCGCCCTTTTTGGGGATTGGCGTTACATTGGCAACCTTCCAGCAAGCTGGAAAAATGCCGGCACGATGTGACGCACTGAAAAGATGAGTTAATGGACGTGCAAGCATCGAAGAGCACTGCTTCAGGACTAGTGCTGGTATGTCATTAATCACAAGATTTCATATAAAGCATTAGTTCGCTTGTTTTGTGTACTGTACATGAGATTATTTTTGCACAAAAGAGGCACATAGCAGTATCATTAGGTTTCTTCTTAGAATATGTCCACACAATTGAGGTTTTCATCTAAAACATTTTTTTTTCTTACTAACAATTAAAACAAAGAAAAAATTAAGACATGTTTTAAAAAATTAAATTAAAAAAATTTCAACGTAAATTTGTTCAAAAAGCATGTTAATATATTGATTAGAATGGAGTGGCAGTATCGTTAAATCAAGACACACTTGAGCAAACATGGCGGCCTCTTCTCCTCCAAGTCCAGACGGTCTACACAATTAGCCAGAAGCTATGCACAAAAGCAAAATTCCCTAACTTAAGTCGGAAACCAGCCCGCTAACCTGATATCAATGGTGGATAGCTTTGATAAGCCATTGAGAAAGGGCGAGTCAAATGTGAGCAGTCTACACTGCTCCAAAAACGAAAACTGGAAAATGAAGTGGGCCACGCTTTTCTTTTCCCCAATAGATATACCACCTAGACAGATTTCATTTTCAGGTTAGTGCAGTCTTTTCGTATGCCTACCCATAATACAAGTGCCTGTGAGAAGAGCATAGCAAATGCTTTCTCTGTCCAGTTGATTGGTACGCTTACTATTCAGTATCGATTACGATTACTCATACTTGACCGTGTTTTTGGATATTCAGGCGGAGTCCAAGCCAAAACTTGCAAAATAAAAATTATCAAAACAGTGGGCCTTTTCTGAAAGACATGTAACAAAACACAACAAAGATGGAACTCTACGAATGCGTAAAAAAGAAGGTTCTATCAGTGAGGAAAAAATCCATTAATTGGAGTATCATTACCAATCAGTTGCTCTCTAGATTTAGATACACTCTCTGTCATCTTTGAAACAAACCACTGTATAGGAACTGTAAATAAAAAGATCAAATTAGAATAAACGAGACTGTCGGAAGAAATAACAAACTATTAAACTGCTCTTTTGAAAAGTGTAATCAATAGGGAGATCGATTATTCGACTTTTTTCAAAAACCGGTTATCGAATAATTCAAAAGGTTACAATTTTTAAAAACCGGTTTTAGGTTAAAAATTAATCAAATAACCGGTTAACCCGTTCGTTTATTAAAACAAAATTATTTTCAATTGATATGCATTAAATAGTTTATTATATAGCTTTATTTAACCATGTCAATTCAATACTTTCTGGTAGTGAAGTAATTTCAATTGAATTTTTTTTTAATTCAATTTTTTTTTTTTGCAAGAAAGTTTTGTATTTATTTAAACGGTTCCAAGGCGCAATAGCTCATCTGACCATCATTTTCCATACATAAAAAATTAATATTCAATTACACAAAAGGTTATCGTTGCCTTGATGTGCATAATTTATTTGTTACACCATGGTTTTGCCATTCTTTGGGCGACATTTAAACTTAGAAAAATCCTTAAATTATTAGCATATTTGCAATAAAATATTAAAACGTACACAAATTATACATATTTATATTAATCGGTTGTTCGTGTTAAAACAACCGATTTATTCGAAAAATAACCTTTCGATCTCCTTAGTAACTGCAATGAATTTTTTTAACAACAAAATTTTGACTTCCTAAAAATTATAATATTCTCGAATTTGTCGTTAAGATGTGGGTGCCAAAGGTGGTAGCTTCCTATGCCCCACTTAATAGGCGCCTAGGTATTTCAACCTAAAATATATTAGTGCCATTCAGTCCGGTGAATCAATTTCCAATTTATTCAACTGTTCATTGAGTGTGCAGTACCTAATCATAAAACCGGCTATCATTCTTTGGGTATATTTAGATAGCATGATACAAGACCAAATCTCCTTCCCATCTTAACTGCCTAAGTTAAGAAAATAAGTTAAGAGATCTATTTAGAATTATTCGCGGATTTTAACAAATATCAGTGGATTTTTTCTGTCTACATGTACATACATATTTTGATTTTAAGAATAAATTTTTTAGGCTTGTGTGTAATCTGACCTATAAAAAAGAGATTTTTTAAAAAACCCTTTGCTGACTAACAGAAAAATGAATCGTAACTAATTCTTTGAAGTTTGAAATTGTATTGCAAAACGATAAAAACTGATGAGTGAACCCCTTTAAATAAACCCCTTTAACCATAAAGAAAAAATATTAAACTGAATCATAATATCTGTACTCATAGTGTTGTTGGTTTTTCTTTTTTTTTTAATATATTTTTAAAAGAAATAAAGCTGCGTAATCAAAGTAATAAACAGAATGGCAAACAATGTTATCGCAGAATATATAAAAAAATCAATAATTTTACCATAAAACAAATCCTCCAAAAATATTTATAAAAAATATTAAAAGAGTGCGAAATAAAATGTTTTTTTTTGTTAAAATTAAAAATGCAAATAAAGAATTGCAAGGAAAACGTTTTTAAAATATATTATTAAATTTAAATTTAAGCCATCGATTAAAATACAAGTGAATTTTTAAAAGTAAATACGAATTTATATAAAGGGTCCGCCATCTAACGTTTTTTTTTTCAACTAGTGCTTATTTCGTGAATGGTAACACTTAGCTCATGTCTGATTTGACAGATAATTAGTTTTATCCTTCCGCTGAACGAATATGGTTGTGCCCAATGCGTTTTCGCTTCGCTAAGTGAGCCTGTGATCGACTTACAGAAGATGCCGATTTTGCCCAAAAAAAAAAAATCATCTTTTCAGATGAAGCTCATTTTAATCTTCGCGGGTATGTAAACAAGCAAAATTGTCGCATTTAGGGTACAGAAAACCCGCACGCATACATTGAAAAGCCAAGAAGAAACACTGTTTGGTGCGGATTTTGGTCCAGAGGCATAATTGGGCCATTTTTCTTCGAAAATGAGTAAGGAGTGGCCGTTACACTCAATGGCGATCGTTATCGGGCCATGCTGAACAAATATTTCTTCACAAAAATTGAAGAGGAGGATATTAGCGCCACCTCGGAGCTGCGATTTGACACCGTTGGACTATTATTTGTGTGGTGCCGTCAAAGATAAGTGTTACGCCTACAAGTCAGAGACAATTGACGCTTTAAAGAACAATATTCGTGAAGCCATTGGTGAAATACGAATACAGCTGCACACAATCGATAATGTGCTTAAAAATTGGACCAATCGTGTAGGCTACTGCATGGCCAGCCAAGGCAGCCATTTGAATGAAATTATTTTCCATTATTAACCGGAAGGATTGTACTTTCAAATAAAAAAGGAAATTTGAAAAAATATTCAGTAGTTTTTTTTTATAGCATTTAAAAAAAATGTATTTGGCGGACCCTTTGCAATACTGAGCAAAGTGCAAATTAAAATATTAATTTCGAACCGTTGCCGCTTTACGAACAAATGAAGACAAAGTCAAGTGTGTTGGATTATAAAATGCTTTATAACCAGATGAATGGGTCAGATCCATAAGAACAAAAAGCGAATTTGTGAAGGCCATATTTTATTTATTTTAAATATTTAACAAACATTTCTACCTGCCAGTTATGTGCAAATAAAATGAATACCCATTGAGGAGCTTTTATTTTTTAGGTCATATATCATATAATAAAATAGCACGCTATCTGGTTGTTTGTCACCAATAACACCGGTCGACAAAAAAATTTTTTTTTCTTGGATTTTTGCTTCAGTTCATAAATTCCGATGCTAGACATCAAGAAATTCTAAAATGCCCATTCTTAGCTTTTATTGTTTGCTTTTGTCAATTTTATAACAATAAGAAAGTTTTGAAATTTTAATACAATTTACGAACGGTAATTGGTAGTAAGTAGTTTAAATATGTAAAAAAGTGCATATTTTTCGCATGGGGTACAGTAATGGATGCATAGAAATTTATCCCGTCTGTAATGCTTAAGGAGGGGGTGACGTAGTGTAGTGGTTAGAGCGCACGCATAACAAAACAAATGACCCAGGTTCTTCGAACCACAGCAGAGGACAAGACGAAGAAAAAATTTAATTGTGGGTTCGAATGTTAAATAATAAAAAAAGGCTACAACTTCCCTCCAGACAGCTCCATCTAAAAAATAAAGAAAAAAAGCCCCCCCGACCTTCCCGCATACCTCTGGCGATGATGACAAATATCAGACGAATGATAAGGAAAAACACGCCACGTACTGGGAAAAAATTACAATGGTAAAGTAAAGATCACCACCAATTAGCAAGGATCTTCACCCCTACAAAAAAAATCATATGGAGGAAGCTACAGCGGATTAATCATCTACTTAGCTTGAAATATCAAACTGATTAAAGAAACTGAACAAAGCCATAGATGCTTTTTGGAAAGCCAATATGCTCCCTAGAGAAGTTACGGAGAGAAAAAAATTGGTAGCAAGTAGCTTAAATATGTACAAAAATGTATATTTCTCTCATGTAGTACAGTAATGGGTGCATAGAAATTTATCCCGCTGTAAAGCTTACGCAAAATTACAACAGTGTGAAAATATTAAAGGAGATATACAGAATATAACTGGCCATAAATAGGAGACTTCATTCAGGATAGTTGCTTTCTTGATTTGAATATAAAGTACCCTTGACACCTTTGCTCACATGATAGTAAAGCAGATTCAGTACACTATCAGCACCGTTATAGTCTGACCGATTCAAGTTTCATATAAGAAAAAATAAAGCCAAATAAATTAGGCATAATGAAGCAATTTGTGAAAGCACTTGACCAATATTCTGAAGCTTTCAAATATAAGCGCGAAGATAAATACATGTGTCCACAAACACAAAAAATAGCAGTAATTAACTCACAGAACTACTTAATACTATTGAAAAACAAGCCTGGGACAGTTAAATCATTAATTAATCAGAAACAAGATAAATAGCAGACAATAAATAATAGATAATTACCATAATACTAATGGGAACTATATATCGGGTGGGCTGTTTAAAAGTTTAAATTTAAAAATACAATAAAACAAAAACGGTTTAAAATTTTGGCAAATTTATTTATTTATTTATTTTTTTTTTTTGTAAAGCACAATTGTTCAAACGCTTGACGCAATAAGTCGATTGTGGCATGAGATGTGTTGCAAGTTGCACCATTCTGTTGAAACCAAACATCATTTACATCAATATAATGAAGACCGGGCACAAAAAGATCGGTTATCATGTTATCATGCGATATGTGTCTCCATTGACCGTAATGGTTGCGTCGTCCTCATTTTCAAAGAAATATGATGCCTCCCCTCCACAAGCCGTACCAAACAGTCACTTGTAACGAGTCCATTGGCACGTTTGGGTTTTCTGAGCCACAAATACAGCAATTTCGCTTATTAACATACCCACAAAGATAAAAATGAATTTTTTGACTCTGTTTTGGAAACAAATTTCCAATAAATCCCAACGTTGCTTAAGCGTAAGTCGATCTTTTACGTTCATTGGAGATAATATAGTGAATTTTGTCACGGAATAGAATGATATAGTTATGGTAAGTTTCAAAGTTCAAATTTAAACCGATATATAGCTCACCAGATATATGTAATTATATATGGCGACTCTACTTTTCAAGTGCTTAATTGTACTCTTTATCAGAGATTTTATGCGGTATCATTACACAAAATGTTTTATATGTTTAATGACGGTTTCCTGCATAAAAATTCCAGAAAAGCGAGAAATTAAATTAGTTTTGAACGGAAATTCCGGAAAAAATCCTAGTGCCTGCTTAAAATAGCAACGACGTTCCCAAAGGCAGTACAACAAAAATATGATGGTATACTTAGTTTGCTTCACGTCTTCGGACATCCAAACGGCTGAACCGATGTTCTTGAAATTTATACAGTATTTCTTTCCTTGTCTGGAAAGAATTTAAGCTTAATTAAGGTGGGCGGTGTCGCAACCTTACAAAGAAAATATTTATTTGTCTTTATCTTTAAAATGGCAACAGTAAAAGTTTCTCAATATGGTCTAAATAACTTCTTAGTTATTGCACACCATCAATCAAAAAGTGGGCGTGATTGGATAAGTAGCAGTAGCACCTCCTGTTCATAGCAAATATGCATTTTTGGACATCTGGAAAACGTTTTGTTTGTGATGTAGGACATCAATAGCCAGACTGACCGACTAAAACCATCTAAAATTAAGCAGCACAGAGCTTATTTCTAAAACTTAAATTAAAATTTGTGTTTTATTCCAGAAACCAAAATGTCTATTGCCTTAAGGCCGGTAAGTATTAGGTTTTATAAAAAAAAAACAATAACACTCAAATCGCACTGCAATTTAACAAAAACTTGAACATGTTTTCGATTTAGTTGGCGAACAACAACACAGAATGAACTTTGACACTGACAATATATGCCTTAATTTACGATTATTGTACGGACTTTTTAAACCCTATGCTAAGAAAAACATTGCTGTGTTGCTCTACATTCGACATATGGCATACAAACGATTGTTTTTCTAAACTTTTGATGTATTTTGCATTAGAAAATAAATTTTATAAAAATATTCAATAGTTTAAATATCGTTTCTTAATTGTTTTATTTTTAACTTGTTTCTACAATAATTCTTAACTAAATATACCTTTAATTTTCTATATAGGGTATCTTTAAAGAAATATATTTTTAATAAATTTTTACCTTAAGGTAAGATCGATTGTATGTTTTATTGGTGTTGCTTCTTTTTCCAATGAGACAAAAAAAAAACACGTATTTAAAAACATCAAAAAACGTTTATTTGTTTTATCTTGGCGATAAGTGAACAATTGTTTCATTGTTGAACGGCACTTTTGGGACACAATCACTCGAATTCACAGGTCAGGAAAAAATATACAAAAAGAAAAAGAAGAGAGTTAAACACCGATATAACCACCGCAAGATTAATAACATTTTAAACATAACTAACCATGTTGTACATACATTTTCAATAAATGTTTTATGTTTGAAATGTTAGGGTGTCCAAAATGCTCTTTATATTAAAAGCTATAAAAACTCGTTTAAAGAACTGTAATTCAAGAATCTTAGTAATGGTTGTAAAATAATAAAAAAATAAATTTGTAAGAATCGATTTAAATTCAATAGTTTTAACTGAAGCACAAATTAAATGTATCTGTTAAAAGAAAAAAACTATTACCAAAATCAAATAAAGATTTGATAATGACAATGTGGAATCCGCACCGCAAGTAGTTAATTAAGTTTCGATATAGTCATGCAAGCACTGTATATGCCAGTGTTTCCAGAAGTACGGGAAAATTGCTACATGTAGGTATTTTTTCTACTAAAATAGAAGCGTAGGGAAAATCGGACAGAGCTCGCGTTAAACTGTATATGCCTTTAAATGAGTCTGAGAAGTGGAATCGGGTGCAGCTCATTGTTTGAGAGAATTTCACTTGGGATATGTTTGCATGGTATATGGATATGTACATTCAGTGTACGAATTTGGGTTGGCAACCCACCCGGGTTTTATTGGGTATTATGTTAAAAAAAATCCGGGTTGGTTTTTTATTTAAAGCTTTTCGAAAGTTATTTACAACAAAAATAAGTGTAATTTAAATATTGGGACTACAAATTTATTTGCTCAAACAGATAATTCTCCACTTCTGAGCCAATTTCCAAATCCCATCTCAGAAAAACTTCTCGTCTTTTAAGGCGCTGAAACTTTGAAGTCGACTTTTTATTTCTTCAAAAGAAATGATTCGATGACATGTTAAAAGATAAACTCATATCTCCTTATACGCAATAGATAGTTTCTGAAAATGTAGACCATAAATCGTAATGCCTTTAATAAAAACACGTGTAACGTTGCAAGTTAACTAACCAGAATGTATTCAGAATCTGAAAATAAAAATTTAGAAAAAAATTACAAGTAGAAAAACATGGCAGCAAAATTCAGATAATACCTCCATTATGGACACCCTTTACTAGCTAAGATTTGACGACCTCATTTTTATTATTATCTTAACTATCCATTTAATATAGCCTATAGCCACATAAATAAGATTATGTATTTAGTATTTGGTGCCACGCCCTCTTATCGTCCAGTTAATTACTGATTGTGTGTATTGTTCACGTAGTTCTTTGAATCAAACATAGGAACTTCTACTTCCACCGTTCTCAAAATATACAAAAATTAATATTTACTACATATGGGCGATGTCCAACCACGCCCATTTTTGACTAATAATTTGTAGTATCTATGAAGCTATTTGTACCACAATTAGAGACTTTTACTGTTACCATTTTTGAAGATATAGACAAATAAATATTTACTTTGTAAGGGCGTGAAATTTTCAAATAAATATAGTCTATAGTTCTTTCAACGTATATGGAATAAATATAGCCTATAGTTCCCTCAAGGTATATTATATCAAAAATCTGTTCAGCCGGCTCAAACTTACATACAAATACACATTTTTTATGTTTGGTTTGATATTTCATTATGGAGAGACTTACAGCAGAACAACGCTTGCAAATTGTTGAATTTTTTTTTTTCAAAATAATGGTTGTGTGTGTCAATCATCAAAAATAAAAATTTTTTTCTCCGACTAAGCCCATTTTTGGTTGATTCCACAAGCTTTTGTCGAAACACCATTATATCCACATAAAATTAATATTTCGTGCGCTTTATAGGCTAGCGAGATAATTGGTCCATGTGTCCGATGATGGTCAGAATACTACTGTGAATGGTGAACGGTATATGGATATGATTAGAACTTTCTCGTACCTCAATTAGCTGACATTAATCTTTTTGACATGTGGTTCTAACAGGACGAAGTGACATGTCACAGAGCGCGTGCTACAGTTGATTTACTCAAAGAAGCTTTTGATGAAAAATTAATTTTACGTAATCCTCCAATTAATTCCATTGGATTGTTTTCTTTGTAGTGTTGTAAAGTCACATGTCTACGTCGATAAGACAGAGTCAATTAAACACTTGGAAATAAGCATTCGAAGATATATTGGCGAAATACGGCCAAATATACTGCGTAAATTTTGAGAAAATTGGTGTTCCGGATTGCTCCTTGTACGCGCCAGCCGTTACAGCCGCATAACCGAAATCATATTTAAACATTAATTAAAAATATATTTCTTTGTGTTTTATTATGATTTAAACTTGTGTAACTGTAAAAAATACACTCGATATAAGATATATATTTTTAA
The DNA here is from genome assembly GCA_023159175.1 of Wohlfahrtia magnifica. Classification (NCBI taxonomy): domain Eukaryota; kingdom Metazoa; phylum Arthropoda; class Insecta; order Diptera; family Sarcophagidae; genus Wohlfahrtia; species Wohlfahrtia magnifica. Next base: position 5,374,176 of record JAKWBJ010000222.1, on the reverse strand, counting down.
GGGACACCCTATAGCGATATTTTAATACAACGGACGTTAATCTTTAAAACGTTATAATCTTCCCTTGCACTACTATCGTTATTTAAAATTTTTATTTTTTATCAGCAACATCGTTTTTGCTACACGTACATATGTGCTATTTAAAAAGATATTGTTGTTGGAGCACTATAACATATTGAAAATGCGTGCGGCATATTTGTTTGAATGTTGCAAGTTCTTCTTAAGTAGTTGTATATATGTATGTATGTATAGGTAATAAAACAAGTACAACTATAACTATGATTATTACAATTTACGCATAATTCTTATTATTTATGTGCACTTTACAATAAAAATAAATTAAAAAGTTTCGACGTCACTCGTATATCGACAGCACGTCATCGACAACATGTGTGGCATTTTTAAACATTTTTTTTTATTTTTCAATCTTTCAAGCTTTGTAGCTGGACGAATTGCAAGTACCCCCATATATATGTGTTTCACTTTTAGTTCCTCTTTGAATAATTCGTTGCGGTCTTTATTTATGCGTAAAATCTTGTTGTCGTCATTCACACAGCACCAATAATTGCAACAGCAACAGCCGTGTTTGCAACAGTACCTGTTTTATATTTTTTATTTTGGTAACGATATTGTTGTTTCTGTTTTTTTAATATTTTTATTAAAACACTATTGTTTTATTAATATGGCTTGTTGTGTTGTACTGACGGTTAATGTTCATATTGGCTGGTTGTCTTACTAACTTGTCTGTCGGCTGTGTGGCTGGCTCGTAATAAATGGTGTGATTGGTTTCACGTCTTTTGAAGTCCAGTTAAATATGTATGTGCGTGTGTACTTGTATGTATGCAATTTGTAATTTAATTTATGTTTTATTCTTAATTTACAAACGCATTTTAAAAGAATCCGTTCTGTGTGCTACACTCGTATTTATGTATTGAGTACAAACTTTTTCTTTTTTTTAAATCTTATAAAAAAAACGATAATTTTTATAATTATAATTTTAATTCTGTTCTCCTCCTGTAGGCTGATTTATTTACTCACTTAAAACAAATACGAAAAATACTAATTAAATTTAATCAAGAAGAACTAAATATGTAAACTATGTACATATGTATGCACGTATGTTTCATTTTTATATGGTAATAATAACATATGATTAAGAAAAATATAAGTTTTGTTATATTCAATTTAACATTTTCATAATGAGGTAACATAAACACTTTTTTCATGGAACTATTTTTTATTATTATTTGTTTTTTAACAAGATTAAAGAGATTTGTTCAAAAATTCAGGTGATTTTTTAAATCTTTTTAAATTAATATACAAACTAGCCTCAAAATATTTCAAAATAATTTTTCTATGTGTCAGGGACTGTATGAGGGGAAAATCGAAGTTATGTCGGCGAATAAAGCGGCCATACGGGCCTTTCCATTCTGCGAAATATGGTCGAGGGTGGTAATGAACTGCCTTAATGAACTTGATGTCCACAACAGGGTTACCCTATGCTGGTTACCGAGTTGTGAGAGCCACCCATGGAATGAGAAAGCTGACTGTTCGCAAACAGAGGAGTCCGCCGAGTTTTTATTGGACTTAAACAGTTCTTTGGTGCCCTGTGGAATACCACAGAATTGGCTACTGGGTAAGAGGGCTGAGACGGACAAAAAGGTTTGTCTTCTTATCTTCAGGTAACAGGCACATTGAACAAAGCAGTGTTGCTGGTACGATAACTAATTTTACAACAAAAACAACATATTGTTACAAAAATCAGGTTGGGCACCCCTGCATTTATTGCATTGTTAAGATAAATAAACAAAAGCCGCAAATACAACTATAGTGCTGTTTGTAAATAATCAAATCAACAACAACGAACATTTGCAGAAATAAAGTAAATAAAAATAGAATGGCAACAACAATAATTAAGCAGGAAAAAGCAAGTAACAGACCATAACAAACAACAACAAATACTAAAAGCTAAAAGAAGTAGATGTTTACATTCGCATGACTTCATAAGAACTAAAAAGAAAGTACGTAAAAGAAATAGAATCTACCTGAAATATCGAAAGGTTCGAGAGCTTTCGAAGTGTTGTTTATTCAGTCATATAATAAGCACATCGATGCGATCAACAATCAGCTTATTTGGTGTAAACTTTGCGAACTAGTTATTGTTTTGCACTCAGTGTAAAGAGAGTTTAGTATGATTAAACTATGGTTGGGGTTGGAAAAGTTTTAAGTATAAAGATCTGTCGAGTAATTGTTGTTGTTTACAAAGTTGTAAAGAGAAAGAGTAATTAAGAATAAAAATTGTTATAGCTTTTAAAAGGGTTACAAGCAGTGATGCACAAAAATGTGTAAATAAAGGATTTGGTCTTAATTAAAAACTAAACATAAAATATATTTTATTTTAACTGCAATTTACGAACTCATAAATACACTTTTTTAAAAAGGCAAAAACGTTACAATATATTTTTAGTTTTTTTTGTGAATTTTGAATGTCAAAAAATAAAAACAAACAAAAATTACGTGTTTTTAAAATATACCTAATCCTGCTTTTACACGTTAAAAACATTTCAAACGATGTCGTCCAAAAAATGGTGTAAAAACAGGATTAGATGGAAAATAAAAAAACTTTGGCATTTGTAGTAAAATACACCTGATTCTGTTTGTACATTGAATTTACTTTCCAAATGATGCAGTGAAAAAAATCATGTAAAAACAGGATTAAATTAATTAAATCCTCTTTTACTTTATTCAGCTACAAGAAGTTTTGTTATTGCTGCTGTCATTAAATACTTATTCTATCAAAAATTTGTAAAACATATTGTACACTTACCCCCATATTCATAAAAAAAAATAAATGTGCATATAAATGTTAAATCTATTTTCGTATGAAAAATTTGAAACAAAATACATATCAAACTTACTTTAAATGTTAAGAAAGTTTTTTTTGAAGAATTTTAAATAAATCTCATTTTAAATTTTATGATATGGGGATTAAAGCTTACATTAGAATATTAAAATAACAGTTCTTCCGAAAACACAAATTTTAAATTTTAATTTAAGTTAACAAACAAAAAACTTCCGCTTCTATTGAAAAGATTCTGTTTGAAACCCATCACGTCAATTTGTTATCAATTTTTAACAGAAGTCGTATTAAAATTTATTTTTAGAAAAATACAACGAATCGATCTATTGTTTCATTGAAAAGAAATAAATATACAAGTTTTTTTTTGTTTTTTTTTTTTTTTTTTTTGGTTATATCTAGAATACATCTACTAATAACAAAATATTAATTACGTTATGAAGTTCAATATTCAAGGTTAAAAATTAAAAACATTTAAAAGATGTTCTATAGAATTTACCGTATTTTTTTTTTTTAGAAGTCAGTCATCTTTTTTATGTATGTTTTACTCATAAAAGAAAAAAAAAACTAAAACAAGAATTTTCAACACAAAACTAAAGATGAATGGAGTTGAATGGTGAACAGTGAACAGGCTGAGAAATAATTTTTCTTTTATGAGTTGCGAAACTGGTTAGGACCACACACTACTAACACCGTTATATTGGAAGTACATATATACTACATACATACTTACGTGCAAGCTCACATGTGAGACATATTCTGTGTTTTCTCGCATCATGTTTTGATAATTTATTTTCTTATCGAAACAATAATTTTAATGGGCTATTTGTGTTCCTCTTAAACATATGAATTTTTTTTTGATATGTTTTTTTGCATAAAAGTAGACACAATTTTAACATCTATTATCACCTGATTATGTTGTCATTTGAGATTGTTTTTATGGATGTATTCTCAACTGGTTAGAATAAATGTATGATAATTATACTAAATATTAATAAAAATTAAATACGAATTTGTATGTTAAATGATCTGATTATGTTAACCGAAATATAAAAAAAAAATAAAAATCGATCAAATATAACTAAGCTACATAGAAAGAGACCAGTTAGCATTGATTGTGTTTCAGTTATTATATATATTTCAGCAGCTGTCAAAATATCTAATGAAATTCAAATGCTAATGTGTTTAAAAACTATATACATACACTAGGCCGCATAAATATGAGTACGGACTATATTTTAAGGTCTGATTGTGGTGCTAGGAGGTAACGATAATTTTCTTTCTTTTTGCTTTTGCATAGTTTCGCAATGATAAGAAACCTTAAAACAATGGTATAGTGCTTGACCACGACATTCGATAATAACATAACAAAGTTTGGCAAACATTTCTCTGATAAAACATTCGAAAACGACTATTGGAAGAGAAACGAAAAAGAACTCACCCGTTGCTCAGTTTGTGGCAGCAAATCTTTCGATCTCGAAAGCTTGCCTGTAATATCAACAGCAAACCTTTAGCGAACCTTTATCTAAAGCGAAATACTTTGTTTTACTCTCTTTTGGTTTTGCCTTTGCTCTCTTCTGTTTGACCATTACTTTTGCTTTTGCATTTTTTTCGCCGCTCAATGCTAAAGACGAGAGAAGTTTGTTTGTTCCTTAAAAGAAACAAGAAAACAAAAACAAAAATATAAAAATATCAGCTTATACCCTACACGCTTGTTCATTCGTCGCTGTTTCAGTGACGGCTAAAAGCAGAAGCATATGAATATATGTAAATTGAGAAGGAACAAATGAAATGAAAAGCATTTTTGTTTGGCAAAAACAAATATTTTTGTTCCGCAAATTCTTCATTAATAGCGAACAATCGCTTATTGCGAATCATGGATCAAGCGGGATGGCAAGTTTATACATAATACACAAAAGTATGCGTACATAATAATATAAAACTAAGACAACTTCTATAATTGTATGTCCAATTTCGGAAAGCGCACATGTCCGAATATTTAAAGTTTACAGGAAATGAAAAAAACTAATTATTTTTTAATGATGTATAATATTTCAAAAAAATTTATACGGATTATATTTTGGGGCTAATTTTTAACCGAAAATTACAGAAATATTTGGATATTGACTTTATTATACGAGTATATGTTAGTTTATATATTTAAAATTAATGAGATGTGCCATTTTCGAAATTTATTAAATCGAATATACAAAACTTAACGAAAAAACCCATATTAATTTGTGGAAAATTTAATTTTAGGTATCAAAAAATTAAAGGCAATACTTCTACCAAAAATAAATAATATACTTTTATCAAATTCAAAGACGTGTTGTTAGGACACTCATAACCTTCACACCTTGGTGGGGAGTCAGAGACTGTCTAAACTCCTGCCGTGATGTGGGTCACAGCACCCGGTTGTGGAGATGTAGTACCAACCCGAGCTCGCGCTCTGTCTGCGTTTTAGGCCTAAACCACAGTCACCACGAAACTCTCACAAGGGGTCCTACCCAACAATCGTGCAGAGATCGGAGACCCTGGGGCTCCCGATTCCCGCGGCATCAGAATACCTCTGGTCAGGCTTGGTGACAGGTGAGTGTAAATACAAACACGTGCCGCCTCCAGTTTCAGCCCCACAACGGCCCCGGACTAGTCAGCGGTAGCTAAGTGGTGGTGGTGGCAAACACTTAACATCATGTTTCAGAAGTTAATCTTTAAAATAAAACCAATTTCGAAAAATATCGTTACAATCAAACGTTAAATATAGTCTGTACTATTATCTGCGATATAAACCCAACAAATCTATCTTATTACATAGTTTTATTTACTTTGGCTTGAATACTTGCAGAGAGTAGGTCGCACAGTGGAAAAATTTGAGCATACACACACAATGCTACAAAGGCAGAAAACTTAGTGCGAAGTTGCACCTTAAGTGAGTGGTAAAAATGACTACAAACAGCCTCTGGACTACGAAACAGTAACTAGACAAACATCGGCTATCTGAAGGCTATATAGAGTGCACAGACTTGCATGTCTGCATCACAGAGGCAATGAAATTTACCACAACGATGGGCATCAAGCTTTTCTAAATCTAACATCGCTTTACGTGGATCGTGGTAATCTTTACGACAATAGAGGAGTGGGGCGCACACCATGGGTGACTGTAAGATGACAAAAGTGGTAAACCGATGGATAAAAAACGCTCCACGGAGTGGGAGTAGAAATAGTGTGACTCAGATTACGCAAATCAATAACTTTGAGGAGGGACCCCACGATTTTCAAAGCGATACTTTAAGCAATATTGGAAACTGTAGAAATCCTATCCAAAAGAGATCAAATGGGAGTAAAAATCAAAGAGCAAAGTTTGAATGTCACAACGCGCTAAACAACCTGTGCTGAGAGACAAAGGGGACTTTCACTAGACGCACTTCATCCTTTAGCTTCGAAAGGAGTCTCTTGAAAAGGAAGATGAGAAAATGGACAATATCCGGTAATATTGAAACGAACTTAGTGGAGCACTTGATCACACACTGAGATACTGGAATGCTAGATGTGCAGCACCATTGAAAGAGCTGGAATAGTTTCTTGGTGTATTGGGCTCATGGTTGAAAAGGGGAGGAGCAGTAGATGAATGCAGATCACAGTACAAAGGCCGTAGTGGGTCTATCCCAAACGGGGCATTACATTACCGAACTGCTACATATCTTACACGAATATTGGTGGTTTTGAACACAAAAACTTTCATAAAAATTTTCTTGACGTTATATAATGTAAATACATATGCGTGTATATGTCTATGTATGTACATATTTTGTTTATTTATAAAATTTTCAATTTATTTACCTTTCAATTTTATACTTTCACATCATTAATTATAACCTCAATAAATTACTCAATTTTAATGTTTGCTTTCTTTTGTTTAAACTTATTAGTTTCAACGACTTGACCGATGAAGTCTGACGCATAGATTGTAATTAAGAAACATAAACATAAAACATAACTTAACGATCTCATTATAATGATTTTATCAATAGAAAAATCAAATCATTTGATGGCAACACAAAAACACAACTCTTTGTAATCAATTAAAATCACACGCGAAAAATGGAGACACTCAATAAAATTATGGGCGTTATTTGATAATAAACGTTTATCAAACGAAATCTATAAAGAAAACATAAAACAGTCATCACAAAAGAAAAATGAGAAAAATAAGAAAAAAAAAATAAATAAATAAATAAAAATTAAAAATCAATAAATCATCGAGCAATTTTGAAAACGTGTTGTGTGAACGAGCTAGTGAGCGAATCTTTTCACAAATTTTTACACAAATTTTAACGGCCACGAAAAATAACATCTGTCTGGCTGACTGACCATTAAACGCAATCAAAATGCTTTTTGGAAATTTGTTTTTTAATTTATTGATGAACAGTCATGTCAAGATTATCAAACAGAGCAGAGAAGATAGACAGACACGAATCATAAAACCTATTGTACTCTGACGAAACAAAAATGGGATGAAGAAGTCAATTTAAATAAACTTTCAAATTTGACTTTATTTAATAGTCCAAACATAAAAACTGTGTTTAACTCAAATGTATTTGTATGTTTATTTTTCACGATTAATGTTAACACATTATAAATATGTTTAATCAAAAAGAAAATTATAATAATTATAAACGCCTTTTTCCCAGCAAACAAACTCTGTTTTTCTAAAACTACTGTATATTTTTAAAAGCTTTGCTACCATGACTTTTTATTTTTATTTTAGATTTAATAATAACTCTGAATAGCTGTAAATCTCCGATCTTAGATGGGTCCCTTTAGCTTTCAAGAGATATGGAAGGCATGATGGGCTTTTGATCAAAATGTCCATCATTAGCAAAAAGTGGGCATAAAGAGCAATATAGAAATGCAAAAACCATGATTTGTTTTTCGCGACAACCACAAACTTTCAGCTGGTGATCTTTACACTAAAACAGTGCAAAAATGCTCTTCTAGTGGCAAAATATAAGTCCATTATTATTATTCAAGGTTAAGCAGTACTGTGACCAAAGAAGATTTATTATGCAAAGCCCATTACATTAATCTGTCATCTTAAGGCTCTTAAGGTATACAAGTAGTATTTGAGGTTTAGAATTAAGTAATCTATTCGAAGGCACCAAGTTGATGAAGCCTCTCTCTGCCAAATGAAACACAATCTCAAAGAATATGCTCTGAACTTTCAAAGTCGTTTACATACGGGCTTAGGTCTGTTCTACTTAAAGAGGTCTACTTATCTGAGATCACTTTTTAGGGATAAACAACCGTTTCGATTGACTCTGGCCGGTACAACTATGGCAGTGAGCAGCGAATTACCCCTCATCCACGTTTCTATAGATTTCATTTTCGTAAGTCCACAAAATAGTTGGGAATCAATTCAGTCTGCAATTTTGTTAAAAAGTTAAAGTTCCCTAATGTGTTGAGAAGATATAGGTACTCGCATAACATTTTTGAGGTGACCATGTATGGCTTTGAATATATATAGATGTGGGTTCCTCTTATCCTCCTACGTATAAATTTTACCACACATATTCCGATTTAATAAATTTCGGCCTCAAAAATTGTTGGACAGACACCCATTGGAATCGGTTTCCTAAATATGAGCTCGTTTTTCGGCTTGAACACATAAGTTGCTTCTCCAGTCCTCACAACTACAGGAATACTATTTTTAGTGATATCAGGTCATCACTATGGAGAATTGGACTGTATAGAAAGGCCCACAAGAACCACAAACGTCCCTTAACTTGTCCATTTCAGCAATATCTCTTTTTCTAAGGCTTAACAGCAAAACAATTGGGCATGTTTTTACCATTAAAAGAACAATACCTGTACCGAAACAAGAGATACTCAGACGGTGTAAGATCCGGACTTTAGGGTGGAAATTTCCTTGGCAGTTTTCTGTTAACCAATTGTAAACAGTGTAAGTCAGAATTGATTTGTAATGGATAATGGATAATTTCAATCCCAAAAACATTTAGAATCGAAATTTTAAAAATTAAATTGAGTAAATTACTCGTAGATCTGTCTTTCACTAACGGTATTCTCATCGTACCTATGTTTACATTTATAAATTTATTTTCGCATAATAAATTGAGACAATTTTAATATTCTGCGGCAATAAAGCCCAATACAAATTGTGCATTTGTGCCAATAGTGTGATCCCAGCTTTAATCTAAAAATCAAAATTAAAAACAAACACAAAATTGGTCTGCACATAAGTAAATAACTGTTCTGTTAAGTGATGAACTAAAATTCAATTTAATAACGTGAAAGTATAACTGGTAGAAAGTAACGAGAGGCAACGAGGCTATAAGCTCAAGTCCTTGATTGGCCGGCAAAACCACCCGATTTAAGCCTCATAGGAGTAGAGAAGAGGAACGTCATAGTAACACGATTCAAAAATTAAAATGAACTCTTGGAAAATCTAGTAACTGAATGGAAACGTATCTCGGAAGGCGTACTTAATAACACTCAGTAGTACCTCATTGATTCCAAGCCGCGCAGATGTGGCAAAGTTATAAAAAAATAATCATTAACGAAATATTAAATTGTTGCTCTTGTTTTGCACAACTTTATTTGAAGACCTCTAATAATTTTGCTGATATTTGAAGAAACATTGGTATAAAGTAGCATATTTTCTTATGTAAATAAAACGTATTAAATGACATTATAAATTTTAACAGGGTTTGTATAATTTGTTTTGCTCGACACTGTGTAGGCGTCAACACAATCTGCTCATAAAAAACGCGTTAATGAAATATTCGCCTAAATGGTTTACTGGGTTACGGCCATTAAAGAGATCATGTTACCACGGCACGTGTATCAGGTTAAACTGTTTTATTTCCTCTTTTGTTATTCCGCTAAAGAATGAATAGATTAACTGAAGTCGTAATAAACTTAAATTCATGGGATCAAAGCAAATCTGTCTGTCCACATACACGCGTCAGTCTTTAGATCCATATGAAGAGTTTGTAATATCAAATGCATATATATTTGATATCAAATATACAGTGATTCCTACGTATAGTCGGAAACTTTTATTCACATGAATAGGTCCACTAAACATAAAAATATAACAAATTTTTATATTTTTGGGGGGTCTTATGTATACCTCAGCTATTTATCTTTATGAATAATAGTGAAAGCAGCATTTGATCCAATAATAACTGCAAGTTTCAGTACAAAAACAAAAGTTGAGCAACTAGATTATTGCATTTAAATAATTTAGAATTGGTTTTCTGCGATTATGAGTGCAGATTAAAAAATTAAGTTGTTTTTGTACTGCAACTTACAGTTATTATTGGATCAAATGATGGTTTTCCTATTTTTCCTAAAAATAAATATCTGAAGTATAACGAAGACCATGAAAAATCTATAATTTTTTATATTTTTACGTTTAGAGGACTTATCTATGTGAAAAAGACATGTCCGATTATGCGTTGGAGTCAGTGTATGTGTATTTTTAATTTCTTCTGAATAAAAAGATAAACTGAATAGAAATTGTGTATTAAAATAAATAATCAAATAATTGACATGAATTTATAATGAAATCAAATAGAAAGATATTAATTACGCCGGAATTTAGAAAACACGTCAACTAATTTTTTGCTTTTGGTGATTGAAATTACAAAAAGTAAAAAAACATTTATGACGACAATTTCAAAGTTAATTAAACATAAACAATTATTTATGGAAATATATATACATAAGCCATACATATGAGTACATAAGCAGTTTAATGACATTTAAAATTTTATTTGTAATACGTTTTGACAGAAGTGTTAGTTGTTGCTGGATTATGATTTAAAAAGAAATCGTATTTAGTTTGTAAATATTCAATTGCTAATAGATTTTATGTCACAACGCTTGAGTTTATTTCATTTGGAGAATGAGATACAAAAGCCTTGTACTTCTTGTCGGCAATTGTCAAAAACAGGGTGACAACACAATGATTTATTAAATATTTTTCTCTAGTCAATATTTTTTAATTGCAATAAATACAAAAACAAAATAAAAAAAAAAATATTTTAATACTTACATTCGTTTATTATTTTATTTTCTTGTTTAACAATCAATCATTTTAGTTTATTACAAAAATATACGACAGAGAGAGAAGAAAAAAATTAAAATAAAAACAAACAAACAAACAAACAATTTATAAAGAACCAATGAATTATTTAACACCTCTTGATTTACTGGAAGGTACATACATTTATACTACTCCTACATAGTGATTGGGAGGTTTAAATTGAAGGAAAGATAGTGTCGACTCAATTAGTGATTTTCAGTAAATCGGTAATTTCAAAGGTGGGTCTAAGAATATATATGTGCTCGTAAGTACTAGCTAAAATCCGGCGTGCTTTGTTGCCCCTATATTAATTATTATGGAAACAATTATGTTATATCGGTTTACATTTGAACAAGTGGTTATTTCGAATCTGGCAATACTTATGTCATTCTATTCTGTTACAAAATTCAGTAAATTATCCCCACTGAACGAAATGAATCGATTTACGCTTCAAAACAAAAACAATTGGTCGGAAATTGCACGAAGTTGGCGTACAAAATTTGGTCACAAAAAAGGAGCAACAGTGCCCAAAGTTCGTGAAACGGGCTTCATCGTTCATGCGCCAAGACGTAACAAAATGTGCTCGTACAGTGCGTACACCAGAAAATATCGGAGATTTGGCTGAGAGTGTGCGTGAGAATTTATCAACATCAACTCGTTATCGTTCTCAAGAATTGAACATTTTACGCACCAGTTTACGTCGAATTTTGCGAAAAGATCTCGGTATAACTCCCTACAAAGTTCAATTGGTTCAAGAGTTGAAGCTGTATGACCATCCGCATGATAATCCGCTTCGTCTTATCTTCGCTAGATAGACCAACTTGAAACTGCACGGTGATGTCGATTTTGCGAAAAAAAAGTCGTGCTTTCGAATGAAGTTCAATATCGTGCGGGTGTTTACGCTAATTAGCAAAATTGCAGTATTTGGGTCTCAGAAAACTTAAACGTGGTCTTGAAGAAGCACATGCAATCATTACGAGTAACTGTTTGGTGCGGCTTGTGGAGCAGAGGCGTTATTGGCCCATATTTTTTTGAAAATAAGGACGGCGCAACCATCACGGTCAATGGAGATGCCTATCGTACCATGATAACCGATTTTTTTTGTGCCCGCTCTTCATGGTATTGATGTGAATGATGTTTGGTTTCAACGGGATGGTGCAACCTGCCACACATCTCATGCCACAATCGATTTATTGCGTCAAACGTTTGACGGCCGTTTAATTAGACAAAATAGTGATGTCAGTTGGACACCAAGAAGCTACGATTTGACACCGTTGGACTATTTTCTGTGAGGCGCCGTTAAAGACAAATGTTATACCAACATTTTAAGGCCAACATTCGTGATGCCATTGCTGAAATACGATAACATGCACTCGAAAAAGTTCTTGAAAACTGGTCCGATCGAATGGGGTACAGTGAGGCCATTTTTGTTTTATTGCATTTTTATACTTAGACTTTTAAATGGCCCACCAGATATATCATTTTTTATCCTTTCTCTACTTTTCCCGGCTCAAGTCAAAACATTTAAGGTAACCTTTAGCTCCTTCCACAAAAGCACTATTAAATTTCCATGATAAGCTAAGCTACAAATTTCAAGTTTATGAAGCTTTTATTATTTAGTATTAATGGGAGGTGCCATGCCCACTTATTGACTGATGATGTGTATTTTCCACAAAGTTGTTTTAACCAAATTAAGAAATTTATACTATTACCGTTCTCCAGATCTCATTCCACTCTTACTTACCCAATTCCGCCCATTTTTTGGCAGATGATTTGTATTCACTACTAAGTTATTTAGACGAATTTCAGAAACTTAAAGTTTAGCCATTCTTAAGGTATACAAAAATAGATATTTACTTTATTTGTGTTGGTACCTCACATCTTATCTTATTCACTTATCTCATTCCGCCCACTTTTTGATTTATATTAACTAAGAAATATGGACTAAATTTAGAGACTCTTACTGTTGCCAATGTGAAGATATACAAAAAAAAATAAAAAATAATTACTTTGTAAATGTGAGGCACCTCTCAGCTGAAACTTTTGAAATATATGTGTATAGCTCATAGTTTCTTTCAGACCGTAAAAATTTTAAGAAAATCGGTACAATCGCTCAATCTGAAAGCATATTTTATTTATACGTATGTTTTATTTTGCCCCACATCGTCATAAGTATATTTTGCTTTACTTATGATCACACGAGACTTCGAATTACTTTGTTCGCTGTTTGATTTACTTACATGAATTATTTTGTTCTCATGACACATTTATAAATCGTTCTGATGGTCCCTCTTCTTCTTCTACTTCTTTTTTTATTTATTGTTCCGTTATTTGCCAGTAAATTGTGTTTTAAAAATGGAAAACAAATTTTGCGTAAATAAATTAGAGATCAAATTGATACAAAAAGTGTTGTATGGCGAAATACGTTGGTGATGCGTTAATACCTGTTATCATTAAAAAAAATATCTCTCGATAAGATATTTAATATTTTGAATTTTGGAATTCACGATCTAAATTAATATTTTGTAACCATATCTCAATGAACAAATTGAATAAAGTCAATGGCCTACTGGTAAGCGATAATCGGAATAATTTTAATAGTATATACCAAATGTGTGCAAAAGCGGTTCCTGCTATTCGACTTGACAGAATTTGGAAGAAAGTCGCGTGTACTTACTTCATATAGAAGCAGGCTCGTGCTTACAAATTTAACTTCTTTGAAAAGTCAACGAATAATGCTGAGTATCTCCATTCTATTGAGCTTAATTCATGACGATATGGAATCAGAGTTTTTGTTTACGTAAAACTATTATTCATATTCCTACTAGACCATTTCGCAATTTACAACATAAATTATTATTATTATTATTTACAAGATAAATTATTATCTTTATTGGCTTTGCAGCCAAAGGTTGGTTTCAACTACGTCGGTGTTCTCTGGTCTATGTCATTCTTATACTAATTTCGCCAATTATAGTGATAATGGATTCTTTTTGACCTTAGCACATAAATGCATCATAACCTTATTTTATTGTCACATGTAAGATCGCATAAAGCCGCGTTTGATTATTCAAAGTCTTAATTATCTTTGCGTAGACTGGTTGCTGGCCCAGGTAAATTCTAATTTACTAAACAACTACAATTTTTTATAATTAAAACTTAAAGTTATGATCATCAATTTTTTTTATTAAAACAAAACATGTTTAAAATTATTTACATGATCTAACCTTTGATTTACGTATACATTCTTATTATTAATGATTGCTTTTTAAATTTATCCTCAAAATATCTATTTATTTTAAATATTACCCAAAGGCATCAATAACATGCAATAACTGAATTGACAAATTAATTTAAATCATAGAAAAAGTAAAAGGCAATGTTTTATTTACTCCGCACTTTCCTACTACAGTCTATTAGAAAAGTTAATGAAATTCGTGATGACTATGGATGTCGAATATTTCCGGAGCGTTGAAAAATGAAGTTTAAGAGTCTTTTTTAAATTAATTATTGTAGATTCATCATAATTAACAATAAAATATTAATAATATTACAATCATTAGTTAAATCGAGATATATCGGGTGGACCATCTATCGGTTTAAATTTTAACCAGCATTTATTTCGAATCTGGCAATACTTATGTCATTCTATTCTGTCACAAAATTCAGTATATTATCTCCACTAAACGAAATGAGTCGAATTACGCTTGAGCAACGTTGTCATTTATTGAAAATTTTTTTCCAAAAGAAAGACAATTGGTAGGAAATTGCAAAAAAAAATCAAAAAAAAACATGCAAAAATCATCTTTTCGAATGAAGCTCTTTTTCATTTTGATGGGTACGTTTATAAGCAAAATTGCCGTATTAGGGACTCAGAATATTCAACCGAGGTCTTACAGAAGCCAATACGAGTGACTGTTTGGTGCGGCTCGTGGAGCGCCGTCTGCTCTTCATGGTATGGATGTGAACGATGTTTGGTTTCAACAGGATGGTACAACTTGCCACACATCTCATGCTACAATCGGTTTATTACGTCAAACGTTTGCTAGCCATTTAAATAGCGAAATGGTGATGTCAGTTGGCCGCTAAGAAGCGTTGGACCCTTAGACTATTTTCTGTGTGCCGCCGTTAAAGACAAGTTTCATGCCGGCAAACCAGAGACAATTGAGCATTTGAAATTCAACATTCGTGATGCCATTGCCGAGATACGACCCATACACTCGAAAATTGGTCCGATCGAACGTGCACAGACACTACCCTATATGTCTTCCTTCACACAATCTATTTTCCTAGTACCAGTAGAAGTTATCCACTGAGTGCTGGTCTCATTGAAAGAAAAAAGCTTTACATTTGAAAATTTAAGTTAATGTTTATTGTATATTGCAACAACAGATGAAGGATCTGCCTTAAGTCGACGTAAGCTTCTCTTACATATCAACTCAGAAATTATGTATTTAAATTGAATTGAATTGTTAAATAAAAATGTTTTCTATTACCAAAGAAGAAATTTTTGTTTGTTTAGACTATATAGTAACGAAAATAAAATTACCTAAATTTTAGTATATTTTGCAAATATGTGTCACCCTGTGGAATAAATAAAAACTGTAAAACAACAAAATAAAGCGGTGTTTATTTCATTTTAACGCAATTTAATCAAACTCAAACGTTTTAAAAAGGTTAAAATGTAACAATATTTTGTAAATTTTCGGATTTTTAGTGCATATGTAATGCGTATAAAATACTTTTCTTAAGAGCATATATCTGATTTCCCTGTTTTCAGGATCAATTTTATGATGATTAGAACTAATTCAGCGTCACATACAATGCACAAGGAGAACTTAACTGTAATTATCTCTTATTTTTTAGCAAATCTCATAAACATACGAGTATATGCAGATTACAGTATAAAACATTTAATAATCAATTGTGATTAATTGTAATCCCCATTAATTTTGAATTAATATACATAAGTATGTATGTGAAATTGCACTTGATTTGTAAGTTGCTGTTAATATTCATTTAATTTTAATTAATAGATGTTTTTTTCATAATGAATATATTATTGCGTTTTTTGGTTTTTTCTCAACACACGCGTATTTGTGATTTGACAGCATATATTTTCCAATTTAATTGCTATTTATGATTATATCTGCGGTTTTATAACGATATATAAATGATTAATAAAAACACACATACACAAACATATTATTTTTTTCTTTCATCTAAGTGGTTAAAGTGTCTTGGACGTGTGTTGACGTGTGTATTGTATAAAAATCATAGTCTAACACGTGTTTCGAACTACACTGATTTACTCAAAATGGCTTTTTGTTTCTATGCATGTATATATTTGGTTAAAATCGGTTCAATAATTTTATATTCTCTGAATACATACAATAATATTTGTTTAATACTCGTTCTCTCAACTCTAACATGCATTGAAATTAAACACGTCTTTACTTCATAATTGGTTTGTGTTTGCTTGTTTAAACAATAGCAAAACTTATTTTTAACGGCTCTGAATTTGGTTAAAAATCTTTCCTCCGATACAATTTCTGTGTTCTCATCACCCACTGACAAAACGGCTGTTAGCAGTTGCTGATTGCTGTTAGCAAGATGTTAGCACTTGTTGTATAGATATGGTAGTTCTAATCTGAAAACCTCTGATAGCTCAGAGATCCATGGCTCTCGAAATATACCAGTACCTTCATGCTATTTTTATTTGGCAGTTGTGTGCGATTGACAAACCAATCTGTGGTCAGAAATTTGGGATTTTGTAGTTACAGAACTTGGAGCAGTTTATTGCACTCCAACTGCATTGTCAGTAGTCAAATGCAAGATCTGAGTCATAATGGTATGTTTCTCGTTGAGATGATAATCAGTTTTACGGCCTTACAGTTATCACATATTTCTGTATTTAATGAGACATTGGTGTTGAAGGAGTTATCATGAGTTAAAAGATTGCACTCCTTCACCTAGATGTGTTAGATGATACTGCATCACACTCTGCGTAGTATGAACCGAGTTTGAATGAATTTTTAACCCCATCGATGATCGTCTTCTTTAGGATATCCCTTACAATATGGAGGATTAATTCTTCTTTTGGTCGCTTAGTTTTTTTCTTTTGGTTGCGTTGACAGTCTTGTTCAAAACCTGTCTCCCGCTTTCGAACTTCATCGTGCTTTTCATGCCCAGGTACTCTTCTACTATCTTCTCGGTTTTGCATTGCCAGCAGCTTTCGCCTCATCTACGAGTACCTTACCTTCGGCTATATTTTTGGACAAAAAAATTTCGAACCATACCAATGTACCCACTTTGGTTGACTTGGCTTTTGTTCTTGCTTGTTTTGCTATTGTTTGTCTCTGCTTTGACTGACAGAGGAGTCTGATGAGGTAGTCGGTCTGCGATGTATGCTTTGACGGACACCCATAGCATTAATCACTATCTCCAGAATGCAGATTGATAGAATTGGCAGTCGTGGCTATTCTGGTCTTTATAATCATAATATAATCATATGCATTTGAATTATCATCTTCAATCAGGATACTATTTTGTTTAAAGTTCAACTTTAGAACAATTATTGTTTATACTCGAAATATCAACAGATTACATGGCAAGCCTTAACCCTGCTGTTAGGTAAAAAAAAAAACGTATGAATCTTAGGTAAAAGACCATTTTGGTTCATATTGTTTTTTAACAATAAATTCACTAAAATGTGTGTTTTTAACGTTTTATAAGAAAATTTATTTGCAATTCATTTAGTTTGTAGGGTTATATTGAGTTTTATTCCTGTTGTTTCTCTAATCTAGTTAAATACGTTACTTGTAATCTGTAACACCGATATTTCAATTTGTAGGGCTTTGGGTGGAAACTAAAATGAAATGAAAAAGATGACGCATAAATCAGTGATGTTCGGATTAAAAAATGGAATGGAAATCTCCGTGTCATAAGAACTTCAGGCGAGAATTTTGTTACGAAAATGAAAATGATCAAGACAAAAATCGCATCAGGGACTTATTATGAGCATTTAGCTATAAAATTTATTGGCTTGTGTCAAGGCTTAATAACTACCAAAATTACCTGTACTAATTAAGTGTGCTACCATCCGCATGTCTGATGGAGTTGCCAATTCGATTCCTTTTTGTGTTTGTAAAGTTATTTTAGGCCATTTGAATTAACGTTGATAAATCGAAGATTCATGTCTGTACTAGAACGTTCGAAACTAATTATGAAATATTATAAAGAGATGGCGCATTGCAGTTAGTTAGTTAGTTAACATTTGGCTGTCAGTGGGTAAAGTCGCGTTCAGGTGTGAATAAAAAGTGTTGAATAAGCGAATTTGCTGTTTTAAGACATAGTGCATAAATATTTTAGTGGAATAAATAAAATTGTAACAACAACAAAGTGGTTTAATTTTTTTTACGCAATTTAAATGAACTCAAATGTTCTATAAAGATTAAAACGCAACAATACAGCATGATATCTACAGATTCAGTAGAAAACGCAATATGTCATTCCCAGACGCATTGATGTATTGCGTTCTATTTTTTTTTTTTTCTCTGATACTAAAGAAAATAAATACGAGTATATATATATCAGACAGAAATATTTAATAAAAAGGAGAAAGATATAGGAACTTTCACTTCCACTTTGGTGTTTATCGTGGAAAAGATGAAGATTTGCATGGTTTGTTTGCTGCAAGTTTTAGTTGCTTTTTCATAGCAATAATGAGCGTTGATTATTTCTTACATAATTCTAAGTGCTCCCTGCTGTGGCCCGAAGGCAAATATGTGGGATTGCTGTTACGAAGATGTGACAATTGATGAACAGTTAGTGCCTTATTGAGTTCGTTGTTTTTTAGCCAATATACATATGCTTTCAAATCATGCGAAGTAAGTCCTTATATTATATGTGTAAAAAGTCCAACCACACCTTGAAAGAGCAAAAAGTCCCACAATAAAGTCCACTAATGTGGCGCATTTTCTTTTGTAGGCAAAACCAACAGAACAAAATATTTATTTGAAAATAAATTTAAATAAAACATTACGTTTACGTTAATAGACTATTACAGTGATTTTTTATGTAAATATTTTGAAATATTAAAAAAACTTGTAAATAAATAGTAATTTTAAATGAGGTAAACTTATAAAGAAATTTTGTGTGAATGTTATAAAAAACGTCATAAAATTTAGCAGAGAATTAATGTCACACGTCACTTCAACCGAAACAACATTTTGCGATCAAAACAAAAATAACAATTTTTAAATAAATATTTTGATAAATTTTTATAAATAAAATAAATTATTACTTTGATAAATTTCTATACTAACAAACGTAGAAAACAATAATAATAATAAATTAAAAGTGTAATAAATAAACACGCACAACAATTACAAAATGATAAAAAAAAGCGCTTATCATTGGTGATATCAAATAATCCTAAATTATAAAAATTTTATTTTTATTTTAATTATTTTGGCGGTGCCTTAAACATATTTTGACTGGTTTTTTGGTTTCTTTTTGGTGGATAAACCTTCAAGCTTATTTCCGTTTGCCAACTTAATTTCATATTTAATAAAGACATTAATTTTGTTTGAAATATTTAAGATGTTGTCTTGATATACAACAATGTAGTTGTCACCTAAAACACGCTTCATTATATCAAGGTCTTTTGTAGCCAAAAGTAAATCTTACCCTACACTACTATAGCTGTATATTTTATTAGAGCTGCTGTTTGCAATGCATTGGAAACAAATAGTCTTAAATTTATCTTTGAACATGTGTATATATCGATTAATGACGAATTTCAGTATATCGGTTGGTGTCACTCGCGATAACTCTCCACATAATACGTAATAGGCACCCATATGCTTTTTTCTACAGTGCATCAGTGCCATACATGAACCCATTTTGTGCTCCGGTAATCGTTCTTCCCGTCACAGAATCTATATATCGGGCTTGAGATTATACCCATTTTATTCAAAACCTCCAATGACTGGTCTTACAGTCCCATGCAGGATTCCAATCTCCTCCTGCTATTGTTACCTAACAAAAGTTTGGATTGTCTTAATCCCGTATGGCTGGAGAAGAATATCCGCTTGTCATTAGCCTCACTGGCACCCCTTTCTAGTCCAAAAAAGTCCTCTTTCCCCACCAGTGGAGTAATAGCTCTCTTTCTGTCTAGTTTATCTGCCCTTTCATTCACGAGTCGCGTGGCCCAGCTGATTCTACTAACCCTGACCATCCCACACTAGCCTTGAATCAACCTAATAGAAGTCAAGTGCTCGAATGCCGGCCTGACTAGCAGAAAGTATGGCTATGTTCTGTCTTCCATATATTTTTTCTTAATTGCATAAATTTCCGCAAGTTTCCCGATAGAGTTGATTGGCACTTAGTACTGTTGTGGTACCAAAAAACTCGTCGTAAGTTATAATTTCAGTGATTACATTACCCTTAGTTCGAAAATCGCTAAGCCTACCAAATTTATAATCTTCAGTAATCTTAGTCTCTTTCTAGCTAATGCTAGAACCTTGCATAGTAGATGCTCCATGGTTTGCTCGCTGCTATCCTCTCCACAGTTTCTGCAGAAGTCATTGTTGGCGCTTATGCCAATATAATTTGCGTGCTTAACCAGAATCCAGTATTCAGTATAAATGCCACAGTTTTATAGGTAATTTTCTTCGATTATCGAATATGAGTTTGTTCCGGACCTAACGTTGGTACAGACATACCTAGCTTTGGTTTAAGCCTGGGGTTCATACTGACGGGACACGGCCATTACAAAGCATTTCTGCATCGGATTGGACGAACAGAATCTAATGACTATCGGTGTAGGATGGAGACTGAGGACTGGAGGCATATACTGAGAGCATGCCCGGACTATGATGGCATTAGAAATTTAGCCTAACCGGAGGCTTAATTCTGGTACCACGGATGTCAGAAGCTCCAGGGATCTATGTCTTTGCCTGACTATGGCGAGAATACCTTTGTGGAAGCAACGTGATGGTTTTGGTTTATACCCAAATCGCGTGGAGAACTATGTTGGATCGGTGTGGTGTTACACTCTCAACCGGTTGCCCGTACCTATAGATCGGTAGGAGTTTAGATAGTCTCCGACATCTCACCAAGGTGGAGATCATATCCAAATAGCATGGCCTCGAATTGGTACTCACTGGTTGTTTTAACCATAGGTGGTGGCGTTGGTGGACGCACTGAATTCACTTGTGCTTTGGCACTGCGAGGTAAAGTCCTAGGTCAGGTATTCACGTAAAGCGACTGACTTTATGTGCCATTTGGTCTCGGTTTTGTTTTTGTCAAACACCGGCCAAATTTGCCTAGTCATAGAAGCAGTTGATAAGCTTTTCTACCATTAGCTCTTCGCAAGAAAGTGTGCAATGTATTCTGCCTAATATGTCGCTGGTGTCATAGAACTGGCCCTCTTATTTCCATTATCTTTACAGTTCACTGGAACACAACACATGACAACTTGACCGTCCAAATCTAGACGCATCAAATTCTTCTTGCATCGCTTGACTAACTACGCGGATGACCAGATACACGCCGCCTGGTTATCGATAAATGTCCTAATATTATGATACGTATAGTTGACATTTTTGCTTGCTTGGCAGCCTTTTCTGTTGCAAAAAACCTTTGGTAGAAAAGTATTGACATAATCTGAAAGCTTGTACGACTCTACCCTACCAAAGACAAAGGCAAAGGCCAGTGTGTAAAAACAAGACATTTACCTATTATTCTTGATTAGGTGATTGAAATTCAAGACATTCTAAAACTAATCTGATGACATGAAGTACTCCAAACGTAAGCACATGTCTTCAAACTAGTTGTACAAAAACTATCTTAATACCCATGATCAATGAATGTTTAGATAAAAAGTAAATTTATTTATTTGGCACGAATAAGGCATGACAAAAAAAAAAAAAAAATTAAAATATATTTTAGTGTAGAGTACCTGATAATTGGGTTTTCTCAGTCTTTCTTTTCTGTTGTGTAAATAATATATGTCATTTGCTAAATTAGCTATTGACCATAAAAAGTATGATTTCTTTAGCACCAAAATTCACTGAATAAATTTAAGCAAAAATGGTACACAATGTCAAGGTAATTGCATTTAAATTTTGCTACAACTGCTTAACTTATTATTGTGTTTGTTTCTATTCTTCCTTTTATTCAATGTTATAAGATTTTACTACTATTCTTTTTATTCTTTTTTTTTTGTTAATTTCCAAATTTGATCATTTATTCAATGAAAGTTGAACAACTTTTTATAATTTGTTGGCGTGTATGGCAATTAAGACTTAGCACGTGTTTGTTGGCTTATCGAATAGGTTTGTTTACTTTTTTTGTATTCAAAGCTATCAAGTCTGAAAAATAAAAAAAGAGAAAAAAACTTTCAAGCAAAAGACTTAAGAAACAAGCATGATTTATTTAAACAAAATATATGTATGTGCATACATATAAGCAATTGATGTACTTAACAAAATGAAATTGCTTATAATGTTCTTGAACCCTAATTAAAAATCTTTAAATTCTCTTATATGTTTTTTTCCTAATTTTTAATGAGTACAATTATTTTTGCAAGAGATTTTGCATGGCATGAATACGATGTCAAAAGCATTTTTAAGCAAGGCAAACAAACAGCTTAAGTTGAATTCAGATAAAATTTTGAAGCATTTTTTGTTTGTTTTTATTTTCAAGTAAAAGCAGAACGTTGATATTATTGTCCATTTCTATTCGGTATATCCCGAGAATTATAAAAAATAGAGTCTTAAAAATATTTAAATCGTATAGTATTATTGAGGAGCAAATCCTCAAATACTGAGGTGGCCATTTGTCTTAACCTATTTGGTTATTGGTCGAGTATAGAATAGAATTCCATGCGCCTTGCCATGATGCGTATATTCTCCAATTTCTTATAGCAAGTGTCGAAAGGTTCTTCTCAACCTGATCGTTCCATAGGAGCTTTGGATGCCTTCTTCTGCAAATTCCTACAGGATCACTTTTAAACACCGTCCTTGCTGAAGCATCTTCTTTCATTTTCACGAAATTTCCTAGCGAATGCAGGCTCTGATAGTTAATGAGTTGTACTATATCGAAGTCACCATACAACTCACATGGCTGGCGTAGATTGGTCCATAATCTTAAAAAGAATTTTTCTCTCGAACAACCAGAGAATAGCTTCATCCGCCAGTGCAAGCAACCATGCTTCATCGCCATATATTAGCACATATAGTAGCAACGTCTTATAGAGTGTGAGTTTTGTTTGTTGCAAAAGCAGGAACCATGTTCTCTAACTGCTCGCAAGAAAAATAACACCTGTTGGCAAGAATGATTCTTCGTTTTATCTCAAAACTGGTGTCATTAGTTTTGGTTACGGTGGTACCGAGGTAATTAAGCTCCTCCATAGTCTCGAAGTTGTAATAGTTATCAACTTTCATAGGTTGTCCAATTTCCGTGCACAACATTTGCTTAGTTTCGGATTCATTAACTCCCAGAGCCACTTTTTTTGACTCTCGATATCTGAAAAGACAGAAGAGCTGGCGTTGCACCTTCAATAAAAACCATATTCATTAAAGTGCAATACATTTCATTAAATATATTAGCGGTAGGCTTCAAAACTCGTTACAGCATTTTTTTATAAATGTGGCACGTAAACGGATAAGATCGGAATGAAGAGGAATACATTTCCCATATAAAGTACATAATCTTGATAATATACCTCAATAAGCTTAATGGCGGGAGACTTAAAACTTTGTCTTTCTCGTATATACTTACAACATTATGCCAACTGCGTCCAGCTAGAGCTTAATAAATCTACTTATCGTTAGTTTTACAGTTAAACTTATCTACCCTGTAAGTGTTTAAAAAACAAAAACAAAAAAAATTAAATGTAAATTATTTCTAATTTGATCAACCTTCATAACTACTCGTATTGTGTCTATTTTGGAAAATACAAACCGGATATGATTTACACAAATTTTCGAACAGCAACAAACAAATAGTTTAAACAATATTAAAATTATATTAAGTTTAGATAGCTTTATAAATGCATTTTATTATAGAACCAATAGGATTAATATTGGATGAAAATTTGTGCTAAATTTCTAAAGATACGTCACAACGGAGCAAATTCTTCGACGACAAATGCATTGTTCACACAATTCAATTTACCATACATTACCACAATTAATAAATTGCGCAATTAGTATCTAATTGCTCAACTAATTGAGACAAATTTAAAATGCAACGCTGTGTGAAGTATGCAGAGTATGGAGGGACAACTACGATATATAGTTTCAACTGTATGCAAAATCCATATGTGTACAGATTTTTAAATGTCGTCTCTTAAAAACATTATTTGCTAATAACTTTATAATTAATTGACTCAAATTGTATGTGCGTTTGTATGTGTGAACATCATATTGTTACGAAAATAAAAATGCTTAAAAAGAAAATATACCACATCAGGGACTGTATTGTCTGATTATTGTCTATTGGTTTGTGTAAAAGTGAATAATGTGTTACCCTGGTATTGTCGTACTAATTTAATTTATTTAGTATTTGATGGTAATGCCGTACTGATTTGTGTACTTAACGGCACTGCCAATTCGACCATCTTTGGGTAATATAATCCCACATGCTGAAAAGTAACTGATATAAAATAGATGATTTAAGAGCGTTTGTGATATTTTCGGACTTTCCAAACTATAGGCATTTAGCTATATAAGGAGACTGCTTTGCCTACGTCGACAGTGTTATTGTTTTGCAGACATAAAATAAAGTCGTGTTTAGGCGTAAATAAAAGTGTTGTGTAAACGAAAATAAGTGGAGACTGTATTGTTATAATTATACAGTAAAACGTGAGAAAATAAAAACTGTAAAACAACAACGAATAAAATAAACACCACATTTTATTTTTACGCAATTAAAAAGAACTCAAACATTTAAAAAAAATCTAAAACGTAATAATATTATAGAAACATTTTATTGAAACATTTCTTCTCATGTCAACTTTTCTTAACAATTATTTAAAAACAAATGCAAAAATGTGTGTGTGTGTGTTTAGATTAGTGAAATTTGAAAAATAAATAATGAAAAAAGAAATATAGGATTTCTGCAAAATAATAGTTACGCCTTTTTCGTGAAATATTTGCCTCAATGTGACCGTACCTTAGAAAAAATCGGTATATTTCCGCTCCCAGCTAATAGCTGTACATAAAACTAATCATTCCAAAAATGAATAATTTGTGGTATCGGGGTTTTACTTTCAACAGTGAAGTCATTAAAAAATTTCGCTCAATACATTATTAAGCGATCACAACACAATCCAATGTTTCTAATTTGGACGTCATTAGTTGAAAAAAGGGTTTGTTTTCAGGAAACATTAGATACTTAAATATTCTTAACCATAGTAAGCCATTTAGTCTTCGAATTCAATAGGTTATTATTATTAAGGTAAGCAAAGTAACTTAGCCTTCAACAACTAAATACGTATTTGTTCTATTAAACATTCCTTTTCCATAATTAAAATTCTATAAAAGTATTGCTTTTATTTCAACAACTTCGTATTAAATAATATTTTTTGGTATTATTTTCGGAAATATTTACTTTTAAGCACATTAAGCGCGTGTCGTTTTGTATGTTTAACTACGTAATACGGCAAACAATTGACGTACACGTATATGAATATTACAAGTTTTTTATGTGAGAATTTTTATTGTTTTTATTAATAATTTTTGATTTTCTTTAACAATGATAGGAAGAATAATGTAATATTGTTTTTTTTTATTAATTACCTTTACAAGTAAATTTTGTTCTAAAATTTACATTTTTCAAGGTAAAATTCCACTTCTTGTTAATTTCCATCCAAATAAAAATTCAAAACATTTCTGTCTGAAATGACGTAATTGTAACCTTTTTGAAATCAAATTGTAAAAAAGAACAGATTAGTTCTGCCGTAGAACCATATTTTTAACTTTTTTTGACAATTAACCACAATAAGGCTACTTCAAAATAAAGGGTGTGTTTTATTTTGAGAATTGAGGAAAAATGCAGAAAATTTCCAAAAGTAAATGACATAAATTATTTCGGGATAAAAATGAATGCCTGCTATTCACTTTTTAAACTTTTTAAACCGCTTCTGCTCCGTAGGTAGTCCATCAATGATCTCCAATTTTAGCATATTTATTTCCGCGTTTCGACTAATATCTCACCAATGGCAACTAAAGAAGTTGTAGTGGGGTTAAATCGCATGATCTCGCCAATGTGATGGTCCAAAATGTGTGATTAGGTTAGGTTAGGTTGAAAAACGTGGTGCAGTAGGTCCGCACCCAGAAAGTTTTATTGTTGACACATTTATACAGAAAATAGAAATAGTGAAAATATAGATAAATAGAGTAAGGAATGAAAAAGAAAGGAAAGACAGAAGTATAGAAAAAGCAAGAAAAGGAAGGATCCCAAATAGAAGACCGGGCGTCACCTCATAAGCCAGCCTATACTCGATATATAACGCTCTAGGTCACAGACCATGGCTGACGCAACATCACCTTGACCATTGAAAAAACCCTGGCCTTGCAACCTAAGCCTGCGCCCATGAAGAGCCGGGCAATAACAGAAAATATGCTTCACATTCCCTTGCTATCCCATATTGCCGCAAACTCCGCAGAAATTAGGGTTGCCTGCTTCCCATAGCCTAGTCCTTGCCCTTAGAGCGCAATGCCCAGTCTGAAAACCTATCAAAGTTCTAAGGGATTCTCTTCCAAGATTAAAGACCCATTCCGTCCTAGAGTGGTGAAGTTTAGGCCAAAGCAGCCAAAGCCTGCAATCTCCTCCATTTATCTATTGAGCTCACAAAGAAGCAGTTCAGAACCCTTGGCCGCGCCCGATATCGTCAGCTCTGGTAAGGCTACATGTTCTCATTTTTGTAATAATCTAGGATCAGTAACTGAATTATAAGTATATATTGCTTATCCACAATATAATTTTTTAAATGATGAGTTTTGGTATATGATAGTTAGGAGCTTGAACATCTGACTAATACTAAGTTCACTCAATACTTTTAATTTACTATGTTCGTTGCTTAAATTACTTATATGAATTGCCCTGTACGCACAGCATATTTCTAATTGGTTTTGGTAGTTTTTTTTGTGTAAATTTTTGTTTACTTATAAACGATGCTACAACGTAGTGTACTATTTTTATAATAGCCGCTATCAGGTACAAGAATCTGTTTTCTAAAATTTCCGAAATACCAATCTTATGTATACATCATTTTAAAAAACATATATCACTTTATAAATGATATATATCATTTAAGTATCATTGAAGAAACAAACAAATTTTTCAAGTTTAGATGCGCATTCATTTATATAGAACTGTACTATTTATGAATTAATTAAGAAACTGCGCTTAGATATGAATAAAATGAGTCTTACGTTTAAAAAATCGGCTGAAAATTTACTGAGTTATTAAGCTTTTTAGTCATGCAAGTCATAAAGAAATCATACAACTTTTATAAACTGTAAACTTTTTTTAAAAAATACTGTTTCAAAGTGGTACTTATGAATAGAAGAAAAAACATTGCCGTGCTAACATAGCATAAATTTGTCGATTTGTCTTTTCCTAAACAAATTTGTATCTCAATTTTACCTTAACTAATAGTTTACCAACTTACTTACATTGTGTGCCGCTATGGGTATGATAGGTAAGACACCCGCCTACAAACCAAGTGGTCTTCGGTTTTGACAGTTTTCAACATCGGTATCACCTCATAATATCGCTAGCGATTCATTATGAATACTTAGGATATTGTTACGAAATTAATGCTTAAAATAAGATACACCACATCAGTGCCTTTAAAACTGTATTCTGTGAGTTTAGTCTATTGGTTTGTGTCAAGGCTATATATGTGTCGCTCTGGTAATGTCGTAATTATTTGAGTATTTGGCAGCATTGCCAATTCGACCACCTTTTTGTAACACAATCTTACATTTTCAAACGAACAGAAGACTTGAGGGAGTTTATGACTTTTCCAGAACTTCGAAAACTGTATGCTTTGCCTACGTCAATTAGATATAATTAGGAATTTATTATGTAAAGTTGTTATTTAAAATTCGTGCGAAAGCGTTCGTAAAAGTGTTGTGTAATTGTGTATTAAGGGGAAGTTAAAGAAGTTGCTGTATAAAGATAAAGTATGGAAATAAAATGAAAGACTATAAAGTGAAACATAAATCCGGTACATTTATTTTATTTTTAGCCATTTAAAAGAGCTCAAACGGTTTAGAAAGGCTAAAACCTAACAATATAAAAAAATTTGCCCAACTAATGCATCTGCTGTTAGAAGCCGGCGTCAAACTCTAGGTCACTTTCAATGAGTATAAAAATAGAATCCGGTACACATCATTGATTGAGAGAAGTTCGCCCTTGTTCCACTTGAGATGTCGCAGAATTATGTATATATTGTTACGTTTTGACATTTGTAAAACGTTTGAGTTTTTTTATTTGCGTCAAAATAAAATAAAACCACGTTGTTGTTATTTTATAATTTTTATTTCCTCACTTTATTTTTATACAGTTTATCTTAATACAGCAACTTATTAACTTGCACTTGATATTCGTTTATATAACACTTTTATTTACGCCTAAACAAGACTTTATTTAATGACTGCAAAACGATAACTTATACTCACTAATCGCTATGCGCCATCCTTTATACCATTTCACCATTAGTTTGGAATGTTGTAGTAAATACCAAAACCTTCGATTCAGCCTTGTTAATACAAATGGTGTAAAATTGTAATACACAAAAAGAAGTCGAACTGGTAACACCGCTACAGCAGTCTCAATATACAGACAATTTTGGCAATTATAGATCCTTGACACAAACCAATAAAATTTATAGCTAAAATCTTACGATAAGCCCCTGATGTGGTGAATTTTCTGTTCAGCATTTTAATTTTCGTAACATTATATATGTGTTAGATTACCAAAAAATGAATTGACTTTTAGGTATTTTTGAGTAAACCTTTTATAGCAACTAAAGTCAAAAATATACCGAATGTATAAACGATATTGACTTATATTTCCTTTTACGGCTTCTAGTAAAGCTAGCACCGACGTATAGCAACCACCGTTTAGATATAGAGCATTAACATAATCTTCTAAGGCTTTGAAGTACAAAGTAAACCAGATTGACTATCCGGTTAAGCTAATCAGCACGAAGTAAAATTATCTACGGCTTAGTAATGGTAATGAAACGAAAAAAAAAAATAAATATCGCTGATAATTTTATAAGCTACTGAAATATTAAAAAATATACATAATATATTTCTGATAATTTTGTTAGTTGCTATGCTCAAAGCCTGACAAGTTGAAATTTTTTTATAATCTGAATCACATAAATATAAACGTTCATTAAGTGCCTATAAATAAAGGTGTTAAGTAACATCATATAGTATATATGGCTATATTACCTTTAACATTTTCTAAAAATGCATTATCCATTATCATAGAATTGAAGTTATCATAGAATTGCAATTTTATAAACATAAAAATTAATTACTCGTAAGAAATCATTAGTAGTTCTTATAACATTATGGTTAAAACATAATCATTAAGTGGCAGAATAGAAATTCCGAAATTCCAGATTTTAATCAAACAAAAAATTCCAAACATTTAAATAAAATAAAAATAAATATCATTATGCACTTCAAACCAAGTAGAATTAAAATACCAAAATATGCAAAAAGATATTTTAAGAAATTAAATCAGGTCATCTTTAATAGCATATTCAAATTCACTTTTGCTTTTATAAAACTTAAATGTTATTTACCTTTTCAGAATTTAATAAAATAAAAAATTCCATATATATTGGATATGTTTCTTTAGCATGTAAAAACAAATTTAAATATAAAGCGTGTTTTTTATAGAGGTATAGAAATTTAAGTTGGCATTACTTTTCAAGATGGCGACCGATTAACAGCTGTCAAGTGATTTATTCTCAGTTTGGTTTGGCAATTCATCATGAATAGACTCACGCCCGGCGTAGATTCGTTGAGTGTGCCCCAAACGAGATTACCGTTGTTCTCGATTTTAATAAGCGAATTTTGCTTAGCGATAAAGCGCACTTCTGGTTGAATGGTTACGTCAACAAACAAAACTGCCGCATTTGGAGTGAAGGTAATCCTCAAGTGTATGTGGAAACACCGTTATATCCAGAGAAACTGACTGTTTGGTGTGCTTTATGGGCTGGTGGAATCATTGGTCCGTACTTTTTCAAAAACCATGGTGGCCAGAACGTTACAGTGAATGGTGATCGGTATAGAGCCATGATTTCTAACTTTTTCATTCCTGAATTGAATAACCATGATGTCCGGGAGATGTAGTTTCAACAAGGCGGCACAACATGTCACACATCTCGTGCCACAATAGATTTATTGAAAAACATGTTTGGTGACCGCCTCATTTCACGTTTTGGAACTCTGAATTGGCCTCCAAGATCTTGTGACTTAACACCGCTAGACTACTTTCTGTGGGGCTATGTAAAGTCATTGGTCTATGCGGTAAAGCCACAAACGCTTGACCATTTGGAAGACAACATTCGCCGTGTTATTGCCGATATACGGCCATAAATGTTGGAAAAGTCATCGAAAATTGGACGTCCAGATTGGACTACATCCGCGCCAGCCGTGGCGGTCATATGCCAGAAATCATATTTAAAATGTAATGCCACAGGATTATCTTTCGGATAAATAAAATTCATGTCAATATAATAATCTATCGTATTTTTATTGCAACTCAAAGTTCTATAACTCTATAAAAAACACCCTTTATAAATCTCTTTTTTTATATTTTAATAGAATTTTTTGTTAATAAAAAAGAGTGGAATATTTTACTGCATAACATAAAAAAACAAAACCTTTTAAATATCTTTCTGATGATTATATTATGTATTTAGTTTGTCACAAAATGAATTTCAATTTCGTTTAGTGTTAAAAACTTAAAGTTTTTACCTAATTTATTCAAAAATAGAGCCGGAACTCGCTATAGAATTATTGGAGATCGTTACGCAGTGAAATATGAAATTGGAAAATAGGACGCTATTAATTAAGGGTGGCGCTATGTGCCACACAGCGATTACAACAATCGACTCATTGAATTAAAATTTGGCAATAAATTGATTTTGGCACCCAAAGTGGTGCGATTTGATTATTTCCGTGCGGTAACATAACGTTACTGGTTAATGCTGATAAGCCTACAACAATTAACGTTTTTTTATTTATTTATTTGTGTCTATGGAGTTTACCTAACAGCCAATTACAAAAAATATAAATTAACAAAGAATACAATTTTATAAGGGTTTGAAAACAAAAAATATATATTAATAAATATATATTAATAATAATGTAATATATATATTTACATTACAACAAGCTTAGAGAAACAATTATTAAGTTTTGTATAACATTTGGATTTAAAGAACAGTCAGTAAATTTATTAAATTGCTTAAATGCACTATACATTCTTCTAATCGGATCAGCATCAGGATAGTTAGCTCTAAAAAATGTTAAAGATAATGGTATAAAATTACGGGATACTCGTTGAGGTATTTAACATACCTCATTATTTAATTGATCAAGAATCCCGAACATATTTCGCCTCTAATAATATTTTAAAAAATGTCACATTTAACATTACTCTTCGACTTTTTAATGTTGGCAGCTTAATAAGAGGTAGTCGGGCAGAGTACGACGTCAAATTTCGGGAGTCAAATTGTAGACTACGTAAGCAAAATAAAAGGAACTATTTTTAAATAGATTCAATTGCATTGGAATATAATTGGTGGATGGGATCACATATTATTTACTCATACTCCAAAATTGGACGTACAAGTGACAGGTAAATGGTGGGAAAATTTAAAGTTAGGAAGTAAATTAGCTTAAAAACACTTTTTTTACAAATCCGTTTTGCTCATACCAATATAAAAAGAAATATGGGAATTAATAATGGAATATGATGTCCGGCAAATTTTCGCCTCTGGCACGTCGGCCGCCGTCCGCTCTTTCTTCATTTTGCAACAATGCTTTGCTCTTATCAATGCATCGATAAATTTCAATTTTCAGAGTGTCAGTTGTCTGTAGTTTGTTCACGTAAACCTGGTTTTTCAAATAGACACAGAGAAAATAACCCAGCGTCGTTAAATCACAAAAACGAGGGGGTCAATTGACAACACCAAATCGAAAAAGTACGCGACCGGGAAGTTTCTCATGCAATAACTGAATTGATTGGCTGGCTGTGTGGCTAATGGCGCCGTCCTGCTGAAACCGAAGGTCACTGATGTCAACATTAGCCAATTGTGGCCACAAAAAATTGGTTATCATGGTTTGATAAGGCAGAGAATTCACGTTGACGTCGTTTCCTTGCTCATTTTCGCTAAAATATGGACCACAAACCGTATAATACAGTCACTTTCTTTTGATGTAATGGTTTTTCGATGACTGTTTGTAGATTTTGTGAGCCCCATATGCGACAATTTTGTTTGTTTAATAACCGCCTAACTGAAATGGGTCCTCATCACTAAAGATGATTTTGTTGAAAAATGATGCCCAATTGTTGCGAACGTCGACGAGTTGATGTTTCAGGTTCATTCTCAACACTTTGCTAAACAGCTCTTAAATTCTTTGTTCAAGAGAGTAGCGTTCCACAGTTAAAATTTCCCAATTGTTTACTAAATAGATGTCAAAGGTAACGGTTCAATTCTTGTCATTTCATCATTTTACAGCCAATTTACTTCCTTACCTCAAATTCGCCAACCCTGTATAATATCTTGGTAATATAGGGATCATTAAACTTATTAGAACAACGCTTTATGTATCCAAGTGCAACTCTGGCTTTGTTGATCATACTTGTAACATGCGAATAAAGGTTCAATTTACGATCAAATAATATACCAAAGTCCAGAAAATAGTCAACAGCTTCAACTTGATAATTACCCAATAAATAATTAATAGAAATTGGAGTCATCCTCCAAAATCATATTATCTTACGGTTTTTATTCAGTTCGAATAAATTTTATTCACACCATTCGTGGAATGAGTTTATATCAGTTTGAAGATGCTGTTGATCCAAAAGCTCATTAAGAAATATAAAAAATGTTTGCATCGCCTGAATACCATACATTCAAATCTTAGAACACTTAATTATCTGAAGTAAGTCGGTAATATATAATATTTTCATTATAAAGAGCCAAAGAAAGTAGAGATTTTTTTCCCGGTTTTTGCGTTTCCTGGCAATGCGAGATATTTTTCTTAAATTCCCGGGATCGTGGGGTGTGATAATAATAGAACATTATTTGTTTTTAGGTACTGATATTTTCATTTAAAAACATAAAGAAATTTATTTAAAACCAAAGCTTATACCTAAATTCTTTAAAATTCTGCTATGTTCAGATATATTCTATTTTTAAGTCTTGTCCACTCATCCATTGTCGTTGAAAATTAGTTGCATTGATTAAATTTTATTTTTACATGTTTTAAAACCCCACTCTTTGCTTCCATACGAGTATATATATTTTTATTATCAAATTTTGCATGCTGTATTCAGATGTTAGTATGCTCTCACTTATCTTTCCTTCTCTTTTTCCCACAGTGTTTTTTGTAAGCATTTTATTCATTTATTTTTTTTTAATTTTCAAACAATCCTATCTACAGCGTTTTTACTGTAACTTATCACTGGTCTAAAAAAACAAAAAATTTTCTTTCTTTGAAATATAACTATATATGATTTTGTTGTGTTGAATTCAAATCCGTTTTCAGTTTTTTTCATCGGGCTCAAATTTTTTATTATGGGCGTGGCAAATTTTGCTCCCAAAATATACTAGTTATGTCAATATATTTTATCATAACTTGAGAACGACTTGACCGATTTTAATGTAATTACCACCAAATGCTTATGAACAAAATTTCTTATAAATCAACTGAGTATATTCTTATTTTTTTTTTTGGTCTTTTTTGCAACTAAGTTACGAATAACTCCGAAATGTAATTGTTGAATTCATATTTCGTTTTTAAACACATTCATGGAATTGATTGCAACGATATCTTTCATTTAATTCAGACTTTTTCATTTCCGTAGACTTTGCTATTACGCAAATACTGTCATCAAAAAACCTGTGGGAAGACCTCAAAACTTAAGCTTACAGTCAAAGAAAGTAAAAACATCTTAGAATTAACCAAATCACATCCGCTTTAATAAAGTTGGACATATACTTAATGTTTTCGGCCGAAGTGGTAAAAAATGTGCAAAATGCAAAGGGGTGTAAACCGGAATCACAAATGTTTTGCACAAAGTGTAAACTAAGTTTCTGCTTATCGATAAATAAAAAATATTTCCAAAGTTGCCACATAAAATAGGCAAAATATGTCTTTGACTTAACAGGCGCGTCCGCGTTTTGGCGGGCAACATATTTTCTTAGCTGGAAGGTAAGTTTTTATTGCTTTTCAACTTTTTACTTTAAAGTTTTGTTTTTTCCCCCAACTACCAGCCAACTATAATTTTTTAGCTAAAAATAAAATTGGCCGGTTAGAAGGTTAATCAAGGCACATGTGAGCGCACGTAGCAGCCCGTTGTAATACTACAAATAAGCTGATGATCCTGTGCGAAGCACCAATCTCAGACTGACTGCATAGTCACACACCTGATATAAATGATCGAAGCTCCCATAAGCCATCGAGAAAGGGGCAGCCAAATGGGTCCAATCTACGCCGAGCCAGAGACGAACACTGGCAATTAAAGTAAGCCACGCTCGTTAAGCCCAGCCTTGCGCATACCCAGGTCGGTATTTCTCGGAAAAATATCTCTATTTTGAAGCCAACATTATTCGTGTTGCTCGTGACTTACGCCCAGCAATACTCGAAAAAGGAACTCAAAATTATAAAACATTATGCGCTTCAGAAAGAACGGCCTCGTTGGTCATATGCCCGAAATCTTTATCAAATATCATTGTTGTATATTGATTTTTATAATAAACAAATTTTTTTGATTAAAATTTTATTTTTTGTATTATCTTTTCTAATTTAAATTTCTATCTGGTCTTTAAATCGTAAATAGTACTGTTGACAAAAACCTGTCCGAAACTAGAAAAACAATGATAAAAACTCCATTAAAAATGAAAAAAAAAAACAGAGAGAGCTGCCAAAATATACATAAATTATCATCAAATTTGACAAAGAAATGTAAGCAATAATATAATTTAAAATTAATTTCTTATTTAATTATTTCTACGATTTTGCAAACTACAAACCACAGTAGCAATGCGATTCTTAAGCACATTATTAGTGTGCATCCTCAATTGTTGAGACAGCTTAAGTTCATGCGCTACTACGTTACAAAAGTAGACAATTATTAGTCATTATGCGATAAAGCAATCCACCCTCATTTTCGAAAAAGTGAGCATGAAGAAGCTTTTCAACAATAATTCTTAGATTTTCCGATTCCCAAATGTAACAATTCTGCTTGTTAAAGCAGCCTTCAAAGTGAAAATGAGCCTCTTCACTCAAGATGATTTTTCGCTGAAACTACTGATATACACAACAATGCTTGGTTTTCTCTATGTGCGATAATCGAATTACTACTGTATGCATACACACAAAAACCAGTCTTTAAAACGTTAGTCAATTATATCTGCTAATTGGATGCAAAAAAAATTAAAAAAAGAAATAATAATAGAAAGTATCATTTTAAACCACAGTCGTATGTTTTATTTTTATTCATATGCAAAATATGTTTACTCCTTGAATGCAAAATTATTGATAATAAACCTGATTTAAATTTCAAATACTTGTACAATAGCCATAGAGCTTGTATACGATTATTAAAGGTTCCTATTATAACTTGTAAATACAAATAAGCCCGTGCTAGAGATTCAAAACCTATAGACGATAATTTATGATATCTGGAGACTTGTTGTCTATGATTTTAACAAAAGAAAATAAAAAGAAACAAGAAAGAGGTAAAGTCCTAAAATTTATAGTTCAATCAAAACAAAATAAAAAGAAATCATTAATATTTATATTTCTGATAGATCGAAAGAAGAAACATTTTGTTAGTCGTTGAACAACTTAAATGAGCGAACTTGATATAACAAATGCAAAATGACTAATAAATAAATGTTCAATTTAAATTAATTAAACATATTGACAACTATTATTATGTGACTTTTCCTACTTTACTTCTAATCTGAATGTTGTTGTGTGAAGTGCTGCCCATTATATCTACTAAGCCTTTTTTTGGTTCCAGTGTTTCTTGTTTTGGGGTAAAAAATATGTTTATTAAGCACACGAAGTTGACTTTTCTGCTTTTTCATTAATACGACGAGTACTATTTATATTCGGGAATAGCAATTAATAACAAATATTTTGAAATGAAAATAGTTTTATTGTTTTTTTTTAATATTCCCCTTGATGATCAATATGATCGCGTTCGTTCAAACCATTTCTCAAAGCAGTGACTCCATTCCTTTTGAGATACCTACAAAACATGGTTTTTGAACGCTTCAACTGCGTAAATCGTTGACCACGCAGTTTACCTTTGATATACGGAAACAAAAAGAAGTGATTGGGTGCCAAATCAGGACTGTACGGAAGATGAGACATTAATTTGATGTTTTCACTGCTCAAAAATTCACCTGTTTGCCGAGATGGTTGAGAGCTCGCATTGTCATGGTGGAGAATGATACGTCTTTGGCAATTGGTTTTACGAATATATTCGAAGATTTCCGGCAAACAAATGATCGTGTACCACTCAGAATTGACTGCCCTATGTTGCTCAAGCGGAACAGTGGCCACATGTCCCATTCGGCCTAAGTAAGAGACGACCATTTGCTTCGCTGTGATTTTTACTCGAACAATTTTTATTTCATTTAGCTCGCCCAAACGTTCGATTGCTCTTTTGTTTTCGGCTCATGATTTGTCATCTGTCACAATTTTATGTACGTGTTTTTAAAGCACCACGGTCATTAATCATTTCCTTACTCCAATCGACGCAAGCCTTGTTTTTAGCGATAGATAAATTATGGGGTATTCAAAGTGAAAAAAATTTTTTACCACTTAGTGTTCACATGGCGATCTTGCACTATCAGTTCATGCACTGCATCGATGTTTTGTGGGACGACCTTTACCGAATTCGTCGGTGACCAAACTACGACTACGATTGAATCCACTATATCACGCCATACAAAGACGCATTCAGATACAAAGACGCATAGGATACTCCACGTTGAAAGTTGTTAAAAATTATCCAACGAACTTTCTCTTCAAATTTACATTTTTGGCCAAATTGATTTTCTTAAGTCACTGTAAACAAAACAAATAGCATTTGTACATCAAAACGTTGTGAATACGATCATGCTAAAAAATGTCTAACTTTATTATGGTGTTGCCAGATTTTAGCTATTGACATTAGTGTTGCCAGTTCCCGTAATACAAATAGTACCTCTCATATTACTCTACTTGTCTGATTTCAATGCATTCAAAAGACAAATAAATAGACACAATTAGCTCGAAATTCGACAAAACTGCAGTAATAAATAAGAAGAAGCCAACAAATAAAACTATTTCTCCAGGAAAACTTTAAAAGCACAGACAAATAGCGGCAAATGAGCCTATGGGAACAATTTTACACTGACATGCATAATCATCAGCATACATCACAACAGCCACTATGTTTATTTATGAAATGCACTACAAAAACCAATATACCAACGGAAGGTCCCGTTATAGCAGAGATCTTAAAGTCCCTATGACATTTGAAGGTAAATAAATATCTTGTCTTATTAACGACAGATTATCACTTCAGTGCACAATCGTTCTGGAAATCTGAAAACATGCCTATGGGTCTTAAAAAGGGTGTGATAATTAACCTTCCCAGAAAAGATGATCTGCCTCATTTTAAAGACTAGGGTAGCATTACCTTACTAAGCACCAAAACAGAACAATCCCTAAAATTATGAACGAAAAACAATTTTACAGTCTTTAAGTTGCGAGAAGGCCGGCTTTCGCTCTGCAAAATTCTGTATTGACGCAATAAGGATGTATGGGTATTTAAATACCGTAAATTCTGACTTCGGGTAAAAGGTATCGGAAATTGGTTTTTACAGAAAGATAAAGAAAGAATAGCACTACTAAAAAGTTTTCTTTAAAGTTAAGTCCCCTTCTATCGGGAAAGTTAGCGATTAAAAGTTAGCAATTTTTAAAACTTAGAAAAAGTGAACGACAACGGCTCTGCAAAATTGGGAAAATAAAACATCGGAAAACCCTCGTGGTGATTTATAGCCTTAGGTGTGCTCTGCTTTAGAAAAAAATATTCAATAAATTGGGCCAATCACGTGGGCTACAGGTCTGATTCAATGACATGGGTATTTAAATACCCACGTCGCTGTTAGAGTAAGTAAACACTAAAGTACTACAAATACATATGTATTTGACATCTTCATTGAAAATCTGTTCATCTCATCATTCATCTACTTTTATCTTTATGTTGTTCAAAATCTAACTATACCGCTGTGATTTTGTTAGTCAGACACTAGTCTACCAACTAAGATGTCCTCGGTTCAATCCCAATACAACTGACAATTTTCAAGACGGGCACCACCTCATAACATTAGTTATAAATATTACGCCATCAAAAACTTCTCTAACCAATGTATAGAAAGATCGTACGGTTATTATTCGATCGGTTTTAACCGTTTTTTTTTTTTTGTTATGTCGAATACAGTTTTTTCAGAATCTTCGTTTTTCGAATACCGAATAAACCGATTGATTTAACACGAATAACCGGTTAATTTAAATAAGTATAATTTTTATACTTTCGTATATTTTTTTATTGCAAATGTGCTCATCGTTTAACCGTTTGTATAAATTAAGTTATTATTTTTGTAGATATGATAACCTTGAACGTCCCACAAAGAAAGTAAAAACCAAGGTAGATCGAAAAAGTTATGCACACTTGATCAACAATAACTTTTTCTCGTCTTCTGTAAATAAATATTGACTTTTATATGTGGAGAATGATTAACAAGACTAATTGAAAGCAGCGACTTCTTGGTTGGAAGGTGGGTGTCCTGTTTAACATACTGCACTGGCACACACACACTAATGATTGGTGCATGAATTTACATACAGTGCTGTTCGAAACCTAAGCAACTCTTCTTGCCGAGGCAACAAAGGACTCGTATGTATATTACTAATAGATTTATTCGAAGTAAAACATTTAATTCTTGTTATCTCAGGTACCTAAATTATAGCTATAATAACAAATCTTTAATTCCATTCTCTACCAAATAATATAACAACAAAAAGGTAATTAGTTCTTTGAGTAGCTGCTGTTCGAAACTTAAGCAACTTTCAGTACTTTGTGTAATAACCTTTGTTTTTTATGGCCTCCGCATACTGTTTTGGTTTTTATGAGATTTATTACAGTTATTGTTAGTGTTGATTCCCACTTGAATTTTAAGCTCTCCGTCAACTTCTGCTCATTTTTAAAACGACGTGATTCAGTTCTGCGATTCATGTATTAAGAACAATTTTATTTAAATAAAAGAGCCGGTTAACCGGTTATTAAATAACTATTAACCGAAAACCAGTTTTTTTTAAAATCGCTACTTTTCGAATTATTCCAAAACCGGTTTTTGAAAAAAATCGAATAATCGAACTAACTACTGATGTATACATCTGCAGTTGTGAGCCGGCGTTAAACTCTAGGTCCCTTTCAATGAGTCTAACAAGAGAATCGTGTGCAGCTCATAGACTGAGAGAAGTCCCCTCTTACTCCACTTAGCATGTAGAGGGAATTATGGATGTATGTATGTATACTGTCATTCTTTATTTTTATACGAATTTTTATTATCAAATGTTACACGCCGTATTGAGCTTTTGGTAGATCAAATATATCACTAGCCATCAATTTACGATTTACTCACTTTTTGTAATCAATCGAATGAAATATATATCAACAGCTGCTAAGTTTGCTACAGTACTACAAAAGCTTACTTTAACTGGAAATGAATATAACGTAGGCTGAATTTTTATTACTTTTGACGGGGTTTTTCCTGATTTTCACGTTCAGCTATCTCTTTCTCCTAAGAAGTTTAGTGTAAAAAATTCAAATGACGCATTAGCCCGCTTGTATTACGGGCTTTAGGAATTCTTTGCACATAAGCAGCAAATATAATAATCATCCGCATAATCAATCTAAATCATTTTTATCTTTTATTAACATTTAAAATTAAGGAAAACTTTAAATTGTTTTAAAAAAATTACATTCTAACATAAATTTCATCAAAAAGTACGTTAATTTACAAATTTTTTTAAGTAAAACTCCGCTGTAAATGCATTAGGTTTGTTTGCGTAAACAGTGTTCCGCAAACTAATATTAAAGCATTTTACAGTTGTGGTAGTAAGAGTCTCTCACTCAGGCCACTTTGCACTGTGTTTTTTCACTTGTTTTCTCTTTAATTCTCTTTGCTCATTTTTTGCCTATGCGTGTGACTACGTACGTGTGAAAACAGAAGAGAAGAGCATCTCTTTGCCGAAATCTTGTTTACACAAATACTCAGTAAGCAGAGAAGAACAAAGAGAGTAAAATTATAGTTCGATGTAAGAAAATATACTAGTTTTTACTGC
Organism: Wohlfahrtia magnifica; assembly: GCA_023159175.1. NCBI lineage: Eukaryota > Metazoa > Arthropoda > Insecta > Diptera > Sarcophagidae > Wohlfahrtia > Wohlfahrtia magnifica. The sequence goes on along the minus strand of JAKWBJ010000222.1, from coordinate 5,333,522 downwards.
ATACATTTTTGCCGATAAAAATTTGTAAGTAAACAAAAAACAGCTGTTAGAAAAGCATATGTTATGTGTAAAAAACAAAAAACCTTTTAAAATAAATTAAAATTTCTTTATATAAATAATAAAAAAGATTAGGTGTGAACTTATTTATTTATTTATTGTTGTGCTTATTTACTTATTATTATTTATTATTTATTTATTATTACTGTTCATTACTTATTTAAACTTATTTATTTATTATTTTGTTTTTTATTCTCAACCAGCTGTTTTCACTAATTCCTAATGGGTTTTTGCATACTTTTCCAGATATTTTTATTTTGGAGAGTACATTTTGTCTTACTCTCAGTAACTTTCTTACGGAGTAATTTTTACTAGAATTTACTGGAAAAGTACCCAAAGAAGCCTGTTTTTGAAAAATAAAAAAAGTTTTGTAAGAATATAAACCGTTATTTTCAAAACGGAAAAAAACTCCGCAAAGCGGCAAATTTCAACAACTGAAAAAAAGCCTAATTGCAGTCAGTGGAATAGAGGCAACCTTTATTCTTAGTATTCATCTACTTTGAAAAAGCCTTTAATAGCCTTGATCTCTAGAAGTTTTGAAATGCTTTGGAATGTAAAGGTGTACCCGCGAAATTAATCCAAATTGTCAAAACTTTATACAGGAATGCTACATGAAAACCAGTTAGTCAAGAGCATGACAGTCGAAACAAAGCTTACTATTACCTCTACTGTTCAGTTGCGTCCTTGTTGTAGCACTGTCCAAAACCTTACAATACAGGACTAAGCAGATTACAAACGCCTGTTAAGTCGCATATTCTTTGAAATGCAGGCAAAGCCACATGTTTGCTGGCTAATCATCTGCAACATAAAATGGTAATTATTTATCTAAGGTCTTCGATAAATCAGGTGTGTCATTGGCATTCTATTGGATCAATTGTGCAAAGAACACGTTAGCGCAGCTGAAATGTATCTGTTCTTCACCAAGCAAACAAAACGCACAAAATGAACTAAGAATGTTCAATTCCAATAAAGCATGGAATATAGCACCACTTTAAGCACACAGACTACGTACAAGTTTTCATTAACAAATACCTGCAGATAACCTTTCGCGTCTTCTGCTTAACGATAATGTCAAACACCGAACTAAGGAGAACGTAAAAAAAACTCATTTGGACACGCACTAAAGAATGCAGAAAATGATATTGCCAGGAAGGCTATTAAGTGCAACTCGCACTGTAGTAGACGAGAGAGAAGAGTTGCATACACCTAGAAAGAGCTGCTAAATGCGACTTAACTGGTACGAAGTTAAGCACCACGCAGACAATTGTAACTTCTGGAAAGATCTTGTTGTGGCCCTATGCTTCCGAAGGAGTAAAGGAAACGAACGGCTAGAGCGTATAAGACGCAATATGGAACACCAATTTTCACAAATTTTTCGCATTGATTTCGAGATGTGTAATTGTGTCTGGTTTATCGACGTAGACAAGTGAGTTTACATAACCTCAAAGAAAATAATCCAACGGGGTTAAATAACAGAATCTTGGTGGCCAATTAATTGGATCATTATGTGAAATTGCTCTTTGGTCAAAAGTTTCTTTGAGTAAATCAATTGTAGCGCGCGCTGTGTGGCGTGTGTGTCTAATCATGTTCTTATACCGTTTACCATTGACAGTAACATTCTGACCATCAGAGGCACCAAGATATAATTTTTTGTGAATGTAATGGCGTTTCGGCAAAATCTTATCGATTATCCCAAGTCCAAATGGGACAATATATCCAAAAATGACCTTCGTTGGAGAACAAAATTTTGAATGGAAAGTCAATATCAATATCAATTTGTGCTTCAGCACATTCGCCAAATTGGCGGCGCATACGATAGTCGTTCGACCTTAATTCCTGCACAAGTTGAATCTTGAAAGTTTTTAAGCCAAAATCGTTTCGTAACACAACCACAGTTGCTGACAAGGAAGAAATGCGCGATAAATTTGACGAACAGAACCATTATTTTCAACAATTCTCAAACGCTGTTTTGGTGTAAGTCTATCCAAATTGAAATATCAAACCAAACAAAACAAAAAGCAACTATCAGCTGTTAAGTCGGTTGTCAAATAAAACAAAAATTATAAACCTCTAAAAACTCTTTGTACAGGGTGCGGCTAAAGTAAATGTGAAAAAGTGTGAAAATATTTATTTAAACACTTTTTATTTTAATACATTTATTATAGACAAACAAAACGTTGTTTTTTTGTTCCTTGAATAAAATAAACTTTATTGATTTCAATTTAATATTATATTTTAAACTATTAAAATTAAGGTTTGCATATTGTTAACACTTGCTTGGAGTTATTTTTTTATTTTTATTTTTTTGTAATTTTAGTTAGACAGAGACCATACTTATGAAAAATTCTCTGCATTTTATATCTCTTTTCATACAATATCACAATTAATGTATAACATTCTCATAAACATTCATTTTTAAATTTATATATATAAATTTATATAATTAAATTTATATTTAAGTAAATTTATATATATAGTATTCAATTTTATAAACAATTTTTTTTAATTATGCAACAAATTCGACAGCAATACATTTTTCAAAAAAAAATTTTTTTTTTAATTTTTTTTCATTATTATAATATACATACCATGTACGTAGATATCTTCTATAATATAAATAATTTCTTTTCAAATTAAATTTCAAATTATTTTATATATTCAATATACATACTTTCTTAATTCTATTTAATTTTAGTAAAAAATGTTCACATTTTAAATAGGTGAAAAGTATTAAATATTTATTGTTAAAATAAAATTAATAGTTGGTTAATAGTACCCTACAATGCCAAAAATTACCATAGGGTTTAAATTTTCATAAGTTTAGCATAAATAATGGAAGGATCAACAACTGAACAAAGAAAGAAATATGCCTCGAACCAGTAGAGCACGTTTAATTCGCTTTGCGGAAAGTATTGAATGTGTAGATCAAAGTGTTAAAGAAACACCAGAAATATCTACAAGAAGGCGTTCTACTCACCTAGGAATAGATCGTACATCACTGCGGCGCATACTGAAAAAAAAGATTTATTGTTATTTCTATATAAGGTGCAATTGGTGCAAGAATTAAAACAAACAGTTCATCGACAACGTTTACATTTTGCAGTTAAATTTCTAAAGTGGTCAAAATGAAATCAACTATATTGACCACCTGATTATGAGTGATGAAGCTAATTTTCTTTTGAATGACTGTGTTAATAAGCAAAACTGTAGGTTCTGGGGTTCTGAAAACCCAAGAGCCAGTCAATTACACATTCAATTGCACCCCATTAGTTGTACAGTATGGAGTGATATTACATCTGAAAATATCATTGGAACTTACTTAAACGAAGATGGAAATGCTACAACCGTAAATGGAGAACGTTATCTGTTTATGATAAAACAATTTTTACGTCGTGCTTTTGAAAAAAGAGCTTAGAAGTGGTTTCAGCAGGACACTGGCACTTTATATTTCAAATTTTTGGAGAGAAAATAATTTCCGGAAATTCAAAAAATAATTCGCCAGCGCGTTCGCCAGATTTGTCAACACCCAACTATTTTCTTTGGGGTTATTTGAAATAGCAAGTATATGGTGAACAAACCCCTGACAATCCTTGAACTCAAGGCCAACATTGCTGCGGATTGGAGCGCTACACCTACAGATTTTAAAAGATGTTATGGAAAATACTCTAAAACGAGCCTATTAATGCGAAGTTGAAAATGTTGGTCATTTAAGTGACATACTTGTGACATTTTCATACTTAGTGTAAGAAATTTCTATTTTTCTAAAAAAAAAATATATATATAAACGAAAAAATGATTAAACTTTTAAACGCCAGGGTAACTTTTGGCCCACCCTCTATATAGTTTCATATATTTATGTTAAAGTTAATAAGAAAGTTTAAGGAAGTATTGAATATTTTGTTTGCCTTTATTTTTTTCCACAACACTGTGTATATTAAATTAGTGCTACTTCTTGTAATACGTTAAATGAGTAACATGGTTCTTAATTTTAATTTTGTGAAAAAAGCTGACGTCTGCCGACGTGCTAGAGCTAGACATTTGCTTGGCATAATATTCCATTGTTAATTCCTATATTTCTTTTTTATATTGGTGGTATGAATAAAACTGAATTTGCCAAAAAAAAATTTTTTTAAGCCAATTTACTTCCTAACCTCAAACTTGACCACCCTTTACATATAAACACTTAGAAATGTTAAATATTTGAAAATAAATTGGATTTGTATCTGTTTTTTTTTTAAAGTTTGTATCATTCGAATCCGTTCTCATATACAAGCTACATATGTATTTTAACAAAGTGGCCCAAAATCATTACATCCAATTCTGATTTTATACGGTAGATATGTTCCAGAAATAATCATGTAAAAGAAAGTGTAAAGAGACATAAACTACATAGAAAGGGAGAGATTGGTTCCATATCCTTCACCCTTTTATAAAATATCGAGCCATAACCGCCAAAAAGACGTAAGCGCCATGATTATCGATTTTCGTTTTTTGATAAAAATCGATAGTATTCGATCATTTCCACCAGCACACAAAATTTTATAGCTGTAAAATGAACCCTTATGATTTTACAGCAAAAACAAAAAAGTCCTATGTACTACATACACTAGAACAATAAATTATTTAAAAAAACTCTGCCTGTAAAATTTGTTTTTTGTCGCTTACGTTTTTTGGCGGTAATGGTTAAAATCTAATGATTCATTAATTAAAAAACTTTTATGAGAATTTAAAATTTGTGTGTGCCTTTAAAGAACAGCTTATTTTATAAGAACAAAAAGCTATTCAAATTTTAAGCTATGGTCACATTTGACAAATATTTGTCGAAAAAACGATCCACCGTTTTATAGAAACATTTTATGGACATTTTTCTTAAGAGATTATTTAAAAACATATAATGATACCAAAAAGTATTTAGACTTGTAAATTACTTAATTCAATAAAATTAATAATAAAAGACCAAATATTTTTATTGGGTATACATGTTAATAATGTCGATTTGGACAACTATGGCATAACTATCACATATGGTTTGTGTTAATAATAACATAAGAGTATATCGTATTTTGGAGTGTAAGCATCTATCATTATAATTTAGTATTCGATAGACGCCAAAGTGTAAGCACACATTTTTTTCAATCGCTATAATAATGTTGAATTTTGTGCCTAAAAAAGATGTTTTGCGGGGAAGTCTGATAACCTTCTTTCATTTAAAGGAAACGGCTGCTGAAAGTTATCGATTGTTGGTAGAAGCTTACGGTCAACATGCGACAAGTCAAAAAACTTGTGAGCCATGGTTTGCGCGTTTCAAAAGTGGTGATTTCGACATAGAAAAAAAGGAGAGGCCTGATCAGCCGAAAAAGTTTGAAGATGAGTAGTTAAAAGCATTACTCAACGAAGATTGTTATCAAACGTAAGAAAAACTTGCGTATTCATTGGGTGACACACAAAAAGCCATTTCCCTATGTTTAAAAGCATTGGGATTCATTAGGTCCCATATGAATTGAAGCTGAGAGACAAGGCGATTTTGCATGTCGAAAATGATACTTTAACGCTATAAAATGAAATCATTTTTGCACCGTATTGTTACTGGTGATGAAAAATTGATACATTACGATACCCCAAGTCATTATAAAGCCCGGCCAACCAGGCAAATCAACGCAGAAGCCGAATATCCATGACGCAAAGGTATGTTCTCTATTTGGTGGGATCAGAAGGGTGGTTTGTATCATAAGCTGTTGAAATCGGGTCAGACGATCACAGGGGACCTGTACCGAACACAATTGATTCATTTGAAGAGAGCAATCAACGAAAAACGACCAGAATAATCGACCAGTACGAGGCCATTATCTTCAATCATGACAACGCTCGGCCACATGTTGCAAAACTGGTTAAAAACTATTTGGAAAACTGTAGACGGGAAGTTTTTTTCTCCCGCCTTATAGCCCAGACCTTACACCTTCTGACTACCATTTGTTTCGGTCAATGCAGAACGCCCTTACTGGAATACGCTCCACTTCAGAACAGGGTATCAGAAATTGGTTTGATTCATTCCTTACCTCAAAACAGAAGCAGTTCCTTTGGCGCGGAGTGCATATAATACCAGAAAGATGAGAAAAAGTAGTGGCTAACGATGACAATACTTTGAATACTGTGTCAAATTTATTTCGTTATTAAGATAAATGCATTTTTCAAGCAACAAAATTTACGTTATTAACTTATATACCCAATACTCTTTCTTTTTTTCCAAAAAAAAGAAAAAAAAGTGTAAAAACGGAATCAGATATTTTGTTTCGAGACAGTGTTATTTCAAAACTATATTAAACAAAGACCGTTTAAAAACAGAATTGGGTGTATATGATAAGAATTAACTTAAAACAGTTTAAAATGATATTTTACTACAACATCCGATATTCTGGAAATCATATTAATAAATTTGCTCAGTCCATAAATACATTGTAGTGTTGGGTATCATATAGTCGATACCACCGACTAAAAATTTCTTATTTATTTAAATTATAACTGTATTTATATATCACTATTATGTGTCATATTTGTCATCATCACCAACTCAACTAAAATGACATTCGTTTGCCATTCGAACTACAAATGCGATTGTTAACCATCATGAGTTCAATGACAACGACAATCATTGATAGAGACAAAGACATTTTAATATACAGTTATCCTATAATTTCAGTTCATCATGGGTCAATTTAGTTCATTTCCACATAAAAATACTTATAAATTGTAGACAAATTTTACTTCGTTTTTATATATACATATACAGATATAAACAAAATTTATACAGTCAACGATAAGAAAAGACTAAAGTTAAATCTCAGCTTCATAATTTTGTCAGTTTCCGGAAAAATAAGATATTTTTACTTAGGAAAACTCGTGACTTTTTTAGTCTCACAAGCCTTTCAGACCACATTGGATCAATAGAGAACACTCAGAAATACCATAATCGTAGATACATTTTCTAAGTTTGTATAGCTTTATCCGCATGATGAACAGATAGTAAAGAAGGTCATTAACATATGAAAAGGTTATGACAATTTTTGAAAGTTTTGAAAGAAATTTTTTCGAACGAGAACTGTATTTACCTCGATTGTTTCCACAAAATATTATGCATAGAGTTAACGGGAAGAAAGAAAAAAGCTGCGTATCGACAATCCTAAATAGTATGTTTAAAAATGTACAAAAATTTCAAAGCTTCATTAGTAACATTCCTCGGAGAATCACTAACTTATCACCATTCAGAACTTTTACGTGTTCTCATATGCCTGACGAACGAGTTCGATATTGAATAATTAACAGAAGAATCAGAAGGATATTTGAGAAGAAAAGAGTACAAGCTCCTATATAAAAGCTAAAAGGGCTAGTGGCGATTAAACAAACGCAATTTGGAGTTGGCCGGAAAAAGCTAGTATAGTATTCTATGTGCTTATCTTTTATTCACATTACAGGCGTGAAGGTCAAAAATGTTTGTTTGATTACTAGGAACTGTCTTCTAGTAATTGCCTGTTTACGTCAGCTGCTCAATAAGTGCATACATTCCTAACTTTAACGATAGTTGTTTTTCTTAATTTGGTTTGAATTTTCATTACGAAAAGATTTGCTACACCCGAGCAACGTTCGCAAATTGTTTTTTGTCAAACAAAAAAATTTAAACTTTGTTCTCCGATAATGCAGTATAAACTGAATTGTTGAAGTGCGGATAATCTACAAGCTTTTGTCAAAACTCCATTACATCCACAGAAAATTACTTTTGCGCTTTTTGTACTGGCACTATCTTTGATGCATACAGGGTAGGCAAATTTGAGCTTAGAAAGTAAATTGGCTGTCAAATAATTGAATGTCAAGAATTGAGTTGTCAACCTTAGACACATATTTAGTAAAAAATTGGGAAATTTTAACTATGGAATCCTAAACTCTTGAACAAAGAAACAAATTGTAAAAATTTACTATCAAAATGGTGAAAATTTTACTGTATCACTTGGTAAAATTTGAGCAGCTTTTCCTTGTAATCACCGCTGTGCGTAATTTAATCGCTAAGTTCGATGCTCACTATACTGCTGCTGACAACAGATCAGAACAATACGCTCGTAGTGGCCGTAGTGTTGCAAAGTGTTTAGAATGTGCCTGGAACATCAACTCGTCGACGTTCGCAAACATTTTTTAAACTCTTTTTGAATTCTTTTTTTAATTATCTTCTGCCAATTGCTTGAGGCTGCTTAAAAGGTCTATTTCTCTTCTTTGCAAATTCGCTGAGAAACTTAATATTGGATAATATTCGAAAAAGTTATAAGCTTGTAAATTCCTGAATGTAAACCGGTTTTCATCCGTATCTCAAGATTTTGGAGGTGTTCCAAAAATTTCAAACCCGAATTCCTGTTGTACTCGGTAGAGCCTATCAGAAAAATACCATCACCTTCCAGGTACTTATATGTCGCACCGTGTTATTTACTTGCATAAAACAAGTAGTCAGAACGAAATTTTTATAGCTGGAAATTACACACTTTGGACTAAATAACCAATATAAAAATACGCTTGCCAACCCTTGCGGGAAAAAGATGCAAGCCTTCGATTTTTTAAATTGGTCGTACAGCCGTCGTACTATTTGAATTCATGTAGTTTAAATGAGCGTTAGTATATAAGTCATAGCGTAAAACAAATAATAATAAAATTGATGTCATTCATATGTTATAACCGTTCAAAGTTGATGGAATAAAAGGTCAATTTTATAAAAATTTTGTTTAGTTTGAAGAAGGTACTTCGAGGTCACGCCCTTCCTCAAACGTGAAATAATTTCAAAAATTTTAAATGCAGTTCAACTTAAAAAAGTGTGAGCTAATAAGCCCCATAAAAATTTGTCCTCAATTCACATTTTTTAAAATGACTTTTTTCTAAAAATTTATTCGGGTTGCCCCAACGTGCACTGTTTAGGCTTCAGTTGTAGACATCTTCTCCTCATATCAGCTGACGACCAACAAAATGTTATAACATTTGCATAATGTGATTCTTGACTCTAGATTTTGCAACTATAATCATCACTTACAGAACTTAGAAAATTAAGAAATGATCAATTTATATTTTAAATGTTTAAATAATTATTTGTAGAAAATATTTGTTGTATGGGTGTATGACATTTTGAAATTGGAATGAATAAAGGGTTGGTATTATAATATGAAATGCGTTGAAATAAAACAAATATGGAAAATTAAATCGATAGATTTATATCACACCTTCAATTCATTTATCGTTTTGAACTTTAGATTTCACATAAGTAGCTGAATATAAACGTGTTAATAAATTGAAATTTTGTTAAATTGTTTACTACACTCACTTTTTTTGTCGTTGACTGTATAATTTTAATATAAAGCTTAACAATGCAATTAATAAAAATAAATTTATTATGTCCAAATATAAACTGACAAACAAAAAAAAATAAAATAAAAAAATAAAAAAAATTAACAACTATATCAACATTATTAAATACAATCAGTCATTCATTCATTTAGTCATACAATTATTCAATATTCCAACAATGATTCTGCATTCCAACGTAAGATAATGAATAACACATAATACATTAACATACGATTACATACATACATACTTATCTATTGAATACAATTACAAACTAAATCACTTTCATATTAAAATGGTCCTTTTCATTTCATTATTCTTTTTTTCTTTTGTTGTTTTAAGATTTCTATTCTACAGTATCTTTTTCCTTTACTATGTATATAATATTACAATAATATTACATTTGCTTTGTTTTATCTGTTTGTCTACCTTTTTTAAAAAATAAAATAAATTTATAAACAATATGAATAACTTGGTTCAACTTTCAATTCAATTTGCATTTCAATACATATTTAAAAAACCAAAATTTCAAGTTTTAAGTAGTCTTATCGTCTCCTCACCGTTCAGAACCATTTGATGGTACTTGGGTTGCGTTACCACTCATTCCCAATGATTCTTGAAATAGGCCAGTCGTTTCAGAGAATATGTGTGTTGATTTATTTACATACCGTCTCAATTACCTGTCATCATGCGAAAATTATTCTTTTTTTCTTCCTTTACGTGTTAACACTTGAACAGCATTCTTTTTTTGCTTTTGGTTGCCGGACATAAATTATTATTGATATTTCAATTCCAATTAAAGTTTTCTCTTGCCTAGGAAGAGGTCTTCTGCTTGAGTGCTGTTGCTGTTGTTTTGATAACGAATAAGTATTTGTTTAAGCCTGTGGCTTTTTTGTAGAATCTGATGTTTATTTATTCATTTTTTGATTTAATTTAATTTAATTTAGAGATTAAATAGTTTTATTTTATTTTATTTTATTTTATTTTATTTTATTTTATTTTATTTTAGTTTTGTTTAGTTTTCATTTTTTTGATAATTTTTCTTTCACTTTTCTGTTGATTTTTGTTAAACTGCAGTTATTAGCAAATAATAATTTCAGTTGATTACTGCAGGCGTTATTAATTTAACCAGATGTCAACCAAGTTTTTAAGTGGATAAATATATATTCAGCCACCTCTGAGACTTTTTGTCTAAGTGCTGAAAAAAAGAGAAAAATATTAAGTTTCCATTTAATTTAATTTTTATTTCAGATATTGCAAGAGGACATGTATAACCTTTATTAAGTTGGAAATGAAAAACATTTTTTTTTTATTTACACTGTAGTGCAAAAATGTTGCAATGTAAGTAAAAGTTGTATAAATGTTCTCATATCTTTCTGCTTGTTTTACAAAAAGAAAACTTTACAAATTTTTTGATTCAATAAATTGTCTTCTCTTAAAAAATGAATAAGCATTACTTTATTCGGTTGTCTTATTCAGAATATACCGACCTCTTTAACTCAATTGCATTGCCTGACTCTAGCACCAGCCAAAAAATACCGAATTAGTAGATTTTTGCATTTAACATTATTAATTTGGAAAACTTAAACTTGATTTAAAAGACGCAGTTCCAGAAAAGACTAAAAATTATGATTTAACTTGAAAAATTGCAAATTTTTTAAAAATAATACAGTGGTTAGTTGCTAGAGAAGTTGCAAATTACAAAAATTCTATTCTTGATAAAAGAGTTTGAACAAAAAATGGAAGTCCGAAAACAATTACTGACACTGAAACCAGAGCTCTTGGACGTTCTTTCGTTTCATGCATAGAAATAAATAGAACGAAAGAGCCAATTTTTGCTTGTTTTGCCGATGTTAGCAGATGAACTGTTGAGAGCAAAATTTGCCACCAGCAGTTTTATGGTTTGCACACAACCGGCTTTAAAATTACACATCTGAAGTAAAATTACACACAAAATTGCAAACTTTGTTTGCTTTTTCCACCATTTTATTCATACTGGTCGCAAGGACCAGTAATGTTGTCTTTTATGGCTGGAATTGTGGCTGACTTGTAAATGTATAAGAGAGACTTCACTTGTCCCCACAAACGAACTTATCTTTGGTAAGGTTTATATTATTTTGTGATGAGTGGCATCTGGTACCGTTTTGTTTGACAGTTAAAACCTATTCCACTTACAACACTATATCTGTAGCATTCGACCTACTCCACCTTCCTTGCAATGTTTGTTCCATCTGACGGTAAATGTAAATATTAATTGTATACAAGCTTTTGATGAGTTCTACTTACATTGTCAGTGGTCTCAGATCGAAGGTGAATGTGGTAAAAGAGAACATTTGTTAACATCCTAATAGAGTTTCAGATAATACGTTACAATTTGAATTATTAATTGGTTTTCTTCTTCATTCTTGGATAAAAGTAAATTAGTTTATTTCATTAGCTTAACTTTCATATTTCGAATGATATTAAGGTCAACATAAATCCAATCAAAAAGTCCGTTGGTATAAAAAAAGTAATGTGATTTTTGCGATCTAAAATTTCGATATTCTTGTTAAGATATTGGCTTATAGTGTAAGGAATTACGACCAATTTTTTTAAACTTTTTCGAGTCATGTAATATCTTAGGATAAAAGAAGGTATTTCTGAAGTCAAATACCACACATGATTATGTAATTTAATAATGCAATTTCAATCCTGCATAGGGGCTTCTGCTGCAACTGGTGATTGTATCTTTTTTTTAGGTACACCCTTACAACACATATACAAATACCTCTAATACTGCTTAATTTCAATAATTTCTCTATTATCATCATGTGGTTGTTTACTTCAAAACTTTGAGATGTAAATTAAATTTAATTTACACTCCCAGCTGCATAGCACACAATCTGATCTTTAATACCAGTCACTCAATTTTATTCTCAGCGTTTATAAATCTGCTTAGTAATTAAACACTAGACCCTGATAATTCTTTAATTTTTTCATCGAAAACACTTCTTTATATAATTTCATAGATGAGATGGTGAATATAAAAGCTCCTTTCCGAGCGCTTACTCTTAAAAAAAAACTAAGCACCTTATCGAAAAATTAGAGTATTGAAAAAAGCCTTTAAGTATGGCTTTTTTTCATTGATTTTAAAATATAAACACTTACTTGCTGCCGCAATATTTAAATTCTTATTCCACATAAGTACATAAGTTTTTTTTAAATCAATTGTTTGTAACAAATCATGGCAATTACCGTAAATCTAGTAAAATTATAGCAAAAAATTGATATCTCTATCATATTCTGAATCAAATAAACAAAATTATATTTTTGATTATTTCACCAACGGGGAAAATCTTGAGAGGCGGTGCGCTATGCTTTCCCTTTATCCGACGCGCGCAACCTTTTGCGCAACGTACATTTACAGAAAACCACACTTTTTAGGGTGGAGTTACTGTCCATAACTAGAAAAAGAATTTCTTCTATACATATGAAGGTCATTCTAGTATCAGGGTTGGCAACCAACTGGGTAACATTACAACTGGGTACATTTAAAAAGACCAGGGTTGCTTTTTTATTTAGAGGTTTTTGTTGTTTTTTTTTACAACAAAAAATTAAATTTTTACCTATTGGGAGTACAAATTAATTCGATCCCTTTTTTGAGCTCAAAAACGATAATGAGTTAACAATTTTATTGAAATAAAAAATTATCAGATCACTGGCTTACATCTTTCACGCAGCTCTGAGCTAAAACTTGGAAACTCTTCTCGCTTTTTGAGGCGATACGCTTTGAAGCCGATTTTATATTTATTCAAAAGAAGTGATTCGTTGACATACTATTGTGAAAGATATTGCATCCATCGAAAGTCAATAGTCAAAAGGAGCTATGTTTGGAGAATTTGATCGTTTCTAAAAATTGTTTGGCTACTTTGCCACGAGAGAACGAGCGTTTTCATGCAAAATGAAAACTCTATATGTCTGTCTGTCTTTATATTCTGGCCGTTTTTCTCATGATTCACGGTTCTACCGAAGTAATTGCAATCTGCCCGTAATAGAAGGTTTTAGCAGCTCATAGTACACAATGCCACCTTGATCCCACTAAAATTCAAAATTGCATTATATATGTTAAAACAATGTAATTATACTAACAAACAAAAAATATTTAAATTTAAAAATGCAATAAAACAAAAACGGTTTGAAATATTGCCAAATTTATTTTTTTATTGTGAAGTACAATTGTTCCGGTTAGAAATTAAATATTATTTCATTCATATGGCTACCCCATTCGATCGGATCAATTTTCGAGAAGTTTTTCGAGTATGCGGTGCCACATCTCGGCAATGACATCTCGAATGCCAACTGACATCATCATTTCGGCTAATTAAATGGCCACCAAACGTTTGACGCAATTAATTGATTGTGGCATGAGATGTGTAGCAACTTGCACCATTCTGTTGAAACCAAAATTCGTTCACAACAACACCATGAAGAGCCGGTCACCATTGACCGTAATGGTTGCAAAATATGAAACATGGGTCAATTATGCCTCCGCTTCACAATCCGCATCAAACAGTCACTCTTATTAGGTGCATAGGCTTCTACAAGACCACGTTTGTGTTTTCTGAGCCCCAAATACGGTGATTTTGTTTATTAACGTACCCACCAAGGTTGCGCAAGTGTTAATCGATTCATTTCGTTCAGTGGATATAATATATTGAATTTTGTGACAGAATAGAATGGCATAAGTATTGGCATATTCGAAATAACCGCTGGTTCAATTTTAAGCTTTGTAATTGCCAACCCTATATACTCGTATGTTAGTCAAATTACTGAACTACTCGTGTTTCAAAAAAGCTTACAATCAACAATTGAATTTAAAAAATTTATTGCATAAAAGTGTGTTTTATTATCTTTTATTTTCTGTTGTTCAGATAGTAAATTCTACAAAATTATTTAAACGTTACTAGATGATTAGAAACCATTTGTAAAATTATTGTAAGGCATTATAATCGAAATGTTATACATTATTTTAGTTTATTATCCATAAACACTCCTTAAAATGAAAATATGATATATCGCGCAACAACAAATGAAAACAATTTTTTTTGAATTTTTGACGGAGACAACTCTTATGCGGATATGAGCATTTTATTAGTAGCAGTCCAAAAAGGTCAAGCTTAATTGCATACTTTCCAATTCAAGAAAATGATCATCTCAAGCGATTAAAATCAATCATCATTTTCTATTATCGATTGTTAATTAAATTAATGCCTTATGCAAAATTATAATAAAAAGAATAACTTGCTGTTGATGTCTTGATAAACAGCGAATAACATACAATTATTATTATACGCGCAGTATTGAAGAGAATAGAATATTAAAAAAAATATTGAAAAAAAATGTATAATTGATTGCTGAATAATTTCTAAAAGGCTATTAAAAAATATAAATAAAATTGCATTTGGAAGACATGCATTGAAGTCTGCTTATGTGCATTCAAAAGTGTATGCTTGCTTCTACTCATATTTCAGCAACAAAATTAAAACATCCATGTTTTTATTTCTACTGGTAACAATAACAATTAAGCAATTACTAGTTTATGAAAAATTAATAAAACGTGTTCTAATCAATTCAATTGATTCTGGCAGACAGTTGACTGTATGTTATTAATTAAAATACAACGAAAGGCAAATGTTAACTTTTTGTGCGCCAGCTATGTTTTGAATTATTTTGGAAACTTTTTAATAATTGTGGGAAAAGTAGTTGCTAAAAGAGTTTTGGATCAAATAAAATTTTATCCTTCACTCACTAATTGAAAAAAAAAAAACTTATTTTTTAATAAAAATTGAATAATAGTTTCATAAAAACTCTTTACCAGTCCTTTTTGTGATGGTAACATCTCGATACAATATATAGACAGGGTACTCATGTCTCTCAAGATATTAAACTGCATCTTCTAAAGAAGTGAATTCAAATAATTCCAAGCGATTGTTACTCATTATAGAAAAATTGTAGTGGTTCAATGTTATTATCATTGTCATGACATTACAAGAGTTAAATTTATTGAATTGCCTTATGCGACAGCCTTTCGAATTTTGCAAATACTAAAGGGTGGTGCAACTATAATCCACGATGTTAATTGTGAGTCATGCCTTAACATCAAGTTTTTTGCCCAATTTAATTTGACATATCCTTGTTTCAGTGTTTGGCAAATTCAACCATGAATAGTTACACAATTGAGCAACGCGTTAAGATTGTTGAAGCCTTTTACGAAAATGAGAGTTCAAATAAAAATGCATTTCGTGCACTTCGCGATTTTGTTGGTCAGCATAATCAACCAAATGTGTCCACAATCGGGAGATTAACAAGCAGAGTGCCGCATTTGGGCAAATGAGAATTTACGAGTGATTGTTGAAAAGTCGATGCAACCACAAAGAATAACTGTTTGGTGCCGTTAATGGGCTGGCGGCATCATCGGGTCGTACGTCTACGAAAATGAGATTCGCTATCGCGAGATGATAACGAACTTCTTGTGACCAGAAATTGAGAATATGGACCTGGAAGACACTTGTCACACTGCCAACGAAACAATGGCCTTTTGTGCGAGAAATTAAACGGCTGTGTTATCTCATGTCGTAGAGATTTTGACTGTTAATTGTTAATTCTTAATATAATCGAGGTATTCCGTTTCTATATTAAGCCAACGATATACATATATAAAAATGAATGGTGATTTTTATTTAATTTTTTTTCTCCGCCACTCCTCTAGGAAGCTTTCCACAAAGCATACATTGCTTTGTTCCAGTTTCTTTAATCAATTTGATCTTTCAAGCTAGGTAGATGATTAATCCACTGTAGCTTCCTCCATATGTTTTTGCGTAGTGGTGAAGATCCTTGCTAATTGGTAGTGATCTTTAGTTTAGCATTGTAATTTTTTCACAGTAGTTGGCGTGTTTTCCTGATCATTCGTCTAATGTTTGTCATCATAGTCAGAGGTATGCGGGGAGGTCAGTGGAGCTTCGTCTTTTTTAGATGAAGTTGTTTGGAGGGGGGTTGAAGCCTCTTTATTAAGCATTCGAAACTACAATTAAATATTTCTTCGTCATATGATTTGTTAGTAAGCTTAAGACTTGAGAGCGACTTGACTAAATTGTATGCTTCCTTCTGCGATTTTGTTCATAATTGGTCCTCGAAGGTTAAGGAAAAAATAAAAGTCAAAAATTTTCCAACAGATGGCGTTGTATGCGGTCATATCATATCATATCATATTTGAGTAAAATTTGGCAAATTTGTACGGGATTGAATAAGAGGGCATGGTACCTCCCACACAAGTAAATATTGAATATTGTATATCTTGAGAACAGCTAGAGTGCAAGTTTCTGACAAATCATATTTTGAAGTGGGTGGAATTGGATAACTGACCGTGACATCTGCTATACAAAGTAAATATTGATTTTTTTATATCTAGAGAACGGTAATAGCTTAAGGTTCTGAATTTGGTCTAAATAAATTCGTAGTCAATACACATCATCAGTCGAGATCTGTGTATGGCATCTCCCACACAAAGCAAATATTAATTTTTGTATATCTTTAGAACGGTAATAGTGAAATGTTCTAAATTTGGCTTAAATGACTTCGTGGTCAATCCACTTCATCAGTCGAAATATAGGCGAAATTGAATAAGTGGGTGTGTCACCTTCCATACAAAGTAAATATTGATTTTTTATATCTAGAGAATGGTAAGAATGGCAGTTTCTGAAATTGGTCTAGATGTCTTGGTAATCAATACAAATAATTAATTTTAATGAATTCCTTCAAATGTTTCTTACGAGGTATACAAACACAGGCTCCCAGCAAAGCAGAAAAGAATACTCTAGTAATCTATCTTGTTACGTTTTAAGCTTTTTAAAACGTTTGAGTTCGTTTAAATTGCATTAAAATAAAATAAACACCGCTTTATTTATTGTTTTACAGTTTTTTTATTTACTTCACTATAACTTTTATACTGTTTGTCTTAACACAACACTTAATTTTCGATTATACAACACTCTTATTTCTGCTTTAACATAATTTTGTTTATTGACAGCCAAACGATAACTAGCTGACGTGTGGGTAAAGCAGACCTTTATATACCTAATTGCCAACAGTTTGGATGGTTCAGGAAATATCGACCATCTTTTATTTCCATAACCGTTAGTTCAAATGTAACGTAAAGATGGTCGATGGGGAAGTGCTACCAAATTGACAGGGTGACACATAATATACCAAAATCCTACAATACAGTGTTGTATTTTTATTTTCGTAACAATATTATTATAAATCAGTATTTAATTTGTATAGCAGTGCCGCTCCCACTTATCCTATTCCGCGCACTTTTTGAGTGATGATCTGTATTGAGCCAAATTTAGGAACTTTTTCTATTACCGTTCTAAAGATATAGACATATAAATAAAAATTGTATATGGACGTGGCACCGTTCAGTTGAACAAAAACCATCAATGAAAGTAAACCTCTCCAACGCATGTATAGGTTTTTAAATCGGTTTATTGGTTATCGAGTTATAAAATGACGAACGTATGACAACTTATTTATAAATGAAGTTTTAAGATGTTCAAAATTTTGTGTAATTTTAACCCTAATTGTTTTTTTTACAACAAAACTGTAACTTAGTATATTGCTAACAATGTTACCAAACAAACAATTTAAAAGTTTAAAAAAATGTTTGTAAACTGAGAGCATGCAATATATTTAATAATTTGAGCGATTTTTTGATACTGTGTTTTGCAGCTCTTTAATTGAAATAATTTTATAGTTATAAAATGAAGGAAAAATCGGAATAATAATAAAAATACTATATGCCTTAATAGATAATAATAATTCTCATAACATTTCATGGAGGAACACGGGGACTTCTCTCGATGAATGAGCTGCATCCGATTCGATTATTAGACTCATTGAAGGAGATTGAATTAGACCTACAGTTTTACGCCTCAGAGTAATTAGAGTAGTTTTCAATAGTAGTAATATTCATACCAGTCTGGCCTAGTATTGAGCCTTCTGATTGGTCGGGTGTTTTACCTACTATACCACAGCGACACACCTTTAACATCGCATTCATATAACGTAGTAGAGAATTATTAATAATAACGTATTAATTCCTTTAAATAATTACACGTCGTTGAACCATCATAAATTAGCAAACGAGTTATGTTATTGTATTTCTGATGGTTTTATTATTATTTGTTATTTTGCAAATATTCATATGTGAAAAGAGCATATTGTTAATATTAAAACACATGTAGACATTTTATAATATGCAATATGTTAAGTACATTTATGAAATAGACTTATTTGCATACACAAATTACAATATTAATTTACACTAAAATTTACATATAAAATGAACCTTTACAAGACAACTATATGCAGTCAGCAGTCAGCAGTCAGCAGCCAGCAGCCAGCAGCCAGCAGCCAGTAGGACAGACATTTCATGTCATTTACGGCAAAATGACAATCATTTATAAAGACAGACAAATGAGATGAGCAACCAGCATAAAGTCAACTATTGCTACTGCATTTAACCATTTAACTTTTTGGATTATTGCTTTTGTATTTTTTTATGCTCATATGGCGCTTAAAACAACAAAAACCCGGAAACTATTTAAGAAGTTATATCTTTACTCAGATAGAGTATCAACATAATGTATTTGTGTGAAAAAATATCTTCTACTTACACAATAAATTTTAATTTATAGTTTTTGACTATTTCTAAAGGAATTTTAGATTAGATTAGGTCCAATTGGCAGTCGTCTGTGGCACAGCTCAGTTGAATCTAAGAGTCACGTCATCTACTTAATCATTCATGCCAAAGCTCTTATAGCTCCTGTGCAGCCTCTTTCAATATACCAATCGCCCTGATGAAAAGCCGGATTTTTTCCAAATCGCCCGTAGCCAGGCTGTACATGTCGTAAATACTTTGTCGACCAAGCACTGACAGTCTCAATATGCTGAAATCGGGACAATTCCAGAGAAGATTTTTTATAGATTTCTTCTACTCTTCGTCATTGTAGCCCTTGAATATGTTTACCAAGAACCCAGTGGCCAGTTAGCGCATATAAGGTGTCTCACATGTGGTCTGGGCAGTTTCAATAACTTCTCCGCTCTCTAGCCATATAAATGTGTCAGGTTTTCTTGGTTTCATAACAGGTGTGCACATTTGCCCACTCCTTTCAAGAGGAGTTTTTTTTTTGGTCTCCCTTTTAATCCCTTAATACAAACAGTAGTACCATGTAGTATCCTATATCTCAGAACCAATTTAAGGTGGAATGTCTAGCTATCTCGTTTAGAGACACCCAGCATTCATGAATAATCCCGATGAGTTATGCACACTCCCTGGGGATCTAACTGTAATTATGAAGGTGTATCTTTTGAATTACACGTAGTACTGGATACATCACGTGACAATATAGTAAACAGCCTAATCTCCAGCTGCTTCGAATAAACCTAACAATTTGTGTTTCCACGCTTCGAATCGTCAATTTATTCATCAATATAGTAAGTTATTATCATGCTATAACCTATCTGGTATATCAATTGAAAAAATCGTATCAAGTAGGGTTTCATTATTCTGTAGTCGTTGAATAAATTACAAGCGACTCAAAGCTGTCGGTGCGGGCAAACGAGACTATGTTGAAAAAAAAAAAATAATAAGATTGTTTACTTAAAAACCTGTGTTTCATTCTGTATTTCGAATCTATGGACTTAGTTCAAATGATAATTTCAATTTAATATTTTTTTTAGTCTTTTGTAGTGAATCTTTTCATATAGAATACCCCATACTGATATATATCGTATGTAGATGTGAAAGCACATAAAGTTTTATTAGATTTTTTTATTTCTTTTACTTAATTTTCTATACAATTCTAATTATTCTTAGTTTATAAACAAAATTTTATATATAAAAAAGAATGTGTGTTTGTATGTGGTTTTGGCTGAACCGATTTTCTTGAAATTTTTACAGTTTCTCAAAAATTCCAATATGGCGATGTCACGCCCATAAAAACTAACGGCTGTATTCAAAAACAAAATAAAACACATTTCTTACCTACTTTAAGAAACATTTACTAAAGTATTATTCACAAACGAACTTTAGCTTAAAATTCCTATTTTAAATCAATATTAAAACAACAAATTTTAAAGTTGGTTCGACCGTACTTTAAAGCTTGTTTAAGACCATTATTGGGAAAAAATAACATAAAATCTAAAGTTTAACAAAGTTTTTAAAACAATGGACATGGATTTTCTTAACGGAGTTTCTTACATGCGACTGTGAACTAAAAACGCATCTGAAGAAGATGGCGGTCACAGACGTGGATGTTTGTGGACTGTGCACACAAGCATCAGAGACAGAATAACACAAATTGTATGGTACTTGACAGGCTTAGATAGAAATGCTTAGGCAGACATAGAGTCTTACTGAGTGGCATATTAATTTACTTTTATGGTTTCAGATCTGCTTGTGTATTAGGGAGGTAGCAGAAAGTGCGCTAGCGAAATATTATTCAAAAAAAGAAAAAAGGGAATTTATTCGTAAATTCAAATTTTATTTGTTTAGTTATGCAGGTGGATTACAGGAGCTTAAAGGAGATATAGTGGCAAGGGTGGATTACAGGAGCTTAAAAGAGATATAGTGGCAAGATAAAGTGCAGTACCCTCTACTGTTTCATTTCATTGTGAAAGAAAGTAACGAACTTAGCGAGCGAATGCTTGGTGGCGCAGGCTGGAAACTAAAGTCATATTATTTTCTCCATTATAACGATATCAAGAAGAAATATACTCATATATACATTTTGTTGCTTTATAAATACATTTTTCTCAATTATGACAAATTACTAAAAATTTTTTCCTTATCAATGCCAAATCAATATTTGAACATTTTTTGAGAAACATGAAAGTAATGAAAATAATCTTTTGTATACGATTTTAGATCAAAAAAATTTTCTTTCTTAAAAGAAATATACGAAAAGTATTTTAATTATAAATTTTTGGAAAAATAAAATTCAAATAAATTGTATTTATTTCTTCATTTTTCAGTTTGTATTAATTTATATCCTTCATATTGTAAATAAGAAATAAAATAGAGTATTGCCAGTCTCGAATATGAAAAACTTTGAAGTGTACTTTAGTTAAAATACTTATTTTGAATAAGAATTTCGAAAAAAGGTTATTTAGCCTTAAAGTATATTTTAACTAATTTGTATTTGAATCTCATAATAAAAAATCTTTAGCCGTAAATGTTTATTTGGCTATATTTTCAAAATGGTAGCAGTGAAAATCTCTAAATTTGGTCCTAACAGCTTCGTAGTCAATAAAAATCATCAATCAAAGAGTGGGCGGATGGGACAAGTGGACGTGGTAACTTCCATACAAAGTAAATCTTGATTTTTATATATCTTGAGAGCGGTTTGGGCTAAAGTTTCTGAATTTGGTTTCAAGGACCTCCTAGCCCAAACAAATCAACAGTCCAAAAGTGAACGTAATTGGACACGTGGGCATGGTACTTTCCGTACGAAGTAAATATTGACTTTTGTACATCTTGAACACGGTTAAATCTACAGTTTCTCAATTCGCTCTCGACGACTTTATAATCACACAAAAATGGGCATGGTCGCTCCCATACAATGTAGGTAGGTAGAAATGGCTGCCCAAAAAAGTACACACGTGAGCCAAAAATAGCGCATTGTGTCACCACCATGGATCGTTATCACCCTATACCCGAAACCAACTGGAACTCATAATAAAACCGCTAGGCTTTCCAATGTCTGTTATCTTCAGCTCCAAAAGCCCAGTCACTTGGTAGAAGCCCTTGATCTTCTTTCTTCCGCCACATAACGCGGGCACGTGCACAGTAAGTGAGGAATTTCCTCCTCCTCCTCATCCCTACAGCTTTGCAAAAATCATTGGCCAGGTGACCACGTCCAAGACGGCAGAAGTGCCCATTATACAGTTCCCAGTAACAACACCGACAAATACGCTGAGTATTCTTCTTTGGAGATTGAATAGATTTTTGTACGCTTGAGATCCAGGCGTTGATGGAGTCTATTACCTCATTGTAAGCATTCAAGTTTCAAATTGGATTTCCAACGTGGAAAATTTGCAACATCTCTCAAACTTGTCAGGACCTTTGAATGACCCACATTCGAATAGTGCCAGTGCTCAGTCACCAGCAGACTCTGACTTGTACTAGCCGCTGACCACTTACTATTCAGGCCCAAGATCACCCCCATAGCCGTGAGTGTAGTACGTAGCGCTCTCGTAATAATAAAGCAAGCGGACCTTTTCTCCTGCTGTAATAGGCCAACGCCTTCTAAAGGTGTTCAAAGCATCCATAGATCAAAATAGGTCTGATCACAGCTGTGTATACCCAGTGAGTCATACTCGGTCTGAGATACTTTCCACACAAATTAAATATTAATTTCTGTATATCTTGATAACGTTAACCGTAACCGTATGGTAACCGTATGGTTACGGTTACGGACGGTTTTTAACAACGTCCTGAACAATATATATCATCCGTCTACCAAAAAGCGGGAAAGATTGGATAAGTGGGTATTGCTCAAAACACACTGGGTAAAAGCTATAAGTATGTATGCATATAATATATTAACACTAATAAGTATTTTTTGAAGACTGTATACTGCTAAAACGCAGATTCTATACGAGTAAGTTATCTTAAATGTTTGGATTTGAACCAGTAGAGGTTAAATTATAACTAAGATAGACGATAGATAACACGGGGCGACAAAAAAGAACGATGTTAAAATAACTAGAAAATGATACTACTTTTCTAATAGGTGCTATCGAGTAGAATTAGGATATGTATTTGGGATTTTCAAACCACCTCCAAAATCTCTTTAGCTACGGGTAAAACCCCAGTTTTTCTTATAAGCTAATAACTTAACTAAATTTTGCCAGATTTTAAGTATCATTAAAGATTTCGAAAGAAAAAAAACAAACCTTTTAAATGATACATATGCAGTTTAAATACCCTTGAAGAATCTGGGTGTAATTCTCAAGTAAACACTTTTTTCCACCAAATTTTTTCCATATATTTCAAGCTTATTGCACACTATTTTATACAGGAACCGTATTGTTCTCTGTTCGCATCGTGTAATAATTAAGACAATAATTAAGATAGGGTAGCGAAGCACGCCAGGTTTTAGTATAATATAAAAGAAACAACAAAATTACATGTAAGCAAACATTAATTATGTCTATTATGGATAATAACATACTCTTAATTATATTCATGTGAGTACATACACATATTCACATATACGATACTTTCATACATACATACTTACATATATGAATTGTATGAAAACGTTTTTGACTTGGTATATAAAACAAGTGAATAGTATTTTACCTGTAGTGAAATGAACATTTATAAATCCATCTCAAATATGCATCAAGCAAATTTAAGTCTGCATAAATTTTTAGATGAATAAAATAAAAAAAAAATATTTATAAGATCTAATGTACATAGAGGATATTACAGTGGCACCTACAACAATGAATATAATTGTATTACAAGAGTATATCTCCAAACGAGTGACATCAATATCAAGATGATGCCGTACAAAAGAAAACAACAAAAAAATATAACATTTAAGAAGTTAATGCGATTTTTCTAAACCAAGTCTCATATCTAAATTGCAATAAGTCCAACTGAATTTCTAAAATATAATTCTAAACTTTAATCAAATTCTGCATGTAAATAAAAAAAAAAATAATTACGGGTATAAAAAATCTGATTAACGCGAGTAAATTAGTCCGGGACTTTTTGCATGAAACTCTAGTTTTTGAATAAAACAATCATTTTATTTTGAATATAATTTTTCTTTGGTCAACATTTCCACAATTTTTGTATCCCTTTCAAAAAATAAGATTTGTTTGCGAAATGGTTTCATGATTGGAGTCAAATCTCTTTTTGTCAAAACATTACTTTAGTTGTGTTGACAAGAAAAAGTCACTCGGGCCTAAATCCGGAGAATAGGTCAGATGAGGTACACCCATAGAGATATACACCTTCATATTCATAATACTGTTACGAAAATAAACAATGCCTAAAAAGAAGATACACTAAATTAGAACAGTAGCAGTCTTAGCTATAAACTTTATTATGATATTTTTTGGTTTGTGTCAAGGCTCTTGAGTATCTGTCACTGCCCTAATTGTCTGTGCTATTTAGAGTGCTACTACTTACGTGTTTAACGGCGCTGCCAGTTTGATTCCTTTTTGTGTATTATGATTTTATTACCTTTGAATTTAACGTAAATAGAAATTTGAAATAATTTGAAGAATATTCGAAAGTTTTGATGATTTGCTATAAAAGGTGGCGCATTGCGCATAGCAGTTCAGTTATAGTTCGGCAGTCATACTGTAAAGTTAATAAGAGTCGTATATTGAATAAATTGATGTATTACGCGGATATTAAATTAGTTGGACACTGTATAATTGTATAAAAGTGGAAGTTAAATAAAAGACTATAAAGTAAAAAAATTAAATTCGCTGCATTTATTTTATTTTGCGCAGTTTAAAAGAACTAAAACATTTTAAAAAGGTAAAACGTAACCAGAAATATGCTCTTAAAAATGTGTTTTATGCGCATGAAATATGCAAGAAAAATTCCGAAAATATGATCTACAGCAATTTTTTTTGTTAATAGAAAAAAAGGTTCATTCGACAACTTAATATTTCAACAATAAAACAGAATAAAAATCGAAAATTTTACTTAGTTTCTAAGGAGATCTGAAAACGTAACTTTAAATTTTTGTTAAAAAACAGCAGAATTATTGTTATAATAAACAACAAAACACTGACATACATTTTCAAACACAAAGCTTTATCTATTACATCTAAAGGTTGACTTACACGACATGTTTCTTGCATGTGTTTTTAAGTTTAAGATTTATATGTTTCTCTTTGTGTCTGTCAAAATTAGTCAATTTACTTTATGTTTATAATTTTTACTCACAAACGTACATATGTAAATAAATATTTATAAATTCCAACGTCATTCGTTTGCAAAACGGCCGAAAGCCGCAGCGATTTTGTTTGATTGCGTCATTAATGTACTGGCGACACAATTATATTCATATTGTTTTCTTGCCTAAGTTACAATTAACGTTAAAATTGTTAAACTTGTATTAAAAAATTAATATATTACTTGTCTTATTGTTATTATAGACAAAACTGAATAAAAACAATTAATTTTTTTACTTCTATAAAATGTTTCTTTCTGCCGGCTAATGATACCACGAATGTTGGTCCACGACATAGATATTTGATATCATATGCGTGCACATATGAAATTAGAGCATACACAAAAAAAAAAAAAAAAAAAATTAAAAAAAAATGTCGATAACATGCTCTTAAAACTGAAATATGCGAAAAATGTTGTTATCAACAAAATATGCAAAAATATGCACTAACAAATTGATGACAAAATTAATATAAATGCACGACTTGTTTGTTTGCATACAATTGCATATTTCTTGGTCTCCTTGGTTATGTCAAATGGCATCAATGAGGCAAAAAGTGAGACATCAATTTAATGAAAAACGTCATCATAAAATTTTGTCATATTTTATGTATCATTTACGCTATTATTTAAACGTACTGACTTAATATCTGTTAGTAACACCACAGTTACTTAATTTTTCAATAATTAATTGACGACTTGACTCCGATTTCACCATATTTTCCAGCAACTGATGACCAAAATCTTCCTAAGCTTCCTTAATGACAAACTGGAGCTCCAAAATAGTTTTTCAAGCTATCCTTGGCTTTTAGACTTTGTGTGACGTACATTCCGGAAGATTCACTACTTGATTTAAATTGGACCTAAATGTGAGCCATTCCATTAGTGGGATGTTGTACTTTTCCATGTTGTACCATTTCAATGCCTCTTAAGAAACTTAAATGGCAGCGTTGCTCTGTTGAAAAATGTTATTTTCATACATTTTATCGTCCAAAAATTAAACGAAAGCATCTTCCAATATATTCCATGTAAACGAGTGTTATTGTGTTACTGTATTAATGACATTTTTCAACCAAAAGGTGACAACTAATATCTCTGATGTAAGTGTGCCATTGCATTGACGACAGTTTGAACCCAATGAGTATGTTTTCCGATATTACCGAATCACCGTTTTGATGACATTTTTTTATTATATCGACTCCGATTAGTCAGTTGTGTGATGCCGATGTGATGACATCATAATTTCAATTTTTGACCCTAATGACAATCTGGCCAAGTGACGTTAAAGTTGACATCACAATGATAAGAAGTGTCATGGAATCAAAAGCAAAGACATTTATCATAGTACTGATGTCAGACTGCATCAGCGTTGTGATGATTTTTCTATCAGTGTAGCAATTCGTAGCTCAATTCATATATTTCGGCCATATAAACTGCAGATGTTTGCATCCTTGCAATGTCTATTAATGACCGTTCGTAAGAAACGGTCGCCTTGACTTCATTGGCTGTCAAACCCACCTTAGGTTTGATTGGCGCTGATTCAAACCGAGAAACATACTGTTTTCACTGCTCTTTGGTTAACGGTGTTCGGTGGTGGAGTTTACAAAACTGAACAAAACTTTGTCGAAATTGCGGTTGAACAATGTCGAACACTCCTGCGAAGTTGTCACAAGTTGGCGTTTGTGGTCGATTGGGAGTAAACGCGAATTATATCTTGTGGAAAAATTTCTTTTACTCAAGTGATCATTAAAAAATAAAATTGAAATCACCGAACTACGTGAGGTGCCTATAACTTCCATAATTTGTAACGTTTTCAGTCTACGATCGGCCACTACCATATCGCATATTTTTTCAATTGTTTTTTTATTGAAATTGTAAAAAAGCCGAAATTTCTTACTTTCCGTTTTTATTTCAAATTACAGGGAAGTCTGGAAGACTCGAATGGCTGTCAAACACAAACTAAATGACGCATCTTTTTCAAATTTTCGTAGGTGCCAACTGGCAAATGTTTGTTGACAGCAGCAGTATTGCTCTTTCAGTTAAGGGGCGATAAATTCACAAAGTCATGAACTTATTGACCCGCCCTAGTGTCAAACATTATTAAAGCTGCCAATAACACCCAGATGTCCATGTATTGAGTAAAATTTAAAATTTAATGTTTTAAGTACGCAAGAAGGTAATTTGCTAATTCGTTTCGAGAACAGCCAAGAGCTTTGAATGATGCGTCAAGACGCATTGTTTTTTTCTTCGGAAAATTTAAAGTTATTTGAGGGTAATTCACAGTTGCTGGATAACGTTCAATTACTGCCCGCACAGCGATTGATATCGTCTACATGTCTATTTCTAATGATAGAATGTTTTCATAAACAGAGGAGAATATTTCACTAATATTGAGATTTCAGCATGACAGTGATTCAAAGGTGTAGGCACTAGAATTCACTGTGATATCCGCTGTAAAACTTTCCCAAATCGCTTGATATCTGCATAATTATTTCGGTAAATAGGCCTGCCTACCCAGTGTAATGCACTTAAGTACGTTTTAGCCACACTTTACTGTTTCTTAAGAAATAGTTAAACACACTCAAATACTTACCTTTGTTTACACATTTATTGGACCACATATAATAGAAAATTTATTTCGAATATAATTTTGTTTTTAGTTTTGCATTGTGTTATGGTTTATTTTCTCATATTCTTTTTATTCGACCACAAGGTAAGTTGGTAAAATAAATGTTTTTACGGTTGCATTGTATAGTCATAAATGGTTAAGAATGGGGAGCTGAAGAGAAAGGTAGCAAATGAAGATAAAGCCAACAGCAGCAGTTATTTTAATAATTAGCATAATAAGAAGTTATGACCCTCATAAAATGGACTGGAAATAAAACTTTATTTAACGAAAATTTTAAAACGAAATGCAAAAGTTCAACAAGACGAAAATAAAAATGAATTTAAAATATTTTTATGAAAATTTATTCAGGATATGAAATGTGTAGAGCCATGAATGTTACTTGAATGTGTTTGAATGGCTTTCTTTTCGAATTAATCATAGAATTTAAGATAAATTTAGCAATAAGCCACAAGTTTAATTTATAAAATAAAATTAATTGCACTACAGTTTTTCTTTTAATTTGCGGTTATATGCTAAATTAAAATGAATTTTATATTGATCAATAAAAATTTTAGAAAGTAATTTTTCCATGCACTAGAGTAGTGGATATGTCATAAAGTGCTAATTGATATGATGATGAATTTTATTAAAGCCTTTTTGAATTTAAAAATTAATGATGGTTCTTATTAGTTTTTTCCTTTATATAGGGTGTTCTTTTACAGTTACACAAGTTTAAGTCATAATAAAACAAAGAATCATTTTTCTAATATTAATGAAACGAGCTTTGTTGGATAGAAAATTTTTGAAATTAATGATAAAATATGATTTCGGCAGCAGCTAGCGCGAATATGGCTCAATCTGGATTACCAATTTTCACAAACTTATCGCAGCGTATGCGGCCGTATTTCGCCAATAATTCAATTGTCTCTGCTTTATCGACGTAAACAAGTGACTACATAACTCCTAAGAAAATCGTCCAATGAGGTTAAATCGTACGATCTTGGTAGCCAATTAATTAATTTCATCAAAGCGCGTTTTATGGTATGTGGTTCCGGCCTTGTCGAACCACATGTAAGCAAGATTAATACCAGTTAATTGAGGTACGAATAAATTTTTAATCACGTCCCGATACTGTTCTCCATTGACAGTAACATTCTGACGTCATCGTTTTTGAAGACATATGGACCAATGATTTCGACAGCGCATAAAGCGCACTAAACAGTAATTTTCTGTAAATGGAATGGTGACTAGTGGATTATCCTCACTCCAAATGCCACAATGCTGCTCATTTACGTACCCATTTAACCAAAAATGTGCTTCATCGGATAACAAAATTTTGAATTGAAGTTTAATATCAATATTGATTTGTACTTCAGTCCGTTCGCCTAATTGACGGCGGTGTAAGTCTAACCATGATGAAATGTCAGAACAAACTAAACAAAAAGAAACTATCAGCTGTTAAGTCGATTGCCAAATAAAGCAGTGTTGCCAACTCAAACTTATGAACCTCTTAAAAACACCCTATAAAAATATTTTCCCCTTTTCAAAAAATCACTCTTTGTTTGATATTGAGCTTCCTAATATCCTGAATTGGTTAATTTTTTAACAACAATTGAAGAAAGGAAAATCATTTTAAATACTTAAGAAAAAAATAAACATGCTCATTAGTAAATCGACCACATACTCACAAAATATATCACTCTAAAGACGACGAAGAGTGTGTGTATCAACCAATAATATGCAATATCTGTTTGTGAAAAAGGTGAAATAAGAAACATGAATTACAAAAGCCTTCGTTATCAGAAATTGCTTAAATTATAAAGTACGGCACTGTTATGGTTGTTTATTTCTTACTGTGCGCAATAAGCTAAATAATGCCAACTATAATGCCAGGGTTAGCAGTAAAAAACACGGATTAGCAAGGTGATCTAAATGAAAAGACTTTCTTTGCAAAAGAGTAAAGATTCTGAGTTAGAGAGAAAGAAATCTTTCCTCGTGAAAGTAAATTTTGTGTTTATAAATCGAACAGTCGTCATTTTGACATGGAAGCATTATTAAAATGATTTAACTAATGAAGAGCATCTTTAGCGGTGACATTTGGCCACACGAGATATGCACTGTGAACATTAAATACTTGTTTTTGTAATCAAGGGTAAGAAGAAAAAAAGTTGTTGCTTTAACTTAAAAAAGATGATGAATTCAAATAATGGTTATAATCAACCATTATCGTAAGATTTTTATTTATTTTTAGTTATCATAAGCAATATAATAGAGAAATATTTTTACTGTTATAAATAATTGTTATAACAATTAAAAAATTTGTTTGGTTAACACATAAAAAATATTAAAATTTGTTTGCTATCACTATCGAGATACATACATATCGCATTTTATATTAATGAGTGGATGGATTCATTTCTATGGGGCTTGTAGGGCAAGTAATTTAAATATCTTCGACAAATAAAAGAAATTAGCCTAGAAGACACTCAGCGCTCTCCCCAGTGGGTTCGGCAAGCCTCGATTGGGTCCATTAACAACAGCACCGACACTGTCATTCATTTTGGAGCCATCGGTATACCACTTTACATCAAACTCACTCCGAACTAAGGCCCCATTAGACGAACATTCCCCGTCCGGGAATTCAACTCTGAATCTCCTGCTAAAGCACAGATTTAAATGCATAATATCCATAACCAAGGATGGTCTTCCGATCACATTGCGTAGAATGGACAGACCTCTCGGCGCATTTCGAGACTTCTTGGCCTCATCACATAGATGTGAAGTGGTGTCAAACCGATCGAGACATCCAAGGCCGCTTTAGGACAGTTATACCGAAGCAGGCTAGTCTCTGTACCCTGTCTAATTTATTCATGATGTTAGCTTCCTCAGCCTTTTTCCACCAAGCAGCATAAGTGATAATGGGTCGAATAATAGCGATATATATCCATATTGTCATTCTTGGCGAAAGACCCCATTTCTTACATGGCACCAATGTGCTGTGTTTTAATTCCATACATGCTTAATTTTAATTTCATGTATGCTTATTAGGGAAAACTTTTCTGAACATGCTATTATCCTGAAAAAGGAAACGTTTACCACTATCCAAAAGAAAAGACAGCTGTCGAATAAGTCATCGACAACAAAAAATTTAATTACTTTCAGTATTAGTTAAAGATGACCTAAAGATTTTTTTGGATACTATAATGGTTATTTAACGGGTCCCCCATTTCGTGAATGGTAACACTTAAGTTCATGTCTGATTTGACAGATAATTAGTTTTATCCTTCCGCTGAACGAATACAGTCGTGTATACGCTTTTTTCACTTCGCTAAGTGGGCCTGCGATCGACTTACAGAAGATGCCGATTTTGCCAAAAAAAAACCATATTTTCAGATGAGGCTCATTTTGATCTTGGCGGGTATGTAAACAAGCAAAATTGTCGCATTTGAGGCACAGAAAACCCGCACGCATACATTGAAAAGCCGATACACCCAAGACGAGTCACTGCTTGGTGCGGATTTTGGTCCAGATGCATAATCCGAAAATGAGCAAGGAGTGGCCGTTACAGTCAATGGCGATCGTTATCGGGCCATGTTGTACGAATTTTTGTTCACAATAATTGAAGAGGAGGATATTAGCAACATTTAGTTATAACAGGACGGCGCTACGTGACACACAGCCGAAGCTACACTCGAAGTTTTGCTCCCTATTTTCAAAAAAAAAAAAAATTATTTGGCGGACCCTATATAACCGAAAAAAATAAAAAAAAATTCATTTATATGTTTACGACGACTAATAAAACAGATAAACTTTTTAAAAAAGTGTAAAGAACGATTATTTTCGGTCTCCCGTATTGACATCTTTATATAATTGTAAGTATTATAATTAATAGCCGCAAGGCAAGCTTCCCAATGAGCTATAACTTGTTCGGGCGGCAATAGAAGGTCTGAATATATTTCTTTTAAAATTTTTACTCTATTTTGAACTTTCAATGATACTTTCCTTACATTTAAATTAACTTTGTTTGCATTTTCGTATTGATCTCCAATATATTCGCATAAGCAGTGCAAATAACATGGTTTAGTTTAGGGTAAGATAATTGCGTATATTATGAAAGCATATAACATACAAGTATTTTGAATGTTAAGTTTTCTGCACTTTGTATTTTGTATAAAATAACATGTGCTTACATTTTCCGATATTTAAGTCCAATAAATTGATATCACACCATTGAGAAAAATATTCGATGTCAGTCTGCAGGGCTGATTGACCAAAAATATTATTAAAGGAGTTAAAAAGTTTGACGTCATCCCCATGCATAAGAACATTTAAACTACAAATTACAGATGGTAGGTCTTTGATAAATAATGTAAACAATACATGACCCAAATGGCTGCCTTGTGGCACTCTAGAAGGGACGTCAATAACCCTAGAAACGGCATTTTTAAATTTTATTTGTTGAGTTCTGTCAGAAAAATACAAATTAAGCCAGCGAATTGAATTGTTGCTAAGTCCCATACATGAAAATTTAAAAAGTAAAATGTCATGGTTAACATTTTCAAAGGCTTTACAGAAGTCGGTATAGATAAAATCTGTTTGCTTATGAAATTATAATTTGTATTAAATGCAGGTTCCAATATATTAGTAGCTGTAGATTGCGATTTTCGATGAAACTTGATGACAAACGCTTTCGGTTAAAAAGTTTTGGTATTGTATTTAACTTGGCGATTCCTCAATATTTCGAAACTTTAAGTTTGCTTCCATTTTTAAATAAATCTCTAATGAATGATTTTTTCCAAATTGAAGGTAAGTAACTCATTTCATGGAACTTATTGAAAATTAAAGACAGAGGACCACAAAGAAGTTCAGAGCAGTTTTAAGGGATACAGTTAGGTATTCCGTCAGGACCAGGATAACAAGAATTCTACAATGATCTCAAGCTTGATAAAACTGTCTCAGTACCGATTGAAGAAACAATCACATCAAACAATATTATAAGGATAAGCGATTTGTTTGTCAAATGATTTATTAGAGTAAGTAGTAGCAAAAATCCGCAAATAGCTTACTAACAGATATCTCATTCTCAGCACAGCGAGATCCAAATTTCAAGTATTTAGGATAAGCATCATATACATTATATTTTAATAGGCATGTTGTATTCTGGAGAGGTAAAAAGAGTATATTCAAACGAAAAAATGAGTACAAATGCTAAAAAAGAGTAAAGTTTTCTATCATAACTATCTTTGTCATCGTGCATACCGTTTCTTAAAGTTGTTTTTGTCGGTTGCAAATACTTTCTTCACCACTGCGTGTTGTCGGCAATGTAGTGTTTGTGTTGTCAATTGTTAATAATTAATACAGGGTTGTTTAAAATGTAGTGTCAGGTGATTTTAAAGTCTAAAGGTTAAATTGATTTCAAGGAATAAATGCACTAATAACGTAAAAACAACGTATTATACAGATTAAGACAAGTAATAGCTTTTAAACATCATTTCGACATCAGAGATATCATTTTTTTAAGGTGTCATATATAGAAGATATGCTTCTATATATGAAACATCTCGGTATTACAACACCTTATAAAGTTTATACCAGTTGCATGGACCGACATTGTAGTTAATCCTACTAGCGGACATCACATTCGATACTTACAATACGTGTTCCTATCTTAGACACATTGGTCTCATAGTTCCGCTCTGACGCAAAGAATGCACATCAAAACGATCTCATCATTTGGGATGACATTTCAATGGTATCCAAACATGCACTAAGCGTTAACGATCGTATTTTAAAGGGCGTTATGAATAATTACTTTCCTTATGAAGAAAAGAAATCTGTTTCGTGGAGATTTTCGCCAGGTGTTACCATTATGGTTTCAGATCTGCTGATGTTCATTAGGAAGAAATCAGATCTACTGAACAAACTATAGACTGAAAGGTGCATAATAGATCCCATGTGTAGCAGTGTTCGCAATACTACCTGGTCAGGGATAATAGAAATAATACCAGTTATGATTATTTGAAAATACGGTAAAAAGATCGCCCTTATGCTCCTATGGCTAAACTCATTAGTTGACTGAAATATGAGATCAAATGATTTTCCTCTTACAGAATGGTTGCTAAAATTTAATAACGATGACTTAGAAGTTCTAACAAGTTAGAATAATGCAGCACTTAAAATCCAGAAGTATTGTTGTTGTAGTTATGATACAATTATTATGATACTATTATTAATTTGTTATAAATCAATTAACATGTGTCTCAATTTCATTCAACGCCAATTCTGTTCCAAAAATCGAAGATTATACAATAATTAATGAACGTATTATTTCCAATTTGTTACTTGGAGTGGAAAAGATTTGCTGTAGTTCTGATTGTGGTGAACAGGAGGAAATAGGCAATTAATGCTCAGTTGTACCCAACAGAATTTTTAAGTAAAATAAGTCCATCCGGATTACCACCTCTCAAATAGATTTTAAACCAGGCATGTACAAAAGTAAAAATGTAGTTGTGTTAGTGAGAACATGAAAATTACTCTCTCAGAGAAGTAAAGTTGATGTTTTAAAAAAATTAAAAAAAAAAATCAACAAGCATCCGCCGCACATGTGCATTCGTCGCTGTTTCAGTGACAACTAAAAGCGACATCGTAAGAAACTTTTTAAATTATTTTTCTGTGCCTAAAAAAATATGCGTACATCCTCTGCACAAGTGGATTCATCGGTGTCTCATTGAGGACTAAAGCATGAGCGTAAGAATACGTGTGAATTGAACGCGAGCATTTGTTCTATGAAATGAACATCAATGTTTTAAGCAATTTATAATTTTAAATTAAAATTTTCATGCTGAACAGTGATTAATAAATGGTAAATAAAATGGTTTAAAAAAAACTGTACTCAAACCCCGAATTAACTTTATACCTTCTTATCCTACAGTGCTTTTTCGAATGATATAGAAAAATTTCTCAAAGCATAAGATCAAAACTTTTCAAAAGGGAGGACTGTATTTACCCAAACATGCTTTTTTTATACGATGACTTCCATGTATACATGCGTTTAAAGGTATTTCTGTTTCTCTTAAAGATTTGTATGGGCAAAAGTAAAATTAACAATAATCATGGCTTAGCCCCAAACATTAATTTTAAAGAAATATAAAATAATTTAATAAGAATTGTGAATTATTATCATTTCAGAACGATTGACTTTGTTACTCTTTTTTATAAATATATATAAGGTCACCATGTAATATCCTCACCATGTTACAATAATTACCAATAGGGGTGCAAAAAATTCAAACGGGCCATCTAGTAAGTTTGAATTAACAGAGCCATGACTTGGTCAAAATTTAAAACGAAAGCCTTTATTCTATTGTAGAGACGAAAATATTACTTAAAAAAACTCTCAAAACTGAAATATACAAAAATCTTGTTATGAGCAAAATATGCAAAAATGTGCACTAACAAAATGATGCCAAAATTCATAAAATTTCATGAAAGAGATAAATATCTTACATCCGAATTGATTGGTTATATGAGAAAAAACATGCAATGTCATATTTCTGGTTTCCCTGTTATGACAAATGGCATCAGTGAGGCAAGAAGTGAGACATCAATTTTATGACAAACGTCATCATAAAATTTTGTCATATTTTATGTGTCATCTATGCTATGGTTACAGTGACATCAGATCGATGTTACATTTTGTGTATCATAATATATGTAAGTATATAATTTACTTTTAAATGAAAACCAAAATTAGGAAAATATTTTATGAATGAAAAATAGAACATTTTGTAAATTGTAATAATTTTTATAAAAAATTATTAAATTTTCATAAAAAATTATTAAAATTATTAAAAAATTGTGTTTTAAAATCACAGAATAAATAATAAACGCTCATTCAAATTAAAAAATAATAATAAAATTAAATATTAAGTAATATTAGCTAACCACTGTCGTGAGATAAATTTGATATTATTTTAATTTTTTATCCAAATATGCCCTAAAAACGAATAAAAACAACCGAAAACATGTTCTTAAAATTGAAATATGCAAAAAAAATGTTGCTACAGGAAAAATATGCAAAAGTATGCACTAAAAATCGATGCCAAAATTCATAAAAATTTGTGAAGCGGAATTCATATTTCTGGTTTCCCTGTTTATTACTCTTTATTGCACTGCGTTAATTCTTGACTGTTGGCGAATAATCGAGTTCATGGATAGTCAGCGGGAAATGGCATATACGACATATCTTTTGAAATGAGTACGTTTTGTTCTGCGCCTTCTCAATTTTCGAATGGAGTGTTGCATTAAATAGTTGATGTAGTATTTGTAATATTTGTTATTTGTTTATTTATAAATTACAGTACAATATTACACTGTCGACTTATTATTACGAGCAGAATGACTATTTGCTCGCTGTAGTGCAACAGACCAGAGTCTCTGTTGAAAATCGAACCACCCAAAACCATCACACTAGCATACTAGTGTACTTCCCACTAGACTACTGGAGTACCCACTTTTACTATTTTTTTTTAACTGATTTTATAGAAAAATAAAACCAATTGTTTTTTTTTTTTTCTTTTTTTGTTACAGTATATTTTATTATATGAAGTTTTTTTATTGTTTTGTTTTATCATTTAATTTTTCCATTAGTTGTAGATTCATATCATATTTAGTTGTCTCTGATATATAATAATTGTTTGTTTCTGTTGTTATGAATTATTTTTAATTATTAATTTGTTTTTATCTTATTTTTTTATTATATTAATTATATAAGTTTGAATTTGAATTTTCTTTGTATCAAATTTTGTTTTGTATGATTTTTTATATAGATTTTAGTAGTTTTTCTATAAATATTTTCATAAGGTTATTTATATAATAATTTGCTTTTTATTTATTTGTTTTATGTTTCAATAAAATGATCCCTACAATGTTTTTTTTAATATCTTATTAATTATTTTGTTGTTAAACACATTTAAAGTGTTTTGGTAGATATATTGTTGTTTATGACATTTTTTATTGTTATATTTTTTTTCATTATAAGTAATATAATAATAGTGTTTTGTTCTTATTAAGTTTTTTTTTCTATATTGATATAATTTTTTATACTTTTTATATATTTTAATAATAATTCTTTTAACTAAAAAAGTAAACAAGGATATGCTGAACACTAAAGCCATATATTTTGTTTTTTTTTTGTTCTTCTTCTTCTTCATTATATATAATATACAAATATAACATAAATTTGTTTTGATCTAATGTATAATATATAATAATAATTGTAATAATATATATTTATATATTTCTTTCTTTATAGATGATTTTGTTTTTAAGTAAAAATTTAAAGATATAAAGTTCTTGTAGAGAAAGTTTTTGAAAAAAAAATAAGTGATAAGGAGCTGTCTGTTAGAAGGAGTCTTTCATGCAATTTTATAAAGGCTTGGAGTGTCTGTTAAAAAATGTCGTTAAGAGGGAGTAATTTTTATTTAGTGACAGAAAGTGTTTCATTATTTTAGTTTTAATATTTGTATATATTTTATTTTTTTACATATTTAATGATTTATTATTAAATAAAGTTTGTATCATTTATGTTTCATTCCCCATTGTTTGCATAAAAAATAAAGTTTTTTTAACAAAAGAAAAAAATCTAAAAAAAGTTTTTTTTTATAAATTTATTCAATTATTATTTTTATTTATTATTGTTTTTATTGTATAATATTTTGTTTTATTCAAATACTACGTTAACAGATCCCTAATGTTTTATTATAATAATTATTATATTATATTTTTTTTAGTTTTTTCTGTAAAAATAAAGTATAATAATAAGTAAAAAAAATATTTTGCTAATTAAGAACACATATTTCCACACATTTTTCATTGTACAGTAATTTATAGTTGTAGTTCAATTTTATTTTTTTATAATGTTATTATTTTTTTCTTTCTCTATAAATCTAACAAGATTTTATATTGTTGTATTTAATTAATTCATTAGTTTATTTGTTAAATTTTTTATACAAAGTTTTTCATTTTTTCTTTTACAAATTTTTTGCCAATACAGAATTTTTTCAAAAGTATATTTATTTCTGTTCTCTGTTATAACTCCAAATATTAACAAACATGTAACACCAACCACCAATTAAACGTAATTAGTAATTACCAATTACATAACTTTTTTAAATGATATTGTTGTACTGATACCAAATTGAATTTTCAAAATTTTTATCATATCACATTTGATAGTTTAAATATGTTATCTGCTTGATATTTGCTGTCGTTCAAGATTGCCGAAATGCCATGTTCTCAGCTTTTTTTGAACGATTTTGTCTATTACGATCCAGTTCTATGACAAAAACATTTGCCATTCTTACCTGTCTGATCTTCATTAGTCTATTGATTTAAAAGTTGGATAGAAAAAATCGTGTAAACTTTGTGAACAATTTTACACTAAAAAGTAAACAATCACTTATATCTTAGTGTTTGAATAAACTCTGCAGTATTTTATTAAACGTGAAATGCTACAAAATCCAAACAGGAACATATATACTGTTAAATCATGATACGAAGACGTCTATCAAGTACTCAAACGCCTCAATAAACTTGCTGGTCAAAACGGTATCCAACTGAACCTTTTTAAGTATGACGTAAACGACAAGCTCATACATCAAGGACCTAATTCCGGCATTCGTATATGAACGAATTCTTATTCGAACGAACGAGTTTTTGAGTATTTGGAATTCTCTTATTCGATCACGAATAAAATGAATCAAAATTTCGGATGATTGCTTTCGATATCGAACAATGATTCGAACGTAAGCGAGCAAGTTATTATTCGTAAGCAAAGAAGCATGCGAAGCAAAATTTTTCACAAGAAAATTAATTAAAAAGATAGTTGAACATTTATTTAGGAAAATTTAATATATTTAATCATTTTTGATCCAATAACAAAAAATAATTCAATGCGAAAGAAAATAGTTCCCAAAGAAAAGCAAAGGCTAACCAAATTTGGGATAATCTTACCGCTGAATTTAAAGCCTAAGGTGACCAACAAAAGTTTTCAAGCAAAGTTTTTCAAGCAAGATGACATACAAATATTTTTTTTATTTTTTCTATTTTTTTTTAAGGGTATGTTTTTTGCAGAGAGGTAAGTTTCGACTGAATCAGGCTTAGAAGTCCCTAGCGAAAGTCTAAAAACTTTTAAAAATGTTCGATTGCTAACAAGAACAACAGAATATATATCTCAACATAATTTTAAAAAAATCAAAAAAAGAAAAAAATTGTTTTAACCTTCGTGAGGTTTGAACCTTTGCTGTTTATCTTCTATTCAAGCACTATAACTATTACACCACGTCACTTACTTATGTTTTGATTTTAATTATTTATTTTCTCTTTACAATTTCATAATTTTTTTTAATATTTTATCCAGTGTTATAAAACAAATATCTTTAAACCTTTTACAACAATAATTCAATTCGTGACATCATTAGAATGTTTTACGATATCGAAATATTTTTTGATTCTAATATCATTTCAATCTCGAATGCCAGAATTAGGTCCCAGCATTACAAAGATAGTGAAATTGTGACGTTACCGAAAGAAAGGAGATTTAACAGAGTGTAAGAACTAGCGCGGCATTATTCTACGGAATGCGAATCGAATTGTGTTAGTTGTTAAAACAATCCTGCCTAAAGAACAGGCAGGCTTTAGAAGAGGCAGATCACACATTAACATTTTACGTGTCACTATTGTGCAGTCTCTGGAAAACAATTGCCAACTTTTCTTGTGTTCGTAAAACACCGATGAGTTTTTATTATTGCGTATAAACTCATCGATAACAACACCTGTACTCCTGGCTAGTGAACCAACGGAGTATATTTACGGAGCATGCTATCAAAAAACGACGGTACTGAAAAACACATAAATGTGCGTATTAACAAACCACACGATCTTTTCCATCTGTTGCAGCACATTGGGTACGACACAACAGCAAAAGTGCTTTACATTTTCTAGTCAAATTGGGCAACAAATAAGCAATTAATCCAGCTGTCGAATTGCAACTCTTTAAATGGGTATGAACTACGTAGACTCTATACTGATACAACACGGGCTGCTTTGAAGTGTAAACCGCAATGCCATAAAAAACCAGGCCGCCCCAAAACAACGCAGCAAAGAACAACACATAACTAGTGTCAGGAGATAAAATTTGCATGGCGCAAAATTTAGTATCTTACTTCAAATCGAAATCAATAGAGAGAACTACTGGACGCCCAGTAGTATAAGAAAATCTCTAGGTTCGACATTTATTATGTAGACCGAAAAAACGGCTTTGTATATCTACAAATGTAAATTGAATTTAGAACGTACAGAAAAGCTTTTTATAAAAATTATTTATACAATTATATTAACATTAATTTTACAATCATAGAAGTTATATGTTTAAATTATACATATTTGACATATTAACGTCAAGATAGAAAATCTGTATTTAGCAATAATTATTGTAAATTAATTAATTATAGTTATTATTTTTTACTTAATGTCGGTGCATTGTTAGACAATTTTTGTTGTGCAGTGTATTACATAAAAAAATTCTGCTTTTTTTAGTTTGTCTTTTTGTTTCTTTAAGAATTTTTCTTTTTTTTCTCAATTTTTAATTTTTCATTTTTTTTTTTTTTTAACAAAATAATAGGCCATTATTTGATATGTATTTGATATTTATACACCAAAACCATTGTAATTAATAATTTTCTTTTTAGTAATTATGATTATAATTTTTAATTTATATAATATCCCTTTGAAATGCAGTTTTGTTTCATTTTTATTTTGTAATTTTATTGTGTGTTAATTTAATTTCCGAATTTTATTTTTATTATTTTTCTTATTTTATGCGGTGCTTTATTATTTCTTGTAAGTGTTTCTCTAACATTTTCTTGTTTTCTTTGGATTTTTTGTTTTATCTTCTATGCTTCATTTTTTCAATTTTACATTTAATTTAATTTTTATTTCTTTTTTATGTTGTGTTTTCGTTATTATCAGATGTCGTAGCTGATATAAATCAATAAAAAAAATATTTATATATTATTATTTGTTTTTTTTTGGCTTTTGTTATAAGCTAAAACCCTAAGTAAAACATCATTACAAAAACAAATTTAAAGAAAATAAAGAATTTTTTTTTGTTTCCTATTTTGTTATTAATTTTCTAAATATTTAATACTAAGCTTTCTTAATTATTTACACTTAATTACACTTTTTTTAATTTTATATTTTTCAATATTTCATTTTAATAAATTTTATTTAAGAAAATTCTAAAAAAAAACAAATTGTTAGACTACTGAAGATTCAGTTAAGAAATGTTTATCTAATTTTAAGTAATCAGAAGAAAAGTTTTAAAAAATGGAAAAAAA
Source organism: Wohlfahrtia magnifica (assembly GCA_023159175.1). Classification (NCBI taxonomy): domain Eukaryota; kingdom Metazoa; phylum Arthropoda; class Insecta; order Diptera; family Sarcophagidae; genus Wohlfahrtia; species Wohlfahrtia magnifica. The sequence goes on along the minus strand of JAKWBJ010000222.1, from coordinate 5,292,067 downwards.
GTAACTTTTATTGTAGTTTTTTTGCCATAACAAGAAAATATAAGGCTAATATATCAAAATTTACTTAAATTAATTTTTTTTATAAGTAAGTGCCACAGACATTATAGTGTCAACATTCAAATACTATTCAATACCAACTTCATTTTTAACTTGTTTGAGAACTAGAGCCAGCTGGCTCTGACCAGACTTATGGATTATAACATACGAAGAAATCCTCAAGTTGAAAATGCCCAATGATACTCACTTGGTTGAGTATGCTAAGTATATCGCCGCTAAAAGTATAGACGAGGCACTAAGCAAATTAAAGATGGCAATGATTCTTGCAATAGAGAAAACAAGGCTGATACTATTGACAATAAAATATCTCCCCTGATGGTGGATCTAGACGAGTGATGTGCAAAAGTAAAAATGTAGTTGTATTAGTGAGAACATTTAAACTGCTCTCTCAGAGAGAGTTAAGTTGATGTTTTAAAAAATTAAAAAAAATCAACAAGCATCCGCCACACAGGTGCATTCGTCGCCGTTTCAGTGACAACTAAAAGCAAGATCGTAAGAAACTTTTTAAATTATTTTTCTGTGCCTAAAAAAATTTGCGTACATTCTCCGCGTATGTGCATTCATCGCTCTCATTGAGGACTAAAAGCAAGAGCCTAAGAATACGTGTGAATTGAACGTAAACAATTGTTCTATGAAAAGCTTATGACTGGTCTAGACGTTCTAGTTGTAAAGTTAATGACGAGAAATACGCTTAAATATCCTTTGAAAAAAGACCGAAAAAGTAGAACGTCGATGTGACTTGCGGAGTAACTACAAGGCGATAGTTGCGCTAAGCAGAAAACGCAGCCCAAACAGCATTCCCCTATTTTTCGACCAGCATTGCAACTCCTTCTGGGCGTTCTGGATATCTTCTTAAGCCATTTTTCGCATCCATGTGTACCAACATCTAAATTGTGTAGCAGTAGTAAAGTAGCTTTAAGCAGCAGACGGGCTGGTTGCTGTTTAATTCATTTTATACGAGCTGCTTATAATTACTCCCCCTCACCGTCAGTTAAATAAGCATGCTAAAAAGTCTAGAACCTATCTATTGCCTATCATCTTTTAACCACGACCAATCAACAGCTTTGAATATGGAGACAACATTTCGAGTTGAACAATACAGCAACTCTCTCCAAAAGCAATACAAACCAAGTTAATATTTCACGAATAATAGATTCTCCACCAAATTATAGGGAAATAGTTGCCCTAATAAAAAAGTTTAGGCCAGACAAATCTGCTGACACATACAATAGTTCTTCAAATTCGACCAAGAATGGTCAGCAACCCTACACCTACCTCTCATAATAGACGCTTGGTTGGACACTAACATACCCTAGCGCTAGAACGAAAGCTTGGTCGTTGCTCTGCCCAAAAAAGTAGGCCTGGGGGAATGCAAACGATGGCGAGCAACGCACTACTAAACACAGTTCAAGAAATAATTGCCTTATAATCCTCGATCGACTATTACGTCGAAGCAACACTATAAGGCAGGAACAGGTAGGATTTAGAGAAGATAGATCCTGCGCATCATCGTCCAACTGGCCAGAGAATTCAATACTTCGATGTACATCCTATTCGTCGACTAGAACGCTCCTGGTGGCAAGACCTTATCAAGGACATGTACTGGGGTGCGAAGAATCGGGTTTTACTAAAGGGCTGCGTATTCAAGAACATACAACATCGCATCACCAAAGCCAGAAATGCAATGTAAGCACTGAGAGAAATATGGAGATCAAATTAACCATAACCGCCAAAAAGACGTAAACACCATGATTATCGATTTTCGTTTTTTGGCAAAAATCGAAAAAATTCGATCATTCGCACTAAGAAGAAGGCAACAAGATTCGATTCAAGGATGGTTCGCTAGAAAGTTTTAATTGAGATCGTTTGCTCCACAGTTGCGGAAGATACACAGAACACATACCCTAGTTACTCGTATGTATGTATGTTTGAAATGTTGACGATTGGAATCTGATAGAACAAGGCTAGAAAGTGATTCATAAATGTCGAGAATGTAGTAGAGTTATGATGACATCCGAAGTAATGCGAACGCGGGCTCGGATACAAAAACCCTCAAACAGTTTATTTATTGCATAAAAAATGTTTCTTTGCTGATTTTTAGCAATATTTTAAAATTATATGATTTTCTTAAGCTGAATCTCTGTTTTTTAAATAAAAATTTGAAAAAGATTAGAAACTTATATTTTGTAGAATAGAAAAATGATTTGTCATTTAAGACGAAATATCCATATTGTCACTTTGAATTTTTGTTGGTTTGAGCCAAAAACCATACAAAAATATGACAAATATTTCTTACAAAGCAAAACGTAAATGAAATAAATTGTTTTGTTTTTTCGAATTATGTTTGAATATTATAAGGTAATAAAAGCCATAGAAATTCCTTTTTTATTTAAAAAACTTAATTTGGAGGCATTGGTTAAAAAAAGGAACTTTTATAAGAATTCAAAAATTTTTTTCAAAACACTTTTTAGAAAGAATAAAGAAGTTGTGGTTGATTACTAAAATATTATTGTTTTGTTTCATTTCATCATATGACTTAATTATGCTAAAATTTTATATTAATTTTTATTTAAAGTTTGTTTTGGTTTTAATTTATGTTTTCATGTATAAAAAATATAAATAATTTTTTATTTTATTTCATAATGCATACTTTTCTTTTTAAATGGGTCCTTAAAATTGTTTCAATTTAAATATTATATGCAAGTATTTCCTTTTTAAAACTAATACTACAATATATGATATAAAATTTTTTTTATTATATTATTTTGTTTTTACATTTTAGGGAAATAGATAACATAATTAAAAAAAATATATTTTTTATAAGGAACTAAATAAAAAAGTAATAATTTTTGGTTATAAACGAAGTTGAGAAAGCCTTAAAGACTGTTTTAGTTTATTCTGTTTGTTTCTTTTTATATAAAGCGTTTTTAATTATTTTATTTATATTTAATGAATACAATTTTATTTTATTTTTTACTAAAGATTACATATAATTGTTCTTTACGTTTTTTTTTATTTTTATTTCAAGAGCGAACATCGCTCATTATGTCAACCATAGAATAATCGAAAGACTGTTTTTTATTTATTTTTTTAGTATATAAAATGAAAGTAATACATATATTTGTAATATATATATATATATATATATATATATATATATATATATATATATATATATATATATATATATATATATGTGTGTGTGTGTGTGTGTAGTATGTGTATATATGCTTGATATGTTTTATATATGTACTTACAAATAGAAAGTTCAATAGGGGAGCATATGTTAAAAATATATTTTTCAAATAAATAAAAAATAGTTATGCTGCCCTTATATTTCTTGCCACTTTATAGTAGGTACACTGCTCGCCACATGAATAGTCACCCTCTGTAGTTTGAAAAAATCGTCTTATATTTCATAATATAACCGCAGTTAAGCAGTTATCATATATGGTCTTTCATGCTTTATTTATTTCGCCTTTGGATTTTGTTTTTTTTTTTATAAATTATTGTGAAAAAATGCTCGACTTATATAGAACATCTCATTAAAACATAGCTTTCGGTCAGAATTTTGTCGTTAAGGTTAATAAGTTAGCTAAATATGATTGTTTTCGTATATAATAATTGAAAATGGGAAGCGCCAAAGCACTGGCGGATGTTGAGAAGTTAAAAATCATAGCATACAAGGATATAAGTCTCTCTGTTGCTAAAATATCGAAAAATATTAAATATAATTCTTATCTAATGGATTCACATATTAAAAGAAGATAACGGCCAAACACAAGAGCAGTGCTGCCACTTTGTGTTTAATTACACATCTTCGGCCATATACAAAAAAAAATTAACAAAGCTTGTTAAGCCTTTGTTAAGCTTAAAATCCCTTTGTTAAGCCTACGTTAACTTTAAAAATTTTAAAGTAGGAAGCTATCTACTTTAAAAGGACAATGGTAAAAAAAAAAAACGTCTGGGTAAAATATAATTGGGTTCGTGGAAAATGTTGAGGTTATGGGAACGAATATAATATGAATAGGACTAAATTTCTCTTACTTTTTTGGGTAATATTGTAGACAGTACGTCATTATTCTTTAAAAATGTCACAAAAAAGGAGTCCTAAAGGTAGTGTTAAAAAATATAAATTCCTCGCTATTTAAGCGAAATCTGTAAAACTAAGTGCATGTGGATACCATTGCCTTTCTCCCATTCCAGTGGTGGAATATCATTTTATTCTTTTTTTCCGTCACTCCTCTAGAGAGCATATTGACTTTCCACAAAGCATCGATGGCTTTGTTTCAGTTTCTTTAATCAATTTTATCTTTCAAGCTGAGCAGATGATTAATCCGCTGTAGCTTCATCCATATGATCTTTGCGTAGTGGTAAAGATCCTTGCTAATTGGTGATGATCTTTACTTTAGCATTGTAATTTTATCCCAGTAGGTGGCGTGTTTTCCTGATCATTCGTCAGATGTTTGTCATCATCGCCAGAGTTATGTGGGAAGGTGAAGGTCAGGGGTGGGCTTTAGTTTTCTTTAGTTTTAGGTGGAGTTGTCTGGAGAGAATTTAAAGCCTCTTTATTAAACATTCGAAACCACATTCGAAATTTTTTTTTTTTTTCGTCATATCCTCTGCTGGTGCTCGAACGTAGGTGGTTTGTGCTGTTATACTTGCGCTCTAACCACTATACCACGCCGTCCCCCGTTTGAATGTTATACTTTTTGTTAATGATTTTTTGAAAAGACTTAACAATGAATAAATGTGTGAAACTTTGTTTTATGTCATTGAGTATTTAAGTTTTTATAGGAACTTTTTTGTTCAACTTTAAAACATGCATTTGAATTTCCACACCACTATATGTATATAAATTGTTTCACCCACTTTATCATTCTCGGTTTTACTTTTGAACCTTTTTCTTTTAAGACTAATTTTTTTCTAATAAATTCATTCATTTAAGCACAATAAATACACTTTTTCTTTAGTGATGTGCATAAAACAAAACAAGTACACAAAGCTCGTTATTCGGGTATACAATATTACACTAATAAAATTAATTGTCTTAATTTTTTAGGATTTAAAAAATTTTTGCAATAAATATTTATATAATTATATAAAATATAAAAAGATAATAAAAACTGAAACAGGTTTATTAAAAATATATGATTATAAAATAAAATAATAAAAATTAATATTTTTTGGTTCGACAACTTGTATGCGTGGTATTCGTTTGTTTATATCGCTGACACAAAAAAATTATGGTATTGCCAGCATGAAAACTTAAAATTTAGTTAAGCAAATATTAGCTAATGTAGGGTGTTTCATACGTTTTTTACAAACGTTTGTTAAGCTTAAAGTATGTGGTAATTAACTAACGTGCACTACAAGTCTACTTAAATTTTTTTTTCATATGGCCGATTATGTGTAATTTTTCATCGTGTGTGTATTTAATTTTTGTATAATTTCACTTTATGTTCAACCATTTTCTTCAATAGCTATAATTTGAATTTTTGTCATATGAAATTTGATATACGAAATTTCCTGATTCGCAAACAAAATCATACAAATACAAAAACTGCTATTTACTATACTACATGAAGGATGGTTTGGAAGTGGAATGCTGGTGACGACAAATTGAATTTCTTTTTATGATAAAGTGGACAAAAATGTTTATCACCATATTCGAAAAGAAAATACTTAGCAAAGTGCAGAGAAAGGGAGTACATTGTACCAAGAAAATGATCACAAGCAGACATTGTTTAACACCCTAGTTCAGCTTAAGGCGACATTATCAAACGAATATAACTCAATGGAGCCACTAACTGATTGTTCTAGATTACAAAAGATATGAACACACTTACTAATTGCTCGATTTTTGCATTTTAGGTATTCATACCATACTTTGATCGATTAAGCATTGAGCTCCAAAAATTTAGTTATTTTTTGCGTTTCTGATGAAGATGTAGTTGTTAATGGAAAAAATTGTGGTTTTTTTCTTAGTCATAAAGACTAATATTTGATGTATAGATAAGACCACGCAAAATCTTTATATTTTTTTATATTTTTATGTTTAGAGGACTTTTCAATGAGAAAAACTCATCTCCGATCATGCGTTGGAGTTACTGTATGTACGTATATACATATGTATGTTGTTAATAACAATTGTAAAAACAGAATTTTGTGTGTAATTTTTTTTTTTTTTATGTCAACAAGACAAGAGACATCTTTTTAAGAGAAATTTCTACTTCACAGTACTCAACAGCGAAAATAACACAAAAAACAAGTGTGAAAGCAAGATTAACTAGCATACGGCGCAAAGAAAAATGCTCAACTTTCACTGAACTCCCACCTTAATGATGTCAACAACGATGTTTTTATAAACGATGTTGCATTCCTACTCACATGACATAAATTACTAAGGGGCGTCATAATTGGTTATTTTTAGATGAGAAAAAAATTTTACTTAGAAGCCCCTGAATGGTAGAGGTTTTACATTTATGATCTTCGAAAGATAACCCCATTATATGCATCGCCCGGATAGTAGAGCAGAGGAGGTTATGGTATGGAAATCAATTTAATACTACAGCATTTATGGCAATCATTTTTTAAACACCACGATAAAAGCTATATCCTACATTGAGTAACTAAAAATGGCTTCTCGACTTTCCCAATTTTCTTTGGACCCCTTTCTAAGATTCTTCAACAGGATAACGCATCTATCGGGCTGACAAGTCCCGAGCCTAATATATAGATGGCGCTAGTTTTATTGCATTCACCTCTTTTTCAGTTAATTAACCTCTTTTTCAGTTAAGCTATCAAAAGATTGTAGTTAAAATTTCATGATACTCTATTAATTAGATTGTGAGTTATTGTGCCAAGAGTGACGCTACTTTTGTTATTTTAAGAACAATGGATTATCGTGCTTCTACACTGCTTCTTGATGGGAAAAATACCACTCAAACTAAGCAATGGCTTTGAAAGTATTATGTGGTCTCCGATCCATCAGATATCACAATAAAACGTTGGTTTACTGAATTCAAACGTGGTCGTAAAGACACCGATTATGATATAGAACGCAGTGAACGTCCAAATGAGGAGGTAACACCAGAAAACATAAAAAAATTAATAAAATCGTTTTGAATGATCGAAGAGTGAAGCTGCGTGACATTGTAAAGACATCAAAAGAACGTGTTGGCTTTATATAGCATGAGCATTTAACCATGAGAAAGCTCTGTTGAAAGTGGATGACGCGTTTGCTCATTGTTGACCAAAAACAAGAACGTGTTGATTATTCTGAAAAAATGGTAAAACTCTACCGCAATCGCTAGAGTTAGCGCCCAGTGAATACTGGCTGCTCGCAGACCTCAAAAATGCCCGCTGGTAAGAAATTTCGCACCAATGAAGAGGTTATAGCTGAAACTGGAGCCTATTTTGAGGCTAAATCGTTCTACAAAAGTGGTATTGAAATGCTAGAGCGACGCTGGAATGATTGCGTTGCTCTTGATGTAAATTAAGTTGATAAATAAAATTTATTTTGGACAAAAAAGAAGTGTTTTTTTTTTGTTTATTATCTACACTGTAAGGGTTGAAAAAAGTTATATAGGGAAGCAAAATATTGAAATTTGATATTGACCACGTATTTCGCTGATTTAAGTATATTAAAAGATGTAAGGGTATGGTCATCCAAAACTCTAATGAGAATAGAAAACAATAAACGGCACTATTTTGCCACGCCTCATTTTAAGTTACTATTTATAAAAACAATCCTATTTAGCTAAATTATGAACATCAGTGGCGAAATTCTGACCGATAAATATATTTTAATGAGATATTCTATTCAAGTGGCGCAATATTTCACAGTAATTTCTAAAGAAAAAAAGCAAAAATACCAAAAAACTATATAACGGTGCATACTTCTTTCAAGAATTTTTTTCTCCAAAGGAGAGATGAATAGAACATAAAGAATCACACATGATAATAGCTTGAAAGCGGCAATAATTTTTTGAAACTCCAGAGAGTGTGCTATTCACGTAGTGAGCAGTGTATATATATTTTTGTTATAATATTTTTTAAGCTTTTATTTTATTGACAGAATTTTCCTTTTGTTTTTTAAATCTATGTATGTATGTATATGTACCAATTTATATGTATATCATTCAAACAGCGTTTTAATTATTTATAAATATATGTATATATTTAACTATTAAAAGTGCTAAAGTATTTCCTCATTTAATATATTTGTTTAACTCTTTTTTTAATTTTATATATATTTTTTTATATAATAGCTACAATTATTTTTTTAAATAATTTTCACATAAATTTTTATACAATTACAGACATACTTTTATTTCTGTTGTGTAGTAGATTTTTTTATTATAACATTTCTTTAAAGCCAATTTAGTTAGTTTTTTACATTGACTTTTATTGTAACTTATTTAATTATTATTATTTTTTAATATTTATATATATACTGATATGTTTTCATATAAAAAATTCTGTTTTTTTCAATAATTTCCACTATTTATTTAGTTAGCAATTATCAAATAAGAATAAATATTTTATGTATATGGCTAATTTTATTAATTGGTTTTGAAATGTTTTTAAGTGTCCTCAATAAATAAAAAAAGAAAATCAAAGCGCAAATAGAAATTATAAACAAATAATTTTTGTAAAGAAGCAATTATAATAAACCTAGCAAAGCTATTTGCACCACTCATTCGAAAAGAATGATAAAGTCATAAAACGTTTTAAAGTGATTTGAATATTCATTATGAATCAAAAAATAAAAAAAATAAAAAAAATCGTTATATATTTTGTATATCATATAGTACATATATTAATGCTTAAAAATTTAGTAGATCTAATAAAGTTTCTTCTTTACTATATGCGTAAAGAATTAATGCCTTAAAATCAATTAGAAACTCGGTCTTGTATATTATATTCTGCCATCATAAAATATTTGCAGAAAATGTAGAAAATTTAAGGAAAAATTAAGCCTATTTAACGAGGTAATTTGCGCCGTAAAGTGAATGTGTTCCATAATTCAAGCAGGTCGTTATATAGAAATGCCATATAAAGAAAGGTTGTATAAAGAGGTATGAGTGTATTTAAACGTTTAAATGAGAAATACATTGTCAATCACAAAAATTCACAAAGGAGTAGGAATGTGATTAAGCAGACACACAACACTATTACTACTTGGGTAACATGATAACATCAACTGGGGGCTAGTCTGATGATATCACAAACCGGATTATGAGAACTGGTCGAGCTTATGACCATCGCAAAAGGGTGTGAAACTCACACGAAAGTTGACATCTTTAGTTTATGTGTGAAATCTGTTCTCCTATAAGGGCACAATATGGAATATGGCTGTTAAAAATGAAAGCACATTCCAAGTTTTCATCAACAAATGTTTGAGGTGAATCGTACAAATTTTCTTGCTCGAGACAATATTAGACGGACAACACTGGGCATACACTTATCAAAGCCAAATTCATATGGCTATGCTATGCTATGGATTGGAACTCGCAAGGTAGTAGAAGGAGAGGATTGCCAGCTCACACTTGAAAGCTTCGTGAGCAGAAAAAAGCTGGAATACAATTAAAAACATAGGAACAAGAAGAAATGTCAAACGCCTATGCTCCTTATAAGAGCAACAAAATATACTATTTTTAGAGGACAACTGTATATAATACAATATATGGCAAATGTTACACATAAGTCGTCGTTTATTTGGACGTGAAGTCTATGTAATGCACCAGCTATCATTATTTGCTTATGTATTTACGGTGGTGTCACATAAGTGACCTTGACTACTCATGTAGTCTTCAAATCGAAAATTTCAAAATTTTAAGATATGAATTAAATTTCATATAAAAAATAAACATCAAAATGAAAAAATTGTAAATTTAAATAATTTTAAGAATATACGAAAATATCTATAAAATGATATATTTTTACTTCACTGTATTATTTTTTATCACAATAAACGCTAAGTTAAAAAAGCAGAGAGCACAGCAGGCTACACAACTTCACGGCAATGAATACAGTTTGCTGCAATTGCTAAAATTGTTGGAGAAATATATTTCAGTGATGCAACTTTTAAACTTTTTGCATCCACAAAAAAAGGGCTTGTTAGAAACATATATCTATACAGTTTGTCAAATAAATGTTTGCAAAATAGAAACAAAAAATAATTTATCCCATGTTACTGGAATGCTTTTATTTTAATATATAGAATCATATATTACATATTTGATCAAGTTTTTTATTGCTGAGTGCTAGGTGACGTCTTTTACATACGTCTTTTTAACATTCATAAAAAACAATAAACCAATAATTTTTTATTTTTGAAAACATTTATTTGACAGAATAAAAATTAGGTAGAGATCTAATAGGTCTTAACTCTTTATTACCCACGACTCTTTATCATGGAAAAACCATTACTTCTTTATAGAAACTTTGCTTTGGAAAAAAAAAGTCATGTTTTTGCTAAGCCGAGAGGAATATAAAATAGTTCTGATACTTAGAATTAACGATGGCCAATGGATCTTGATTTTAGTTGTATTTTCTTAAAACAAAATGTATTTTATTATCGTTTGTATATGTTTTAAAATAAAAAATTTAAGTTCAAAATTTTAAATTTTAAACAATTTTCAGTTTAAGCGAAAACTCGTAATCGAAAAGCATCTCTAGACACTAGAAATGTTGAAGGATAATTGATCTTTAAGTAACAGGAGCAAAAAGAGGAAAAATTTGTTATTGTTATTGGAATACAACACGGTACTTTATGGAACTAATGCTCACACAGCGGAAAATTATACCTGTATAATATGCAAAACATAAAAATAAGTAATGGTGCATATAAGTACCGTCGGGCAATAAAGGGCTAACAGTCACCGTAACGTAATGTGTGAAAAAAAATAAAGTAAACATGTTAAGAATTTGTTGCTAGAATTCTCACTTAGAAATTCTATTTTAATTATTTTTCTATTTGGAAAACATTTATTTGACAAACTGTTTGTATATAAAATTTGTAATACACTACTTTTGCTAAGGCTGGCATTTATAGAAAATAAACTCATTGTAGAGCATTGTAAAGCAAAAAAAACCTACTACCAAACTGTCATGATAGGATAAAGTTGCCTTTTGAATAATTTTATTTTAAGACGATTTGGCACCAGGTTATGGTTATAGTAAGTTTAAGCAAAAAATATGTGAAACATAAGAAATTGCAGTTTTTACTTCACTGTATATATAGTTCTGGGCAAAATGAGAAGAAAACACAATTATATAGTTTTTGACAGAATTGAAAAATGTATGAAAAGAATATTTTATTTTCAATTTGTAAATTCGTTAATTTTAAATAATATTTGTATTTTTTGTTTGTTTTTTAATTGGTATTACAATAAAAGTGAAATGAAATGTTATATTTAGTTTACGGTATATTTTAAAGATGTAATACTTATTTAATATAACAATTTATTATTATTATCTTTTTATTTCTTTTTATAAAATTTTAAGAAATTAAAAAAACAAATTATAAATAAATATTTAAAAAACGAATAATATTGTTCAGGTCATTGGAAATCAAAAATAACTATTAATTTTTATTTTTACTATTTATTATTGATTGTGTGGGGGAATTATTTATCGTTGCATTACTTTGTTTATTATAATAATATGTATGTATATATATATATAATATAATTTAGTAAATTTATTTCGTTTTAGTTTTTAGAGCACATTAGAAACATGTTTTTTTTTAATTATAAGCAACAGTTTTCTTATTTATTTGTTTAATTTTTATGTTTTAATATTTATTGTTAATGTTTAATATTTTTTTATATTAAAAAATGTTTTATTTTATATATTATATTTTCAGCTATAATTATTCCTAATTATCAAGCGTGTATAAAATTTTTTTAATTCATCAGGGTTTCGAATTTTCTCAGATCAAATTTTTATGTTTTTGTTTTACAAAAAGTTTTGGATTTTTTTTTCCTTTTTACTTTTTGGGTATAAAAAAAATCAAAAAAATTGAATTTTTTATATATGTTTGTGTATATATTCATTTTTTTAATTAAAAAAATTTTTTTATGTAGTTTCATTATTATCCAAAAAATTGTCTTGTTTTTTTTCAATTTAATGTCTCATGTGTTTTTTTTTTTTGTGTCAAATATTTATTTTCTCTAAATGTCACCATAATGTCAATAATTTTAACCATTTTTTTCGAATTTAACAAAATGGGTGTAAGTGGTTTATAAGCAACAAGTCATTCATTAGCTTGCTTTTAATATAATTTTTCTTTGATTTTTAAAAGGGGGTACAAAAAAAATAATGCCGGTGCAATGACTTGTTTTAACATATGTTTCTTATCTTTTTTTTCTTTTTGCTTTGTTAGCAGGGCATTATGACAAAAAAATTATAATTTTTTGTAATTGTTTGTAGTCTTTTAAAATTGTTTTGGGAATTAGCCTGCCCGTCTATAAAAAAGAAAATATCATCATGCAATTATATATTTGTTTCAAAACTAATTTTTATTCTTTTAAGTCTATCTCTTTGTAATTGTATTTTTTTTTTAATTTTCAATTTATTTAAATTTATCTCCTTTAAATCCAATAAAATTTCATTCCTGTTTTTTTAAACTACAATTTGTGCTTGTTTTTCTAACATGTTTTTAAAACATTTGTTTCTGTTTTATTATTATTTTTTTTTAATTTCTAAATTATTTCCATTCTTTTTTTAAAAAGTATTTTTTTTTAATCATTTTTGTTAAATTAATTTTTTATTTTCATTTTATTTTATAAAAAAGAAAATATTTTTTCTAAATATATTTTTATTTTATTTTTTAAATATATTTCTATTGAAAAATGCTTGTAACCATTATTGTGAACATGATAACCCATTTTAGCAATTGTTGCTGTTGTTCGTATATGACTGTTGCTGACGAGGCTTTAGTATTTGCTTCACATTCAGAACCTGCAAAAGATAAAAATTAGTCTGTTATTTTTTTATTGTTTTTAAATTGATGATGAGAATCTTTTTAGATTTTGATATGGCATTGATTAAAACTTAAAGATTAAATAAAATAAAAATTAAATGTTTAAAAAAAATTTATTTTTTATATATGTACATACTATGCAAATAAGGAATTATGCTGCTTTAGCACTTCAATGTATTTCATTAAATAATGTATTATGCTTATTTTGGAATAATATTAAATTGTATCATTATATTTATTCTATTTTTTTATTCTGAGACTGAAAGGAGAATTTCACAAAATTATACACTTTTAGTCCGGTCATGATAGTGTTATTTCTATAATAACATCATAATTTTCTCGACAGGAGATTTGCCTTCGAGATCCCAACTGGCTAACTAATTTTCATATATGTATATTCCGGGACAAAGAATATCATCGAAAATTGTGTTTTGCTTATAAAGTGTCTACAATGGGTGCGGAGCTTGCAATTTTCGAACACGAACCGGACACAGATGTTCTAATTGCCTCGATTTGGCTGGATATTCTCCGGTTGATATATAAGAGGGCTTTATCTCGTTGGCGGCATTAGTGCACGTACAAGACTCTGCTAAACCGTCTCTGGATTACATAGCCATCCATCGCACTATTGCAGTTTTGACGAGCCATTTTCTCATTGAAAGGTATGACGAAATAATCGACATTCCCTCATGAATTTTGGAGAAGCTGTGGTTCTGAGGAGAATAAGGGTCAGCGTCCAGCCCACGCCATTAGACGACTGACTGAAACATGGCCTCTTATTTCTTGTTAGCTTTGGCTGAACTCTCTGAAATATAGGTTTTCATAATAGTAAAATTTATTTTAAAGTCATATTGGTTTCCTACGGAGACTGTCTGATGCTCAGATTAGCTCCTATACTTGTAGTATGACAATGATCAAACCTTTGGTCCAAGTGCGACCTCATCCTAATCTATTGGTACAAAAATCAGGTTGGGAACCACTGTAGTTTATTACTTTGCTAAAAAATAAAACAAGGTACACAAACAACTTGTTTACAAATAACCGAACCGAGCCGAACCGAACCGACAATAACAGCATAAACAGAAATGTAATAAATAAAAATAAACGGCAACAACAAGCGCACAGACAACGAAATAAATAAGAAACACAACCACAACACAGTAAACACTGAAAGTTGCTTATCATTGAACTATTTTAGAAAAACTAAAAGGAAAGAAATGAAATCTACCTGAAATATCGAAAGATTCCAGAAGTATTGTTTAATCAGCCATATAAAGTGCAATCAGCATGAAGACAGTTTATAAGGAGTAAGCTCGTGAATTGAGTCGTGATCGTACTCAAGTTGTAAACAACAATTTTTTTGACAAAAACAACAGACCATAACTATTGTGTATGTTAAGGCAAATGTCAAAAAATTTCAATATAAAAAAATTTGAAACAAAAGTTGTACACAGTCAATACTTGTAAATTAGAAATATTTTATTTTGTTGAAAATTTTAATTTTTACTTCAAATATTCTTTCGTTTTCTAAACGTTTTTTTATTATAAATATCAAATATTTAGACATATTTATAAATATAATAATAATGCGTTTTGAAACAAGTTTTTTGCAATAAGATATAGTTGATCGATACCCTTTATTGTTCTATTAAGTAAGTCTCTACTGTGTAAAAAAAAACTTTTGACAGATTGTGGACACAAAAAAAGAAATCAGTCGGACACACATCTTATATAATTTCACTATGAGCCAGTTTTGTTGGAGCTTACTCAGCGTAAAGAGAGCTTAGTATGGAAAACCTCTGGTTGAAAAGCTTGTGATTGGACCTAAGTTGAAACAACGCTTGGGCTGGAAGATCTTTAGGTAGAAAGATCTGTAAAGTAATTGTTGTTGTTTACAAAGTTGTGAACAGAGACAGTAATTAAGTGAAGAAATTGTTATTGTTTGTGAAGAGGTTACAAGCAGTGTTACACAAAACTGTGTTAATAAAAAATTATTGAATTAAAACCAAACACAAAAATGGTTTATTTCTCACATTTGTATTTTTTTTTTATTTTGCTACTCCAAATAGTTAATTTTCTTACAGAAAACTCTGCTTTACACCTCTCCCTGAGATAGCATTTTAATATTTGCCGGTAATTATTTTCTTATTATCAAGAAATATTCTTAGTTTGAGTTACCTTCACTACCTAACGAACTTTAATTCTCTGATTCATCCGAACTACTTAAATTGTATTGTATTTCCTAGAGTAACCTTTCTGCATTGTTAGGAGCCTTTTTGTTTTATACCAAAAAAATTTATAACATATTAAAAAAATGCATATATTTTGTATGGTAAAAAACCACCATCACAAAAGTTTGCGTATAACGCATCTGTAGATTTTCTCCGATTTTAAAATCGCTTGAGTGGTTCTAGAGTTATAAATTGACAAACGTAAGTTAACTTATCTTCTATCTTCTTCTTCTATATATATAAAAGAGGACTATAAAATACGTTGTAATAGATGTTCTCCGAAATACACCTACACCCTTAAACGAAAACCATTGGTTCGCGAGTTATTGACAGTAGATTGAGCCCCTGAAAAAGAAATTTGTTACAGCATTTTAACCTCGTGCGAGTTAGAATATATTTTCATAATTTTGACAAACATTTTTGTGGTCAATACAAACAATCGGTCAAAAAATGGGCGGAATTGTATAAGTGGCAGCGGCAGTTCCCATACAAAGTCAACACTGATTTAAGTGTATCTATGGAACGGTAATAGTGGTTGGTTCTGAATTATTCAAATAACTTTGTGGGTAATACAAACCATCAGTTAAAAAGTGGGTGGTATTGGATACATGGGCGTTACAACACAAATACTCATATAGTAAGCATCCGTTTTTATTTAATGGTAGACGGTGCAAACAACGTCGTGGACAATAAATTGATTTTTTTACATCTTTGGAACGGCAATAGTGAAAGGTTTTGATTTTTGTCTAAATAAATTCGTAGCCAATACAAATGATCAGTCGAAATATAGGCAAAACGGAATAATTGGGTGTGACGCAGAGTTGGCAAAAACCCAACTCACCGGGTTTTATTGAACTCTTAAATGTTTTTTTTAGGTTTTATTGAGTTTTAGAACTGCAATATTGTACTCCGGGGGGGGGTTAACAAGGCGGCATTGTGTAGTATGAGTTGCTAAAACTCGGTAATTGGAGCAGACTGCAATTGCTTCATTTTAATCAACCATTATGACAAACAAACTCACTCGTGCTTTTTAAATTTAACCCCAATAAAACGCTAGTGAGTTAATTTAGGTCAGCCAGTGGGTTACCAACCCTGGTGTGACACCTCCCATACAAAAAAATATGGATTTTTTTATATCTAGAGAACGGTTAGAATGGCAGATTAAATAGATATACAACACGAATGCTTCCAGCAACGCGGGAATGGTTACTCTAGTTTTTTATATATAGATAAGAATACATATGCAAATAGCTTTTACTCGATGTGCCTTGTGCAATAAATGCTTATCCAATCTCACTCGGTTTTTGGATGATGCGAACACATAACAAAGCTTTAACTGTTACCGTTCTCTTCATATGAAATATTTTATATTTACTGTGAATGAGAGCTGCCACTCCCACTTATCTAATTCCACCCACTTTAAAACTAATAATTTATATTGACTGCTAAGTTAAAAAGACTTAATTCAGAAACTACTTCTTTTACCGTTCACAAATATATAAAAAACAATATTTACTTTGTGTGGGAGGTACCATGCCCACTTATTCCAATCCTTAAGTTATTAATTCCCGAACATAGAACAATTGTTTATATTATTCTTTATGTATATATGTTATATATATATATATATATATATATATATATATATATATATATATATATATATATATATAACATATATACATAAAGAATAATATAAACAATTGTTCTATGTTCGGGAATTATATATATATATATATATATATATATATATATATATATACCAAGAAAATGGAAAAATATAATATATAAATAATATATATATATATATATATATATATATATATATATATATATATATATTATTTATATATTATATTTTTCCATTTTCTTGGTATACATACATTCATCGTTCCATACGTTTTCAAAAAGTGATGCAAGAATAATTGTGGTGTTCTGTGGGTTCGATTTGGATTGAGCTATATTCGGGGCCTTTTCCAGCTTTATTACGGCTTTAGTAACCTTTATTTTATTCACTGTCGGAGGCGTCTTTGACACTCATTAAGGCAGGCAATCAGGAAGATAATGTGTATATAATCATTCTTGTTCTATTCGAGAGCACCTATCAGAAAAGTATTTTCATTTCCCAGGTACTTCAACTTCGCTCATTTTTGTTGCACCGTGTAATAGGTAGTTTTAAATTTTTTATAAACTAAATATATACTAACGACTTAAGAGATTAAAAAAGTGTAGGGAAACTTTGTCCAATAAACACAAATCAAATAATGTATAAAAACAATTTGGTCAACGTCTAAAAAGGTTATTAAAATTGTGCCATTGTAGGCCATTACAGGCACTAGCGGCCAAGAGATATTGAAAAATTATAAACATCATTTATAAGAGCTACGCAGAAGCTAGCTAGCGTTTGCTAACGATATTGTCCTTTTATCAGGTTGTAGGACTTGAAATCGCAGATCTCGGTGCTAAAGACAGAGGCATTAAGGATTGGACTGGCGGTAAACAGCTATAAGTCAAAGAACATGCGTATAAAGACTATTAACATTAACCATCTTTCGGCCAAAGCGCTTTTACCTTCTGAATGAGCTAAGGCGAAAAGGGGATGACGTGGTATAGTGGTTAAAGTGCACGCATAGCAACACAAGCGGCCCAGGTCAAAGCCACTACCGAGGACATGACGAAAAAATGTAATTGTGGTTTCGAGTGTTTAATAAAGATACTCTCTCCAGACCTCTGGCGATGATGACAAACACCTGATAAATGATAAGGAGAAAAGGCCACCCCACTTACTGGAAAAAAAATATTACTATGCTAAGTAAAAATCACCACCACCACTACTTAGTAAAGATTTTTACCACAATACAATCATATGGAGGCGAACTCCATTGGATTAATCACCTACTTAGCTTGAAAAAACACCTTGATTAATGAAATTTAAACGAAGCAAAGGGTGATTTGTGGATAGCCAATATGCTCCCTGGAGTAGTGACGGAGAAAAAAAGACCAACACTCAAAAGTAACAATTCGTAAAACAATGTGTGCGAGATATATTAAAAATTTGGTGGTCAAGACCTTGTATGCTTATGGCATATATATGGTAGAAATATACTGCGACATACTCAAAAAAATATGCAAATGATATTACATGCAGCTCTTGAGTGAAACCTACACGTTAGAAAAAGGTTAAAAACCTCGGGCGCCTAGTAAATTAGGATAAGCTGAAATAAGTATAAATAATAAAAAATAAAATAATAAATAACAAAGTGATAGACGCAGCTTTATGGAAGCACTATTGTACTACAACTGCATCACGCATAATAATCCATCAATGGAAATGTTAGTGGTTTTAAGATAGCCATTTAGAACGACTTGTTCCATTTTTTGATCAAAATTTGTTTACAAGAACCAAAAATAAATTATAAATAAAACCTAAAATTTTACTTTGTCATATGACATATAGATTTAGGGGTTATATGTATCATCGAGGCGATTTTAGTTTGACTTTTACTTTTTGCGATGGCTCGCCTAGTTTTCTCGCATTGTCTTTATGGGGTTATAGGATTAGGGAATGATAGGTTCTCCTGCGGCATTATCTGCGGTGGGTGTTCTGCGAGTATGCTCTAATGGTTGGTGGCGTGTGGTAGCCTGCCAAGACGTGTGATTGTTGCTTAATTATTGCGTTGTTTTCACCACCATTCCGGGGCAATTTGGGACTTATACCAGTAGTAGCATTTATGCTACGAAGTCTGACCGGACGATTCATTTAGGGATCTAGGTCCCTGCCCGACTTTGGTGAGGGCCCCTTGTAGGAATAACGTGGTGGCAGTGGTTTATACCCAAAACGTGGTGAGAGCGCCAACTCGGTGTGATGTTACATTCTTAACCGGGCGCCATGATCCATAAAACGTTATTAGTTCATATAGCCTCCAACACTTTATGAAGGCGAAAGTCAGTTTTTACCTCGTGTTTGTATGCGTTGGTGGCCGAATTATATTCACTCGTGCTTTGTGCATGGTGGGGTATGCCAGCGTGGCAATACTCACATTAAGCTTGTGACTTACTTTCACATATGACAATTATTATTCCAGAGAATCAAAGATTGACCGAGAACAACTTTTTCCTTCTTTTTCAATTTATGTTAAGTAAATAATATTCGAAAAATTATAACTTGTACATCGATATTTCCGATTCTTGTTCAACGTTTGTAATTAATTATTTTTTAATTTAAATTAACAATGATCTAAAAATATTTTAATTAATGAAATAAATAATAAACATTTTTTAAAACAATTAAACAAATTTTTGTTGTATATACTTTGCAGTTTTAAAAAAGTATAATTTTGTGAATCGTTACTGTACAAACATTAATATAAGAAAAATCATATTAAATTAATTTTAAAAGAAATTATAAAAACTAATTTCAAAAAAATAAACACACAAAACAATCAATTAAACGTAAAAAAAATAATAATAACGAACACTGATGCTAATATTGGGTGCAGTCTGATGTCATAATTTAGCTTACTTACCTTTGAAATAAAATAAGCTAATTCTTCATATGAATTTTTTTCATTTGATATAATTTTTTTTATTTTTCAAAAGTTTTGCTTGCTTTATTCTTAGATTTTTCTTTTTTTATACTTTTTTAAAACAGTTTCTTTATCAAACTTTTTTTTTTCTTATTATAGTTTTTTGAAGTCGTTTTCGAATCGATTTCGAAAGCCCCATGGACCTGACAAGAACCATGTAACGTGAGTATCAAAAAATTGCAATGCAAACAAAAATATTGCTTGGGCAGTAACCACGCCCAAACGTTTACTAAATTTCAATTTTAAACATTTTTGTGTACAAATGGCCGTATTTTTTGGTAGTATTGAGAGCGTGAGATTAACGTAACTGTTTAAAATATTGAACTAAATCCGAAAAGTGGTTGCACATATAAACTGTTTAAACATTTCTGACAACATTAAATAAATAAAGAAAAATATTTCTTAATAAAAAATAAACAGAAATAGAAAATAGAAATAAATAAACTGAGTGTTTGAATAGCTTTTAATACCGATTATTGTTATTTAAAAAATAATATCAAAATGTTAAATGAATAAGAAAACAAATTTTTATTGTGTAATGTGAACATATAAAGCCTTAAAACTAATTTTCAAATAAAGAAATTAAACCACTAGACACACAAAAACTAATAAAAAAAATAATAATTAAGACTGTTTAAATTTATACAAAAGCTTACCAAAAATTCTATAAATTGATTATTTTTATTGTTACCCTATATTACAATAATTTTTTTAATTATTACAATTGAGCTTTCTAAGTACCATCTTATGCTATGTTCCCACGAGATTTCGGATTGCTTCCTTGTCTGTTTGTATTACTTATTTAGATTCTCCCGTTCGCACAGCATTCTTTTAGTTGCAGGCATATGAAATCAAAGCAGTGAGCGGTCATTGTTTTGTTTTACCTTTTAACTTTTTTTTATTTTTTGTTAATTTTTCGTGCTTGAGAGCATACTCTAGGGAGGTCAATTTAATAAATTTGCAATGTTAAATGTATGATAAATACATTTTTATTAAAAGCTAAAAAGTATACTAAACTCATATAATTTCAATTTTGCAAAAATTAGAGATGACACTGATATTGAAGTAAAATACTGAGTAATAGAAATGTTTAAAATTTTGGGTGGTTGTATTATGAACGTGAGAGCGAATGACGAAAAAACGGTGTCGTGTGAACGTGGCATTATAGTTATTGATATATTTATTCGTACATTAACTATGCACAATTTTGATTTACGTTGCTTTGTTTGTTTATTTAGAATGAATTATTAATAATGAAATATAGACGAATTATCGACTTTATTTTAATACGACTTAACTCAGCTGATCACCGAAGACATTTTTATCTTATGGTAAACAACTGGTCCTGTTAAAAATTTGACAGAGTTATGAGACATATGTATAAACAATTGGCTTTACTTACTACGATTTAAACATCTGGCGACTCTATATACCTTGGGAGGATAGAAAATACTTTCAGACCATATAATGCTCTAAACCCTTTTGCCTTCAAAAGAAATCACAAACTTTATCTGATTTCTGAATAAATTGCTTATACTGTATATGATTGCCGGAAATATGCTGTTAAAAAGTCTTTATGCACATAAAATATGAAGTAAAAATACAAAAATATGTTCTAAAAATTTAAATAAATGCTCTTTTGTTAATAGAAATAAAGGTTTATTTAACAATTTAAAAAAAAAAAATATTCAACAGAATAAAAACCAAAAATTCTACTTCAGTTTCTATAGAGATCTGAAACATAACTTAAAATTGTTGGTAAAATTAAGCAGAATTTTATTTTATTGGTATGTACTTGTTGTTGCAAACAACAAAACTTTGACTACAATTTTTAAATGCAAAGAATGGTCTGTTACATCTCAGCAAACTCTTATACATTATTATTATACAGCAAACTCTAGACATTATTTTCATTTCAATATCTACTGATTTAATGGGACCATATTTAAAAGATAACAATTCGTTAACACATTTTAGAACTAGATTTGAAGAAGATGTGCTAAGCTCTTTTTTTAGATATTGACATATAAATTTTACTATATCAAGTCCTTCGTTTTTTTTTTCTATAATCTGTTTTAGCTTAGTTTGAATATTAAGTTTTTATTACAATCTTTCATCTTGCCAATATTCTGAACCGTCTCTGTTAATATTGTTATGCTTTAACCTTTTTAAAATATTTGAATTCTTTTTAATTTCGTCTAAAAAAAATAAACACCACGTTGTTGTTTTTTTATAGTTTTTATTTTCTTACTTTATTTTCATACAGTTTATATTAATACAGCAACTTATTAGCTTGCACTTAATATTCTTGCAGTTACTACAAATTTATATTTTCTACGATTAATTCAAAAAATGTAAAATTATAATACACAAAAAGGAATAGAACTGACAATACTTTTAAACATGTGGTAGCACTCTTAATAGCACAGACAATTAGGGCAGTAACAAATACAGAGCCTTGACACAAACCAATAAAGTTTATAGCTAAAATCTGATCATACAATCCCCGATGTGGTGTATTTTCTTTTTAGTCTTTTGTATTTTCGGAACAATATGGCATACTGCTCAACTAATAAACAACTGTACTACCGCCAATTAATTAAAATTACTTTTCTTTTAGTTGAATATGAAAGCTTTGAAGAAAAAAAATATATATACTTTTCAGAACAAACGCCTTTGTTAAAAGAGGATAAAGAAAAGGTATACGTTGAGGATTCGAGAGGTTGGAAATTTATAAAGCAAAAAAGAGGCTTTACATATTGTAAAAACGTATACAAGGCCATAATATCAATTTAGTTGATAATAATCCGACATACTACCAAATATAGAAACAAAAGTCGGTACGAAACCCAAAATTTTTTTAGTAATGAAACCGATTTACATTAAAATCCAGATAAATTTTATTTAATTTGTTTAACTACGTTACTTGTTTAACTTAATTGCTTAAATTAAAAAAAAATAAATTACCCATTGTGCATAACAAACGACAATGCTTCAGATTAGCTAATTTCAACCCATTGTGCATTTTCAAAAAACAAATAATCATAAGCCTTAGAACTTATAGATAAAAATCACATTAAAGGCGTGTCAATATTTTATTTAAAATAATAATAGATTCTCAAAAACATTTATTATTTTTTTATTATTATTATTGAGTTTTAAACCCTACAGTTTGTGTCGGGCGTTATTGTGTTTAAAATCATTATTTATTTATAAGTGTGAGCTTTGACACAAACATAAAGAAAGAGGTACAAGTATTGGGTTATAGAAAAAGTATCATCAAGTTGCATCAGCTCGCAACGGATAGTTAGTTCTCTACCAATCCCAGCAAATTTCCAGAACGGAAAAAGCATACGCTATGTATTACTCTAGATATTTCATTCATTTTCAGATTAACAAAAGTAACCAAGAATGTCACTTTTCATACACTTTATGCTTTGATAACGAATCGAAATAGTGTTGCTCGAAATATGGGAATAATCTATCATTTAGTGATAAAAACAGCTGATACTTTTTATACGATCCAATATTTTAAATATCAATTAATTTTAAAACATTATGAATAAATATTAAAATTATTCATATGAAAAGGGAATTTTTAAAGAAAGAAATTTTAACAAAAAATCAAGAAATTTTCATTTCTTTCATTGTTAAAATACAAAAAAAAAGAAAAAAAATTAAAATAAAACAAACTTACCATGATTGAATGGAAATAAAACTGGACTTGAATCACATAAATTATTATAAGACCACTAAGACTGCTATGCCTACAACATAACATCTATTTAAATATCTCTAGACGTTATTCATTTACAAAAGTATGATACATCCACCCGTATGTTTTAATAAAATTTTATTAATTTTTTTAATAAAGCGGCTATTGATGAGGTATTAAAATTTATCTCTTTGTATTGTTTGTATTCATAAACTTTTGTTGCCAATTTCTGTATTTTTTTCTGACACGTGCCACTTCGCATAAGACTAGATATCATCTAATTTAGCTTTTAAATTAATTTAATTTTTTGCTTAGGGGAGTTTTTATGTTTTATTTTATTTTTTTAAGGCTTGCTTTCTAATAATTATTTTGACATTCAAATTTGCTAAGCAACAGTATACAGTGTCACATACTCGTTTAAGCGCACTTTTAATTTAATTTTACTTTCTTCTCCCTCTTTTGCCAATGCATTAGTCAAAAAAAGTTTCAACTCATATTTTGCACTAAAGTAACGGTAACTTGTATTGAGTGCAAAAAATTGCGGTTTCAAAATATCACCAAAAATGGGTACATATTCGTTTAAGCGCACTGACTTAATTTCTATAGGAACACCACAGTTATTTAATTTACAATAATTATTTACGTAAAACTTCAAATATATGATTTGGCATCGATTTAACCAAATTTACTTGCAACTTTTGACCCAAATTCTTTCTAAGCTTCCTGAATGACCAACCTGAGCTCTAACACAGTTTTTTAAAGCTATACTTGGACTTCCTGTCTATAGATTTTGCATGACATATAGCCTTTTTCACTAGATTTAAATCGGGACTACATGCAAGCCATTCCATAAGCGGGATGTTGTGCTCTCTTCAAACCATTTTAATGATTCTTTAGAAACGTTAAAAAATCGTCTCTTTACCCATTATATTATCGAAAGAAATAAAATAAGAGCATCATTACAAATTCCGTGTATATTTTTGAATTCATTTTGTGTGGTACTCCCTTAATAGATTTGATACTCTCACAAATATATTCCTCTTTCTAAATCTTGTATGTTCCTTTGTTTCAGCATTTCCCGGTTCTTATATATTTTTAGTACTAATGGCAACTCGATTACACTATCGACAAAAGAGAACAAAGTTGAAATATCTAGAAAGTGATACCTTTTTTCTGTTCTTGAAATACATAAAAAAATTTCTGTATACAATATATGTTTTTGATATATTTAAAACACCTCAAAATTTTGAGTTATAGGCAAAAACCGGTTTTCCATACCTTCATGCGCTTATTAGCTAATAGCACAGCTGAATATTAACCGATTTAAAGATGCTGACATTTTAAGAGAAGCAACAGAAATATAGCCGTGCTGTTTGCCTGGTATCCGTACTTACATGCAATAAGACCCTGGAAAGTGTGCATAGCATGTCGAGAACTTTTCATGAATGCCGGGTAAATGTAAATACCATAGCGAGACAAGGGTTCATGGATATGAGGGCATTTAAGGTAAATGCATGGCGGAAAAACTTGAGCAGGCAGGTAACAGATTAGTGCTCCTCTTAAGCAGAATTGGCGGCTGGTCTCACGGAAATTTCTCCAAATGCAAACGAACGATGGGAAAAGAAAGATCTGGCCACATTTGAGTTATCAAGGAACGGGGCAGGTATTGAGGTACCTAGACAGATGTGCGGAGCCTTGAGCTATTTCTGACCGTTGAGCTGTTAGCACTCTTGCTCAAAGTCAGGGAATCCAATATAATGATCTTTGCAGAAGTTGCAATGATGAAGAGTAGGAAGTTTCTATGGAACACATTTTTTGTCAATGCTCAATATTCGACGATTTAAGGCTTTCTGTGCTTGTTCTGGACGGGAGCTGCGAGGACCATGGTGTGGTAATGGACGCATATTAACACAATAGGGCGTACAATTTGTATCTAAGTGAGCCAGTGTAACTGCCAGATTAATCCAACCTACATTTAGTCAAGAACAAAATGCTTTTTTGCTTTTGAAAATTCCTTGAAAGTTGATGTAGTTATTAAGTTTTTTAGAAAAGCTACTCATGAAAAAATATTTTTGTTTTATAAAATTCGTCACTCTTGTTGCTCCGTTTCTTATCACTGCATTGAAATTGTTTGAGGAACACAACATCCCATTTATGAAATGGCTTGCTTTTGAATAATTCATTGATAAAAGAGAGAAAAGGAAGCAAAACAATAATTAAAAGTGTGTTTATACGAGTATGTGCCACTGTAGAAGTCTCTCCAATTAATTTTCTTAGTATTTGTTTTAAAAACCACTGTAAACTCTCTATGTTAACTCGTATTAATTAGATCAATACAGTAAAAATATATTTCTATTGCTTAAAAATATGCAAATTTCGCTTAAATTTGAATTTAAAAAGTCGTCTTTTAGTCTGGTGTATCCAGATTAGTTTACACACTTTGTGATCATAAATCAAATGATTTGAAAGCATTTTTAATATAAAGCAACCAACTTTTTTTAACGATTGTTAATTAGTGCTCTATCGGTACCTGGCAACGAAATCAGGTTTTAAATCTAA
Organism: Wohlfahrtia magnifica; assembly: GCA_023159175.1. Lineage (NCBI taxonomy): Eukaryota > Metazoa > Arthropoda > Insecta > Diptera > Sarcophagidae > Wohlfahrtia > Wohlfahrtia magnifica. The sequence continues at coordinate 5,265,925 of JAKWBJ010000222.1, read as the reverse complement.
AAAAAAAATTATTGATAATTTGCTAATAAAAGAAAATAAGCCAATTTTTACTTGCTAATTGTACATATGTATTGGGTATAGCAAAAAAAATTCTAAAAATTTTTGAAGAGATGGCAAAAGACCAGCAATCAGGGTCGGCAACCCACTGGGTAATCTGGGTGGGTTTTCATAGTTTATTTACAACAAAAATAAGTATGTATGTATAATTTACGTATTGGGACTACGAATTAATTCGATTAGTTTTTTTGGCTCCAAAAAGAAAATGAATTAGAAAATTTGCCAAAAGAATAATTTATCAAATCACTGCTTACATCTCTTCCCCGCCTCTGCGCCAATTTTCCAAATCTCGTCTTAGAAAAACTTCTCGTCTTTAAGCCACTCAAACTTTAAACCCGATCTTATATTTCCTCAAAGGGAGTAAATTGGTGACATGTTTGCAGATAAACTCATACCTCTTTATACGACGTAGATAGGTTTAAAAAATTTTTACCATTATAGTACGCACAAGATTATAAATAAAAAAATTTCATTCCAAAAGTATTATCATTTAAAGTGCTCAAGCTCTTAAAAGAGACTTAAAATTTTGTATTATAATATTTTCTTTCTAGGATAGTACGTGGTAGGGAGATCGATTATTCGACTTTTCTTAAAAACTGGTTTTCGAATAATTCGAAAACAGCAATTTAAAAACAACTGGTTTTCGTTTAATAATTACTCAAATAACCGGTTAACCGGTTCTTTTATTTAAATTAAATTGTTCTTAATTCTTGAAGCGCAGAGCTGGACCACGTCGTTTTAATAATAAGCAGAAGCTGACGGAGGGCTTAAATTAATAATTCTAACAAATCTAATAATAACTATGTCAAAATGGTGTGCGGAGGCCATAAGAAACTAAGCTTATTACACAAAGTACTGAAAGTTGCTTAAGTTTCGAACAGCTACTCCAGTAGCAAATTTCATTTTTGTTGTTGTATTACTTGGTATAGAATGGAATTAAATTTTTATTATTATATTTATAGTTTAGGTGCTTAAGATAACAAGAATTAATAGATTTACTTTGAATAAATCTATTAGTGATATACGAGCCCTTAATTGCCTCGGCAAGAAAAGCTGCTTAGGTTTCGAACAGCACTGTATGTAAATACATGCACCACGTATTTAAAAGAGTGTGTGTCACTATGGTACGTTAGATAAGACACCCACCTTCCAACCAAGAAGTCGTCGATTCAATCTCAGGCGACACTGCCTGACAATTTTCAACAGCGATATCACGATATCACCTCACAACATTAGCGACTGGTTACGTGTATTTTCGCTGTAAAAAACTTCACTAACTAACCGTTCGGAACCGGTGTTTGTGGGTCGCTATCAATGAGTCTAGTTGATCATTCTCCATATATATAAATTCAATATTTATTTCAAGAAAATGTGTGTGTATATCTTTTTTGATCTATCTTAGCTTTCACATTCTTTGTGAGACGTTCAAGGTTGTAATATAGACAAAAATAATAAATAAGTTTATTCAACGATGAGCATATTAAAAAAAAATTGTACTCTTTTAAGTTAATCAGTTATTCGTGTTAAATTAACCGGCTTATTCGGTAATCCAAAAATTAAGAATTTGAAAAAACCGTATTTGACAAAACGAAAAAAAAAAACTGGTTAAAACCCGTCAAATAACAAGTGTTCGATCTCCCTAGTATACAGTGTGCCAATCTGTCAGAGCACGGGTCGTGGGTTCGATTCTCACCAGAGACTCTGGTCATAACGACGAACACATGGTCTTAGCTACCTGTTTGTAATAGTTTAGGTATAATATAATTTGTAATTTTATTTTAACTAGAGTAACCACTCCCGCGTTGCTGGGAGCCTGGGAGGACATTACGATACATGGCTTGGTAACTTTTCAAGTGACAATAAAGGTTCATAATATGGAAAATGGAGGGCATTTTGTTGATATTTGTATGGGAATATAGAGGAAAATCTAATTTCTGAAGATCTAAAAACTTTACATATACAATCTACAGATCATCCCTAACGTACCATAAAATTTGTTGTCATGTTTCTTTTAAAATTATTACAAAATAATAATAATAATTATAAATAAATAAATAAATAAATATCATTGCAATTATTATTTGAGAGTCAAATTAACTTTTAAGACAAATATTTTCTAATTTATTGAATCCATGCTGTGCAAGAGGGCAGAAATTTTGAAAATTAATAGTTACACCACTAAATAGTAAGTACGTTGATATATTTCTTTACTTACAGGAATATGTGCTCTAGTTTTCTCAGTGTATTTTTTGACTTACTATTACATTTTTGTAAAAAATTAATAAAAATTACAATAACAAAAAATTTAAATTTATTCTTCCTAAAAAATAAAAAATATTATGATGCGCATAAATCACTATTTCCATATCAGTACCTATCTAAACACATATGTATGCACGTACATATATAAATATAGATATCTTTTCAGCAACGGTATGTAAAGGATAAAGAGATTTTTAATTAAAAATCACTATTAAAAATCATTGATAATTTTTATAGCTTTTTCTATTTAAGCAAACGATTTAATGGGCTTTCAAGCACTATCTTTATTTAAAAATATATCATGATTTTTTTTCTATCTTTGTAACTTTTAAAGCAGAGAACGATATGAATTATAATTAAATAAAAGTATAATTTGATAATTTGGCTACTAAATGCGTGATTGATTTAAACAGAAAATTTCACAAAAACTCTTATTTTAACATCATTTTTCTTTTAAAATTAATTCAAATAAACTGATTGACAGCTATTTATGGAAATTTTTTGCTAAACACTGTGACATAAAATGGAACGGTTTTATTATTGTTTATTCTAATGGAAACCTCATTGGCTGGTGAAAGACCTGTTTTTGAAAAAAAAAAAAATCTTACAAAACCTACTTTTTTGTTATTTTTTAAACCAAACCTTTTTAAGCTGAACCATAAAAGAATTAGCATTTATTATTAATCGTTAATTTTATGCATAAATTATACAAAAGCTTATAAATAGCTAATTATTATTTAAATCAAATATTTTTAAAATGAAATAAAACAGAAAAATAATGATGAATAATAAATACTTTGGCAGACAAAACGGCGCGCTTGATTTTGAAACTCTAGATATTGTATGACTGTTTCAAAGTCTCCTATTCACTACGATTAAGCAGTACAAATTCAAGCGGTTTTTTTATAACTTCAGAAAAAACGTATTCAAAACTCTACATCATAAAGAAAACACAAACAGTCAAGCTGTCTGTTCAATAGTGTGTGAACAGACGGTTATCATATGAGTGAAACTCTAGAAACACATTAACAAAATGGAAACTAATGATTCATAAAGCATATAGGACTGTGAAATGCACTACCATACAATAAATGCCATGATATGCATCTAAAAACTGTCATTGAAATGAGAAGCTTTAACGTTACCAAAGGGTCTAATACCAATTAAATTAATTCATTTTATGGCTAAGAGTTCTTACTGATTCTGAGGTCAATTAGTGGCTTAAAATTGACAAAGTGTTTGCATATACAATAATTTCATGATAAAAATTTCGATCATTGCCAAAGTGTTTCATAAAAAATTTCATTAAATTTATTTGATCTAGAGTTCATCTTAATTGAAACAATTAATGTTCAAAACATGGAGTTTTTCTTTATTAATATATTTCTTGTCGTATTTACAGGTTATTCTGATGCTTGTATCGGGTGAGCCATCTATCGGTTTAAATTTCAACCAGCGGTTATTTCGAATCTGGCAATATTTATGTCATTCTATTCTGTCACAAAATTCAGTATATTATCTCCACTAGGATGATCGATTATTAGAATTCAAAAAGTAGAAATCAAAAAAAAAAAAAAAAAATCGGGTTTCGGTTAATAATTATTCAAATAACTAGTTAACCGGCTCTGTTATTTACATAAAATTGTTCTTAATTATTAAAGCACAGAGTTGGACCACGTCATTTTAAAAATAAGCAGAAGCTGATGGAGAGTTTAAAATTAAAGTGGCAATCAATACTAACAATAATCCCAACAAATCTCATAAAAACTATGCTAAAACAGTGTGGTGAGGCCATAAAAAATAAAGTTTATTACACAAAGTACTGAAAGTTGCTTAAGTTTTTAACACATACTGAAGGAATTAATATCGTTTTTGTTGTTGTATTACTTGGTAGGGGGGTGGCGTGGTGTAGTGGTTAGAGCGCACGCATAACAACACAAACGATCTAGGTTCGATCCCCAGCAGAGGACATGACAAAGAAAAAATTTAATTGCGGTTTCGAATGGTTATAAAAAAAGGGCTTCAACTTCACGGCACCTACTGGGAAGAAATTACAATGCTAAAGTAAAGATCAATACCAATTGGCAAGGATCTTCACCACTATACACACAAAAATAATATGGAGGAAGCTACAGCGGATTACTCATCTACTAAGCTTAAAAATATCAAATTGATTAAAGAAACTGAAACAAAGCAATATATACTTTGTGGAAAGCCCAAGTGACGGAAGAGTGACGGAAAAAAAATTAACTTGGTAGAGAATGGGATTAAAAGTTTATTATTATAGTTATAATTAGAGAGATCGTACGGTTACTATTCGAATACCAAGTAAACAGGTTAGAATTATTGTTAGTATTGATTGCCACTTTAATTTTAAGCCCTCCGTCAACATCTGCAGTTTTTGAAAAAAGTCGAAAAATCGATTTCACCAGTTATAATTTAGTTGCCAACGATAATAAAAATTATATTTTAATTTGAATAAATCTATTAGTAATACACGAATTCTTAATTGCCTCGACAAAAAACGTTGCTTAGGTTTCGAATAGCACTGTATGTAAATTCATGCACTACGTATTTAATAGTGTGGGTTTCACAGTGGTATGTTAGGTGAGACACCTACTTCCAACCAAGTCGTCGGTTCAATCCCATGCCACACCATCTGAAATTTTCAACAGCGATATCACCTCACAACATTAGTAGCGACTGGTTACGTGTATTTAAGCTGTAAAAACTTCACTAAGTAATATATCTAACGTTCGGAGCCGGCGTTCGTGGGTCGCTTTCAATGGGTCTAGTTGATAATTATAAAAATTAATGTTTATTTACAGAAGATGAGATAAAGTTATTGTTGTTCAAGTGTGTATATATTTTTCGATCTACCTTGGTTTTCATGTTGTTTGTGAGATGTTCAAGGTTGTCATATATACAAAAATAATAACTAAATTTATACAAATAGTTAAACGATGAGCATATTTGCATAAAAAAATACGAACGTATGAAAATTATACTTATTTAAGTTAACCGGTTATTCGTGTTAAATCAACCGGTTTATTCGGCATTCGAAAAATAAAGATTTTGAAAAAACCGTATTGGACAAAGCCAAAAAACCGCTTAAAACCGGTCGAATAATAACCGTCCGATCTCTCTAACCTCCACTGAACGAAATAAATCGATTTACGCTTGAGCAACTTTGGAATTTATTGAAAATTATTCACCATTAAAAATCATAATTTCGGGTGAAACTCATTTTCATCTTGGTAGATACTTTAATAAGCAAAATTGTCGTATTTGGGGCTCGGAGAACCCAAACGTGGTCTTACTGTGCACCCATTACGAGTGACTGTGTGGGGCGGCTTGTGCAGCGGAGGCATTATTGGTCCATATTTCAAATTTCGCAATCATTGACACCGGTCAATGAAGACACTTATCGCGCCATGATGACCAATTTTTTATACCCGCTCTTCATAGTATTGATGTAAACGATACTTGGTTTCAAGAGGATGGTGCAACTTGCCACACATATCTCATGCTACAATCGCTTTATTGCGTCAAACGTTTGATGACCGTTAAATTAGCCAAAATGGTGAAATCAGTTGGCCGCCAAGAAGCTGCGATTTGACACCATTGGACTATTTAGAAGTGTTGTATATATACAAGATCTTATGCCGATTATCAACTAAAAAAATCCAGCATACGTAGAATCCTAGAGTGCCTAATAAATACATAAGAAGCCTAATCAAATTCCTACATTGGTCAGATCATATATTATATATACAAGTGGCAATATCCCAATTAGATTGTCTTATCTTTCTATTCCTTTAGCTACTAACGGGTATTTTTTAGAGGTTCCTAACTTTGTGTTGGCAACACTTTAGTATTCGACAACAGATTTAACAGCTGATAGTTTCTTTTTGTTTAGTTTGGTTTGAATCCGTCATGCATTATACGTCGCCTTTTTACATTGACATTAACGTAAGAACGGAGAATGTTGACACATTGAGTACATTGTTGACGAAATCATCTGTTTTTCGCATGTTTTTAAAATATTTGTTTTGATTTAATTAAAATATTGAGAATTTTCAATGGAATTCGAATTCCATTTTTTTTTAATTTTTCTTAATTTACAACACTTAAATCAAAATCAAAGCACAAAACACAAAAAAATAAAATAAAAACAACTGACACAGCTGTCAAATTACTCAACGTACGTTAAAAGTTACCCAACTTACGCAGTTTGCGTTGACGGAGGGGTACTGAATGGAACAAAGCTCATAAGAAAACATATATTTTAACTTAGTTGTGAGTTGAAAACAACAAAGTATAACGTATGACAGATTTTATGTGACCTGGCCTCTACACCAGAGCCACGCTTGCAATTGGGCTGAAGAACAAATTGACATTGATATTGAATTTCCCTTCAAAATTTTGTTTGTTCTCCGAAGAAGATCCTTTTTGGTTAAATGGGTACATAAATAAGTAAAATTTTCGCATTTGAAGTGAGAATAATCTGCAAGCTTTTGTCAAAACAGTAAATTACTGTGTGGTGGTATTTATAGGCTAGCGGAGTTATTGGTCCTTATGTCTTCAAAAACGATGATGGCCAATATGTAATGGTGTTGTTCCAGAATGCGAATTGTGCGTGATATTTAAATATTTCTTTCATAAAATTTTCTATCCAACAATGTCCGTTTTATTAATATTAAAAATATATTTCTTTGTTTTATTATGATATAACCTTGTGTAATGTTAAAACACAATCCATATTTTACTAACTGATTTCGTTTTCTTCAACGCTCACTTATCCATAATCATCTCGATATTGCAACCAAGAAAGCGTTAATTTATCCTTAAGCAAGAGTTATTTCCATCCTCAAACTTTTCCTGGACACAGGATTCTCCGTGAGTATCTCATCAGAAACGACCACAATGTCTGAGTATGCTATGGGATACATACATTTATCAAAATCTCTGAAGGATTTGGGGGAGGGGTCTTTATTTCTGCTAATAGAAGGACAACTTTTTTGAAACTTTTAGACCAGACAGAGGTCTCGGCAATTAAAAAGATAGCGGACTGGTTGCTTTACTACAGGGTAGCAAATTTGACTTTTATATGATTGGGCTTGATCGGAGTCCATTATTGGAATGACGCGATATCGACTGTGTATTTGAGCTACGCATTATCACAACGCACTGGGCAACTGGTGTGCATACGAGGAAACTGTAGAAACTATCAGCATGAGGAACTAGATACTCGTAAGACTATCAGATATTAGGTCTGATCTTCCTGATAGTCTGATTTTGCTTCTTGTAACTTTCAAGGCAACACAGTGGGACCAGCATACTGACTCAAGTGAGCTGGACATGTATTGAGCTACCCATCGGAACTAACTAACTAAGAGTCTGTCCAGTAATGACTTTTAAGTGGTGCACTTATCTCATTCTCCCAATGTTAGCATGACGTTTGAGACATATAAGTTCGAATTGTCTATACGAGAGTTAATTAGAATTAGCAAAATATAAACGAATTATCCTATTTAGAGTATAAATTGCTTTTATAATTTTAATAAGTCCTTTTTGGTCCTATTTAGAGTATAGATAGTTGTAATAGTTGTACTTTAAAAAATTGCTTTTATAATTTTAATAAGTCATTTTTGGTAAATTTATTTACTTAAGTAGCAGTAAGCCACTGTCGATCTCTGTCAAAATTCACTATAACTCCAATTATAGGGTATCTTGATATTTTTTTTTTTTCTTAACAAACAACGGTCAATGAAATTGTTTCCTCTTCATCTTAATTTCTGTCTTACGTTTTTTTCTTAATTCTTAAGATGAAATTTATAATTCAATTTCTTGATATCTTGGCTCATTAATTCAAACCTATCTATCATTGTCACAAAAACTAAGATTGGTTTAACGCCTTATTTCTTATGAAGTCTGTTTAAATATTCGACATTTTAAAGACTTTCTTTCGTTTTAAATATCTGCTGAATAATTCAAACTAAAAAAAAAGAAAAATACGGGTTTCGTTTGGTCGACTGATATCAAATGTTGGGGTAATCAATTAACAGTTTTGATTTTTAAATTTTATGCATACATTTTGTGTTTTTGGTTTATTTAAAATTATTATTTTTTTATTTATTTATTTATTTATTTATTTTTTTTTTTTTTTTTTTTTTTTGTTATATTGTAGTCCGGTGCTTCTTTTGTTACATACAAATTTATTTTAATTATACTCCAGACAACCGTAGGCGTTTCAGTTATAAAAGTTTCGGGTTGATGTTTATAACGCATCAAAATAAAAGTTCAATAGTCGCTTTTTTTCGACTTTAGAGTCTTTGACTAAGAGGTTTCTTTTTAATATTCAAAGCCAGCAAATTTGTTAAACAAAATCATCAGATGTTATTTTAATTGTAAAGAGGAAAACAATATCGCTCACCGACACGATTACTCCTGCAGAACGAAGAAAAAAACTCTAAATGTGGAATTAACCGAACGTAAATGTGTAAGCCGTGAATGTAGTTGTGTCAGCTGATCGCTTTTGTTAAATGAAAAGCTATGAAAATGCTTACTTGACCGTAATGTAATATAACTGTAACCATTCAATCTGTTGAAAATAGAATTTGACGGCAACATTACGCGACATTTGTCAAGCAGTGATGAGCTGTTTGTATGTTAAATTATATGGGGGAATTTTTTTTCCCTTTTTTGGCACTTTTTGCAAACAATTAAAAAGAATAATTTAAAACAATTGAACAAAGTAATTTATAATAATTTGAACAAATTTAAAATATATTTTAGAAAATGTGAATCCTATTTCAAAAAATGTTACTATTTTTTAATGCAAAATAGCTTCTTACGTATATTGTAATGTGGAAAAGGAATAAACTAAAAATTAGCTTTAATAAACATTCTTTGGTGACAAGAAAACATTTTCACGCTAATCATAGATAAGCAATTATGTATGTATGTATGTAATTCTTCGATAAAATTAAAAAGAACTTTAGATCAGCAACGATTAGTTTTCGAGGTGTAGGCTACTTAATTTCAACATATAGTAAGTAGTATCTTGAAATTTTGATTTAAAGGAAGAGAAGGAAGTCGGGTAAAAGATATTTCCAATGACTTTAATTTGGTGTGCAAAAATTTTGGTCACATTGTTCTATCGTGAACCACAGAGTGAGGTAAACTTTTGTATGTTGACTTCTTATAAAATAGCATTTATTTGATAAATAACTATATACTTCATATGAGCTTTTTTTGGCAGTAATTAGGTAAATAATTTGTTTCTTTTTTATTTGTAAATATGTACATATATGATTATATTATTTTTATATACTTAGATAAAAATACTATTTACACCTATTTGGTACTTTTTTCAAAGCGTACACAATTTAAACAATTATAATACCCATCACTGTGATTTGAACAGCCGTTTCTTTTCCATTTTTAATTATTTACATACACATATTCAAAAAAATATACGACACGTTTTTAAGTGTTCTATAAGTGGCAGAATGTTTACATTTACATTTACGTTACATTTACATTTACGATTTCTACGGTCGGCTAATGAGGCCTTAAAGGTGTTAAATCACGAGATCTCGGTGGCTACTGTGATTGCCTCTTCTCGAAAATGTACGTTTAGACAGTTTTCATGCAAAAAGAAGGTGTAGCGTTTCTAGTGTGGCACCTAGCTCTGTTTTGTTGCAAATAAACTTCGTCCACATCAATATGTTCCGGTTCCGGTCATACAAATTCATTAATCATCATAAGATACTGTAATGGTTTCTCCAGGTTAATTTTCGAAAAAGTAAGGTCAACAATTCAGCCAGCCAAAAAACCATACCAAACAGTCAAACCTTGAGGATGGTGAGGCTTTTCAACATTAGTTATATTCGTAGCCTTCGAAGTGAAAATAGAGCCCATCACTCAAGATGATTTTTCGCTGAAACTCCGAATCAGTTTGAAGCATTTCAAGGACCCAATCAACAAAGCCACGACGTTGCTAATGGTCAGTAGGCATGACTTCTTGTATTAATTAAACTTTAAAAGCCTTAAGTCCTTATATAGAGTGGGCAACTTCAATTTTTATTTTAAAAATACAATAGAACAAAAACGGTTTGAATTTTTGCCAAATTATAGTTCAACGGTGTCAAATCGCAGCTTCTTGGCAGCCAACTGAAATCACCATTTTAGCTAATTAAACGGCCATCAAACGTTTGACACAATAACCATGAGAAGCGGTATGCATTGGCCCAAGCGTAATCGATTTATTTCGTTCAGTGGAATTTTGTGACAGAATAGAATGACAAGTATTGCCAGATTCGAAATAACCGCTGGTTCAAAATTAAACTTTTAAATTGCCCACCATATACAATATACGGTGTAATGTCGTTTGTGGAATATCAAATTCAAAAACTCGACGAGAAATATGGGCTACAATAGCAATATTCTTAATTGTTAGATTTTCACATCACTAAGGCGAACAGGGTCGAGTTTAATGCACATGGTAGTATGGTGTCATCTTTGAATATGTGTAATAGATATTAAAGAATCAGATGCTCTTGATGTTCTGGGCATATGAATTCAGTGTTACGTTCGATAGAACGATAACATTTTTCAAGTGTCGAATGAAGCATTCAAGTGTCTTGGTTTCTTAAAACGGTAAAAAGTACTTCACTTTCTCTGACCTACTTAATCTTCACAGGTTCTATACACGGTCCAAAATGGAATATAACTCTCATGTATCGATCAATGTTTCAATGTTTTCTAATTTGGAAGTTTTCACCCACGTACAGGAGATGTCATATTTGCTCATTAATGATTATAATGTATTCAACTCTGTCGAGTCGTTGGGACATTGTCGCAATGTGGCTTGTGTTTCATTTCACTTGTAGTTGATTGTCTAATGAATCGTATAACGCATTATAGTGAGCATTCGTTCTTTAGTTGCACCGTTCGTATGTGGGCAATTTTTCCGCCACTCACAGCAGAAATATATTTAAATCAAACATCCGTAAGCACTAACCCCTCTATCCTCCTTCCCACAACCTATTATTCTAGTATCAGTACAATACACTACATGAGTAGGGGTCATTCCTTGCCCTAACTGCCCAAATTTGTACACCAGTTTCACAGCTGCTGGCCGAGAAGTCGCTTCACGTCGACCTAAAAATGCTTTAGGCTTGCGAACTATGACCGTGTGCCAAAATTTGACTTCGTTTTTAAGGAAACGCAAATGTTGCTTTGCCCCATTGTGCATTTAAGATTTCTTATCATCACGTTTGCTTATTTCTCTGACCACAAAGAATGCAAAACAAAATCAATATTTTTTTTTTTAATTGCAGGAATGAAGCCATCGATCCAACAGGCGTTTCATTTAAACACAACCAATTTTGGTGAATGACTCAGCCTGGGTCGCACAGTAACAGAAATAAATAATTTGCAAAAAATAACAGATTTTTGTTTTTCCTAAACTTAAATGTTATCGTTGTATTTTATTTTTATTTTTTATTTGTTTAATAAAAAAAAATCTGTGACAATTCATCTTTTTAATGCCTTTTTCTTTAGCATTTATGTGTCATGCTGTTTGCGGAAAAAATTAACTTTTTATAGCCAAACAACAAATGTGTTTTGGTCTTTATTTCCTAAATATTGTAATAAAAATATGTTTAATTCGTTAATATGTATAATGGAATATTTTTTTAATTTTAATTTATTTAAAAAAACCGGCTGCAATAATTTACAAATTTGGAAAACAAAATGTTTTGATATATAATAAGGCGTGTCCCATTAACATCTTTATTATTCTACGAATTTGTACTGCTTCTTCTCAGGTTTTTTACAGAAGTTTCTCAATTAATTTTATATACATTCATACATATAAAAACACATGTACGAAGAAAGATCATAAATTCATTAATAGTAATAAATTTTTTTATAATCTTGCTAATGTTTTAACGATGCTCTTTTCTTAAATAGGGGTATTCAATTTGCTTTAGAAATAAGGAATAACAATTTTTATTGGCGTTTGACAGGTTTGCATACTCTCACCTCTATTATTCAACATATGCTTACTTATTTTAACCCCTACGTGTGTGACAAAAAAAAAAAAAAACGCTTTTAACATGGTGACAGGGTACCCTGGCACCACACAGTGAATTTCTGCTGTTTCATATTATTACACTCTTGATATATATGAAAAAATGTTTCTGTTTAGCGTAACACAAATTCAAATACTACGATTCAGTAACTGGAGATGTACCAGTAACTGGAGATGTACCAGTTACTGAATCTGATGCAGAGCAACAGAGATGCATAGAATCTGAAGAGGACTCATATGATTCTGATGATCATGAAGATCATGAACTTAACAATCAACTTTGTGAAGGCATTGAAGCCTTAAACCATACTTTTTTTTACGACCAGTACCCAGGGGAGGCCCCTACTTATGCAGTGATGATTAAGGAGATCAGATGGATTGAAGTATTTCTTGCACCGTCTTAAAAAACCAAAGCACTTGAATGCTTCTTTCGACACTTGAAATATGTGATCATTCCAACGAACGTCACAGTAAATTCTCATGTCCAGAACATCAAGAGCAACTGATTCCTCAATATCCACATTACCCATTGACACAGATGACAGCACCACGTCTGTGGTTGAGTCTTACTTGCATTAAAATCGACCCTGTTCGCACAACCCCACTCGAAGACCTTCACCAGGTCACTTGTGAGTGTGTCGTTTATATTCATCCTTCTCGCCCTAACCTCCAAAAGGCTCGGTCTACGATCAAAAGAATTTGAGTGACAAATGTTGCTGTCATCCGCAAAAGAGTAGATAGGATTAGAAGTGAAAAGAAGAAAGTCGTTAAGAAATATTAGAAAAAGAGTAGGAGAAGGAATAGAGCCTTGCGGTGCCCATGAGTTTAGCCTAAACTCGTCGGAGGAGACTCCATCTAAAACCACTCTCATAGAGCGATCTCTGAGAAAACTCTATATAAATCGAGAGAAGTGACTACCGACTGAACTTAACCCACAGACAGTTAAATTCCGCATCATACATGCCAAGTTGTTGCTGGCATTGGTACACAACTTCATTGCGAATGTACATAACAAGACCCCTACGAAAATTAAAAAGGGACAGAAGGTGATACCCAGGGATATGAAAATCGTGTGGATCTGCATTTTCAGAAACCTGGGTCTCACATAAGGCGAAAACTTCCGTCCTATAGAGACAAATGTGCGCATACACGGAGAAAAAGTTCACCCGTAGCCTATGCACATTGCAGAAATCAATCCAAAAGCGTCTTGCCATTACGTAAATTCAACCAAATAAAAAAAAATAAATATATAAATTAACCACAAGTAAACAAAAATCAGACACCCCCCCTTTGGATGCGTACGACAAGGAAATGGGTTACTGCTGGCAGATTATTCAGACTCCCAGATTTAAAATAGAAATATTTTACGCCAACGTTGTGGACGTGCGACTGGCTTAAATATATAAGTATACAATTGCAGATGTAATAAAAACTATCGAACCCATGAAAATGTGTGACATAATTTTTCGCTAAAGTAATATAAAAGGAAAAAAGTTACTGATGAATATAAAAGAAACTTGAAAACAAAATATTCGAATTCCTGTGAACGTTCACTAAACAAAGTATTTATACCATTGACAAAAAAATAGCTAAGCACTTTTTAAGAATACTAATATTTTGCGAAGTACATAAATTAAAATTTGAGCTTCTATCAGAATTATGGAAACCACATTAATTACCACTATTGCAGCAATGTTCCATGATAGATTTAAACTACTTTTACGCTTTATTCGCTTTGATAACAAAAGCGAAAAGCATGTTGAAATTGATAAATGAGCTGCCATTAGAGAAATTTTGACCACAATTCATGAGAATTTACTTAAAAGTTACAAACCAGGCGAGAATATTACCGTTAATGAACAATTGTTTGGGAATAGCAGATGTACTCGAATCACACAATACATGTCATCGAAGCCACAAAAGTATTAAGATCTTTCACGGTGTGACTAGAGAAATTGGTACCCTATCAAAAGCCAAATTTATACGGGTAATGCTTTAAATCAGTCATGAGCTTTTCATGAGACTTTTGTCCCCGATCAACTCACACGTATTATTACGCTCTTGCTTTAGTCGTCAAAGAGACAGCGACGAATGCACATGTATGGTAAATGTACGCAAATTTTTTTAAGGCACAGACAAATATTAAAAAAATGTTTCTTTCGCTTTTACTTTTAGTTATCACCATAGCTGCCAGATTTGACAATTTATCGTCATTTTGAGGATTTTTCCTGTAAAATTACGATTTTTGCTGCATGGACAATTGACATCTTTAAAAGTATGAATAATTGTTTATAGTTGAGACAACTAGCTTACTTCCTATGATTTTTGGTTTTCCGACCAATTTTATAAAGGACTTGCGTTCTTTATCCGAAGAACTACCGTTTTTGATATGCTTATATAATTACTGTGACTTTATATAAAAAATTTCAACTTAGCGAAAAAGCTAAAAGTTATTTATATCGCACACCAACTCATAAACAGTCACAACTCAAAATTTTCAAATTTTTTGAAACATTACTGTAAAATTGAATTGATCAGTTATAACGTTATGGTACGTCACCACTAATCGATCAAAGTGTGGCCCAAAGGTCACGTCTAACTGAACCGCTAGTTGATTATGTTCTAGCGACACAAGCAAGAAGAAGAGAAATGCAAACAAAAATTTTCTGGTTGTTAGACATTTGATATGTGAATTGATTTATGCAAACACAGCGATTTTCATGTATATTTTGTTGTGTCATATAAAAAAAAATAGTGAAAAACAATTGTAACTGAAAAACAAAATTTCTTAAAGAAAGCAATTATTAAAATAATCAAAGAATAGTTTTAAAATTTTTATAGAGCAAGTACTAAAATTATAAGTCGTCTTAGTATTAAAAGTTACTATCATAGAAATTGGTTTTAAATATAATATAATTTGGAGTCAATACAGTGCACGTTGGGACAGCACGAACATATTTTTGGAAAAAAGTCAATTTTTTAAAATGAGAATTGAGGAAAATTTTTTATGAGATTTAATAGCTTACACTTTTCTTAGTTGAACTGCATTTACATTTTTTTTAATTATTTCGTGTTTGACGATGGGTGCACCATCAAAGTTCAAATTTCAAAATAAAAAAAAAAATTATTTATAAAATTTCCATCTTTGAACGGTTATAAAATATGAATGCCATTAATTTAGTATTTTTTTTTTAAACTTAGATACATATGCATATCGTTATACTAAAATTAATTTAAACTACATGAATTCAGCTAATATGACGCTTAAAAAAATTAAAACTTCATTTTTCAGGGCTTGCATCTTTTTCCCGCAAGGGTTCGCAAGCGTATTTTTGTTTGGGTTATTTAGCCCAAAGTGCCTAGTTTCCATCTATAGTAATTTTGTTCTGTCCAACGCTACCCACCAGAATACTTTTTTTGAAATTTCAGACCAGCCTTATTAGAATTTTTATTTTCTTTTGGTTTAAGCAAGCAAATAACGCGATGCGACAAGTAGACATCTGACATGTAATGCTATTTTTCTGATAGGCGCTATCAAGTACAATAAGAATCTGCGTTTGAAATTTTTAAAACACCTTCAAAGTCTTGAGATACGGATAAAAACTCGGTTTCTCCTACCTTCGTGATTTTATGAGCTTGTAACTTATTTGAACATTAATCATATTTAAGTTTCTCAGCGGATTTAGAAAGAAGAAAAATAAACCTTTTAGAGTATCTATGTTTTTCTCAAGCATTTGATAAAAGATAATTAAAACAGAATTCAGAAAGATTTTTTTTTTGGACTAAATATACATAGCTCAGCCAAAGGCTAAGTCCAATGATGTATTCGGAGCATTTTTTATGCAGTACAAAATTTCAGCAAAAATATCAAGGGTAAATGATAATATAGTATATATGTATTATACATATATATTCTATAAAAATACAGAAAGAAAAAAGTGATATTAGATGTCACCAATTTGCTGATTCGCAGCTTGGAAGTAGTTAAAAATTCAAAATTACCTGTCGGTACTTTGCATGAGGAAGCGCAAAAATCTATTAATTAAATACTTAAATAAGTTAACGTATATAGCATAACAGAAGAAAATGTAGTATGATTAATAATTTATATGATATGAGATATGTTTAACTTTCTTTTAATAAATTCAGTTGCCGGTGGTCACGGCAATTTAAATGGTTCTGCCTAAGGAAGCACAATGTCTGTTTCCTTCATCATTTGATAAGGTGGATTTCAACGTAAGCGGTGGCGAATACAGGGATAAAACACAAGGTGATGCTGATAAATACAAAATAATGTATCCTTAAATTGATAAATGTGTATTGTAACCTTCGAAATATTTATAATTATTTGCATTAATTAGCTTAATGATTTGAATAAAACAAAATTAATTTATTTTTCATTTTACCTTTTTCTTTATATTTGTCAATGAAATCGAAAATTTTTTTTGATTGATTCATAATACCGAGACCACAACCTTTCCAATGAAATTACTATTTAATAAATTCCTAAAAGTGGAGTTCATCGTTTTGGCATACCTCATTTATTCATTTGTAAGTAGTTTGAAGAACACATTAAAAATGTTTAATTTTTTAAGTACTATATACATTGGAACTGTAAACAAAATTGAAAACACAAAATCCTGCTTGATTGTTTGGTACTATTTCTTTGACATTCTTTTTTTCTTTTTTTTTGACGATTTTCCGACGATATTTTTAAAATTTATAGGAAAAATTACGATTTTCTGCCAATTAACACAAACAGAAAAAATGACCAGTGCACAAGTGCAGCGGATGTACGTTGATTTTTTTTAAATTTTTTAAAACATCAACTGTACTCTCTCTGAGAGAGGAATTTTCATGTTTTCACCATTAAAACTACATTTTTAGTTTTGCACAACACTGATTTAAATACAGGGTGTTCGCCGGGAAGGTATACTACTTTTTTTTGCCGCCATTTTGGTAAACATTAGCCTTGACAGTTCATATTTGGCAGTCGTGAAGCAGAGATGCGGCAAATTTATTATGGAAAAATATTCAGTAATCCAATGTGTTTCAATCGTTAAAACATTATATCAAAATCAATCATCGATTACTGTGACGATGAGAAAGTTACGTGAGAAGTTACGTGAGGCACATTTTCATTGGAATGGCTATGTGAATAAACTGAATAGTCGGTTCTGGGCAATGGAAAATCCTCAAATTATTCATCAGTCACCTTTGCAGCCATTAAAAGTGATAGTCTGGTGAGCAATTTAGTCAGGAGGAATCATTGGACCTTACTTCTTTGAAATTGAAAATGACGTAACGTTAACTGTTAATGGGGAGAGATATTGTGATATGATTGAAAACTTTTTAATGCCACAATTGCATGATTTTGGCTTGACTAACAAGACGGTGATTACAATGGAATTACTCCGAGACCTCTTTCCACAATAAACTATTTCAAGTAATGGTGATTGGCTTTCACGGTCGCCTGATTTAACTGTTCCGTACTTCTTTTTGTGGGGATATCTGAAAAGGAAGGTTTATGCAAACAAACCAGAAACGCTGGAGCAAATTAATAAAATACCGCAAAAAATGTGTGAGAATGTAATGAAAAATATGCTCAAAAGGGCTCGCATTTGTCTAACAGAGGCGGACTTTTATCTGATATTGTATTCCATACATAAAACATTTATCAATATCAGATCCCTTCTATTTCATATAATCAAAAATTATATGCAAACAAAGTAATATACCTTCCCGGCGGACACCCTGTACATAGACGACAGCAAGCAGCAAGTTGTTGTTGGCCTCATTTACTGCTATGCTGGCGACTTCATAAATATTTTCAAAGCAGCAGCAGCAATAAAATTATGTTTCATTGTTACCTGTTTTATTAGTCATACAAATATTTGTTATAGAAAAATATTTTTTAGTGATGACACTTAAGCCTCTCAAAATCGTCAAAATAAAATAGCTGTTTTAATATATTACTCAAAAATATAAAAATTAATGGAATTATGTGGTTAAAACTTTTTAATTTATTTGATACAATATTTTAATTTTATACTGTCGTTTTCTGATAAATAATAATATTTATTTTTATGTTTTTTTATTTAAAATTTTACATTGTATTAGTATCACTAATTTTTGTTTTGTTGCCAAAAAAAAAAAATAAATTATTTTACGTTTAGCAGGTTGTTGTCTAGGCTTTTGCTGTACTGCCTTTAAAATTATTGTTTTCATATAAATGTATTCTAATTTTTATATTTTGCTGTCTATTGCTTATTGTCGGTAATGTGTTTAATGCTTAAGCCAGCTGATGGTGATCGCCAAAGGAATGTAAGCGAAAAATTAATCTTGGATCTATTCAAAAAAGGTAATTTGTTCACTTTTTTGCAACTTGCCCCGATGTTACACTGGTGGGAACAGTAAAAAGAACAACATTTCTGCCGTCAAATATGCTGCCTCATAAAGATAAGTAAGAAATTAAAACACACATATTCACCCTGTCACATGGTTAAGAGTGTAAAAAATAAATTGATTTACCACTTCCTCCTAATTTGAGACACAAATGTTGTCAGTAAAAAAAATTTTATATAAAAAAAGTTAGGTGTTCTCAAAAAGTTTCAACCGTCTAGGAATTCTGGGTACAAAGAAACCTGCAAATAAAATACTAAAACGTAACCGGGTACCCTGTCGCACACATAAGGGTTAAATGAAGCTTTCAAGAAGCAATTAGCGAAGTTGACGTAACGGAAAATACGATTTACTCCAATTAATTCTACGAAGAAAAATTGAAGACAAAAAAGGTGTTGGCAAAAAGAAAGTTTATTAGCAACTGGATCGGAGTCAATAACATCGGTCTATCATCAGCTAAAGGCAGAAAAAAATACAGTAGCATGATCAACAACATTTAAAGATCGCATTTTCATAATCGCTAATATCTATCTTGCAAAATTATTAGATTTCTTCGGGAAGGCATCGAACTACGTTTAATGTAATTTTATCCATATGATAAATTTTGCAAACATCTGGCCATAATTCACAAGTTTGTAAACTTCGTGTGAGTCCTAAGAAAACAAGCATTACGGGAGTATTGAAGATGGTCTGTAGTATATACCTGATGAGTTACTCCAGTAAAGAAAACAGTTCTTTAAAACGTGCTTTCCAATATCGGATGTCATCTACTCGAGTTTGACTGACTATAAATTTTTTCTTATTGGAAATTCGTTCGACGAATGGAATAGGATAACCACAGCCTTTCTAATAGCAAACACAGACCACAAACCCATAACTATCCTTGAATAATATTAAATAACCGCTTATAATAAAATCGAATAGTGTTAAATCGCAAGATCTGTATTGCTTATTTTGCCTAGGATATGCATACTATATCCTACTTAGAAGCCATATGACAACATAATCAGTCTGCTTTTTCGGCTTCACAAAAAATGTTTCGATATTTTATTTATTTCCAATAACAAATATTTTTCTTGTCATATGCAGATAATTAAAAATACTCGAAATTTTATTATATATGTATGTAAGTCTTATCTAGTAAGCAGTCAGCTGTCAAATTGTTGCCAACACAGTAAAGTATAATACTGTTTTGTGTGTATGCTATGATAAAATTAAGTTTTATATTGCCACGGCTGAGTTTGGTATCCGTCTCATAATGATACTGAGAAATATTCGAAGTACGTCAGAAAAGGAACAAATCTCTCCATAACTTTAGAAAAAAAGAGGTTTTAGGTAAGACGATGCGACCATTTGCTAATGGAGAAGATTCTGGCACTAAAGTGTCATGATGCTTGGTTATGTTACCGACATGAAACAAAGAAATCAAATAACTCATTACGCGGGTCTCTTATCATTTTATGACTACGTTGACGTAACACAAAAAATTCCAAAAATACAATAATAAAAAATATCCAAATACAATAAAAACAAACACACACTAAGGTACTACTTTGACCGAGGTTGACCAAGAACATAAATTAGTAGCGCAGCAGTGTTAGTGAATTTTTGCTGTGCGCGTTGAAGAGAAAAAATAAAAGGGTAAACAACACAAACAAACAATTTTTAAAACCAAATCGGCATACGTCTGCTCTCATTGAGATCTGTGCCACAACTAAATAATATTTG
Source organism: Wohlfahrtia magnifica (assembly GCA_023159175.1). Classification (NCBI taxonomy): domain Eukaryota; kingdom Metazoa; phylum Arthropoda; class Insecta; order Diptera; family Sarcophagidae; genus Wohlfahrtia; species Wohlfahrtia magnifica. Next base: position 5,245,374 of record JAKWBJ010000222.1, on the reverse strand, counting down.
TTGCTTTATTTATCATCTTGTTATTATATATACATTTTCGTTCGGTTGTATAAATACACGCTGTAGATAATTATCAGCCAGATAAGGCATACGTGCTTATCTGTTGAACTATGACTATGACCCACAACTTTACGACTTCAGTACACTATCTCAGTTTCTTTGTTTCATGTGCTGATGATATCGACTTTATTGATCATCACAAACCTGCAGTAAGCAGCTCGTTTGCAATACTTGAAATGCAGTAAAACAGTGAACGAATATCTGGCGGACCATTTAAAAGTTTAAATTTAAAAAATGCAATAAAACAAAAACGGTTTGAAATTTTGCCAAATTTACTTTTTTGTTGTAAAGTACATAGAGTAGTTCCGGTTAGAAATGAAATTTTATTTTATTCAAATGGTTGCCGGACTGGCCTCCCAGTACCCCATTCAATCTGGCCAATTTTCGAGAACTTTTTCGAGCGTATAAGGTCGTATCCCGACAATGGCATTACGAATGTTGGCCTTCAAATGCTCGACTGTCTTTGGTCTGTCGGCATAACACTTGTCTTAAACGGCGCCACACAAAAAATAGTCCAACGGTGTCAAATCTCAGCTTCTTGGCGACCAACTGACACCACCATTTCGGTCAATTAAATGGCCATCAAACGTTTGACGTAATAAATCGTATGTGGCATCTCATCAATACCATGAAGAGTGGGCACAAGAAAATCGGTTATCGTGGTGCAATAGGTGTCTCCACCTATGCCGCACCAGACACTCTCTCGTAATGAGTCAATTGGCTTCTGTAAGGTCACGATTGGGTTTTCTGAACCCCATATGCGGCAATTTTGCTCATTAACGTACCCACCAAGATAACGATGAGCTTTATCTAAAAAGCTGATTTTTTTTTGTTTTGATTTTTTTGCAATTTCCGACCAATTGCCTTTATTATGGAAATAAATTTTCAATAAATCCTAACGTTGCTCAGGCGTAAATCAATTCGTTCAGGAGAGATAATTTACTGAATTTTGTGACAGAATAGAATGACATAAGTATTGCTAGATTCTAAATAACCTCTGGTTCAAATTTAAGCCAATAGATGGGCCACCAATTACAAACCGAAGTATCGAACAGCGCAAAATTTGAGGAGACTACAACTTTAAGGTTAAAGACTTCGTTTAATTAAGTTTCAGTGTTACTGACAACAGCGAACTCAGCGAAAATTGTCTTTCCAATAGGTGTCACTTTAGGTTTAGTATAGTAGGGTTTTGAGTAGTAAAGTCCTCTCGCGATGGACTAAAATCACTTATCTTACCCCTAGAACATCGGACGAGTCATTATTAGCAATGATTGAAAATAAAATTCTTTGTAAGATTTGCGGTCATATTTATACGTTAATGATCAGTTCCGATTTGTAATAAACCATGAACTGTACAAGGTACAAGTTATACGCTGACGTAGATGTAGTCAAGTGCATTAAGGTTTAACGAATACACTGGATCGGACACGTTTGGAGAACAGATTAAGATGCTTCAAATTTTAAGGAGTACAAAGAAGAGTACACCGACAGACAATGCAGAAAAAAGAACTCCCAAACTGCATTAAAATACCACTTGCAAAGACCCTCGGTTGTAATAGCCATATAATGGCGTTTCTTTTTTGACAAAACATGTTGTTTGCACTTCTTTGGTTCTTTGCTATTAAACGTCGTCAGAAATTATTAAATATCAAACATTTTCAGAGATAAACACAGAACCCTTTCTTTGTATATATATTTTTTTTAATTAACACAAAAAAGAAAGGGCAACAAAGTGCAACATTTTTTGTCAGAAAAGAAAAACGCCACAAGTTAGGTTAAGTAATTATAAAATCATATCCATTAAATGAAGTTGTTTTTCCAGCAATACTTTCAATATTTTTTTATTTTTTAAAAATTACGATTTTCGTATATTTTCTGTGATTTAATGCTCTATTAAAAATTAATGATATAAATCTCTTTTTCTTTTTATTTAATCTCTTTCTTTAATTTTAAATAAAAAACGTTTTGAAGTGAATCTTTAAAAGAGTTTAATTTGCTTGTTATTAAGAAGAGCTCATAAAAATTAAACATCAAATTTTTGAATTTAGCAGCTAATATTCTCTGAAACAATAAAAGCGAACATTAAAAAAAATTAAAAATAAATATTAATAAACAGAACAATTGCCGGTAATTTTCAACTTTAGAAATAAGAAATCGAAACAAAACATTGAATTTAATGATACAACTTAACAGAAGATGTCACTGTACCTTACAGTTGACAAGATTTAAAAATTTACTGTTGTACTATTACACAAAAAGCTGTTTTCTTTCCTACCATTAACCATAACTAAAACACATTGTAAATATTTGTTATAAACTATCTCAATAATGTCACTTTTTTCTACTTACCAACCCAACTTCGCACTTTCGGCAGATAATCATTCCAGAATGAGCATCGTTTGGCCAATGGACCTCTTTGTAATTTTTCAATTTTTTCATCGGTACTGAAGACATAATAAACAGGATCTTCTTTAGAGAAGTTTGGCCACTCTTCGCCATCAACTGCTGGGTTACTGTAAGTTCAAGAAAATTAATTGTTATAATAGTTGTTAGTTTTAAAAGTGTTATACACAGAATTCACCTCGAAGAGGTGAACAAATAAAGTATTCATGTGAGTTAAGTTACGAGTTGGTGTGTTTTTCCACTGAGGTTGTTGAATTTGCTAAATACGGAATTTTTAAAAAGCTTTTTAACATAAGCCAGCAAGCATTTTGAAACATTTTAACAATGTTCGTGTGTTTTTTCACTAATAACCGGCTATACTACAGCACGCATTAGAATTAACTTTTTTGATGCTATTAGTTTCTTCCAATGTTGCCATCGAAAGCGTAATGCATTATACACAACCGGCATTAAAATTACACATATGAAGAAAAATTACACAAAATTCTGTTTTTACGAATCTTATATACATACATACAGTGACGTCAATCTGAATTTATAGAAAAGTCCTCTTTTTCGGGGTCTTAATAATACAGCAAATATTATGAATTATAAGAAAACCATCAATTAATCCAGTAATCCAGTAATAACTTTAATAATCGATCAAAGCAAAGTAATCCAGAACAGTTAGTAATTTTAGGAAATTTTAGCATTCTTTTAGCTCTATGGAGTTCCATACTCTTGATAATGTCATTTTAAGCTTAATAAGTGTGTTAAACTTTTTCTAATAAGCCAGTTACTTCTAAAGATATTCAAATATTGTTACGTTATTACCTTTTTAAAAACGTGTATTTATGAGTTCTTAGATTGCAGTTAAAATAAAAAAAATATTTTATTTGGTTTTTAATTAGTACTCCTTTATTAACACAATTTTGTGTTCCAGTGTTTGTAACCTTTTTACAAACAATAACAAGTTCTATTGTTTCTTACTAACTTCGTTTATAACTTTGTAAACAACAACAATTACTCGACAGATCTTTCTACCTAAAGATCTTCCAACCCGATCGTTGTTACAACTTGGGTTCGATCACAGCCTCTTCAACCAGAGTTCAACCACACTAAACTCTCTTTCCACTGAGTTCAAACCAATAACACGTTCACCGATGTGCTTTTCATATGGCTGAGTAAGCAATACTTCGAAAGCTCTCGAACCTCTCGATATTTGAGGTAGATTTTATTTCTTTACTTTACTCTCTTTTTAGTTCTTATAAAGCCATTCGAATTTAAATTTCTACATCTGTTGGTTCTTATTGTTTGTTGTTGTTTGTTATTGTATGTTACTTGTATCTTCTTCTGCATGTTTTTGTCATTGCCGTTTATTTTTATTTGTAAACATTCTATATGTGTTGTTGTTGTCGATTTAATTATCTGTACATAGGCTCGTAGTTGTTTTTGTGCCTTTTGTTTATTTCCTTTTTGGCAATGTAATAAACGACAGGGGTGCCTAAACTGATTTTCGTAACAATATATTAGGTTCTGGATTCATCAAAGTGTCGCAGTTAGTTTAGGTCAGGTACGAATCAACCAAACCTTTGTATTACCCGATGTTGTCTGGGTAGAATTGAATATTGCTTGTGATACTACCTTTCTCATTAAGTGATTGCTGATACAGTTTCTCTTTGAATATTGAGATAAACAACTTTGTGCACTTTACCAACAAAGAAATGTGAATTGTTGTAATCAGCATTCAAGATACCGTCGCAAACTATCCTCCATGCCAAACAGTACTTTTTGTATTTTTGTGATTAAATCGGTTTGTCATAAAATTTTAAATTTCAAATTTCATATAATAAATATTCAAAATATAGCGATTAAAGAAAACGGTAGAACAAAAGTAAAATTACACACAAATTACACATGAAGCTAATTACACGCAGGCTACACAGGCCACACAATGAAAAATTACACACAATGTGTGTAATTACACTTGAGGTGGCATTGTCGACGCTTATACGAATATAATTTGCGTGTTTACCCCAAATCTAGTATCCAGTTTAAACGAACACAGCTTTGGAGGTACTTTTCTGGACTGACGCATTTGGCTTTCAGTTCTGTTTCTATCGAGTTGCGGACAAGTTTGACTATTGATGGAAACAGTTATCAGGCGGAATTAGGACCTCTGAATATTTCTGGTAGGATAGTACTGTCTCCTCATGAGCTGGTTCGTCGGCGCTCTCGATTCCATCAACATTCCAGTGACCCGGGACCAACACGGGATAATTTTCCGCTTGACTTTAAATGTATCAAATTTTCCTTGCATTGCATGACTTGTTTCGAGAATGCCGTATGACACCGTTTCTTCTCTTTAATAGCAAAATTCTTGACATTTATAGGAAAAATCTTGATTTTGAAAAAAAAAAATTTTGACAATCAGAAATATTGGTGTTCGAATAACTTCGGTTACGAATTGGTATGTGGCTCTAAAATGTAATATCTCAGATAATAATAATTGCATCATGCACCACTATAGCTTGTTTGATAGGGCGGTGAAAAATGGATAACGTGCAACATTAATATGCGAAAAAAAACAGTGACAAAGCGAAATGAAGTTGCGCAGACGGTGCAGAGCCAGGAATGACACCAAAAAAGATAATGATATGTACGTGATATTATTTATTATGAGCTTCTTAAGCCTGTTCAAACAGCAGATTTTGATCTCTACAACATTGAAGCAGAAAATTCAATTAAAACGACTCGAATTGATTAACAAAAAATGTGTTCTATCATGACAACGCCAGCCCACACACATATTTGATGACAACACGGACTGGATCAGATATTCGCTCAGAAGCTCTGCACTAATGCAATAATGGCTTTATTCAAAATTGGAAAATGATTATAGATCACAATAGCACATATTTGGTTTAATTAAGTTCGTTTCAAATATATGAAAAAGATATTTCATTTTTGTTAAAATTTGTAAATGATCTTTTTCAATCACCTATTATACAATTTAATTCTTAATTTTTCAGACAAACTAAACTTGGAAACAAATACCACATAGTAAAAACGCTTAAAAAATAATTGACTAAAATGTTTAATAGATTTTTACAAAACTTTGTGTTAGAAAAGCTTTACAAAAATGTGTTAAAAAAATCTCGACAAGCCATTTTTTCTTTATTCTTGAGAAGCTTTAAAAATTCTTGTAAATCAAGCGAAATCAAGGCCATCTGGCAACCATAGAAAAACCCCAAATAGACACATATCCACTGCCGAACCATTATACGAAAAAGTTCATTATGTACTCAGAAACCCCAAGAACAATAAATCTGCTGGTCCGGACTATTATCTTGAAAGGAATATTTTTTAGACCAGTAGGAGAGATTCAATATTGATTTGAAGCAAAAGCAACCTCAAAAAAGTGGTGTTCTGAGTGCTATTATAAATTAACGAATTAGTCTACGGACTATAAACCTTTTTGCAATATTCTGTAGAATCACCTTTGTGCGACGTTAGTTATGCAGAGGAAATTTATTATTTATTATCTAGAGGAAATGAAAAAACTGGATATAAAAGGCCTTATTAACGAAAAAATTTATGAAAAAGAACACGAAATTACAATATAAAAAATCGGTTTTTTATATTGATAAAAATATATATAAGGTATGCTTCAAAATGATGAGGTCACCTTAATATATACTCAATTCATCTAAACTATAAAATGTTTTGTATGGTCACCTCATTCAAAAAAATTTTACGTTCAAATAAGTGAATAATAAGCTGGTTTTTCTTTAAAGTTCAAAATTTTTAAAGTTCAAAATTCAATGCGTCAAAATGATAAGGTCAGTGATTAATAAGCAATTAATCTAATGAGAAGGTATCACAATTGTTATTATTATTATTATTTTTTTTTTTTGTAATAACTTATAATTTAAATAATATCTGTGCGGTATGGGTCGCAGGAAACCTTTGCACCTTATGAACAAGGACGTATTGTGGCGCTTCATGAGCAGAGATTGAGTATCCGTGGAATGGCGAAAAAACTGGAACGATCTTTGTGTGTTGTCCAAAATTTTCTCACAAACAGAGAAAATTATGGAAAATTAAAAAGCACGGATCGTCCAGAGGTCCTGACTGCCCGTGAAACTCGGCTAATTTCACGAAATGCCTCGAATTCCATGAAAACCGCGATAACAATAAAAGAGGGATTGAAATTACAAGCTCAACGCCCAGCCAAACCTTATTCGAGCAAAATTTAAAAAAATTCCCTGTCTGACTAAGCAGCATAAGATAACTAATTGGCATCAGGTAAATATTTTTTTAAAATGGTTATAAGATATTCCATACATTAATGGGTTTGAAGGTAATTTTTTCTGATGAGAAAAATTTAACCTGGATGGACTGGATGGTTTTACCAAACGGAATTTTGGCAGTACGGCTGGCTTTAGCTCACATGGTACCCTGGAACTCTACTTTCCTTCCACTCGAATGGATAGTTTAGAGTACCAGGATATTCTGTCTGAACGTTTGGTACCTTATTTGGCCAAAATGCTGACAAGACTTTCACCCTTCAGCAAGATAACGCAGCAATTCATGTCAGCAAGTCGACCAGACAATGGTTTGAGAAGCACAATATTAAAGTACTTGATTGGCCGTTCTCCCGACTTAAACCTCATGGAAAATTTGTGGGAACTGCTTGTGCGTAATGTTTATGCAGGCAACAAACAGTACCGGGCAAAAGATGAACTAAAAATGGCAATCTGCAACAGCCGGCGCGAAATCCGGTCCAACGTTCTGGACAATGTAGAAAGAGCGATGACATCTCGTATTTTAAGACAATAAAAAGAAATGGGAACTGCATAAATTAAAAATAATTGATTGATGCTTAGTTTAAATAAAAATTTGGATAAATGAATCACTGACCTTATCATTTTGACGCATTGAATTTTGCACTTATTTACATAAATTTAAATAAACATAATATAACGGTAAAATTTTATAGTAACATTTTATAGTTTGGATGACTTGAGCACATATTAAGGTGACCTTATTATTTTAAAGCATACCTTAGAGGGTGATTTTTTTCCTATTTGGTTTTTCAGTGAAAATTTCTTCACGATGAAAAGAGATTCGTGACATGTGGCAATGTCAAAAATACTCAGTAACGTTTGCCACTTTACCATGAATAAACTATCAAACGAACAATGCTTGCAAATTAGCGATGTTCCTTTATATTGTTCAAATTACGAAGTTTTTCGTCTGTTTATTTATTCTCTTTGTGAATATTGCAACCAGTGTTGCTAAAAGAAAAATATTCCTGCCAAAAATTTTCCTGAAATGTACCAAAATCAACTGTATCGCTAACCTTCACTATATAGCCTTTCGATTTAAATATCATATAATATTTATTGATAGCGCTTTTATAATTCCTGGAAATTTGTTTTTGTTTTATTTTTGTATAAAAAACTAAAGAAATTTTAATAAATTAACAAAAAATAAAAATCTTCATACGCTTTGTTAACATCATTCCAATTAAAACAAAAAATATATGTGTATGAGACACAAAATGTTATCAGTAACTTGTTAACCATGAACGAAGAAGGGGTGTAGCACATGTTTTTGTGTTTTTTTTTTTTAATTTCAAAGAGATTTTCAAGAGAGCTAAAATTTTGCCTACTACACCGAGAAGTGTTAATAATAAGCTACATAAATTCATGCATGCTTATACGTTGTATAAGCATTTTTCTTCAGTGTATTTAACATTTCAAGTGCTTCGCTCTTTGTGCGCACCCCTGTTGGAAATTATTGAATTTTTTTTAATCAAATTTCGTGCTGTGCGAGAAATATGTTTCGTATCTATGGATGCAACATCGTTCATAAAAACAACGATGTTTTTACAATAAATATCGATGTTGAAAAACAAATAAATATCATCATATTTAGTTATTTAATGTATCATCTTTAAATAAATAAATAATCGAAAAATTTGAACGCCGTAAATAATAACTACACGGTGGCGAACGTCATAGTGAATCATAGTTAAAAACGCTGACAATGGTGAATTATTATTGACCCATGGTGAATATTCTTTGGTGTCATACATGACTTTAACCCATTAATGGATAAGATAAAAGTGTGAAATTTTAAATATTAATATTTTGATCACACTCAAAAATAGAACTTGGCATAGGGACTATAATTGCCTTTCCCTGAGCTCGGGAAAATCTTCCTACTTTTGTGATTGGTAACTTTCCGTATATAGTAGATGCTACACTTTTTAATTTTTATTGCAGTGTCCACAACTCAATTTGGGCGTCGAACATTGATCAACAAAACATCGATGTTTATGGATGACACATCGATGTTTTCTTAGCATTGATACATCGGTCGATCGATCAACAAAACATCGATGTTTATGGATGACACATCGATGTTTTCTTAGCATTGATACATCTTTTGCTAATTTGTAGCTTAATGTAAAGCGTGTTTTTTATAGAGGTATAGAACTTTAAGTTGGCATTACTTTTCAAGATGGCGACCGATTTAACAGCTGTCAAGTGATTTATTCTCAGTTTGGCTTGGCAATTCATCATGAATAGACTCACGCCCGGCGTAGATTCGTCGAATGAGCCCAAGACGATATTCCGTTGTTCCCGATTTTCATAAGCGAATTTTGTTTAGCGATGAAGCGCACTTCTGGTTTAATGGCTACGTCAACAAACAAAACTGCCGCATTTGGGGTGAAGGTAATCTTCAAGTGTATGTGGAAACACCGTTACATCCAGAAAAACTGACTGTTTGGTGCGCTTTATGGGCTGGTGGAATCATTGGTCCGTACTTTTTCAAAAACCATGGTGGCCAGAACGTTACAGTCAATGGTGATCGGTATAGAGCCATGGTTACTAACTTTTTCATCCCTGAATTGAATAAACATGTTGTCCAGAAGATGTGGTTTCAACAAGACGGCGCAACATGTCACACAGCTCGTGCCACAATAGATTTATTGAAAGACACGTTTGGTGACCGCCTAATTTCACGTTTTGAACCTGTGAATTGGCCTCCAAGGTCTTGTGATTTAACACCGCTAGACTACTTTCTGTGGGGCTATGTAAAGTCATTGGTCTATGCGGTAAAGCCACAAACGCTTGACCATTTGGAAGACAACATTCGCCGTGTTATTGCCGATATACGGCCACAAAAGTTGGAAAGAGTCATCGAAAATTGGACGTCCAGATTGGATTACATCCGCGCCAGCCGTGGCGGTCATATGCCAGAAATTATATTTAAAATGTAATGCCACAAGATTATCTTTCGGATAAACAAAATTAATGTCAATGGAATAATCCATCGTTGTTTTATTGCAACTTAAAGTTCTATACCTTTATAAAAAACACCCCTTATAAGACGGAATAGGCGAAATCGGTGTGAAGGGTAGGCAAAAGCAATTCATGAGCTGCCAATGCATTGCTTGGTGCGCTTTGAGTACCGGCGGCATTATCAACGTACTTCTCCAAGCTCGATGAACGCAGTCAAAGTACCGTGCGATACTTGCAGACATTTTTTTTTGCCCAAATGGAAGAATTACTCTTGATTGACATGTGGTTTCAAGAAAACGTTACCACAAAAAACACGCTAGGCAGTATCATGAATCTATAAAAGCTGGAAAAAGCATGCAAAATTGCAGCTCACTGATTGACCATCTACAACTTAACCACATTCAACATTTATATAAAAATTCTTCAAAAAGCAGTTTTTTTATCGTCTAAATAAATATTTCATTGCCTTTTGCAACTTTTCTGTGTTTTTTTTTTAAGTTCTTAAAACCTAAACGTGTTAAAAATCACCCGTTACATGCATAAGACTCTTGTAAAAAAACCATGCTTCCATGTGGAATAAAAATAAAGATATTAAAAAAATATGTAATTTCTTGTTAAAGAATCTCGTCAACTCTGATAAAGAGAAAAAGAAAATTATATTTGCACTTACCCTGTTTTAGCAAACTCAATAACAGAGTTGAGCATACGTTTGCCTAGTTCACGTTCCACTGGTCGATATTGCAATGATGTATTCAAGGGCTGACCAAAGAAATATTCAATTTCATCACCGTGTAAAACACCCATCCATTCGCCCCACAATGAGGTGCTTGTGCGCTGAAATAAATTGAAAGAAAGAAAATAAAGGAATATAAATTATTAGATCGGAACTATAAACGGGTGTTTTTTAACCATCAATATCTATAAGTAATTTATTAAACTAAATGTATTTCAGTCAGAGTCTACCCAGTACTGGTTGTTGCGGGTTTTAATAATAGGAAAGAATGCCAGATAAATTAAAGTGATAAACAAAGTTTTCCATTTCTATTTTTCTTAATTTATTTTGTTTTTGTTTTTTACATGTAGTGTGTGTTTCCTTTTCTTTTTCTTGTTTCATTTTACAATTTTGTTTGTGTTTTTTTTCTTCTGTTTTTCATGAGTAAATTGCTTCAAAATTGGCACAAGTGACTCTGTTGCTTGATTGCCTTGCTTTCTTTTCTTGCCTGCTTCTATGCCGTATAATCCTCTTATCGCCTGCCTGCTCTGTGCCACCCTGCCTTGTGCTTTGATTTGACGCTGTAAATGAAAGGCTTATGATGATTCTCTACTGCAGCACAAAGTTTATGTTGATGATGAGCCTTTGCCACTTATTTTATGTTATTGTTGTTGCTAACTCCTCTGCCGTGGCAGTTGATGATGCTACTGTTGCATTTTGCAACAACAACAACAATATCAGCAACAATATAAAGGACTTTAAAAACAACTTTCTACACTATTAAAGTGTAAGTTGTGTTGGTACATATGATTGTTTGTATGGAAGTGTGTATATATGTATGAGTGAGTGCCTTTGCCTGTAGTTGTTTGCAAACTTTTTTATATTTTTTAATAGAAGCATTATATCCAAACACTTATAAGTCAAACAAACAAATATACACAGAAAATTACTTGTTTACCTACTACACAGTCGTATATTAACAGTGAAGTCTAAAATAGGCAAAACATTGGTTTTTTCTAATTTCTTTTTGCTAACAGTTTGTAAATAAATTCCATAACGGCCCTATTGGAGAACTTTTTTGAGAGACAAAGGCTTTGGAAAAACTAAAACATCGTTTTTAATGTGTTGGATGGCAGCGAATTGTGGGCGATTGGATAGTGAACTGCAAACTTCCAATAAGGTGAGGGCACGATATTTGCAACAATATAAATTGCGAGCATGATCTGAACCGAAATTGGTGGACATAGCAGGCTGTTTTTGTAACAGCAATGCAGGAAATCGTTATGTTCTCGTAGTGATGGACTATTTTGGCAAATGGCCGGAAATATATGCTATATCAAGATATCGGGTGTTTTTTTTTACAATTAAACAAGTTTAAATCATAATAAAATAAAGAAATTTTTAGTGTCTATGAAATAGGCTTTGTTGGATAGAAAATTTTATGAAATTAATGTTTAAATATGATTTCGGCCATGTAGCCGCTACGACTGGCGCGTTCAAGGAGCAATCTGGAACACCAATTTTCACAAACTTTTGGCGGCATATGCGATCGTATTGCGCCATTTACTATTCAATTGTCTAGTGTCATAGTGTCATAGAAGTCATAGTAACCCGGAATCCAAAGCAGGGTCGTCTCGGAAGAGAGGCGGAGGGTGTTCAATAAGTCCCTACACTCCCTCATGCAAATAAAAACGCGCTCTAAGCTCTGAAGTGCAGTAGTCAGAAGTATAAATTCGATCCGACCGTGGGAGTTTATCCGGAATTATGGCATGATCATATATTCTAACCCTCCACGTTCCAGAGGATAACAGCCTTACCACTCTAGAAGCAGTTGCAGACCGAATGAACAAATCGATCGGAAATAGCTGCAACAACACACCAAGCTCCCTGAGGAACAATTAATTTTATTTCACAACCCACAGGAAATTACAAACTTACTGGAATGGACCTACAAAGTAATCAAAAGATTAAATGCAGAAGCCTAGAGCGACTGACGAACTATATATTAAGAGATAGTGGACTATACCTTAGTAAGGGTAAAGGATCTCCTTTCGTCACAAAAACAAAAAACAAAAAATAAATAAAACAAAAATTCTATAAAATTTTAAAATTCGCTTAATTTTTTCTCAAACAAAGCTTTTCTGCTTTAAAAAGGTTCTTTATCCATACAACTTGCAAATAAGAATTCTATCGAAATGTAGCTTGGATTGAATTATAAGTTTACACATGTATGTACACATTCCTATTACACTTTTGATTCAGACTGTTTAGAGATCTTTCTTTTATCTCCATCTCACTCTCTCTGTCTTTCTCACAATGTTACCATGTTTTATGTTCACGGCAATGCTTGAGCTGCAACAAAAGTATTTTTTTTTCATTTAATGTGAGTAAAAATGTGTGTCAAAGAGTGTGTTTATGCCATAAAGTATGCCACAGATTAAAAATTTTCTCCTTCCTTCCATTTAATATTTCTTTCTTCCTTCCTTCCTTCTGTTTCCTCGACCATCAGCAGTTTCTTTTAAATTTTATTTTTTGCTTTCTATCCCTTTCACGTGTGCTTTTGTTCGAACAATGTCTGGCCCCAAAAGCAATTTTTCATTTTACTCGTATTGTGTATGTGAATAAGTGAGTTTTTTCCATTTTCCTTTTAATTTTTTTTTTTTTGCAAAATTCATGATTATTTGGCTTAAAGTCATAAATAAGAAGAAAACAATCATACACAGTACTATATATACGTACATACATACATACTTCTCTCATGCACATATAATTTTAAATAATAGTTATATTATTGGTTGTAAATATTTGATACAATTTAAGAAATTGTTTAATTGAGGGAAGGGTATAATAGCAGATTATTCAATAAACAATAATTAAAGGAAATTAATCAATTGTACTCGTACAGTCGGAGGGTGTTGAGAATAATTTTCAATAGTATTTTTTCGAGATATTTTGAAATTGCATTCATTTAAATAAGGACTAAAGAAATAAGAAAAAATTTCTTTTGAAGGAAGAATATTAATAATAATCACGGAAACCAGAAATATGCTCTTCAAAAGGTGTTTTATGAGCATAAAATATGCAGTAAAACACCGAAAATAGAATCTGAACATTTAAAAATATGCTTCTTTGTTAATAGAAAACGATGCAGCATCTTTTAAATGTATTTAAAGCAAGAAAAAGCAGCTGGACAGAATAACGTGAGGAAACTGCACCATACGATGTAGCAGGAACTAAGCAGTTAATGATCGTAGTGGCACACTAATATCGAATAGTGAAGCACAAATGCAAAAATGGAAGGAATATTTCGAGGAAATTAGCAGCTTAACACCGCTGAAAACATTGAAATATACCATATAGAAAATAAAATGAACATAGTATGTATCCTCCCACTTTGAATGAAATTAAAGAGGAATATGAAGAATAATAAAGCAGCAGATGGAGATAATTTACCGGTGGTAAGTGAAGTGATTGGTTTTGTCGCTTATTATTTTTCAAACCCCTAAAAAAGATTTTACATTTCCTTCCGCTGAACCTATAGCGAGGCTCAACGGCTAATACAAGTCAGTGGCATCGATCGAAAATTCTGACGTAGAGTAATTGCACAACACAGCACTATGACTTGTCAACGTAGTTCAGGACAAAGATTCCGGATCAACAAATTAGACATTTACTGACGGCTTAAGAAATGGTTTTTAGAAATCGGCAAGTAAGGTTAAGGTTCATTGCAGCATTTTTCAGGCGGAGGTAAATACCATACCTGAATAACAGTATATTATGAAAACAAGAGCTAACCTAAAAGAACGATTAGTACCACTAGATTTAGCGTACTTGAATTAGATTTGCCCACCAAGCGCCCCACATGTCGGGTTTTTCAACTAGCACAGTGTAATTATGTGTAGTTTACAAGGTTTTTGTTCACAGTTAGGAACATGCATACTTTGAGAAAGATTGTGAAAGAATATAGGAAATCAAGCTTTTGAGATATTTATAAAAATAAAAAGAGGAAGAATATTATTTGATTCAAAATAAAAAAGGAATTATTTCCAAGGTTTAGGGAAAAAGTCCAAATAAGAATGTTATAAATAAATTTTTAATGGAAATAATTGCATCCACTCTTTCGAAATTATTTAGTAAATCAGCAAAAGTATTTTCGCACTTTGTAGTTTTTCAATTTAATTAAAACCCTCGGACAACAAGTACTAAAGTCGTTTCTAAAACGACATTAGTTTAATCAATTATTTTATAATTAGTTAAAATGTATTTGGTTTCATAGAAATTATTAAAAATTAATCAGAGTTTTTTCATAAAATAAATGAAAACGCTAGTACACAATAACTTAAGAAATATTTAAATTGTATCTTAAACTCACTCTTTTATATGCATATCACATATGAACATAATAAAATTGCATTTGACATTTAGAAATTCCCAAATTAATTTCCTTCGTATGTACTTATGTACATATGTGACCACAAGACGTATGATTCGTTTTTGCTTTTGAAAAACCTTTTAATATAACTTATGTGCACATTTAAACACACATTTAAATCACAATGGATCTTATTGAAAGGAAATTGAAATCTTAATAAATTAAAAGTTTAAATTAGAAGTTTCTATATATATATACATACTATCTATATGAGCATTTTCAGGAAGAATGTAAATGTTGCTTCTACATATCTTCACAGCCTCTGGCTCGATTGTTTTACTGAATACATCAATTCGATGTTTGATGGTTTTTATTTGATGCATCGAAGCTAGAAACTTGAAACAAATACTTAGCCTAACCTAAGTCAAATGTCATTATGAACTTTTTTATATGACAAAAACAAACAATAGTCTTTTATCGGGTGGGCCATTTAAAAGTTTAAATTTAAAAATGCTATAAAACTAAAACGGTTTGAAATTTTGCAAATTTTTTTTTTTTTTTTTTTTTTTGTGAAGTACAATTGTTGCACCTAAAAATTAAATATTATTTCATTCATGTGGCTGCCGCGGCTGGCCTCACACTATCCCTTTCGGGCGAACCAATTTTCTAGAACTTTTTCGAGTGTATGTGGTCGTATCTCGACAATGGCATCACGAACGTTGGCCTTCAAATGCTCAATTGTCTTTGGTTTCTCGGCATAACATTGACACAATAATTCAATTGTGACAAATTACACCATCTTGTTGAAACCAAACGTAATTCACATCAATAGCAATAAGAGCGGGCACAAAAAAATCGATTATCATGGTGCGATAGATGTCTCCATTGCCAGTAATGAACGTCTTCTTTTTCAAAAAATATGGGCCAATGATACCTCAGCTTTACAACCCGCAACAAACAGTCACTTGTAATGGGTGCATTGGCTTCGGTAAGACCACGTTTGGATTTTCTGAGCCACAAATATGGCATCCGAAAAGATGATTTTTTATTTATTTTTTTTCTTTCCAATTTCCGACCAACTGTCTTTATTTTGGAAATAAATTTCCAAAAAATACCAACGTTGCTCAAGCGTAAATCGATTTATTTCATTCAATGGAGATAATATACTAAATTTTGTGACAGAATAGAATGACATAAGTATTGCCAAATTCGAAATAACCGCTGGTTCAAGTCTAAGCCGATGGATGTCACACCAGATACAATCGTCTTAAAATATCTAATGACGATGGAACCATGGCTTCCGTGAAAAAGACTATTTCCGCAATTGGCTCAGGCGATGATTCAACAAAGAGTTGAGTAGCAAAAGATTGGATAAACTTTTATTTCTACAAAGCATTAAAAAAAATACTGGTATATATTGGGTAGCTGAAAAAGTTTGGTTGCAAATTGTTGGTAGATAGCTCTAAAGTGTAATATCTCTGATTATATTTATTAATACAGAATGTAACCATCATATTTTGCATTTATAGAATATTAAAGATATGGTAAGAGTGCGTCGCAGGCTGTCGGAGACGATGCTGTACCTAAAAAACAGCAGTTAGATGGTGTGCTCGCTTTCGAGTACTACAAAAGTTAATGAGATACTGCAAAGAATTGAAGAAGACATACATAAGGAGCGCGGGCGTTAACAGTGAATAATTTAATGAACCAAATTTTCATTTGCGATTCTCTGCTAACGAATGCGGAACGAATGATCACGGGCGTCGAAAATTGGATCACGTACGATTAAAATTAGTATGCGGAAAAAATTATGAACGAAACTAGGTGAAACTTCACAGACTGTGGTAAAGCCAATATGGACACAAAGCAAGGGAATTGTTGATTTTGAGCTTTTACAACCTGATCAAATATTTGATTCTGATGTCTACTGTCAACAATTAGCAACATTTATGGAAGCAGTTCTATTAAAAGAGTAATTTATCAAGAACTAATCTCTGATGATAATGTGATATATTAGTTGTGTGATACCAATTCAAGATTTGCAGGCAGATTGGAAGAATGGTATGCTTAGCAGTTCAGTTATAGTTTGAAAGTCATTGTGTAAAGTTGTTAGACATTAAGTCATGTTTAGGCGTAAATAAAAGTGTTGAGTAATTTGTGTAAAAGTGGAAGTTAAAGTGTGGAGATATAGACATTGTAAAATAAAAGAAAAACAACTACGTGTTATTTATTTAATTTAACGCAATTCAAAAGAACTCAGACGCTTAAACAAGATTAAACCGTAGCAATATAATACAAATTTTAGAATAAAATATGGGGATATTTATCATTCTATCTAGTAAATATATTAGAATATCATAAATCTCTTTAATAAGACCATTAAGTCACACATAAAGTTGAAAGAGCTTACTATGTAAATAACTTCGTTAGTCACCGTATATTCTATTGCAGATATTATTGCAAGTGTAACAAACTTTTTAATTTATTTCAAAGCATTCTATAAATAAGGTGAAAAGAATGAATCACGAACCGATATGGAACACAATACTCAAAATTCAATAACAGTAACTGCTACAAAATTAATATTCAAATGACATCTTTTCAAGGTTATTAGTCAACCAACCATTTATTCCCTTTTACATTGAAATCATTTGAATCACAAATTTTGTTATAAATTTGGCAACATTTTCTTTAAAAAAATCGATTATTTCGTATTACAATAAATACATACTTCGGTTACAATTACTTTAAGTTACATATTTCCTGTCTTCGATGAAATTAAACCTCTTTCAACTACGGTCATAATTTTTAATATTCATAAAAGTATCCCCTCCCAATCACATACATTCGTAGAGGGACTCACACAAAGGTAACAACAAAACTATCAGTCTTGATTATAGCAAGACAGCAGTAGTAGAACGAAAAAACAATTTTTTGCCAGTAACAAGCGCTTTCCCATAGATTGGGAGGGAGTAGTGGATAGGGAAGAAAATGTTATAAAGAAAAGGAAAGCAAAGAGGTTTAAAAAAACACAAAAACAACCTTAGTATTCATATTTTCAAGTATAATTTGTGGCTTTTTTTCTGTTGTTACTGTGGCAATTGTACTTTGTTCTATAGCCACCATGAATTTTGTCAGATTGAAAATTAAACATGACACTCCAGGTAAAAAAAAGTCAAAATGCAAGGGAGTGGTAAAATAAGTTGATGTTTTTAAAATTTTTTATAAATTTAAGACGTTATAAGTACAGTGGTGGTCAGCCATTTAGAGACAACAATTGTTTGTATACTGATATCAATCTTAGCTTAATTTATTTGGTTCGGATGACAATAAGTATGTACGCCAGACATCCATTAAATCGAGAACTTAACCCTCGGTATAGTTTCAAAAACATTTACCTAGGATTTGTGAATACTTGTGTGAGGACACAATCAATTGCTGAGCTTAAATAAATGGCCAACACTGTATATCGTTCAAAATCTTACTGTTTAATTAGAATCACTTTTAAATGGAGCATATCAGTTCACGCGTCTACGTGTTAATGTTAACTCTACCGTCAGCCTACAGAACAAAAAATTAGAAGATACTACCTTTACATACCCGTCATTGCTCGGAAGTTTATATATATGTATGTGTATTATAAGTGGAAGATAAATTCGCTTTTTCCCGATCCTATCTTGTTGTTTGCCACCAGTCTTTATATTACCGGCGATCAGTCCGGGGTCGAAACTGGAGGTATCACGTGGGCGAATACCCACGTACTACTAAGCCTGATCAGAGGTTATTGATAGTATGCTTAATCACCACCTTGTGAAATATTTAGAGTCTAACAATTTCTTAAACGATTACCAACGCGGATTCCGCGAAGGAAGCCACCATCAGACTTGGTGGTGTGGTGTCGTCTGTAACTACGGATAATGTAGATATTGGGGAGTCAGATACTCTTGATGTTCTGGACTGATGTCCGTTGGAACGATCACATTTTCCGAGTGCCAAAAGAACCATTCAAGTGCCTCGTCTTTTTAATGCAAGAAATACTTCACTCCGTCTGACTTTCTTCATATTTGCAAGACATATATCCGACCCAAAATGGAATAAAACTCCCATGTATGGGCCGGTGCTTCAAATTCTATTTTGGAGCTTCTTGACCCCGTATAGGAGAGCACGAGGGTGCTTATTAATGACGGTATGGTAACCAATTTTATTGATTTGTTAGAGCATCGTCGCAATTTGGCGTGTGTTTCATTGTGTGTTTCATTGATCTATATAATATTTTCACGTAATACTAATCCCTCTATCCTCCTTCCCATAACCTATCTTCCTAGTATCAGCACAGTGAACTACATAAGTAGGAGTCATCCCCTGAGTGCTGGTCACAAATGAAACGGGAGTCAGGAGCCCCAGGGTCTTCGGTCCCTGCCTGACTTCGGGTAGACCCCCTTGTGGGAGCTGCGTGGTGGCTGTTGTTTTAAATCTAAAACTCAGGCAGAGCGTGAGCTCGGTGTGGTATTACATCTTTTCAACTAGGTTCTGTGACCCATATCACGGCAGTAGTTTAGATAATCTCCAACACTTCACTGTCTTAACATCAATTTTGAATTTGGTACTCACTTTTGATTACCATGGGTGTGAAACGTTTGCGGACGTTAATTCGTAGTAGGGTATGCCCGCATGGCGAGACTCACGTTAAGCTGTGACTTACTTGTTAAGGGGGCATTTGACGTCTCCCGTTAAAATATTTATTGAGATGTACGTTAATACCATATATATTATTTTTTGGGAGGTGCCACGCCCACTATTTCTGTAAAGTTAATTTGCAATTTCATAATAGAAAGGCATGTGGAAAGTTTAAAGACTATCTTTTATAGTTCCCAAGATATACGGTAATAACTACGTGTTTCGCAGAAATGGACTATAAGACAAAAACTCTTCTTTTATCCCTTATTGGCCTCTCCAAGTGGAACTTTTGAAAATTAACTTTTATACAACAGATTTTAGTGACTGATGAATGTTAGCAAACAATAAACTTAGTTTTAAGTCAAGTCACTAATTTGTACCGTTTTCCCCCGATTTTAACGTCCCCGAGATCCAATTTTGAAAGCACCCTATTGCATTTTAATTAGTTGGATTTCTAAATCTATGCTCCAAATTAGTCCTTTACACTTGACTTACTTCCAAACATACTGAATAAACAAAATACGAGTATTTATATGAGCTAATCTGGCTCTTCTTACACCGATATTAACTTCTCCAAGATTCTCTTTTAATTCAATTCAATTAAATTTTTATCGAGACCAAAAATTTAGATGACGAAAGCAGCTGTATAAAGATAACAGGTGTGTACGCGGCTTAAAACTATATTGTTTTTTTTGTTTCTCCGTTACTCATCTAGGGAGTATATTGGCTTTCCACACAGCATCCTTTACCTTGTTTCAGTTTTAGTAATCAAGTTGATTTTCAAAATAAGTAGATGATTAATCTACTGAAGCTCGCCTCTATAAGATTGTGTGCAGTGGTTAAGATCCTTACTAAGTGGTGGTGACTCTTAATAGCATTGTAATTTTTCCCAATAGGTGACGTTTTCTACTGATCATCCGTCTAATGTTTGTTATTATAGCCAAAGGTCAAGTGGGCTTCTTTAGATAGAATTGCCAGCAGGGAGTTTGAAGTCACATTACTAAACACTCGAAACCGCAATTAATTAGTTTCCTTTTTTTCTTGTCATTGGTTTCGAACCTGGGCCATTTGTGTAGTATGCCTGAGCCCTAACCATTACACCACGCCACCCACTATACAAATGTTGTATAATATACATACACTATATCGTATTGTTTTAATAAACATGTGTTCCAAATTTCAACCCCCTCTGGGTTCAATTTTCAAAAATCTACACTTTCATTAGTGAATATATCTGTCCGTTTCTCATCAATTTTACGTTTTTCAGGTCCAATTTTGAAAAAAGCCATACCCTATAACATCTGGATCTATCTGCGTTCCAAATTTTAACAAAATTGACTTAGTCAGTTACGCATGATGGAATGATAAACAAAGAAATAAGTAAACAAATGAACTTACATAGAAATTTATAATTTTTTTTTCTCCGTCACTCCTCTAGGGAGCATATTGGCTTTCCACAAAGCATCTACTGCATTATTTCAGATTCTTTAATCAATTTAATATTTCAAGCTAAGTAGATGATTAATACGCTGTAGCTTCCTACATATGATTTTTTTTTTTTGTTTAGTGGTGAAGATCCTTGCTAATTGGTGGTGATCTTTACTTTAGCATTGTAATTTTTTCCCAGTAGGTGGCGTGTTTTTCTTTATCATTCGTCCGATGTTTGTCATCATCGCCAGAGGTATGCGAGAAGGGTCAGGGGGGTTTTTTTCTTAATTTTTTTTTTAGATGGAGTTCTCTGGAGGGAAGAAGTTGAAGCCGTTTTTTATTATTAAACATTCGAAACCACAATTAAATTTTTTATTCGTCATGTCCTCTGCTGGGGCTCGAACCTGGGTCGTTTGTGTTATGCTTGCGCTGTAACCACTTCATCACGCCACCCCTGAGAAATTTATACTATATATTTATGTATATGGGGATTTGAAAAGACTGGAACTTAAGGGTTTTCTTTATAAATTCTGTAGTGTATCTCATAAATTCCTGACCTTTAGTTCTTGGCTTAACTTCACAGAACTCATACTCAACAATCATCACATATGGGTTTTTACTCTCAAATTAACGATATTTTAATACAAATTAAATTTTATTCGAAACAAATTAAACTTTTTCAACACAAAAAAATTTTTTTTTACTTTGAATTAAATTTATTTTTTATTCGAGATATCCATAGCGTGGAGTTCATTACGAATATATATCGTTTAAATAGCGACATTACAATTCAGCGACGCATACCATATGCGTTAAATTTCATACAAAACTCTCCAGAAGCAAAAGAAAAATAATATTTATTGACGAATACAGTTTTAATTACCACCTCGGAGAAACAAAGCAAACTCCAAAGTAAATACCACTGCACGAGTAACTGTTCCTACCGTTAGAGGACGAAATGTTTCCCTTGTTGCAGCCATGAACATACATGGCATTTTACATAAACAAATAATTGCACATTGCGCAGTTGATACCAACATCTATATCTTTCCTTGAAGAATTATATAATAAATTAGCTGAATCTAACTGGTTGATCCTTGACAATGCAAAGATACACAAAACTCTAGATGTAATAGATAAAGTTGTGGAATCCGGGCATAACTTAGTTTTTCTTCCTCCATACTCTCAAATGCTAAATCCAATAGAAAAGTGAATACTATGGACTTAGTAACTATTGGAGAGCCGCTGCAGTGAATATTTTAAATAGCAAGTTAAGGAAATACAGATATATTATAAATTTAATTTGAAATGAAAAAAAATTAATTCAAAGTGAACAAATTTATATTGTTCCGAATAAAATTCAATTTGTGTTAAAAAAAATTGCATTTGACTTGTAAACAATTTAATTTGTATCGAAAAATTGTTAATTTGAGAGTAAAAACCTATAAAAATATATATTATTTCTAAAAAGTTTTTTTTGTCAGTTGCAAATATCTTCCGTATTACTGCATCAAAATTAATGATTGATGATTCATTTTGGCGATAAATTTCCACTCTAATGACGAAAAATAGTCACAAGTCTTTAATTTAAAGATTTCGTTAAAGAATTATATTTTAAATCCTAAAGGTTAATAATTTTTTTGTATTACAATTTAACATAATATATTTTATTGTTGCAAAATCCATTCTTGGTAATATTATTGTCGGCAATGCAGTGTTTTGCTACATATATTAATACTGGGTTGTTTAATTTATAGTGTCAAGTGATGCCAAACTTTAACAGTAAAAGAGGTTTTATAAAATAAACACAAAAATAACGCATAAAGATCGTGTCTTTAATAGTAAAACAAGTAATTATTTTTAAAAAAGGGTTTTAACCATCATCATAATCGTCATATATATTATATTTTAATAAAGATGCCAGATTCTGGAGAGGTAAAACAAGAACTTTCAAAAGACAAAAAGGATACCAATACTAAAATAGGGGAGAGTTTTTTATCACAACTGTTCTCATCATCGTTCATACTATTCCTCAAAGATCTTTTTTGTCGGCTGGAAACAGCTTCCTCACTACTGCATACAGGGTTGTTTAATATATAGTGTGAAGTGATGTTAAACTTTAAAGGTTAAATTGCTTTTAAGGAATAAGAGCGCAGATAAAAATAAGTAATTGCTTTTAAACATCTTTTCTCCATCAGATATATTTTTTAAAAATGTTTTTCACGATTGCAAACATCTTTACTACTGCAGTCTTTGTTTTATTAAGTGTAGTAATACTGAGCCGTTTTATATATAGCAGTTAATCTTCTATCAGGTTGTCGAACACAATATTCGGCTTAAAAATTCGTTTACCTGTTTTGTATATAATGGTCTCATCGTTTCGCTTTAACACAAAGTATGCACATCAAAACAAACTCACCATTTGGGATGACATTTCGATGGTACCCAAACGTGGATTATGCGTTGTCGATAGCATTTTAAAGGACGTTATAAATAATAATTTTTCTTATGAAAAAAAATCTGTTTCGTCGAGATTTTCGACAGTTGTGAGTGTGATAGGTTTAGGTGCAGGTGTTTAGGTGAACATAGGGCCTTACTGGGTGACATGTCCGACATTATGATTTCAGATCTCCTAGTAGACAGTAGATCTGAAGGAAGGAGCACAATAGGGTCACAACATTCGCAAAAGTGCCTGAACAGGCATAATAATAATAATAAATTAGGTAACGTCACTTAGAAGCTCCAATAAGTTACAACAACGAAGCATTTAAAATCCCAAAGCATTGCTGTTGTAGTTTTGCTACAATTATTACAGCCATTATTAACGTCGGATAAATCAATGAATAGCTTGTTTCTAAATTTTAATCAACGTCAATTCTGTTCCAAAAATCAAAAATTGTACAAAAATTAAAGATTTGGCTTAGCTCTGATTGTGGTGAACAAGAGGAAACAGGCAATAAATGCTCAGTTGTACCCAACATTACATTAAATTCATTCGGCTTACCCACCTATCAATATGATTTTAAGGAATAAGGCATTTATAATTTGAATTCAAAATCTTAATGTTAAACAGCGATTAATAAATGGTATAAAGTTAATCCTAACATACACTGTAGTAAACATCATCACTGCAAAAATTATTCATTTCAATAACACTTGACTCAAACCCCGAATTAACTTTATATCTTCTGATCCAACTGTGTCTTTTTTCTCATGGACAGATTTTCACGAGTACGTACGAGTATGTTTATAGGTATTTTTGCTTTTGTTAAAGGTTTGTATGAGCAAAAGTAAACGATAATCACGTCATAACCTCAAAGATTGATTTTAAAGAAATATATAATTATTTAGTAACAAATATGAATTATTATCATTTACAAACGATTGAAATTATTACTCTTTTTTTTAATAAATATGTAAATATAATGAAGTCACCATTTAATATCCTCACATTATTATGTTACAAAAATTACCAATAGGGGTGCGAAAATTTCGCACGGGTCATCTTGTATGTACGAAATTTGATCAGCATGTAATTATTTTTTGTTCAAATGATCAGTTCATGATAAAACCTAGCTTTCCGTTTAGTAGGCAATGGCACTCAGTAAACCAGTGATGTGCAAAAGTAAAAATATAGTAGTGTTAGTGAGAACATGGAAGTTACTCTCACGGAGAAAGTAAAGTTGATGTTTTAAAAAAATTTTTAAAACGTCAACATACACCCGCTGCACATGTGCACTTGTCGCTGTTTCAGTGACAACTGAAAGCAACAGCGTAAGAACTTCGTTAAATTATTCTACTACGCCTTAGGAAAATTTGCGCACATTCACTACCAGTGTTGCCGTTTTGGTCCTATCGGAGCAAGCTTGGTAGTTTTTCGTTTTTTAAAAACAGTTTTATAGTTTGGTTGGTTTGTGGCATTTTTTACATTTCCTGCTGTAGAAAGTTTTTAGTCATGTTAAATTTTTCCTCTTAAAAGCACACTATATAACATACGAGTAATTAAAAAAAGTAACTTTGAATCGAATTAACAACAACTTTCAACAATGTTACTGAACGATGCGTGCAACTGCTTACCACTGTTTCATGACGAGTTATCGCAAAAAATAAATTTTATATTATGGCAGTGATTATAGAAAGTCGGACTAGATTACCGCGAATGGAAAGTAAAAAACATGTAAAAAAAATTTAACTTCCTTTCAGTAAGAGCACTTCTATTTTATTTATTTAATTTGCTTGAAATATGTTTCTAGCAGTCTTTCTTACATTGTATTCTAAATGTTGTATTCACCAAACTTATTTTGTTTGACATAAAATGTTAAATTCGAAAGAAAAATACAAAATCTTATTATCGTTTTGTGTGTTTTGAGCGATGTGACAGTGTTTTTTTATTACAGCTATACGGTTTATAGAATAATAGAAACAGAAAATCTTTAAGTCGACTTACGCCAAATAGGATTTGATTTTAGACCTATGGTTTCTTCTGAAAAGAGTCTCAGAATTTCACGTAGATTTTATTTTTGCTATACGACTTTTCAATTTTTTATTTATTTTTTTCATTCATAAAATTTAATCCACCCTCATATATATAATACAGACATATATACGTACATCCTTCTGTTATTTTAAATGATATTTTGCTTTTATGTTTGCTGTTACTTTATATATATTTTTATGTTTATTATTAAAAACTGGAGTTTCTTATTATTATTACTATATACGATTATGTGTAACTAAGCAGTAATTACGATTTTATTTAAAGAATGTTTTTTTTTTAAATTTTGGTAGGCTGTGAACGATTTTGGTAGAATATTTGAAAATTTTTGCTAGGAAGTCAATTTCTTGTGTGGCAACGCTGTTCACCACACATGTGCATTCGTCACTGTCTAATTGACGACTAAAAGCAAGAGCGTAAGAATACGTGTGAGTTGATCGGTGACAAAAGTCCTACGACAGACTCATGACTGCAGTAAACCATTTTCTTGCCTGTGCTTAATCTGCACTCGAAATCAGCATTTTCCTCTTACCTAAAAAAATTAGTGGTATAGGGTATCATATGGTTATGGTCATGCTAAAGCGAGCGTAATTTTATTTTAGTTATTTTGATTTTATCGTAATTATTAAATAAATTCAATAGAACTTTGATAAAATCAACGTAACGAGTTTACAGCAAATAATATCTGTTAAAAAAAAAACAACCAAAAAATGGTCAGGCCAATAGAGTCAGTCCCCTGAGTAACGTTGACCATAATTATGGGAAACATAAAATATTCATTTGAATAAAGGACTCTTCGTACTCAATGTGTTATATTTGCGTATGTGTGTGTGTTAAAAAACACACCCTCTTTATTTAAATAAAAACTCCAACAATAACCTTTTAGACAAGTTAATGCTATTGCAACAACAGTTATAGTCATTAGTCTATTAAAAGTCAAAGAAAAATAATGTTAAAAAAGAGGACTACAACAACGACTAGAATGTTATGTAAAGCAAGCACAATTTAACCGAAATTGTTAGCGGTGTTGTGTCTCAAATTCTCCCAGTTATTTAACGGTTTGTTGTTAAAAGTAAAAATGATTTATAAAGGCTATTATACATAGAAGTTAGTGGTGACGGAAGAAACCTAAGAAATTATTGACCGCAACGACAATAGCAACAACATTAATTTCAATAGTTTGAAAGAAAATGAGATCAATGTCACCCTTATATACATACATATGTAGCTGTGTTTTGTCGTTGACGTAGTACTGTACGCAAAAAAATTTTTTTTTTTTTTTTTTGATGGCCAAACTGTAAAGTACAGTCGATAAAATTAATTTCAATTCATTTCTAGTCCGGCCCAGCATTTGATACAAAAATTTTTAAGATTTTTTTTCTTGAAATCACAAAGACTTAATTTAATAATATTTCTGAAAATTTAAAATAAAAATATTCTTTGAGGGAAAGAAACGAGTTAAACATCTATAATTCATGTTTACCACTTAGATCCACTTTTTGGGTTTGATATTAGCGATTAAATTAACTTTAATCTTTGAATTAGTTTTTTGAGTTGACATAATCTTCATTTTAATCATTAGTTTAAACGGCCGATGTTGGTGGATTAATTTTAATCCAGAATTGTCAAAATACACATCTGTTTTAAATATAAACAGCTGGTAAAAATATTGTGTATACATCCAGTTAAATAAAATATAAGATATCAAAAGCGAAAGGCGAATAAAAATGGATATTTCAGGTGCTGATGAAGATTTAAGTGATCTCGGAGTATTTGAAAAGAGAAACAAAACAATAAAAAGAAAGACAAGAACAATTAAAACACGTCCAAATCATTTTAATATGCATAACGACACAGAATTTATGCATAGGTTTTGGTTGCTTAAAAGCTCATTGTTCTGAAAACGTATGACATTTGCATAAAAAATATTGCCACTTTTGCTATTCAGTATGGCAGTATTGCAGTATTTAATCTACTACCCAAAAACATAAAATTCAATTAATCCTAGATTTACGTAATTTTAAGATTTGTTAACTAAACCTTAAACTTAAGTTTAATCTCAAACTCAAAAAGTGGCTTTTTAAGCTTCAGTAGACAAGTCAATATTGATTTCAAATTTATCGAAATATAAATATGTAGCTATTTTTATAACTGGTGCTGTTGACGACAAAGACCAAAAGTCTGAACTTCAAACTACAGTGGTTAAAGAAGTGCGAAATTCCCTTATATCGTGTGGGCCATTTAAAAGTTTGAATCTAAAAATGCAATAAAACAAAAACTGTTTGAAATTTTCCCAAATTTACTTTTTTGTTGTGGAGTACAATTATTTTGGTTAAAAATGTAATATTATTTCATTCATATATATGGTTGCTTCGGCTGGCCTCACAGAACCCCATTCTTATCTCGACAACGGCATACGAATATTGGACTTAGAATGCTCAATTTTCTCTGGTTTGTCGGCATAACACTTGTCTTTGACGGCGACTCACACCAAATAGTCCAACGGTGTGAAATCGCAGCTTCTTGGCGGCTAGCTGACTTCATCATTTCGGCTAATTAAACGCCGATCGAACGTTTGCGCAATAAATCGATTGTGGCATGCGTTCATAAAGAGCGGGTACAAAAAAAAAAAATCGGCGCCGTCAGGATTTTCAAAAAATATGAGCCAATGATGCCTAAGCTCCACAAGCCGCACCAAAGAATCACTAATAATGGGTGCATTAGCTTCGGTAAGACCACGTTTGGGTTTTCTAAGACCCAAATACTGCAATTTTGCTTATTAACGTACCTGCCAAGATGAAATGAGCCGAAAAGATGATTTTTTGTTGATTTTTTTTGTCTAAATTTCTAATAAGTCCCAACGTTACTCAACCTTAAATCGATTCACTTCGTTCAGTGGAGATAACGAACTGAATTTTGTGGCAGAATAGAATGACCTAAGTATTGCCAGATGTAAAATAATCGCTGGTTCAAATTTAAATCGATAGATAGCCCACCTGATAGATGGACTTTCACCAGAGAAACGTTTGCAAATTTTTGAAACTTTTTATCAAAATAATGCTTCTGTCAGCCAAATTTCAAAATTCAATATTTTGTTTTCCGATAAAGCCCATTTTTAGTTAAATGGGTGCGTAAATAAGGAGAGTTATCACATTTGTAGGGAGGAAGATCTACAAGCTATATTACATCCATGGAAAAGTATTGTTTGGTGTGCTTTATAGGCTTAGGAAGTCATTGATCCATATGTCGTCAAAAACGGTAATGGTCAGAATATTATTGTCAGTGGAGAATGGTATAGTGGCATGATTAGAAATTGTTTTGTAACTAAATTAGCTGGCATTAATCTTGCTGACATGTCTTGCCAACTGGACTGAGTCACATGTTTCACAGTACCCGCTACAATTGATTTACACAAAGAAACATTTGATGAAAGAATAATTTCAGGTAATGGTCCAATTAATTGACCACCAATATCGAGTGATTTAAACATATTGGAATATTTTCTTTGTGGTTACGTAAAGTCTTTTGTCTACGTCGATAAACTAGAGACAATTGAACAACAGGATATCAACATCCGAAGAGTTAGTGGTAAAATATGGCCGCATATGCTTTGAAAAGTTTGTATAAATTGGTGTTCCTGATTGCGCCTTGTACGTGCTAGCCGTGGTGAGAAACATGGTTGAGATTATATTTAAACATTAACGTCATAAGCTTTTCTATTCAATAAAGCCTGTTTAATTAATACTGAAATCATATTTTTTTGTTTTATTACGATCTGAACTTGTGTAGCTGTAAAAAAACACCCGATTTAATGCTAAATATCTAGATATTATTCTTAACTCAAAATTATTATGGCAGCTAAATATCCAACACAGGATTAGAAATACAATGGTGACCTTCTACACTGTCGTAGGATGTTCGATACGAAATTGGGACTGAATCGTAAAAAGGATGTATATGACTATTGTTTATCATATACTTTAGCCTTTATCTATGGAGGTGGTGGTAATTTTTACCCTCTCATTTTATTTCTTGTTATAACTATATTTTGCTTCGGTCTAACGCTGGTATTCTTTTAGTATCTGCCCATTTCATACTTACTGCTACTTAGTTGTGTCTTGATGATAAAACTTTTGCGGAGAATTGTCCGTGTTTATGCTATTTTTTCTTTGAAAATATTTTACCGCACATCCGTGATAACGTAAGCATTTAGTATAAACAAAATTACGACACCTCCGCCTTAAGGTTTGTTTTATATAGACTGTGACTTCTTTCTGTTCAATCGAGTTAACAGACCATTACAGGGAATGTGGAAAAATCGCAGAAAGCACTGTTGGACATACCGAAAACCGAATATAAAAAAGCTCGAGGATTGGATCAAGCGCTAGCATAAGTGTGTTGCAGTCTATGGGGATTACTTTAAATAAACTTGTATTTTTCATTTTTTGAATAAATTCCTGTAACTTGTTGATCAAGGTGGAATTTGTGCCATGGCGATTAGTAACTGCTCGGTTCCTGCTATACTTTCTACTTATGAGATAGTCTACCGTCTCGTGTAGTTTTATCATGCTATGCTGTCCAGCTGCTAATTCTGATGTTTTTGCTAGACCTTCTAGGAACTTCTTTTTGTCTCTTCTTTCCTGTATTGCTGCCTCGTAACATTATTGTTGTTTAGCTGCAACCTAAGTTCCCTTCTTTGAGAGATCAGATTCCAAATGTCATCTTATATCCATGTTTTTCTATGTGCTTACACTACACCCAGTGTTTCTTCTGCGACTTGATTATATGTTGCTGTGATATCTTCCCATGTGTGATGTTGGTTTGTTGGTATCTGTTCACGTATATATTGTCATGACCAATGCGTTCCTGCTTGTGTTATTCTGACATTGCTGAAGGCGGAGACGCTTTCGTCTTGTGATTCCAATATTTCTTCGTCGACATTTCAGTTTGAGCTTGATTTCGCCTGTGTTAAGCTCTTGGTCACTGCTGAGAAATTATTATAAATCTCTACTGTAATTTGTCATTTTTGGTTTGCTGTTATTTTTGACAACATTATCTTATATCTGAGAAGTAATCCCAATCCATATAAGTCTTCAATAGAGTAAAACTCTGGTAATTGAGTATGTACGTAAATAAGTTTTCTATGTCTCAGTTTTGTGTTGGTGTGTGAATTGGTCAATTTATCGTTATAATTTTTGGTAATTTTTTATTTGTTTCTTTTTATTTCACTCTTTTTCTCTCTTGTTTACCCTCTCAGTTACATACTATATCTCTAATTCATTAAAAATGCATGAGGTGGTATGCTAGTTTAGGTACAATTTTTTCAGTTGTGACTTTTTGACATGTCAACACAAAAAATGCTTTTAACTTTTATATATTTCTCTTTTATAGTGTTTATTTTTGCAAAAATGTTTGTTTTATTTTCAAATTCGGTTTTTATGCAATCATTAAAACGCTTAAAGGTTTTACCAACAACAACAACTAACGAAACAAACGTATGATATACATCATTTAAAAGCTTTAATATGAAATAGGCCACAGGCTGTTTTGTTTCTCTATAAATACTTTAGATTTCCGAGTGGTACAAGCAAAAGTGGAATATAAAATTCAAGATTAAAGTTTAATATTAAACAACAACAATATCAAATGTAAAGATACAACAAACAAATAAGTGAACAAAAATAAAAATGAAAATAAAACGACACAGAGAGTAGGAAGTAAAATAAAAGTTAGAAAATATCACAAAGGGTAAATATCAATAATATATATTGAAATTTATTTAAGATTATAAAGTATTCTATAGAAAAAGAAGATCCTTAAAATAATAATTAAAAATTAAAATATAAGTTCATTTTTCAACAAATATTTGCAATTTCTTTTTGGCTGTCAGGTCCATTTACTTAAGTAAAATAAAATTTTCTCTCAAATACTACTTAAACGAATCTAATAATATAAAGACTGATTTTTTTTTATTTGGTTTTTAGCGCAGAAAAATAATTCGTGAGATGCGGCATAGACAAAAATGCTCAGTAATGTTTTCCATTTCACCATGAATAGAATAAAAAGCAATGAACGCTTGCAAATCATTGAGTTTTCTTATCAAAGTAGTTCTTTGTTAGAAATGTGTTTCGTATCAACAAATTATCTTCAGCGACGAAGCTCATTTTAGGCCCCATGGGTGCACCAACAAATTGAATTGCCCAATTTAGCAGCCAGAAGCAGTTCAAGAGTTGCCAATGCACCCTGAAAGATCCACCGTTTTGTTCAGTTTACGGGCCAACGGTATCATTGGACTGTACTTTGCGATGATTACCGACTTTTTTGTCCAAATTTTATCTCTTTTCAAAAGACAGTCAAAAATTCACCCGCTATGTATGATATATACAATAAATACAGGGTGGCTGATGAATTTTGCTACATTAAGAAACCCACATATTTTTTTTATTATTTATATGCATACATAAATGACTGATAAATACTACCTTGATCAAAAAGTTTCGGGAATAACCACCGTGTGGCGGTCACATCGTTCCGATTTGAGTTTTTTTGTTTTGTTCAGTTGGTACATCTGTTATTAATATTCTCGCTAAATCTTAGCGTCATAGCTGGACATTTGCAAAAGCCACGTAGCCAAGAGTTTTTACAATTTTTTACAATTTTAAAAACGGCTGCTGAAACGCTTTCCCCATAATGTTTTTTTAACTCGACTGAATATAAAGAAGTCATAGGCAGCCAAATTAGGTGAATTCGATGGCTGTTGGATGGTATTTGTTGCATTTTTCATAAAAAAATTTCGAATAATGATGGCTCCGGGTGACGATGCGTTATCATGATGCAAAATCCACGAGTTTTCTGCCCACAATTCTGGTCTCTTTCGGCGAATTGCTCCACGCAAACGTCTCATAATGCCCAAATAATACTCTTTGTTTACTGTCTGGCCTTCTGGCAAAAATTCATAATGCACTGTTATACACTGTTATAATCCATGAAAACCGTGAGCATTGCCCTCTTTTGTGACCGAAAATGAGGTTTTTTTGGCCTAATGTCTGGCTACCTGTCGTACTCTTAAACCGACGTCTCGTCTTTAGTAATGATCCTTTTGATGAATGTGGGATCGAATTCAGCCTCGCAAATCATGTCTTTTGTGACCTCAACACGCGCCAACACACATAGATATAGACGTACATTAGCTACTATTAGTTTTTGCAAACGTCAAGCGGGAATATCAACAACAGATGTACCAACCTAACAAAAAACTCAAATCGGAATAATGGGACACGGGGGTTATTCCTATAACATTCCATGAAGGAACGCTAGGACTTCTCTCAGTCAATGAGCTTGAGAGGGACCTACAGTTTAACGCCGGCTCCGAACGGCAAATGCATTTAGAGAAATTCTCAATAGTATTAATACTCATAACCAGTTACTGGCTAATTTCATGAGGTGATACCGCTGTTGAAAATAATTTTCTTTTTTCAGATGGTCTGGTATTGAAAAGAGGACCATTTGGTTGGTAAACGGGTGTCTTATCTACCACACCACAGCAGCACACTCATTTGATAAATATTTTTATTTTATTAAATATTTTCAATGGTTCACG
The DNA here is from genome assembly GCA_023159175.1 of Wohlfahrtia magnifica. Taxonomy (NCBI): domain Eukaryota; kingdom Metazoa; phylum Arthropoda; class Insecta; order Diptera; family Sarcophagidae; genus Wohlfahrtia; species Wohlfahrtia magnifica. The sequence continues at coordinate 5,212,332 of JAKWBJ010000222.1, read as the reverse complement.
CTGAGATACGTATGTGTGATACCTTGCAGATTTAATGTCGAAATCGCTTCAGTTATCGTTTTTTAATAATCTAAATTTGATAGTTTCGATTAATACACTTTCTGCTTTTAGTGACCTCACAAGAAAAAATCTGCTGTACTCAGATATGGAGAACAGAAAGGACACATAATTGTCGAGTTTTTTGAAATAATTTTATTTGTAACTTTCTCTCGGTGTAACTCTGTTATAAGCAGGATTGGAAGCCCACTGGGTAACCTAATAAAACTCGGTTGGGCATTAATTTAAAAAAAAAAACCTGGGAGGCTTTTTTATTTAAAGGATTTCTTAGTTTATTTACAACAAAAACAATTAAAATTTACGTGTTAGAAGTACAAATTAATTCGGTCCGTTTTTTAGCTCCAAACAGATAATGTATTAACAAATTTATCTTTTATCTTTTTCTACTTCTAAGCTAATTTCCGAATACCGTCTCAGAAAAACTTCTTGTCTTTGAAGGCGATCTAACTTTAAAGCCGATTTTATATGAAAGTGATTCGATGACATGTCAAAAGATATTGTATTCGTCAAAACATCCAATATTTGGAAGGAGCAGTTTTCGGAGAATACAGCGGGTGCGGCATTTGATCGGTTTTAACTATATTTTGGCAACTTGTGCGACTTGTGTCCAAGTGTTGTCATGCAAAAGAATAACTTAATCATGTCTGTCTTTATATTCCGGCTGTTTTTCTCATAATGCACGGCTCAAAGAAGTAATTGAAGTCTACACCGATCTGCGAGTTTTAGCAGCTCATAATACAAAATTCCGCCTTGATTCCACCACGAGTCCAAATTTGTAGTTTATAAGTACTAAAGCAAAGTAATTGTACTAAAAAACAAAAAAATATTGTCGTATTGAACGAAATTTGGAAGAAGTTATAAAATCCAATAAAAACCGGTGGGTTGAGTTTTAATAAAACCAAAGGTTTTTCCAGCCCTGGTCAAAACAGGTCCCACAAGATATGAACTTGCCCCATTTGTTAAAACCACACAAAACTGAAAGGAATTATCTTTCGGTTTACTTTTGAAAAGAAAAATTCCTGTAATATTTTTAAATTACGACCTGCAGTTACAGTTATAATGCGACCGCCTTCTTCAAAGAAGGATGGCCCGACAACACAGCTTGGTGAAACTGCACACAACACTGTGAGTCGAGTTGGGTGCAATTCTCTCTATTGAAGAATTTTTGCATTAGAGTCAAGAGTTAAGAAATCTAATCATTGTCCACCTGCTTAGAGTCATTCTTCCGGAAGTGCGCCGAAACTCTCATTAAACGGAAATTATTGACGCGAGTGCGTGGTATTGGCGCGCAATCCAAATACAAGTTTCATCATCTCAATTTTGCATTTATACTAAATTTAGACAAATATCTAAAATTGCAAAATAAAATTAAAGGATAACCCAATCAAAAAAAAAAAGTTATTACATTTTACAATATCAGCCACCCTATACTACCAATAACGTACACCGAATAATTGTACATATCATGCCAATTAAACACTTACAAGTACAAGTATGGTACTATGTAATTAAAATAATAAGACTAATGGCTAACTGATAATATATGCGATCTTATATACGACTATAAAAATTAATGTGTTTTTATGTACATATATATGTTTATAGACAGCTAAAGGGTTGAACCGATTTTCTTGAAATTTTTATAGTATCTCTCTGCAAGCGTGGAGGAAACTATAGGCTATATAAGTTTAAAAAATTCTAACTGGTTTGTGCCACGCCAATACAAAGTCAATATCTATTCGTCTATATCTTTAAAACGGTAACAGCAAGAGTCTCCAAATTTGGTCTAAATATCGGGTGGACCAGCTATCCGTTTAAATTTACACCAGAGGTTATTTAGAATCTGGCAATATTTATTTCATTCTATTCTGTCACAAAATTCAGTATGAAATGAACCGATTTACACTTGAGCAACGTTAAAATTTATTGGAAAAGACAATTGGTCCAAAACAAAGATAATTGGTCGGAAATTGTACGAAAATATCGTACAAAGTTTGATCGCAGAGAAGGGTAAACAGTGCCCGGTATACGCAAGTTTATTGCTAAAAATCGTGAAACTGCTTTCATTGTTGATGCGTCAAGACTTAAGCGTACTGCTACAGTGCCTACACCCGAAAATATTAAAGCTGTGACTGAGAGTGCGCTGAAGAAACCATCAACATTAACTGGTCAACGTTCTCAGGAACTTAACATTTCACGTAACAGTTTAAGTCGAATTTTGCAGAAAGATCTCGGTATGACGACTTACAAAGTGCAATTGCTTCGATTTTGTTTCGCTAGATGGGCCAACGAGAAACTGCACTATATTCAGATGAAGCTCATTTTTATCTTGATGGGTACGTTAATAAGCAAAATTGCCGCATTTGGGGGTCAAAAAACCCAAACGTGGTCTTACAGAAGCCAGTGTGCGCATTACGAGTGACTGTTTGCTGCGGCTTGTGAAGCGAAGCCATCATTGGCCCAAATTTCTTTGAAAATAAAGACGGCGCAACCATTACCTTCAATGAAGCACCTATCGCACCATGATAACCGATTTTTTGTGCCCGCTCTTCATGGTATTGATGTGAACAATGTTTGGTTTCAATAGGGTTTTGCAACTCGCCACACATCTCATGCCACAATCGATTTATTGTGTAAAACGTTTGATGGCCGTTTAATTAGCCGAAATGGTAATGTCAGTTGCCGCCAAGAAGTTGCGATTTGACACCGTTGGACTATTTTCTGTGGAGCGCATATAAAGACAGGTATTATGCCGACAAACCAGAGACAATTGAGCATTTGAAAGCTCACATTCGTGATGCCATTGCCGAGATATGACCGGAAAAGTTTTCTAAAATTGTTCCATTGGAAGGGGGTACTGTAAGGTCAACCGCGGCAGTCATATGAATTAAATAATAATGAATGAAATAATACGTTTGTAAACGGAACAATTGTACTTCACAACAGAAACGTTTTAAGCCGTTTTTGTTTTATTGCATTACGATGGCTTCGTAATTACTACAAGCTAAGTGGGCGTGATACCTCCCATATAAGATAAATATTGATTATTGTTTATCTATTGTGGTTAAAGTTAAGATTTCTGAATTTGGCTTAAAAAACTTCGTAGTTAATCATTCGTTAAAAATGGGTGAAATTGGACAAGTGGGCATGGCAAGGCATACAAACTAAATAATAATTTTTGTAAATCTTCCGAAAGGTTAAAGATTAAGCCTTTGAATTTGGTCTGAATGACTTTGTAGTCAATGCAAGTCATTAGCCAAAAAGTGGGCGGTATTGGACAAGTGATCATGGCACCAAATTAAATATTAATTTTTGCATTTGGTCCGAATTATTTCATAGTCATTACAAATCATCAGTCGAGATGGAATAAGAGGACGTGGCACCTTTCATTAAAACTAAAAATGGAATTTTTCATATGTATGGGGAACAAATATTAAAGCTTCGTTATCTATCCATATCAAACAAGAAGCTAGAAGAATTTGACCAGTGGGTATTGCAGAAAGCGTAGCGGTCATCTATATACATATAATATTTAAAAATTAATGTGTATTTGTTTGAAGACCGTATACAGCTAAGAAGCAAGTTCTACAGTGCCTTTCAGGAAGAAACTGTAGGATATCTTAAATATTTAGATTTGAACCGGAAGGGGATAAAATGTAGAAAAAGAGTAAAAAATTATGAGCTGAATTGTTGGAAAAGATAATAATTAAGATATCGGTAGCGAAGCACACCAGCTTTTAGCTAGATAATCATAGAAGGAGTTATTTCAATTAAACATATTTTATCCATTTCATGTATTGGAAATTGTCGCAAACAATGACTATGACAATATTGCATGTAATTATGTACGAAAATTGCATAATTTAATTAAAAATTCAAATTATTGTTAAATAAAGCTTAAAAGCTGGTATACATGTATATATAAAACTAAATTTGGTATTTTATTAAATTTATATATTTAATTCGTCCTTCCTGAAGTTTCTTAAAAGTAACCCAGTGGTTTAAGGAAAATATATATAGAAAAACAAAACTAAAGAAAAACTCACATTTATTTTACATTCTTACTAAAAATTAACTTTTTTGTTGCCATAATTTAAAACTTATGTCAGTTGTATACGAGCATGACTTTGGAAGCATCCGAAAAAAAAGAAATATTTGAAAAGAACAAAAAATGTTTTCCAAAAACTTTTTGGTCTAAATGGCGAAAATAAGATTGAAAAAAAAATCATCAAAATCAGCAAAAAGGGAAACTATTTTACGGCTTCATTTTAGAACGTAAAATATGCTAAAGAAACTTAATATTTCTCTGGAGATGATAGAAACGTATTAGAGAAAGAGAGAGTAAGTGAAGGAAGAAGGTATAGTAACAACTTTATTTCCTTTTTTGTTGTTTTGGTTTACTTTTTCCGTTAAGTGCTTACCATTAACAATAACGGTGCTGATGATCATTATAGCGATGATGACGATGATGCCTTCAACGCATACATTGCAGCGTTCTATGTTGCAAAGTGTTGCTGTATATGCAACTTGAAATGCCCGCGGTACAGCATGCAACAAAAAATATTTGTTTTTTCATTCAACATTTTTTTTTTAGATAACTCTGTTCATAAATACTTGTAACTGGTAGTTTAACGAGAGTAGTTTGTATGTATGGTTGGTAATGAATATATATTGTTGTATATTTTGAAGAGAGGGAGAGAGAGAAGGACAATATAATATAAACTTTTATATGAGATTGAATGTGTGTTTTTATGTTTATGCTTTATAAGCAGCTAAACGGCTGAACCGATTTTTCCTGAAATTTTTCCTGTATCTGTCAGTATGTCGGGAAGAATCTAAGGCTATATAAACCCAAAAAGTTCCAACTGGATGATGCCATGCTCATACAAAGTAAATAATTATTTCTCTATTTTTACAAAATGTTAAGAGTAAGTGCTTCTTAATTTAGTTCAAATAGCTCCATAGTCAATACAAATCATCAACCAAAATTGGTATCGTATCATCGTATAAATACCGTCATGGATGCATCAGAGTATGTTCAAATAAGTAAAAAAGTAATTCTGCCGTATGAATCAGAAGAAATGCTTCTCATGTGGTTCATGTAGGGCAATAATGACCCAAAGTATACTAGTAAAAAAGCCAACAGTGCCAGAATTTGGTGAATTCTATGGGAAGTCAATGCAAGCAAGTACTAGTTATAATTTGGAAAAATAATTCAACACAGTGCTGCCTTAAGCATTAAACACATGACCTACAGCAAGCAGCAGGCAGCAAAATATCAAATGTAGAATACATACATTTATATGTAAACAATTATTTTAAATGCAGCACAGCAAAAGCCTAGACAACAACATTTGCTGTTGCTGCTAAGCAACAAATAATTTATATTATTTTAGACAGCAAAACAATTATTAGTGATACAAATACAATACAAAATTTTAAATTAAAAAAAAGTAGAATTGTTTCTTTTTTTAAACGCAAAAATAGTTTTATTTTTGTTTATCAGAAAACAACCGTATAAAATAAATATATTGTATCAAACAACATTTATGTTAATAATTAAAAAGTTTTAAACACTTAATTCCATTAATTTTTGTATTTTTGAGTAACATTTCAAAAAAGCGATTTTTTTTTTTTTTTTTTTTTGGTGAATTTGAAAAGCTTGAATATCACCACTGAAAAATATTTCTCTATAACAAATATTTTTATGACAAATAAAACAGATGATAATGAGACCTAATATTATTGCTGTTGCTGCTGCTTTCAAAATATTTATGAAGGCGATGTTATAGCAGCAAATGCTGCCGAAAACAACTTGCTGCTTACTTTCTTGCTGTCGTCATATATTTAATTAATTATATATTTAATTTAATTAACTTCTTTCTACCAATATGAAATTAATTGCACCCATTTTGCTTTTTAATAATTTTTGTTTATTGTTGTAGTCAAAAATTTAAAACTGGTAATATATAATGTGTTCGTCCTTCATTTCGCTTGATTTCCAAGAATCAAATAAATATGGTTTGTCAAGATTTTTTAAGTTTTACCTACACAAAGTTTCGTAAAAAGCTATTAAATATTTTAGTGAATTAATAACGCAAATCGTTTAAATGTATTTCCTTGTTTGCTTTATCCAAATAACTTATAAATATATTTTTACAATAGAGGTTCGAAAAATTTCGCTTACAAATACATAAGTGTAACCAAAAACGGAACGAACTCTTCTAATATTTGAAATGACCTTTATTAAGTCAAATGTCTCCATTTTAATCGACAACTTTTTGTTATTTGTGGGGTAAAGCCATCAGTGTAGATCTTCTGAGTGGAAAACTGATCGAATTGCTTTTTGCAAGCCTTTACGGAATTTAAAGTTACAACATTAAAAGAGTTTTGCAGAGATCGAAGCACATGAGAATAAGAAGGCGCAAGGCCCGAGCTAATAACTTCTTAGCCAAGCTCCTTCACTTTCTGCCGGGTCATCAAAGATGTGTGTGATCTGCCGTTGCTATGATGAAACTCAACACCTTTTCTGTTGATCAATTCTGGCCTTTTGAATTGAATTGCTAGCTTCAATATCCTTAATTGTTAGCAGTAGAGATCAGAGTTACTCGTTATTCCAGATTGCAGAAGCTCATAATGAAAAATTCCCTTTCGATCCCACCAGTCATACGCGATTATCTTTCTTCGTGTCAATCCTGGCTTTGCCAACGTTAACGAAGCTTCCCTTTCGTCCCTGATCTTTTTCGCACATCATTATTGTACATGATTCACTTTCCATTCCAAATAAAATAAGTACCACGTAGTTGTTGTTTTATTTTATAAAATATTTATTTCCACACTTTAACTTCCACTAAATGTTAATACAGCAACTTATTTATGTTGAACTTAGTATTCGCTTGTACACTAATACTCAATACTTTTATTTACGCCCAAACAACAGTTTACTTTTCGTTGAAAATTGGGTCAAATATTTTCGATCTAAAATTAAACAATTATTATTTTAGACATTTCTTATTAATTTTTGAGAAAAATATGCCTAATTTTTTTAAACAAATTGTTATCAATTTTCCACCCTTTGAAATAAATCTGATTAAAATCAAACACCCCTTTAAAAAAAATGTTTAAAAATGATTAATTGCATTTACTTAAAAGAAGTCATCAACCGTATTTTCAGTCACAAAATGATAGCATATAATCTGCAAAAAATGCTTCCAATTGATTGATATTCCCCTCTCGATTTTAACCCACTTTTAAGCCAATTACGTATGTATAAACAATATGTGTACAGCTTTCCTCTATTGATGTTTCTACAAATTTAAAAAATGTTTAAGTCATAAAAAGTAGGACCAACTATAGATATCCACAGAATCAGTTCTTCTAAATAAATTTTTTTTATGAAGAAAGTCCGTGCGTACAAATGTAAATTTTGTTTAAACTCTTTAGTTCTTTTTGGACAAATATGTTGTTTGTTAAAACTAACTATAAAATTGATATAATATTAGACAACACGAAATTTTCAACATCAATTTAGACAATATATGATCCTAAATTTGAACTAATATTTTAGAGTGTAGTTACTACAAATTTCTATTAAATGGTAATGAAATCATAATACAGAAAAAGGAATCAAGCTGACAACACCATTAAACATGCAAGTGGTAGTCATAGATACAAATACACAAGAGCCTAGACACAAACCAATAAACTCCGTGGTTCAGACTACCACTGTACTAATTTATTATAATATTCTTTAGGCATCAATTATTTTCGTAATAATAGTATCTACCATATATTAAATCCTAAAAATCGAGTCATAGAAAGCCAGCCTATCAAAAACATAATTTTGGATAAGTAAAGTTTCTAATTGTTGATCTTTAATAACTTTGACTATTTCGTGAGCTGGCCGATTGTGGTTAATTAAATTTTTTAAATTATAATTCTCTACTCCAATTTATTACTTCCTTATATATAAATAGAAAATCTGTTCAATAGCACAGAAATAATAAAATTGATAAATAAAGTTTGCAGTTACAAAAATAAAAGTATGAGAAATGTTTGCCTATTTGAATTTGTTAAATAATTATTGTAGTGAATAAATTTAATGATAAACCAAAACCATATAATCACATTCACACATACCATAAATACGTATTCAAGAGCTCAAATACTCATAAATAAAAAATAGTATAAACACAAGGACATTAAGTGTTAAGTTTTAATAAAATTTTAATGAATTTTAACAAAAAATAAGAGAAAAATTATTCGAGTTTAAAATGGTTCAAACATTTTATTCGGGTATTTGGTGTTTTGAAAATCATGGTAATGTTGCAGAATCAAAAATCATCTTCTCAAATGAAGCCTATTTTGATCTTGGCGGGTATGTAAACAAGCAAAATTGTCGCATTTGGGGCACAGAAAACCCGCACTCAAGAGGTGTCACTGTTTGGTGCGGATTTTGGTCCAGAGGCATAATTTGGAAATTTTTCTTCGAAAATGAGCAAGTAGTGGCCGTTACAGTCAATCGGGCCATGTTGAACTAATTTTTGTTCACAAAAATTGAAGAGGAGGATATTAGCAACATTTGGTTTCAACAGAACTCCTCTACGTGCCACACAGCCGAAGCTACACTCGATGTTTTGCGCCCTGTTTTTGAAGATCGCCTTATCAGCCGCAGAGGCTGTTGGACAATTATTTGTGGGGTGCCGTCAAAGATAAGCGTTACGCCAACAAACCAGAGACAATTGACGCTTTAAAGGACAATATTCGTGAAGCCATTGGTGAAATACAGCTGCACACAATCGATAATGTACTTAAAAATTGGACCGATCGTGTAGGCTACTGCATGGCCAGCCGAGTCAGCCATTTGAATGAAATTATTTTCCATTATTAACCGGAAGGATTGTACTTTCAAATAAAAAAAGAAATTTGAGAAAATATTCAGTAGTTTTTTTTTATAGGATTTTCACAAAAAAAAATTTTATTTGGCGGACCCTTTATAAGAGTGCAGTTTCTCTTAAAAGTGTTTCAAAATTTGCAACATTAATATGAAATCCACATGATAGGGTTCTTAAAATAATGGAAAAGTTTTTAATTAACATTTTATCCAAACTGCAACTGTTATCTGAGCAGAGAGTTCTATATTAGAAAAAAAAAACGCCTTGCCGTGTTTCCATCATTTGACGTTCCATAGTCTATTTTAACCATGTCCACTTATTTTTTCTTATCCACTTTGTCCTTCATTTATTTATTTTTTTTGTAACCTTCCATGTTTTAATTGGTATCTTAAACGCAACACATAAAAGGCATTCAAAGCATTTTATCCATACATGTAATGTTGACAGTCCATACTATAGCACTCTTCATTAACGTCAAATTAACGTACACAAAACACAAGTCATACTACTTTTGTTGTCACTTGATACATTTAAAAAATCTGCTTCTCGTACGCGAGTCTTTCTTCCAATTATTGTTGAATTAAACAAATGTAAAAATTATTATCTGCTGTTTAACTTTATTCATCACAGTACTTGTTTTATTTTGTTTTATCTCTACCCAGAGGTAGAATCTCTCCAAAAAAATTTGGTCAAATAAGGGCAACTGAATTTTATATGTGTCATAATACCGACTTGTGGTAATAATATTGTTACGCTTTAACTTTTGAAAACGTTTCAGTTCGTTTAAATTGCGTTAAAATAAAATAAACTCCACTTAAAACTTAATTTATTGACAGCCAAATGATCACTAACTAACTAACCGCAATACTCCATCTTTTTATAGCATGTCTTCAGCAATTTCCAATGTTCTAGTACAGACACGAATCTTCGATTTATCTACGTTAATTCAAATGGCCTAAAATAACTTTATAAACACAAAAAGGAATCGAACTGGTAACTCCGTCAAACATGCAGTCGCACGACCCACTCGAGGTTTTCGACAGGTCGCTTGTGAGTGTGTTGTTTATATTCATCTTTTTCGCCCCAATCTCCAAGAGGTTCGACCCGTTTTCAAAAAATATGAATGACAAATGTTGTTGTCATCTGAAAAAGAGTAAATGTGATTGAAAGTAAGAAGGAGAAAGTCGTTAAGAAATATTATAAATAACGAAGGAGAAAAAACAGAGCCTTGCGGTGCGATAAAAAGCATTTCTGATCGTCTCTTTGTCTTGTGTAAATACATTAAATCGTCAATTATACTGATACATTTTGTATTAGATTTTTTAAAATTTGCAATATTTTGTATTGTTTTGTTGAGCTCGTCTAGAAGACTGATTTCGCTTAGATCAACATCTTCTTACGGATCATCGACTGGTACATTTTGGTCAGGTTCAATATTAAACAGTTAATTGCACGATTTGATTGCAAATTCTTTTGTTTTGGTTTTTGAAATATATTTTAAAAAGTTATCACTATTGGAAAACTTGCGGAATTGAGATTGATTTTAAAAACTTTAACTAAAATGTCAAACAAACCAGTAACAGGTGATCTGAAAGCAGGCAAAATAATGTTCGAAAAGTGTGTAATGAAAGCAAAAAGAAGTGATATTTATAATGTCTCATTTTTTAAATACAATTTTAACGGATAACATAAAAGTAAAACTGAGTAATCATAAGCATTTGCTATTTTACACTCCAAATTTTACATACAAAAGTTGCACAATTAATTGACTCACGTTGTTCGAGTTAGTTGTTACTCGAAATTGGATATTTTTATTATTCGATTAAACAATGACCAAAAGATTATTCGTTTAATCGAACAACGATTAATCGAGTGAATACTATACTTTCAACCCATATTTACCAAGCGAATTGAGGGACTTAGAAGATACCAAGGAAGGTACTTTTTTTTCAAAACTACTATTATATTTTTGGCTGAAGTCATTTAATTTTTAATAATCAAATTATTAATAGTGATGACGAACCATGGTTATTTTTATGAAAAAAAATAAAGAAATAGGAAGTAGGTTGGGGTTAACTGCTAACTTCCTTAAATACGGATTTAAAATTATAAAAATCTTAGACTTATAAATATTATACGGATATTCAATGTTGATTGTTTGAATAATTTTTTATTCTTAATTACAAAAAAAAAAAAAAATATTTTTATTTGCTTATCCGAATATTTGTTAATATAATAGCAGCACTAGAACATATGCATTCATACATGTGCAAAAACACATACGGTTATAACCTACATAAAAAAGAACCGAAAAAAAAAAATCGGATGAAAATAAAATTTATTTTTTGACCTTTTGCAAAACGAAACGAAATTAAAAAAAAAAATATATAAAAAAAATCAAATGCTCGTTAACAGCAACAAAAGCAGCGTCATCATCATTTCTCATAAGCAAACAGTCGTCATTTAAAAAGGAGGCACACACAAATCGAAATGAAACTGGCAACAACATCATTAAATAAACTGGTGGTGCTTACATACGCGAAATAAAGTAAACGTATGTATGTATATGAGTGTTTATTAAAATGCATGTATTATATAAGTATTTTACTTATTTATACATGTATTATACCTATGGTTTATATACATATAAACGCACATATATGTATGAATATAATAAAATATATTACACAAACTCTTAAGCTCGTACACTCAGAAACAGTTATAAACTCGTATAATACAATCGTCATCAGTAATTTACTGTTACGAATTTGTTAAAGGAAACATTTCAACTCTCTTTCTCTCTTTTCTCTCTCTCTGTTACTCTCTTTTTTCCACTTCCGCATTAACACTTTCACGTTTATAAATATATTAGGTGTACAAATTGTAAAAGCGAAGTTCCCTGCAAATTTTGGCCGTTACTTATAAAAAAAATTGGTAAGATATAAATTTATGAGGCCGGATCTATAAGTTTGTGACTTATTACACTTTTCGCTTCTTAAGTGAAGGCATCTATCAATTGCTTTCTGTCAAAATTTGAACGAGCTCATTTAATTTGTTTTTGACAGCTACTAATGGCCAACTAGCGCATGATTTAAAGGAAAAATAAAAAAAGAAAATTAGCATTAGTTTTTGCAGAAAAAATTTGGTAAATACTTGGACCATCAACCTCAATGGTAAAAAATGGATTACTGAATTTCGTTGTGGACGTGCAAGGTCGAAAGATACCGAACGTTCTAGATGCTTAATTGAGAACTCTACACTCGAATCAGTTCAAAGAAATCACGATATAGAGTTGGCTGAAAATAGATTAAAAAACCAAAAGATTGTGGCAGCCATAGATACTTAATATAGCAACAGCGGTTTCAATTTTGAATGATCACTTGAGTATGAAAAAACTTTTCGCATTATGGGTACCACGTTGGCTAACAATCGACCACAAACGCAATAGTGCGACAACTTCGCAAGAGTGCTTGGCATTGTTCAAGCGCAATATGGACGAGTTTTGCGCTTTCTCGTAACCATGAACTAAACGTAGACCCAACACAATGCACTAGATACGAAAAGGACTCGGTGGAAAGAGATTTGACTTCAAAGCAGTGTTATTTCTTAGAAAAACTAAAAAATTCGACGAAAAAGCTGATTTTCAAATGAAAAACTGCACATACTCAAAAAATTCATTCGACTTCAATCCCACTCGATTATGGTTTACAGAATACATACCATAATTTATTTCATAGTGTGCTTTTTACCCAAGCATAACACAACAAATTAAATGTAATATACATAAATCAAATGCAATAGTTATACTATGGTCGAATTTGACTCTTTTGTTTTCGAAAAGCGGAGCCACAAGCGAGTAAACCGAATTCGAGTCCGCTGTATCCAGGAGTGCTAGTCCTTTTTTAGGTTAGCTCTTGTTTTTGAGATATAACGTAATTTCGAAAATGGAGGAAGTTGCACAAAAATATTCGCGTATCTCAAAAACGGTTCAGTTTATTGAATAAAGAAAAAAACCGAAATTCCTCCATAAAATTACTTTCAATTCGTGCAATCGATCCTACTGTTCTTTTGCAAAAAAAAAAAATTATTTTGAAACGACTGCGATAGACCCTAATGTGAGCGTTACACATTCTTTATGATCAGTGGTCAGAGAAGGAGTAATTACACTGTTGCATTAAAAAGGTACAAGTAAATCTCACCACAGTTATATTAAGCAACAAGGGTGAAATTCTTACTTCAGACATCGTAGTTGAAATAACAAAATTGAAAATAAAAAAACTAAAATGTTCAAGACTGCAAAAATCTGTATAATTAACAGAAAAACTTCATTTTTAAAAAACTAGAAAGCTGCTCAAGGCTTAAAAAGTACTGCAAAATACACAAAATATTGCACATTTGGCAATGCTGGTGACAGCTGATAATAGATGTTACCGTTCCGATCGTATTACCTTGTTGTCCTGAATATTCAGCTTTGACTGTAATGCTGGCGACAGCTAATAATATATGTTACCGTTCCGATCGTATTACCTCGTTGTCATGAATATTCAGCTTTGACTGTAATTTTCTTCGCTAACCTGGTCCGGTATTTGTTTTACGTGTCAAACTCACTACTTCTGTACCTTGCAAACCATCTCTCGTTGGAACATATATTAAAAATAAATTTCGGTAGGTAATCGATGCACTTCAGCTGCTTTTATTTCAAATTGAATAAGTAAAGAAAAATTTTCTGCAAATAATACTTAGTTGGCATAAAATTCGGCATCTTCGAAGCAAATGTCTAAGTGAGAATATATGACAGAGAATATACTCCGAAATATGTATTATACAAGTTACTAACAACATAAAGTGTGTGTGAAAGTATACACCCAATACTTTATGAAGTTTATTTTTAAATTGAATACATTCAGATTTACACTTATAGATATGTACTTAAGGTGACATCTATGCAGTGTGTATAGCATGAATTGTAAGTAATTGAATGTTGTAATTGAATTGAATGTTTAATTGTTATGAAATAAAACTGCCTAAGGTAGCTAACGTTACTGCAGGCATCAAAGCCATGCTTGACGTTGCTTAAGCACAATTCGAAGTAGTTGTCGTGCTGTTTTGCATCCAAGACAATGTACCAAGAACCAAAGAAAATTGGGTTTCTTCTAGTAAACGGACTTTATCAAAAATCCATGAACTGCTAACCCATTCAGCATAATCATCCGACTTAGCTCTTTGTTTCAGATTTGAAGAAATGATTATGTGACAAGGTATTTGCGCCAAACGATAAGGTTAGGAGGCATTGAAGTAGGCTCCTATTTTAAGGAGCTTAAACATTTCTTTATTCGAAGTTCATATTTTTTTTCTTTTTTTTAAAACTGACTTTCATACTATCGTATCACTCGGAAGTCCAGCCTATGGGAGTGAATTGAGCAAGGCATGAAAATGAGACTTATCGTCCAGTTCAATTGAATTATTCATTCCACAACCTAAGAAAGCATTTTTTTCCCGTCACTTCTCCTTGTGGCATATACTTGTAGTTTTCCAATTTCAGTTTCATTTATTAGTTGATTCTCAAGCTAAGTAGATGATTAGTCTACTGTATCTCACCTCTATGTGATTGTGTAGTGATTGTGAAATTCCTGGCTTAGTGTTAAGTCACTAGTCAAATGTGAGTATCAGCACTCTGGCATAACCCACGGTACCCAAGACATGAGTGAATACAATGTGTCCACCAACGTCTAAACATATGATAAAAATCAAGAGTGAGTACCAAATTCGAAGGCATCTTATGACTATCTAAGCTCATACTGATCTATGGGTCATGGCATTCGGTTGAGAATGTATCAGCACACCGAGCTAATGATCTTCCCGCAATTTAGGTAAAAACCACAGCCCCCACGTTGCTCGAACAAGGGACCTCAAATTATTAGGGTAGGGACGTAGATCCATGGAGCTCCTGACTTTTGTGGTACCAGAATTTTACATCCAGTCAGACTTCGTAGCATAAATGCTACCACTAGTTTAAGTCCCAAATGACTCCTGACTAGTGGCCAATCCTTGCTAAGTGGTGATGGCGATCCTTACTTAGCATTGTCATTTTTCCCCTAGTAGGTGGCGTTTTCTCCTGATCATTCGTTTAATTTTTGTCATCATCTTCAGCAGCTTTCTTTAGATGGTTTTATTTGGAAGGGGGATTGATGTATCTTAATTAAACACTCCAAACTGCATATAACTTTTTTTCTTGATGTCTTTTGCTGAGGATTCGAATATTGGTGGCTTTTGTTGTATGCGAAAACTTTAACCACTACACCACCTCACCTCAAAGAAGCATAACTAAGTATTATCGGGCGCGTCTACACATTGCCGATAGTGTAAAATCTGTAGATATGCGGAACAGCTGCTAATGCAGTCACAGACAATCAATGGTTCCGAATGATTCCAAAGAGTTTCCGGATGTCACCGGTCTCTTAACAAATTTTGGTTCATTAAGTAACAGGTCACGCCATTAGCTCCTTTGATAACCGTTGGCCATCAACTGCCAGAGGCTGGGCGCCTGGATCTTGTAACGAGTGCTTTGCTATATAAACTTAAAGTAAGTCTCTTAAGTTAGTTAGGATAGGATGCGTAAGTCAAACTAACCGAAAGCTCAAGAGTCCTTATAAGGAGCTTATTCTATATATTACTCCGTTAGAGTAACGGAGTTAGTTTGACAAAACTAAAAAACTCAATTTTGAGCTCACAGGTAATCAAGCTTTTTATTGGTTCTCTAGGGAATAAGAATACTGACTTAATGCATGAATAGATTATTAGTATTGCTTAGTTTTAACCTTTTTAAAACATCAGAGTTCGTTTAAAACGACTTTACTTAATGACTGTTAAATTAAAACTGAGTCACGTAGGCATATATACCTGACTGCCATCACTTTCGAATGTTCTAGTATAGTCTGAAACCTACTATTCAGCTATTAAGTCAGCTACATTATTTCCCATAAATGAATTAGTAGTCAAATACACAAATAAGTGTGGAATTGCCGAGATAATACATTGACAGCCTTGACATAAACCGAAAGACTAAAAAACAATACAGTTTTAAATTTACTGCTGTTGGTGCATCTTCTCTTAAAGCATTTTTATTTTCGTAGCAGTATGATGTAGATGTAAAACTTTCGTTTAAGCAAAAATTAAGTATTACAGACAAAGAGTTTAGACTTGCAATGCGCGGGTATCTTATCTGCTAGAGAGCTTGTCTGTTTGATTAAAAAGTGAATTGCTATAAATCCAATATGGAAAGTGAAAAATTAAAATTTCTTATATTATGCCATAAATAAATCTGTCTATTATCTTATAAATTGTAAACGCATAACCAAGTTCAGTTGTTTCAAGTACCCAATTTTTTCACATAATTTATTTTATTGCATAAGCTTGTATACTATGCTACTTACATGTTCGAAATTTGAACACATTCACATACATAAGTGATACTATTGTCGTTGATGACTGTGTCATGTGTACACCCTGTTGTTCTGTGGTAGTTATTGCCTTTGGAAATGTAAATCATCATATTATTCTACTTTCTATGTACTTACATGTGTAAAATAGTAATAATGCACTTGTGCACCTCGTTCAGCTAATGCCTGGGCATATTCATTTGTTGGGCAAGTAAAGAAATGATCACCTACAGCTCTGCCAATTTGTTGTTGATTTTGATATCCTGGATTACCTTCCCAACTTGTATACTGCAAATAAAATACAGAAACAAGAAAAATTAATTACAAAACATGATAATTAAAAAAAAAATAGAGAAAAAAGTTTAACAGCAAACTCATACAAATATATATGCAACTTTTTTCATAGTGCATATGTGTTGCGGGTGTCAAAGTCAAGCGTAAATGAATTAAGGGATGTGAGTGCGTGCTTCAGTATGTGTTTGTTTGCTTAAGTATGTGAGTCATCATTATTTTTTTGCCTCTTAATCTAATTTTTTTTAAATTTAATTAAAGTTTTATTTGCGATTCATTATTGTAATTAAAATATTTTATTTATTCCATTTTAATCTCAATTTTTATTTCTGATTTATTTTCTGAAATTAAAAGTTTTACATTCGCATTATACAAATCTCGTCAAACAGGAAAACTGATGACTTTGCTTTTTACTGGTGTTTTCTTTTTTATTAAAATAATAAATGCATTTAAACAATAGTTTTTAATTTAATGTATTTTTTTTGCAAATATATGCTGATATAATTAATAATTATAATGCTCTTAATTCACGTAAATTATCTAATTACATATGCCTGCATAATAAATAAATTTGTATCATGAAATATGCCTGTAATTGTGAAACTTGACTAAACAAAAAATAATTGAAAAGTTTATTTAATATATTGTTTCTATTTGTATATCTGTGTCGATATGGAAGAGTAGCTTAAGTCAACTTAAAACTTTTTTACTGACCGACACAGATTTATACAATAATAGACAAGACACGAAGAAGGTCTCATCTTATACGACTAGAGTTTTTCTAAAAGAAGTGTATTCTGTAATATTTTTTTTTCTGAAATTGTCTTTAGATACGATAAATCTGTTCTTTAAGTAAGAAGTTGGCTTGAGCTACTCTTTCTTACCGACACAGATTTACTGAAGAAAAGTTATTATATACCTAATACGTATTTTAAATAATTAAAAAAAATATTATAAATATTCATACGCCCATCGAGGTTTATTAAAAAAATATCTTTCATTAATATTTGCTTTGTTTCTTTTTAGGTAATTGACCAGCAATCAATTTAAATGCTCGAAACAATTGCTATAAAACTTTTTACTTTATTCTTAAGCATTTTCGGCGATGCAGTCTTAACTTCCTTAAGAGACTCAAATAATGTTATGAGAAAATGTCATCAGTATTTATATTCAGTAAATACAGTTACTGAAATTTTGAGCTCATGAGCTCAATCAATTCTTCATTATGCAAACAATGGGTATATACAAAGTAGAATCGTTTCCTACATCAGATGTACAACATGGCTATCGTAGGGACAAAACGTCCAGCGTGGCGGTACATGAGGTAGCGCTCTTAACATAAAGGAGTTTCAACAACAACAGTATATAACCCATCAAGGCATTTCTGCGTAAAAAATGAAATCAAGGCAAATCCATGGATAACATCAATGTTGGCAAACAGATGGATCAGCTTCTAGATGGGGGCCAGTCGCAACCCAAGGAGGGTGGTGCTCTATCTTCATTGCTATGAACAACAGTTATGGATATCATGTTATGGGACTTCAGGTCGCAAGGTAGTTGCATATGCATATAATGTGGTGCTCTTAGTGTTGGAGTACTTTTTGTTCACTTATTACCTACTAGCTGAGAAACCAGAAATAAGTAATGTATGATTTTTTTATGCAACCAATTATATTTATCCGTTTCATAATTTTTTATGAATTTTCGCATCGATTTGTTAGTGCATATTTATGCATATTTTGCTTACAACGACATTTTTTGCATATTTTAGTTTTAAGAGCATGTCTTCTATATTTGCTTCTTATTTAAAAGCACTATAGTCCTTTTTATTTATTTATTTGGTTTATGGAAATTCAATTCCGTACAGACTAAAGTTGTATAGTTTAAGTTAAATACAAAATTTTTACAAAATGAAAGTTATTAATTTAAATACAATGAAATTAATGTGCTCAAAAATACTTTTACAGCGAAAACAAAATTTTAGTTCTAAATTCTCCCCAAGTCATGGCTCCTTTTAATTATCTGTCAAATAAATTTATTGCGCCACCTAGATCCGAATGAAGTTTATTATCGCTAAAACAATTTTTGAAAAACAGTGTTACAATTTAACCCTTTTAAAAGATTTGAGTTCGTTTAAATTGCGTTGAAATAAAATAAACACCGCATTATTTTGTTCTTTTACAGTTTTTATTTATTCCACTATAACTTTTATACTGTTTGTCTCTATACAACCCTTGACATTCTTTTATACAACTATCTGACGTGTAAGTAAAGCAGCCCTTTATACACCTAATTGCCTACAGTTTAGAAGATTCAGGAAATATCGACGATCTCCTATTTCCATATATGTTAATTCAAATGTAACGTAAAGATGGTCGATGTGGCTGCCAAATTGACAGGGTGATACAAAATATAGCAAAATCCTACAACAATCCCAAACAATGTATTCGCATTCTTATGCATGTTTTATGTGCAATAAAACACTTCTTTAAGAGCACATTTCAGGTTTCCCTGCTTATTAGTGAATTGGTATCGGTATTCTTGAAGAGGGTTTTTTACTGTGTTACGAAGTGTTGTCTAGGAATAAAGCCGGGCTCATGCAATTCACTAATAGGATGAGAAAGTTTACAGCTTGTGTCCAAGATCAAGTATTTACGGGTCGATATTGATCCCAAACTGAATTGGAGCCAAATGTTGAGGAGAGAAGAAAGGAAATCACCTACATATTACCCATGTAGCAAGTTAATGGGCAAACCATGGGACATGCACGTATATTGACAAGAGGGCTCTAGCTTAAATGCCGTTCGCTTGAAAGAGGGTGGTCAGTATATTGCGGTGGCAGCTTTTTGATCAAATAAGTGGATAATTTGCCGGAAATTACTGAATATAAAACAGCAGCTTTGAACTTAAAATAAGTTTGTTTAAAGATGGTGGAGAAAGCGGCAATTTAATAATGTGAATACTGGAATCCCACTTTACACAGATGGCTTTAAAACGACAGGATCGGTGTAGGCATTTTCCGCTAGACTGAACATTGCAGAGTCGTACAAGCTTTTAGATTATTCCAGTGTTTTTCAAGCGGAGATCTTCGTGATAGAAAAGGTTGTAGAGAAACAGCAAAGATAATATCATCATATTTAGCCATTACAAAGCAGTGATATATGCTAGTCGAACCTAGTCAAGCGGTGCAAGGGGAATGTGATGCATCTATCATCTGCGATTAGGTTGTCTTATGTTGGAAACTTATACACTGTAATGCTGATGAAAATTAGTATTTATTTCGTGAATGATAACACTTAGCTCATGTCTGATTTGACAGATAATTATTTTTATCCTTCCGCTGAACGAACGCTTGAACAACGCTGAGAAATATTGCGAATTTACTTTGAAATCATGTTGCAGAATGTGTGCGATGTGTTCAGATGAAGCTCATTTTGATCTTGGCGGGTATGTAAACAAGCAAAATTGTCGCATTTGGGGCACAGAAAACCCGCACGCATACATTGAAAAGCCGATACACCCAAGACGAGTCACTGTTTGGTGCGGATTTTTAGCCAGAGGCATAATTGGGCCATTTTTCTTCGAAAATGAGCACGGAGTAGCCGTTATAGTCAATGGCGATCGAATTTTTGTTCACAAAAATTGAAGAGAAGGATATTAGCATCATTTGGTTACAACAGGACGGCGCTACGTGCCACACAGCCGAAGCTACACTCGATGTTTTGCGCTCCGTTTTTGAAGATCGCATTATCAGCCGCAGAGCTGATGTCGTTTGGCCACCTCGGAGCTGCGATTTGACACCGTTGGACTATTATTTGTAGGGTGACGTCAAAGATAAGTGTTACGCCAACAAGCCAGAGACAATTGACGCTTTAAAGGGCAATATGCGTGAAGCCATTGGACCGATCGTGTAGGCTACTGCATGGCCAGCCGAGGCAACCATTTGAATGAAATTATTTTCCATTATTATTATTGAAGTAAATGAGCGATATGTAGATTATATGGTGTAATTAATAAGCAAAGACATTTAGAATAAGTTAAATAGTTTTTTTTAATTTTCTGCGAAGCTATGTCTGACATCACAGCAAACGGAAGATTTTACTGGTGTAGCACAGCTCAAGTTTTGAAATTAAAGCTCTATTTCCATTTACCATTTAAAAAATTCAATGATGTCCTTCAAAAGGCCATCGACGCAATGTGGTTTACCGTAATATCTTCTACGCTAACCGTTGCATTTTGAAAACTATCTGGTGGAACTCTTCTAACTTACATTATTATCCCCTTCTACTCACCCTACCTTTCTCCGACAAAACTGTGAATAATTCTTCTGAGAAGCTTCTTGAAAATTTTAGTTTTGATCAATAAATCGTTTAGCTTTTGCTTTAACAAAAGTTTTGGTAATTGGTTTTCGGCATTGCTTCTTTTTCCCAAGCCGGTTAAAGACCAATGTTATTCACAACATTTACAGGCCGTTTTTAATTTTTGTTTTTAGAATTTTCGTGATTTAACAATCTTGGAGAGTTTGTATATACTTATGTGCTACCTCTTAGAATTACTAATTTTTAGAGTTTTTTGTTTGTCATAAATTTTACTTAAATTATTATTTTTAGACAATTGTAATGGCATTGCGTGGTTTCATAAGAATTTTATTAGTCTACAAGTGGTGTATTTGAACTACTTCTAGTACTAGTGTTTTTCTATAAAACTCTAATCCCGTTTATACTAGTGCCAGCTGTACCGGTACGAGTACTAAGAGTTTCTAGATAATTAACGCTTAATCTTCTGAAGGGTAAAAAACAAAAGAATACACTATGGTATGTGTGTATATATATATATATATTTTCTTAGTCATATAAAAATAAGTTTTTTCGGTTTTTTTTTTCTAAGAAATTTTTTGAAAAAAATTACTTTATATTTTTAGGCTTATATTAAAAAAAAATGTATTCGATTTTAAGACACTAATTTATATACACATACATATGCATACATACAATACATAAATGTTAGATGCTAGAATGCGGCCAATTGTGTAAGCCGCTGAGTACACTAGTTATAATAAAAAGATAAAAGCTACTCACATTATTGCAATACTTTCAAAAACGAAAAAAGAACAAGAATTATTTAAGCACTTTTAAGTGACAACGCCAGCATTACAAAAAAAAAAAAAAAATTAAAACAGTGTTTAATAGGCTATCATTATTAAAATGTAATTACTTTCAATTACATATATACAATATATATAACAAATTACTTGCTCTCGCACAATAAAGAACTAAAACCCACATAAATAAATGAAAAAGGAAGTAAAAAATAATTAATTTGGTAAATAATTAATTGTGTCATCCGCACTTAAGCTATAAAATATTAATTAAAATTGATACATCTGCTTAAAAGCAAATTTATTAATTTATTTTCTGTTTCTAACTTTCTATTTGGCACCATGTATATGGAATTAAAAAGTAAAAAAATTTTAAATAAATTAAAAAAATTTTTAAACTTTAACTTTTAAATATATTTATATATATATATATATAAACTTTTAAAAATATTATAATCAAGCATAAACATACTATAGAGTGGGCCATTTAAAAGTTTAAATTTAAAAATGCAATAAAACAAAAACGGTTTAAAATTTTTGCGAATTATTTTTTTTTTTTGCTGTGGAGTAAAATAGTTCCGGATAGAAATGAAATATTATGGCTGCCGCAGCTGGCCTCCCAGTACTCTATTCGATCGGACCAATTTTAGAGAACTTTTTCGAGTCTATGTAGTCGTATCTCGGTAATGCTATCACGAATTTTGGCCTTCAAATGCTCAATTGCCTCTGGCTTGTCGGCATAACACTTGCTTTTAACGGCGCCCCACAGAAAATATTCCAACGGTGTCAAATCGCAGCTTCTTGGCAGCAAACTGACATCACTATTTCTGGTAATTAAACGGCCATAAAGCGTTGACGCAATAAATCGATTATGGCATCAAATGTGTGGCAAGTTGCACTATCCTGTTGGGACCAAACATCGTTCACATCAATACCATGAAGAGTGGGCACAAAGAAATCAGTTATGATGGTGCGCCGTCCTCCTTTTCAAAGAAATATGGGCCAATGATGTCCCCACTCCACAAGCCGCGCTAAGCAGTCACACGTAATGGGTGCATTGGCTTTTGTGAGACCAATAAATCCCAACTTTGCTCAAACGTAAATCGATTCATTTCATTCAATGGAGATAATATACTGAATTTTGTGACAGAATAGAATGACATAGGTATTCGAAATAATCGCTGGTTCAAGTTTAAGCCGATAGATGCCCCACCCGCTATATAGATATATACAGTGTATACAGTACCAATTAAAAATATTAGACTTTTTCAAAACCAAATAAACAAAAAAAGATTGAATAAAGCAAGTCCGAAATTCTCAAATAAGAGTTCTGGTGGGCAGCCGTAGGTAGAACGAAACTACAATTGCTAGAAATTAATCACTTTAGACCACGGTAAAAGATCCAAGCCGAAAAAATTCGATTTTTTTAGCATTCACACTGTGTTGATAATCGTAAGTACAATGACATGTATATGCTTAGATACATACAAATATAATAAAATTGGTTGGCATCAATATTTTGTAGCCGTTCGAAGTTGGTGGAATAAAACAATAATTTTCTAAATATGTTTTTTTTTATAGTTTGCAGTCTTTTCTTCGTTAAACACGAAATGATTAAAAGAATGTACATTCAGTTCAACTAAGAAAAGTGTAAACTATTAAACGCCATATAAATTTTCCAACGATTCTCATTTAAAAAAAAAATGGGTTTTCTCTAAACAATTTTTTGGGTTGCACATAGTGCATTGTCTTGTAAAAAAATTAAATAATGTTCTTTCTTAATAATAGCGTCCCACATAATCTTCATCATAGTAGTTGGCCTTAAGTGATGCTTTTTATAAATCCGTGTCAGCAAAAGGTTATTTTGTTCAACTTAAAACGACAAATTTTTGCCAACACGAACCAGATATTTAGTTTCCAAGCCAGTATTTTTAATTATTCGAAAAGTGTATGCTTTACTTGATATTTGTTGTTATAAATGATTGGACTTCGAGGAGCATGTTGGGGCTATGACAAGAATTATAATTCGAATGGGATAAAATTTCTTTTATGTTTTTTGGTAATATTGTTGAGACTACGTCTTAATGCTTAAAAAACGCTGCAATAAGTAAGGAGCTCTAAGAAGTGCGATGCAAACATAAGTTCTTCCCAATTTAAGCGAAAGTTACAAGACTAGTGAATACGGATTCTTTTATATAATTAGCTTTATCTCATTCCAGTATTTGAATGCGATACTTTTTGTTAATGCTTTTTTTTAGAAAGAAATTAAAAATGACTATATGTGTAAAGCTTCGTTTTATTTGATTGCGTATTTACATTTCAACAGGAGCTTTTCAGTTTTATTTCAAAACATGCAGTTAGTTTTACTCCCCACTGTATATACATATTGTTAAGTTCTAACCTTTATAAAACGTTCTTTTAAATTGCGTAAAATAAAATAAATGCAGCGAATTAAATTTTTTACTTTATAGGCTTTTATTTTACTTCCACTCTTATACATTTATAACTATAAAGTATACAACTTATTTAATATCCGCTTAATACACCGATTCACTCAATACAAAACTTTTAGTACAACTTTACACTATAACTATAACTGACTGACGTAGGCAAAGCAGCGTTTCTTATATACCTGACTGCCAACAGGTCAGAAAGTTCTGGAAAAGTCTTAAATCCTCTCAAGTCTTCTATTCATGTCAGTTTATAAAAACTTTAAGATCGTGTTACCCAAATGTGGTCGAATAACGAATATGTATGGCATTACCAGAATAACACATTGACAGCCTTGACAGTAACCAATAAACTAAAATTCCACAATTAAGTTTTAAGTGCACTGATGTGGTGCAACTTCTTTTTAGGCATTTTTATTTTCGCAACAATTTATATTTACATATGTACGTATATTGTGTTTGTGTTTGTTTAAAGACTGTATGGAGCTAAAAAGCAAAACCACCTATCTTACAATTTTTAAAATGTATTTCTGCTGTAAACTATAGACTGTCGTTAATGTTTGGACCTGAACCGGGGGTGGAGGCTAAAAAATTTTAATTAAGATAATAGCTAAATAATTATTTATATAGCGTTTAAGCTAGTACAGATTTCAGTTAGTACATATATATTTTTCTTTTAATTATTGGTAATTCAATTTACTCGTACTTGATAACAATAATACTTATAGTAGTAGTAGTAAACCACTTGACAGAGTAGCGACATGATGTAGTAGAGGATGATGTGTCATTTACTCTAGAGTTAAACTGATCGGGAATTTTTTTTTTCAACATTTTTCATTTCAATAAAAAAATAATTTTTAAGCAAAAACAAACAAAAAAAATGTTCGCTTTTTATATAAACTGTCAGTGCCGTTAGCAGAATCGTATTTTATTTTATTCTCTGCAATGGCTCTGTAATATTTTTATAGTTACCCATTTATTTTATAAATTTAAGTGCTTTTTTTTCTGCGCTCTCATTCAACAGAATTTATTACTTCCGTCTCTGACACTTAATTTTTAACGAAAACATAAAAAAGGCACAAAACTAAAAAAATTGAGCAGAAAAGAAAATAAATATTAAATTCTCGTGTTATTTTATTATTATTTAATACTTTTTTATTCTGTTTTTTTTAAACACAAATGATTATATACTACCCTCTCTCTCTCTCTCTGTCTCTCTCTCTCACCTATTTTCCATTGTATTTTTTTAACAACGAAATCGACAACAAATGGTGACAAAAAGGCATAAGGGAAATAGATAAAAGAAGAAAATAGGGGAACTATTTTACGATTTTTTCCCTCATCTTCAAAGGAAAAGGGAAAATGTTGGAAACAGAAATTGAATTGAGCAGAGACAACGTTTCAATTTGGAATGACATTGATGATGACACATTGAGACGTTATTGGCATTTTATAATTGAGTTGGTTAGTGTACGTTCTTTAGCAGCTGTCTGTCTTCTTGTTTAACTTGCAACATTTGGTTTGAAGAAATTATTGAATGCCAGATACAGTAATGGCTGATAAACAAGACGGACAATAGAACAATTAAAAAACAACGACTGATGATATCCAATTGCAGGCTGATTGATTGATATGCAGTGAGAAAAATATAATATTTATGATGCAAGAAAGTATTTTAGTTTTAAATATTTTCAGAAATTTATGAAATAATTTTGATTAAAGAATCTCTTTATGTATGTACAGTGCTGTTCAAAAAGTAGTGTCACCATGATCTGACATCTTTAAGACCAATTAAACATTAGTAATTACGCGACAACTACTTTTTATATTTTGGTAAAATTATAATAAAAATAACATAAAAAAGACAAACTTCAAAATATCGAAACTGAAAGAACCATGTATTCATCAACATTGTTAAAATTAGCAATTTTTTTCTGTTCAATAAAAGAGATTCACTAAATTTGGTGTCCTAAAAAATATTTTTAGTAATTAAAATAAATAATTCTATTTAATTATAGTTTATCTATCTCAGTACTTGGTGGAATAACTATTTTTTGTAATGACTGCTGAGCACCGTTTTTGCATACAGTCAGCAAGTCTCGGACATGTTTCTGTTGGACTATTTTTCTAAACTTTTCCACAATTGTTCTTTATTTGAAGGGTTTTTTTTCTTGGACAGCTGCTTTAAAAATTTTCCATAGATTTTCGATAGGATTTAAGTCCGGCGACTGCGCTGGCCAGCTCGAAACATCGACGTCATTACTCTGAAACAAATCTCTTGCTGGCTGCTATAGGTGTTTCAACAAGGCAACGACCCAAAACACGCACCGAAGCGGCATTTCCCATTTGACGTAAGGCATCATGACGTCGTTTAGTACATTGGTATAATGAATGTCATTCATTATTCTTTTTATTCTAAATACAGGCTCTGTGCCTTGGAAGGAAAAACAACCCCTTACAAATATGCACACTTCCTCCACCATGTTTAATGATGGAATGGTTTCAGTGTTAGGGGGTCTTCTTACAGCCAAACTACTTCTGTCAGAGTTATACAAATTAATTTTAGTTTCATCCGACCATAAAATATTTCTCCATTTATGCATAGGCTAATTTATGTGCTGTCTATTTTTTTGAACATAACTGTATGTATGTGTGGTTTTACTTCATGTATAATTTAATTTAAATTTTTTTATAAAAGTTAGATTATTTTTATTGTTCAATTAATTACATCCTTAAATACTCTTCCGTTTTCAAGACGTTTAACATCCTTTAAGTTGTATTAAATTAAACAAACAAAGCAAATTTGTTTTTATACAGTATTTATGTCTAACTTAACTTTATACTCACTGTCCAACTTATTTAACCTCCACTTAATACAAAATAATATTGTGTACTCAAGTACGACTTCATTCTATGCCTGTAAAATTATAACTTACTGACTAAAGAGAATGCTGCCACTTTTACAGACGTTTAACTATAGTTTCGAGCGTTCTAATACATTCCACAAACTACTATTCAGTTTCCGGTAAAATTTGAAATACATATCCAACTTATAGTGGTATTGGTAGTTGATCGTAGCCTTTACACCAACCAATAGAACAACTTCGATAATAAAGTTTATAGCTTTAAATGTGGGTGTAGCTTTATAGTTGTTTTCATTTTCGTAACTATACAGTACTTTGTAAATATTAAGATTATGTTTAAAGTTTTCTTATTCAGGATTTCAACGACATAGGACTCCCGGAATAACATCCGAACCATTAAATATAAAATAGGGATAAGTAATTAAAACATTAAAACAAAGTTGCAACCTCAAAATATAAAACAAAGAAAAGTTTTTAAACATTTTTGTTCTGTTGTCCTCAAACATTAATATCTAAATATAATTCCTTCATATAATTTATGAATAAATTAAGCTTTAGTTCCTCTAAAACTGTTTCACTGAAAATATTTTCAATTTATTTTTGTATGTACTCTCGCCGCCTAGTTGTCAATAAAAATCTTGATATCGTTGCCGATGTTCTTACCTACGGCTGCATTATGTTGTTCTTGAACGGGTCAAAGATCGAAGTTGTTACAAGAGCGAAAGTATTTGGGCCTAGAATTAAATTTTCGGAACCTATACACCACCAAACCACTTGTATTTTTCAAGCGTGGTGGAATGATATGCATAAATAAACTTGTACAGGCAGTTCAAGCTGCATGTCATAGCCATATATAATATCTGAGCGTAAAGCCGAAATTCGAACACTTAGCTGTTATACAATTCACTCAAAGTTAGTATGCGATTGTCTGGATAAATAAAACTGGGTACGAATTATACAATCGACCTCTACTAGGTCACGGGTCAAGTTTTAATTTGTGGAAACAAACAGTCAGATGAACTGGCCAGTAAAGGTGTCTGGAGTGGAAAGAGGGGCTTGGAAATGCCTGTTTGAACTATCCAAGAAGAACCTGATAATAATAATAACACTAGTTTACAAGGTTTTCGTTCACAGTCTAAAATATTCATGTGGCTAATAATTTGACTGTCTAACTTTGGGAAAAATAGTTAAAATAGTCTACGGCATCAAAATTTTTAGATATTTATTACAAATAATAAAGTAAAAATACTGAAAATGAAGAGTTTTACGTCTTTGTTTATACAAATTTCAATTTGTTCCCTTAAAAATACTCCAACTTAGCATATATGCTCCTCCCAATAACTCTGTCAAAGATGTTTAAATCATAGTGAAAATGCTCACTATGCTCGTCACTCATATTTTAAAATTTTGTGAAAATAGTCCAAATGGGAATGTAATAAATAAAGTTTGGTTGATACATTTCTTGGAAATCCTTCAGTAAATAAGCAAAAATATTTTCACAAGTTTTTTCATTTCCTAAAAATTTTCGAACAACAATTGCTAAAGGGATTCAAGTATCCCGTTTATTGTCAGCTAAGGGATTCCCAAATAGGAAATCATTTAAATTTTTCTTATTTTAAGCAACCACATATATTCCTAGACGCGTAAATATTCTAAAATTGACCGCACTAGTATTGTTACGAAGATAAGGTTGGGCACCCCAGCGTTTATTACATCGCTAAAATAAATAAACAAAAGCTGCAAGAACAACTCTATACGTGCTGTTTACAAATAACCAAATCTACAACAACAAACATTAGCAGAGATAAAGTAAAGAAAACAAGTAACAGACAATAAACAAGCAACAACAAATACTAAGAGCTGAAAGAGGTAGATGTTTACATACGCTTGGTTACAAAAGAACTAAAAAGAAATTAAAAGAAAGAAAGGAAGATTCCATTCTTCCTAAAATATAGAAATGTTCGAGAGCTATCGATGTATTGTTTACTCAGCCATATAAAAAGCACATCGATGCGAACAGCAATCAGTTTAAGTAAAGTAAACTCAGCGAGTGCAGTTTGTGTGAAGATAGTTTATAAGGAGTAAACTCATGAAGTGAATCGTGAAGTAAAAAACTAGTTTAGTCGGAGCTAACTCAGTAAAGAGACTTAAGTGTGAACAACCTCTGGTTGAAAAGGTTGTGATCGAACCTAACTTATAACTACGATCGGGTTGGAAGATCTTTAAGTAGAAAGATCTATCAAGTAATTGTTGTTGTTTAAAAGATTGTAAACAGATGGAGTAATTAAGAATAGAAAATTGTTATTGCCTGTAAAAAGGTTACAAACAGTGGTGCACAAAAGTGTGCGGAATAAAGGATTTTTAATTAAAACCAATCACAAAATTTATTTTATTTTAACTACAATCCACGAGCTCATAAAAACACGTTTTTAAAAAGGTAAAAACGTAACAGTATTATTTTTGTAAACTTTTTGTTTAAAAAGCCTTTTAACCTGAAATTACAGACAACTCAATGAACAAACAATTGAATAAAATGGGAGTAGTTTCAAATCCAATGCGTAAATTGTGTAAGGGAAACGGAATCATCAGAACTCATACTGGGTGATTGTGTGGCATAGATGAATTCTAAAAGACGCACCTACACATCCAGCACGTATAGCAAAAATTCAGTCAAAATTTTGCTATAGATATTCTTCAACTTTTTACCCAGTATCCAGGCAATACATGCTACTCACATATGCGACGATACTGATATAATGGAATGCACACTACGTGGGGTAACTTCTGTGTTTGTGGACATCAAAATGGAGTCAAAGAAAATTCACTTAAAGCGAATGTGTTCCATAATACAAACAGGGCGTTATAGCGAAGTGCCATATAAAAAAAGCCCGTAAAAAGAGGTGTAACAGTAGCAACAGCCGTTCGATCGTTTCTAATTATTGTTTTGAAACTTCTGCGACATGAGGTCGGGTGTTATCATGCAAAAGAATAACTTAATCATGTCTGCCTTAGCAGCTCATAGTACACAATGACGCCTTGATCCCACCAAGAGTGCAAAGTTGCATTATAAATACTAAAATAACGTGATTGTATAAACAAACAAAAAATATTGTCACTTGAACGAAATTTGGAAGCAATTATAAAACTCAATAAAACCAAAAAAACTCATCAAAAAACCCAATAAAACCCAGTGGATTGGCCTTAAAAAAACTGGTTTTTGCCAACCCTGCTATGAACAGAAAGTCTACGAGATTTAAACTACTTGTGTGTTATAGCTTCCAGGTTGTTAAGGAGTTTATTTACCTCGGTACCGCCGTAACCAAGAACAATGACATCAGTTTTGAGATAAAATGATGCATTGGCTAGGACACTTCGTGCTAATAAGGGAAGATGCTCTAGCAAGAAACATTATTGAAAGCGATTCCGTTGAAATTCTAAGAAGAGATTGTCCAAAGCTCCGATGTACAGATTAGCTTGAAGAGAACCTCTTGGCGCTTGTTGTACGAAATTGAACAAGATACGCACAAGAGCATAGCGCATAGAATTCTATCTTATGCTTTCTGAACCGGTTTAATACAAAAGGCCACCTATCCACAAAATTTAATAAATTCTTGGGCAGGGTTTCCTCTAATGTCAATATGAACTATCATTATGCTGTAATAGTGAACAACTCTCAAAAGGGTGTAAATTTATATAATCTAAGTAAATATCACCAATGCCAATTTTGTTGAGTCCGTTTTACTGTTAGTTGTAAATCCATTGTTCTATATCTTATTTTGGAAAGATTAAAGCTGTAGATTAGGGCTGTAGATCATATTTTAGTGGCAGTTATAAATAAAGAAACATTTGACAATTAAATTTTATCTAAATTTTTTTTTCTCATATATGGTACATGTGGACATACATATACATATGGTGTTTATAGATAAAATAGTAAAATGAAACAAACAAATAAATAAAAAAACTAAATAAATAAAAGCTCTTGCAATTAAATATCAAAATAAAAAATAGTCAAATGAACAAATAAATAAAAACAAAACAAAATGAGTATGAAAGAAGTGCAGGCAAATTAAATGACGGTATTCAGTATTGTGAGTCCATATAAAACTATTTTATTATATTTATGGGAAACATGGGTATTGTAAATTTTTGATATTTTAATTTATTTCACATATCCCGTCTTTTTATTACACTCTATGTTCTGTTTCACATATTATATTGGTTTCGTTTTTTTTTTTAATCAATATCTAGTGCATATGGAAATGCATCATAAAAAGGTTCATTTCTCTTTTTCTCCTCCTAATTTAATTGTTTTTGACGATAAAATAAAACAAGTGCATGTTTTGTGTAAGCTAGTGTATGTAAATTCAAATTAAATAATGTATTAGAAAAGTGAAAAAATTGAAACTTACCTGGAAAATAATCGCTTCACGTTCAGCTTGTGAGGCTTTATTAAAAATATTATTCATTATTTCTAAATATTTATCACGTGGCAATGATGTTGCTTCATCTTTATCAAAATAATCAATAAAATCGTATAACAGAAAATATGTGCCTGTAAGAAAACAAAAAATGATACTTGAACAAAAATATCTTAAATTATTGTTTTGAAATTGAAATCGTAAGCAAATTTATCTACTGCGTATGGGTAACAATTAATTTATATGATAAATTAATATTGCGTATACGCTTTATATTACTTGAGTAAGGAAACGAAGATGGCTTCCTACTAAGGGACAGGGTTGTCAGATCCAATTTCGCCAAAACTGTATAATACATATACACCATAATATACATATATTTTGTTAATTTTATTCAGCAAAAATACTGTTTACTATAGTGTTTACTATAATAACGCTTCTAGTTTACTGAAAGGTAGAACACTATAAAAAATAATTTTTATGATTGGCATTAAATACATTTTGAAAATAGATATGGAGTCTCATTATTGTTATATATCTAAAAGCTAAAAACTTTATCTTTGAAATATTTTCCATTGTATTGTATGAGTATTAAATTAAACTATAAGACAAAATAGAACGAAGTTGAAATACCTACAAAGTTATACTATTTTTCTAATAAACGCTATCGAGTACAACAAGTCAGTGCTTGAAATTTTCAAAATGCCTTAAAAATCTTTAATTGCGGTTAATAAAGCGGTTTATCGTAACTTTATACACTTATAGGCTTATAATTTAGCTGAATACTAAACGATATCAAGCTTTTCAATGGATTCGGAATGAAAATAAGTTGAGCAAATATTAAGGTGGCCTTATCATTTTGAAGCACACCTTATAATCGCATAGACGTTCTTACAGTACGCTACTTTTCATTACGTCTTACGTTCGATTTCAACTTAACTTCTCTTCAACGAGAGTCTAACAACACTAAACTCTCTTTACACTGAGCTCCAACCAGTTAAACTCGTTTACAACGTTAACTTTACTAATACTAATTGCTGTCCACATTGATGTAGTTTTTATATGGCTGAGTAAGCAATACTTCGAAAGCGCTCTCGAATTAAAACTCAGTAGAAGATGGAGGCTGTGATACTGTGGAAAGCAATCTGCTACTATGGCAGTAAAATAGCATCACATGCCAGGATTTTATTTGTCGAAACGTGTTATTTACTTGCAAAAACAAAAGTTCTAATCAAGTAGCTCTGAAATTTCAAAAAAGTATTTTGGTGGGCAGTGTTTGAGAGAACGAAGTTACTATAGCTTGAAACTACACACTTTGGACTAAGTAATCCATGTAAAAACAAGCTTGCAAAGCCTTAAAAAATATTGTTTTGATTATCTTTCACGGCACCCCACAAATAATAGTCCAAGGATGTCAAATCGCAGCTCCGAGGTGGCCAAACAACATCAGCTCTGCGGCTGATAATGCGCTCATCAAAACCAGGGCGCAAAACATCGAGTGTAGCTTCGGCTGTGTGACCTCCTCTACAATTTTTACGAACAAAAATTCGTTTAACATGGCCCGATAACGATCGTCATTGACTGTAACGGCCACATCTTGCTCATTTTCGAAGAAAAATGGCCAAATTATGCCTCTGGACCAATTTCCGCACCAAACAGTGACTCGTCTTGGGTATATCGGCTTTTCAATGTATGCGTGCGGGTTTTCTGTGCCCCAAATGCGACAATTTTGCTTGTTACATACCCGCCAAGATCAAAATGAGCTTCATCTGAAAAGATGAACACACATTCTGCAACATTATACACAACCATATTCGTTTAGCGGAAGGATAAAACTAATTATCTGTCAAATCACACAGTGTTACCATTCACGAAATAAGCACTAGTTGAAAAAAAAACGTTAGATGGCGGACCCTTTATATTTCGTTCATCGAGAGTGTCTAGCGAGCTATATCGCTCATAGGCGACAGTAAGATGGCCGTATCCAGATTAGCGGCTATACCAACCAGGCGATGGCCGATTGGCGAACATGCCCGATGGATTGGAATATGAGCATAAATACCATTACCGTAGCTGTGGTAATTCGAAAGAGGAAAAAACTGTCAGACACTATGAAGTTCTCTTACCCTCTTTCGCCGACGACGACTCAAGACCAGCGTACGGCGAACTAATAGTAATGCATTTTACAATGTTGGCTGTAATTTGAGAGCTCTCACTCAGGCCATTTTGCACTGCACATTTTTATTTGTTTTCTCTTTAGTTCTCTTTGTTTTTTTTTAGTTGCGTGTGAGTACGTAAGTGTGAAAACAGAACTGAAGAGCTGCTCTTTGCGTGAATCTGCTCAGGTCACTACTTGACGCTCTTCTTGATGGGCTACATGTACAAACCAGCATATTTTTTTGATTTCGACAATTGCTTACCTTAATGTTCTATGTTACCAAACACAAATATTAAACCTTTTTTTAATTTGATTTTTTTTCTCTGTCAACAATTAGTAACGTAATTAATTACTTTTAAAAGATGTCAAAATACGGATACAATAACTTGTGTTTATTTTTACTGCTTTTACTTCTTTCTTTCATCTGCTATTACATAAGAAATTTCTTTTCAATTAAAAGCAGAAGTAAAGGGGATACACAAGTACTTTTATCATATTTGAAACACATAAATACATCATTACCTAGATAAAAACTAAGTAAAAAATTAACATCCTTTGAAGTCACTCGTTAAGAAACGTAACTAAAAACTTAAGGTAAAATGTGAAGAGACAACCACTTCTATTTAGAACAGTATCATTCAGTATATGCCATTTAAATTACATAATTAATTTTAATTGTATCTTAAATTTTTATTAACTCAAAAAATTAAGGTTTTAGACTATAAATTAAAATTTCAGCATAATCACAAAAAATCTAAAGCATAAAACATAGGAAATTGATGCTAAAACTCACAACTTTTAATCACACCCCTTAAGACTAACCTTATAAATATGTGTAACGCTCCAAAAAGAGTTGATCTTGAAAAGACTATTTAGTTTCACAGCTTTCCATAGTCACTGCTACTTATTATTAAAAAAAATTGATACTGTATACCTGGCTATTCAAAATTATTTTATGCTATTGTATCTATAATAAGGGGTGATACAACCATAATGCACGATGTTAATTGTGAGTCATACCTTAACGTCAAGTTTTTTGCCAAACTTAATTTGACATTTCTTTGTTTCAGCGTTTGACAAATTCAACCATGCAGAGGACCACGATTGAGCAGTGCGTAAAGACTGTTGAAGCCTTTTACGAAAATGAGTGTGCAAAACAAAACGCATTTCGTGCACTTCGTGATTTTACTGGTTCAGCAAACCGGGTCTGCAGCAAATGTGGAAACACCTGTGCTGCTATTCGCGATAGTATGACAGAAGAGCCGGCCAAGCAGTTACCGTGAATTGTGCTCGCTATCGCGAGATGATAACCTACTTCTTATAGCCTGAGATTAAGAATATGAACTTGGTCAACAGGATGCTGTCACTTGCCACACAGCCAACGAAACAATAGCTCTTTTGCGCGAGAAACTCAATGGCTGTGTTATTCTATGTCGTGGCGCTGTTAATTGGCCACAATCAGTTAAATGAAGAGATAATTCATTCATAATTATAATTCATAATTAACGACATTGAACCTCAGTTATGTCTGTCATTGAAAATATGATATGCCACGGAAGCCATGGCGAGCATTTGGCCGATATTTTGTTTCGCACATAATTGTCATAAACCCTCTATCATAATAAAAAATATTGTTACGTTTTAACCTTTTTAAAACATTTAAGTTCTTTTCAATTACGTCCAAAGAAAATGAACAGTTTTTATTTTCTTGCTTTATCTTTATCTTTATACAGTTTATCTCAATACAGCAACTTAATATTCGTTTACACAACACTTTTATTTACGCTTGAACATGACTTTATTTTATGACAGCAAAACGGCATTACTTCCGAATGTTCTCTTTCTTCCTACAACATTCGATATCCATTAATTTCAAATTTAACGCACAAGATGGTCCAACTGACAATGCTGCCAAATACGCAAATAAGACAGCATTGCCAGATTGTCACATTAACGACCTTGTCACCACAACCCAGTGTTGCCAAAATCTCACAAGGCAGTTTTAAAGTCTGATGTGGTGTAATAATAATAACAATTTTCTGAAAACTTTTTACTTTATTTACAATTAACATCGTGAATATTTGTTGAACCACCCTTTAGATATCTATAAATATAAAAATAAATTGTCCTTTGTTCGTAATATAATAACTTGGGAACAACTCAACCGATTTACAAACCAATACATGCGTAGAAAAGGTATACTTTCACTGATTGTTCTTGTAAGCAGGTGGTGCCACGCACACACAAATATTTAATTGTCTCTATCTTTTAACAATGACACAGATAGTCTCCAAATTTTTATAGTCAATAAAAATCACCAGTCGAAAATTGGCGGAATCAAATAATTGGGAATGGTACCTCCCATACAACGTAAATATTGATTTGTGTATATTTAGAGCAGTCATGCACATTTCATAGAACTTTTGTGCACGCTCAAGTTACACGCTCTTACTTTTAGTTGACAATGAAACAACGATGAGTGAACGTGCGTACGGGTGTATGCTGATGTTTTAATTTTTTAACTGTATTATTTATTTATTTTTTCAGATAATACGAACATATTAAGTTTTTTACTTTTTTAATAAAAATAAATTCATTCCGATACTAATAACACTAATTCAACTTAATTCTCAGAGAAAAATTTTCGTATTCTCACTAACACAACATCCATTTTTACTTCAGGACACTTTTGATCTAGAGAATCGTTAGAGTGTAAATGTCTGAATTTGGTCTATATGACTTGAGGCGAGTGCTAAAAAGTGGGCGGAATTGGATAAATGGGCGCGTCATCATCCACACAAGGTAAACAATAATAAATATTTTGAGAACGGTAAGAGTAAAAGTTTGCAAATTTGGTTGAAATAACTTCTCGGAAAGGTGAGCGTGGCAGCTGTGTTGAAAATGTTAACAGCCAAAACGCGGGAGATGCATAGGCGTGTATTTCGCTAAGCACACCGGCTAAAAGTAATTTACATACGTATTCTTATCTATATACGAGTATGTATATAAATAATTTGTCCTTGTGTGATGGTGTGCTTTTCCCATATAAAATGTTTTTTTTAGGAAGTACATTTTATAATTATACAACACAAAGTATCCCATAACTTTAAATAAAATTTGGTAAAAACAATAATAAACTTCTTGAAAGGCAATATCAATGCAGGAAAAAGAGTATA
This sequence comes from Wohlfahrtia magnifica, assembly GCA_023159175.1. Classification (NCBI taxonomy): domain Eukaryota; kingdom Metazoa; phylum Arthropoda; class Insecta; order Diptera; family Sarcophagidae; genus Wohlfahrtia; species Wohlfahrtia magnifica. The sequence goes on along the minus strand of JAKWBJ010000222.1, from coordinate 5,175,484 downwards.
AGTATTTTTATATTTCCAGAAACATTTAAATATTTTTAAACATTTAACTAATCACGAAAATAATTTCATGTACAAACGCTAAATTCAATTGAATCAGTCTGCATAATATAACACCCTAAACATAAATGTACTTCTTGAAATTACAACTCTTTTGTAAAAAAAAAAAAACTAAGCACACTCGTGAAGAAAGATATACACAAACTTTTAGCCTCATTTTATTCATAACACAATATAATTCTTTAATTAGTTCATTAAGGGTATGGTTGCTATATAAAATAGTGCGCTAAAAAGCATCTTAACTTGAAAAATGTGGAAAAATTTGCATGACAAATGTGTTTGCTCTAGAAATACACGCGGGTTCAAAAAGGCAACTTAAACGACATATATATAATATATTGGGGTGGTCATTTATCTGTTTAAATTTGAACCAGCGGTTATTTAGAATTTGGCAATACTTACATATGTCATTCTATTCTGTCACAAAGTTCAGTATATTATCTCTACGAAACGTTTACAAATTTATTTCCAAACCAAAGACAATTGGTCGGAAATTGCAAAAAAACCAAAGAGATTGCAAAAATCATTTTTTCGCATGAAACTCATTTTCATCTTAGTGGGTACGTTAATAAGCAAAATTTTGGGGCTCAGAAAACCTAAACGTAGTCTTGCAGAAGCCAATGCAGCTTTTACAAGTGCCTGTTTGGTACGGCTTGTGGAGTGGAAGCATCATCGGCCCATACTTCTTTGAGGACGGCGCAACCATTACGGCCGGTTTTTTGTGCCCGCTCTTTATCGTGCAACTTGCCACACATCTCATGCCATAATCGATTTATTGCGTCAAATGTGTGATGGCCGCTTAATTAGCTGAAATGGTGTTATCAGTTGGCTGCCAAGAAGCTGCGATTTGACAGCATTGGGCTCTTTTCTGTGTGACACCGCTACAGACAAGTGTTATGCCGACAAACCAGAGACGATTGAGCATTTCAAGGCAAAAATTCGTGATCCCATTGCCGAGATACGACCCCATGCACTCTGACGTATTGGAGTACTGCGAGGCTAGCCGCGGTAGCCATATGAATACAAATATATTTCATTTGGGGTACTGTGAGTCTAGCCGCGGTAGCCATATGAATATAAATATATTTCATTTCTAACCGGAACATTTGTACTTCGCAACAAAAACAAATAAATTTGGCAAAATGTCAAACCGTTTTCGTTTTATTGCATTTTCAAATTTAAACTTTTAAATAGCCCATCCACATCAATATATTCCAATTCTAGCCGCCCGAAGTCATTAAATACACTGGTCTGCAAAAAACGGAAAATTTTTCTCGTGTTTAAATAAAACTAAATGAAGTATAATGATTTTATGCTCTGAATTCAAATCCGTTTTCAGGGTTTTACCATCGGGCTCAATTTTTTTATGGGCGTGGCAAATTTGTCCCCCAAAATATGGTAGTTATGACAATATATTTCATCGTAACTAAAATTGTCATCCTGAACATTTTTTAAGACTTTTGGAAAAAAAAATTTCTCTAATTTTGAGCAAAAATTTATTTTTTTTCGCAGCTAAGTCATGAATAACTCCGAAACTGTTGAAATTACAAAAAAAAAAAATGTTGTTCAGGTAATTTATAGGAAATTTTGTTCCAAAGCGTTTGGTGGTACTTGCATTAAAATAGATTCTTGTTATAGTCGATATTAGAAAAATGGTATCACTTACAAGGTATTTCTACTTAATTTATTTACTTTTCGTTTTTGTTGTAGAGCTTTAGTTGTTGTAAAGTTTTGTTTTTAAGAATTTCGTAAAGCTTTAAATACAGTTTTAAAAAATATAAAATGTTTTAATTCATTGTAGTTTAAAAGACTGTTCACCTTCTTTTGATACGGACTGTATGTACAATGCAATGCAAACTATTTTTTAGGACAGTGTACATTTATCAGATTTTATCTTAAACCTAAAAACAACAACAAAAACAATTTTTTAATTGTTCTATAATATTTAATTTTTATATCTTATTTAACGAACAGCATATGCCAACCAGGTAAATTCAATTACCAGTTGTTCGGAATGTTTTTTTTTCTTCTTGCCACTGTTGTCCTGACATTAATTACCTAAAAAATTCTTGTTTTTAATGGTTTTTAATTTTTATTCGTTCTTACTTGTCCTTGACACATCTTTGTTTTAGTATATTGTTGTTGTTTTAACATTTACTCTTTGCTCTCCTTTGTTTTCTCATAGATTTTGTTGTTGTCATTTTTTTATATTTTACCCCAAGGATTAATACACACAAAAACAATAAAATCACTTGACAATGTCATTTGCTGTGGTAAATGTGTGTGTGATTGTATTGGTTCAATTACTGCTGCTCCTACCACTACTACTATTTTATCCCAACAAACAAACGAACTTGGCTTTAAATTGAGGGTAATTTGAAAACAATCTTCTTTCCAAGTGATAAGCAATTGAACGCGAGTTGAAAACAAGTTGGGAAAGTTAACGTCCTCAAAAGAAGGAATTTTTTTCTAAATTTTAAAAATGACTTATTCTCAAGGGTTGTTCTCAGCTTATTTCTAATTTGTAATTACATGTACATAATATGTACGAGGAACATAAATAAAATACGAGGGAGGGTCAATAAATCCGTGATTTTTTTAACTCCTCATTTCATAACTGAAATAGCAACACTGATTTAATCAAAATTAAAGCAAATTGCGTCATTTCGCTTGCATTTGACAGCCTTTGATACTAAATAGACTACTACGTGATTTGAGAAGACAATGGGAAAACTGAACTTTTGCGGAAAAAGGCCATCACTAGTAAAGGGTGGTCCAATCAAAACGAACAAAAAGAAAAATTTTTTCAGAGAATTTTCTTAAAATTGTTTATTTTGATAGAGGGCCAAATCGGCCATATGCTTGCCACGGCTTCGGTAGCATACCTCTATCCGTCGGTCTATATTTTCAATGACTCTGAGACATAATTGAGGTTAAATGTCGTTAATGTGCCGAATTATCTCATCCTTTAGCTCTTTCATTGTTCATGTATTAACGTACACTTTTGTTGTAAATATCCCCAAAGAAGGAAGTCCAACGGTATCAAATCACATGATCGTGGCGGCCAATTAACATCCCCACAACATGAGATAATACGGCAATTGAATTTCGTTGGCTATGTGGCAAATGGCACTATCCTGTGAGAACCACATATTATCCAAGTCCATATCCTCAATTTCTGGCCACAAGAAGTCAGTTATCATCTCGCGATAGCGAACACCAAATGCTTGCCCGACCCTATTTTCGAATAAAGAAACCGCACCAAACAGTTATTCTTTGTGGATGCATCGGCACTCGTGGATTCTCATTTGTCCAAATGCGATAATTCTGCTTGTTTACGAATCCACTGCGGTGCAAGTGCGCCTCGTCGATGATTTTCTTTGTAAAGTCACCATTCACTTCTATCTGTTCAACTTACCATTCGGCATATTGACGACGCTTAAACCTTGAACCTTGTAAGCGTGTAATTTCAAATTTTTATTCAAAATTCGCATCAGTGATGTTTGTGAGATGTTCAATTGTTGGGCACGACTACGAGTCGAGGTTGCCGTCTCTTCTGCGTCACTATCCTGAATAGCATGCACAGGTGTTTCCACATTTTCTATAGACCCAGTTTGCTGCAATTTACGCACAGTTCTCGCTATTGTGAACACTTCAAAAATCACGAAGTGCATGAAATGCATTTCGATTTGAACGCCCATTTTCGTAAAAGGCTCCAATGGTTGTATTTGTCAAACACTGAAACAAAGAAGTTTTAAACTAAGTTGGGTAAATAACTTGACGTTGGTGTGACTCATAAAATCATAAAATTCGAGCAACTTTTTCCCAGTCCATTTTCCGTCAAGCAGATATGTAAACAAACAAAATTGTCGAATATGGGGCTCACAAAATCTACAAACAGTCCTCGAAAACCATTACATCCAAAAAAAGTGACCGCATGGTGCGGTTTGCGGTAAAGCAGCATCATCGGACCGTATTTTTTCGAAAATCAGCAAGGAAACGCCGTCACCGCGAAATCTCTGCGCTACCACACCACCACACCATGATAACCAAAATTTTGGCTAATGTTGACATCAGTGACCTTTGGTTTCAGGAAGACGACACCACAAGCCACACAGCCAGCCAAATAGTTAAGTTATTGCATGATTAATTTCCCGGACGCGTAATTGCTCGATTTGGCGACCTCGTTTCAGTGATATAACGGCGCTGATTATTTTCTCCGGGCTTACGTGAACAAACCAGAAACAACTGACACTCTGAAAGATGAAATTCGGCACTGCATTGGCGAGATAAGCAAAGCTTTGTTCCAAGTGTGGGTCAAAAATTTGTGAAAAAAGCAGACGTCTGCCGACGTGCTAGAGGTGGACATTGCCTGACATCACATTCCATTATAATTCCCATATTTCTAATTTAAATTAGTATTAATAAAACTCAATCCGTCAAAAGAAATTTGTTTTTAAGCCAATCTACTTTCTAACTTCAAGTTTACTTTATATTACACTATAAATTGTTTACGATCCTCGCATATGTTCTGTAATTCGAGTTCTAGTAAAACGGAAATCTAATAAAATTTTACATTGCTATAATCTGACAAGATTTTTATCTTTTTTTGCATTTTTGCTCTCAGTTCGGAGAATTTCCGGATTCAGGACGCGCTCATAAAAAATGAAAAATAACATTTAATCAAGAGCTTGTTATTAAATTATCCTTAATTTCAAATTCAATTGTTAAACACAAACCTAAGCTAGGCTTTAAAATACGTCTTAGATATGTGTTCAAAAAATATAATCTCTGGACCAATGGTGTTAATTTCATAGAGCAATTGTTTACGCTCAACTAACACCTATTCTTACGCTCTTAGTTTTAGTTCTCTCTTTGCCTATATTTTTTTCAAAAGCACTAGAAGAAATTTGCTTTTATTCGTGACAGAAACAGCGACGAATTAACATGTGGAGTGGCTGTTTGTGGATTTTTTTTTATTTTCCACTAAATGTACTGATTAAAATTATTAACAAAGTGCAACGAATATTTTATGATTGTTAATGCATTTGGTAATACATTTCAAATTTTACACAAAACCTTTACAGTTTTATGTTTTCAATTTAAAATAAATTCTTAGAGAACTTAATACTACTTTTAACCCGTTAAAATTTCTTACAGTGCATTTCTTATTTTCTCACCAACACAAATACATTTTTAATTTTGCACAGCCATGCTCTAGACCATCATCCTTCTAACGTTAGACTTTATGTCTGCTGGGTTACTGTTATTTCTGTTGTCAGTATTACTGTATCGCTGACTTGTACTCGTATATGTAGACGAGTTTATATGTTAAGCTCTCTTGTGTTACCTTTTGTTTTCTCTTAACTTTCTTATTCTATTTGGTCTCTTTTGTTATTGTTTACAAAATATCGTTGTTTTTGATATTGTATAACCCCGTAGGCTAAAATTTGCTACTGCGGTTTACCACCTTAAATTTTACTTTTGAATTCATTTTTAACAACAGTAATTACAACAACAAATACCGGTTACACGTGTTGTAATAAATTATAATTGTTTTCCTCGTTTCCTCTCTTGTATTTCTGTTTAAACCCAGCTGTTAAATAGTTTTTTTCTTTTTGTTTTAATTTGTATTTACACAGTTGACCTCATAAAAAATCTATAATTTGGAAAGATTATTTTACTTTACTTTACCAATGTAGTAAAACATTATAGAGTAACCATATAACCACGATAGGTTTTCTATTTTTTATACCCAACAGAAATAACTTAAATCAAAAAAAGAACAAACAATTATAAAAACTAGCCAAGGTGGAAAATCGTAAATTCAACAACTTTCAACGTAAAAGCAATTTCGATTCAAAATCAATGTGGAAACAAGTTTGATTTTAAATTGCTCATATTTGTTTTTACATTGGCCAATCTTAAATCAAAATAATTGAATATTTTTTTTTTCAAACGTTGCAACGTTAAATTAAAAGTATTCTATATTATTTCAAAATAAAAACATTTTTAAATCAAAATTGAAAATATTCAAATCAACATAACGCAACTTAACTGTAGTAGTACAGATCTAAACCTTTTACTTTTTTAATGGTTTTAATTGAAAATAAAAAAAATTTGTTAAATAAATTTTATTCGAAATAAATTGTTTACAATAACATTTTTGAAAAGATATAAAATACATATATTTCACCAAACAGCATTTATTTATATATTTGATAGATGACATCGTGCAATGAGAGTACTTCTGCTAAAATAGATATCGAATTTAAAAAAAAAAAAATTTCAAAAATTATTTGCAAGTTAAAATACTGGCTGCTCTTAGGGCTACTCAAGTTAGATCTTAGAATATTGCAATAGGGAAGGTGGCAACGATCTATTTTTGATTTAAGAGACTGTAGGAGTGCCCCTAGGGAGCTTCATGTAGAGCAATTATGCTGGGTAACGGATCACTGCTTCGCCGCAATAAAGTTGCCAGCGAACTGGCAAAACCGCATTCGGAGAATAGGTCTTTATCTGTGGAACCATTGATGAGAACACCAAGTACTCTGGGAGTTGGACAGGAGAACTTTCAGAAGTGTGATATTTATATGAACGGGCACTGTCTTTTACGGGGAAATGGTGCCTTATGGGAATACGGTTCTCCGAACTTCAATAGGATGTGTTAAGCATAAATATTGCCTGCCGCTAACTGCGACTGCATGTGTAGAAAAATTATATTCAAATATATTTACTTACCTTGTAATATCGGCAACAGTAGTAATAAACTAATATCTTTTATTAAAAATGTGAACTTTTTTATTGGACTTATTTAGATTTCAGTATCATCAAACCTTAATTTTTTCACAAAAATACATAAATTTCATTTGTCACCATTCAATTTTTATTTATTTTGACTTCTGGTTTGTATAACTTTATTCTAAAATGTTCAACATTATTTTAAGGTTACACAACTATAAAGTGAAGTACCACAAGGTAAATCAAAGTTGAGTTTTACATTTGAGCATAGACAAACATTAACTTAAAGTTGCTTTACCATTAAAATATATTCAACAGCATGCAATTTCGAAAGTGTTTTCACATTGAATCGAAAATGTTTTTTTTTTTTTTTAATTTGAAAACGTACGTCTTTAAATTTATGTTTTGTGATTTTAAAATCGACATTGAAACATTTTAAAGTTGCGGTTTTTGCTTTTGATATTAATCTAATTCAGAAATCCAACATATTTACGTTTAATTAAATGTTGAATATTTTCAAATTAACAAAAAATGTTTGTTTTTAAGATGACTACATTCATTTAATGTGGTTTTACATACCTTCAAGGTTGAAATAACGTTAAAAAAAAAATTCAAGCTGTAAAATTTTATATTCAACAACGACCCACTTCAATTTTATAATGTGATTTTCCTCTTTGCGTATTTACTCAAATTCATAAGATTTCTCAAGGCCTGACCCTCTTTTCAGCCAATAGATTAGTCAAATTTGAACTTTAAAAAAAAAAAATTTCTTGTGGTAGTCGTAGGTACTACAAGTAAACACATGTTTTAATTCTCATTAAATTCATGAAAATATTAACATGAGCTAGAGTTTGGAAGCTGGTTAACCGATTTTAAGACGATACCTAGCTCTGCAGAGTTAAACGGTGAAAAGGGCTACTTCCTTCCTGACGTTTAGTTCTTGTTAGAAGGGTGCTAGTTAATCGATTTCAACACTATACCTGATTCTGTAGAATTCAACGGTGACAAGCGTTGCTCCTTTTTGTGACGTTTAGTTCTTGTTAGATTGGAGCTGGTAAACCGATTTTAACACGGTACTTGACTCTGTAGAATTTAACGGTGACAAGGGCCCTCTTTGTAACATTTAGTTCTTATTAATTTATCGAATTAAAGAGCTCCCGAATACTGTCTCTCATTTCATAGTGACTGTAACTGGTGACAAGGCCCTTGCTAAAATTCTAATTTTATTGGCAGTTATAGAGGCCTCCGAATATTCCCTCTCAACTGCACTTGCTGTAGTTGGTATGTGGCCGCAAGCTCTCGTGCCACTATTGTAGTTTAATAACCAATAATTGGAGCATCCGAATCAGGGTTGGCAAAAACCCGGACTTTTTTTTCTAAACCCAACCCACCGAGTTTGATTGGGTTTTTTATGGTTTTTTTTTTTTTTTTGGTTTTATGGGGTTTTATAAATGCTTCTAAATGTCGTTCAAGTTGGAAATATTTTTTGTTTGTTTATACAATCACGTTGTTTTAATATATATAATGCAATTTGGCACAAGGCGTCATTGTGTACTATGAGCTGCTAGAACGGGATGATCGAAGCAGACGGCAATTACTATGAGAAAAACGGCCAGAATATAAAAACTGACATGATAACACCTGGCCTCATATTGCAAAAGTTTTAAAACAATTATTAGATACAATCCAATGTCGTACACGACGTATTCTCCGAACATTGCTTCGTCGGCTGTTGCGACGGATACTCATATTACATTACTCTTTATACGGGCTTTCTTTACATGGCATTTCGCTATAACGGTGAAAACAACATGTATTCTTCATATTTTAATAAAAGTGAAAAAAAAGCAAACGCAACACATACTCATCTCGTTTAAAAGCATTTCGATTAATGGCCTACATTTTCAGACACTATCTAAGCCGTATAAAGAGCTATGAGTTTATCTTTCAACATGTCACCAAGATACAAATAGAAAGTTGTCTCATCTTACCAAAACAATCGCAGCTGACACAAAACTGTCTGTACTCTAATGTCAAAATTTGTTTCTGTTTTTATTTGACGTTTATTGCAATTTGAATGTGATTTTGTTTTTAACGTTATTTCGCATTTTTTTATGAACATTTTTGACAGCACAATATATTTGTTCACCACAGCATGCCACAGCATAACATTTCTGTGACAGCATATAAAGCGTTGGCACAGTGTTGTATTCAAAATTAAAATAAGTTCACCTTCTTATTGCAACACGCATGCATGTCACCAAACCATTTCCTTTAAAGAAATACAAAATCGGCTTCAAAGTTGGTGCGGTTTAAGAGACGAGAAGTTTATCTGAGACGGAATTTGAAAATTTGCTAGGAGGTGGAGAAAAGCTGTAAGCAGTGATTTGATAAATTTGTTATTTCATTTCTTTTTGAGGTAAAAAACGGAACAAATATATTTGCAGTCCCAATACGTAAATTACACTTACTTTAGCTGTAAATAAACAACGAAAACCTTTATATAAAACAACCCACTCGGGATTTTTTGTAAATATTAATTAATTAATTAAACCCATCCGGGTTTTATTTGGTTACTCAGTGGGTTGCCAACCCAGATTCGAACATTCCCTTACAATTGCACTAGCTGTAGCTCGTGGCAAGGACTCCAGCATACTCTCTCGCCACCACTGTAGTCTCGTAATTCTAAGAATTATAACCAATAACAAGGACTTTCGCATACACACATTCTATCCTCGCCGTTGTAGTTGTACAGCCGAGACAAGAGTAAACCCACCCAATTTCCTGAAGGCATTTTCTAAAGTCGGATTACCAAGTCATAGATAATAACCGCTCCAAACTATACCGCACGTAATTGGCAGCTGTTTTAATCATCCAGGGAGCATACCTCTTAGTGCTTTTTGCAAATTGACTCTTGAGAACCATTGGCTTATTCAAATGTGTTTGATGACAAGACTTCTCTTATTCCCTTCCTGATTGTGTGTGGTGCCATAAGAAAACTCATTTGTGTTTCTGGAACCCATTTGACATTTAAAACATTTGAAAGCAGAGAATACAACATTAACTGACTGCGTTAAATATGGGATGGCATTTCTTTATAAAATAGTTTACAACCAGGCTTAGGTAGCACAAGTTTGATGTTGGTTAACCATTAAACCAATAATAACATACTCAGATATGTTTTGCGTTTTAAAAACAATACTTTAATCTGAAATTACACGATATTCTTAAGAAAATTGATTTGCAACATATGCTCAGTTTTGAGTAAACTACACAAATTATTGCCTTTCACCATTAACAGCTGTCGTAGAGCCCTTTACAATAGGGCTGCAAAACTATCGATAGTCGGCTCATTCGATAGTTTGCAAAAAGCTATCGATACTATCGGATTCTTTTAAGTGCTACTTGTAACAACAATATTTGAATTTAATTGAAAGAGAAAGAATAATAATAAATATACAGTGTTGAAACAAATAACAGGGACACTTTATTTTTCGAGTATGTCATAAAATTTTATGTATTGAATTTTTTTGATCGAAGAGTAAACTATTCAAACCATGAAGTGCTTCAAAACTAAAGTAATTAATGCGATCCATTGAAAGAGAACTGCAGAAATCAGAGAACAATTTTTAATTCGTACTTCAAAGCTTAATCCCTTCAAGTCATCAAAAAGCCTCAAAAAGCGTCAAAAATGAACTTATTCTCCTGTTTCAAGTCGCACAATAAGAAGAAAAGGTATAGCAGTAAGACTTATGGGCAAGAGTCCTCGAAATGTATCATTTCTAAGCAAACGGAAGCAACACCTGAATCGTAATAGTTAGAACAACAGGAGAACAATGTGCTATGTTCTGTCGAAATAAAGATTAAATTCTTTGCATCATATGCAAGGTCGTATGCACGAACATATTTTAGTTACAATTCATACTTTATTTGAGTTTAATAAATAACAATTTAAGAAACTGTTAAACTGTGTCCTATATGTAACTATACAGACGGCTAACACGTGCTTCTGTCAAAATAAGTTGAAATAGTGTATTTCCATAAAGCAAGTTACATGCAAAGTGTGCATCGGCTCTAACGCAAAAGAGTTTGTCAACTTTCAACTTCTAAGGCGTTGACAGTTAAACAGCTGACTTGCGTTTCTTGTGATGTGCTTGATTGTTTTAAAAAACAAAATTTATTCAATAAATTTGAGAAAGCACTTGAATTGGATATATTTCACTCTCAATTTTTACATATGAAATAATGTAAACGGGAAAAAATTAAGCAATGAGCTGATTCAAGTGCTGTCTCTAAAGCCTGTTGTGTAACTTGTCGTCCTTAAAGTGTTAAAAGTCTCAAAGTACCAAACGCGCTAAACGACCAACGCGTGGTATGTAATTTTACCTTTAGAATTTTAAAAAACCATCGATGATCAACCAAAAACAAAACTATCGATATTACCGATTGTTTTGCAGCTCTACATTACAAGCACCATCACATTTTATAAATATTTTTCCATGTTTTTTATTACTTATATATATTCTTACTTACCCTCATCCTTTACATTTCCAATCATTATATCATAGCCTGACATATCAGCAGTTTTCATAAGAGTCATGGGATCAGCCGGTAAAAATGCGCCGTCTATAGTGGGACCTGAAGGAAAACTTAAAATTCCCGAATAGGAATTCCATTGTTGAACCGAAATTGTTTTGGCATCCACTGAGCGCATACAAGCCATTACGGCTTGAGGATTTTCCTTTTGAATACAGAAAAAAGAAAATTGTTTTCTTAATTTTCAGAAATCAATACAAACGGACTAGAATTCGAAACTTTATCGAATAAAATAAATAAAAAACACCAAATCAAAGATCAAAGACTTACAGATAACAATGACGCATTACAATTGCAATCGTTTATTAAAGCTTTACCGATTTCCACCGCTTTCTCGGAAGTCATGTGACTCCAAGGGGCATTCATGGTACCCGATTGCATCATGCCACGCTTTACTAGACCTCTGGTCACAGGTGACACCAGCTGAGCATTGACAGAACTCGAACCGGCTGATTCGCCGAATAAAGTCATCCATTCAGGATTTCCTCCGAAAGCTCGAGCGTTTTCCTTAAGCCAACGCAAGGCTAATGCTTGATCCCAGAGGCCTACATTGCCGGGAGCCTCCTCCTCAAAACCTGGCATGACCGGTGAAAGATGTAGAAAACCAAATGCACCGACACGATACTGAAAAGAGGCAACAATTACATTGCCCACCGCAGACATAATATCCGCATTATAAATGTCTAAAGTAGCTGAACCGGTCATAAAGCCACCGCCATAGATCCATATTAAGATGGGCAAACCATTTGTTGTGTTTTGTGGTGTTGCACTATGGATTAAATGATCGGGATCGGTTTTAGACGCATGCTGAAATTATAAAGAAAGAAATACAAATTTTTTTTTAAAGGTTAAAAAAAAGTGATTAAAAAAAAAATAGTGTAAAACACACCTCACCACCATTGGCTCCACGACCATGGCGAAGACGCGCTTTTGCGGGAGCCCATATATTCATATAGAGACAATCTTCAGATACATTTGTGTTGGGATTCCATATCTCTTCACCGGAAAAGCCAGGAAAGTATTCATATCTAAAATTATAAGAAAATTGCACAAAATTAATAATGAATGCAAGTGACATTTAAAGTTCGTTCTTAAAATAGATTTTCCAAGTGGAAGTGAAAGAAATTAAAATTTAACTTTAATTGCTTTGTATGAATATTTCCCATAAATAGCCAATGTCCATGAATAAATTATAATTAAATTAATGCAATGAAACACCTTTTCGTTTACTTCTCTATCAACCGCATACCCTGTGTTATAAACTTGGCATATACACACATTGTATGTAAGTGGTTTTCATTTACTGAAATAGTTTTCAGAATTCCAATTCAAATATACGGTAAATGATTGTCTGACGAAGTATCGAACCTCCCATTTGTAAGTGAGTGTTTTATAAATGGAAATAATTGAGAAATTAATAATTTGAGGTCATTTTCTCTTTGTCTAATATTTATATCCTGGTAAATCTAATAACGATAGTACTCATTCGTCTAACATAAAAAGTAAATATTTATTTTTTATTTTTTAAATTAGAAAAAATACGAGTATGTTTATGGTAAGGAATTTTAATATATTCATAGGTGTTGTCGAAATTTTTTTTTAGAAACTGAAAATTTAGAAGAAATGTAAATAACCGGATATGTTCTGTAAGCCGAAAAGAAGTGAAATTGAAATCGATTAAATTTTCTATAGCAAATAAAATTGAAATGAGACAATTATTTTCCACTTTTGATAATCAAAGGAAGTTATTCGAAAGGTAATTAAGTGAATCTTGTCGATTTGAAAATTATAGCAATTTGAAGCTTCATTCGACTTTAATTTCACTCGATTTCAGTTTACAGAACATACCCGATAATTTATTTCATAGCGTATTTTTAATTCAAATATAACATAACAAATTAAATGTGATATATATGATATGATATAAAGACACTGTGCTCGAATTTTACACTTTTACCAACAGGCGGGGCACCTGGCGGTTAAACCGGATTCGAGTACTTTGAATCCAGCACCTATGGAAATTGATGTGGTGGCAATAAGTACTCACAAACAAAGTATGCATAAGCACTTATCTATATTTATGGGTGTTGTGTGTACCAATCAAAGTGGAAAAAAACCGCGTTTTTTTCTGATGGATTTTATTCGCTTTTATAACTGCTTTCTAATTTCTTTCAATTCGACAATATTTTTGATTTGTTAGTAAAATTACGTTGCTTTAGTAATATGTTGTTTGTATAATTATATTTTCCACTTTAGTTCGGATCTAGGAAGCGTTGTGTGCTGTGGGCTGCTGAAGCAGACTGCAAATATTTCGTTTGAATCAAGCATTATGACCAAATTCTTTTGCATTACAACGCTCGAACTCATGTTGCAGAAGCTGCCAAACGATTGTCAGAAACGCCCAAACGCCGCACCCACCGTATTCTCCGCACATTGATTCCTCTGACTATTGGCTGTATCACGGATACAATATCTTTTACCATTTCACCAAATCACTTCTTTTCAAGAAATGTAAAATCGGCTTCCATGTTAGATCGCCTCAAAAAATGATTAGTTTTGCTAAAACGGTATTCGGAAATTGGCTCAGAGGTGGAGAAAGGATATAAACAGTTATTTGACTTAAAAAAACTGATCAAATTAATTTATACTACCAATACGTAAATCATACTTATTTTTGTTGTAAATAAACTACGAAAACATTTAAATAAAAACCCACCCGGTTTGCCAACCCTGATACCAATACAATCTATATTATGGGCTATAGCTATAAAAATATTTGTCTGTGCGCATACGCATGCATTCCATGTGTACGTTTCAATGGAAATGGAGAAATTTTAAAAAGTACACTGTACTTCTTTGTTTTTGTACTTCTTTGTTTTTATCTTTTGTGACAGGCCCAAGAAAAAATTCAAGACCGGAAAAATTGAAGCATTCATTTATTGTGCTATAGAAGACTGTCGTCCTTTCAGTACCGGAAAACCTAATAGATGACCACAGAGAAAAGAAACAAAACCACGCATACAAAATCTTACTACCAATAATGAGGCTGAAGTTACAATTGATATGTTTAGAGATGATTTCATTAAGAGAAATTTCTTGAATGCCACTTCACACTTCCAAGTGAATTTCGAATATTATGTCTAAAGCTAAGATCACACTATTGTCGTAAACGTACCAATACGACGCAATTTCTATTGTGCTTTATTGACGTAAAATATTAAAATTATCCCAATTTATTCTGCGAAAAAAATTAATAATTGTCGCACAAGAACACAATAAATATTGGCGCGTTTTAGTTATTGTGCGGTCACACGATTGCCGTACCAATAATTGATGCATTGCTACAATTGTGTGATCCCAGCTTAATACAGCAGTTAACATAAAAGAATAATAAGCAACCTTTTTAGGAATTCGATGTGACTAATATATCAAATGTGGTGTTCGTAACAGATCGCGGAAGATTAAACCGTTTGGTCCATCTTTTTGCTAATGTCCCAACCGATGCTTTCGAATCTAAAAATGAATTAAAAGGGATTACAAATACAAAAAGTAAAATACTTTAAAAAGGCAAATAAGCAGCACAAGGTGGAATTCGAAATTCGCAATATTTGGGTCAATTTTTGAAAATTACACAAAGATCAAAGAAATTCTAGCGGGTAATGTCCTCTAAGGTTTAGTAGAATTTGCAAGAATTTCGAAATAGTTTTAAAGAAATTTCAAGCGAGTGTGTCTCCTACATTATGTTTCTTCATTCCATCTCTTAACAAAATAACATTGATTTGCCATTTTCAAAATAATGAAGAAGCTGTCGTACTTGGTGAAATCGTGTTAAAATTCAACTATTTTACATAAAGCAGCATTGCTTTTAAATCCCCTCTGCAATATCGTTACAGTTAAATGAAATAAACAATAAAAAGAAAAATTTTGCTTAAACATGCAAATATTTATTAGAGATTTTTTTTATTTTTGAAATTTTTATGAATTTTTAATGACGTTAATTTATCAAAACGTTTTTATCAGTTTTTATTTTTCTATACCTAACAGCCAATTTAATTTTTTTAATAAAACCCGTTGAATCCACACATATATTTAGTTTTATTAGCATTATTATTAAGTATACTCTGTGTATACTCGAGTAGAAACATACAGATACCCAAGTATACATATATCCAAGCTCATAAACACTTTACACTTATAAGTGCGGGTATGACAGGCACTTCATGCAACTCCTACTTGTAATTATTTAAGTTACGTTGGCTTTGAATATGTTGTGTATCTGTGTCGTTTATTTTTAACTGTACTGACTCATTCATATTTGGCCACCAATACTTTGAAAGTTTTAAAATTACACAAAACCATACTCGTAAACATCTCATATTCCGCAACAAAATTATCTTTAGATAAGGCTAACACTTTTTTAATCTGCGCATTTTAGAAAAATATTCGCTAACGAAGGAACTAATAACGATGCTTATTAGCATATTTAAATAATTGTGTTAAATTAATGTTTAATCGCAATAAAACCCTGTTACTAAAAGCGTCAGCGAACAGAGAGGGTGTGATCATACATTTAAATATTTGCACTAATTTGTGAAACAACCCTGTTCTTTTCTGGAGAGAAATTTTAGTAAGTGTGGCAGCGGTCTTATTTTCCAAAAATTTATAGTCTGTGTTCACTCGGTGAAAATTACTATTTTGTTACTGTTTTGGTCTCTGTTGAACATTGATTAATTTAAGTTTCATTCGCAGTTTCATTTCGAACATTTGCTTTACAAAGAGAAATAACGTATAATTTCAAAAGAGAATTAACTAATGTTTGCCGTTTTCTCCAGATTTTCACCTCTTTCAAGTCCGCTTCAGAAAAAAACACAATCTATTCCACCTTTGTTAGCTGTGCTGCAAATTTCATCAAAATCGGTTAAGTCGTTTAAACGTGATTGACTCTTAAACAAATAAACTTACAGAGACATTTATATCATCTATATAGAGCTCGAGAATCACTAAGCCGATTTACAAACCAATACATGCTTTGAAAAGGTCTATTTTCACTGATAGTTTTGGTTCTACTGGGCAGTGTCACACCCATGTAAAAATATTATATGTCCATAACTTTAAAACGGTAATAGTAAGAGTCTCTGAATTTGGTCCCAAATACTTTGTGGTCAATACAAATGATTGGTCAAAAAGTTGAATTAGATAAGAGGGAGCAGCAACTCCCATACAAAGTAAATACTGATTTTTGTATATCGTTGAAACAGTAATAGTGGAAGGTTCTGAATTTGGTCTTAATAGCTTTGTAGTCGATCCACATTATCAGTCGAGATATGGACGAAATTGAGTAAGTGGTTGTGCCACCTCCAATACAAAGAATAAGGTGGACCATTTAAAAGTTTTTTAAAATTTCGTTTTTGCCAAATTTATTTTGTTGTTGTAAAGTTCCGGTTAGAAACTAAATTATCATTATTTCATTATATGGTTGTCGCGGCTTGCCTCACAGTATCCATTTACTTTCGGACCAATTTTCGGGAACTCCTTAAAGTGTATGTGGTATCTGGGCAATGGCACTAAGAATTCTGGCCTTCAAATGCTCAATTGCGTCTGGTTTGTCGCCATAAATCTTGTCTTTCTTGTCGCGTGCCACAGGTAATAATCCAACGGTGTCAAATCACAGCGGGCACAAAACAATCGGTTATAACAGTGCGATAGTGTCTCCAGTGATCGTAACGGTTGCGCCGTCCTTATTTTCAAAAAAAAAAAAAAAAAATATGGGCCAATGACGCCGCCGCTACGCAAGCCGCACCAAACAGTCACTCGTAAGGCTTTTCTGAGCACCAAATACGGCTTATTTACGTACCCACCAAGATGAAAATGAGCTACAAAGAAAGATGATTTCTTTTGGCAAAATCGACACCGTAATGCAGTTTCTGCTTGGCCCATCTAGCGAAGCGAAAACGAAGCGGATGGTCATGTGATGTCAACTGTTGAACCAATTGAACTTTGTAAGCTATCATACTGAGATCCTTTCGCAAAGTTCGATGTAAACTGGTGCGAGAAATGTTCAATTCTTGAAAACGATGACAAGTTGATGTTGATTGATTTTCACGCACACTCTCAGACATAGCTTCGATATTTTCGGATGTACTCACTGTACGCGTACGTCAATGATGACAACAATGAAACCAGTTTCACGTACTTTAGCAATAAACTTGCGTCCACGGGCACTGTTATAACTTCTCGCAACCAAATTTTGTACGACATGTTTGAGAAATTTCCGACTAACTATCCTTGTTTTGGAAATAAATTTCTGGAAAATCCCAACGTTGCTCAAGCTACGAATGACTTCGTTCAGTAGAGATAATATACTGAATTTTGTGACAGAATAGAATAACATATGTATTGCCAAGTTCGAAATAACCGCTGGTTCAAATTTAAACCGATAGATGGCTCAGCCAATATATATTGACTTTTGTATATCTAGAGAACAGTCAGAATGGCAGTTTCTGAACTTAGTCTTTATGACTTGGTAGTCAATACAAATCATTAATTGACATGCATTCACTTAAATTTTTATTATGAGGAATACATTTTACATGGCACAATACAAAGGCTCCCAGCAACGCGGGAAGTATTACTCTACTACTTATAAAGGGTCCGCCATCTACCATTTTTTTTTCAACTAGTGCTTATTTCGTGAATGGTAACACTTAGCTCATGTCAGATTTGACAGATAATTAGTTTTATCCTTTCGCTGAACGAATATGGTTGTGTATACGCTTGAACAACGCTGGGAAATATTGCGATATTACTTTGAAAATTTTAACAAAAAAATCATCTTTTCAGATGAAGCTCATTTTGATCTTGGCAGGTATATAAACAAGCAAAATTGTCGCATTTGGGGCACAGAAAACCCGCACGCATACATTGAAAAAGCCGATATACCCAAGACGAGTCACTGGTTGGTGCCGATTTTGGTCCAGAGGCATAATTGGGCCATTTTTCTTCGAAAATGAGCAAGGAGTAGCCGTTACAGTCAATGGCGATCGTTATCGGGCCATGTTGAACGAATTTTTGTTTACAAAAATTGAAGACGACGATATTAGCAACATTTGGTTTCAACAGGACGGCGCTACGTGCCACACAGCCGAAGCTACATTCATTGTTTTGCGCCCTGTTTTTGAAGATCGCGTTATCAGCCGCAGAGCTGATGTCGTTTGACCACCTCGGAGCTGCGATTTGACACCGTTGAACTATTATTTGTGGGGTCTGTCAAAGATAAGTGTTACGCCATCAAGCCAGAGACAATTGAATCTTTAAAGGACAATATTCGTAAAGCCATTGGTGAAATACAGCTGCGATCGATAATGTGCTTAAAAATTTGACCGATCGTCCGAGGCAGCTATTTGAATCAAATTATTTTCCGTTATTAACCGGAAGGATTGTACTTTCAAATCAAAAAAGATTGTACTTTCAAAAAAAAAAAAAAAATATTTGGCGGACCCTTTATATAGACAAATTAATTTAGATAAGCAAATGGACAGACGGAAATTATTAATTAAATAGTTATTACATTTGTGCATATAGATGCAGATGATATGGACATAAAATTCATAGGTTCAAGACATACTGTAATTGCAAAAAAAAAGTAAAAATATATCCCACTTTCGATGACAAATCACCACTATAACTAAAAATTAAATCCAATTAGAAAAATAAAATCTTACTTTAGAAAATAAACAATTAAATTAAAGAAAACTAAATTATCCTCCTTTCATATCATACGAGAGTCTCGTAGTGGGTGTGCAAAATGAGACATTGTGTCGATGAAAATAAATTTGGAAAAAAAACAACAAAATTTATCATAATTACGATGGCGTGCTAATAACATTGCCCCGATGTAGGACTGTACATTCAATATACGACTATGTTTGTATTTATTGTTCGTAAGTGTATGTGGGTGGCAGTTGATTACAGTTAAGATGTAGGTTGGTTTGCTGATAATAAGTTTTTCTATCTTCCAAACCACAACGACAAAATGTCTTCATACCCAGCACAAGTCATGGGTAAAATACACGCATTCATTATGTAGTCACACGTAAGTGGCCTATTATTCACTTCCAACCATTTATTCAACTATTCATCCATCAATTTTTCTAAGTGATGGGTAAGTATTAGTAAATAATATATGGTATATAGTACATATGTATGTACTGATGATATACATACATGCCAAGAATAGGCATATAGAATTATTTATTATAAACACATATACATGTGCATATATGTGTATGCTAATTTATACAATTTTACACGCACACACACGTTTAATATATTGATTAGCAGCATTACATTGCGTTCGTTACGTTATATAAAATTTATGCATGTGAAGGTGTAATTTAATGAGTAAATTTATAATTGCGTATGTATGTAATATCAAGATGGAAACGGCAATAACTTGGCCAACAAACCGTCAGATAACCCGTGTTCTTTTCATAAATACTTTAGAGAGCTGCTTGAAAGTATTGTCTGTAGAAGACTGCAGAAGGGCGTGAAGATGGCAAATAAATTTTTGTTCAGAAAAATCAGTTCGGCGTTGGATACCAAAAACCTTGAGCACCATGTGTTGTTTTAACTATGAAAACTGAGTGCTTATTTTACACTCTTAGGAGATTTTGAACTTTCTTAAATCAATTGTAGCGATCTAGTCGTTCTCTATGCTTCCGATAAGTGGCGTTGCAGGAATCATGCCTCAGTTAAATGCTACAGTTGAATTTACAAGGTCGCATTGATACAGGGATTTAACTTATAGGCAGGGAAACCAGAAAAAAACACTTGTAACATGACGTTACAAGGTACATAAAATATCATACGCACCAACAACACACAGGCAAGCTAAAATCATCACAAAACAGAATACCAACATATAACACAAACAAATACACACAGTATTTTATTAACAACAAACACTTATTAACAATAATACACGGACAGGTTAAAAATAGAACACAATAAGAATTTTAAATTTCGTTTATGAATATTTTTGTGAATAATTCTCATTGTGTTCATATTATTTTTAGCGTAAATGATTGTAGTTTTAAGGTAATAAGCAAAGTTGGTTTAGTTTTAGAGAGGGGACCATTCTGTGGTACAGGGATGGGTTCGATACAGAAAGTGTTACAGACGAGGGAGTATGTTGTCCTAGGAGTGAATATTTGGAACTTATAGGAAAACTCGCCAGCATATTCCAGGCGGAAGCTTATGCAATTAAAAGATGGGATCATTTTAACTTGGTGTGGAAATATAGAGGACAGGATATAGCCATACTAGCTGAGAGTCAGGTCTCCATTTGAGTACTTGGATCCTATAAGAAGGTTGACTTAGCACTAGTTTGGGAATGTGTGGGTAAACTAAGCCGGCTGGACAAGAACAATAGGATCAGTGTATTCTGGGTCGCGGGTCATATAGGAATTCAGGGAATGACATGGCCGATGAATTGGCCAGAAAGGGCGTTTCCACTCCACTCGTGGGGCAAGATTTAATTTGTGGAATAAGAGGCGGGTGCTCTTCTCTGCCCGTACGGGTCTGAGACAATCTAAACTTTTGTTGGGTAACTGTAACAGTAGAAGATTTGAGTCCTGCATAGGAATGTCCAGAGACAACTTTGGATAATAACTGAGCTTTTGACCGGTCATTGCAGGCTAAACGAATAAAAGTAAAATGAGTAAAATGGAATCAGTCTCCAGCCAGATGGGCACATTCTGTGATAAGGAAATCGTATCACCAGAGCGCATACTGCGTACATGTATGGCATTGCTGCACTCTAGGAGGAAATATCTAGGTAGAGAGTTACCAACCGACAGCCTAAATTTCGTCAGATTGACAAGACTTGGGAAGATATTATAGCGAAACCCTATATAGATGAAGCGTTGTACAACAGATCAAGTGGTCGCAGTACGTTTGTATCTCAATGATAACACGGTGCGACAAAAAAATACCTGACCTTAATATCTGGGACTTTGGGCCCCACTAGGCACCAGTAGTAACCATCGGATTGAGCTAAAAAGTGAAAACCGCGTTTACTACAACAAACATCATATTTTAGACAGTGCATATTTTAGACACGTATATCAAAGAAAAAAATTTTGCGGCCATTCTAATGTACATATGCAATCTAAATATAATTTTTTTTTAATTAAAAAGAAGGTGCTGTATTTTAAACCCTTCACACATAAGCTTCGGAGTTGTATGTGAATTTTCATCAGTTTTCGTTGACAATATTTACGTGACTTCAGTAGATTTTTTCTAAGACAAAATATTATTATTTGCTAAAACAAATTATAAATCTTTCTTGGGTAAATATTTCTCTAAAGTGCAAGCAGCATCATTAGACTTTTAAGAATTAATTGTTAAAAAGAATTTTTTTTTTTGTTGCCACCAAAATACCACTATATGCCGTATGACTGCATAAGACATTTTCTAATCGTTCCAGTCATCAAAAATGTCCTCCTAGATTGTACGATTTAGTAAAATAAGATTTTTGATCATGTGGTTATTTAAGTAAATTAAAGTGTGATTATTTAAAAAAAAGGTATTATGCAACATGTTCGTTACATTAAAAATAAGGCGTTATAAACGTTTTTACGCTATTGCTGCTGTTAATCATTGAATTGTCATATAATATCTAAAAAAATAATTGTAAAAAGTTTATGTTTTCCTTTAGCGAAACGTAATAAATATGTGGTAGAACGATAACTACATTCTTATGCACTTCTTTAGTACAGTGAGAGCACAGTAAGATACAACAACTTTAACGTTATCACAACAACTTACTCGTAAAACATAAATACTCTGCTTAAAAATATAAAATATAATAGAGTTTAACCTACTTTTTTTAATGCTACCCCAGATCTTTAATAACTTTTTTGCATATTTTTGCTGCATTTTTAGCATAAATTTTATTGTTTATACATGTTTTTTTCATGTATTGCTCTAAAGCTTAAAAAAAGAGACAAAAACAAACATGTTCCATAAAATTGTTTTTTTTTTAATTTACTTTTTAGTGCAGTTTTATTATTCGTTATGACGTCAATTCAATGACGTCATTAGTGTTCTACAAAATTTTGTGTAAATTTTCAACGAAATTGTTTTCTTGTGTACTCTTCTTGTTTTTTTATGTTTTTCTTTCTTTCGTTGTTTTTATTTTTTGTAAAACAAAGTTAAATTTGGCATTTGGCCAAATTGATTATGCATTAACCCTTCTCTTATCATCATATCCCCATAGCAATTGTAGATTTTTTGAAAATGAAATTTGTCAAGTTTAAAAGCAAGTGAACCAATTGTAGAAGTATAAACCCATTGCCTACAATGCTGGTTTTTATCGAGTGTTTTGTGTGAAAGTTTGAAAGCTAAAGTCAACGAAATAACTGAACCATGTCAGTGCGGCTTTAGACCTGGTAAATCTACTAACGACCAAATATTCAGACTATACCAATTCCTAGAAAAACTCCTGAGAAAAAAGTCAACATATATCATTTATTCGTCGTTTACAGATCCGCCTTCGATAGCCCTATAAGCGCGAAAGTGTTCGAATCCAAGTTTTCGTTTGGTATTTTTCAGTGATGTGATCTCATCACTTAGAAAAACAGTCAGTTCGATATTTGGTTACACCACTTCTCAGCGGATGTTTACATACCCCAACCGTTGGGTAATTATAATTATACAACATCAATCCAGAGCTGCTAAAAGCAGACTCCCAAACAAATGCTGACCTGCTGCAGAATCCGATACAAAGATTATGGGATCATAATGAAATTTCCGAAGTGATCATTATTTTAGAAACTGAAGGGGAATCACACTCCTAAGCATTTTAAACAAGACAACATTGAAAACAGAAGTCTTGCTGACTCCCTCGAGAAAACGCTTCGTTGTAAACAGGCTAGATTTAGGGCAAGAATGGATCAAATAAGTATCCTCTCCATTATAATTGAGCAATCTATTATATAAAGATCCTCCATTTAAGTGGTCTTTCTCTATTTTGAAGAAGCTTTAGACTTTTGTCTAAAAATTTTATAAAAACGCAAACCGTCGTCAACTTCACCAGAATTCGTTAAGCATTTACGTTTAGATAAACGATAAGATTTTTTTTAACTCAGTATTGACTTCGCAGATGATATATGTCTTCTAACACACAATCAGTCTGACATGATAAAAAACCTAAAATGAAAGAGATAGAAGGCAGTTTTCAGAATAAACATAAATAAGACGAAGATAACGAGAGTTAACACAACATGAACACTTTGAAAGTTTTGCGACGAATTTAAAAAATGTTCTTGCTCGGCAGGGTATCGAACGACAACTCTGGGCATGCACTTATCAAAGCCAAATTATTTGGCTGGCGAAATATCATCCGCAATACTATTGATTGGAATGCACAAGGTGTCAGAATAAGAGGATAAGCCACCCACATTTAGCGTAGACATAGTCTGTCAATACTGATCATCATCATTACCATCCATATTCTAACCAGCCACTATTGCAGAGCACTGAGGCCCATGGGATCTATTGTGTCCCTTCCGGTATGGTTTATTCAGCAGATCTGCTGCCTTTCTAGTGAACACCAGTAGATTTTAAACCATAATGGTGGATATGTCACCCAGTGAGACCACATGTCCACTTAACATTTCCATCTAAACCTATTAAGAACCACACATTCACACAATATTTGTTTGAATGTCTCTAATGTCTGTGAAACTGTAGACTGTTCGACTCCCTATTGAGCACACCTGTGTTTCAAGCATCTTGCAATTTCCTAATCTTTGATTAGATTAATGATGGTAATAGGTGGTGCTGCACAATTAGATTCCGGACCACTATAAGGTGTCACAAAACCTTTTCTTGCCAACGCATCTGCTGTTTCATTACCATCTATCCCACAGTGTCCAGGTACTCAAAACAACTGGAAAGCGTCTGCAACGTATCATAGCAATATTTGACCAGTCTAGATGTCATACTATTCGAACCAAGTGCCCTTAAGGCAGCTTGTCTGTCAAAAAAAATATATTAATGCTTTTACCCTTACCCCTACAATGGCCACTGTGGTCTCTTGGTGTGGTACTTCGGTACCGCCTTTCTTGCCTATCTTTAAGCCCACTGCCATGGTTAATTTCCGCACACAGCGATCTCCTTAGTGGGATCAACAAGTTTCGGTTGGATCCACGAACACCAGCACCGATACAGACATTTGTTTTGGAGCCATCCGTACACCAGTTGAGATCAAACTCGCCCGTAAACTAAACTAAAGTTCCATTAGACAAACAATCAATTCTAAATCTTCTGCCAAAGCACAGAGTTGTCAATACATAAAGCAAACGAAACTGATCAACTGTGGTAGGTAAACAAACAAGAATTCAACAAATTTTCTACGACGGATATAGGAACTACATCTATAAGAAAGTGAAGTTTCCTTTTCCTTCGAGTTCGTTATGAACGTGTTCGACTTTGCATAAGTAACGTTATTTTAAAATTTGTAATTTTTTATATTTATTTTTAATAAAAACTGTCCTTTTTATTGGTCAGATATTTTAGGACGATCTTTAAGATATATAGGGAAATTGGCAATATCTTTTTCATTTCATCTGGCAGCCCTGCTGGCAAGTAGTGTTGACAGGTCTCGTTAAATTAAATCTGCTCAAAAGCTGTAACTGTTTTATACTTTTAACATAACCGATGTAAATGACACGGCGTGCATTCGCAAAAAACGATAACCACTATTAAACTGTCTTAGTGCGCACGTCTGCATAAATAAACTCTTTATGGTATTTTGATTATTCTCTAGACTCTGATCTACTGTAGTAGAATTATGTAAGAAAGCTACATAAAAACTCGTTCAATTTTCACCTGATCATCGCCAAAAACAACTACTAAATAAACATATGGTTATGCTTTAAACTACAAGCATGTGTAATAATAGCGGCAACCATCATACGGATAGCTTTTTCGTATTCAAATATGCAGCTTACAGGTGTAGCTAATTTATTTATTTTTATTCTCTGGTTGTTCAATGTCAATGAATTAGTAAATTTTATCGAATAAAAATCACGAGGTTACCTGTTTTATATGACTGTTAAATACAAATTAAGAAACAATAAAAAATTCCGTAATACTAAAAGCCTCGGAATTATGACTCTGCTCTTTTTTCCTTTATTTTCTTTAAACAACAATTTTTATATTTTCGCTGAAAGGAAAAAATTGTCTTATTCTGGAACATCTCAAATTTCTAATGGTATGTAATGGGTGTCGTATAAGCGATATTTTTCAAAATTCATAAATATCACCATACGCTCAGTGAAACTTTCTGCAATTACGGCAAAAAAATTGTTTTTGTTTTCAAAACTAGGGACTTTAACTTTATTGGAAATAAACTATGTAACCAATCGATTTTCATTAATTATGCTTTATTTTAGGCCTATTGTTTGCAACTTTATGAATAAATAATGAAACTGGCAAATATTTGCGGCTTTCCATTTTTGTGATTTTTTTAAATCAAAAATACCATAATTAAAAAAAAACAAATTGTAATTTGTTTCTCAATATTTCCAAAAATACAGGTTATATTAAAAAATTATATTAGAATAACTTAAATCGAATAAGCCATTTCAAAGTTATCATGAGATATATAAAGCAGCCTCTTCAAAAATCTCACATTTAAAAAAAAATTCTAAAAAAAATCTTATCCATAGAATCTGAAATGCTAATAATTTTTTAAGTAAGGCGACCATAGCGTATCAAAAAATATAGTGGTTATCCAAGCTATTTTTGCTTGTTGCATAGTGGTGGTCACTGCAACTCGCAAGACTCCTAAGGCAAAACAAATGATTGTGCCTAAAGAAGCATAATGTCTGTTTCTATCATAATCTAATAAGGCGGATTTCAACGTAAGCAGTGATGAAGATACTGATGAAACACCAAGTGATAGCGAATAAATACATAATAATGTCCACTTAAATTGATAAATGTGTATTCTAACCTTCGAAATATTTAAGATTATTAACTTAATAATGTTACTTTTTTATTTTATATTTTTCTTTATAGTTTTCAATAAAAATGAAATTTTTTTGACCACGACCTTTCCAAAGATACCAATATCTTATAACTAAACTCGGCGGTTTAATTGATTCCAGAAATTGTGCAATTCTGCCCCACAGTGCATTGGATTAAAATTTTTTGTGGAATATTTTAAGTCACTTATACCATCTTTGATTTCATCAACCCATACCACCATTTCCAATTACAATTCGTGGCACATGTTATCGCGTCAGCAGTGCATAAGGTATAAATGTTATAAATGTGTAGTTTTACACATATGTATGTATGTAAACAAACAGCAGGATATTTTCATAAACTTACCTTTCTTGAACACATGTCGCTGGCAGTCTCGTTGCATCTAGAACACCATGCCATGGTTCAGCTGGTACTGGCTTACGAAAACGTAAATCGTCCACGGGTGGTTTTGCGTAAGGTATACCGGTAAAAACATGCACTTCACGACCCTGAACCGTAACCGCACGACCACGTACCGGGCCACTTGTCGTTTGCACAATTAAACGGTCCGTTATGCCATATGCCACCGAAGACATGCGCAATAATATGACTAGTGTGGCCAGAAAACCGCGATATAAATCATATGATGGTGACGGCGACGAAAACAACTGCGTTAGAGGCCACGCAAACGAAGGTGTTAGGGATGCGAACGCACTAAACAAATACCGAGAAGTATAATAGGATTTCGATCTCGAACGGGAAGATTTCAATGTAATTGGAGCAGGCGAAGACGATTTTGGTTTTGATGATGACAGCAAAGATGTAGATGTGGATGTGGATGACGATGTTGCATTTGATGTTGCCATTGACGCTGATGCTGAAGGCAAAAGCAGAATTGATGATGACAGTGATGTTATTAAACGAGCCATAATAATAAAAGGGCCACTGCGCTTAACTGTTATTTATAAAGAGTATTAAAAAAATATTTTTTTTATTTATTTATTTATTTTTAATTGACGTCACTTGGTTGTTTAACAATTTATATTACACACACGCGTTTTTAAAAAAATATGACAACTGCAGTATGAACGTGTCCTTTAGGCAGTTGACTAACTTGATGCCATAAACTAAACGTGTCATAAACAGTTATGTACTGCGGCAAAAAGCGTTACTCACATCACATTGATTGCAATCCTTACTGTGACTTTTACAAACACACACTTGCATACAGGCACACTTAGTTTTTGATCTCTCTCTTTCTCTCTCTCTCTTTCTTACAGTTACTTTGTATGTCCCTTGTTCTTTCCAACAACACGCCGTATGAATATTACGTTTATCTACTTTATAGAGAGGGAGAGTGTAAGGAATAACACAACACTTTTTATGTTTAACGGGAATACGGTAACGGAAACAGACCTGGTTGCAACTTTCTTCCTTGTATTCTGCAAGCAGTGTTGTCAACAGTCTAGCTTTAAACTAAAAAATGTTTTTTTTTTTCGTTTTATTATGTTAGGGAATCGTTACGAAATCTTCTTCTTCTCCTCTTCCTGTTACTGTTATATCAGTGTTATACTCAATATTACGCCTGGTTAGCACTTCAGCATAAGAAACTGTTTAACAATGTAAATGCATTTAAATAATTCCTCTTCTACTGATTGTTAATGATTCTTTGGCTAGGGATCCTTAATTTTTTTCTCCTGTTTTTACACACACTTTTAAAGCATTCTTTTGGTTAAGAGAAGGGCGAAGTTTATCTGAAACTACATGGTACTCTTTGTTGTTCTTCTTCTTCTTTTTTATATATTTCAAACTGTAAGAACGAAATTATATTTTCTACTACAGCTTTATGGTTTCGTATGCGTAAAATGCATTAAATGCGTTTGGATTATGCTTCATAAATAAGCTTTTAATATGACCAGTTTTTTATCGCTGTTGGAATATGTTATATCGTTCGTTCTTTTTTTAATACGGTATCCTTTTAATATTTGTCATGTTTTAAATGCAAAAGGAATTTACATTGTTATGGAATTTTGAAAAAGCTGAAAAAAAAAGAAGAAATAAAATTAATTTTCAAAAAAAAAAAAACAAACAACAAATATGTTAAAATAGCTAATTGTGTCGTTATAGTTTATCTATATACGAGTTGATGTTCTCTGATTTGCGCCAACCCTTTTAACCCTTAAACGAAAGTCGAAATCAATATCAAGATTTTTATGTATATGCAGTTTTTGGAGGTCCATTGGTTCGCGAGTTATTTTAGAATGAACCCCTCTGTATTGCATAAATTTTACTTGAAAACGAAATTTGTAGCAGCATTTCAACTTATTTTTAAAACTGTGTATATAAAAAGCATGTGTAGAAAGCTTTCCTTTGGTGTGTGGTTTCACTATTGTTCATATAGGCGATGCCACGCCGATACAAAATTTGTATTTATATGTCTATATCTTTGAAACGGTAGTGTTAAATTTTAAAATTTAACCCAAATAACTTTGTGGTCAATACAAAACATCAATAAAAAATTAGGCCGAATTTGATAAGTTGGAGTAGCACCTCCCATACAAAGTGAATGTTGATTTTTGTATATCTTCGGAACGGTAATAGTGATAGGTTCCGAATTGGGTCTAAATGACTTATTATATAGTACAAACCATCAGGTAAAAAGTTGGTATGGTACCTCCCATACAAATTAAATTTTTTGATTTTTGTATATCTTGAGATATGTTGGAGTTCAAGTTTCTAAATTTGGCTTAATTAACTTGATAGACAATACAAACTACGAATATCATTTAAAAAAATATGGAATTTCGCATGTGTAGAGAGCGGTAACAGTTAAAGTTTTCTTTATCTATCCACATCAGTCAAAAAGCAGGTACAACACAAAGGCTCCCAGCAACGTGGAAGGGATTACTCTAGTAATTTATAAGTGGAGCCGTGTTTTTATAATTTGCACATCGATATCCATGAAACAAGAGCATTTAATCAAAAGCGACGTGTTGTCTACTTAGACCCTTAAATTTTGGAGTTTTAAGAAATTTGTAATGAAAACTTAAAATATTTAAATTAACGGAGTTAGTAGCACTTATTGGATAAAGCATCACATGTAAGATCTTGCCAATTAATATTTTGGTCAATTTGAAGTTTAAAATAAGTGTAAAAATTGCTAATAATTCCAGGATTTTTCATGAGTTGTTTTAATATTTTTGACTCGTAAAATATAGAATACATTTAGTTGTTGTAAGAAGTTCTTTTTTTTTAAATTGCTAATAAGCGCATGATTTATTAGGTGATGCGTTATAAACTAAATAACTAAATAACTAAATAAACTCAACAATTTCAATCCTATTTTAGAAAATGAAGTATTGTTTTATTCACAACTAAACATACTATTTAATTAAATCCAAAAATAGAACGATTCTTATGTATTATAGAAAATAGCGTGTAAGAACGACTCTACACTTGGAAAATTTTGAATGAATTGGATAAAAATGTGATTTCTTGAGAAATATTTTTTATTTTTATTTTATTTTATTTATTTGGTCTATGGAAATTTAATACCGTACAGACAAAAGTTATATAGTTTAAGAAAAATACAAAATTTACAAAATCACGAAAGAAGTCATTATTGGCATATACAGATCTGTGATATTTTATATTTATTAGCTGAAAGTAGCGAAAAGGCCTAACTGGAACATTAGAAATAACTTTGCTTAGAAGAAAATCGGAATCAACATCACCACGTATTAAATGGAATCAAAATGAAACACTTAGCATTACTCTCCGGCTTTTTAAAGTAGAAAGCTTAATTAATGAAGGAAGTACATATGAGTTCCATCCAAGTCCTCTCAGACAAAATAAAAGAAATTGTATCTGTACTGATTCAATGATGTTAGAATAAGTGTCAAAGTAAGGATTCCATATAATAGATCCGTATTCAACGATCGGTCGAACCAAAGATGTATATAACTGCTTCGCTATATATGGATCGCAAAATTCCTTCGACCAACTCTTCATAAATCTTAGTACTCCATTAGCCTTATTAACCATCATAAAAATATGATCACAGAATGTTAGTTTATGTTGGTCCAACAAAATTCCAAGATCATTTATAATAGAAACCATTTCTAGAGTTGTTCCTTTAAAGTGATAAGAAGTATCAAACTTTTGTAAACGATAAAACGACATGTGTTTACGTTTTTTGATATTCAAGTCCAATAAATTAATATCACACCATTGATACACAGTTTACTTAAGTAAAGAATACACCACTTAATGGGTCTGTTTTTTTTCTTCCCAAAAACGCTATGAATGTTAAAATTAGTTAAAATATAAGTAAGTTGTTAGCCTATAAGTGCATGATGGTACGAAAAACTCAAGATTTTGCAGCTTTTTCGAAAATTCTAAAATATGATTCTTGTTGTACTCGATAGAATTTTTAAAAAATGGTAATACTTCTCAGGTATTTCTACGTTATTCTTTTTTGTGACATAGTTTTCTTCTTAAACACTTTTTTTCGTGTAAAAACTAGAGTACCTTTCATTTGTATTGTATAACTTTAGTTGTAGTAGGCATTTTTTTTGTTGTTTTTGTTTGTTTTCAAAACTTTTTTCCATTGCGGCTTTATGTGGAAAGTGTTGTTTAAAAACCACACATAACACTTTTCTTTTCACACACAAAAAAGAAAACAATCTATAACTTATGCTGCCACATTATAAAAAATAATAATAATACACACACATCTACTCACATTAATACAAGCATAAATACGTGCATATATTAAATATAAATCAGTAAGAGAGTTACAGTCGGTTGAACCTCACAGCTAAATAAACTTTTAATACAATGCATAACTTGAAATGGGTTTTAATAACGAATGGAAGAATCAAACTTGATAATGCCTAATTTCGACTCCTTTTCAGATACAGAGGAAGTTCATTAATTAATTTCGTGTTGGCCTAGTTCAGTGCAGGAAAATTCTCGGGCTCTACTGGGTAGGACATATCGCCTTATTTGTTTTTTAGCTACATCTGCGATGAGGACCTCTTTCACAATTGCGGACATGCTGTACATTCAGCAACATATTGCAGATTTCAGTAATGGAGGAGGCCTGTAAAAATACTTCTATATTACTAAACGTCTCCAATCTAAAACCAGACAGGAAATGAAAGATCTGACTGTTTGGCAAGTAGAGCTGCTCGACAGGCCCGAACCATTTTTCAGTGATCCCGTGGGATACCTAAGATGAGAATTGACTACTGAGTTGAGAAAGAATTCGCTAGGCTGTAGAAGCTTACATCCGATTTTAGACTGGCAAATAAGTTTATATTCCTTTCTAACGGTAGATCTAGAGACCAAGAGGAGCCAACTTAGAATACTAATGGGTCTTTTTGCAGGGCATTATGGTCTTAAAAACCATCAGGATATTTTAAGAAATGTTGAGAATAATCATTGTACATTATCTGTTAAGATCGGTATATATAGTTACCTTAACTTCATTCCTAAGGTCTTGATCTTATGCGTATACATATTTATATACAGTGGCATTAAAAAAATTCTAGATCCACTTTCTAAAAGGAGGTATTGTTAAATACCAATTATATAAGATAACCAACCTAATTGCTAACAGTTCTTCCGTTTTCTTTTTGGCAACTTGTGAAAGTAGGCAACATTGATAATATTTCTTACTTAAAAAATCATTCTGAAACCAATGCTAGACGCGATAAGTACTTAGAAATTTCGTTGGCTAAAAGTGGTTTAAGGAGATCCGCACTTATATTTTATCATTGAAAAGTCTTAAATTCTTAATGAAGATTTAAACTTAAAGTTGAATACAAAACTTATCCAAGAAGAAAACCGATTTTTTTTTTAATTTAAATATTCACATTGTCTTCAATCAAATCACATTTCATTGTTTCAGGAAAAATTTACACGATTAACCTTTTGAGTACAAAAAAAAACAACAACAGAATATTTAAATTGAACTCATTGTAAAGGTTCAAATTAAAATGTCATGCTATTGTTATTGTGCAAAATGTTAACAGACAATTTATGCAGTGGCACTGGAGGGAATACAGAGAGACACACGCATATTCGTACAAGAAATATTTTATATAACTTTAGTTAACTTCCGTTCCACTAAATGCAACAAAACAAAGCACACAAACAAATAAACAACTAAAATAACAATATGTACGAAATTTGTTCAAAAAATAAGATAAACTGTAAAACTATACTTAGTTGCAGCCTTTAAAAGATTAAATATGTTTGATGTATAATACTTAGCGACTTTCTTATATATTTCACACAAAAGTTGATGTCTTAGATAAAATAATAAAGCTTTTAAAAACGCTATCGACCTTCGCTCTGGTCACTCTAACACGTCAACGACTGAGAAAAATATATCAAATGTATATTAAAGAATTGAACAAAATTATTTTGATGAATCCTCGAATTACATTATGTTCGAATTTGGCACTTTATTCGACAAGCGAGGCATACTGCAGGTCAATCTAATTCGAGAACGCTGAATCTAGTAGTGCTAACCATTTCTTTGATTATCTTTTGTTTTCTAGATTATTAGTAAAGCACATATGTACTCGTACGTATGCGATCCCACTGTTCTATTGCCAAAAAAAAAAAAAAATATTTTTCTGAAAAATATTTTTAGCCATACTTAAAGGTAATTTCAAATCGAAATTTCAATTTTTTTAGTTAAGCGAATATATGTTGTGCAACCTCCTCCATTTTCGAAATAACGGTATATCTCAAAAATAAGAGCTAACTTAAAAAAACGGTTAGCACCACTGGATTCATCGTATTCGAATTAGGTGTACCCGTTGGGTGGCCCGCCTGTCGATTTTTTTTTTCTTATCCTTAAGGGAGTTTCTAAAGACATTAGCACCTTATTTTTTCAATTGTAAATGAAAAATGTCAAGTGCGGCTCTGTTTGCAAGGTAGTTTATAGTAGGTAAGACACCCTCCTACCAAACAAGAAGTTATCAGTTTAATCTTAGAACAGAATATCTGATAATTTTCAACAGCGGTATCATCTTATAACATTGGTAGCGAATGGCTATGAGTATTGACGCTATAAAAACTTCACTAGCTCATGCATCTGCTGAGTCTAAAAATAAAATCGAATGCAACTCACTGACTGAGAGAAGTTCCCCTTGTTCCACTTGGGGTGTCACGGCAATTATGTATCTTATCTTTTAAAAATCTACATCAGACAACCATACTGAAATAAAAAGCTAGATTGCCTGTTCAAAATATCACCTCTCCGTTTAGAAGCTTAAGATCTTCTAATCCAACTAATTGCACCATTGCCGTCATTAGTTTCAATATTAACCGTTAGCCTTTATTATCGACTAAGATCTAAGCTGCAGTAACCGCGTTCACTCTTCGCCTAGTCATACAAAGCTCAGTAGAGTTTCCGTTGCAGGTAGTCGGAATAAAATATTATTTTTTTTTCCTTTTCAAGCACTGACTAACCAGGGTGTAAGTAGCCCCTATCTACCTTGAATCTAAAGTGAGTATGGGAATTAAGAATATATCCGATCGTCTAAAGGTTAAAAAATGTTACAACAATTTTTAAGAGGTATAAGCTATTTCCAAAAGGAGGACAAGATTAGCATGTAAAGAATGTCTTACATAAACGTTAAAATATGCTGTAAGAACAGTTAAATAATGTAAGATGGTAATCATAATCCGGATTTGAATACAAAGCTTAGTCGTTCGAGGAAGAGGTCGTTATAAGAAAAAACTATAGCCTGAAGAATAATCCATAACTTTTGTCTTATGAGAATTCATCTGTCCACTCGCATTTTCTTATGTGTGAATGATTTCGTTTGGCGAAAATTCATTTTTCTCCTCCTGGCTTCTTTTCTGATTTAAAAATTGAAAAGCTGTATTAGAAGACGAAGATCTGCAATGATTATGGAAATAAAAACAACATTGCAAACAAAATATTCAAAGCTAAAGTAAGAACGCCAAGTCAGCTGTGTTTCGGGAAATAATTAAATGGTTTATAAGAGCATTATAAAAATTAACCTTATTTTCCTAACAATCACCGTATAAATGAAATCAACGAAAGAAGCAACAACAATAACGCTTAATATATACAAATGTTGAATGAATTCCCTGGTTGATGTTTAAGAGCACAGATTATGAAAAAAAGCAGGCATAAACTCTTTTTCACACACTTACATACATACATACAAACATATGTATATGCACACACACTTCTATGCAATAAAATGCACTTGCATGTGAGAGAACATATTTGCGAACATAGGCATGAAAAAGAGCATTTAATACAAACTCACATGAACGGGTCTATAGAGAAAATTTCACGTGTACCTTTTTCAATTAAAAAGTTTTTATTCTATTAGACAATACATCTGAATACATCATAATAAGCAGCCTTAATAAGCAGCGTTTTCAACTTGGTGCTTTTAGCACGATATTTAGTGGTTTTTAAAACTTTTGACGCAATAAATGTTTGAATTAGTGTCTAATGTTTAGTGCTTTTTATTTATAATTTTGAGGCTTTTTTTGTTGCAACAAGCTTTTAGCTCAAAATGTTAATAAAACTCTAACAGCAGATACTATTAAAATGCAACACTATAAACCAGTGTTAAAATTGCTTGCTTTAGATTAGCAATAGCACTAAAATTTTAGCTTCGCTTTAGTTGTTAGCTTCAAAATAAACAACTGTGTTGCTGAATGCTTACTGGAAACTTAAAAATATAATAAGCAGAAAGCAAAAACCAAAGGCAAAAGCAAAAAGCAAAAGAGTAAAATTGTAAATAACTTGATTAGTATTACTATGTGTACGTTCTCTGCTTAAGCAGTCAGCTAAGCAACTATTTTATGAAAACTTATTGCTTACAGCAAAAGCAATTTTTGGTAAGCAGAGAACAAACACTAAGCAATCTATTTACAATTTTACTTTACGGTGCGCAAACAGCTAAGTTACTTTGCTATACAGAATATAGACTGGAACGTGCAGGGTAGTCAGTGTATTGTAAGGTCAGCACACTCTTGAAAGCGTTAAATCGTGATGGAATTAAACAAATTAATATTACAGTGGAACGAGACCAAGCATCGTGCTGTTAATTGTAAAGCGTGTTTTTTATAGAGGTATAGAACTTTAAGTTGGCATTACTTTCCAAGATGGCGACTGATTTAACAGCTGTCAAGTGATTTATTCTCAGTTTAGTTTGGCAATTCATCACGAATAGACTCACGGCGTGTATTCGTCGAATGGGCCCAAAACGAGATTACCTTTGTTTCCGATTTTCATAAGCGAATTTTGTTTAGCGATGAAGCGCACTTCTGGTTGAATGGCTACGTCAACAAACAAAACTGCCGCATTTGGAGTGAAGATAATCCTCAAGTGTATGTGGAAATACCGTTACATTCAGAAAAACTGACTGTTTGGTGCGCTTTATGGGCTGGTGGAATCATTGGTCCGTACTTTTTCAAAAACGATGGTGGCCAGAACGTTAGAGTCAATGGTGATCGGTATAGAGCCATGATTACTAACTTTTTCATTCCTGAGTTGAATAACCATAATGTCCAGGAGATGTGGTTTCAAAAAGACGGCGCAACATGTCACCAGCTCGTGCCACAATAGATTTATTGAAAGACACGTTTGGTGACCGCCTAATTTCACGTTTTGGACCTGTGAATTGGCCTCCAAGATCTTGTGATTTAACACCGCTAGACTACTTTCTGTGGGCCTATGTAAAGTCATTGGTCTATGCGGTAAAGCCACAAACGCTTGACCATTTGGAAGACAGCATTCGCCGTGTTATTGCCGATATACGGCCACAAATTTTGGAAGAAGTCATCGAAAATTGAACGTCCAGAAATCATATTTAAAATGTAATACCACAAGTTTATCTTTCGGATAAATAAATTTCATGTCAATCAAATAATCCATCGCTGTTTTATTGCAACTTAAAGTTCTATACCTCTATAAAAAACACTCCTTAGTTATTAGAATAATATTGCAATAGTCTTATCCTGCTTGCAGGTTAATTGGTTAGGCAAAGGTTAGGCATTCGTATGGTAAGTCCATCAATGCTAATGTTTAACAAGTTAAAAACAACCTTAGCTGATTTTAATAAAACATGGTTTTATATTTAATTTGGTTTTTTTTTTGTCGGCCAACTGACATCACCATTTCGGCTAATTAATCAGCCATCAAACTTTTGGCGCAATAAATCGATTGTTATTGGTTAACATTGTGCATTTACAAAGAAATATGGGCCAATGCTGCCTCCGCTCCACAGGCCGCACCAAACACTCACTCGTAATAGGTGCATTGGTTACTGAAAGACCACGTATAGGTTTTCTTAGCCACAAATACGTCAATTTTGCTTATTAATGTACCCACCAAGATGAAAAAGAGCTTCATCCGAAAAGTTGATTTTTATTTGCTAAAATAAACATCATCGTGCACTTTCTCGTTGGCCCACTTAGCAAAGCGAAAACGAAGCGGATGGTCATGCGGCTTCAACTCTTAAGCCAATTGAACTTTGTAAGGCGTCATACCGAGGCCTTCTCGCAAAATTCGACGTAGACTGATGCGTGAAATGTTCAGTTCTTGAGAACGATGACAAGTTAATGTTCAGCCACAGCTTCGATATTTTCGGGTGTACACACTGCATAAGCACGCTTACATCTTGACGCATCAACAATGAAACCAGTTTCATGAAATTCAGCAATATATATAGTTGCCTATACCGGGCACTGTTGGTCCTTCTCTGTGACCAAATTTTGTACGACATTTTCGTGCAATTTTCGATCAATTGTGTTTGTTTTGGAAATGAATTTCCAATAAAACACTACGTTGTTCAAGCGTAAATCGATTCGTTTCGTTTAGTGGAGATAATATTCTGAATTTTCAGAACAGAATGACATAAGTATTGCCAGATTCGAAATAACCGCTGGTTCAAAATAAAACCGATAGATGGCCCACCTCATACTTCATATTCTCCGAAATTCTGCAACAAAAAGTGAGTTTCTTTTAACTAACGTTTATCAAATTGAATTTAATAAAACAGATTTTAAATATGGGCTTTGGGCATATAAAAAAGCACAGCTGTTTAAGTATAGCAAACTTGCAATGATTTTTTATGTAGCAAATATGCATAAGTGGATCAAATATCACTTTCATGTAATTTGTTGTTGTGATGTAGTGAATGTAGCGGATACGTCTCCAAAACTTCCAACGCTTGTTTGCAACAAAGAGTAATTTCCGATAATCTACATATAATTGATGATCTCTGAAAGGCGTCAACTGATTTTATATAGTATGCCCTTAAAGGTGAAGTCAATACCAAGATTTTTATGTACATGCGGTCCATTGCTTCGCGAGTTATTGACGTTGGAGTGAACCACTTTGTATCGCATAAGTTTTGCATGGAAACAAAATTTGTTACAGCATTTAAACTTTGTGTGCGTTAGAAAAATATTTCTAAAACTGTGTATATAAAAAGCCTATTTAGAAATCTTTCATTTGTTGTGTGGCTTCACTGTTGTACAACTGGGCATTGCCACGCCCATATAAAAATTGCATTTATATGTCTACGTCTTTAAAATGGTAATAGTAAAAGTCTCTTAATTAGGTTCAAATGACTTTGTGGTCAATTCAAATCATAACTCAAAAATTGGGCCCAACTGGAAAAGTGCGAGTAGCACCTCCCATACAAAATAAATACTAGTGAAAGTTTCTGATTTGGTCTAATAACTTAGAAGTTAATACACATAATTAATCGAAATATGGGCGAAATTGAATAAGTGGGTGTGGCATCTACCATACAAATTAAATATTGATTTTTGTATATCTAGGGAACGATTAGAACGGAAGGTTCTAGATTTGATCTAAGCGACTTCTGAGATAATACAAACCATCAGTTAAAAAGTGGGTGGTACCAGATTAGTGGACATGGTATCTCCCCTACAAATTAAATAATAATTTTGTATATCCTCAGAATGGTTAGACTTGAAGTTTCTAAATTTGTTTTAAATAACTTGGCGATCATCATTTTAAAAAAATATCGAATTTATATGTAGAGAACGGTAACAGTTAAAGCTTTCTTTATCTATCCACATCAGTCAAGAATAACACAAAGGCTCCCACCAACGCGGGAAGGTTTAATCTCATATAATCTAAAAATTAAAAAATACAATCTAGAAACAAACGCTTTTAAATTTAATTCGATTTTGTGAAAAATATGCTTTTTCTCAACATTTTGAAATATTATAGTTTACAACACTGATAATGAGCAAAGCGAGAGAAAGGAAAAAAGTAGTTGTATTGTGAGTTTGTTGTATTTAAAAATCAAAGGGTGAATAATAAATACAAAATAAGTAATAAGGCAAATGATTACAACGAAGAGACCTATTACAGTGACAACAATGATCATTATTATCTTTATTATTGCTAATGATTATTTATAATGACAACGCAACTATTTTTTTTTATTCAACACAACGTACAATTGCTTAAACTATCATTAGAAAATAAAGGCTTTTAAAATGTATCCCCCGGTGGAAATGTTTTAGACATTGTTCTACTACACCAGGCTAATAGCGCAATTTGTTTCAATATTTATTTAAAAAAAAAAGAAAAAAAAACAAATAAATAAATTACGCCTACGCAACTCTGTACCCAAAATGAAATTGAACAATTGTACTGTGTAGTCTG
Source organism: Wohlfahrtia magnifica (assembly GCA_023159175.1). NCBI lineage: Eukaryota > Metazoa > Arthropoda > Insecta > Diptera > Sarcophagidae > Wohlfahrtia > Wohlfahrtia magnifica. The sequence goes on along the minus strand of JAKWBJ010000222.1, from coordinate 5,136,339 downwards.
GTAATTATTTTTAAGCAAATCGTATAATCAGAGAGCAAAGTGTTCAAAGCTTTTTTTTTGTTGTCTACGAATGAAATGTCAACGACATTTTTTTACACTGAAATAATAAAAGGGTGAAAATAGTTGAATATCCATATGCCAGTGCCAAATATTTTTAAGCTACTTCAACGAAATAAGTCGTAAAACGTGTTCGAACGATCAACGTCAATATTTTTTTTTTATATCGGGCCATAACTACCAAAAGAACGTAAACGCAATAATTATCGAATTTCGTTTTTTTGATAAAAATCGATTCGATCATTCGTATCATCACATAAAATTTCATAGCTGAAAAATTACTGCTAAAGTGAGTCAAGTCAAAATTTGGCAATTTTCATTTTTTGAAAAAAAAGGTCTGGCCGTATCTACTCACCGTAAATAGCTTACATCTTTTTCGCAAAAGAAAAATACATTTGTTATCCCTTTTTGTGCATATTAAACAGATAAGTTTTTTGGCACTATTGAAAATTATAAAATTTTGAGTTGACTCCCTTTAGCGGTACAAGTGCGATATGTAAATATAACTTAATATAAAATAAAATTGCTCTTTGGCATTATGTTAAAGATGGCTTTACCGCTTGAAAAGCTTTGTGTAGTAAAGATTTATTTTATGTTTAATCTAACATATCACAATCTTCTATTGGAAAAGGCTCAACGAAAGCTCTATCAATTTCCTGCCTATGACTCAGATGTTATCTTCTTCACTTGATATCAATTATTAAACCCATATAAACGTGTAAATGAACGTCTAGAATAATTAAATATTTCTTCAATGGTATTATTTTAAATTTTTTGTTTTATGTTTTATCAACCCTAGTCTTAATAGCTGATAACATCTTTTTAGCAATATATGTTGTTGTAGTGGTTCAAATTTTTATAGAAAAATGACAGGGGTCCTTCACCTTCTATAATATGTACTTGCATTTGAGTTGCAGGACAACGTTTTTTCGTCATTCGCTCTCTAATTCATAATACAACCTCCGATTATGAAATAAATTACATAAATTTCTATACAAAATCTTGAGAGAGAGAGAGAGAGAGAGAGAGCATCACCCAAATTGTATGTAATTATATTTCCATTACCCTGTATATTACTTTAGAATCAGTGTCATCTCTAATTTTTACTTATATCATATGAGCTTGGCATACTTTTAAGCTCGTAATTAACATTTTTTACTACAGATTTAACATTGCAAATTTATAAAATTGACCTCCTTAAAGTATGCCGTCAAGCACGAAAAATGAAAAAAAAAAAATAAAAATAAAAAAGTAAACAAACAAAATAATGGTCGCTCACTGAATTGATTCCATAAGCCAGGAGCTAAAAAGGTGCCGTGCGAACGTCAGATTCGAAATAAGTAATACGAACAGAGAATGAAGTAATTCGAAGTCTCATTAGTTTATTGTTTTTTTTACTCAAGTAGAATGCGAATGAAATTAATCGCACGGCTAACAGTGCGATTATGATTACGGATACATGGCGATTAGAATCGATTTGCAATCTCTAGTTACTACGAGTGGCGCTTCGTCTTTTTTTCAATTGAATAACTTAAATATTATAAATTAGCTCTGCGCTAAATAAGATATCCAATAGGTTTTAAATACACACCGTAAGAATATTTAATTCCAGCAAGCAATTGTGGGGAGAGACTGAAGGGAAAATATGATGTAATTAAATGTATGTTACAGTGTAGTCTTTAAGTACAAAAGAAAACTCACTTCAATATGTCTTTACTGTGAGAGTTGTGCTGGCCAAAATCGCAAGAAAGCTATGCTTGTCAGTTGAGTATTTTTTCTTGCAATTTTAAACTCTATTGACAATACCAAATAAAGTATTTATTACAAGGACATACTATAATGCCTGTTGACTCTGTACACAGCATTATTAAATAATTTACTTACGATAAAACTATTGGCGACCCTAGTAAATGGTTTACGAGTACATTGATTTCAAATGCAAGTACTAATCCTGAAAATAATAAATGAACACTTTGGATTTTAAGGATTAGAAAACATTTTCTCCAGTTATGCGTTCTTTTACAATATTGTCTTCTGCTGGTTTAGAGTAAAGTAATCCTATTATTAAACTTAAGTATGGATATTGTGACATTTACCAAATTAAAGAATATGATTTTAACTCAATTGGACGATCAAGAAGTAACGTTGCTGTAATTCAAAATGAATTACACAGAAAAATACAAAGATATAAAAGGATAAAAACGATAAAAACATAATACCAACAAGATTCATGACGAATTTTTACATTTAAAATACTACGAAATTATTAAAGACTCATTTTTTTCTCCGTCACTCCAGGGAGCATATTGGCTTTCCACAAAGCATCTATTGCTTTGTTTCAATTTATTTAATCAATTTGATAGTTCAAGCTAAGTAGATGATTAATCCGCTGTAGCCATATGATTTTTTTTTGTGTAGTGGTGAAGATCCTTGCTAATTGGTGGTGATCTTTGCTTTGGCATTGTAATTATTTCCCAGTAGGCGGCGTGTTTTTCCTGATCATTCGTCTGATGTTTGTCATCATCGCCAGAGTTATGCGGGGAAAGGTCGGGGGGCTTTTTTCTTTATTTTTTTTTTTTAGAAGGAGTTGTCTAGAGGGAAGTTGAAGCCTTTTTTTATTATTAAACATTCGAAACCTCAATTAAATTTTTTTCTTCGTCATGTTCTCTGCTGGGGCTCGAACCTGGGTCGTTTGTGTTGTTATGCGTGCGCTCGAACCACTACATCACGCCACCCCCATTAGAGATTAATTACCTGACTCTAATCATTTATTTTAAGACCCGCTTATAAAATGTTGTTCTTTACTCTAAAATATTTTTCGTATTAAGTTTAATTGCATTTATTTTTGATTAGAACTAATTAATTTAGGACTAGATGATTATCTAGTAGAGAGATCGATTATTCGACTTTTTTCAAAAACCGGTTTTCGAATAATCGAAAAGTAACACTTTTTAAAAACTCGGTTTTCGGTTAATAATAATTCAAGTAACCGGTTAACCGGTTCTTTTATTTAAATAAAATTGTTCATAATTCTTAAAGCGCATAGCTGGACCACGTCGTTTCAAAAATAAGCAGAAGCTGATGGAAAGCTTAAAATTAAAGTGACAATCAATACTAACAATAATTCTAGCCATTCTTTGTGGGTTTGTGTGCTTTCAAGAAGTCTTGGGATTATTCTCCATATATGAAAATCAATATTTATTTACAGAAGGTGAGAAAAGGTTATTTTTGCTCAAGAGTTCCTATCATTTTCAATCTACCTTAGTTTTCACGTTCTTTGTAAGCTATTCAAAATTGTCATATATACAGAAATAACTAAATTTACACAAATAGTTAAACGAGGAGCATATTTTCAATAAAAAACGTACAAACTTATAAAAATAATATTTATTTAAATTTACCGGTTATTCGTGTTAAATTTGAAAAAACCGTATTCGACAAAACTAAAAAAACCGGTTAAAACCGGTCGAATAATAACCGTCCGATCTTCCTAGTGCCTAGTCAGCGAGACAGAGAAAAAGACGTAAGCGACATAAATACCCGTTATGTTGCAAATGTCTTAAATTAACTTAATGCATTGTAGAGTTAAGAAGAAACAGTAACTACGTATTATAAATTACTGCAATATATACACCAGAATCGAAAATATTTAAAAGAAACCTTCTTCTGTAAGATTTGTTTTTGACGCTTACGTCTTTTTTGGCAGTTATGGCTCAATATAATGATAAGCATGTTTAACTAGATTGTTTAGTTAGGAAATCATAATAATAAAAACAAATTTACCACAACAGTTTGACTACTACTCTGTTACTTTCTCTTACTACTACTGAGGAATTCTGAGCATTTGTAACATAGATGGTAAGAAGACAAGCCAGTTTAAATTTTAACAAAAAAAGAGTTATTGAAATAGTGATAATGTTCCGCTATGGTTCTACCAGTATAAATAACCAAAAACAGGCCTTATCACACCAAAACTAGGTGATGATCATTGCGTGGAATGATGTTAAGAAAATATGTACTCAAAAATAGAATACATTCTTGTGACATTTTGTAACCGAAACGAAATACGGATTTATTATAGCACAGCATGAATCAAATAAAAACTTACAACGTGAACGTATATTACAGAACCCGGATGGTGCAGCACTTCTATGCATATATATTTCTTATTTTTACGTATGTATAGTTTTCAATTCTCTCAAAGTACAATAACAGACGGTTAAAACGAATTGAGTAAAAATATCGGGTGTTCTTTTCTGATAGTTACACAAGCTTAAACCATAATAAAACAAAGAAATATATTTTTAATATCATTGAAATGGGCTCTGTTGAATAGAAAATTTTATGACATTAATGTTTAAATGTAATTTTGGCGATGTCACGTACAAGGCACAATCTAAACCGTAATTTTCACAAATTTCCCGTAGTATATACTAAAAGCAAATAATCCAATGGGGTTAAATCACACGATTTTGGTGCCAATTAATTGGACCACTACATGACTCTTTCATCAAAAGTTTCATTAAGTAAATCAACAGTGTGGTATGTGGCTCCGTTCTGTTGGAAACACTTGTCTGCAGGATTAACGCCAGCTAAATCAGGTAGAAAAAAAATGTATAATCATGTCCCTTTACCGTTCACCATTAGCAGACATACATAAGTACCAATGAATTCACCAGCCCCTAAAGTGCACCAATCATTAATTTTCTATGGATCTAATGGTGTTTCGATTAAAAATTGTGCATGGTCCTCTCTGCAAATAAGACAGTTCTGCTTATTTAAGTACCCATTCAACAAAAAATGGGCTTCATTGGAGAAAAAAATTTGAATGGAAGTGCAATTCAAAATTTTTACAAATTTTCAAACGTTGCTCTGGTTTAAGTCTATCTATAATGAAATGTCAAACAAAACTATGTAAACACAAAGCAACTGGTAGCTGTTAAATTGGTTGCCAAATAAAGCAGTGTTGCCAACTCAAAGTAATGAACCTCTAAAAAAACCGATAGTTCAATATCAAACAAATTTGTTACATTTTTTACGAAATGATCACCATGGTGGGCATTGCCAAATCAAAGTTTACGATAAGTCTTTACGCCAATAAGGTCAAATACTACAGTTTGTAGTAATGGAGGCGGTGTATCGGGAATACAAATTAATAATGTCGATTTGGAAAATATATGGCATAACTATCACATATGGTTTGTGTCAATAATAACAAATGTGGTATTTTGAAGGGTAAGCATCTGTCATTATAATTCAGTATTCGATAGACGCCATAGCGTAAACACACATTTTTTTCAATCGCTATAATAATGTCGAATTTTATGCCGAAAAAAGATGTTTTGCGGGGAAGTTATCGATTGTTGATAGAAGCTTACGGTCAACATGCACCAACCCAAGAAACTTGTGAACGATGGCTTGTGCGATTCAAAAGTGTTGATTTTGTCATAGAAGACAATGAGAGGCCTGCTCAGCCCATAAAGTTTGAAGATGAGGAATTGTTGTCAAGCTCAAGAAGTAAATGCATTACCATTGGGAGTCACACAACACCCCATTTCCCTACGTTTAAAAGCATGGCGATTCATCCAAAAGCAAGGAAATTGGGTCCCATATAAATTGAACCGAATTGATTGAACGCAGGAACAAATAAAGAAATAAGTTTTGCATTGTTTTATTACTGGTGATGAAAAACGATAGCCCCAAGCTCAAATAGTCATATGTAAAGCCCGGCCAACCAGCCAAATCAACGCCGAAGCCGAATATCTATGACGCCAAGATAATGATCTGTATTTGTTGGGATCAGAAGGGTGTTTTGTATTATGAGCTGTTGAAATCGGTTCAGACGATCAAAGGGGACCTGTACAGACTACAATTGTTTCGTTTGAAGAGAGCTTCGACGAAAAACGACCAGACACAAGGCCATTATCTTCCATCATGACAACGCTCGGCCACATTTTCCAAGACTGGTCAAAAACTATTTGAAAATTTGGATAGGAAGTTTTGGCCCACCCGCCGTATAGCCCAGACCTTTAGAATAGGGTATCAGAAATTGACTTGATTCATTTTTTACCTCAAAACCGGAGCAGTTCTTCTGGCGCGGAATCTATATGCGACCAGAAAGATGGAAAAAAGTAGTGGCTAACGATGGACAATACTTTGAATAATGTATCACTTTATTTTGTTATTATAATAAATGCATTTTCCAAGCAAAAAATCGACATTTCTAACTTGTATACCCAATAATTCACTTCCATTACCCAAAAAAGGCGAAACGATTACCGGAGAATGACCACTTTTAGTTATGATAAAAGTGCTGTTCCATCCATGAATATATTTTCCTTTTTTTGCAAACTGCGCCTAACTCAAAACTATACTTCTGGTTAGCCTTACATATTAGCAACTTCTAAAACACTACACCATGGTAAAGGAAGAAAATTGTGAGCAAAACCTCGAGTTTTTATCGTTATCAATAGTGACTGTTTTCATCATATCCTTAACATCATTGTCGCCATTTAATGCTGATTGGATATTCTACTCAAAATTAAACTTTTTCTTATACCTTAAGTCGTGACCCTTAACTCATTTCAGACTACTTCAACTCTGTCATAAGCTATTGACGTGCTCAGGGCGTCCAAAGCGAGTTCCGTCATTGGCAATTTCTTTGTTATATTCTTTAACTTTTATTACTCAAAGAACACTCGAAATACTTCAACATTTTATATTCTTTATTTAAAGTCTTTGTTTTCTTTAACTTTTTTTATTCCAAATTTCAAAGAAACTTAAATAAGACTGCAATAAAGATGCTTATTTTTTATAATTGTAATTAAAGGTAATAAAATATCAAAAACAAAAGAAAGTTATTAACATGGCTTTAAAAAATTCTCTTACAAAAACAAGAGAATTAGTGTAAAAACAAACAAAAAAGAAAATAGTGAAAACATTTCGTAATGCATTTTTAATTGTCTCGTTGAAATTGAAGAATATTTACTTGAATTTCATAATGTACTGAGTTAAAAAGGAAATCAAGTTTCTTAAATCAACCAAGGCATACAAAGGAAAAAAACATTTTAAAATCTTAGAGAAACAACTGCAACACATGAAATGTTATTATGCACGAAAGTGTCAACTAATGGGTTTCCGTCATGCAAATCATCGTCATCATCATCATTATGCCACAATGAACCAAAAAGAAAATCGTCATCGATGTAGCACTTCAACAACAAAAGGAAAAATTCAAAAACCGAGAGTCAAAGCGAATAACATGACTTTTACTAAACCATTCCTTTTCAATTTTATTTTTTCAAAAAGCACTAAACACCCATATGAACTCTTCAAGTTAAAGGCTGGCTTCTCCAGTTAAAAACTTACGCAAGAAGGCACCGGTAATGGTAATATGCAACACAGTAGTAAAGCAAGTAAACAACTAAGAGACACTCAAACTCGACCTGATAATACCCTACAGTGCATATACCTTTCAAAAGTAATAATTTATTTGTATGAGCTTTGGTGTAAGGGATTACGGGAAAGTCTCATACGCATCATCCAGGCATTGCACGATAGATAGGTGATGTAATCAGTCATAAAATAAATGTCAATGTAGGCGTATATCAGAGATGTCACTATCTCCATTGCTTGCTTAGTTAACCTTAACGCCTAGGGACATTAATTGGCGCTTAGATGGCCTACTGGAAGATTTGCACTATGCTGACGAAATTTAAAATTCCATATTTAGATAGCATGACATGCAATTGAAACTGGAACGTAGCAATCTGAGGTATGAGAATAAAATCCCATGGACGAGAACAATAAAGATTGAACCCCAGAACTTAATACGGGAACAACAGTTCGATGATGGACTGTCTCTCTGCTACCTGGGCAATGTGACAACATGTCGAGGCTCAAGACAGAACTTTGCAAACTGTATGAGCAAAGCGAGATAAATATTCGGCCAGCTTAACCATGTCGCTATATTCACTAACGAACTAAAGTCAACATTTTCAACAGCTGCATTTAATCTGTTACTGTTATATGATTGCAAATTAGGTGGACGCACTATAAGTCTTTTAAAACCGATAGAGCAAATCAAAGTTTCGGCTCATACTATCAAAATACTCTCGTACAGTCAATTAGTCCTCAAGGCCCTTAGCAGCTGTACACTTACGTCCAAGATAATACTGGAATGTCGCAACGTGGTTTACAACCTGGCTAATCAGAATCTGCGTGGCAAGATATAAGAAGCACAAGGGAAAGAGAAACTTAAGAAACTTTCACTGGACCCACTCTATCTTTTGGCTTCAACAGAAATCTCCTGAATGAGGAGATGAGATTATGCTGCAGTTTATGGTGTTAGGAAGAGAAATCAATGGAGCACTTGATCTAGTTAGTGATCAAGTGAAGTGTGGCACTGCGACATAGGACATACAGGCTACTATACGACTGGACTTTTTAACATTCCCATTGAAGGAGCTGATCTGGTTCCTTGACATATTGAGCCCGTGAAAGACAAGGGTAGGGAAAATTGATCAATAGTGGTCGCAGAACAAAAAAACCGTCTTTGGCCTGACTCGCCTTCATTATATTGGATGATTTGTTGGCAGCTTAGCTGTTTCCGTGTAGCATGTTACTGTTATATAATTTGAACATGAAGCGACTTGCAAATTATTGCATTTTATTATCATGCTCGGTTAAGAAAGCGCATCGTGCACTTCTTCCATATTAGGGTCAGCTCATTTCAGGTTGAATGAATACGTAAACAAGCAAAAATGTCCTATTTGATATAAAGAGTAGCCAGAAGCATTGCAAAAACTGCCAACGCATATCGAAAAATGCACTGTTTGGTGTGGATTATGGGCCGACCAAGGCGACGTTACTGTGAACGGCGAGCACTACCGTACGATAATTAATTTTTTTTTTTGCCTAAAAAAGATGAGCTGGACTTGGCTGACATGTGGTTTCAACAAGACGGTGCCACATGCCACACAGCTTATGAATCGAATTACGCTTGAGCAACGTTGGGATTTATTGGAAATTTATTTCCAAAACGAAGACAATTGGTCGGAAATTGCAAAAAAAATAAGAAAATAAATATAAAAAAATAAAAAGCAAAAATCATCTTTTCAGATGAAGCTCAATTTCATCTTGGTGGGTACGTTAATAAGCAAAATTGCCGTATTTGGAGCTCAGAATACAAACGTGGTCTTACAGAAGCCAATGCACCCTGCGGAGCAGACCGGAGGCATCATGGCCCATATTTCTTTAGAGACACCTATCGCACCATGATAACTGGTTTTTTGTGCCCTCTTTTTATGGTGCAACTTGCCACACATCTCATGCCACAATCGATTTATTGTATCAAACATTTGATGGCCGTCTAATTAGCCGAAAGGGTGATGTCAGTTGGCCGCCAAGAAGCTGCGATTTGACACCGTTGGTCTATCTCCGGTGGAGCGACATTAAAGAAAAGTGTTATGCCGACAAGCCAGAGACAATTGGACATTTAAAGGCCAACATTAGTGATGCTATTACAAAGATACGACTCCATACACTTAAAAAATTATCGAAAATTGGTCCGTTCGAATGGGGTACTGAGAGGTCAGCCGCGGCAGCCACATGAATGAAATAATATTTCATTTCTAACCGGAATAGTTGTACTTTAAAAAAATCAAATAAATAATAAATTTGGTAAAATTCCAAACCGTTTTTGTGTTATTGCATTTTTAAACTTAAACTTTTATATCATCTTCAAACATTGAATTATGTATATAGATCGTTCTATCGACTGAAGTAAAGATTTCATAAATACGTGTGTTTTTTTTTTAATCAATTCAATACATATTACGTTCCATTACATCTACCCACCAAAATATAAACTTTGCTTTAGTTTTGCGTAAACGGTTGTATAACAGCTATAGACTGATTCTATTTAAGTTTCGCCCAGCAGTAAAGCGTACAACCAAGGTATTTATAAGAAAACCAATAAAAAATAATTATTTCTAATGAATACATGAATTACCTTAGATTGTCTTGGGCTAGACTGCTTTAAAAGCTTCTTCTGACAGACAAACCAATTTATAACAACGTCACTTCAGTGAATTATTATTACTCATTGAAACAAGAGTTTTTTATTTTTATTTATTTATTTATTAATTTTTTTGATAGTGAGTTATAGTATTACAAAAATTTTAAGAAATTAATTTATTCGATTAGTATAACAATAAATTATTATTATTATTGAATTTATTAAAATAAGTCGATTAGTTCAATAAGTGGGGTCTTGAACTGCCTTTTGAAAATTTAAGAAATATCAGCACAGTGTAGGGTATAAGACATATGAAACAACAAAAGAAAGATTTGCATTTCCTTTGCTTTTAGTTTGTTTTTCGTTGTACCACTCAGAACATATAAAGTTAAAAACCATATTCAAGGTCTTTTGAAATTGTTTAATAAACAATTTGTTTATTCACCATAAATCAACAAAAATAATAACAAAATATAAATTTTTTTAGTGTCCTAAGTAAACCCCTATTTTGGCACGAGTTACAATTTTTTATTTCAAAATCAATACGTATTTTTTATAGAAACTCAATGGCTGTAAAACGAATAAAAAAATTGTGCACGAAAGCAATTTCCTTTTAAAGTAAATGGCTATAATTTCGAAAATTTATGCTTTTTTTAAGTCAATCTTATGCGCTAAACAAAATTCACATTGCAACGCCACTTAAGGAAAAGCCACTAAAATGCATGATGATTTATTTAAATATTTGTACTGAATTTCTAAAAGATATATCACAGTGTTTGTGCGCCACTGTGGTATAGTAGGTAAGACTTCCGCCTACCAAACAGAAGGCCCTCAGTTCAATACCAGACCAAATAATCTGCAAAAGAAAACAGTTTTTTCAATAGCGGTATCTCCTTATAACATTAGCTAGTAACTGGTTGTAAGTATAACTTACTATTGTAAGCTTCTCTAATGAATTTGCCGTTCGGAGCCGGCGTTAAGCTGTAGGTCCCTTTCAATGAGTCTAAAAATAGAATCGGATGCAGCTCATTGACTGAGAGAAGTCCCCATGTTCCTTCATGAAATGCTAAGGGAGTTATTATATCACAGTGTTTAAACGTGGAAGTGGTCCTAGCTCATGCATCGTCTAATCGGCAAACCAAGATGTGATGAAGAAAGCGACTAGCTCAGCTAGAACCCCTCTTGCTTATTTGAGGGAACAAACTTCGATTGTGATAGTTAAGATCTTAAAAAAACTATTGTTTGTGAGAATTTTTTTATGTCGTATCGATAAAACACGAAAATATGCACGAAACCAAAATACTTTTGTGTATATGCTAGAGTAATGCAGGAGTTACTTTCTTTTCTACCCACAACGAGCAATCCACTACATTGAACTCAACTCATTGTTAATTTGCGTATTGTCAGCAATGAGTGCGTATTTGTGCTTTGAATGAATTGAGCTTATGATTCGCTCAATCATTGAATCATTTTCATTGAAGTGTACGACTCAAATCAAATCGAGTGCGTAAACAATTTGTTTATATATAAAGAATACAAAATCAATTGTTTGAATCGAGTGACTCGAGTGATTTGAATAATTTTGTTAAGCTGTCGGAAAAAATACTGTCACGAATATAAACAATGCCTAAAGAAAGATACACTAAATTAGTACAGTGGTAGTCCGAGCTATAAACTTTATTATGGAATTCTATTGGTTTGTGTTAAGTCTCCATGTATCTGCTACACCACATTATCTGTGCTATTAACGGTGTTACCACTTGCGTATTAAATGATGCTAGCGTACCGATTTTGAGTGTTACATTTAAAATTAACAAACATAATAGAAGATTTCAGAGGGTTTAAGACTTTTCCAGAACTTTCCAAACTGTAGCCATTGAGGTAGATAAGGGGGCTGTTTTGCCTACGTAATTTCAGTCATAGTTTGAAAGTCGTTGTGTGCAGTTGTAAAGACATAAAGTAAAGTCATGTGTAGGCGTAAATAAAAGTGTAATTGTATATTAAGTGGAAATTAAATAAGTTGCTGATAAAAAACGCCTATAGAGTACAACATTAAATTAGCTGCGTTTGTTTTATTCTACGCAGTATAAAAGAAATCAAACGTTTTAAAAAGGTTGAAACGTAACAACACTTTTAATTATTTGGAATCTTCAAAAATAAAATACTCAAATATTTCAAATGGAAAACATACTATTACAATCCAGTTGTGAAATCTTTAATACAAATATTAAATATACATAAAAAATCTCCATATATACCTATCTGATGCATTTTATTGGTATCTGTTAAATGATAATTTTCCGTTTTCGTTCGTAATTATTCGGCTTAATTTTATTTTGTCCGGTCACTTCGTCTCATTTGGTATTGTGGTTTCCTAAGGATATGGCCAAGACAATTATATTTTCTACTCCTTATTTGCAGACTTGTGATGTGTGGATGATTAATACGCAATTAAATAACGAAGACCAAAGCATATTTTTTAGAGTGTATTAATTTTGCTTTAACAGAACATAGTATACAGCTTAACAGCAACTATTCGCGTTACAATACGTACATAATTCATGGGCATATTAAACAATATACATTTCAACATCATAAATAGAAGCTACTCCTGTGTTTCATTGTCTACCAAAGAGCTCGATAGTGGTATTATATCTGAAATATTTATCTTATTTAAGAGCATCGTATTCAATAAAATAAACATGTTTAAAAGACAGAAAATTCTTATGGAGATGCTTCTTGAATATATGAAACTACTATTAGTGGCCTACTTAAAATTCCAATAAATTGCAACTTTTAGCTCTAATATAAGGCTCATAAATAATTTCATTTTATACTAGATCTTATGATTTTTTGTTTCCAATCATTATGTTAAAAAAACTGTGAAATATAAAGAATTATCTTTAAATAAAATATTGAAAACATTCGATTCACTCACTGTATAGAACTCGATTTGAAACACATAAGCAGTCTCATTACTTAGAATATTATATTCTTCTACTCAAATGTCTTTTATTTTATTGGAAATTTTTGACAGATACTCTTTTGTTTTAATATATCACTCTATTTTGAAGTGAATCATAAGCAGTACTCAAAATAAAAGTGATCGTACTAATATTTGAACGAATCATTCAAGCATTGCTTTAGTAAATACTAAGCATAACTGCCTAAAATTAGTTCCCGACCTTAAAAAGCGCATAAACTATTTTTACACTTGCTATGTTCGCACGACAACACACAGTACATTGTGCAGGCATTTATTATAGATATACGCGAAATTTTAACAAAATAGGACAACGGACAAGCCCATCGGCTACATATATTCAAAACAAACAAAAAACTTGTTTAGTTTTTTTTTTATATTAAAATTTTGTAATAAAAAAAACAGAGTTGTGTTAATTACTAATATAAATATATAAATTCCAAGTAACAACAAAAAAATCGATGCTGTGCTGGAATTTGAATAATAATTTTAGTTATTTTTGTGTTAATGTGGTATGTCACATACAAATTGATAATTCAAATAATTTTTAATTTTTTATTTGTCTTCAGCTTCTTAAAATTAATAAAATTTATAAAAAGTTCTCTAAATAAAAATTTTTTAAATTTCAAAATTTCAATTGCGACATTGTTTCGCGTGCTGTGTGTCATGTGGCACCACATGTCACGTAATTACGCAAGATAGCGCCCGCCATTCACAGTAACGTTTCTGCCACCGTCGCCTATTAAAAATGGACGGATGAAAGGAGTTATGCCACACCAAACAGTGTATTTTTCGGGATGCATTGGCAGTTCCTGCAATCCTTCTGGCTGTTCTTCACAACAAATACCGCAATTTTAAGAGCTGATCATAAAATGGAAGAAGTGCAGGATCATATACTTAACCGAGCATAAATTTTGATAACAGAATTCAATAATCTGCAAAGGTTGTTCGTTTTTACGTTGATTCATGCTTAAATTATAGAATAAACTGAACATGTTTGACAGTAACATGTTACACGGAAACAGCTAAGCTGCCAAAAACAGTGTTGCCAAAAAGAAAGTTGCTAAAAAAAACACTTGATATTTAGAGAATACACTCTGCGAAATAAATATAGCGTGCAACACTTATTACGTTTTTTTAAAAACTAAATGGTTTTATTTCAGAAACTTTTGGGGAAGAACTCAATGTAGATATAAGACTTATGTACTGAATAGCTTTATCTTATTATATTGTTACGAAAATAAAAATGCTTAAAAAGAAAATGCACCCCATCAGCACCTTAAAAACTGTATTGTGGTATTTTGGTATATTTAGGAATAATGCATAATCCTGTCAATGCCGTACTTATTTGCGTATTTGGCAGCACTGCAAATTTGTTTGTGTCATATCCAGAACTTTCCAAACTGTAGGCAATTAGTTATATAAGGAGGCTGCTTTACCTACGTCAAGTGGTTATCGTTTGGCAGTCAAAAAGTGAAGTCATTTTTAGCGTAAGCAAAAGTGTTGTATAAACGAATATTAAGTTGTTTTATTAAGTTAAGGTAGGATCACATGATTGTCGTAATGCACCAATAATTCCTGTATTTTATATGCCAATCGTGTGATTACACAATCTATTGACTCATACGGAAATTCACAATATTATTGTGCTTATTTATCCCAATCAAATGCAATCCTGGTGCGACAATCGTGTGAAAGCTTTATCGGCAATCATGCACCTATGGAAATGCCAAAAATACACCAATATTAATTGTATTCTTGTGTGGCAATTGAAGAAGACAATTATCACTAATTTTTATTTTATAATTGATTTATTTTTGAAAAAACACGTGTTTATAATTGGCATCCCTTAAAATATGCATTTTATTAATTATATGTTAATTGCATCATAAACTTTCACTATTTCTTTTTTCATTATTTGTACTTTTTTATCAAGCGGACACCTGATAATAAGAGGCGATGCAATTTTTATATTTTAGAGAAGAAATCATCTTTACTTTAGAGAATTAAATATAATTCTTTCATTTATAATTTTATTCCAATTTAAATAAATAAATGTTTTAGTGAATTATTATTTTTTAATTTATTGAAATGTTCTCTCATATGCACCATCAATGGCCCTTCCTGTGAGCCTATCTCTGACCCGCACACTTCTTCTTTTCTTTTTTTGTATTTCTATTTATTTATTTGTTCACTAAATGACCTCAATATAAATAAAGAGGACGCTATTTTGTTTTTTTAAGAACGAACCATTTTGAACACAAAAGAAAATTAATTTACCACAACAGCTGTTTACAGATTTGCCGTAAACTAGAACAATCGTGTGACAGCGTTGGGACGCGCCATCTTGTGACAATAAATTTTGTATAAACTAAGACAACCGTCTGAATACAGAATTTATAATTGGGACAATTTTAGTATTGTGTGCTAATTTGTCACAATAAATTTTGTATCAGATTGATGTATTTGAAGCAATCGTGTGATCCCAGCTTTAAACTGTTAAAAGTAAAGTGAGGAAATAAAAACTGTAACCAACAGCAAAGTAGTGTTAATTTTATTTTAACGCAATTTAAACTAACGCAAACGTCTTAAAAAGATAAAGGATGGCCATAGTATTTTGCTTTGGCATTGTGGACCACTGCGCTAACCTTTGAAAAATAGAGCAATTGTAACGAAAATTTTCCCAATACTTAACTAAAACATTGTAAACATGTTCAATGTACAAGTTTGACTTTCTTTGGTTATCTACCGTTTTCATTTCAATTTGATTTTTTAATTTTTCTTTGAGTTTTAAATGAAAATGCATTTAACGTATTCCATTTCATTGTTGTAGCTCATCATATAATTTTAAATAATTTATTAAACAAATTGTAGATTTTTCTTCTTTGATTCCAAATAAATAAAATATTGCGGCACAAAACATTTTCAGAAAACAACAGTAAAAACAAGCTAAACAATAGAAAAACGGAAAAATTCAAAAGGAATAAACGACTTCCACTGCCACTAGAAATTCAACTGATGCTATAGCAGTTGAAACTGCAACATCTTGTTTTATTTAATATTTAAAATTTAAAATAAGCATCAACAACAGCAACAACTCTCAAATGAAAAAGTCAAAAAGAATGAAAAAAAATTAAATAAATGAAATGCAACTCCAAGGACAGCAATAAGTATTGCTCCAGTTGTGATTTTTTTTTTTTTTTTGCCAACCAACCCCTTATTCAAAATTGTTTTTCTTTCTTTTGTTATCAAGTTCCCGAAGTAAAGGCAGTTGCAAATACAACAGCAATTCAAACTGGGGTTTGTGTATAGGCAAGTGTAAGTGTTGATGGAAACGATTTCTGTTTTATATACTTTTGCACTTCACTGCAGTTTTCTGAATTCGAAATTCAATTCATATTAAAATCTAGAACATGAAGTTTCTTTCAATGATTTCTGTTGCTATTGCTGTTGTTAATTCTGCCAACAACTTTTAACTTTAAAATGAATGAGCATTGTGAGTGTGTGTATATAAGCATTTAAAAGGGCTTAAGTATTTAAATGCCTGGAGCTTTTTTCTCTTCATTAATCTCTCTTTGGAGCATATAGCTTTTAAAAAGTATCTTGCCTTGTTTCAGTTTCTTTTTAATCACCTCTCGTTTTCCAACTAAGCAAGTGATTTGTCTACTGTAGCAAGTTCTAACATTATGAGGCCACCATGTATCGTTGCCTGGAAACAACGACCTCCTTGTACTTAGTGTAGTCGAGCAAAAACTTATTTATCACTAACAATTACCTTTTTCACAATAGGTAGCGTTGCCAGACCTTCCTTAATGTTCGTTGTTGATATTATCATTTTTCAGGATGGAGGGTGGTCAGAAGGCTTTCTGGATGGATTATTTTGAGAAGGAGTTAAACCTCTTATACTACGTTATGTTAATCAAAGCCAAAAAGCACTTCGACTCGAGGGGCGTTTTCGAAGTCCTATATGTTTACTAAATAAAATTTAGCCACGAACAAACATAGTAATCTTATTTAATATCATAAGAAATGCTCCTTTTGCAGTTACCATAGCACCTCATAGGAACCTCATTCTCTGGGCCAAATAACAGGGTACTCACAAAGTACATGTTCAGACATTTATGACGGAGAATATTTACTAATCTTCCTCAGCATTTTCCAATATTTTAGACCTCAATGCCCGGTAAATATATATTTTAATACAGACTTCTGTCTCACCTGTGTCCTTCACACCAGGAGAAAATCCTTACTCTAGAGTACATATTCCACAGGGCCTAATAAAAACACTTCGTGCTCCTCTGTTTGCTCTGACCCTCATGACCAGGGAACTACTATAGCGTAATCCTGTTTGACCTTACTTCCCAGGATGGCACAAACCCTTCAATTTTCTCCTCAGACACGCCCCAACACAAATTGAGATGACCACATTTTCCGCCTTGAAAATCAAAGGGTATTTTCCAAAGGATATTGGCCCTTTGGAAATTGTGGCCAACCAGCCCGGCGCCAGTTTTGGCTCATAATTTTCCAAAATCCTAAAACCATGATGACAATTTTTGCCTCTTTCGTTTCGGTTCGAACCTGAGATGCTTGGTTTGAAATATAAGTACTTTAATCACTACACTACGCCACCACTACTGCGCACGTAGGGCTTGCATTTAATCAGTTTTCCACAATCACGATTACGATTAAAAAAAAGTCCGTTAATCGCGGTTATCGATTAATCGCAGTTTATTTAAAAAAAAAATCTTTTTTTATATCTTGAGAGTGGCAATAGTAAAAGTTTCTAAAATTGGTTCAAACAACTTTCTCGACAATGCTCATTATTAGTCATACGTGGGCGTGGCACCTCCATTCATACTAAACATGACATTATATTATTGAGAACTGTAACACTAAAAACTTCGTTACTTATACACATCAGCCAAAATGTCGAAGAGAACAGCTGGTATTGCACAATCCACATCGGGTAATCACTATCTATATGCGTATTCATATACGCACTTTTATACTAAAATGATCATGTTGCTGAGAAAAAAAAACTAACTTGAGATGTTTTTAAAATTTGTTAGATGCAATGCGATCTTTTTTTACACGGTTTTCAACTAAGACTCCTTTTGCACGTTCAAAGTACTTTGCAAAGTACTTTGCAAATTCTTAAGTTTGTAAGGGTGAAGAGAAAAACGAGAGAGGGCGAGTACACACTTTGATGTACTCGCAAAGTTGCTTTGTTCTTAGTTGTATTTGGTTACATGTTTTATTTGATATTTTGTTTTATTTTCTTTTTCGCACAGTGAAGTTTGTTGTATAAAAAACAGGACGACCCGATAAAAGGAAACAGAATTTGTCAAAGCAAAATTTGAACGTGCAAAGCTTAAAAGAAAATGTAAAAGAGTTTGTCAAAGTACTTTGCAAAAGGCTCTAACACGGTTAAGAAAAAAATGTATTCACTTTTTACACGATTTACTTGAAATAACACGGTTTACAAAACAAATTTAATTCTTTTTAATACGATTTTATTTAATTTAGCAAGGTTTGAAAAAGCTGTTTGATTGAAATTTCAAAGAAAATTATTACTATTTTTTAAACGACAATTTACTACTTCATTATTAGAAATTAAAATTTGGTTTACGTTGTTCCGTTTTACGTCCAATCGCGTTATAAATCAAGAGATTACTGTATATGATCTTTAACTAAGGTGCAATCAGATTCAAATATGTCTTTCAATAGTTAAGAAAAGCCCACCCACCATACACCCACGTAGGTATGTATGGCGGCACTAAGTAAAAAATTTAATTTCACGTCAAAAACATTATTTTTAACTATATTGAATTGAATGTTAATTTGTTGCTTCTTTTATTTAACAATTTCATGGACAAGACAGCAAATGCCGTCAAATTTAGTGAAAAACATAAAGACAGAACTACAATTACTATCGTTTCAGTAAATCGCAGGATACACCTTCAGCAAATCCATCCCACAAAAGAAAAAAGCGAAAGTAAATTAACTGAAGTTTATTTTGATGCCAAAATGGTTTTCTATGGAGACTGTTGTATTCTTGGATTAGTTGCTATGCTCGTGGTATCACAATGGACCCAATCTCTGGCCTTAGTGGTATACTTTCCTTCTAGAAGAGTCTGCTACCTATTGTTTATGAAATTTATGCCAAATAAAAAATATTTAGAAAAATAAATAAATTCTATTCTCGATTTAAACAATTTTTTCCAGAACGTGTCTATCCTGTAAATCGAGGGATAGGTGTATAAAAATTAATATGTGCGTTTGTTAGGTTATATGCTTCTTTGATGTCTGTATACAACTAAAAATTTTGACAGTGTCTCTATAAAAGCAACTATAAGCTAACTTAAAAGTTAGACTTGTAAAATTGTGTAAAATTGTGACTAAGATAACATTTAAGATAAAAATTAGTATAAGGGAAGCAAAGAACGCCGGATTTTAACAAAAACTTAGAAGAAACTATATCTTTTGTCTCTCTCAACTTCAATAAAGGTATTATTCGAATAAAATATATTCGAATATCGAAGCAACTAGTTTCTTCAAAAATATTAACGAATATAAAAAATATATATGTTAAAAAAAAAGTAAACGAAGTTATTTTTTCAAGCGCTTTATGCTGAAGAAGCAGCACTAAGCTATAAAATTATTCCACAAGTCAAGGGAAAATCAGAATGTATTATAAATGGAGATAGAGGGATATATCCGACTATACCGTTCGTTTAAATGTTATCAATTAGTGAATTTGATCAAACTTTTGATTTTGATTTTGACTACCATTTTATGCTGTTAATTATTTAATATTTTTAATTACTTTGAAAAGAACTATCACAGAAAGGCTTGATAAATATATGCGTAAACGTGATAAAATGGTTGCTAATTTGACAAGAGCTTTTTGTTAAGTTGAATCGTGAATATTTATTTGTCGGTTGCAGTACATTCATTGTTCACTTTTTTACGCTTAGAAAGGGCGTGGTCATAGTGACGTTAAATTTTAGATAAATTATATTCAGGCCTTAAAAGAAAATCACCATATTACCGCCTTGATGTGTCACCCTGTCAATGTCGTACTTATTCGTGTATTTGGCAGCACTGCCATTTCGAACATCTTTGTGTGTTACAAATGAATTAACGAAAATAATTCGAATGTTGTAGGAAGAATAAGAACATTCGGAAGTAATTTAAATTCTATACAGGAGGTGCGCCTTATGCACTAGTAACAGTGGCTATCATTTTGCTGTAATAAAATCAAGTTATATTTAGGCGTAAATGAAAGTGTTGTATAAACGTATATAAAGTTGCTGTATTAAGACAAACTGTATAAAGACAAAGTGAGAAAATAAAAACTGTAAAACAACAACAAAATGGTGTTTATTTTATCTTGACGCAATTTAAAAGAACTCAAACGTTTTAAAAAGGTTTCAACGTAAAAATGTTATAAACAAAATAGGAGAACAATTTTAAATATATTTAATTTTTTTTATTTTTTACTGCTTTGAAAGACGTACTAATTTCAACAAAAACTTTAAATTTATCCAACTTTGAAGAAGTACTAAACAAAAATATAAAAAATATATATTTTTTATTTTTAATTTTTGAAACTATGAAATATATCCTATCAAATTAAAAAAATTACAACCAACTTTGTCCTACAACTTGAAACATTTTGAAACTTAAAAAATCTATAATTTGGAAAATTTTTCATAAATTTCACGGATTTTAAGTAGCTTAAGGCAAATGAAAAATTAATTGGATTATCAATTTAGATATGATATATTAACCCGAAAAATAATATAATTATTATTTAAATTTCAAATTTCAAAACCAGTTATTTGGAAATTATTTACTTATATCAGTAACTAACTTATTTTATTTAAAATATTAAATAAATGCGACTGCCTTAAGATCAGGGTTGGCAAGCCACTCAATCCACCCGGGTTTATATATTTAAAAAATATCAGGTGGGTTTTTTTATTTAAATGTTTTAGTTGTTGATTTACAACAAAAAAGTTAAAAATTTACGCATTGGGAGTGCAAACTAATTCGGACCATTTTTTAGATCAAAAACGATAATGAAGTAATAGTTTTATCAAAATAAAAAATTATCAAATCACTTCCTACATGTCTGAGCTAATGACCGAATTCCGTTTCAGAATAACTTCTCGTTTTTAGAGGCAATCAATTTTAAAGACGACTTTCTACTTCTTTAAAAGAAGTGATTCTGTGACATATTAATAGATATTGCACACATCGAAATAGCCAATAGCCAGAAGAATGTTTGAAGAATTTGATAGTTTTTAAAAATTGTTTGGCAACTTTGCCACGATTGACCGAGCGTTGTCATGCATAAGAAGAACTTTACCTAATTGTCTGTCTTTATATTGCGGCCGTTTTCTCATAATGCACGGTCCAAACGAAGTAATTGCAGTTTGAATATCGGGTTTTAGCAGTTCATAGTACACAATGCTGCCTTGATCCCACTAAGAATGCAAAATTGTAATTCTACTAACAAACAAAAATTTGGAAGCAGTTGTAAAACCCAAAAAAAAAAACAATAAAACCCGGTGGGCTGGGTTTTTTTTAAGCCGGGTTCTTATCAACCCTGCTTAAAATAGGCTTTGTTTGATTTAAATATATATCCATTGACCTATATTGGCAAAATTTCGCTTGTATCTATATTTGTTTGTACGAAATTTAATTTATCTACGAAAACTCCTTCCATTCTTGTCTAGGGGATCGACGCACTGTCGTCGCGTTCTTAAGATGTGATCGTGAGTACATAAAATTACACATGAGTTATATAAAAGTCAAATAAAAAAACGCCAAGAAACTAGCTGAACATTTTCGACTTTCAATTTTTTAAGAGACACTCTAATGTATATACGTGCATAAAAAACTTTATCATTAACACTTTAAATTTATTACAAAGTTAATTTTATCATCATCATCGTAAAATCATTACTAAAGTCACAATGCTATACATTGCAAAAAGAGAAAACGAACTTGTGAAAAACGTTCTAAGTTTAAAACTCATAAAACAATTTAGTACCATCAGCCAATAACTAATATCAACCATTAACTTACTGCAGTAGTAACAGCAAGTTTCAGCACAAATTCATCTTAAAAAAATATTTGGAAAGCAGGAAACATAGTGAAGTAAGCGGAAGTTATCATAACACAAAAACAAAAACACACACATAGCATTTGACTCAATTTCATAATATTCTCATTTAACACAAGCAGAAAATGAAATCTTTTTTCGCTATAATTTTTTGCAGCCAACAAATCTTCTTATCTGGCCAAGTCACTCAATTTCCAAACACCAACAGGGTAATACAAATATATAGAGATACAGACATACCCGCACAAATAAGGATAATAATTATGATGAAAATAATGGAAAAATGCTGGTTACAGAGGACAAAAAAAAAACGGGCACAAATGAAAGAGTAAATAAGGCAACAGTTCGAGAAGCAAGGAGATCGTTTGGTTGGTCACATAGTTGACATTTCTGGCTTTTAAAAGACGTGACTGAATTTTGTTCTTTTTTTTCTCTCCCTCTCTCTCTTTTCTATTTTATTCATCTTTTTTATGCTTGTCATCACATTTTGTTTTTTTTTCTTATATTTACTTGTAATACCGTTAAAAGTTATAATAGAATATGACACAGAATAAAAATGTGTCCTTATGGTGTTTTGGCCATGTACGGAAAAGAAGCCAACATAAATATAATTTGGTCAAAACGCAATAAGACTCTTTATTTTTCATTTCATTTTTCATATTTCTTAGAACGTGAATGCAAAGAGAATAATAAAAAAAAAATATTAAAAAATAAATTAAATAGACTTGTTTTATAATGTACCAACAACGACGACTAACTAAAGTGCTGCAAACCGCATGAATAGCATGACAACCGCTGCTACACCATTTCCGAAAGAAAATGACTCAGTTGCAAGAAGATATTTGCAAAAAAACAGATCTTCGGCCATAAATAAAAACCATTGACAAAGAAATCAAATGCATAAAAAATACAAATTAAGGAATATTGTTACCTTTTTAAAACGTTTTAATTCTTTTAAATTGTAACCATGCAGTACATTTACAACTATATAGTAACCACCTGATTAAATATCCCTATAATAAACCAATTTACTCAATACACAACTCTTAGTACGACTTTACACTATGACTGCCAAACTATAACCCACTGACGAAGGCAAAGCAGCCTTGCTTATATACTTGACTGCCAACAGTTTCGAATGTTCTAGTACAGTCTTAAATCTTCTCAAATTTTCTATTCAGATCCGTTTATTTTAAATGTAATATGCAAAAGTTGAGTTGGTAACACAGTTCGTTATGCTAATGGTAACGCTGACATATTGACAGCCTTGACACAAACCAATAAATTAAAATCCCATTAAAATTTTTCAAATAATAATGATGTGGTATTTTCCGTTTAGGCATTTTTATTTTCTTAACAATACTAAACTAAAGAGTAAATTTTTGGTACTTTTTAGTGGTACTTTTTATATAAAGATTACCGAGTTTCTGAGTTTGTAAGATTTAACATATTTTGACGATTATTTGATTTTTTTAAAGAACTAAGTTTAATGCTGGTACTTTTTTACTTGTTTGGTAACGTAAATCAGAAGGCCAATTGTTGACATGCATTTGATATTGTTCACATTGATGAGAAGTTGTAAAACGGTTATCGCCGATTAGACAGATTCAATATAAATTTTGTGGAAATCAACACCGGAACGAAAAAAATTGTTATTTC
This sequence comes from Wohlfahrtia magnifica, assembly GCA_023159175.1. Lineage (NCBI taxonomy): Eukaryota > Metazoa > Arthropoda > Insecta > Diptera > Sarcophagidae > Wohlfahrtia > Wohlfahrtia magnifica. The sequence continues at coordinate 5,112,489 of JAKWBJ010000222.1, read as the reverse complement.
ATCAAGTGCTAATCATTAACAAAGAACGAGTTCACACGTGTGTACTTACTAAGGAAAATAAGCAACAAACTGGTCTAACAACTGCTACCCCAATCATCACACTATCCAGATGCTTGTTTCGAAATGTTAAAGAGCGAAAAAACGAAGCTATCATCTTTGCAACAACATGTGTAAAGGGCATTAAATAAAACACAAATAGAGGTTTCATTTTAATACGTAAATAAAACGAGTTTTTTTCAAGGGAGATCATCAGATGTTTATTTAAAGGCTATGGTATTAATGATGGAAGACATTATCAGCCAAATTCCTCCACGGCTATGCTTGCTAGACCGTTTTCTTTTCTGAAATTTTTCATCACCAATTCGCGTATTTGCGACTGTGTATCCATGGTAACTTCACAAATTTCATCTTTAAGGTCTTGAATCAATTTTTGTCCATTGGCATCCATATTATTTTTTGCGTAGTCCCAATGAAGAAATGCTTAGGGTGTTAAATCAAAAAATCTCCATAGCCAACTTTGATGACTTCTTCGAGAAATCAAAGGGAACTATTCACGCAAAAGAGTGAAAATATCGTAACTTGTGTGGCACGTCTTGTTGAAATGAACAAATAATGGTGTAATATATTTTATGGAATAACTTATTCCAAAGATCGACTAGAAATGTACAGCCCCGTACTTTTCTCAATTATAGGGTCTTCAACAGCATTATTATCAGTTGTTCTTGATAAGAGATTTCGTTTCTTCACATCACTAACTTGTCTCAAAAGCTCATATTTCTTTTTCCAGTTTCGGAATTGCTTTCCGAGATGGTGCTTCACTATGACCCAAAAATTATTTAATTTTGCGAGTTATGATCATTAAATTTTCTCCATTTTTCTAGTAAATTTTAATAATTTTAACAGCGGGCTATTGAAAATGTAACGGTTCATTGAAACACTCTGTAATTAGTTCTAAATTTCAAAGAAACATTTACTCAAAATTGAAGATAGTTTAGGCACTATACCAATTGATACTACACCAATTAACAACAACTAGCTTTCAAAAGAACCTATTTTTATGCAAACTAAAGTGAAATTTCTTAAATTACTTGGTATGTTGTGGTAGCAAATCGGTAATTGAAATAAAGGGTGGTCCAACCAAAACGCACGATGTTAATCTATATATATAAAAGAGTTTATAGTTCTCCATTGTAATTGATGTTGTCTGAAATGCTCCAACCGATTTTATTTTGTAAGCCGAAACGAAAGGTAAATTCAATACCAAGATTTTTATGTATATTCGGTTTTTGGTCTTAATAACTAAGTGGTTAATACACATCATCAGTCAAAATATTGGGCAAAATTGAATAAGTGGGTGTGACATCTCCCATACAAATTAAATATTGGTTTTTGTATACGTAGAGAACGATTAGAATGCAAGGTTCTGAGTTTGGCCCAAATGGCTTCTTAGATAGTAAAGGGTCCGCCATCTAACGTTTTTTTTTTTTTTTTTTTTTTTTTGAACTAGTGCTTATGTCGTGAATGGTAATACTTAGCTCATATCTGGTTTGACAGATAATTAGTTTATTCTTACGCTGAAGGAATATGGTTGTGTATACGCTTGAACAGCGCTGGGAATCTGGGCCTGCGATCGACTTACAGAAGATGCTGATTTTGCCAAAACAAAAAATCATCTTTTCAAATGAAACTCATTTTGATAATGGCGATAATGGTAAACAAGCCAAATTGTCGCATTTGGGGCACAGAAAACCCGTACGCATACATTGAAAAGCCAATACACCCAAGACGAGTCACTGTTTGGTGCGGATTTTGGTCCAGAGGAATAATTGAGCCATTTTTCTTCGAAAATGAGCAAGGAGTGGCCGTTACAGTCAATGGCGATCGTTATCGGGCTATGTTGAACGAATTTTTGTTCACAAAAATTGAAGAGGATGATATTAGCAACATTTGGTTTCAACAGGACGGAGCTACGTGCCACACAGCCGAAGCCACACTCGATGTTTTGCGCCCTATTTTTGAAGATCGCATTATCAGCCGCAGAGCTGATGTCATTTGGCCACCTCGGAGCTGCGATTTGACACCACCGGACTATTATATGTCAAAGATAAGTGTTACGCCAACAAGCCAGAGACAATTGACGCTTTAAAGGAAGCTTTCTTGAAGCCATTGGTGAAATACAGCTGCACACAATCGATAATGTGCCTAAAAATTGGACCGAACGTGTAGTCTACTGCATGGCCAGCCGAGGCAGCCATTTGAATGAAATTATTTTCCATTATTAACCGGAAGGATTGTACTTTCAAATAAAAGAAGAAAATTGAGAAAATATTCAGTAGTTTTTTTTATAGCATTTTCAAAAAAAAAAAAATTATTTGGCGGACCCTTTACAAAACATCAGTTAAATAGTAGGCGGAGGCGCATAAGTGGGCATGGTAGCTCCCATACAAATTAAATAATGATTTTTGTATATTTTGAGAGTGGTTAGGGTTGAAGTTCCTAAATTTAGTTTAAATAATTTGGCAGTCAATACAAACCATAATTTTTGAAAAAAATGAAATTTTGCATGTGTAGAGAACGGTAACAATTAAAGCTTTCTCTATCTGTCCCAGCAGTCGGGGAGCGATTACTCTTTTTTATTATAACAATTATGTGTTAAATTAAATATCGGCCAAATTCTCGCCACGGCTTCATTGGCATACCTCTATCCGTCGATCCATATTTTCAATGACTCTGAGATATATTTGAGGTTCAATGTCGTTAATGTGCCGATTTATCTCATCCTTTAGCACTTGAACTGTTCTTGGCTTATTGACGTACACCTTTTCTTTTAAATATCCCTAAAGAAAGTAGTCCAACGGTGTCAAATCACATGATTGTGGCAGCCAATTATCATTGCTACTACATGAGATAGCACAGCCATTGAATTTCTTGTGTAAAAAAGCCATTGTTTCGTTGGCTATGTGTCAAGTTGCACCATCCTCTTAGAACCACATATCGTCGATATACTCAATTTCTGGCCACAAGAAGTCCGTTATCATCCTGAAATAGCGAACAATATTCACGGTAACTGCTTGGCCGAACTCATTTTCCAAGAAATATGGCCCGATGGCCTTGCCAGCCTGTAAACCGCACCAGACAATTACTCTTTGTGGATGCATCGGCTTTGCAACAATCCTACAGATCCGATTTGCTGATATTTGTGCACAGTTCTTTCGATTGTGGACACATTTGGTCGATTATGCTAACCAAAAAAATCACGAAATGAAACAAAGAAATGTCAAATAAGTTGAGCAAAAAATTGACGTTAAGGTGTGACTCACAATTAATATCGAGCAATATGGTTGGACCACCCTATACATAAATAAATTCAAATGCAAGCAAGCAAAACAGTGCTATAATTATCATAATTGATCTGATTATTATTTGAATCTTTATATTTATGAGTTTTAAGTATGAAAGATTTCTTACAAGTATACTGGACGTGTTGTCCAAGGTCTTAAAAAAATAATAACTCTTTCGTTTAGCCTGGTGACTACAATTTCAACACCTTTGGAAAAGTTCTAAAATGTTTTTTCTTATTTGCCGTATTTTTCTGGAAATGGTGTAGTTCTTCCCATTACCATCCTTATTTACATTAAAAAACATAGAATAATAAAAAAAAATAAAATAAAAAATAAATAAAATGAGCGCTGCATGCAACTGTTTAACCTACAAATATATATTTTTTTATGGGAAAACAGAAAAAAAACAAACAAAAAATGGAAAATAAAAGAAAAACTAATCATAAAACTTGACTTAATGACATTAAAGTTTTTCTATTTTAAATTAAATAAATTTTGCAAAACAAAAAATCAAAAAGAAAAAAAATATAACTTAAACAACTATAATAACTTGAATATGATGCAGTATTTTTTTTATAAAATTGAAAGCAATATTTTATTAAAAGTCAAAAAAGAAAATAAGAAATATAAAAAGTACGTAGCTAAGGTGTTGCATAAAGAGATATACTTTAAAAAGCTCTTCAGTACGCTTGTACAACACCAGATACTTGAAAAATGTTAGTGAATGGAGAGATACAGAGATTGACCAAAGATGCAACTCTTCTACACTACACTGCAGTCTTCAAGAATATAATTAATTTCACTTTACACTCGTACGAGTATATAAAATTCAAGCAAAATCAAAAGCATGTAAAGCAACAAAAATATAATCCCTGATAGTGAAATGAATTAATACTCAATTGAAATAAAATTGATAAGACTTTTTGAATTTTCATTCTGTAAGGATTGTAAATAAGGATTCTTGTTCAATTAATCGGCATTTGCCAGTTGACTCCTGTCAAAAGAAAACAGGCTGCATAGTTGAGGTTGTTGTTCATTTCCACCAGTAATAAGGATGATCGAATATTTTTTTTATCTTGAATGAATCCACCACTCACTTACTGGCCCTCACCCGACCGAGAAGCGCTCCTCACCATGTCGTAGAGACATGTACACACCACAGTCCGAACTAAAGTGGATACAAACAAATAAATTATGGCACCGAGAATACGAATCAGCTACAGAACTTTATCTCAAGCTCAACATAAAAACAATTGATATACATAGTTAGAGCCAACAAAAATATACCGGGATGGTCATTTAAAAGTTAAAATTTAAATTTTATGGCTGCCGCAACTTGCCTCACAGCACCCCAATCGATCGGAATAATTTTCGAGTGTATGGGGTCGTATCAATTTTACGAGTTTATGTTGATTGATATTTTCGGATGTGCACACTGTACGAGCACGCCTTGGCACATCAACAATGAAACAAGTTCACGAACCTTAGCAATAAACTTGCGTATACCGGACACTGTTAGCCCTTCTCTGTGACCAAATTTTGTACAACATTATCATGCAATTTCCGACTAATTGTCTTTGTTTTGCAAAATTCCAACTTCCAATAAATCCAAACGTTATTTAAGCGTAAATCGATTAATTTCGCTTAGTAGAGATAATATACTAAATTTTATGGCAGAATAGAATGACATAAGTATTGATTGCCATATACGAAATAACCACTGGTTCAAATTTAAACCGATAGAAGGCCCACCCGATATACGAATAAATTATCAAAATACATATAAAATTTAAAAATAAATGTTAGAATGTAAACTACTTATAATATAACTGACGTTACAATTAAAATTGATAAACTCATAATATAAATTGTAATCATCGCATAATCTACAGAAAGAAAACGAATTCGCGTAATTCGTCATGTAGAAGTCCAAAGAAAGAAATCTATCAACATAATTCCAGTGTAAGCCACGTAAACCGAATAATAGAAACTGCCTCTGTACAGGCTCACTTGAATCAATTATTCAATTGTTTTAACTTTTTTTAAACGTTTGAGTTTTTTTAACTGCTACAAAATTAAATAAACACCACCTTGTTGTTGTTTTGCAGTTTTTATTGCTTCACTTCATCTTAATAAAGTAACTTATTTATGTTGCACTTAATACTCGTCTATGCAACACTTCTATTTACGCCTAAACACGACTTTACTTTATGACCGCTAAAGGATAATTATATCACTAAAAGCAACTTATAGCAATTCATTATCAATTTTTAATAATCTTGTAGTTACAACAAATTCTAAAAGGAATCGAACTGGCAACACCGTTAAACATGCATGTGGTAGTACTCTCAATAGTACAGAAAATTAGGGCAGTGACAGATGCACAAGAGCCTTGACACAAACCAATGAAGCTTATGGCTAAAATCTCATCATACAGTCCCTGATCTTTTTAGGCATTTTTATTTTCATAACAATATTAATCAATAAATAATTGAATTAATGATAATAATGATTTCAAAAAAGCAATGTATACTCCAAAATTGGCCTAACAAATGAAATGTATAACTGTATCGTAATATAGGGATCAGAGAACTCCCTGTATCATCTCTTCATAACACCAAGACCAGCTCGAGCCTTACTAGTTTTCATACTAATATGATCAAGAAATGACAGTTTCCTGCCCAATAACACACCTAGATCGAGAAAAGTAGAAACGGTCTCTAACGGGTAAGAATCAATTGTAAACTTAAAAGGATTTCCACTCATGCGGGAAAAAAACATATGTTTACTTCACCTCAGGTTGAGATCCGTCAAATTAATTCTGCACAAATCAACAAAAACGTCACTATTTTGCTGAAGAACACTCTGTCCACAAATGTCATAAGAGTATAAAATAATTTAACACCATCAGCATACATAAGAATACTACAGTCAGCAAATAAAGGTCAGGAAGGTCACTTAGACAATATATTGCGAAACAAAACTCTTTGAGTCCTAAAGGAGACGTGAGAGTCAATCCAACGATGAAGACTATCAGGAATACCAATTAGTGCAAGTTTATGAAGCAAAATCCCATGATCAACCCAATCAAAGGCCTTACTAAAGTCAGTATAAATAATACCAGTTCGAGCACTTGCAACAAAACCCATTAAGACTCCGATAGAAACCCCGTCAGTCCCTGGCAAGTGTGAAGATTTCTATTTCTGCACAGACGAAGATTTAAAATCAGACTCCACACTAAATTTATGAATATTAGAGATCGACGAGAATATGGATATGAAACATTTCCCCCCCGAATTTAAAACCGAGTGCAATTGCCTATACCTAGACTGAAATAAGTCGGCAAACAAATTCGAAATATTCAGATAATCGGAATTTCGGGTTACTACGAAAATTAGACTTGACTCTATTCCAAAAGATATTAATAATCTATTCTTAAAGATAATATTAGAATATCATTGGCGGAAATGAACAACTGGTACTATGGGCCAATTATAATTCAGGATTGCTCTTGGGTAATACACCGATAATCAACTCCCTATGCGATTGCCGTTCACATACAAAAAGCTCGGACTTGTCATCAGATGTTCCCACCTTGTCTTAAGTTATAGAATCAATTACAGCGCTCAAGAACAACAAACTACTTGGCTTCATTGGAATACCTAGAGAAATATTGAAAGCACTTCTCATTGTGACGTAGAAGATCAATCCCTATATTATATCAAAATGGCTATCTAGTAGAAAAGCGGCTAAAGGGCAGGATTTCGATCGAATATCTCTTGCATAGACCAGTTTAACAGCCTTAGAATAACCGTGGAGCAGTCTGCTGAGTAGCGTTCATGTGTTTATATCATATTCATCGACTTTTAGAAAGCATTCAATAATATAATCCGCCCTTAAATGCAGGCAATTCCCGATCAGTGCTGCCGTTTTAGTTATTTTTAACCAAAATTGGTTATTTTTTCTTTGATGTGTAAATGTGTACTTTTGTTCTATTTTGGTTACTTTAGATCGAAACAAATGGTAGTCTGACGGGCAAGGTCTGGTTTATAAGGCGGCTGGAACTATTTTCTAAATAATTTTAACTGATCTTGCAACACTGAACCTAGCGTTGTCCTACTGAATCTATTTGTCATCGCCAGTAATGATTGGATGCTGCGACATCTTTTTTTATGATTCTCCAGCAACATTTCGGACATGAAATTTTGTCTTTCAACATTTCTCGGCATTAACTCGTGCCGTGCGATACTTAATTTCATTGCTATTTGATTAATTCTACTGCTCCCAAATGTTTTGTTTGAGTAGCTTTGTGAATTTTAAAATAATTTCATAGAGTAATGCCTTCGATTCATCCTCTCCAAATATTTTTGCCTGACCTGAAGGGACTTTATTTTTCATGCCAAAATCATCACTTCTGAATTGCATAAATAATCCCTCGCATATTGAGATCGATTGAACAGATTCAGAATAAGCATTAGTGAACAATCCAAGCAAAAAACATCGTTGCTTATACTATTTCATCTAATTGCTAAGTGAGAATAAATAACAGACATATTTCTATTTTACCCTACTGTTTGGATCGGGAATTTTGCGATTTATTAAGATACATATCCGATCACATATCCGTAATGACTATTGAGCTTAAATTACCCACAAGTATATTATTAAACCCCGTCATAACCAAACATATGAAAGAACGATATTTTCTGTTGTGCGAAGTTTGTTAATACATATGGTACATATGTAGTTAAAAAGTTCGGCACATATAGGAGAATATGCCTAAACAATTATTGTGCCAAGTTTATTGGCAAGTCTAAATTCAGTGAATACAGCTATAAAATCCGTATATAAAATTATATTTTAATGCTTCTTGTACTAAAATTAGGATTTAAAATATTGGTTATTTTTTGGTTACTTTTTTACTGGAATTTGGTTACAAAAAATTCGAAGTTGTGGCAAAATCAAATCATTATACACGGATACCGGCTGTAGTGTTTTGCATGAAAACTTATTAAGCCATAATATTCATGTGAACATTGGTTGTGTAATGTTTTTAATATTGCTCTTTAATATTGTTCTGGATATAGTAATAAGATAAGATAAGATTAGATAAGATACGATTTGCGCAAGAAAAATCAGAATGGAGCAAGTTCATGAAGGCTCTTCTTTGCTTATATTATTTTTTGTCGAAAAACATCTCTCAAACCAAGGCCTTAGCTTGGTAAAAAAGTTGTTTACTCAGTTTCATTGTGGCCATACAAGCTCAGAAAATGGCAAACCTTCTAGGCGCCAAGTTGAGGTCCCGACACCTGAAACAATTAAAAAAATTCTGGATATGGTGGTGAGGTCAATCGGAGATTATGGAAGCCATACTCATTTCACATGGCTTAGTGGCTTCAATTTTGAATGATAACTTGGATATGAAAAACGAATGTCGCGCTTACTCACAATCGATCACAAACGCTATCACGTGTTCATTGTGTGTGTTCTTACAACCTTTTACATTTTTAAAAAGATAAAAAAATAGGAAGTTGGACAAACTATATAGATCTCAAAGGAGACTATGTAATTTCATTTAAAATGCCTCGTATTTATATTTAACAATACCGCTATAAAAACAGAAAAATTAAACAGGCAAAAACGTATTAGAGAAGCTCAATTTCCATCCAAATTTATATACTTGACTTTTCAGAAAACTCTTATACTCAGCCAAAGACAAGAAATTACTGAAAGCATATTTCATGTGACAAATTTATTAATCTACGCCTAAGTTAGATAAATTTAATTTTATTTAGTTTTATGATTTGAAAACTTATATCGGGTAGGCCACCTCGCGGCTTAAATTTGAACCAGCGCTTATTTCGAATCTGGCAATACTTTTGACTTTCTAATCTGTCACAAAATTCAGTATTTTATCTCCATTGAAAGAAATGAATCGATTTACGCTTGAGCAGCGTTGGGATTTATTTGAAATTCATTTCCAAAGCAAGGGCAGTTGGTCGGAAATTGCACGAAAATGTACAAAATTTGGTAGTAGAGAAAATCCAACAATGCCCGGTATACGCAAGTTTATTGCTAAAGTTCGTGGAACTGGTTTCGTCGTTGATGCGCCAAGACATAAGCTTGCTCGTACAGTGCGTACACCCGAAAATATCGAATCTGTGCCTGAGAGTGTGCGTGAGAATTCATCAATATCAACTCGTTATCATTCTCAAGAAATGAACGTGTCACGCACCAGTTTACGTCGAATTTTGCGAAAAGATCTCGGTATGACGCCTTACAAAGTTTAATTAGTTCAAGAGTTGAAGCCGATGTCGATTTTACCAAAAAAAAAATCATCTTTTCTGATGATGCTTACTTCATCTTGGTGAGTACGTTTATAAGCAAAATTGCCGTATTTGGGGCTCAGAGAACCCAAACGTGGTCTTACAGAAGCCAATGCATCCATAACGACTGGCTGTTTGGTGCGGCTTGTGGAGCGGAGGCAACATTAGCCTATATTTCTTTGAAAATAAGTACGGTCATGATAACCGATTAAGGTCAACATTTGTGATGCCATTGCCGAGATACGATCCCATACACTGTAATACCAGCTGCGGCAGCCATATGAATGAAATAATATTTAATTTCTTACCAGAACAAGCGTACTTCACAACAAAAACATGAATTTGCAGAATTTCAAACCGTTTTTGTTTTATTGCAAACTTGAAACTTTTAAATGGCCCACCCGATAGTTGGTATGAAATGTTTAATTTTCCTGCTCTCTCTAAAGAGCTTTTGGTACGCGAAAAAAATTTTTGGCTGCCAATATTTATAGAGTTGCAGGGCACTGCGACAGATGACATATATTGTGTCTTTTTCAGTCTACAGATTCTTCAGCAGACCTGCTGCTTTTCGAATGCACGTCAAAGAACTTAAGCCCTAGTGGTGGAGATGTCCCTTATTGAGAATCTATGTCTCCCCACTATATTAAAATTTATTGCGAAATTTCGTTTAAATATTTCTTGTGAAATTTAAGAAACCATAACTGTTTTTTTTTTCCAAAATTTTAAAATAAAGTTTAATTCAAATGTAAGTGTTAAATGGAAAATATTTATAATTCCACATACATACATACATACAGATGTATTTGTGTAAATAAAAAAAACAATTAAAATTTTTTGCTTTTCAACCACCAATTTCTTAATCTTCCTAAATGATTCCTTTACCAAACTTAATTCACAGAACAAAATCACTAGAGTAGGAGAACAGACACAGCGTGGGTTGTCTTACCACCTCACACCACAAGGCGTGACAATTACAGCAGAAGCAGAAAAAAATGTTTACAACATTATTACATTAACTTGAGGGTTGAACAAATAATTGACTAATATTTTGTTATTGTTTTCAAAATTCGTGTTTTTCTTTTCTTTCTTTTTTTGAACTCAATATTTCGAAAAGTTTAATTTTAGGTTCGGTACTTTCTGTTGTTCTTCTGCCAAACCACTTTAACACTCCCTTTTTGAGTTTTACCCCATCCTCCCATAAATTTCTATCCAATCTGAATCTTATTTAATAATATTCGAAAACGTTTTGTGTATGTCAACCGCTCCTCAAAACAGAGAAAAAACGAAAACTTTGACAAAAAAAAAAAATGAAAACAAGACAAAGCAATAAAATTGATAAAACCGCAAAACAAAATAAAATATTTGACTCATTTCACAAAACATTGTATTTCTTTACTTGTACATGGTATTTCGTTACTTAAAGTGAAGAATAAAACAAGGTTGTGTAACGAAAAAAACAAATTTTCTATATCGTAGCACTTGAAGAAATTGTTTCCATCCCATTTGCGAAGCCAATTGTTGCAGCTTAGAGCTGAATTAATGGTATTGTTTATATACCAGCTTGATCAAAAAGTTCCCGAAATTTATTCATAAATTTAAAAACACAAGTTTATTCATCTAAATCTATATTGTTCCTTCAAAGTAATCCCCATCGACTGCACCACACTTATGCCAGCGCTTGATCCAATCCTCGAAGCATTTTTTATATTCGGTTTTCGGTATGTCCATCAGTGCTTCCTCCGATTTTTCCATTATTTCCTAGTGGTTTTTCAACTCTATTGAACAGAAGGAAGTCATAAGGTGATAAACCAGGTGAATTCGGTGGCTGTTGGATGGTATTTGTTGCATTTTTCATCAAAAAATTTCGAATAATGATGGCAATATGTGACGGTGCGTTATAATAGTGCAAAATCCACCAGTTTTCTACGAGTTTTCGGAGAACTGCTTCCGCAAACGTCTCATAACGCCCGAATAATGATGCACTAAACCGTTGAAATCAATGAAAACCGTGAGCATTGCCTTCTTTTTTTAATGCCTTCTTTTTTTGGTGAACGCCATTCACTTGCCTGATGTCTGTATTGCTTGTCGTACTCATAAGCCCACGTCTCTTCTCCGTTTCTAAAACTGTAAAAAATCGCCAATACACATAGAGATAGCTTTTGCAAATGTCAATCTATGATGCTAAGATTTAGCGGGAATATCAACAATAGATGTACCAACTTAACACAAAAAAGTTTAAATCGAAACCATGGGACCGCCACACGGGGTTTATTCCAAGAACTTTTTCATCAAGGTAGTATGCGAAACTTATCAACACTGAGTTTTTAGAATCCCATTATACACTACAAGGTTTAAAGTCCATAACGTATACCGGCCATAATTTTTTTTAATTAATGATTTATTTTTTGATTATTTGTTCATATATGTATGACAATTTCGCGCCAGCTTAAAGTCCTGGAGTTTTAGCGTAAATTCTTGATAAAATCTGATAAAATCCTATAGGAAATAATTTTCTTCTCGTACTGCAGCACTTGAGTGCTTAACAGCACTATAGTACTGAAAGAGTGGGTCGCAGATATAAGGTGATTACAAAATGACTAAAAAAGTGCTACACGGATGTATACCAAACTCTCTACGAAGTAGGAGCAGAAAAAGTGTAGCTCAGAGCACGCAGATCCATAACTACGAGCAAGGACCTCAAAATAATTTAGAGAGAACTTTACACAGTATTGGAAAGTGTAGGAATCTTATACGGGAGGGGACATACGGAAGCAGATCGATCTCAATCGGTTCTCAAACCACATAGCAGTTTTACATTTACGTCCATGGCTAAACTGAAATGTCATAACCCTTTTAACAACATGTCTACTCAAAATCAGATTACCCTAGTCTGGGTACAAGGAATGAGGGGGACAAAGGGAATAAGACGGCGGGCATTTATTGCACAACCCACTACATCCTTTGGATTTAATAGGACTTCTCAAAGGGTTGTAACGACACTAGTTGCCTCTACAATTTCAAAAATTTTCTGATCCTCGACGCTAAGAGAGAGCGGACTTTGCCCTAAAAATGGATGGGACACTATCGGTAGGCACTCGCAGGCCACTACGCCTTTAAAAAACAACTGTTACATAATGCGCAAGTCCAACTCTAGCATCTGCGGATTCTGTTGTGTGGAAAAAGACAATGATGCATTTGATCACTAGATAAGGCTGTTATACGAAAATACGCTGGGTGAGCAAGACTTATTGAATGCGCTGGTTCTCGAAGTATTAAGCCCGCGAATGGCAAAAGGAGGCACAATAGATCAGCTATATTAGCATTTCATATAACCGTTTTTGTCTGACCCTACCTTCATGACATTACATTACATAAAGGTCCTCACAACAACACAATGTGTTAAAGAGCAGCGATCATGTAGAAGGAAAGGATAGTAGTAGTGTGAGAATCTTGCATAATGAGCAAAATCTGCAGCTAAAAACAAGAACATGAAACTTTTGTACGACATTACCAGAGAAATTTCTGGAAGAAAATATCACCCATCTCCACCACTTAAGGGTAAGCTGGGCAATATAATAACTTTTACTGACGAACAACTTCAGCTATTCAAAAATATATTTATCTTGATCACAACCAACGCCATGTGGGACACAGCGCTAATTTTAAACCGCCGCAAATAAATGAAATTACGAGAGCTATAGGGGCAATAAAGAATAACAAATACACGGGAGATGACAGTATATCGGCCGAGAACCACCGCTTATCTATTATTCCCACTGTTCTTGAAAATATGAACGTCTAAGGAATAGCCCGAAAAATGGTTGTAGGGAATTTTGGTCACAATTCCGAAGGAAGCGATCTAGGCCAATGCGTAAGCGATGAACTGGAGTCGACAATACAAAAACATCAAGTTGGGTTTCGTCCCAACCGCTCTTGCGTTCACCACATAAACACATTGAGAATCGTCATCGAGCAGTCAGTCGAGTGGAAAACGGCTTTATAACTCGTATATGTAGACTACAGTACAGCATTTGATGGCTTAGGTAGAGACCGTATCTGGGATGCATTATGGCGGAGGGCAATAGTGACTAAGCTGATAGAGCTTCTAAATGCACAATACGGCTGTTTTAGCTGCAGGGTACTCTACAGTGGTAAATTATCAGACAAATTTAACACCATCTCTGGAGTAAGTCGTCCCTATTGTTCATGATAGTTGTGGATGATGTCCTAAAGCGGAAATCCGATAGAATTTCGAATGTAACCTGGAAGATCTTGCATATGCTCGATAACATATGTCTATTATTATCAAGACACAGGGAGGGATATGCAAAGAAAAATAGACGACATTATTACCAAATCGCGTACATTTGGTTTAACGTTTAACTCCATGAAGACGAAAGCTCTGAAGATATATTCTCACGACCCTGACGGTAATTTTAAGGTCGGTGACGACATAATAGAGAATGTCTACTCCTTCAGCTAACCTGATAATAATCTCGACAGATGACGGCGCTTCCAGATATATCCTGAGCAGAACATCTAAGTCACAAGTGCCTTTTCACAGCTCTGGAAAATTTGTGGATAATCCTCAATATCAGCCGGTAGAAAAATTCGATTTTTCAACTCAAATATAAAACATCTGGTGATCAAAAAGAGTAGTTAGAATTGGATTGAGCACACTCTACGGAAACAACCAACCGAAAGTTGCAGACAAGCCCCCTCCAATGGAACCCACAAGGCACCAGAGCACGAGGTAGGCAGAAACACACATGGAAATTAAATATCTAGGCTACAATAAAACATGCCTTTCACATTTGCTTTGAGAGTTGAAAGATCGTTTGCAGTTGTGTGATTAAATTTGGAATCAATATTTTTCGAGAAATAAGCTTAAAATAGCCAAACAAGAAAATTTATTTTCCAATTATTTCCCAATTATGGAATGTGTACTTTGCATAAACACTCAACTCAAAAACTTTTCTTGTACCTTTACTATTCATATTAGTATGGGTATAAAAAAAATTTTCTTAAAAGTTTGTTTTTATGCGAGTACTTTGCAAAATCAAGTAAAAAAATTATTTGTTTGTAACAAAAAACTGACAAACAACCAATTCTAGAAAAAGTTAATGACATTATCATGCTGTAAGTATCAAGTACGTTTCTAAGAAAACCAATAATGTCACATCACAGCACTCATTTAATTATTAATGTGACAGAGTTCGGAGATGTGAATGCTGTAATGCAAGAACTTATCGTTTCACATATTTTAAGAGACCTTTCTTGGAATTTCTTGAAAAGAAGATATTTATTAATTGTCTATTGAACTTTTGAGCTTTTGTGTATCTCCATTACAAGTGATTTACATTCATTTACTTTGAATTACACTGGTCAAAAAAATATATATATTTCTCGCCTTTAAATAAAACTATATGGATATAATGAGAGTAAAATAAGCTATAAACCATGGAAATCGGTTGTCGATTGCTGATTTTATTCAAAATTAAATGCAGGTACCTAACTTTGACCAAAATTAGCGAACAACTTTTTTCTTGCAAAATTAGTGGAAATTTTTTTTCTTTTATTTTCCGATTTGAGTTCAGCGCATTAAAATCATCATATTCCATATAGTTTTATTTGAAGGCTTTGTTTGCTGTAAACCAGTGTTATTTTTCAAATTAAGTCCACCCTAAATACCAAAATATATAAATTATATTGTAACCGTGCGAATATTTTGCATCCCTATTGTTCATTTTTGCAACATAATAAAGTGAAAACAATAAATGCGAATATTGGGGACTTCAATATATCGCACTTCGTCAACAAGAAAGTATTAACTCAAAATTTTAAAATTTTCAGTAGGGGTGTAAAACTGTTAGTGGTCACATTTTAAAAAATTTAAAAATCCGATCACATCATAGTAAGCAAAAAAACTATACCTTTTTTATGAAAATATACGATACATTTCTATTTCCACTTTTGTATTCACTGAAAATAATAATATAAATGTAGTCAATTCACCATCACGAAAATGGTCTCAAATGTGGTAATCGGAGAGTAATCGGAATACATTGACATTTTTACAGTATATAGATATTGATGCTGTTAGTTGATTTCTTGCAAAAAGTGAAATTTTAAAAATTTCGAATTAATACTCTCTTGTTGATCAAGTGCGATATGTATTTTATTATATAAAGGAGTAACACAGTCAATCGTTTCTCAATTATATTAATTTATATTTCTTACAAAACAATTTTATATTTCATTAAAAACAATTATTGAGATTATTGTCTACTTTTTGCCGGTAAAAAGATTTAATAACGTAGACAGACAACAGCGTTAATCTGTATTAACTGCCTTAATGCAAATTTACTTGTGAATTATCCCCATCGTAGTGTGCATTAAGTTGATGTAAATTTTCAAAACCAAACTGCATTTAGCTTTTTCGATATGGCAATACTGTGCATAATCAACCAAATTGTTCACTATTGTGAATTGATGCTTAGCCGAAAAAATTAAAGCGGATTTGGGAACAGTTTCTGCAAAAGTAATTTTAGCTTTTTCTGAAAATAAATAGTGATTTTTCACCAGCAGCATAGCTGCTAACAAACATAAGAAACAAACACCTGTTTACTTAATGCAAAAGCACTCGTATGTCAGGTTAAAATTTTAATTTGCATTAGTCAGTGTTTAATGCACATTAAGGCTGTCGTCTGTCTGCAGTATAAGAAAAACACAAATACATTTAAACGCTTGTATTCGTGAAAATATTCGTATAACACTTCTTAAGAAAAATCGAGTTCGGGTAAATGCATTTCTGTCTTTTGCAGAGCTTTACTTTATGCCTTGTTAGTAGTCAGCGAAGGCAGCTTCTATAGGAATTTTTTTTTATTATTCGAACAGACACAGTTGGATCAGAAACTGTACACTTGTATTGAAATGAATAATTTTTTCACTAATGATGTACTCACCCAAGTACATTAGGATTAAACTTAAAACCACGTTTAGAACTACGACTACGTGGTTCTGTTGGCTACAACTAAGCATTGTCTGTTTCATTCTGTTGAACACAATCAGAACTAAAATAAACCATTTCTCTCTAAGTAACAAGTAGAAATAATATGTGCATTTATTTTTATTTTTATAATTATCGATTTTTGGACAAAGAATTGACGTCGAATGAAATTGAGAAGCATAATAATTATACCATAACTACAAAAACGATTCCTTGGAACTTTAAATGCTTCGTTATTGTAATTTGTTGAAGATTCTAAATCACCCGATTTAAATCACCCCAATTTAAGAAACCATTATGTAAAGCAAAGTTCATTCGATTTCATATTTTGACTCAACTTATTAATTTTAATGTAAGACAATAAGCGCGAACTTTTTACCGTATGGTTGCTCTATTAAAGTTTCTCACATAGGGTAGCTGCTGGCCAAATTCTTCACGAAACAGAGAGACAAAGTTAGTGCACGTTTGGGTACCATTGTAATTTCATCTCAAATGATTAGATCTGTTTTATCTGCTGGTAGGAGATTATCTGCTATGCCAGTCCTTACAACGGGTATAATGTGTGACACAATCTGACCCTATATATGAAACGGCTCAGCATAACTGCACTTAATAAAACAAACACTGCATTGTCGACAATATGCATATTTAAAGAAAATGTTTGCAAGCTTCAAAACAAACCTTTAAAAAAAAAATCTAATGGCGAAAATATGTTTAAAAGCAAAAGCTTGTTTTAACATGTTATTTTTACCTTATTAGTGCACCTATTTATTGAAACTAATTTAACTGTTAAAGTTTAACATCAACTGACATCATATATTAAACAACCCAGTATTGTGTTTGTGAGAAAATAAACACTGCTTTGCCGACAACAAAGTAGTCAGGAATGTATTTGCAACCCATCAAAAACATATTTGAGAAATGATTTGTATGAAAATAAGGATGGTTATAATGGAAAACGACGTTTAAAACAATAACTTGTTTTAATCCAAACGACAGGTTGTTTATATATTATTTACATAGTACATGTGCTTATTTTCTTGAACGCTTTTTAAAAGTAGAAGTACATACCACACGTTAGGGCGCGTGTGAGCTCTAGACTTCTGTCAAAAAAAAAGTTAAACTAATGTATGTATTTGCATAGAACGAGGTACATAAAAACATTTAACCTTCCGCTAGACGCAATCATTTGCAATCGAAGCTAGTCGCAATGTTTCAAATTGGTATTATTAAAGAATAAAAAATAAAAATTTTTGTTCGAAGATAATCCTTTCACTCTTTGTTTCATAAACATAAAAAAAATTTAAGATTAAAGCATTTTAAGAACTAATAAAAAAAATTGCTGTAAAAATTCTTTTGTACCAAAAAATAGCTTAAAATTATGGAGAAAAAAATTAGGAATATTAACGAAAAGTAGGAACATAAACAAATGAATGGAGAGAAAATATTAAGATATATGAAGTTTCACATCAGTTGCGACTAACGGCAGGTCAAACGCGTTAGCGGTAGAAAGTTGGTTAACTTTGAACTTTCCAACGCGTTGTGTATTTTTGACATTGCATATCAGTTGAAAATAAAATAATGAATTAAATGAATATGAAGCATTTTTCAATGTATTGAAAATAAAAGACAGCTGACAGATAATGTGTTTTTAAGGCATGTTGTCCAACTTGAAATTTTTCAAGCGCTTAAATTTTTAAACTCACGATAGTTATCGTCGAATTAATGTTTGTTATGTACTTCTTATCTCACTGTTAATGTTTGGCATCATTTGGCACTATATATTAAACAACCCTATATGAACACACTTGACCAAATAAGCACTGTATATATGACAATACACCAAGGACCAAGAACAGTTTTAGTAACAACAAAATATGTTATTTTAAACTGTAATACAGAAAACAAAGAATCTTAAGGCTTTAGAATGTAATTATTTTAACAAAAACATTTACTTTAAGGCTTCTAATTTTTTTTCGTCATTAGAGTAGAAATTTATCTTTAAAATTAATCATCAATTGTTAATTTTGATGCAGTAAAACGGAAGATATTTGCGACCGACAAAAAAATACCTTATAGAAATAATATACAGTGATGAAAGAAATAATAGCAACACATCAAAATATTTTTAAATTAAAAAATTCTTAATTTATTTTATCATTACAAAAATCAAATAAAGAATGCATTGTAATTGAAAGAAGTTTATACATACGATTTTCCATCTGACCCAAATAAATTAATCTTCGTTACTTCAGACCATTTCACGTTGTTCTAGTTATTGAAGATATATAAAGTGTCCCCATTACATCCTCCACTACTCTATATATAGTATGATAGGAACTGTATAAACCAAAAATGTTTATACATACGATTTTCCATCTGACCCAAATAAATTAATCTTCGTTACTTCAGACCATTTCACGTTGTTCTAGTTATTGAAGATATATAAAGTGTCCCCATTACATCCTCCACTACTCTATATATAGTATGATAGGAACTGTATAAACCAAAAATGCCAAAAAGAATACAGGAATCAATGGCATTTTATATGTATTCAATATACATAAGTGTAATAAACAATTTCTGATTGAATTACACTATGCAATAAATGGAAAAAAATTTTCTGACCTTGGATTACCACTATATTTTTTTGAGGCACTATGGTCACATATCTTCAAAAATCATCAGCATTAAAGATTCTATGGATAAGTTTTTTTTTAAAGAATTTTTTTTCTAAAATGTGAAATTTTTGAGGAGGCTGCTTCGTACATCGTATGATAACTTTAAAATGACTTATTCGATTTCGTTATGCCATATGTTAAAAATTCAAATTATACCAGCTTTAAGTCATTTTAATATCATTTTTTAATGTAACTAATATTTTTGGCGATATTGAGAGAAACTAATTATAAAAAAAAAAAAAAATTTAAATTATGAAATATTCTAAAAATTCACAAAAACAAGAAGCAGCAAAAATTTAACAGTTTCGCTGTTTATTCATAAAATTGCATATAACAGAAATAAAATAAACCATAATTCATGAAAACCGATCGGTAAATAAATATTTTATTCCCAATAAAATGGAAGTACATACCTAGTTTTGAAAATATTTTTTTTTTTTTTTTTTTGTAATTGTATGTAATGAGTGTCGTATAAGCGATATTCAAAAATATCACCATACACTCAGTGGGGTCGGATCAACCTTTATAATTGATATATAAAGTATGCGAATAGACTTTAACATGGTATTATCTGAACTTTTTTAGCACAATTTAGCAGTTTCATCGAATAAGTTAAGTGATGGCCTAATTCAAAAATATGAACTGACTAAGATTAATTCCATCGTAAGTCATATAGCCGTGAAGTGAAGTCATTAAAGACCGTAAAGTGAACTTTTGTACCATATGCGAATCGTTTTAAGTTAGGTATAGGTATTTCCGAAATTACCCCCGTTTGGCGGTCCCATTGGTCCGATTTGAGTTTGTGTTTTTTTTACGTTGGTACATCTGTTTTGCCGCTAAATCTTTGCATCATAGCTTCCCACTTACAAAAGCTACATAGTCAAGAGTACATCTATCTCTATGTGTGTTGGCGACTTTTTACAATTGTGACCGAATTGAAGTCACAAAAGACATGATTTGCGAGGCTGAATTCAATCCCACATTCATTAAAAGGATTATTAATGGAGACTAGACGTGGGTTAATGAGTACGACACGCAATCCAGACATCAGGCAAGTGAATGGCGTTCACCAAATGAGCCGAGAACATTTTCAACCAAAAAAGAAGGCAATGCTCACGATTTTCATGGATTACAACGATAGAGTGTGTCATGAATTTTTGCCAGAAGGCCAAACATTAAACAAAGGGTATTATTTGGGTGTTATGAGACGTTTGCGTCAAACAATTCGCCAAAAGAGACCAGAATTGTGTGCATAAAACTCCTAGATTTTGCACCATGATAACGCACCGTCGCACAGTGCCATCACTATTCTAAAAAATGCAACAAATACCATTCGATAGCCACCGATTCACTTCCATGTGACTTCTTTCTGTTTAATCGCGTTAAAAACCACTACGAGGAACGCATTACAGCAGTGGATGGACATACCGAAAACCGAATATAAAAAATGCTTCGAGGATTGCTTTTGCAGTCGATGTGGATTACTTTAAAGGGGACAATATAGATTTAGATGAATAAACTTGTATATTAAATTTACTGAATAAATTCCTGAAACTTTTTGATACATTTTTAAAATTCGCACGGTGCTACGTTATTCTGTTGAAGAATCCTATGAAGGGATCCTAAAAACAAAGTCGTAAAAGCATTAGCCGTAATGGGGCGCAGCATAAGTTGTGTGTTTTTACTGGATGCATTATGGGGTATTTTCCAACACAGTTGTTTATTTTGAAACTTGAAACTGAAGCAAAGCTAAAATTTTAGTGCTATTGCTAATCTAAAGTAAGCAATTGTAACACTGCTTTCTACATAACTAATAGGCAAAGACATTGTTTTAATCCCTTTCACAATCATACTACTGCACAAATTTTAGAACAAATAATATTGCTTTTAAAGCTTTCCTTCACAATATTAATTTTATTTAAGTCGGTTCAGTAGTAATACGACTATCAAATTATTACCAACACTAAAACAATAATTATTAATTTTATTTTTAAATTTTTAGATAATTTTTTTTTCTTTTCTTTTATTTTCAGGTAAATATTTAAATAATTATTTGGAAATGTTTTAATATTTATTAGAAAGTTTATATAAAAATTATATTACGCAAGTAAGTTAAAATTAAATAAAAACGACATTTACTTGTATTATTAGTGGGATCATAGAAAATTTCCACTAACGAAGAAAACGAATTTACTGGGACTTTTTATCACAGCCTTTTTATAACGAAGTAAAGTGACGAAGAGAAAGCCAATTGTTAGGATTTATGTTAGCAGACCCTTTTTTCCGCCACCTTTCTCTCAGAAGCAAAAGTCTTTCCACAAGACTTAGACGAATAGATGATAAGTCTACTGTAGCTCTCCTACATGTGATTGTGTAGTAGTGAATATCCTTGCTAACTAATGGTGGTGATCCTTACTTAGTTCTGCCATGTTTCCTCAGTAGGTGGCATTTTCTCCTGATTATTCGTATTATATTTGCCCTCATATTTGTCCTCATATTCCTTGTCAAATTTTTAGGGTTCCTGATCGTGCTTCTGGCTTTACCGTCATTGGCTTCCAGGTTCACGATTGCCGTTTAATTATATACTGTTTACTCAGCATAGCATAGTCGATTATAATCGGCTACAGATTAAATTCAATTAATTGATTTCAATTAATCTGCAGCTAATAATCATAAACTCTAAAGAGTTTTCATTTTAGACTATATTGCTGTTCTTATCCACCTCCGCCAATATCATACTTCTCGAGTATTAGGGATATCTCGTAGTCACTATTCGATGAAACGCACTTTTGTTATCGATTTTTTTTATTTATTGAATCTTCATTAAAGTAAAAAATTGAGAATAAGTTTATAAATCTTCAAATTGAAATTTTTTGACGACAAATGCAACAAACACCATTCAACAGCCACCGAATTCACCTGATTTGGCTCCCTGTGATTTCTTTCTGTTCAATTGAGTTAAAAAACCATTGCGGGGAGCGCGTTTCAACAGCCAACACACATAGAGATCGATGTACTCTTGGTTACGTAGCTTTTGTAAGTGGGATGCTATGAAATGGAAGATTTAGCGGAGATATCGACAACAGATGTACCAACTTCACAAATAAAAACTCAAATCGGAACGATGGGACCGCCACACAGGGGTTATTCCGAAAACTTTTTGATCAAAGTAGTATCATATTTTGAATGATGTTAAAGCCTTTGTCTTAGTAGATTTACATAAGTTTTGCATTTACGTAACGACTACAGGTTTAACATAAATATTTCTACAATTAGGGTGGTATAAGCTACAACTAAATCAATTACGCAATAATAATCGTGTAAAACTATTTCACTCCCTCAGTCCTTTCAAATTTGAATTTTATTAACTGCGTCAAAAATGCACAATAGCAACAACAACAGCAACAACAATTTCGAGCAAGCGAGAGAACTTTTATTTTTTAAAAAACTTGCCAATCCAACTACAAAAAAAAAGAGTTGAAATATAAGGCAGTTAAGTTTATGAACGAATAGCTTAAATGATGGCATAAAGAGGGTGAAGAGATTTATGAAATGGTTGGTAAGCCAAGCGGAAATCAATAATCAAGGATATGACGCCATTAAAACTGGTGTGAATTATAAAGATGTATGTGTGTGCAGCAGAGTATATGATTATTTAAACAATACAACAAATACAACTACAACAATGCCAAAGTTCAAGAGGAGAAGCAATGAGAAAAAATAAACCCTCTGTCATATAATCAAATCACTTCACCATTCAATCAACTAAACAAACGAGAATCATAGCATGTAGAAGGTTGAGTACTCACTCTTACTTTTTCTTCCTCTGGTTCTTTCTGACTGTCACTTCTCATACATAGGAGTAAATGCGAGGTCAGTTCGATGAATTTGTGACATTTTTATAAAATATATGCTTTCCCACTTAAGCCCATCACTCAGGTGATGACCCCTAGTAATGCGGTACCAAGTAAACACGTTTTACTTTTGTCGGAAGTGACAGGCAAGACTTTCATGAGACGTTTATTTCCACAATCGAAAAGAGCGAATAAAGAACTAATTTTCCCTGCAATGCGTTGTGCTAAAGATTCGCACCACTTACCAACTACAAAGGGATACGCTCTAGACATATGGATAACGCATTACAATATGTGATTAATAATAATTAATTCCTTTAATTCGTTAGAACAGATTCCATTATTCTATCGATAGAACAATGAAACACACGGTACATTTCCACGATGCTGCAATGAATCGATAGTTTCGGCTACCCTATCATCATTAATGAGCGACTTCGCCATCTCCTGTACGCGATCGAAAAACTACAAAATATTCTTTAAATGAGAACTGTATTCGTTTTTACCTTTTTATAAACGATTGTAGTTAAAATAAAATAAATCTTGTGTTTTTGTTTTTAATTAAAATTCTTTATTTATACAGTTTTGTGCACCACTGGTTATAACCCTTTTACAAGCAATAACAATTTCTATCCTTAATTACTCTTTCTGTTTACAACTTTGTAAACAACAATAATTACGCGACAGATCTTTCTACTTAAAGATTTCTACAACTTGATCGTAATTAAAACTTAGATTCGACCACGACCTCTTTAACCAGAGTTTAACCAAACTAAACTCGCTTGACACTGAATTCAAATTCCAATAACTCGTTCACTGAGTTTACACCAGATTCAGTCAAAGAGCTGCTCTTCTCTTCTATATTTACACGTACGTAGTTACACGCATAGGCAAAAAATAAACAAAAATAAGTAAAGAGAAAACAAGTGGAAAAATACAGTGCAATGTGGCCTGAGTGAGCGACTCTAAATTTACTAATCCATTTGCAAAATGCATTAATATTAGTTTGCCGAACGCTGGTTTACATCAAATAAGCTCGAGCCTCTCGATATTTCAGGTAGTTTCCATTTCTTCCTTTTAATTTCAGTTTAGTTCTCATGAAGCAATGCGAATGTAAACATCTACTTCTTTTAGCTCTTGTTGTTTTGTTGTTGTTTGTTATTGTCTGTGACTTGTTTGCTTTTCTGCATGTTTTTGTTGTTGCCGTATATTTTTATTTATAAACATTTAAATTTTTTGTCGATTTAATTATCTTTAGAAAGGCAAGTAGTTGTTTTTGTTGCTTTTATTTATTTTTATTTATTTTTAGCAATATAATAAATGCGGGGGTGTTCCACCTGATTTTTGTAACAATATTTAAAGAGGCAAATGGAGTGAAGTAGTAAAACTGAAAATATGTCACCATTCAAAGAATTCTTATTCCCAGAATATCTAGAGCCCAGGCCTTTTTAATATGCATATTATCCACAACATTTAGATGAAATATATGACTCGACACCATTACCATAACCACGGCTTATTGTCAAAAAACAACAACAACAACATCGTAGATTGAAATCGGCCCTATTCGCATGATCCCACTTGAACATTCCTGCCAGGTCGCCAGTAAGTGTGTAATTCCTCTTCCGTCCCTCCGCCAGAAAACAAATAAAAAATTAATGACAAATTGTGCTGTCATCCGCGAAAGAGTATATACGATTGGAGTGAGAAAAAGATAATCGTTAGGAAATATTGGAAATAGAGTGGCGATAAAGCTCAATATAAATCGAGACAAGTGACTATCGACACCAAAAACAATAAATTTTGGCAATAACGCCTCATGCCAAACTCTACCAAATGCCTTGGATATATCCAGATCCACAACTTTGCTCTCGTCAAAACCAATAATAAATTTTTTCCACATCTGGGAGAGCATCGCCAGCAGGCCAGTACTAGAACAGCCCTTGCGGAAACCCTACTGACAATTGCTTATTAAATCGTTCGACTCTAAATACTTCACAAGATAATTATATTCACCACAATAATTATATTCACCACAATAATTATATTCACCATAACCTTTGCGAGAACCGAACAAAGCGCTTTTAAGCGATAGTTTTCATATGCTTTTTTTGGGATTGACGGTACATTACCACAGACGCACTGAAAAGGTTAGCTAATGGACGCGCAAACCTCGAAGAACCTTGCTTCAGCACTAGCGCTAGTATACCATTCGGGCCAGAGGACTTGTTAACACCGAGAGATGCAAGACTTCTTTTCACAAGATGGGGTCGAAAGAATATACTAAGCATAGTCACTGATACTCTTTCCAGTACGAGCCAACGCTCTCCGTCAAGTAAAAACCACTTGCAAATAATCCAATCAAAATTTTTACTCTTTCAACTTGGCTAATGAATACAATGTCTTTTATAAGAACTAGAATTTAACCAGCGCTTTTTCTCAGTTCTTTAACGATTGGTTAAAAGCTCCAACTTCCTTGAGGAAAAGTATGCTCTTTAGCAAGAAGGCGCTGATCGTGAAAAATCTTCAGAAACAGAAAATAGATTTTTTTCGCTAGACACTGTCGTCTGCGCTTTAGTCAAACAACGAATTTATTCAAAGGCCGTTAAGTTTTGAACTTTGTAAGTTTGTTGGCATGTCTTTGTTGGTTGGCTCTCATATGCCATCATTGGCATTACATAATGGATTATACATAGGAGGTATAAATCAGTTCACGCAGTTCTTTAAATGACACTTGTGCTGTTACGATCACAACCGCTTTACAGATGTTTAAATCGTCCTGAATTCGTTTCGGTAACGGTGTGTTTGTTCACTTCAAAAATAATTTTTCATTGCCACATGTCTACCTCGTAAAATTAAAGGCTGTTGTCGTATAAATTAGACAGAACAGTACTGCAGTTTTAATTTCTAACCAGAGGTCGAAATATGGGTGGGTTAAGTGGGGGGGTGCACCATCTATAAAGTATTGTTAGAATGTCATTCCCATTGGTTTAAAAAACTGAAAATTAGAGAATTACAGGCAAAAAAACTCAAATACACAAACATATTTTTATTTGCGTAATTATAACGAATTCTGTAGTTTTGAAACTTCATATTCTGTGTCAAATCGATTTAAATTGAAATTATGAGAATTAAGAAGAGTAATTAGTAGGAGTCGTTTTGATTTCAATAAAAATTTAATTGACATTTTTGTAAAAGGGGAAATGTTAATTTGATTACATTTATCAAATATTTTTTGAACAGTCATTAAATTTCATTTCATGCAGGAGTTTTGTCATCAAAAGCGTGTTTCTGGATTATGATTTGTTTGACAAAAGTCAAAAAATTAAAACTTGTGCTTAAACAAAAACAACACTTATTATACCAAATTTTAATAATAAATTCTTAGCTCAACTTCGGCTATAAGATCAAACACAAGGGATAATAATACAAAATAAATCCTTAAATTTTATCACAAAACAAGAGAATAAAACAAAAATAATAAAGAAGTTTACAATTTATTGAATTCCGAATTAATATCTATACAATTTTTATAAAATATCAAAAAACCTTTCCTTGTCAGCATCATCAAAGTACAACACATAGAATCTGAGTTGAAATACATATCGCTCATTTATTGCAACAGTGTCATAACTCAAAAAACGTGATTTTTTAGTTAAGTATTCTAAAATATGAGGAACATTGTGATGTATGTCGTATGAAAAATTCTTTGCGATTCGAATAAAATTATGAGCAACGGAACAAAGTGTTTATTCCCATTTCAATGTTAGATAATGGGAAATTGAAATTTAAAACAGCTCTACTGAAAAATTTAGTTTTTTGAGTTATGACACTGTTGCAAAAAAAAAGAGCGATATAGTCAGTTTGAAGGAACTAATCTGCTTTAAAAAAATAAAAAAATTATAATATAAAACCAATTTTATACCAACTTAAACTCAACAGCCGTAACAATGAAATTTTGACAACTTTAATCAATTGGCTAGTCAGATATATGGACTAATCCTAACTAAATTCAAATCTCATAGTAGCGTCTAGTGCTCTATTTATTAAAGAAATTTTTAAAAGTTTGGTGTTTTAGTTACTTTACAATATTACAAACAAAGTAGAAAAAAAGTTTTGTTTTTATTTTTTACTGCTTTGAAAGACGCATTTATTTTAACAAAATGTTTAAATTTATCAAAGTTACAAGGAGTACTAAAAAACATATGCTATATATACAGTTTGTCAAGAAAGTCTTTTTACATACTGAAAAAAGAAATTGGAAATGATTTTTATCATTAAAAAAATAGGTTTTTTGTTTTGCTTTTTTAAATTTTTTGTTAATTCAATTTCATCTAGATGTAAGCTAACAAAAAAGAAAAAAACCATAAATTTTAATTCAAATATAAGATAAGAAAAACAAAAGAAACGAGAATTTTGTTGTCAAGACATAATATTGATAAATGGGATGAAATACTAAGTGCAAGATAACCAATTTTGTTTGGCCAAACATTCCGCTTAGGGACGACTTTTCAGGGAAGAAATAAATTATTGCCCACATTCAATTGGAACTTTATCCCATTCTTTCACATTTACGGCCCCTAACACTCCTTAGTTTTTGAGACGCCTCGTGGCTGTACTTCTTTTAAGGTAAGTCTATAAATTTTCAATTGGCATTAAATACTTTGCTACAGTTATAAAGAAGCCAGGTTCTTAAGAAAAGAGCCTATTGTTTTGGGTTATTATCCTGAAAGAATTTGAACTTCGGCTTTTCATTAGCATAAAGCCTAATTTTTTTAGCATTTTTAATTAAATGCCACTTTAGTATGTCTAGGTATCGATTCGCATCAATATTGTTCTCAATGAAACAAATTCCTCCTACTCCCTTACGAGATATATGCGCCCAAACCATTACCGAAAGTTCTTTATATTTTACAGTTTAAATTATGTTTCGACTTTCTAACGGTTTTAAGGGGTTTTTCCGAACTTCATTAGGGCCGTCATTATAAAGAAAGACTTTTATGGTCCCGTCACAAAGTATAATTTGATCCCAGCAGTCGTCAATTTTGGAAATAAGCGATATAGCAAAAGACACTCGCCTTTTTTTGTTCTGAATCGTAAGCAGTGGTTTTTTAGCGCCACTCTATATAAAACAGTCGTTCTTTTTCAAGCCTTGCCTTACCGTTTCGTAGGAAACTGTCACGCAACATTCTTCTTTGAACTCACCAGAAAGTGTTCTTGTGGATATCAATCGATTTTTGTCCACTTTTTTTCGTAACAAACGTTCTGTTTTCTTCTAATTATTACGTGGGAGCTATGGTGAATGTATTAATGTTAGTCTATTTTTAGCGCGTCTCAAACATTTGACATAGTTTGTCTTCTTGTTGAGAACATTTCAGATAATGATTCAACCGTTTTTCCGACCGGGTGACTATAGCAAACCAAATTATTTACTTCAAACACTGTTGTATTGTGAGGCATTTGAAAATTTTGTATATATTCAGCATTATTATCAAATAATAAAACAAAAACTTTAATTTAAGCCTTTCAATAGTACTTGACTGATGAAACAAAATATTAAAAACAATATTTGGATAGCAAAATCTACCAGATTAAAAAAAAATAATAATAAATTATAAAAACGTTTTCCTGACAACCAAATTTTGTATCTTTTGCTGTTATTTGTTAGTTAATAATACAAAAATAAATCAGCAAATCCGTTTTTAATTGATAAATGTTAAAAAGAAAACTTTTTCACTATGTGAAAAGATTTTTTTGACAAACTGTATATATTTTTATTTCTGTTTCATATGTAATATGAGCTATCAAACAAATAAAATTATAATCAACTTTGTCTTAAAAAGTTTTGAAATTTTATGTATAATTTAGTGAGTTTTCGCAAATTTTACGAATGTTAAACAGCTTGAAGCAAATAAAAAATTAAAAATAATTTAAGTTATCACTTAATATATAATACTAGAGTAACACCCCCCGCCGTGCTGGGAATCTTTGTATTGTACCTGCTCTTTGACTGATGTGGATCAGGGTTGCAAAACGAGAACATTAAAATTGTACTCAGAAGCTCGTAAAACTATACTTTTTCGATCCAATTGTACCAAAAATATTTTTTTAATTGTTTTTTTTTTTTCATAAAAATTTATTTTTATAATAATAAAATTAACATTTTTACTTAAAAGTTTATTTATACATTAAAAGTATAATATATCTTTAACCCTCTATAACTGTCGTGTAGTCTGAAAGACACCACAAACTTGCGTAACTAACTTCGTGCAATTTGAATTAATAAAATCAATCATATTTTCAAGAATAATGTCTTTCATTTCAAATTTAAACCTCATGTTAGCTTGCAAATTATTTACTGTTATGAATAAATAAAGCAAATAAGGTGGTATTCGGAAAAGTCAACAAAAATATATGAGTTTAAAAGTGGTTTCTTTAGACTCCACGTCAATTCAATTGTTACAAATCGTGCACGATGGTTGTACATGTTTAAACGTAAAATAATGTACAAAAAAGTCTATCGATATACATATGTACATATTCATGAGATCAAATTTTTTTTAATAACAAATTATTGGGTATTTGAAAACTAAAGCAGCAAAAATTTTATAACCCTAACAAATTTTTAGTCTGAATAAGACCGGAAATTGTAGGCATATGAAGCCTATTTTGTTCTTTCGTTTTAATAAATCACTTTAATGATAAACTAGAGAAAATACACTAAAAAAATAAATTAAAAAAGTTCGTAAATTGTACCAAATGAAATTGTACCAAAAGAAGTACAATTGTACCAACTTTTTCAACCCTGATGTGGATTAATAAGGAACTGTTAGCGTTATTCACATATGTAAAATTCCATATTTATTAAAAATGATGGTTAGTATTGACTGCCACTTTATTTAAACCAAATTTAGAAATTTCAACTCTAACCATTCTCAAGATATAAAAAAATTAATATTTAATTTATATGGGAGGCACCATGCCTACTTGTTCAACCGCCCACTTTTTAACTGATGGGTTTGTATTATCTAAGAAGCCATTTAGACCAAATTTGAGATGCCACACCCACTTATTCAATTTTGCACATATTTCGTCTGATGATATGTATTGACTACGAAGTTATTTAGACCGAATTCAGAATCTTTCACTATTACCGTTCCAGATATACAAACAAATATATTTACTTTCCATGGAGGGTACCACTCTCACTTATCTAATTCAGCCCATTTTTTACTAATGCTAATTACTTGGGTAAAATTTAGAGACTCTTAGTATTACCGTTTTAAAAACGTAGACATATAAATAAACATTTTGTATGGAAGTGGCACCGGCCAGTTGAACAAAAGCCATCAGTGAAAGTCTACCTTTTCAAGGCATATATTGGCTTGCAAATCGGTTTAGTGGTTTTCTAGCTATAAAATGCCGAAGAAAGAACAACTTATTTTTGTTCGAAATAGATATTTATCCAGAAATATTTAAATTATTTTTCAAATGCAAAATATGCAGAACAACATTTAATTTTTGCCAGATTGCAAATTACATTTATTTATTTCTGTCAGTTATGAATACAACTATGTGCTACAGAAAAGCTTTTTTTATTAAAATATTTAAATATAAGAAATACGTCTTAATATAGGTTTTTTTGTTTTAAATATATGTGGCTGATGTCCGTTTTCCTATTTTGTCGAAATTTTGCATATACAGTGGTGGAAGAAATACTATAATATGGACACACCAAAATGTTCTTAAATTTTTATTTATCATTACAAATATCAAATAAAGATTACATTGTAATTGAAAGAAGTTCGTACATACGATTTAACATCTGACCGACATAAATTAATCTTCGTTTCTTCAGACCATTTCACGTTGTTCTAAATATTTGGCATATATGAAAGTGTCGCTATTATTTTTTCCACCACTGTGTATATTTATTTATGTAACCCTAATAAATATCTGCACTATTTTTGTTGATTCGTTCTGTGACAACGACGCACAGTGGCTCATTTTAAAAATTTGATGACAAAATTTTGTTAAATGAATGAACACATCGTATAAAAAATCTCTCACTGTTTGTGGATAAAAATTGCTTTTTTTCATTAGATGAAAACTATGGGTGGTAGAGCTGCTCAAAGTAAGCAATTTTTTCGAAACGCCAAAAAAGGTGATTAAAAAAAATTACACTTCAGATTTGAAGTTCGGACATTACTTTTTTATTATGTTTCTAAATGCATCAATATTTATTTTGTAATGGAGGTACTACGCCCACTTTTCTAATTCCTCCCACCTTTTGACTGATGATTTGTTCTGTCTATAAATCTATTTGGGCCAAATTTAGAGAATCTTTCTGTCACCATTTTGCAAATATAGACAAATAAATATTTGCTTTGTATAGGCGTGGCACCACCCAGTTGGAATTTTTGAAATGTATATAACTAATAGATTCTTTCAGACATACAAAGAGATACTGCAAAACTTTCTAGAAAATCGGATCAACTGTATTTAGCTGTCCATAAACTTCAAACATTCATATACACCTTTGTACAAACAAACACACCTTAATTTTTCATGATTACAGCAATTACTTAATTACATAGTTTAGATTAATTTCGATTTAAATACTAAAAATATATAAAAACATGTAACGTATACGTAAAAATTATCCGGCTTTGACTCTGATTGTGTAAGCACCTGTACTTCTATAAAGCTGGAGCAAACATTTTTTAAACCTAAAGTGTCCTCTTTCAGTATCTTTTTTAATTTATTAAAATATCTTAATTATTTCAAAAGTTATGGTTTTTGCAATGAAAAAAGTCAAATTGAGACACTGTGTGACGATAGTTTTTACTAAAAATGAAGATTTTCGTTGGTTTTATTACAGCATCGTCATTTCATACATACTATACATATCCACCTACCAAATACTGAAAGGAGGTGACAGGTTGAAAGATTGTAGGTATAGTGTTAGTGAAAACTTCAAGGTCATATCTGTTATACATACTATGACTACATTTTTGTGTATTTTTGTTTGTTTTTTTTTTTTGTTTTTTTAATGCCAAAAACAGAATTACATAAGTCTTAATTTACTGTGTTCTGCTTTATTAAATTCCATATGCTCATGACCATACATTCCACCCCATTAGTTAGAACTACAGAAATAAATATTAAATAAAATCATTTACATAATAATTAAATACAGTATTTCAGAACATCTTATATGTACTGCGATTATATGTATAAAATAAAAACTCTTATCTTAGAAACTCTAATATAATGAACATCAGTACCAAAAAAATTTTTTCGCTTATGCCACTTTACTTGAAATTTTCTACATAATAATTCATTGTTCGTATGAGTATGTGTATCTTTCACGATTCCTAAATTTTTATTAGTAATCGTTTTATAATACTCATCCCTAACCAAATAACATAAAGAGACGTCTACACCAACGTAAATAGAGATCTGTGGGCCACACTATTAGATGGCCATCATACGTTATTGCAAGACAGACCATGTAATAAGATAAGCAGGGCAGTAGACATAGGTGTGCTTCATACACGTGGAAACGGCAAAAAGTTATTGAAGCTGCTACACTAAATGGCCCTATGCTCTTTAGATGTCCTTTTTCGAGCCCTCTATTTTGTTATTTAAACAGACCAAGTAACACAATAAGTCAACATATTCGATTGGTTGGTCTTGTATGTGAGAGTGCTCGGTGTTCTCAACGTTCATTTGTGAACTCTTGATCTTAATTATGTGTATCTTTAGAGCAACTCTGCAGGCTACTTCTCTTACTTGTTTCAACTTAGCTTGCGTATCCGTAAAAGTATGAGACAGCAAGCAAATATCGTCGGCATATCCAAGGCCTTTAAATTTGCAATACAGACCCCATGAAATATCTCTTCTCTGCCTTGTTGCTTTTACCATGACAACACGTATTTAAACAGAAACGGCGTAGGTACAAAGTCCTAATTACACAGTTTCTTATTCCAATTCTGTCACTCAAGAGATTTCCAAGTGGTATATGGCATTATGGTGTGCCGCTGTGGTATGGTAGATAAGACACCCACCTACCACCCAAACGGTCCTCCGTTCAACCCAGGCCAGACTATCTAAAAAAGAAAACAAAAGATTTTTTTCTTCAGCGATATCACCAAGCTAGAAACTGGTTATGTGTATTGAACATTTCTCAAATGCATTTGTAGTTCGAAACCGGCGTTAAACTTGTAGGTCTCTTTTAATGAATCTAAAAATAGGATCGGGTGCATCTCATTAATTGCAAGAAGTTCCCGTATTTCTCCATGGATTATTATGAGACGTGATGAGTTCATGTAAATTCCCTTGAAAATTAAGATAAGCTTTCGGGAAATACCTTTGGAAGTCATAGTAATGGGTGGTCCAATCAAAACGCACGATGTTAATTGTAAATAAGACAAAAAAATTTCAGACAATTATCTTAATATTTCTTTGCTATGATAGAAGGACCTATGGCAATTATGTGTGAAACATAATATCGGCAAAATACTCTGAGACATACATAATTGAGGTTCAATGTCGTTAATGTGCTGAATTATCTCATCCTTTGGCTCTTGAATTCTTCTTGGCATACACTTTTACTTTTAAATATCCCCAAAGAAAGCAGTCCAACGGTGTCACATCACATGATTGCGGCGGCCAATTAACGATGGCACGACAAACGGGTCATTGTTTCATTAGCTATGTGGTAAGCGGCACCATCCTGTTGGAACCACATATAATCCAGGTCCATATCCTCAATTTCTGGTGACAAGAAGTCTCTTATTATCTCGCGATATCGAACACCATTCGAAGAAGTACGGCCTGATGAGGCCGTCAGCCCATAAGCTGCACCAAACAGGCACTCTTTGTGGATGCATCGCCTTTTCAACAATCACTCGTGGGTTCTTATTTCTCACATGCGGCAATTCTGTGATGAATTCACATTTAATCGATTATGCTGACCAAAAAAAAAAAAAAAAAATAACGAAGTTGTCGAAATGCATATTAATTTGAACGCCCATTTCGATAAAAAGCTTCAACAATCGAGCTGCCCAATAGTTGAATTTGTCAAACACTTAAACAAAGACATTTCAAATTAAGTTGGGCAAAAAACTCGACGCGTGGGCCACCAACCTTTATTAGATATAGCATTGTGGTTAAGTGTGTCTAGGAAAGTTAAGCATAATGGTGATTTCCATTCGAATGATTGCAACACTAATATCTGCAGGCTGTCAACATGATTGATACAAGAATTGTGAGGTCGAAAACCAACTTGTTTTTTTCTAACCGCGATAAGGTCGCATCCGATAGCCTAAGGTTAAGCATTTGAGCAATCAGTTTGTTAACCACGTTCATTAGTATAATGTCCCTGCAGTACATGGGCTTTATCAAGTTTACTACTAATCCATCTGCTTTATCTCCCGGTACACATGGTTTCAACTAAACCGATTAATAAGAATTATCTAGGTCCAGCTTAAGACAGGTATGGTTCTTTCAATTCAAAAAAGTATTGTAGAGTATGACCCATGACTAGATAGTCATTATAGTTCTTACAATGACACTTTACAGTGTTAAAATGTTTTTATTATAAAAGACCATTTAAATTTTTAAAAATATTAACATAATTTCGGTTTATGTCAAAAATGTTAAAGGAATGTTATTACCGGGCAGCACATGACCAGATAATCAACCACAACATGTGCCTACACCCGTAGAATTTTATGCTAATGGAGGATTAAATGTCATGTTCATACGATACTACCAATTACTTTGTGCGCTGTTTGAGTTACTTATGAGAATTAACCTGTTCACATGGCATGTTTTTAATTCCTTTTGATAGTTGCTCTTTTTTCTTTTTCAAATTTTATACTGTATTATTATTTTCGGGTAAAATGTTATTAAATTAAAAATAGAAAAAAAATTGGAAATTAAATAATCAAGTTTAGCGTGGACAAATACACCCTAAAAATATTGAAGCTGTCATAGATTGTTAGTAAGCAACATGGTGATTGAACCTAAATTACTTACAATTCAGGTTTTCGCTCTAAAATATTTGTATGTCCAATTATGTAATTGGGCTCATATGGGGGCAGTATTAAGAATGACAGAGCCAATTACGAAAAAACGTTGTATTGTGACATAGTATTAGTCATAATTAATTTGATGTAATTGTTTAAAACAAGCAATTTGTCAACTTATTAGAATAACATTTGAGCTCTATTCAGCTCACCTCTTAATCCTTATGTGACTGACGAAAAAAAACTACACATTTTGACCTACAAGGTACCAGGGTACCTTCATACAAATCTTATAGAAAATACACAATTTTCGAAAAAATAATTTGGAAAATTTGCAATTTCAAATTACCAACTAATAAATTAAAAAACTTAGCCGACAAAAACTATCGGCTGTATTCAAAGACAAAATAAAGAACATTTCATACCTACTCTAAAGAAAATTCACTAAAATATTATTCACAAACGAACTTTAGCTTAAAATTGCTAATTCAATTTGCTATTAAAAAAACAAATTTTAAAGTTAGTTCGACCATACATTAAAGCTTTTTTAGGAACATTATACATAAACATAAAATTTAAAGTTTAACCAAATTTTTAAAATAATGGATATGCTTTATTGATAAAATAATTGGTCAGAGCAATTTCAAAATGCAATCAGAAAAGATCAAAGCATCAAAGAACGAAAACTTAAAAAGTTAAAGAGAGACAAGCGGTCATTTCTCTATACCAAATAGAAATTATCAACAATACCGCAAAATTGTACTCGTAGTTTTAAGATGATCATGGAGACCTTTAAGTCTTTGCAAACCATGGCAAATAGAGTTTGTTAGAAACATGCTCTCGTTTTCCTGGACACTGTGGAATAGATGTTAATGAAACAGTGAATGCATTAACTAGAAAAGGTTTCGTGACACCCTACATATATTGGACAGCAACTTTAACGTGCAGCACCACTGACTACTTGGGTGTCGTTCTAAGGTTCTTAAATTTGGCAGAACGGACTTAAAACTCTTAGCGTTCTGTAAACTAAGAACGCATCTGAAGAGGATGGTGGTCACAGATGTAGATGTTTATAGACTGTGCTCACAGGCATCAGAGACAGCATAACACATGTTGTGTGGTACGTGATGAGCTTAGATAGACATAGGGTCTTACTGGGTGACATATTCACCATTATGGTTTTAGATCAGCTTGTGCACTAGGAAGGCAGCAGATCTGCTGAACAAGCTATAGACCGGAAAGACACAATAGATCCCATGTGTCGCAGTGTCCAGCCATAATGCCTGATCGGTATAATAAAAATGATGATGATATTAATGCTCTCATTTTGACTTAATATCTGTTGAAGAAGTAAAAATAGTCAAAACAAGTAAGATTCAACCCACTTTAAAATTAAAAATCTGAAAGTGACCTAGTGAAATACGGTTCAAAAAAAGAAGGGAGCTTATTCGCAAATTCAAATTTTATTTGTCTATTTATGCAGTTGGATTACAACGGCTAAAATTAGATATAGTGGCAAGATAGAGCGCAGTATCCACTACTGTCTCATTTAAATTTAAAAGAAATAAGGAATTTAGAGAGCGATGGCTTGGTGACGCAGGCTAGAAACTAACGCCATACTATTTTAACCATTATATGATATCAAGAAGATACACACATACATTTTGTTGCTTCATAAATACAACATTTTTCTCAATTATGACAAATGTTAAATTATTTCCTTATTATAATTTACAGTATGCCAAATCAACATTCGTACATTTTTTCAGAAAGCATGCTTTTTAAAATCCCTTTTTTATATACAATTTTGGATCAAAAAAGTTTTCTTTCTTAAAACATATATATACGAAAAGTATTTCAATCATAATTTTTTTAGAAATATAATGAAATTGAAGTAAATAAAATTTCCAGGTTGTATGAATTTATATTTTTCATATTGTAGATGAGAAATAAAATAAATATAGTGTTGCCAGTTTCAAGTATAAAAATACCTTAAAGTGTACTTTAGTTGAAATACTGATTTTGAATAGAATTTCTAAAAAACTAGGTTTATTAGCCTTAAAGTGTACTTTAACTAATTTGTATTTAAAACTCAAAATTAAAAATTTTTTGCGAATACAGCCGTATATATTTAAAACAGTCGAAGCAGATGCAATAAATGTTAGTCAAATAGGTAGCACTTATCTGAGTTGTGGATACCTATTAATATGCCATTAATTGGGGCTATCAATACGATAATTATGAAACTTGTTCATTACGTGTCAAATCCGATAAAACCACAACATTTTGTGATGTTGTGTTAAATACTTATTTACGTCCAACTTACGACCCCATCTGTATAGACTATAGATGAGCAATTTTACGAATATCTGTATAATGGAAAACCAATAGAAATCGATTATCAGATAAATATAGAAGGAAGAACGGTTTCATATTTTGTTAGTTCTTAAAGCAACTCTGGAAGAAATATTATAACCGATAATTATAAAAAATAACTTCGTGGAATCTAACGCTCATTGAACA
This sequence comes from Wohlfahrtia magnifica, assembly GCA_023159175.1. NCBI lineage: Eukaryota > Metazoa > Arthropoda > Insecta > Diptera > Sarcophagidae > Wohlfahrtia > Wohlfahrtia magnifica. The sequence goes on along the minus strand of JAKWBJ010000222.1, from coordinate 5,074,720 downwards.
GTTAGAAAAACAAATGTATATCTTAGGCAAATTACTTTTTACAAATTTCGAATTAAGCAAAAAGGGCGACTTTATGTTCGTATGTACCAAAACAGAAAAAAGCCGTAATTATGTTGTCTGCCATATATTCTACACCGTCTGCAGAAAACACTTTTACTGTTAAGTAAAAAATGATAAGCTATTATGATAAAACTATAGGAGATGTCGACAAAATGGAGGAATTATTGTGCGAATATTATTGGAAACGGTGACCGCAGTCCTTATTTTTAGTAGTGGCATTGGCATCATACATTACTTGCAATGGGCATTTCCAGGGAAAATGTAGTCACGCCAGTTTTTTTTTTTTTCTTTAACTTGAATACTCTAATATTTTTACAGTAAAATAATTAGAATAATCGAGACAAAGGTTTTGAAGATATCAACTAAAAAATATGGCTTGAGTAAGTAGGCAGTATATATGAAAGACAAAGCACAATTCACTTTCACAGATCGCCGCTGACAATTTTTAAAAGATCTTAGCTCACATTTATCTATTGAAAAATAAAGCAGCGTGCTAAAAATTATAAGTTGTTGACTAAAACTTGCACTTGAACTTCAGTAGAGATTATACTCTAAAAAAAGTGTGAAACGAGCTTTAAACCGGATACCTCAAAAATTTATAGTAATTCTCCCATACCAATTAGAAATGCATGTGTGTAAAATTATTTTTGTTACCTTTCTCTAATGTAATTTATAAAAAATTAGAGAAATAATACGTGACACTAGAATTTTTTCATAGGCAATGTATTAAGGTACCCGGGTACCCTGTCGGACAGTTAAGGGTGTTGGAAGAAAGTCAACATGCTAAGTCCATATGACTGTATAAATTATTCTTAAAGCTGTGAAAACTTATATATAATAAAAGTTAGGAGCTCTCAAAGAAATCCAGTTTCAAAAGAGAATAGGTATCCGGGTACCTTGCCGATTACATAAAGGTTAAAAACAAAAACATAGAACTAACCCGATTGGTTTAACCAAATAATTGTCCAGTTTACGATTATAGCTAGATTTTAACTAGATTTTAAAATACTTGAAGGAGGAGTAAAAGTTGGAACTGAAAGTAGTGTTCCTGATAAGCTTACAAACTTAAAGCCTGATATTACAAAATCGACTCACAAATTCTGGTTAGAACACAAACTCCGTTCTTATATGATATGCAGGTATTTGAAAATAACTTTTTTTTTTAAACAAGGACCTCTTACAATCTGAAAGTGTTCCAGCTCTGTTTATCTAACAAGCACATTGGTTACTTTAGCTTTGAATAACGAATGCCACACTAATACATACAAACAATAAAGGAATATTTTAAAAGATCATAATGATGTTTACTGGATGATGTTGAACAAGACGATAATCACGTTTATGTAAATGGTAAACAAGCGAAATGAAAATGAGCGATTCTGAGGCTTGTTTTCCATCCTTTCGCCGTTTGTTAAGTGTGTAAAGGTTACCTTCAAACAATAATAAGAATTAAAATGTATTTGTTTCTGTGTGTATGGCTGTAACGTGTATATAAGTATGTAGGTTAGTGGTTTTATTGTCGTTGTTGGTTTTTTTTCGATAAAGAACTGGGCTATAAAACCAGCTGTTTACAAATGAATTTGAATTGATGTGCCACATGCGGTGTTATAACGCCATTTGTTTAAATGTTGATTGTTCTTGTTGATTTTTGGATATTGTTGTTGTTATTTGACTATTAACTTGTAGTAGTAGTTTTAGTCGTTATTAGTTTCTTTTGTTACTTTTGATTTTTATTTGTGTTTTTCTTTTTCATTTTTCTTATTGTTCTTGGTTTTGTTTGGTTTGTTTTTCCTTCCTTTTGTTTTTATTGCCTCATGGCGCCAAATAAATTTTCTATCGGCATTTGACATAAAGTTCAAAGGTCATATGATTTTTATTTTTTTTTCTCATTTTTGTTGCTTTTATTGATTTAAGACAAAAACGGTTCAATAATCCACAAAGTAACCTTCATACTTTTTGTACCAGACAGATTGAACTCAGCTTTTTAAAATTACGAATTTTTTGCTTATCTTTCGTATTACATTCATTTAGAAAAATTATTCACAGATTCTACTACATTTTCCTTTGTCGACGAGTGCAAAACTGCTTGGCATATGGTCTCCTATTTCAGAACTCCAATATCGAAAAACTTAATCGCACAATGCTTCCACTGATATGGAGGACCTAACTGCCAAAGAGACTGTTATTAATATTAATGGGTGATCTTAACTCCCGTATAGATTTTGCGAAAACGAAGACGACTTACCAAACAACCAGGAAATTGGTCGAAGATGGGCGTACCTCAGACCATATTAAAAAATTTTATCTGAGTGTACGTGAGTCTTCGCCGTGCGGCATACCTCACGGTGCCCCAATGGCACGAATGAATACAATGCGTCTACCAACGCCACCACCTATGATACCCTCAAGTGAATATCACAAGTGAGTACCAATTCAAAGGCGTGTTGTTAGGACACTCATAAACTTCACACCTTGGTGAGGAGTCGGAGACTATCTAAACTCCTGCCGTGATATAGGTCACAGCACCCGATTGAGGAGATGCCACACCACACCGAGCTCTCGCTCTGCCTGCGCTTTAGGCCTAAATCACAGCCACTATGAAATCGGGCAGAGATCGGAATCCCTGGGGCTCCCGATTCCTGTGGCACCAGAGTACCTCTGATCAGGATTAGTGACACGTACTCACAGTGCTGCCTTTAGTTTCGGTCCCACAACGGCCACGGACTGGTCACCGGTAAAGACCCTCTTGGAAGGGAGGAACTTAATGTGAAGCTTAAAACACTGGCGAAGAAGGTAAAGGACACCGACCCGACAAATCTTGTATCGATCACATCAGCAGCCTCAGATTATTTATAGAGCAATGCAATGAATACAACTCAACATTATGCCTAACTGTCATAGATTTTGAAAAGGCAGCCGGTAATGCTAAGTGAGGGAATACCACCGAAAATAATGAATTTGACTTAAGCGCAATTTGAGTCAAGCACAAGGGTTGTCCATGACGGCAACGCAATAACCGAAGTTAAACAAACATGCATATTATTATCCATATTATTTGTCACGACACTGAGCACAATACTTGGCATAAAAACGGGTATTGAGGTATATATACAACGGTAGAATATGAAGAATCAATTAACATCTCAAGAACCTCGACTACGCCGACGAAACAATATTGTTCTTCTTGCATCCAAGATGAATAACACATCCAAGACGAAATCATCAATCTTCTCTCAACAAACGCAAAAATATTTTTTTGCATGAATATAAACAAAACTAATGCTTTAAACACATAGACGACAGCAAGCATCAACGCAGTAAACCTGAAATGTCGCTTAACAGCATTTGTTACCACGTTGTAGGCTTCATAAGTATTTCAGCATCAGCAAAAACATTGAGAGAAAACATTGAAATTTCAACAAAAATAAGGGTTGAAGTAAATTCGGTAAATTTTGTAACAGCAATCGCCCCTTAAATATATCAATGCTATTAAAAATAATATAAATAATAAATACATATAGGGTGGACTATCAATCGACTTAAATATGAACCAGTGGTTATTTCGAATCTGGCAATAGTTATGTCATTCTATTCTGTCACAAAATTCAGTATATTATCTCCACTGAATGAAATGAATCGAATTATGAACATTTCACGCACCAGCTTACGTCGAATTTTGCGAAAAGATCTTGGTATGACGCCTTACAAAGCCGCATGACCATCCGCTTCCTTTGGGCCAACGAGAAACTGCACGATGATGTCGATTTTGCCAAAAAAAAAATCTTCTTTTCGGATGAAGCTCATTTTCATCTTGGTGGGTACGTTAATAAGCAAAATTGCCGTATTTGGGGCTCAGAAAAATCAACGTGGTCTTATAGAAGCCAATGCATCCATAACGCGTGTCTGTTTGGTGCCGCTTGTGGAGCGGCGGCATCATTGGCCCATATTTCTTGCAAAATGAGGACGTTCAATGGAGACACCTATCGCACCATGATAACCGCCTTTTTTGTACCCGCATTTCATGGTATTGCTATGAACGATGTTCGGTTTTAACAGGATGGCGCAACTTTCCACATATCTCATGCCACAATCGATTTATTGTTATTTATTTATTTATTGTTTGATGGCCGTTTAATAAGCCGAAATGGTGATGTCAGTTGGCCGCCAAAATGATGCGAATTTTGGGGCGCCGTTAAAGACAAATGTTATACCGACAAACCAGAGAAAATTGAGCATTTAAAGGCTAACATTTGCGATACCATTGCCGAGATACGACCCCATACACTGGAAAAAGTTCTCGGAAATTGGTCCGATCGATTGGCTAGCCACGGCAGCATTATGAATGAACCGGAATAATTGTACTTCACAACAGCAAAAAAAATTTGGCAAAATATCAAACCGTTTTTGTTTAATTGCATTTGTAAATTTAAGCTTTTAAATGGCCCACCCGATATTTGGCAACTTCAATAAAGCAAAACAATAATAAACAATTAATATTATGAACTGCTGTTTGTTATAAAGAAACAAATTTCAGTGGTGCCAGTTTCAGGTTTTCGCATTCACAAAGTTGAAGTCGCTTGTTTAAAATATGCTTATACGTTTTTATCTTTTTAAACGCTTATTTAAAGAGTTCGTACATTGCAGTTAAAATAAAAATAAATTTATGTTTTGTTTTTAATTAAAATCATTTCTTTAACACAGTTTTGTTGTTCATTCCTTGCAACGTTCTCACAAGCAATAACAAATACTCTCTATTATTCTCTGTTTACACACTTTGTGTAAAACATAGATCTTTCTACCTAAAGATCTTCCAACCCGCGCGTTGTTACAACTTCGGTTCGATCACGACCTCTTCAAGCAAAGTTTATCCACACTAAACTCTCTTCACACTGAGTTCAAACAAATAAACTCTCTTCCCGCTGAGTTTATACCACACAAACTAAACTGCTGTCGGCATCGATGTGCTTTTTACTTGCCTATGTAAACAATACTTTGAAAGCTCTCGAACCACGCGATCTTTTATGTAGATTCCGTTTTTTTACAGTTCTTTTTCTTTAGTTCTAATGCAGTGATTTGCTTGTAAACAACTTGTTTGTTTCAATGCCTGTTATGCTACTGTTGTTTCTTATTTGTTTCGTTATCTGCCTGCTTTGTTGTTGTAGTTTACTTTTATTTGTAAACAAGCACGTAGTTGTTTTTGTGACTATTGTTTATTCTTTTAGTGGTTCCCAAACTTGATTTTCGCAACAATATTATTAAAAAAAAATGTAAAAATAAATTAATTAATTAATTCATTTTTAAATTGAACTGATGAAAACAGAACTGTATTTTTTATTTAATTTTACTTTTTAATTTTTATTTTCACAATAAACAATTTATTTTTTCAAAGTGACAAGTTGACTACAACTGAAAAAGTTCTCATTCCACTACGATCTGGCTGAGAGGTCAATTGACTAAAGTTATCCAAGGTAGGTTTTCACTTTGCATGCAATTTTATAACATGTAGTTTTTGAAATAACCGCTTATTAAGGACGCAGATAGCTTTCCAAAGAGTTTAAATTTTTTAAGAGTTCGAAATGTGAAATAACTATATATTTGTGGTTTTTTATTAAAGGCTTTATCAAAAATCATTCAGCTTTCAATTTTGAATTACAATAAAATTTTTGCAATTATTTTTAAATTAATTTTCCAGAAAATTGCCTTGAATTATTTATTATTTTTAAAAATTTTGAATGGCGACATATAAAATTATTTTTTTTTAAATTCATTATTTATTGTTCTTTTGAAAGCCAATAAAATAAAGTCAGTGCAAACAGTAATTTGCTTACGCACTTGTTTGCATAAATAAGAGGCTGTAAAACTTCTTAATTATGAATATAAATATGAATAAACGCGAAACATACATATATTAATTTTGTATTTATAACTAGTGTTATAAGGTAAAATAATATAATAAATATTCATGTTGTACTGTTTTTCCTGTTAACTAAAAAACGAACACTTTTAGAATATTTTTTATTTAACACTTTGTATTGCATTTGCCATACTCATTTTTCTTTCTGACCAAAAGAAAATAGAAATTAGCATAAGTTATGCAGCAGCGGCAAAGGTTGATGTCTAGGCTTTTGTTGTACTTCCGTTAAAATATTCATTCTCATATAAACGTTGTGTTCTAATTCCGCCAACTTTCTGCCTGCTGCTCGCTGTCGCCTATGTGTTTATAGCATAAGATCTGTGCTGTAGCCACATGAGCTTTAGGGGATGTGAAAAACTCAAACACCAAGACCAAAACCGTTTTTCACCAGCTAAAATTGTCTCAAATTCGAACTAGTTCCCCCCCCCCAACTACTACTTATGTAACGCGCGTGTTAAGTCTGTCTGGCTGTATAGACAACGGAATTTAGACTCCGACTTCCAACCTTTATCAATAGATGTTTCCAGAATATTTTGAGAATATATGACCCTTGGATGATCACAAACGATGACTTGCATGTCAAGATGGCATAATTTCTGCCGAAAGCTGGCATATGGGTAGAACCCACACAGCAACCAACGTCGCGGGCGACTAAAAACTACATAGATTCAGACAATCCATAGCAAAATCAGCAAATTCTTCACTGAATTACGGTCGTTGGCAAGTAAAAAACAACAATGAAAATTCTAAGTGAACAATATACTTTTAGTGATTACCTTTATCACAGGAATTTACGTTTTTATATAAAAACATAAATGGAAATAAATTTAAAATCTTTCCGGAATTTATAAATTTCTTAACAAAATTATAAGACTTGGATTTACAGTTGTTTGCGTAGGCTGTTCTTTATCGAGAAGTTAATATTTCATTTAACATATATCTTGACGGCTTAGGCTCTTATAAGACTGTAAATTAAATGAAAGTGATAATCATGCTTACCTTTGTCGGAAGAATTACTTGCTGATCGAACTTTTATAAGCACAGGTATTTAATGTGCCTAAAAAAACAAAATAAAAGAAAATTTGTTACATATGTGGAAAAATACAAATATATTTGAATTTGAAATATTATCTAATATTATTTAATTATGGAAATTATCTACTGCTTGTAATGCAATGCAGTTTTTGAATATTACCTCTGCCAGCAGAGCATATACAATTTAAAATATTTACTTATAAGTGAATACCATATGTCATATGAAACGAAATCAAATTGTATTTCAATTAAAAATCCTTTAAAGTGCAATATAAATAGAAATGCAAGCTATTCACACACAAGGACTCTTTATTATACTTAAAGGTTCTCTATTTTAATTATTCAGCAAATATTTATTTCAAATGTATTTATCTATTCATTTAATATTTATCTTAATTATTTATCTCGTAATGATTCAAAAAAATGCAAATGAAAAAAATACACTCAAAAAAATTAAGAGTGCAGTTTGATAATTTTATTATTATTAGTATATCCCATACAGTAACTTTCAATACAATACGGCTTACGTTGTACTGAAAGAAAACATACCGACACACATTTATATGGCAAAAGACATCGAATACGACTACAGTTTCCTCGTTCTATTTGACTTTAGTATTTACAACTTATGTATAATTTTAATCTCCTACGACCATGCCTACCATAAGCCATGGGGACTTAGAGTGTAAAATAGGCGTTTTTTTTTTAAGGTCTGAGATTAAAACCAATTTAGTTTAATTATATTGGGTATACAAGTTAATAATGTCGATTTGAACAACATATGGCATAACTCTCACATATGGTTTGTGTCAACAATAACAAATATGGTCTTTTTGAGGGTAAACATCTATCATTATAATTCAGTATTCGATAGACGTCAAAGTGTAAACACACATTTTTTCAATCGCTATAAAAATGTCGAATTTTGTGTCTAAAAAAAATTTCTGATAACATTCTTTCATTTGAAGAAAACGTCTGCTTAAAGTTATCGATTGTTGGTAGCAGCTTAAGGTCAACATGCACAAATCAAAAAGCTTGTGAACGATGGTTTGCGCGATTCAAAAGTTGTGATTCCGACACAGAAGACAAGTAGAGGCCTAGTCATTACTCAACGAAGATTGCTACCAAACGCAAGAAGAGCTTACATTATCATTGGGAGTCACACAAAAAGCCATTTCTCTACGTTTCAAAGGATTGGGATTCATTCAAAAGCAAAGAAATTGGGTCCATTATGAATTGAAGACGAGAGAGGTTGAAAGGCGACTTAGCATGTCGAAAATTATGCTTGAACGCTACAAAACGATATCATTTTTGCATCGTATTGTTACTGGTGATGAAAAATTGATACATTATGATAACCTCAAGCGCAAGGTAATGCTCTGTATTTGGTGGGATCAGAAGGATGCTTTGTATTATGAGCTGTTGAAATCGGGTCCGACGATAACAGTGGACCTGTACCGAACACAACTGATTCAACGAAAAATCGACCAGACTCTTCCACTAGTTACGAGGCCATATTCTTCCATCATGACAACGCTCGGCCAGGTGTTGCAAGACCCGTCAAAAACTGTTTTGGCTAACCCGCCTTATAGCCCAGACCTTGCCCCTTCTGACTACCACTTGTTTCGATCGATGCAGAACGCCCTTACTGGAAGACGCTTCATTTCAGAACAGGGTATTAGAAATTGGCTTGATCAATTCTTTACCTCAAAGACGGGGCAGTTCTTTTGGCGCGGTTTCCATATGGTACCGGAAAGATGGGAAAAAGTAGTGGCTAAAGATAGATGGACAATACTTTGAAAAATATATCAATTCATTTTTTTATTATAATAAATGCATTTTTCAAGCTAAAAAATCGACATTATTAACTTGTATACCCAATATATGAGCCGTTAAGAGAACAAATTAATTACCTTCATTAAACAAAAAGTTGAGAAAATGAAAAATAGTTCAAAAATTTATATGAATATAGAATAAAAATGTTGTATTTATGTTATTTAGTAGAGTTAATTATTAATATTAAACCAGATAAAACCCGGCGTGTTTCGCTACCCTCATCTTCTAAGATATACAAAAATTAATATTTAGTTTACATGGGAGGTACCACGCCATCTCCAATTCGGGCCGTTTTTTGTCTGATGATTTGTATTGACCATGAAGTCATTCCGACCAAATTCAGAATCTTTTGCTTCAACCGTTCTCAAGATATACAGAAATCAACATTTAGTTTGTATGGAAAGAACCATGACCACTTCCGTGGGACAAAATAGAACACATTTTACCATATTATTTAAACGTAATTATTTATGTAAAATGTTCGCATTACTAGAATTTCATGGATAGGAATTTTTATATTATATAAACTTACACATCAGATGTTCTTAACCCATTCTAAGCAGATATGACAGATGTGTTTTTAAGAGTGAAAAGTGTAGTTCATATTATATAAAATAATACATTATTTTTTCTTTATAAAATTATTAAATTATTTTTAAAAAATTATGCAAATATTTTTAAAATTTTTTTTATTTCTTTGCTTTTTTACATCACTTATAATATAAAAATAAAGAAATTTGCAAATTTTTTCATGTAGTTTTGGCTTGGCTATCAATGGATTAAATACTTCATCAAATAATGTAAATAACTTTATACCATATTATTATTTTTCTTGTTCTAACCCTTTCCAATAGGGTGTGTGGCCAAAAGCATATAAAATTTTATAGAATAAAACACAGTAAATTAAGACGTTAATGTTGTTGTTGGCATTAAAAAATAAATAAAAATATAGTCATAGTATTACAAAATTGACCTTGAAGATTTTAGCAACATTATACAATCTCCCAACCTATCACCTCCTTTCAGCGTTTAGTAGATGGATATGAATAAAGAGGTGGCGCTGTGATTAAACCAACGAAAACTTCATTATCATCAAAACTCACCGTCGTCATCATTAACGTCACCATAGTCGAATGAGGCAGACTATTTGCTGTTTTACACCGCAGCTTAATCGCTACATGTTCTTGTTAACCAAACGCTATGAACACATAGGCGACAGCCAGCAGCCGGCAGATGGCGGAATTAGAACAGACACTTTTATATGAGAATGGATATTTTAACGGCAGCACGACGAAAACCTAGACATCAACCTTTGATGCTGCTGCTCAACTAAAGCTAATTTCCATTTTCTTGGGCAGCAAAAATCAAATTATTAATGCCAATACAATAAAAAATTTTAAATAAAAACTATTTTGAAAGTATTCGTTTATTCATATTTATATTAATAATAAAGAAGTTTAATAGCCTGTTTTCTATAAACAGATAGGAACTGTGCAAACAACTACATCAGCAAATATGTTTTTGCACTGACTTTATTTTTTTACTTTTTAAAAGATCAATAATAATTAATTTTAAAAAGAAGAATTTGATATGTTGCTATTCAAAATTTATAGAGATTATAATTCGAGGATTTTTCTTGAAAATTATTTTAAAAAATAACTTTAATGAAATGTAATTGCATATTCATAATTAAAAGCTGAATGATTTTTGAAACAGCCTTTAATATAAAACCCCAACTAAATAGCTATTCCGCATTTCAAAAAATCTAAAACTAAAATCTAAACTCTTTTAGAAGCTACCTGTGTTCTCAATAAGTGGTTATTTCAAAAAATGCATGTAATAAAATTTACGAAAATTAAAAATCTTCCCGCGGTAACTTGGGACAATTGACCTCAGCAAAATCGAAGTGGAATGAGAATTTTTTCAGTTGTAGTCAACTTGACATCTTCAAAAAATAAATTGTTTATTGTTTATTGAAAAATATAAAATAAAAAGTAAAAGTAAATAAAAAATACAGAAATGTTTTTATCAAATCATTATAAATTTGATAGTGACACACAGAATTTCAACTAAACAGTCTATTTAAAAATGGATTTAATTTATTTTTAAATTTTTTAATAATGTGTATAAGCTTTTTTTAAACAAGCGATTTCAATTTTTTGAATGCGAAAAACTGAAAGTGGCACCACGGAAATCTGTGTGTTTATAACAAACAGCTGTTCATACTTCAATTATTATTTTTGATACTACGAATGCACTACTATACTACGAATTCTATTTTCAGCTGTTTTTGCAGCTGCTGCCTTCAACATATTTATGAATTCTACAACATGACAGCAATTTTTATTGAGCGGCATTTCCGGTTTGCTGCCGTACTGCGCGCTGTCGCCTTTGTGCTTATAGCATAAGGCTCAAAACGAATTTATTTCCAATTATATGGATGGTTTGAACTAATTAAAGAGTAATACTAAAGTCAAAATATTTTTTTTTAAATTGAGTGTAACATCGGTTCAAAATTAGCCATATTTTAAATTGTGGTAAATTTTTTAAATACTTGATTCTAGGGGTTTACATTTTTTTATTTAATTTTATTTTATCTTTATTTTATTTATTCAACAGATTTAATTCTTAAACACAAATTACAAAATATGTATAATATCAAAAGAAGTACAAGTTTATATTATAAAAATTTGACAGTACTGTTCATGGGTGAACATATAAAGGTTTATAGTGACGTGAATTTCGACAAGGACATTAAATTTAGCATATTCTAAAAGTAAGAGTAGGCAGTTTAATTAAAGATAAAGTATAAACAGAACAATGAAAATTATTTCTGAACAGATTCAATGCGGGTGATATGAATATTATAGTAAGGATCCCATACCACTGATCCGTATTCCAAAATATGTCTTACAAGTGAAACAAAGAGCTGTTTGGTAATGTAAGGATCAGAAAACTCCTTAGCCCACCGCTTTATAAACGCAAGAGCGCCTCTAGCTTTGTTTACAGTCAAATTAATATGATCAATAAAATTTAGTTTACTATCGAGTACAATGGCGAGATCAACAAACGAATCCACCAACTCTAATTGGTGATCACCCAGTGAATAATTTACAGCAATTACATAAATCCTAGCTCCAACATGTTGTGTTTACACCACACAAAAAAGTTATTTAGATCATTTTGCAGGTAGACGTGATCCACATACATAATTATCAAAAGACAGAAATATTTTTACGTCATCAGCATACATCAATATGTTGGCAAAGTTGACAACATTGGGAATATCAATAATTAAAAGAGAAGATAGGAGTGGCCCGAAATGACTGCCCTGGGGAACATCCGAAGGAACACAAATGTATTTGGAAGTACTATTGTAAACTCGTACAGCCTGCTTCCTTCCCGTCACATACGATTCAAGCCAGCTTAAGCTAATCTTAGAAACACCTAACAAATCCAATTTTGTCAGCAGAAGTCTATGATTCACTTTATCAAAAGCTTTACTGAAATCTGTATAAATAATATCAATTTGTTGAGTAAATGCGGCGCTTATTAATGATGTTAAGTGCAGAACATTAGTTGTTGTTGAGCAGAACTTTTTGAAACCATGATGATAAGATGAAATTAATGTCGAAGTGTTATGGCAGAGAAAATCAGCAACTAGTTTTTCAAACATTTTCGGAATAGCACTCAATTTAGCAGTGCCTCTATAATTTGTTATATCGGACTTATTATATGAATCCTTCCAAAACTTAGGAAAACAGCCATACTTAATCAAAGCATTAAACAATAAAGTAAGAAGTGTAACGAATGATTCCGTACATAGATATAAAATACAACTCGGAACTCCATCAGGACCGGGACTATAGGATACCTTCAGCTTTACCAGATATTAGCTAATGTTATGAGGTGATACCGCTGTTGAAAAATTTTTTTCTGTTTTTCAGATGGTCTGACCTGGCATTGAACCGAGTATCTACTGGTTGGTAGGCGAGTGGCTTACCTACCACACCACAGCAGCACACTATCCAAATTTTTATTTTCTATATATTTAGCTGGCAGATAGAAATATAAAAGCAAGTTAGGACACATTTTTCTCTACAATTTACAAAAGAGTCGAACTTATTAAAAAATCGGGTCATAATTGATAATGATCCCACAAACTAGATAGCTAAACCAATGCAAATAGAGCAAAATTCAGTTCCGAAAAACATTATTAACCTGGGCATATTTAGGGTATATTTCGCCGTAGCTGACCAACAATAAATTTGTTACATGTTTTAGTTCATTTATCTATACGTAGTAGATTTCCACGAATAATTTATAAGGGAGTTAATGACGTTTAAGTATTAAAATATCACTTTTACTGGGAGTGATGGCAAATGTATAACATTTTACGTACTTATTCGCATATGAGCCAAAATTAAAAAAAAATTAGATTAATTTTTATTAAAGTGGAAATATTTTATTTTCTTTTTCTTTTATTTCATTTTTATGTTTTATTTCCTAATGTGCATTATACATTCCATTATTAGCTTCACAAACAATGACGACATATTTTACGAAAAGGTAATAAAAAGTAGGTTTCATTTTTTACTGCTTTTATTACAACACAATATACGATATGACGTAATTAGGCAAATAAATTTATTACAAAATCATATGATTCCAATTGTTGTTGTTTCCTTTTTAAGGCAAAACAAAAATAATTTCAGCACAAGGCCATTTTTACATTGGAAATAGGCTTTGGCCTACTCTCTTACCATTTATTGCAGTTTCACTAGCAGAGACCCACGTCATCAATTGGATGAAATCAGAGCTAAATGCCCTCATTGTCTTTATATAAACTCAAATTCAAATAACTAAGGCTTATACTTAGTTGCTCACAGGATACCAGAGAGTAAACTGTTGTTATTAAAGTTCTTATATTAAAATCCCGACACGATTTGTATTTTAGAATAAGTAAGTGTGAATGTGCTATGAAAATACATTTTGAATTAGTTTTACATTTTTTCTTTTTTTGTGTCATCACTATTGTGGCCTTTGCTTTCTCAGCCATCATCACATTTACAACATTGTTGGTGTTCTATTCATTTATTTTTTCTTTGTTTTTATGTAGAAATGTATGTTTGTATGTAGGTATGCCAGCTTAATTTATGAGTGACAGTATGAAAAATTGATTTAAAAAATCAACAAAATAGGTGCGTCATAAAACTACGAAATTTGTTTATCGTCAACATATTATTATACTCAAAAACTTAGATGTGACAAACAATGCCGTCACTATTAGACAGTCCAACAAATTTTAATATCCCACATCAACATTAGCGGTGGTTTTATGCTCGGATGGTACGTATGTATGTAAGTGACAAAAAGTTTTAGTTTATATAGCTGGACCACCCCTTGGTTATATTCCGTGGATGTAATGTTAGCACACAATCAATAGTAGACTACAGGAGCTACCACCCCTAAATCGCTTTCACATGTCTTCGAGGTCGGATTAATTTACTGGTATATACAGCTTTCATTGATTATCCTGCTACCCCATCCATCATATATTCGTCATTGGTTGGGTATTCGACACTAGTGCTCTTTGTAACGCTGTATTCTCCATCATTATTTCCATGGATACCATCCTATCATCACCAGGACATGAATCGACATACTTGTTTAATTTATAATGCCATGTATATTGCTTCTATTCCTCAAACTTTACATTTGAAAACTGTATGTTCTTCAAAATCGTTGGCCTTGTGGCACATTTTGCACGTTGTAACTTCCTTTATGCCGATTTCTACCGAAATTTTCATGGCGACTCAAAATCTGCAAAAGGTAAGTTTGCAACCGTATTCCGTCATGTTTAATAACAAATACTGTCAATCTACCTTCCATTGTTGTAAAAGCCTTCTTCTAGCCACTTGTTTAATATTAGACATTTCACCACGTCTATAGTTACTTGGTAGGGATTAACGCTGTTCGCATATAAATATTTTTTGGTCAAGGATCAAATTAATTGACGGTATTCCAGCAAGTAAAGATAATGCTGCTGTTGAAGTCATACGATATGTCTGTCTCTGTCTTCGCCGCGGCTAATGACAACAATGCTACATCATCTGTGTATCCAACTAACTTAATGCCCTATGGTAAACTCCATCCCTAGGTAAAGCTAAAGATGCCCACGAAGAGTGGTATGATGAGTATTAGAACTTATACCAGTTTCTCTCCTATGATTAACTGCTCCATATACTTTGTGACTTCTATTTTAACCTTAAATGCAGGGAAAGACTATCGATTCATATCCTAACCCTAACACCTAATTAGACAGTGTAGCCTTTAGTTGCGTTGCTGGTGACTTTTGCAATAGTCGCATAATACTCATTGCTAGACACATTACATTAATAACCGAGTCAGGCTAACTCATAAAACATTTTAAGATTTTAGTCTTAAAAAGATCTTTGTTCCATTAATAGGCACAGAGTAATATCTTTACACAAACTAAGCAGTTTTACACCACTTCTTACTGTTGCCCATTTTCTGTTTGGATCTTTTCGGCAAGTTCAGTATTAATTTTTATTAGGGCAATAGAAAGGTGCGCAGATGTGTGGTCACTATGGCGAAAATTTATTAATGGGACTACGCCTTACCCTAAATACTCTACACATTTAGTCTCTTCGACTATTGGATGTTAAGAGGTTTGAGTCAATCGAAGAGATTTGGATCATTAAAACAAACGCTCATCTTGAAGTCTTGAGATTGAGGTTGAAATATCTTATAACTTTGGAGTAAATCTGACAGAGTAATATATCGATCTTGAAGGAAACTACTAATATTATGAAATAAAACATTTTTTTTTTTTTTCAAAAAATCCAAAATGTAAGTTTTTTACTTAAAACTTTTTTCTAAAAGTAAAACAAAGAAAAAAAATTTTTTTTAATTCGCATCTTTTACAAAATGTTACAAATTCATCTTACATTTAATATTTACGAGTTATGACAGTTTGAAGTGCATATATGTTTTAATTAAACAAAAAAAAGAAAAAAAACTGAAGGAAAATCCTCACTAAATCGTATACAAATCCATATACATAAACGTACTACAGTGCACTCCGGATAACAGGAACACTCGTTTTCGTAAACATTCCAAAACATCAACCCTTTTTTTAACATTTTATACTATTAAGCTTCAACTCTAAATAAAACAAAATTTTTAACTGTTAAAGCACATACATACATAAAACCTTTATCAGAAAGTTCTCGGATTACCCCCGTGTGGCGGTCCCATTATGACGATTTTTATTTTATTTTTATTTTATTTATTTATTTATTTATTTATTTATTTTTTTTTTTTTTTTGTTAAGTTGTTACATCTGTTGTTCATATTCCCGCTAAATCTTAGCGTCACAGCTTAACATTTGAAACGCTACCTAGCCAAGGGTACATATCGTCATGTTAAATGCGAAGGGACGTAACTACACAAAATTTCGAAATTCAGTTTTTTATTGATTATGGTTCGTTTTACCAAAATACATGTACGTGCAAAATTTTAGATCCCTACGAACAAAAATGGCGAATTTATTGACGAAATTCAAACGGACGTAACTACAAGTGCGTGTATTTACAAATGCAAGAAGACGCAACTACACATTCATATGAAAACCTTACATATAAACTCATTTGTTGTATATAGGGATGCCAATCCACACATCTCGATCCTGTAAATTATATGATTTTCGGGATTTACGAATATATATAATGTAATCACCCATGAGTCTGATAATTATGTATGGGATTAGACTGACAGTAATCTCGTCGCATCTACGTTTGCAACATGTATTTCAAAACATTCAAAAAGTGCGATTAGTAAATCTCCTGAAACTAACCATATTATTATCTATTCTGATGGAACGTTATTCTATCTAACGATTTGTTATCTTTGTGCGTGGAAAGATATATTACAATCGAATAGAAATATTTAATAGTTGGTCACACTCAAATGGAGTATGACTCAACCCACCCGATCCCACATTCATCAAAAAGATCATTACTGGAAACGAGATGTGGATTTATGAGTACGACACGCAATCCAGATATCAGGTAAGTAAATGGCGTTTACTAAATGAGCCGAGACCAAAAAAAACACTTCGTTTTCAGTCAGAAAAAAAAGACAAAACGGTTTTCATGGATTGCAACGGTGTAGTGCATCATGAATTTTTTAAACGAAGGTTAAGACTGTAAGCAATTATGAGACACCTGAATTATTCGCCGAAAGAGACCAGAATTGTGGGCGAAAAACTTCTTGGTTTTGCACAAATGCAAAAAATACCATCCAACAGCCACCGCATTCACCTGATTTGGCTCCCTGTAACTTCTTTTTGTTCAATCGAGTTAAAAAATCATTACGCGGAATGCGTATCAGCAGCCGAGAAGAAATAATGGAATAATTGCAGGAAGCACTGATAGACATACCGAAAACCGAATATAAAAAATGCTTTGAGGATTGGACCAAGCGCTGGCATAAGTGTGTTGCAGTCGATGGAGATTACTTTGAAGGGAAGAATGCAAATTTAAATGACTAAACTTGTATTTTTAATTTTCTGAATAAATTCCGGGAACTTTTTGATCAAGGTGGTATGTGCGTAAATACATTTGTTTTACAAAATTAGTTGGGAATTCGGGGATTCCCCTTATAACTGTAATAAAAATGTTTCATTCGGTTGATCTTTTATTCTCGTTGGAAGTTTTTTTTTTTATTTCTTCGAATTTAGTTTTTGTTCGGTTTTAGTTCATAAACAATAAAAATGCTTTAAACTACACTATCAATATGTCTTTTATACTAAATTTTTACATTCATAACCGTCAAAAATCTGATTAACGTCAACACATATGGCTTTAATTAGTTGCCGTCACCACAAGTGCACTGTATGTGTATATATGTATATACATTATAAACTTTTCAGTAAGTTTACCTAATTGTTTCTTTGTCCGTAAACTACACGTAAATGACTGAACTGATACAATAGAATATAATTATTTTCAAAATTGCTTATAGTTATGTTACAATGGCCCATTCATATGTATTTTACAAAATAAAATTATGCCATTCTTAACCGGTACCCGAGAACGTTAAGCAATTTTAATTGAATTTTGTACGTAGTGACTTTTAGCTCAAGCAGAGATATATTTTAAGTTTGAAGAAAATGGAACAATGGGTTTGCCAGATCTGAAATGGTAACGTCTCAAATTCGATGAATGAGTTGTTTTGTTAAGGATTGACAATTGCGATGAATGGTTTCTTAATAGTAGGGTTTTTTTACCGGGATTCCCGTCCCGGGAAATTCAGCTAATTTCATTTCGCACTTCCCGCGATCTCGAGAATTTTTCAATACACAATAAAAGTTTTGAAGTTGAAAATATTAAGGATACATATGTACGAAAGACATATTGTGTAATAATACCGCGTAAAAGTGGAGCAACTGAAATAAGAACTCCAATACAAATTCTCTTAGTACAACTTAGTATTTAAAAAACGTATTCACCACAATTGCATACCACCCTGTTAAAAAAGTTTCCGGAATAAACCTTGTGTGGTGGTCCCATCGTTACTATTTGAGTTTTTTTTTTTTTTTTTTTGACATGATTTGCGAGGCTGAATCCGATCCCACACTCATCAAAAGGATCATTACTGGAGACGAGAAGTGAGTTTATGAGTACGTCACGCAATCCAGATATCAGGCAAATGAATGGCGTTCACCAAATGGGCCGAGACTAAAAAACCACGTTGTTTTCAGTCAAAAAAGAAGGCAATGCTCACAGTTTTCATGGATTACAACAAAGAGTATTATTTGGGCGTTATGAGACGTTTGTGTGAAGCAGTTCGCCGAAAGAGACCAGGATTGTGGGCAGAAAATTCGAGGATTTTGCACCATGATAACGCACCGTCGCACAGTGCCATCATTATACGACATTTTTTGACTAAAAATGCAACAAATACCATCCAATAGCCGCCGAATTCACCTGATTTGGCTCAATGCAACTTCTTTTTATTCAGTCGAGTTAAAATTCATTACGGGGAATGCCGAGACCAAGAAAACACTTCGTTTTCAGTCAGAAATAAGGCAAACCTCACGGCTTTCATGGATTGAATTTTTTAGAAGAAGGCTAGACTGTAAACAAAGAGAATTATTTGGGCGTTATGAGGCGCCTGAATTACTTGCCGAAAGAGACCAGAATTGTGTGCAAAAAACTTGTTGGTTTTGCACTATGATAACGCACCGTCGCACAGTGCCATTATTATTAGGAATTTTTTGCGAAAAATTCAACAAATAGCATCCAACAGCCACCGATTTCACCTGATTTGGCTCCCTGTGACTTCGTTCTGTTCAACTGAGTTAAAAAATCATTACGGTGAACGCGTTTCAGCAGCCGAGGGGAAAAATAGACAGTATAGATTTAGATGAATAAACTTGTATTTTTAATTTTCTGAATAAATTGCGGGACCTTTTTGGTCAAGAATATTCAAGATTCATATTAACCAGGCAACTCCGTGTGGGTAAAGCTAGTTTTTTTTCAGTATGAAAATTTCCATGTGACAAAAGGGAAAATTTACAGCAGAAAAGATATATGTACCAAAAAGCATTAGAAATTGTTTTGCATAAGCAATTGTTGTCCAGCATAATAGCAAGACACAAAATAACACAGAAACTTTAAAAAATGTTCTCGAAGTTCCAACTTGGATTTATTACGCCTTCTGATTTACATTTCAGAAAACTAAATTATGAAACAAAAATTAAAGAAAAAACTTTCTAAAATTCATGGTTAAAAGCATTAAAAAATTTTACTTACTCGCATAAAAATTATAAAAAAAAAATAAATAAAATTCACATTTACATGTTAACGAAAATAATTCAGCCAGTGGTCAGACAGAGACTAAATGTAATAAAATTACTTAAATATTTTAAAATTACTGGCGCTTTCAACACTCTTGTTTACAATACACACCCACAAACACACTTTATTCTGCATTGAATTTGGCGCAATAGAAAAGACTCATATAACAAAACAGAAAAAATTAGATTTCAAACAAAAAATGGAAAAATTTTTGCATGGTTTGTAAAATATGTAAAAACTTAGTTTTCACAGTAACATAATGTAAATTTTACTCCAACGTTAAGTCTGTTCGTTTACTTTAGACAGTAACGATGGAGTGAGCCTTGCATGAGGATGGAAAATTTTTATGTGAAGCATGATAAACTTGCCCTAATAAATCAACATTTATTCAGATGCGTGCAAAGATACACACAGACACAAGCACACAAGCATAAATACCATATATAGAATTATTTAATAAAACCAACATAAATATACATACATATACAGACACACTCATATCTAAAAGTTATCAGGCTTTTAAAACTTAAATGGCAAAAGTAAACCCTTTAACAAAGGTAACGCTCGGATCATGAAATGTATTCAATCGGTCGGGCATGACGATCACTTATGACGATGATTTTGCAATCTTAGCTCAAATCTGGCAATACTGCAAAGAACTATTTACGGCGAAGGGAAGCAGGACTAGTGGTAAACCTATAGAAACCCAAATATATTGTTACGTTTTAACCTTTTTTGAAAGGTTTCAGATCTTTTTAATTGGAACAAAATAAAATAAAACCGCGTTTATCTTAATACAGCAACTTATTTTTCTTGCACTCAATATTCATTTATACAACACTTTTATTTACGCCTAAACACGACTTTACTTTATGACTGCAAAACGATAACTATATACGCGCCACCTTTTATATACAATTTAATTTACTTCCGAATGTTCTTATTCTTCCTAGAACATTCGAATTATTTCCGTTAATTCAAATGTGATACACAAAGATGGTCGAATTGGCAGTGCTGTCAAATACACAAATAAGTATGGCATTGACAGGGCAACACATTAATAACAAATATACCAAAATACGCCTTTAAAACGCTGATATGGTGTATTTTCTTTTTAGGCATTTTTATTTTCGCAAATCAATCTGTTTTTGCATACAACAAAATATCTAAAACAAATCGTTTATCATGAATCCGCAAGTTACGGCTCTACATATAGGGTGGACAATTTAAAGTTTGAATTTGAACCAGCAGTTATTTCGAATATGGCAATACTTATGTTATTCTATTCTGTCATAAAATTCATTATATTATCTCCACTGAGCAGCGGTGGGATTTATTGGAAATTTATCATCATTTAAAGTCATATTTTCGGATGAAACTCACTTTCATCTTGGTGGATACGTTAATAAGCAAAAGTGACACATTTGTGGCTCAGAAAACCCAAACGTGGTCTTACAACAGCCAATTCACCCATTACGAGTGACTGTTCGGTGCAGCTTGTGGAGCGGGTGCAGCATTGGCCCATATTTAATATTTCATACTTCGCAACCATTACGGTCAAATTGCCACACATCTCATGCCACAATTGATTCATTGCATCAAACGTCATCATTCTGATGTCAGTTGTCCGCCAAGAAGCTGCGATTTGACACCGTTGGACTATTTTCTGTGGGGCGCCATTAAAGACAAGTGACAGAGACAATTAAGTATTTTGACGCCAACATTCGTGATGCCATTGACGAGATACGAACCCATACACTCGAAAAAATTCTCGAAAGTTGGTCCGAAGGAGTGGGGTACTGTGAGGCCAGCCGCGGCAGCCATAGAAATGAAATAATATTTCCTTTCTAACCGGAACACTTGTACTTCACAACAAAAAAATAAATTTAGTAAAATTTCAAACCGTTTTTGTTTTATTGCATTTTTAAATTGCCTACCCTATATAATACTATTATTATGTCCATAGTATGTATATGTATACTTATGAATATGAAGTTCGAGCCCTGACGAATTTAGGGGAAGAGACTTTTCAAATTTTCAATAGAAAAATTCGTAGACGAATCTTTTGTCTAAGAAGAGATATCTTTGATTTCGTCCTGAGGTGTTAAACAATAAGGAGAAGCGCAAAAACGTAATCTTGTTATGCTCCCCAAAATTCAAGGAATAGTGGTTGCTAACGTTAACATCTAATAGACAATATTCACAACTATATCCGATCAATGAGAGTATGAAATTGGCGTAGCCTTGTCGGAAATAACCTTTAACCTTTCTAGTTCGTTTTATAGTGCCGGTATTTGTTCATCTTTCTGGAAGAAAACTACCGCCCAATAAGAGCTTGTTCGGCACTCTCCAAAATTATGAAGAGTTTATTTAATTACCACTTCGGACTTGAATCGCATGACGGACTGGACACAGACATCAGAGACGGTAGAGCACTTATTGTGTGTATGTGGAGTTCTTGATAGGTTCAGATTAAGATGTTTGGGGACACATAGGGTCTTATTGGGAGACATATCCAACCATTAGGGTTTCAGATCTGCTAGTGTTCATTATGGAGGTAACAAAGCTGCTAAATAAATCGTAGACAGGAAGAGGCACAATAGATCTTAAGGGTAGCAGTGTTCAACAAGAGTGCCTGGTCGGAATGATAATGATGAAAGATGAATTACCAATTTGTTAAGCATTTAGTGTCCAACAATTTGCTGAGTTATCGCCAGTACTGTTTCCTAAGAAGCCGCCCTACTAGTGATCTGCTGGCGTTGCTCCCAGAATAAATCCTCTCATTCATTTGATGAGAATAAGGTTGTGAACCTGAATATTTCCAAAACGTTTGAAAAGTTTGACACATGGCGCTCATATCTCAACTTTTTGCTTTTGTTGTCGATAGACACTTCTACCGATTTATATTGAACTTTCTCAGAGGTCAGAATTAATTCAGGGGTACCCTGAGGATCTGTTCTTTCTTCCACTTTGTTTCTAAATTTTCCCAACAGCACAGCTGCATTCTTCTTACTTCTAATCCATTTCTTATCATTTTGTTTTGATTGTAGGCCAAGTGCCTTGTAGATTGAGATTGAGATTGGGAGACCTGGCAAAAATATCAAAGTGGCGTCATGAAAAAACGACCGATTTTAATGCGTTTAAGACCCAATGCTGTTATTTTTTAACATCCAGACGTGGGTGGTGGTTTCTAAGAAGATGCTCTTGATGTTCTAGGCATGAGAATTTATTGTAATGTCCGTTGAAATGATCAACGATCACGTATCGAAAGAACCATTTAAGACGGTGCAAGAAATACTTCACCTCATCTGAGCCTCTTAACATTTACATAACCAATATCCGACCCCAAAATGCTTTCATGTATAGGCCGGTAGCTCAAAGTCTGTTATTGAGCCAACAGGAGTGGGCGAAGGTGTTCATAAATGATGTCATGGTAGATAAGTCTAGTGGTTCATTAAAGCATCATTAGGGAACAAGTTCTGACGAAATTAAGAAATTTCTAATAATTACATATATGGAGTGGCGTGGCGAGGTGGTTAGAGAACATGCACACAACACAAGCGGCCAACGTTCGAATCTCCAGCAGAGGACATGATGAAAAAATTTAACTGCAATTTTGAGCTTCTAATCAAGAGACTTCAATCTCCCTTCAAACAAATCCATCTCTAGAAGCCCCCTGTCCTTCAAATCGATCAGGAGAAAACGCCATCTACTGGGAAAAAATTATAATGCTAACTGTAGGATCACCACTACACAATTATGTGGGGCAGACTACAGTGGATTAACCATTTACTTTGCTTGAATATCAACTTATTTAATAAAACTGAAACAAAGCAATATATGCTTTGTGAAATGCCAAAATGCTCCCTAGAGGAGTGATGAGGAAAAATCAGATCACATACATATTCATACGTAGAACCTGTATTTCTCGTAGAAGTCATCCCTTTGTAGAACTACTTGGGGAATTTCGTTCTTTAGTTGTACTGTTCATTTGACAACAATCTTCTCGTAATAGTCTTTCCTGTCCTTTACAACAATAAAGTCAAAATCGATCATCCGCACTATTGCATCTTTATAATGATACGTAGGAAAATTATGCTTATAACCTAATTTAGTAATGTCGCGTGAATGTAGTGTAAATCTCATTCCTTTTACACATCTTTTTTACTTCTTAGATATACGAGTATTAATTCTTTGTTGCACTAATAGACACTCAGCGGTTGTAGCTCTGTATACTTACAAGATTGCGAGAGATTTTGCGAAAATTGTTTGTCGAAGTAAGCTTTCTTTGTATAAGAAATCTATTAAAAATGAACTAGATTTTGTGCGCAATCTCATACGTGCTGGATTTCGTATCTATAAAATGCCATTAAAAAAACAAAAAAACTAACGAGATTATATTTAAATGTTTTTTTAATGTCTATTCAAAAAGTGTAACAACATTTGCTTGCCACTTTAGCCAACCATTGTACACCCACACACACAACTAACAACCTAACAGTAAAATGTCAAAATTCAATTTTTAATAAAAACAAGAACAACAACAGAGAGCATTTAAAACCAAATATGTGCTAAAAAAGGAATAAGTAGCACCGATAACCAAATCGTATTTACCAGTAAGTGAGTGTGCGAGGAGTGTATATATACTTTCTCTTTACTTTCTCATTGCAATGGAAACAACAATGGTCATCATATTCGTATAAGTGTGTGTGAGTATATAAGTGTGTGTGTGTGTATGTCTGTACGTGTTAAAGTATTCCAGTGCATTATATTTTAAAAAGGATAAACTCAAAATGTGTCAGGATAAATTTGTATTTTACATGTTAAGTAATGCAATAAATTGCTTCGTTTATTGCTATGTATATACGTACGAGTGAGTGTAAGGAATATTTCAAAACCAAAAAATTTAACTGCCTGTTATTATAACACTTTCCCTTCATTCTTCATCCCACACTCCATCTTAACACACACAACACTAGACAATTTAATGCTCTTAGTAGACGAAAAATTATTTTTTATTGTGTTGCTGTTTATAATGCTATTGCTATTGCAGAAAGTACTGGTAAATGTTATTTTAAAGAAAAACTTGCTTATTTTAACTATAACATCTATCCAGATGGCTTAGTCTTGCTTGACTACTAATATATATCAGGTGTTTTTTTTAGAGTTTTATAGCTTTGAGTTGGCAACACTGCTTTGTTTGACAAACGATTTAACAGCTGATAGTTACTTCTTGTTTAGTTTAGTTTGACATTTCATTATGGTTAAATTTCTATAAAAAATTGTGTTCTCCGATGAAGCCATAGTTTGCTTTAATGGGTAAATAAATAAGCAAAATTGTCGCATTTAAAGTGAGGATATTCCACAAGCTTTTGTCGAAATATTATCATGGTCGAAAGCATCAATATCATAAGATTATTATAATGTCATTTCTTTGTTTAATTATGATTTAAACTTGTGTAACTGTAATAAAAAGCCCTATATATATGCAGACATGGACAGCTATTTATTTATAAAAATATGTTTATTTATAAAAAAAAAATGTAAATGACAATATTAAGTATATTCTGTTACATTTTAACCTTTTCAAAACGTTTGAGCTCTTTTCAAATGCGTTAAATAAAATAAATAACACGTTTGTTGTTGGTTTACTTTATGCACTTATTTATTTCCACACATTTGCGGTATACAATTATAACTATACACTCTCCAGCTTATTATCTTGCACTTAATATTCGCTCAACACTTTGACTTACGCCTAAACACGACTTTACTTAATGCCTGCAAAACGATCGCTGCATTCGCATTCCGCATTCAGTTACGTTTCGATCGAAAATTCGATCGACAAGAGTAAATTATTATTTTTCTTAAATTTTTGTTCCATTTCGTATACTCTCATTTCGTGTTTAATAAAAATAAATAATATAACAAGTTTCACAGCCAAATAATCAGTTTTTGGACTAAAAAACAAGAATAAAAAAATCTCCGTCACAACTTTAACAATTTCGAAAAACATAGCTACGATCGTAACGCGGAATACATACAATCAAAAAAAAACTGAACGGAATCGAAACTCAGAATACCAAATTTGCCAAACGTAGATAATTTCGATTCGAATCGAGACTTCGAATACGGCTGAATGTACAATGCGCCGCCTTTTATATAATTTACTTCCGAATATTCTTGTTCTTTCTGCATTCGATTCATTTTCCGTTAATTTCAAATGTAACACCTAAAATCGTTACGGTAACACCGTTCAATACACAAATGGTAACACCATTAATAACACAAATTATGTATGGCGTTACCAGGGTGACCTTGAGACAAGCCGACTTATAGCTCAGACTACCACTGTACTAATTTAGTGTATCTTAGTTTAGGCATTGTTTATTTTCGTAACAGTATGTACTTATCTCACCTTTTTTCGGTTACATAAACGAGGATAAAATAATTTTAATATAAAAAACATTAAAAATTACACGGTGCTACATAATATTTTACTGCTCTAAGACTTAAAATCTGTTAAAATTAGTATCACCTCCCGATTATCTCAATTATTTAAAAGTTTAATAAAAATAATATTCTTTTGTTGCAAACTCTTCAAATTTGATCAAATGTGTTTCCTTGAAAGACTTTCAACTAAAGTCAGTTTTGCGAATTTCGATCCCCTCGACTTCCTCACTTTTAAACAGTTCATCAGCTCTTTGGGCACACGTCTAGCCCAAAGATTTTCTGTTGGGTTCAAATACTAACTTTTTGCAGGCCAATTCAAAACATCAATGTTTTTGGCAAGCACCACTGCTTTATACTCCTGTCAGTGTGTTTCGGATCATTATCATAGAAGATATGTAATATCTTCTGGTATATTTTCCATGTCAAGACACGCAGCCAAAAAGAAATCTTTTTGACATCTGCATCAGCCAAGCCTGGCGTGGCATACAAAATTTAACTGCCAAGAAAATCAAACCAAATATTCGAAAGATTTGCCTCTTCTCCTTCCTGACAACTCCTACAGAAGTTATTACAGGATAGACCAAGTCAATTCACATTTACATCAGCTGCCCAGTGCCAGCTGATTATCAGCCTTATTACTGTTCTCGAAATCGCAGATTAAGAATTTCACTCCATTTGCGCTGAGGTTTTCTCGTACCTTTTTTAATGCGACAATGTAATTATCCATTTTTTGACCACTAAACACAAAGAAAAAGGGGATTCACACAGTGTGTGATACTCTCAGAAAGAGAGTTGCGTTTTTTTGCGCAGTCGTTTCAAAAATATATATATTTTTTATTTCTGGCAAACGAACAGTGAGATCACATTATATACGACGTATGAGTACTATATCTGTTTCACTAATAAAATATCACTCATACGTACTTAGGTAGTAACATGGTCACCAGGGTAACCTGAAATATGCAATTGCATACTTTTTCTAATGTAACGAATCAAGTCGGGTGTGATCATTAATTGTTATGAATTTTTTGAATAGATTTGTTAGTGCAGTTTTTGCATATTTTGCTTACAAATGCATTTTTTCATATTTTAGTTTTAAGAGCATGTTTTCTAATTTTTGTCGTATATATTTTGTGCTCTAAAATATTTTTACAGCAAAAACAACATTTTCGTTTTAAATTCTCCAAGTCGTTGCTTTTTTAATTTACCTGTCAATTTAAATTTATTGCGCCATCCAGATCTGAATAAAGTTTATACCGTTAAAAAAATTAAAAAAAAAAATATTCAATCTGTAAAGTGCAATCAGAAAACTTTTATAGGGTTTTCTTTTCTGAAAAAAATGTTGCATTTCTTTTGTTCTTTGCCATTAACCGTGGTCAAAAATTAGGAAACATAAAATTTTTTTTAGCATTTTTAGAGATAAGCACAGCACCCTTTCTTTGTATTAAATTTTATAAAAAAAATAACGCAAAAAAAGACAGGGCAACAAAGTGCAACATTTTTTTTGTTTCAGAAAAGAAAACGCCACTTATGTTCAAAATATGTTTGTCTGTCAAAAATATGTATCGAAAATGCTTAAATAATATACGCAATTGCAAATGTCTTATCCCAAACTAACACATGTTACTTGCATTGCACATGGATTATATCGCTTATGCAAACACATTGGATATCAATACGAAAATGTAAACTAAGTTAGTGGTTTTCGGCCATCAATTACTTAATATTAAAATGACTATAGATGAACTAAAACATGTAAATACAAAAGGTTTTTTTGAAAAGCTACTTAGAAACTGCAAACCAATGGCCTAACATTAGTGAAGCAGTAGGCCACATTCATTGAAACAGTTCAGAATATTGAAACTATGAAAGATTGTTATAGTAAAAAACGAAGACTTTATTATTCAAGTTCTAATATATGACCTTATGGATGTGTTGTACTTTAAATATGCGCCCATTACATCAGTAGACATTGACATTTTCAATTTATAATTAATTGCCCAGATATAATAGCTAACGCTTTACATTTGAAAATTTAAGTCAATACAAAAAGTCAATATAAATAAAAAATATTCTGTTTCTTTCTACAAAAAATTTGTAGCTCTGTATTCAGATCTGCTTAGAAATTGAGGTACAATCTCTGTTTTTTATTTTGTTGTATTGTTTTTTATATTGCTAACTTACATCGTGCTTCAAATATATGCAAAAGATAATGTTGATTCAGTTGTTGAATAAAAATTTTTTCTATTAACAAAGAAAAATATTTTATTTTTTAGAGCATATTTTCAAATTTTTATATAATGGGTCCCATTATTGATTTCCTTTCGCAATTGCGGAAAGCATTTTTTGTACGGAAGCAAAATTTGAAATTATTGATTCCGTTGCTACGGTATTCTTCCGTTCTTTGGGAATCATCTCTACCATTGCGGTATTTCCGTATTATTGATTTCGCAAAATAGATAATTTTCTTCATTTTGCTTACGTTGAAATTTTATTACGTAAGGTTAACGGAAAGAACAAAAATTAAAGAAATTATGTGAAATTTCACAAAAAAGAGAAGTAAACTAATTGCAAACATAGGCAATTTATTTTTAAGACGAAAGCTTATCTCTTACAGAATATGCTGCTTGGCGACTATTTCCTAAACTTGCAGACTCGAGCTCAGACGAAATATATTTAAATGTTGCCTTACTTACACGAAATTTTTTTAAAAAGCTGTAAGAAAAATGTCACACCTTAAACTTGTATTTAAATATCTTTATTTCAACTTCACACCTTAAACTTGTATTTAAATTTCTTTATTTCAACTTTCTATTATTTATCTGCAACATATTGTTATGAAAATAAAAGTATGTATAACATTTGTATATTTGGTAGTTATGTGTCACCCTGTCAATTATATACTTATTTGTATGTCTGGCAGCACTGCCAATTAAACACAATCTTACATGTTTTAAATTAACGGATAGCGGATATGAGATCATTTAAGACATTTCCGGAACTTTCCAAGCTGTAGACACTTAGATATATAAGGAGGCTGCTTTACCTACAAGTTAGTTAGTTATCGTTTGGCAGTCAATAAATAAAGTTGTGTTAAAGCGGAAAAAAGTGTTATATAAATAAATATTAAATGTTATATTAAGACAAAGAGTATAAAAGTTATAGTGAAGTAAATAAATAAAACTGTAAAACAACAATTAAAACGGTGTTTATTTTATTTTAACGCAATTTCAACGAACTCAAAAAGGTTAAAACGTAACAATATCTTAAGATTTATAGCGCAGAGCTCTTCTTTCTGCCCAAATGTCTAAGTAATCAATAGTAGTGTCAATAGTAGTGACGATCCTCAAAAAAGGCTACTGTTTATACATAAATTTCGCTTATAAAACAACATTTTTATGTTAACAAATTTTAAACGTTTTTAAAATTTTTTTATTCCAAAAGTTGACAAAATTAAATCGATTTTACGGCAAACTTTCCTGCGGTAAATCAATAATTTCAATTAGCATATCGATCGTTATTTCTTTCCGTTGAAATTTCCGTTCCGTGCGGAACCAATAATAAGGGTCAATATATTCGGATTTTCACTGTATATATTATGCGCATAAAACACTTTTTAAGAGCATATTTCTGATGTCCCTGGATACACCGTTCGTTTGTCAAAAGAGGATTTATATGTCTATAACAACAGCGTAGATATAAATATAATTTAGCTATACTTAAAAGTAATTTGATTGCGGAATTTCGGTGTTTTAGTTTATTAAATAAACTAAACCGCAAATATATGTTGAGCAGTCTCCTCCATTTCGCAAAAGTGTCAATTATATGTCATTGTGTCATATCAGTTAGGTATGTATTTGGTAGATGGAACGGTTATTATTTGTCCGGTTTTATCCAGTTTTTTCTTTCTATTGAATATGGTTTTTTAAAAAAGTTCATTTTTCGAATAGCGAATAAGCCGGTTATTTTAACACGAATAACCGGTCAATTTAAGTATGTTTAATTTTTTATTTTTTATTGCAAATATGCTCATCGTTTAAGTATTTTCCCAAATTTAATATATAAAATCTTATTTTCATACCATGACTACCTTGAACATCTTGCAAAGAATGTAAAAACCATGGTAGATACACTTGAGCAACAGTTTTTCTCAGTTTCTGTATATAAATATTAATATTTTATATATGGAGATCCTACTTGATCATCATGTAGACTCATTGAAAAGGACCTATAAACGCTGGTTCCGAACGCCAAATGTATTAGTTAGTTAAGTTTTTCACTGGTCGTTAGTAAAGTTGTGAGGTGATACCGCTGTTGAAAATTGTAAAATGGTGTGGCCTGGGACTGAACCGACGACTTCTTGGTTGGTAGTTATCTTACCAAACATACCACAGTGGCACTATTAAATACGTGGTGCATGCATTTATGTTTCTATAGATGTCTTCTGAAGTGTGAAAATATTTGGAAACCGTTGGAAAGGAAGGTTAGGTTCGGTGAAAGGAGTCGCTCGCATTTCGCGAGCTCACTCGGGGTCGAGTTCACTATGGCCCATTGTGATACCTCAACAAGGACAGACCGTTTAAAGAGGTCAAAAGGTCGGATATGGAAGAGTCTCAGACGAAAGATCCCTACATAAGGACTCAAAAAATCAGCTACCTCATTTGAGCCAATCGGAACCCTTGACGAAGTTAATCAACACATACCTAAGACAGTTCAGATCATGGAAACGACGTGAACCCAAATGCCTAAGTCTAAGCTCCCATAGAGCAGGACAGTCGCAGAGAAGGTGTTGTACCGATTCCTCCTCCTCTTTATCCAGACGGCTTCCACAGTAGCCATGATCAGGGCATCCCATGCGCTCCGGCCCATTATATAATGCCCGGTAAATATGCCCGAAAAAGCCCGATCAACCCCCTCCAAACCTAAGAAAAGACCTGGTATTTTTTCCGTAGAAATAGAACCCAAAGAATTCGGGATATTTCACAAATGGTGATATTGTTCCACTCCATCTCAGTGCCCATTTATCCAACAAAACCGACGATGAACGTAGATGGGCATGCACGTCCCCCTGTACGAGGGACAGGAGGCACTTTAGTAGCGCACTTATTAGCAATTTCATTTCCTCGGATGCCTGCTTAACTTGGAACCGATATCAGTTCGATATGATATCGTTCCAGATGAGAAACCCTGAGGTCCAAATCGTTAAAATAAAAACAACTGGAAATGAAACTACGCTGTAAAAAATTAATCACTGGATAAAATATTAGGACTTGTGTTTTCGATGAAGAAATGTTTAAGGCTCAAAAAAAAACCGAGCGTTGTTCCAGTATGCTTACTTGCTAGACACTACGACATGGTACAAAAATTCAAAAAAACTTATTTGCTAATGCAGCAAGAATTAAGAATTTAATTTTAGTAAAAGAATCGGTTAACCGGTTATTTGATTAGTTCTTAACCGAAAACCGTTTATTTAAAATTGCAAATTTTCGAATTATTCGAAAACTGGTTTTTGTATGTATGTATAGTATGTATGTATGTATGTATGTATGTATGTATGTATGTATGTATGTATGTATGTATGTATGTATGTATATCATATTTAATTTGTTGTGTTATGTTTTAATAAAAAATACACTATGAAATAAATTATCGGGTATCTTCTGTAAATCGAAACTTAAAATTATTGTAATTTTCATATCACACAATAATTTGATATTTTTTCTTATTGATTTATTTCATTACCTTTCAAAAAACTTTTACTATCAAGAGTTTAAAGTGGTAATGAGCGTATTTAAGTTTTATTTGTTTTTGAAAATTTACTCGATTTCTATTTCAATCGTTTTCAATTTACAGATTATACTCGTATTTGAAAATATATTCTTAAAAGTGTGTAATTCTATCACTTGATAATCCATTTTTTTTTTTATTTTCTTCTTCCAAATTTTTAGATCACAAAATGAAAATTATGACAAAATTGGTCACCACTACCGAAGCGGTCTAGGCCAAGGTAATATGGTAATATGGTCGTATCACGTTTTTTATCGGATGGTAAGCAGTTATGTTGTCGGAAGACTGAGGCTGAACCTTGCAAGCAAAAGGTGGCAGACCAAACGTAAGCTTTACCTTTAGATCAGTAGATGGAATAGGTGTTACAAAATAGGTCAATGAAAACGGTTACACCAGTTATCCGGTTTTAACCGCAACGAACGCCCATGGAGAGTTCTTAAAATAAGTGTTGTTAGTTTACCTCAAAATATGGACTAATGTGCGAGCTACGTGGGATGGTATTAGCGACTACTAACGTTAAATGGATGAATGTAGATTCTGTTATTACTACTTTGGAAGAAGTAGTATGTTTTCGGATAAGGATTATATGATCCATATGTAACATTTTTAGAGAGAATGTTGTTTTATTAAGAAGCAAACTTTTTATATTTATTTTTTTTAAACAAACATTTTGAAAATAAAAACAAATATACATTTCTAGAATATAAAACAAGTAAGTATTATTCTTGTTGTAAGCCAACAATGTAAAATTAACATGAAAAACTTTTATTTTTACTCGAAAAATGGAGATTCAGAATTCAACATTAAATCGTTTTTTTTTTTTTTTTTGTACTGTGACAATTAATGTATACAATTTTCTTTCCGCATAGTTTTGACTCAACTGTATAGATTTTTGCCAGAATTTTTTTGAGATGTTCTTGGAAAGTTCTACCAATTGATGATTTTATATTTGAGGTTTACTAAGCAAATTTTCTAAAGTAGTTTCTTAACAAGGCGCTCAAATGTAGCCACGGTATTGCAGAGCTAGAACGGCATAACTTCGAATTGCCATAAACCACTGTTTGCACCAATGTTTCTTTTCTTCTTATATTTCTCTGCAATCTCCAACTGTTAATAACCACTTACAGCATTTATTTTGATATGCCCTTAGTAAACCACTTCATGAACAGAGACCGCTTCAAGAACACGTGCCTGTGTGTATTTTTAAAATGTGAAATGCAAACAATACTAAAAGACTCAATACATATATCTTTTTTTGCATGTGTGTAAGAGCACATATGTACATTTTACTATTGTTTTTTGCTAATTTTAAAATGTTTTATTTCTTATACACTAATAGTCTATTTTAATCTCTCTTTCTGTTTCTCTTTCACTTTCTCTTGTTTTCTTTTATTAATATAAAGATTAAATATTTACCGAGGTCAGCTTCATTAAAATGTTATAAAACATTTATTTGCCTTTAACGAATTCATTGCGTTATAGTCATGATGGCAACAACAACAATAGCAAAAGCAACAACAAGAACTATTTTAATTATTACAAGTCAAAATACATACATACCTACATATAAAACTGTTATATTCTACCCCAAACTATTAAGGTACCAAATTTCTACAATGAAAAAGAGAAGGAGAGAAAGATAGTGAAATTAAGAGAGAGGCAGAGGGAGAAAGAGAATATAGAAAAATAAAAATATATTATAATATGGTATAAGCCTTAAGTATCGTCATAATCATGAAGTATTTCTCTTTATATTCTGGTACTTAGGAGTATAACAGTGACATAAAAAGTTGTTTTCTTTTTTTGTATTTTTATTCCAAAGGAATAGTAAATTTCAAGTGTCATTGTAGGCATCAGCAACTACATCTGCATCATTGCAATGTTGTTGTCAATTTCAATTTTATATATGCAACTTAACAACAACAACGACAACAACAAATTTATTGTTGCCATTGTTATTCGAAAAAGAAATGAAGACAGCAAATAATTCCACTTGAAGACAAAAAAATAACAAAAACGCTATTAAAATAGAGAAAAAGAGAACGAAAAATTAACCGCAGGCTGTGCTTGTATAATAGTAGTATATCACCAAAATCCCTTCTACTCTCTTCTACTTTCTACACAGAGTACAAAATTAGAACGAGGATAAGAATGTCATCATACAAGTGCTCGCTAATTTGAATTTTAGAAAAACAAATTGAAAAACGAACACGAAAACTAATGTTAATAAAAAAAAAAATATTAAATTAAAAAAATTAATTTATCATGTTGTACATAATTGAAAAACTAACTGGTGTCGGTAATGTAGTTTAAATCATGGTTGGCAAAAAACCGGAGTATTTTTTTTAAATCCCAGGATTGTTTTTGGGGTTTTTTATGTCTGTTTTTGGGTTTTATAACTGCTTCCAAATTTCGTTCACGTCGACAATATTTTTGTATTTTTTGTATTTTTTTTTTTTTTTTTGTTTATACAATCACGTTGTTTTAGTATTTATAGTGCAATTTTACACTAAAACGGATCAAAATGGCATTGCGTACTATAAGCTGCTAAAATAAAACTCGGTGATCGGAGCAGACTGCAATTACTTTATTTGAATCATGCATTATGAGAAATACGACCGGAGTGTGAACACAGACGTGATTAATGTATTCTTTTGCATGACAACACCCTTTCTCATGTCGCAAAAGTTTCAAAACACTTATTATAAATGATTAAATGCCGCATCCGCCGTGTTCTCCGAACATTAATCACACTCCTTTACACGGCATTTCGCCATAACGGCCTGTTTGAATATTCCATAATTCAAACATTCGCTTTAAGCACAAATTACTTTGTTCCGCGACTAAAAAAATCGTGGATTCTCCGTTTTATAACTAAAAGTGTAAGGGAAGCATAAGCAAGGCATATTCATCTCGTTTAAAGGCATTTCGATTTACGGCCTACATTTTCAGAAACTATCTAGGCCGTATAAAGAGGTATGAGTTTATCTTTTAACATGTCACCGAATCACTTCGGCTTCAAAGTTGGAGCGCCATTTCATTATCATTTTTAAACTCAAAAACGGAACAGTTGGTTGCCAACTCTGGTTTAAATATGTGCTAACACCATCATAACTAGAAAGCTCATGCCATGTTCGTAGAACAATTTTCGTAATTCTTTCTTTCGTTCATATTTCTATCCTCAATTATAAGCCAAATTACATAATTTCTTGTACGTAAAATAAACAGCGAAAAAAAGACTAATAAAAAATAATATTTTTACGTAAATCGAGTTTGGTAACCCTTGTCGTTAAATAAACAAGGAGTACAAAAAACAACTATACGTACTCGATTAAAAATTGCCAAACCGGCAACAGCAACATAAGCAGAAATGTAGTAAGTAAAAATAAACGGCAACAATAAAATAGGCAGAAAAGAAAACAATTAACAAACAACAGCCAAACAACAAGAACTGAAAGAAGTGGTTGTTTACATTCGCATGGCTTTATAAGAGAAAGGGAAACGAATGAAAAGGAAACAAATGGAATCTACCTGAAATATCGAGAGGCTCTAGAGCTTTCGAAGTATTGTTTACTCAGCCATACAAATAGCCTATCGATGCGGCTAGCATTCAGTTTATGTATAAATTCAACGTGAAGAGAGTTTATTGGTGTAAACACAGTATAACAAGTTTAAGTGATGTAAACTCAGCGAGTAGAATTTATTGGTTTGAACTTAGTGTAAAGAGACTCTAGTGTGGATAAACTCTGGTTGGAAAGGCTGTGATCGAACCTACGTTGTAACAACGATCGGGTTGGAAAATCTTTAAGTAGAAAGAACTGTCGTTGTTGTTGTGTAGAAAGTTGCAAACAAATAGAGTAATGAAGAATAGAAGTTGTTGTTGCGCTTGTAAAAAGGTTACAAGCAGTGGTACACAAAACTGTGTCAATAAGAAATTATTGAATTAAAACCAAAAACAAATTTATTTTTATTTTACCTACAATCTACGAACTCATTTAATAGGTATTTTTAAAACCCAATATACAAGGAAAGTTAAAAAAGAAATTAAAATTATTATATAAAAAATATATAGAATACAAAAATTTTGACAAGAACAAGGTTACTGGCTATGTATTAAATATTATAACACAATTTAACAATGAAGAAGAAGAAATAAAGAAGAACTATCAAAAGTAGATAGAAATTGGCCATGCGGACAGGCTAATTCGTGTAATAAATTAAAATTAATTCGGAGTCTCGTAATAATTAAAAAAAGACATATTTTTTCTTTCACTCTTTGAGTCTACCTTTCATCTGTCTATAGCAGCGACAGGCAAACCTATACCACTACGCTTAACAATTGTGTGAGCAATTTGAGAGTCTGCCTCTTAGATCACACTGCAAGAAAAAATTACATTATTTTGTATACACTGGAAAAAGCGCTTTAACATCTTAAGTTTACATATTTCAAAATATATGTTTAAAAGAAAATAACAAAAATAAACAAATATTTTCTTCTGTTTAGTTTTTGCCTATGCGTGTGAGAGCCAAATAGAAAATTTGCTCGGAGCAAACATGGGGCCATACCATTATAGGTCCTGTTGAATTTGTGAAGGCGCGGTTCTTATTCATAGCTCTTGTTGCAAAAATTTTTCTAACCAAGCAAAATAAATTTACAAATTCTCATTATAGATTCTGATGAAATCGTTATATAGAATCATTTGTCTTTATTAAAGTACTCCAAGTGCCCAATATCAAGTTATGTCCCCTCTAATATTTCTTATGTATATGAATTATTAGAAGTTTCAACACTTGTCACGTTTATGCTTTGGCTTTCTGGTTTCGTTAAAGATTGGTTCATTACAGTTTGTGCAATATCAGTTGTTTTATTCCTCTAAAGAAACGTTCATACGTGGTTTGTAAAAACTCAAGGCGATACACGCTTATATAATTCATTAACAATTTTCTATGTGACCTGTATGTTCTCCATGATTACATTAAGAGAGATGGCAAATTATTTTGAAGGCATATTTGTGTCGTTTTGATCTTATGGGCCGGTACAGAATCTTATTAGAAAGTGAACAATTGCTTATAGCACAGGGATAGATACGATTTCTTCATAGAAATGCAACTCATGACATCCTCGTAATATTTACCACACCAGATCGGTGTTAACCCTTTTCCATTTCATCCGTGAATAAAATTTTTCTGTTTTTTGTGTGTAAATTATCAGTGTACTTCACCAAATATGCACAGCAATCGATCCCAATCGGGAAAAAAATTATATTTAAATTTGAATTTTTCCTTCAATCCAAAAAAATTTTTTGCTTCAAACTTGTTTTGCAAATTTCAAACGGAACATTAATTATATAGGGTGTTCTTTAAGCCCGACATAGTTTTGAATTGTAATAAAATAAC
Organism: Wohlfahrtia magnifica; assembly: GCA_023159175.1. NCBI lineage: Eukaryota > Metazoa > Arthropoda > Insecta > Diptera > Sarcophagidae > Wohlfahrtia > Wohlfahrtia magnifica. The sequence goes on along the minus strand of JAKWBJ010000222.1, from coordinate 5,037,352 downwards.
ATAAGAATTCAATTAAAATTTTAATCCAAACACTTTTTTAATTGAAAGAAGAAGGCATATGACCACTGTGGCTATTTCTGACAAAATGTATGCTGGACGTTCATTGTTCCACGAACAATGTAAGCCATAAGGCGTCAATTGTTGCTGCATAAATATGTAGCCAAACAGAAAACAATCGAGGCTTTTCAAATCGCTGGCTTATTTCTCGAAATCAATTTATTGCAAAATTTTGATTTCCATAAGCCGATTGTTGGGATCGTCGTATGGCGTAGGGTCTATCGTGGATTGGTTTCACTCTACATGCCGCAATTTTGTTTATTAAGAAACAAACCTTTTAAGCCAAAAATGTGACCCATCTGATAACTGATTTTGAAAGTAAATTTGGGTAATTTTGTGGCAATGTTTAAACATCAAACTATTCATGATGATTTGCCAGAGTATATTGATCACAAATGTTAAAAAGTAATAGTTTGACAGTTAGCACTTTCGTAATTTTTAACAAAAAAAAAAAAAAAAATAACAGCCTCTATTATTCCTCCCTTTTAGGATTAAATCAGTAAGTGTGTAACAGGCAGCTTGGACATAAGAATTCACCACGTTTTTACGTTTATCTAATGGTTTTGAACATTTTTTTTTCTTTTTTTTATGTTTGGTAAACAAATTATGAAAAATATCTTTTTTGATGTCAAATAAAATTTCTTTGTTTTTGTTGTCTGTTGTTGTGCACGTGTGTAAAAGCAAAAAGAAAATTTAAGAAAAAAAATTGGAAAGAAAAGCTTAAAATATCAAGTGTTTTATACGTTTGCTGTTGTCTTTCGCTTTCTTATTCTTCCCTCTTTTATTCAGTTCTTTTTCCTCTTTTTTATTTTTTTTATTTTACTATTATTTTTGTTGTAAGTTTTTATGACCATTTTCGTAGCTTTAGAGCAAACCTTAGGATATACCCAACAAGAAAAAATGAAAAATATATTTCCTTAAGGTATTTCAAGTTACAAGGATTCTTTTTAACGGATTTGTCTTTCTCTTTAAGAAAAGAACATTTTTGACAGTTATAACCAAATGATTGTGTTTAATGAAATATAAAAAATACGAGGGTAGAACAATAACTTTATACCTTTTATATATTTGAAAACTGCTAATGAACATATTTTATATGCATTTTAGAAATATTGGACGTACGGTTAAATTCGTTTAAAACCGAATTTTATATTTGAAACGAACTTTATTAAGCCAACTATGTGCTGGTTTGATCGAAAACCTTCTGCCATTTTAAAGGTAAAGCCCTTATTCCCTTAGTGTCCTAAAAACTGTTCCAATTGAGTCTTGCTTGTCTCTACGGATTTAAATTTACATTATTAAGAGAGTCCTGCAGAGATCGAAACAAATGATTATCTGAGGTGCAAGGTCCGGGCTATATTCCCAGCCAAGCTCTTTTAATTTCTGCCGGGTCATCAAAAATGTGTGGTCTGACGTTGTCATGATGGAATACATAACCTTTTCTGTTGATCAATTCTGGCCGTTTTAATTAAATTGCTTGCTACAATCTCATTAATTGTGGACTGTAGCGTCAACTTTTAAAAAACGGGTTTTGGGTTAAAAATTAAACAAATAACCGGTTAACCGGTTCTTTTCTTCAAATATATTTTTTTAATTTTTGTTGCTTAATTCGGTATAATTGATATATTTCCCTCATATACATTGTTGATTAGGCCGGCATATTGTAGTTTCTATCAAGTAAGTATGCTAGAACAACGTTCAGCGTTTTTAGGGTCTTAAAGGACATCTCTTCCTCGAAATCACAATGTCCTAATACTTCACCCAGTGATTCATTTTTTACAGAGAGAGAAACTACTTCATATAGAATCAAGTATTTCTTGCTGCACATTAACGTCAATATTTAAGGTGGTTAATAATTCCTGGGATCGAAAAGTCTTTTCAGCTTAGTATTTAAGGACACTCAAAATATCTAGACTTATCCTTTCCATCGGTTTCCAAATATATTCCCACTTCAGAGGATATCTGTAGAAACATAAATCACGTATTTAAGAATATGTGGCACTGGTATGTAAGGGGAGAAACCGCCTAGCAACCAAAAAGTTCTCGATTCTCGGTTCCCAGGCCACACCATCTGACAATTTTTATCACAACATTGCTAGCGACTCGTTATGTGTATTTCCGCTGTGAAAAACTTTACTAATTAATACATCTGCAGTTCGGAGCCAGCTTTTGTAGGTCTCTTTCAATGGGTCTGGTTGGTCATCATTCACCATACATATATAAATTAATGATTTATTTACAGAAAATGAGAAAAATTTATTGATGCTCAAGTGTGAATATCTTTGTCGATCTACCATGGTTTTCACGTTCTTTGTAAGACCTTCCAGTTTGTCATATAGATATATAAAAATAAGACTTTATATTATAAATTTTGAAAAATACTTAAACAATGAATGAAATGAATCGATTTACACTTGAGCAACGTTGGAATTTATAGGAAATTTATTTCCAAAACAAAGACAATTGGTCGGAAATTACAAAAAAAAAAATGGGGCTCAGAAAACCCAAACGTGGTCTTACAGAAGCCAATGCACCCATTACGAGTGACTGTTTGGTGCAGCTTCTGAGCGGAAGCATTATTGGCCTTTATTTCTTTGAAAATGAGGACAACGCAACAATTACGGTCAATGTAGACACCTATCGCACCATGATAACCGATTTGTTTGTGCCCGATCTTCATGGTATTGATGTAAACAATATTTGGTTTCAACAGAATCGTGCAACCCGCCACACATGTCATGCCGCAATCGATTTATTGCGTCAAACGTTTGAAAGCCGTTTAATTAGACAAGAATCTGCGATTTGACACCGTTGGAATATTTTATGTGGGGCACCGTTAAAGACAATTATTATGTAGACAAACTAAAGACAATTGAGCATTTTAAAGCCAACATTCGTGCTGCCATTGCCGATATACTAACCCATACACTCGAAAAAGTTCTTGAAAATTGGCCCGATCGAAATGGATACTGTAAGGCCAGCCGCGGCAGCCATGTGAATGAATTAATATTTCATTTTTGTTTTATTGCATTTTTAAATTTAAACTGTTAAATGGCTTATAATTTTCTTCAATAATAGGTTGAAAATCAATAATTTCGGTAGAAATACTCGAAGTTAAACATTGTGAGTGTTAAGTGAGTTAAGTGATAAACAAACAAGCTCCCTCTTTCTGTATAATTTCTTACCCAATGATCTATTGGATCACGTTAAAGGGCGTCTAAATATTACAATTTTGAAATTGTCATAGTAAGTAATTTTCCAAGTTTATTTTTGTCTTTTAGTCAATTTTTTGTTTAAATGATTTTTTTTTAATTTAATTGTTGTTTTTTTAATTTTTCTCTGGTGTGTTGTGATGGATTAATGTTTCCATCATGTGTGTTTAATCTCGTTAGTATTAAGTCACAACATTTCCAAACACTCGTTTGTTACAAAGTTGCACTCACTTACATGTGTAAGAATTGGCGAAATATGATAACAACGAAACTTGGTTAGCTACTAGCAGAGTCATCATAGAATTTATTAAGCTGTTTTTAATCTTGGTGATAGTTATTTTATATGAGCTGCTTATTTTGAAAGTATTTATAGATAAAACTTATTATGATCTTTCTGTGCGGAAACAATTTATAATAAAAAAATTCCGATTCTGGTATTTGAAAGATGAAAATTTCAGCCGTTAGTTTTGAAATTGAGACAAGTCTATGTAGTTATAAGATAATTCTTACTCTTTTAGTCACTCCTGTAAACGCTATTGATTATAAACTTAGATTTTCTGAGACCACAAAATATTACAAATTTATCTATTAATACCATCCATATTTTTAAATTTATTGAAATGCAAAAGTTTAAATATCTCTAAGCAAAACAAATAGAAAGTGAGGCAACTTTCAAAATAAACAGCTCATGTATACATGTTATGAGAAATATAGGGACCGTCATCTAACGTTTTTTTTTCAACTAGTGCTTATTTCGTGAATGACAACACTTAGCTCATGTCTGATTTGACAGATAATTAATTTTATCCTCGCGCTGAACGCATATGGTTGTGTATACGCTTGAACAACGCTGGGAATAACGCGATCGACTTACAGAAGATGTCGATTTTGCCAAACACAATCATCTTTTCCGATGAAGCTCATTTTGATCTTGGCGGGTATGTAAGCAAGCAAAATTGTCGCTTTTGGGGCACAGAACACCCGCACGCATACATTGATAAGCCGATAAACCCAAGATGAGTCACTATTTGGTGCGGATTTTGGTCCAGAGGCATAATTGGGTCATTTTTCTTCAAAAATGAGCAAGGAGTGGCCGTTACAGTCAATGGCGATCGTTATCGGGCCATGTTGAACGAATTTTTGTTCACAAAGAAGAGGATATTAGCAACATTTGGTTTCAACAGGACGGCGCTACGTGCCACACAGCCGAAGCTACACTTGATGTTTTGCGCCCTGTTTTTGAAAATCGCATTATCAGCCGCAGAGCTGATGTCGTTTGGCCACCTCGGAGCTGCGATTTGACACCGTTGGACTATTATTTGTGGGGTGCCGTCAAAGATAAGTGTTACGCCAACAAGCCAGAGACAATTGACGCTTTAAAGAACAATATGCGTAAAGCCATTGGTGAAATACAGCTGCACACAATCGATAATGTGCTTAAAAATTGGACCGATCGTGTAGGCTACTGCATGGCCAGCCGAGGCAGCCATTTGATCGGACCAATTTTCGAGAACGCTTTCGAGTGTATAAGGTCGCATCTCGGCAATGGTATGGTTGACCTTTAAATATTCTATTGTCTCTGGCTTGTCGACATAAAATTTTTCTTTCACGGAGCCCCACAGAACACAGTTCAACGGTATCAAATAGCAGCTTCTTGGCGACCAACTAAACGACCATCAAACGTTTGACGCAATAAATCGATTATAGCATGAGATATGTGACAAGTTGCACCATCCTGTTGAAACCAAACATTGTTCACATCAATACCATGGAAAGCGGACACAAAAAAATCGGTTATCATGGTGCGATAGGTATATCCATTGACCGTAATTGTTGCGCCGCAACCAAACAGTCACTCATGATGGGTGTATTGGCTTCTGTCAAAGCCAGGTTTGGCTTTCTGAGACCCAAATACGGCAATATTGCTTATTAACGTACCAACCAAGATGTAAATGAACTTCATCCAAAAAAATGATTTTGGCATTTTTCCGACCAATTGTCTTTGTTTTGGATATAAATTTCCGATAAAACCCAACGTTAAGAGATAATATGCTGAATTTTGTGACAGAATAAAATAAGTATTGCCAGATGCGAAATAACCGCTGGTTTAAATTTAAAGCAATAGATTTTTTTCGAAATTAAAGTCATCTTCGCTTGTGGAAAATAGCTTCTAAGAAAATCAACATGTTTAAGCAAATATGGCAAGAGAGTAAACTTTTGAAGTGTGCGTTAAAGAAAATACTAATAAGGTAAACAATAGCAGAAATAAACAATTATAATGTGCAAAGCGATATACGCTTCTTTTCATCAAGATCTACCACAGAACTGAATGAAGTTGTTGGTTTGTTATTATCATTCGTTTTCTTTCGGTTGTATACATATACAGAGCAGATAATTCTCATGTACGCAAGTGTTTTTTTGGCCATGTACGGTTTAAGTATTTATCTGATGTCAAACAGCAACACAGTTTATAAAGACTTTATAACTTGTGAGGTAAAGTCAAAGGTTAATATGAACTATCTGCTATCTGGTCTGAGACAAGCAAAGAGGATTGTTTCTCTTGGTAAATACCACCAACTTCTCTTAGAAAATGTTAAAGCTAATCAGTGTAAATTCTGCACAATGTACGTTGAGCCATCTGAATACATACTATGTGAGTGCCCTGCCATTTCAGATCACAGAATAAAGTTTCTAGGGGGAGCTATTTTAACTCCCAAATGGCCTTTTATTCTCTCACTAAAGATGTTAAATTGCTTTGTATGAAACTGCGTTTTGATGTGGTGAATATACAAAGACGCACAAAATATACTATTCTTTCTGCCGTGATTTGTATTGTCTCAATCAAACAATCAATCAATCGTCCTAATGCCTAATCAAATCGTTATAAATTAAGACAAACTTTACAAAATTAGATATCTTTAAGATATAACAGGTCACTCAATAAGTCTGTAGGATAAATAAAAAAAACGGTTTTATTATTCAACAAAATTTATTTAGAGGACATTTTCATAGCACGATTTCTCTTCCTCTTCATTGAACTTAAATTTCTTTCCAGCAAAAATTCTCTTTAAATCTGAAAAGGAAAATGTCGATGGGGTCTAAATCTGGAGTACATGGTGGGTGGGTTAGAAATTCGAAACCCAATTCATTCAATTTTCACATCGTTTTCATAGATTTGTGACACGATTTGTGAGCTCACGTGGAACACACTTTGAACAGAGCTTTTGCATACGCCATTATTCGTGTAAAATGGTAAAAACAAAACCATCTGATATCGTTACAACGTCGGGTGGCTCGTGCACCTTCAATTTGCGATCTTTCATAACCAATTTGTGGACTATTTTAATGTTTTCTGTAATAACAGCCTCATTTCGGCGTCCACCACGTTCAGCAAACCACTTTTCTACCATTTGCCTCGATGAAGCAGAGTTCGGATAATGTTTATTTCATCAAAAAGCAGTGCTGTATCAAAAATTGAAATTCGCTTTTTCCTTTTTTTGTTTTTTTTTTTTCAATAACAAAAGTTACTCCAAACAAAATGCAATACCTCACGAATCAATAGTCAGATTGTTGGCAAATTTATACAGGTATCGTTTGAAGGTTAGTACTAAATAAAATCATATGGACAAAATTCTAGTAACGCCATCTATGTGTCATCCTACGGACTTATTGAGTTACCTGATACATATGCATTAAAAACAAATTTTGGCTATGGCCAAAATCAAAAAAGTTAAGTTCAAAAAGCTTCATCACGCACCATCTTCGCCAGATTTAGGTCCTTTTATTATTTTTTATTTCCAACTGGAAAAAATGGCTGATGGCTTTGCCAACAATGAAAAAGTAAGTAGACTCTGCAATTGATGTCTATTTTAAGATACTAGACAGTTTCTATTACGATCAGGGTATCCAAATTGTATATATCATCTGTAAAAGTTTATCGAGCCAAAAGAAAATTGTTGAGAAACAAAGAAAATAATTCCGAATTTGTTGTGCTTTCTCTGTTGGGTCGTCTAATTTTGGGAAAGCACTCATCCCTGAAATTAATAAATTACAAATCTGCATTATGGTATAGAGTATTACATGTCTGGTCTCGATCAACAAAAATTTTCTGATTTATTTTCCTTTTTTCTGTAGTTTTTTTTTTGCATACTTTTTGAAACATAAATAGGCCACCAGTTTGTGTTCATTTCTTTTAAGCATAATGATGTTGAGCGTATGCTATACTCGTCAATGTTGTTGTTGTTGTTTTTGTTGTTATTTGAGCTATTGTTTGTTTTGCTGTTATGATTTTTGTCATAATTTTTCTACTTTTTCATTTGGATGAGTGTGCAGGGGTCTGTTTCCCCTTTATTTTATTTTTCTGAATTTTTTTTTTGCTTTTTTTCTACTTTGAAACATGCACTTTTCCTTGAATATCCTTCATTTTGGAAAAGCATCATCGTTTAGTCTTTTGAAAATGAACCCCAGTTCGTTTGTAAATTATTCTCATATGTGAATGTATGTATGTATGTAAAAGAGGCCTTGAAAATATCATCGTATTTCTTGTTGTATTTAAATTCAAAGAAAAACTTTAAAAATGTCTTAAAGCACTTTATATTTACAGATTTCCAATGAATTAAAAAATTCTATAAAATTTAACAAAATTAATATGAAACATTCAATAAATTATAAACAAGATATTAAATTTAAAAAAAAAATGTGGTAGTCCATAAGTAAGTTATAATTAATCTATCTTTTAGTCTTAATTACTGTCAACTTCATATAAGGAAAAAATAAGGTCATAGAATATAAAAAACTAATTAAATACTAAAACGACATCCAGCGAAAGCTAAAATCTATGCGGGCAGTGGCATACAGAGCGAACTTGCGTATCAACAGCGCCAAAACGAAAACTATGCGATTGAATACTAATAATACAGCAATTTTCAAATTTGAAACACTTATTTGGAGGATGCTTTGCTCTTTACAATCTTGGAAATATGTATACTAGCATCCAGAAACAATTAATTACCTAAGCAGCCAATTTCTTGGCCGATTAAATATTCTATTAGCGGTCTCTACATATCTCTTAGAACGCCAAAAATAACATTTTTAACTCGTGCAGAAAGGTTTCACTTATGTGTGGATACAAGTCGCGCAAAGCAGCAGTTAGGGATATTAATTTTATCCATACATTTATTAACATCTACTTACAGCACATTCTAAGAAGATTTGGACCAGAAAGAATATCCAACTATTATTTAAGGTAAAGATTATGTCAATATATTGTTACGAAAATAAAAATGCCTAAAAAGAAAATACAGCACATCAGTGACTTTGGGACGGCATTGTCAATTCTACCATCCTTGGGTAACACAGGACAGAAGCAGGTGGCCGTATGATGATGGAAGAAATATGTTATGGTCATATGATGCCTAATTATTCTTAAAAAAATTAATAAATATTTGTCTACAAGAAAATAATTATAATTCAACTATTATTTGAAAAAGTTACTAAGAACTTTATTTTGACTTAGAAAATAGATTGGAGAATCTTCAAGTCCCTAGAAATTGTGGTCAACCGAGAAACATCTGTAGACCAACAATTATGCAGGATCTAAGACACAATAATAAAACATGGGAAGAAGCAAAAACAACAGCGATAAAGCACCTAAGATAGAGATGATTTCTGAAAGCCATATGATTTCGACAGGAGTAACCGGAAAAAAGCGTAACAATATGTAATATGTCAAGCTATGATGCTAAAATTTAGCGAGAGTATCAACAACAGATATACAAACTTAACAAAAACCGCCACACAGTGGTTATTCCGGAAACTTGTTGATCAAGGTAGTATATAAAAATAAGACGTTATATGTTAAATGCACCGATGTGCTTTTTATATGGCTGAGTAAACAATACTTCGAACGCACTCGATGTTTCAGGTAGATTCCAATTTTTTCCTTTACTTTGTTTTTAGTCCTTATGAAGCCATATGAAGGTAAACATCTACTTCTATCGGTTCTTGTTGTTTGTTTGTTGTTTGTTATTTTCTGTTACTTGTTTCCTTTTCTGCATGTTTTTGTTATTGTCGTTTATTTTTATTTCTAAACATTTCTACTTGTGTTGTTGTTGTTGATTTGATTATCTGTACTTAGGTACGTAGTTGTTTTTGTTCATTTTGTTTATTTATTTTAAGCAATGGAATAAACGACAGGAGCGCTCAACCTGATTTTTGTAACAATATATAACGGTTAGTGGGGTCTTTCTCCTACGAGAAAGGGCTGTATAATTTACGGAGGCGGACATTGTTAAGATAGTGAGGTTCCTATCGGGACGCTACTACCTGAAATATCATTTCGAAAGGGATACGTCTCCTAGATGAGATGCAGTGCCGGCTGTATCTGGCGAAGATTGAAGTTACTGACCAGATCTGTTCCTATCATAGATCTACTCGACCTCATTCGGAGAGCGTAGAAGTTGTCTTTTGGATATAGTTTTAAACCTAACCTATTCTGTATGGGAAAAAATTGTTTGGATGGTATTAGTTGACGATGATGGTTAACTGGACACCATCCGCGGGCGGGATTGCACTACTGAGTGATGTTGAGGTTGAGGTGATCATGTGGGTCAGCTTTCGTCGCTTCAGTACTACACGAAAAATCTTTTAGATCAGGGTGCCTGCCGTTGAGCAAACTACTAACTGATAATAAGGATAATAATAAATATATATTTTTCATACATATGCTTTTCTAGAATGCAGAGAATTGTGTCAAGCTTTGGCTATACTAGTATTTTCAATCAAACAATTTCGTTTAAAATTTCACAGTAAATCGTATTACTAGTTAGACAGATAAAAAGTGTTTTTTTATTTTTAATTTGAAGATTTATAAACTTATTCTCAATTTTTTACTTTAATAAAGATTCAATAAATAAAAAAATCGATAACAAAAGTGCATTTCATCGAATAGTGACTAATAGATATCCTTAATACTCGAGAAGTATGATGTTGGCGGGGGTGGATAAGAACAGCAATATAGTGGGCAAACTCTTTAGAGTTTATGATTATTAGCTGCAGATTAATTGAAATCAATTAATTGAATTTAATATGTAGCCGACTATAATCTACTATGCTATGCTGAGTAAACAGTATATAATGAAACGGCAAGCGTCATATCGGGAGTAATTTCGGTGAACCTGCAAGCCAATGACGGTGAAGCCAGAAGCACGATCAGGAACCCTAGAAATTTGACAAGGAATATGAGGACAAATCCATTTAAAGGAAACCTACTTGACATACCAAATTACCTCTGGCGATTATGACAGATATAACACGAATAATCAGGAGAATATGCCACCTACTGAGGAAACATGACAAAACTAAATAAGGGTCACCACCATTAGTTAGCAAGGATATTCACTACTACACAATCACATGTAGGAGAGCTACAGTAGACTTATCATCTATTCATCTAAGTCTTGTGGAAAGACTTATGCTTTCGAGAGAAAAGATGGCGGAAAAAAAGGTCTGCTAACATAAATCTTAACAACTGGCTTTCTCTTCGTGACTTTACTTCGTTAAAAAAAGACTGTGATAAAAGGTCCCGGTAAATTCGTTTTCTTCGTTAATGGAAATTTTCTATGATCCCACTAATAATACAAGTAAATGTCGTTTTATTTAATTTTACTTACTTGCGTAATATAATTTTTATATAAACTTTCTAATAAATATTAGAACATTTCCAAATAATTATTTAAATATTTACCTGAAAATAAAAGAAAAGAAAAATTATCTACAAATTTAAAAATAATAATAATAATTATTGTTTTATTGTTGGTAATAATTTGATGGTCGTATTACTACTGAACCGATTTAAATAAAATTAAAGCTTTAAAACCAATATGATTTTTCCAAAATTTGTGCAGTAGTATGAGCGTGAAAGGGATTAAAACAAGGTTTTTGCCTATTAATTGCACTAAAATTATAGCTTTGCTTCAGTTTTAAGTTTCAAAATAAACAACTGTGTTGCTGAATGCTTACAGAAAACTTTAAAAAATAGTAAGCAAAAGTAAAAAGCAAAAGCAAATAAGTTGTTGCTTATTTATGGCTTGCTTTCGCTTAACTGTTTACTACTTCTTCATTGACAACGTTGCTGTTGCTTGTATTTCATGATCGTTTTTCGTTGTCATGGAGGAAAATGGTCAAATTGTTTATCTTTTATTATAATTCTGACTCTTTGATTTCTTAATTTTTTTCATGTTATTGGGAGACAGAGTCGCAAAATACGCCCACATCATAGTAACCGGTTAAGTAAACATAAAGTAAACAATAACATGTTGCTTACAGCAAAAGCAGTTTTTGATAAAATAGTTGCTTTGCTGACTAAGTTTTCAATAAACATTCAGCAACACTGTTGTTTAATTTGAAGCTAAAGACTGAAGCAAAGCAAAAAGTTTAATTTATTGCTTTTCTTTCAAAAAAGTTAACTTTTTGCTTTTGCTTTTTACTTTTGCTGTGTAGTTTGCTTTAAGTTTAGTTAAGCAATTACAAATGCATTGAAAATAGTCAAGAATTTTTCTACGCTGGTAGAAAGGAAACAACAACATTCTTTTCTAATGAGTCTGCATATTAAAAAAAAAAACTACGACGGCGTAGTATTTTTAAAGCTGAGGTTATGAGGAGAATTAAACTAAAGAAAATACACACAACTTATGCTGCGCCCCATTACAGCTAATGCTTTTACGACTTTGTTTTTTGGATCCCTTCATAGGATTCTTCAACAGAATAACGTAGCACCGTGCGAATTTTAAAAATGTATCAAAAAGTTTCCGGAATTTATTCAGAAAATTTAATATACTAATTTATTCATCTAAATCTATATTGTCCCCTTTAAAGTAATCCACATCGACTTCACAACAATCCTCGAAGCATTTTTTATATACGGTTTTCGGTATGTCCATCAGTGCTTCCTGCGATTTTTCCACTATTTCCTCTCGGCTGCTGTAACGCTTCCCCGTAGTGGTTTTTTAACTCGATTGAACAGAAAAAATTCACAGGGAGGTGAATCGGTGGCTATCGAATGGTATTTGTTGCATTTTTCGTCAAAAAAATTCAAATAATGATGGCACTGTGCAACGGTGCGATATCAGGTTGAAAACGACGTGGTTTTTTTGATGAATGTGGAATCGGATTCAGCCTCGCAAATCATATCCTTTGCGACCACAACACGCTCTATTGTTTGCATGAAACTGAGGTCTTTTGACACCAAAATGTCTTGGACACATTCAAAGGCAATGTTCAAGTCCTCTCAGAGAGATAGGTCAGTTGTTGACCAACATTTCTTTTACTTCATCAATGTTTTTGTCGGTTTTCGATGTCGATGGTCTGCCACTGCGTTTATCATCTTCTATTGACTCACGACCACTTTTGAACCGATCGTGCCAATATTAAACGAACGTTTTATTTAGAGAATTCGACCATTTCCAATGTTCGTTTACTGTTAAATCCTTTTTTACGCAAAATGTAATACATGTTCGCTGTTACAAATAAAAATCCATTTCTAAAATTATAAAAAATCGCCAACCCACATAGAAATAGATGTACTCTTGGCTACGTAGCTTTTGCAAATGTCAAGCAATAACGATAAGATTTAGCGGGTATATCAACAACAGATGTACCAACTTTACAAAAAAAAAACCCCGCCAAACGGGGGTTATTTCGGAAATTTTAAATTGGCAACGTATTTCCTGAATTAAACATAATATAAATTATATGGAAATGGTTATTTAAAAAACTCGAGTATTCCAGGATTAATTCAAGCCATAAAACTTGTCCGGGACGCATTCGAACGCGATTAAATAGCGTATATCCTTGTAAGCTTTAATTTTCTGCTTTTCAAGCTCCAGCAGTGATTTGTTACGCCTCTTTTCCAATTATTTTTTATAAAAACAATCCTATTTAGCACACTTATTAACCATAACGACAAAATTCTGACTGATAACTAAGTTTTAATGGAATGTCCTATTCAAGCGGCGCATTTTTTTACAGTAATTTCTAAGCGAAAAGCATAATACAAAAAAATACATACATAGCAGTACATATTTCTGTAACAATGTTTTTGTTTTCTCCAAAGAAGAGCTAAATAAAGCATGAAGATCACATATGATAATAGCTTTACCGCGGTTATAATTTCTGACATATAAGGCGATATTATGAAATTGCAGAGAGAGTGATATTCAACAGGCGAGCTGGATTATCACTCTTACACTCCTGCGCACTACATCGTTCTTGACATTTGAATTACTAGTTTTTGAACCACAAATATGTTTACATTTTCAAATTAATCCAGTCTCTCTAAAAATTTTTCAATTAGTATTTCACAGTTGGCGAAGTTGAAATACTATTCAGACAATATTGTAAATGAAATTTTCAAACGGTAGCTGGTAAGCTTTTATTATTTTAAGATATTGTTTAGTAATGAAAACACGTTGTTTTATTGTGTAACTCTCCATGTGTACTAACCCTAAACTGTCAACAGCCAAATAGTATTTGTTAGACACAGATGGTGGCAAATTTTCAAAAGCCACACACACACACACATACTCAAAAATGTGGTGTTGAGAGCGCTTAATACAATGTTTCAGCAGTCTGTTACAACTACATACGTATTTATGTTCTTAAAAACAAAACCATTTTATAACGCCAACACACTTATAAAAATAAAATCCATTAATAATATTGTAAAACTGTCATTGTGTAAGTGTGTGTATATACATATGTATTTGCGCGTACGTGTGCGTGTGTTTGCTCTCATATTGTCTATAATACATTCAAGTGTATTACCAATGTAAACAATGAAAATGTTGAATACAAATAAAATTTATAAGAAAACAGCAGTAACAAAACCAAACAACAATAAAAGGAGTGTAAAAAGCAGCAAAGAGAAAACGAAAGAAATTTGTAATATCCTACTAATGTTACACTAACATGCATAAACGCACACGAGAGCATACTTTTTTACGCTCTTACATGGGAACTTAAACATTGAGGGTATTACGGAATCGGAATTCCTTAAATTAAAAAAAAAATGGTAGAAACAAAAAGAATAACAATAACAAATATTTTTAAAGAGATAACAAGGCAATAACAAAAACAACTATTGATAAATACTCGTAATATTTGCTTATTTTATGTCTCTCTGTTGTTTCTATTTTATTATTATTGCTATTTGTCAAGCAATGTTTAGTCTGCATGCATAGCTGCCAGATGTGATGATTTCTCGTCATTTTGATGAATGACGATTGACGACTTTTGCCTTAAAATTACGATTTTTGCTTTAATTCTGAAAACTAATATTTTAAATTAAATTTTTGCCAACCAATTACATAAAAATTTGCAAAACATAGTGAATATATTGGACGCATTTTTCAGATACAAGAAAGTTCTTTAGAGCGTTGATACACGTTTAATATACCATGTATTAAGCGCGATCCAGTCTCAAGATATTTATTGAACATTTAACATTGATGGATCGCAATCCATAATACAGTATATTTATATTTGTATTTATGATCTGGATCACGAAATAAATATTGAACGTTAATAGTGCCCTTACAGTCATGAGAGGCCAATATTGAAACAAAACTGCGCTTCACTAAAACGTTTATATCTGTGTCGGTATGGAAGAGGGGCTTAAGTCCTACACAGGTTTATCATACTTAAAGACAATCTAGGAAAAATTCTAACAGAATACACTTCTATTAAAAAAAAACTGTAGTCGCATTCGATAATCCGTCCTTCGTAACTTATATTTTATCTTATAAAAATCGACGTCGAAAGTAAGAATAGCTTAAATCGACTTAAGTTACTCTTCCATACCAACACAGATATGGTTGGTACTGCTATATGCTTCAGAGGCATGAACTATAGTTAAAAGCCATATAAAATTAAATCCTTTGATTTATCATCGTATCCTAAAAATTTCTTTTTCACACTTCATACTTAATTTAAGAGCTCTGGCAAGGATAAACCGGGAAGGGGAACTTTTAACAACATATTATTAAACCAAAAATATAGGCTACTGCAGACTATAATTCGAGGAAATATTAAAGGAAGACCCTCAAGGAGAAGTAAAGTGACTGTTCAAAATTTAGTGTGCGATATGTATTATTCAGTGGTCGCTGACATTCGGAAAATTTAAATAAAATAAAAGCAAGGAATGCTCTAGAAAATCAGAAAACTAAAATAATATCTGTTAACAGAAACTGAAAAACATATTGTGTATTTGAAACGAGCTTTATTAAACCAAATATCTGTCATTGAGATCGATAATCTTTTGCCATTTTAAAGGTGAAGCCCTTTTTGAGCGAAAAATTAATCCAATTGCGTTTTGCATGCCTCTACATTATTAAAAAAGTTCTAGAGAGATCAAAACATATGATATTATGAAGGTGTAAGGTCCAGTCTATTTGGTGAATGCATCAAAACTTCCCGGCCAAGATCTTTTAGTTTCTGTCCAGTCGTCAAATATCATGATTGAACACAACATCTTTTGTTTTGATCAATTCTGGCCGTTTTAATTGAATTGCTAGCTTCAATATTGTTAATTTTAGACTGTAGCGAGTCAATTGTTTGACCAGGTTGTAGAAGCTCTTAATGAAAAATTCCCTTCCAATCCCTGCAGTCCTGGCTTTATCACCGTATGCACAACTTCACCGTACTACATCCGTGATCTGTTTTGCACGTTATTGTCGTATGTGGTTAACTTTTTATCATCCGTAATCATTCGCTTCAGAAATGGTTCGATTTCTCTCTGTTCTTTGTGAATCGCAAATGGAAATAAGGTCTATTGAATTTTTCACTGTTATTTCATGTGGCACCCAAACATTGAATTTCTCTGTGTACCCAGTTTTTTTTTTCAAATGGTTAATAACTGTTTGGTCGTTCTTAATTTTTTCCCAGATTTCAGCGATTCATTTACAAATTTGTTCAGCAGCCTGCGAGGCGTTTTTACGTTTTTTATATAATAGAAAAGCAAAAAATGTTCTGAATTTTCAGCTATCTTTAAACGTAGATAACTTTTCACAGAATAATGCGATTTTAATAATGTTTTAAAATGTCATCTTTAAAACAAGCTATGCAATTAATATTACCATAGATCTTACATTTTAAAATCACCCGATTTGAGCGATATTGCCACTATGATATTTTCATTGAGGAATCAAAGTTACAAAATCTGTATCCAGCGGAAATTTGTATGAAAGTATCATAAATGAAAAACTTCATTGGGGAATCATCGGTGCAATGATCCAAACAAAGCGGGTAATACTTGACAACGTCATTGAATGTCACCATACTAAAAAAACGCTGAAATTTAGTGACATTGTCTGCTATGACCCGAATTCATGTTGACATTTATCGACATTGTCTGTTATGAGTCGACTTTATGCTAAAATTTAGCGAAAATATCTGTTATGAGTCGACTACATGCTGAACGATGCAGGGTTTTGTCTGCTATACCTTCACGTAAATGGATAAAGTAGATTGACCTTCAATGATATTGTCTGTTAGGACTTAATAATTCACGGACGCTGGCAAGACAAATTCAACTTCTGTCATCTATTAATATTTGGACAATTAATTTAAAAAGTCATTTATGGCACCAAAGAAAATTCATCGTCTATCATATGATTAAGGATTGTCAGCATTTGTCACGATGATTCACTATGACATTTGCCACCGGGCATTTACCGATAATCTGTAACTTTACCCAACCGAGCACCCAATAACTAAATAACACTATGCAACAAGCAAAAATACTTTTGATGTTCAATATATTTTTCTTATGCGCTATGGTCGCCTTACTTCAAAACTCATCAGCATTTCAGATTCTATAGATAATGTTTTTTTAGAACTTTTTATTTTTTCTAAAACGTAGCTTCATACAGCTTATGACAACTTTGAAATGACTTATTCGATTTCATCAAGCCATATGTTAAAAAATTCTAAATTATACCAGCTTTAAGTCGTTCTAATACCATTTCTTATTATAACCCATATTTTTAGAATTATTCGAAAACAAATTATAAAAAAAAAAAATTAATTATGATACATAATTACTAATAATAATTAATAATTATATTAATTACCAGTTTCACTATTTATTCCTAAAGTTGCATTAATAGAAGTAAAATAAATCATAATCAAAATCGATTGGTAAATAAATATTTTATTCCCAAAAAAGTGAAAGCAAAGGGTGGGAAAATTTGAAGTTAGGAAGTAAATTGGCTTAAAAAAACACTTTTTTGAAAAATTCAGTTTTATTTATACCAATATAAAATAGAAATATAGGAATTAATAATGAAATATGATGTCGCGCAAATGTCCACCTCTAGCACGTCGACAGACGTCCACTCTTTTCACAAAATTTTGAACCACATAGTATTTTAAAAAATTAAAGATATATAAAAATTAATTAAATAAAAATATATAAATTAATTAATTAAAAATATATAAAAATTGATATTTTTTGGTCAGTCTCTTAGCCTTAAAGAAATTTTAAAACTAAAATGAAAAAATTTTTTTAACATAAACATTCAAATTTTCTTAAATTTTCATCTGGCAGCTCTATCTGTATGTTTATATTTGTTTATGTGTGTATATATTCCTATGGTAAATATATGTATATAAAGAGATAATTATACTCTATATGTATATATGTATGTATGTATGTATGTGTTTATATAGAGAATATTTGTGTGCTTATATTACGCTTTTTATTTATATTTATGTTCACTATACAAATACTTTTCTATCGGTTTTCTTTTCCCAGTATTCAATTACAGTGTGTAACACACGTTTTTTTTTTTTTTTTTTCTTAGAATAAAATAAAGTTTAAATCTGCATTAATTTTGAATAAACAAATACTTTATTATTTCAGTTTTTCATAATAAAATTATTTAATTTTTTTTTAATATTTCAAATAATTTACAATTTTGTTACACACTGTATTTATATGTATATGCATGTATCAGCGTTACGAAATGTGTAGATAAAATATCTTTTATGTCTTAATTTTATGAGCTTTATTTCTTATTTATTTTTTTTCTTTTCGTTTTTTTTATCGATTTTTTATATTTTATTATTGTTGGTTTGGCAAAAGAAAATTGTTGTCTTTTCGTGCCGTAGTAACAAGGAGGTGTATATGTATATATATTTTTTTTTTTTTATCTTAAGAAAAAAACACAACCGAAAAATTTTTGGCTTAAAATAAAAATCTTTAACCCTTTCGATCCCAAAGTAGATAATAAGCAACAATAATTTGAATATCGTTTCTTTTTTTCATAATTTTAAACGTCAAATTGATTAATTGCAGTTCTTGCAAAAAAAAAAAAAATATGCTACGATCAACGTACTCACGGTATTTTATTTAGCAGTAAACATCTACTTGCTTTCGCATTAGGGTTTTTTCCCTAATTCAAATGTTGAAATTTTCTGCTCCTGCATGATATTTTTCTGGATCCCAGGAAATAAAACAAAATTTTTCAACGTTTAGAAAACAACTTTTTATATTCTTAGAAAAAATTCTGAGCAGAGGAAGAATCTTGCTTGATTTATAGACTCAACTAGCCTAGATTGAATAGTAGGCGTATTTGAAACGGGCCGTGGGAGCATATCAACTGTATCTATTCTCACAGATGATTGTGTTATTGGTAGGCATGCGAAAAGGATGCGCTTACCTGCGAATGAATTCTATCCAGGTTGTATGTCGATTGAGGAAGAGGAGAGCGTGACTCACTTCATTTGCCAGTATCAGTCTCTGGCTCGAATTAGATTGCTTACAATTGGCTCGACCTTTTTCGATGGCTTATCGGAGCTATTGACCATTGATATCGAGTGAATAGCCAGGTTCATTAGACTGTTGCGCTGGTTTTCGACTTAATTTAGGGAATTGTGCTTCCGTAAGAAGCCTCTAGCTGATCGTCCAGACTGTCTGGACTTGATGACTGGCACAGGCTCATCACTTCATGCGTGGTATACAACGGGCCGCTATGTGTGCTCAAGTACACCTTGATGTAATGAGTTTGCCACTCCCTTCTAACCTATATATTGTTACGAAAATAAAAATGCCTGAAGAGAAAATACACCACAACAGTGCCTTTAAAAATGTATTGTGAGATTTTGGTATATTTGGTATTAATGTGTCACCCTGTCGATGCCGTACATATTTATATATTTGGCAGCACTGCCAACTCGACCATCTTTATGTGTTACATTTGCATTAATGGAAATAAATGGAATGTTGTAGGAAGAACAAGAACATTCGGAAGCAATTTAAATTGTATATTAAAGGTGGCACCTTATGCATTAGTAAGATAGTTATCGCTTTGCTGTCATTAAATAAAGTCGTTCTTAGGCGTAAATAAAAGTGTTGTACAAATGCATATTAAGTTGCTATATTAAGATAAACTGTATAAAGATAAAGTGAGAAAATAAAAACTTTAAAACATCAACAAAGTGAGGTTTATTTTATTTTGACGCAATTTAAAAGAACTTAAACATTTAAAAAGGTTAAAACGTAACAATATTAACATACGTTTTTGTTTCTTCTTTTGTTTTAAATGTTAGTAAAAGATAAACTTGTTTTAGATGGGAACCTCAATTATGTGGAAATTTTCTAAGAAGAAACCTAACGATACTGCTGTGTGCAAAAATAATCTTATGTAAAAGACACAAGCGGACTAATGATTTATATGAAATCCTTACACAAAATATCCTGGAACAAATGATAGCTGAACGTGAAAATCAGAAAAAGACACCATCAAAAGTAATCAAGACTGAGTCTACATTACATTCATTTTCAGTTAAAAGAATACTTATGTACTACTGTAGCAAAATTAGCAGCTGTTGATGGACATTTCATTAGCTCGATTACAAGAAGTTAACACATACGTACATCAGTGGTACGCAATAAATGGACTTACCAAAAGCTGAATACGAAGTGTAAAATTTGATAATAAAAAATATATGTGTAAAAGTAAAGAGTGAGATTATATAAAATATAAAAATAAAATTAGATGAGTGCGGTAGTTCTTCTATGGATGAGTCATAAAAATAAGATATATCTGAACATAGCAGGTTTATGTAGTACTTAAGTAGTAACTTTTTTAAGTAAATTTCTTAATGTTTTTAAATAAAAAGATCATTACCTAAAAACAAACAATTTATCTATTGTTTGCCCTGACCGAGGTCCGGGGAAATTAAAAACAAATTGCCCGCTTTCTATTTCCCATAAATTTGATGATATCAAGTAAAAATTTAAGAAAATCAAAGCCGAAACAGCAACATGCGGTTTAGAATAAATATCCCAAAATCTAAGGCTATGAGAATTAACACTACAACATTGCATGAAACTTAGAAATTATGATCATGAAACCTTCATTATTTTTTTATACATTTCATTTCTATTCAATACAGATGAATAACTATGAAAAGAGAACATCAACACTTGATAGTAAGGAGACCAGTGTAATGACACAGCGGAAAATAAAAGACGTCAGCATTACATTCTAAGCGTGCTTTTAAGTATTTAAAATGTAAATTATACGTAATCTAGATTATCATATTTACATAACAAAACTTCGATTACAATATAAGCGACGCAGTCAGTGATTGCTCACTAAAGCATTTTTTTTTTATTTTTATCTTAAATGTACAAAAAATAACAAAATATCGCTACTTTTTTCATGTGAGAAATCCAAAGACTCTCATGTTGTGGCGATTTTATTGGCCGCAGCGATCATTTGATTTGACACCGTTGGCTTCTTTCTTTGGGTATATTTAGTAGAAAAAGTGTACGTCAATCAGGGTTGACAACTCACTGGGTAACGCAACTAAACCCACCTGGATTTTATTGGATATTATATTTAAAAAAAAACCCGGGTGGGGTTTTTTATTTAAAGGTTTTTGCAGTTAATTTACAACAAAAATTACTCTAATTTACGTATTGAAAGTACAAATTAATTTGGTCCGCTTTTTTACCTCAAATAATATACGTTCATATCTTCTAGGCCGTAAATCAAAATACCGTAAAACGAGTTGAATATGTGTTTCTTTTGCTTCCATTGCTTTTTTTCTTAAAAATCGGTGAATCCAAGGTTTTTAGCCATACAACAAGTAATTTGCGCCGTAAAGCGAATGTGTTCCCTATGTGTTCAAACAAGCCGTTGTAGCGAAATGCCGTATTAAGAGGTATGACTGATGAAGTAAAACAAATATCCGAATCCAGCCTTAGAAATTTCATACAGTGTGGAGCAAAACTAAGTCGATATTTTGAAGTTTAACGGTGAAGTTCCTACAAAAATTTAAATAATTCAAATAAAACAAAAATTCTTTGTTAAGTCATTAAAAAAACAATTAAAACAATAAAAAATATGATATTCCAATACTGGAATGAGAGAAAGCCAATCATATAAAAGAATCCGCATACACTTAGTTTTGCAATTTTAGCTTAAACAAGGAGAAACTTATATTTTTAAAAATTTTTCTAGAGCCCCTTACTTTATGTGGCATTTTTAAAGAACTAAGACATACTCTCTACTATATTACCCAAAAACGTAAGATAAATCTAATCCAATTCGTATTATACTTGTTACCATAGCTCCAACATGTTCCTCGAAGCTCAATTATATTTTTCATGCGTTTTTACTATTATCCCATAATTTTCCATTAGATTGGAATTTGGTCTTTATGGTGACCACTAAGGTTTGTAAAACGTCCACTTGGTGTTGCTCCCCACTGTATATCTTCAAAAAAAGTGATTCCAAGAATGCGGCGTTGGATCGGTTCTAACAATTGTTTAGCAAAGTGTTGTCATGTAAAAGAATAACTTAATACGAGTACATGTCTGTTATTATATTCCAGCTGTTTTCTCATAATGCGCGGTTCAACTGAATCAGTTGCAGTCTGCTCTGATCACTCAGCAGCTCATACCACACAATGCCCCACCAAGAGTGCAAAATTTCATTATAAATACTAAAACGTAGCAATTGTACTAACAAAGAAAAATATTGTCGAAATGAACGAAATTTGGAAGCAGTTATAAAACCCAACAAAAACCCATCTAAAAACCCAATAGAACCCAGTGGGTTGGGCTTTAAAAAACAAAAAAAAACCGGGGTTTTTGCCAACCCTGACATCAATAAGCCAAGAACAATTCAAAAGTTAAATGATAAAATAATTCGACACATTAACGACATTGAACCTCAATTATCTCTCAGAGTCATTGAAAATATGACTGTATACCACCGAAGCCGTGGCGAGCATTTGGACGATATTTTGTTTCATACATAATTGTCATAGATCCTTCTATCCTAATAAATAATATTAAGATATTTCTCTGAAAACTTTTTGTTTTATTTACAGTTAACATCGTGCATTTTGGTTGGACTACCCTTTAATAATAAAATTTAATGATTTACAAGCGGTGGTCGTTTATGAAATGACAAACCTTTTACACTAGAAAAATTTACACTTAAAAACCATACAGCAAAAAAAATTACTCCTACACGATAATGTAGTCTTTGTAATGAAAAATTTCTTTCATAAAAGTTAGTAATTATTTTACAATTAAATAGTCAGATTTATGAATAAATTTACTTTTATTTTTATTCGGTACTCAACGCTTATTTTATTTCCTTAACGCTTATATTAGATATACAGTGCTGTTCAAAAAAATAGACTCACTTACAAAACAGCATATACATTGGCCTATGCATAACTGGAGAAACTAAAGTTAATTTGTTAGAAAGTAAGAAGACACCCGATCGACGTTCGGATCGTTATATTGTTGAAACACCCATCGAAGCGAGCAAAAGATTGGTTTCAGAATAATGACGTTGAGGTCTTGAGCTGGCCAGCACAGTCGCCGGACTTAAATTCTATCTAAAATTTATGGAAAATTGTCAAAATAGGTCTCCGAGGAAAAAACTCTTCAAAAAAAGAACAGTTGTAGGAATTCATAAAAGAAGCGCGGAAAAAATATTCCAAAAGAAACATGTCAGAGACTTGTTGAATCTATACCAAAACGGTGCTCAGCAGTTATTAAAGATAAAGGTTATTCCACCAAGTACTGATGTAAATAAACTGGAACTAAAAATAATTATTTAGTTTAATTACTAAAAATATTTTCTTTAAAACACCAAATTTAGTAAATATATTTTTTTGAACAGGAAAAGTTGCTTATTTTAACAATATTGATGAATACATAGCTTTCTTAGTTTCAATGTTTTGAAGTTATATCTTTTTTAGACTATTTATTTTATAATTTTCCCAAAATATAAAAATTAGTAATAGCATTTTTCTAAAGTTTTATTAGTCTCAAAGATGTTATATTATAGTGAAGTTATTTTTTCGAACAGCACTGCATATAAAACAGCAAAAACAGCAAATATGATTCTAAATTTATGAATATACTTACACATCATACTTCTTTTGAGGGCGTATAAGTGATATTTAATTATGAAACATTTAACGTAAATAAATTATAAGCTATATAATCTAGCACTCGCACAATCACATAAATAAATACAATAATATGACAGATAAACACAAATAGGAACAGAGAGAGTAAACCTTCAACTAATTATGCAGAAACACTGCACAACATACATACAGAAGTTACAGATTTAGTTTAAATGTTAAAAAAGTATGGTTGGCAGTCTTCCAAAACGTTAGTTCCTTTGTATTCGAACAAAGTATAGTGTCCCATAACGTATATCTTCTGAAAATATTACCGACAAGTATTATTAAGGCAGCAAAAAACAATCGCTGTATTAGTTTCACAGTTGATGCTGCAAGCAGCTGATATACCCATAAATATTGCGCTTTAAGTTTTTTTTTTTTTTTTGACAAAAAATGTTCACTTGAGGTGCTTTATCCACGTTAAATGTATTTATTTCATTTCCTTTTGTTCAACTTTTCAAACGTAATTCACCGACGAATATCAAAATAATAAATAAAAATTAAAAAAGAAGAATCATGTTAACGAATTACAAAAGTGCCACATGTGAACAAGGTTATTCGTGTAAGTAATTCAAACAGCAAACAAATTCCTTCGAAGTTTCGTATAAGCACACTATTACAAATTTTTCGTTTACAAACACCCGATAAAAATTAGAGACCACAATGATTTTTTAGTATTCACAGTGTAATTGAAACCGAATTACTTCCTATAGCTTCTAAAATTTGGGATGTAATTCGTTAGTGGTTGAATTATGAATGAAAAAGCAAATTGTTGGACTTAGCCAATTACAATGCCTTTCAGACTGTAATGATCTTCAAGGTCTACCAAAACATATTGAGTAAATTATACATTGCCCAAAATAAAATGCGCGTTGAAATCATTGAAGTACAGCAAACAACAACTAGGCTGGAACAACAACTTCGCTTTCAGGCTAGAGGGAGCTACTTATACCTATATTTTGTTCTTTTAACTCTATGTTGTAAATACTGTCAAAAGTAGAATGGGGGTTAAGTTGATACTTAAACCGTGAACCAAGAGGAAGTACTACGACTAGGCCGTAGAGATTTCTGCCTATCAAGGCAACCACCTGAAACACTTGACATACAAACTGTGTTTTTTAAGGCCGATAGAACTTACAAGAGTTAGCTGTCAAACGAATTGTCATACTAGGCTAGCTTTTGGATATTTATGATTTGTATACTCTGTCAAATCATCATTAATTGATTACCACTTGAACAACGCACCAAAATTATCCAAATTTACTTTTAAAATAATTCTATAAGCACATAGACGACAGAAAATAGCGGGAAGCCAGATGGCGGAATTAAAATACACACGTTTATACATACAAGAATGAATATTTTTTTTTTTTTTTTTTTTTTGGGTTTTATTGGGTTTTATAACTGCTTTCCATTTTAGATAAACTAGACAATATTTTTTATTTGTTAGTTATGTTACGTTGCTTTAGTATTTATAATGCAATTTTGCTCTTTTGGTCGGATCAAGGCGGATTTGTGCACTATGGGCTGCTAAAGCAGACTGCAGTTACTTTATTTGAACAATGCGCTTTGATAAAAACGGCTAGAATACAGAGACAGATATGACTGAGTTATTCTTTTGCAGGACAACACTCGGCCTCACGTCGCAAAAGTTACCAAACGATTGTCAGAGACGGTCAAATGCCGCACCCGCCGTATTCTCCGAACTTTGATCCATCTGACTGTTTAACATGTCACCAAATCACTTCTTTTCAAGAAATATAAAATTGGCTACAAAGTTTGATCGACTCAAAATGGTACAAGTTTTTTTGAAATAGGATTCGGATATTGGCTCAGAGGCGGGGAAAAGATGTAAGCAGTGATTTTGTACATTTTTATTTTGATAAATTTGTTAACTCATTATCTTTTTTAAGCCAAGAAAAGGACCGAATTAATTTGTAATCCCAATACGTAAATTATACTTTTTTTGTTGTAAATAAACTACGAACTACTTTAAATAAAAAAAACCGACCCGGTTTTTTTCAATATAATACCCAGTGGGTTACCAACCCTGATATAACTTTATAATACTATTTATAAATACAAAATGAATATATGTTTTAAGTTTATTCATATTTATATTAATAATAAAGAAGTTTTATAGTCTGTTTGCTACAAGCAGATTGGAAAAATGCAAACAAGTACGTAGCAAATAAGTTTTTGCACTGACTTTATTTAATTACTTTTTAAAAGAGCAATAAATAATGAATTTTTAAAAGAATAATTTGATATGTTTAAAAATTTAAAATTTATAGAAATAGTAATTCAAAGCTATTTTCTGGAAAATGACATAACAACAAATGTTATTGCATATACATGAGTTGTTTGACTAAAAAGCTTAATAACTCAACTTCAACGGATTTTTAAACTTTATGTCTTATTTTATTCATAACTAATAACTAATAGAGTTATTTAATTAAATTTACTACCGTGATGCTCGCTGTCGTCTACGTATTTAAAGCATAAGTCATCAATTCATGCAACTTTCAGGCGATGACGTCATTATACAACGGCCGCAAAAGTGTCCGCATACAACGCAACCGTCCCAGCAGAGACTGATGTCAGATGTGACGATTTATAGTCATTTTGACGATTTTATGTACCAAAAACAACTAACTGATTAATTGACGATTTTTGCTCTTAAAATTACAACTTTTGTTAAATAATAAAATTTTACTAAATTTTGAGTAAGAACTGTTTTACTAAAGTATGGCAACGTATTATTAGTCATTTAGAAAAAGAATACTATGGTAATGGAATATGTGTGTGTAAAAAGTAAGGTTTTAAAATAATAGAAGTTATGGATTTGTTCATGAGTTGCTTTAATAAAATACTTAATAACTCCATCAATTTGCAACAAAATTCTAAACCTTAAGTCTCATTTTATTCATTACTTAATATAATTTCTTAGTTAATTCGAACGCATTCTTTATAAAAAAAAGTGCGCAAAAACGCTGCAAAACTTTAAAAATGTAGAACAAAATTCAGTTTCTCTCCTTTCCAAACCCGAAAAGAAATTTAAAATCGGGCAATATTCAGCAAAGTTATTAGCCTATAAGAAATCAGAAAACTCAGTTTTTGACCCATAATTCAAAATTTTCGAGGTGTTTTGAAAATTCGAAAACCAGATCTTTGTTGTAATCGATAGCGTCTATCAGAAAAGTAGTGTAATTTTTTAAATATTTCAACTTCGTTCTTTTCTGTCGCACTGTGTAATCAACAATGACAAAATAGAGAAAATATTACGATTCTCGACAATTTTATTTTTAAAAAATGCTGAAGTACAGTGGGGAGCAAAAGAAAATACATGTTTGAAGTTGAACTAAAAAGTTCCTCTAAAACTTTAAATACGCCATCAAATGAAACAAAAACTCACACATTTATTCATTATTAGGTCCTTAAAAAAACATTCACAAAAAGTATCATATTCAAATAGTGAAATGAGAAAAAAGCGATTATATAAAAGAATTCGCATTTACATGTTTTTGTACTCTTCGTTTAAATAGAGGGGAACTCATATTTTTTTTAATACACTTCTTAGAGCTCTTTTAAATCATTTAAACGTACTCTCTTCAATATTACTCAAACGTGTAAGATAAATCTGGCCTTATTCGTATTACACTCGTTGCCATAGCTCCAACATATTTCTCGAAGCCCAATTATATTTTTCCAGGCGTTTTTTACTTTTGTCCAAAAATTCTCTATTAAATTGGAATTTGAGCTTTATATTGGTCTATACTTCATCTAAAATTTTTATTGCAATAGCCATTCTTGGACAATATTAGCGGTCTGTCTTAGATAACTATCTTACAGAAAGAAGACCTTTTCATTTTTGTTTGTTTTCTGTTAATAAAACCTATAACAATAAACATTTTGTGTTTTGACGATTTTTTTAAATGTTTTGGCGATTTTCCAAAACATGATGACGATTTTGACGATTTTATTTGGAAAATTTGACGATTTTATGCTCAACGGACCTGGCAGCACTGCCAGCAGAGAATATGACAAAAAATAATCAATGCGTTTTCGAGTATTAAAGTAAGAGACATCAACCCCCCATTCAGATAAATCCATCCAAAATAAAGCCACCCTGATATTTCAGCTTACCTCTGGCGATGAAGTAAAAACCCTAGAAAAATGATCAGGAGAAAAACTTTTCAGAAAAGATCTCCATCTTTAGGCAGACTACAGAAGACTAATCATCTACTTACATAGTTCAAGAAAAAATCAATTGATTTGTAAAAAGCCATATGCTCTCATTAGTAGTAACGGAAAAAATTTGTTCAATAATGGTACCATTTTTGAGTTAAACAGCTTTGTTAATAAACTTAACCGCAGTATATGGAGTGAAACCAATTCTCATCAGATTTTACATTACTTCCAGAAAATGCATTACATCGAGAACTGGACCTGCTCACTGGTCTCTAAAGTCGTGTGTTTTAACTCCTCTCGTTTATTTCCTGTATGGCCATGTAAAGTCACTGGTTTATGCAGATAAACCAGCAACAATTACTGCCTTGAAGAACAACAGTCATTTTGTTATTATATGGTTAGCAATGCTCGAAAAAATGGTCCAAACTTTGACGTCCATATTCTCGAAATCATTTTCGTATATTAATGCCATGTTTTGATATTCGAATAAACAATTTTTTTGATTAAAGTTTTTTTTTTGTATTATTTTTTGCAGTTTAAAGTTCTATCGGGCTTAAAAATACCCTATAATTACATAAAGCTTTTATATAATCATTTCTATAGAACACTTCTATTAGGTGAACGTTTGTTGTAATTCAAAAGCAAATTGTAAAACAAATTAAATTGATTTTTATTTAGTCCAAGTCCTCATTTACCCCATTGGAAAAATCGGATTAAAAATTACACTTCGATGTGATAAAGGCTTTGTTGCATTCAAACATACTTTAAGCCAAAATATGATTACCAAATTAAACGGTTTTTTTTTTGGTACATACACTCATACAATAAAATTTTTACTTGATACCAAGATGAGGGTGACCATATTTAAATTGTATTGTAAGATAAAGGGTATAGCTAGACTACATATTTCGCTTTTATTCTTTTCTTGTTATTGATTCTTTTTTATTTAATTTTTATGCTAATTTTGCATTTCTGTTATTGTTTCTTCTATTTTTTTCTCAAATTTTCTCATTTTATTTAAATCGTTTACATTTGATTAAATCTCTTGAGAATATTCACACACACACGCACACAGACTCATCCATACATATTATTTCAATATTTATGCATGCGAAGGCATGGGAATTCATATGGAATTATTATGAAAGTGCTTAAAATGCTGTTCTTTAGTGTTGATTATGTTATTGCTACTCTTGTTGCTGTTTAAAAAGCATAAAAAGAAGAGAAGAAATTTTAAAGAATTTCAGGAAAGAAAAAAGCATTCTACTGACGCGGAAAAAAATTTTTTTTTAATAATAAAAGAACACAAAGAATTTAAATATTCACGAAAATTTTTCATTTCATACCTATTAAAGTTTTAAGAATTTAAATAAAGTTTATATAAGAATAGGTATTAAAATAATAATATTTGATAATAAATATCAGTTTATGATGAGATATTGTGAAACAGGTGATCAATTTTAAATGTTTTTAAGGAGGAAAATTTAACCGATCTTATCAGATTACTCGACACGTATGATCATAGCATCATATTAGATATGCATTTTAATAGAGCCATTTAATTTTTGAAATGATCTATCGTATTTGGGCAATTTAATTTACTCAATTAAAATTTGACAGTTAAATAATTTACGATAGATTTTGTAAGTGAAAACTTAATTTTGTAAATTTGGAACAAAATAAACAATTAATTTACTTTTTTTCGTTTTAATAAGATTTCGTATGACATTGTATAGAGCTGCTCTTCTCACAAAACAAACTTTACACAGGATTGCTTTATTAACTTAATGCAATTAATTTTGCAAATAAGTACTAATTCTACAATTTATTAATTAAGCTCTTGTATGGCAAGTTGAGCTCAATTAAGGCTTTAATTGCGTTAAATTTTTTTATTGCGCAATTAAGGTCTTAGCTTATTTGATGCAAGCAAAATCAGCATATTAAAATACCTATAACTCTTAAATTGCTTTTGTTTTTGAAAAATTTAAAAGGTCAGTTTATTATA
This sequence comes from Wohlfahrtia magnifica, assembly GCA_023159175.1. Taxonomy (NCBI): domain Eukaryota; kingdom Metazoa; phylum Arthropoda; class Insecta; order Diptera; family Sarcophagidae; genus Wohlfahrtia; species Wohlfahrtia magnifica. Next base: position 5,007,388 of record JAKWBJ010000222.1, on the reverse strand, counting down.
AATGATTCATATTGAAGAACTACTAATTCATTTATTTCGCATTTGATATTAACATAAGAAAGAATAAGAAAAACAATAAAAACATACGATTTCAAATGAAGCAGCTTATTTGATTGCAAGAAATTGTGAATTAAAATTTATAGTGGTTTATGCCTAAAATGTTATTATTAATATTTAGTATGGTAACCTTTCTGATCCACACAAGCCTTCAACCGATTTGGCGTAGAGGCGACCAGTTTTTGTATAGTTTCTACCGTTATTTAGTTTCACGCCTCGATCAAAGCACTCTTTAGCATGTCTTTGGTTGAAATATATTATTATAAATTATTTCTTATATTATTTTCCAATAACGCCCATAAATCTTCTATTACGTTCAAGTCCGGAAACTGTGGAGGTGGTTCCATTAAATGCGGACGGTTCCATATAAGGTAATTTTGAACAATGTTAGACTTATGCTTTGGTTCGTTATCTTGGTAAAAATGGAAGTTGCTTCTCAGACCTAATTTTTCAGCACTTTGGAGCAAATTTTCTTAAAGGATATTTAAGTACATGGTTTTATTCATTATTTCATTCTAAAAATATTCAAAAATTTTCAACACCCGGTTGCAGCCATGCAAGCCTACACCATAACGCTTCCTCCTTCATGTTTCACTGTCGCTCGAAGGTTTTTCAATTGAAGGTCAGTATTCGGCTTCCGCTAAATATAAGACCTTACATCCGAGCCGAGGATATAAAATTGAGATTCGTATGAGAATATAACCGTATTCCAAAAGTCTAAACCTTTTGAAATGTGGGCGCTTGCGAACGCTAACTGAGAGCTTTTATTTAATTATTTTTTTTTTTTTTTGACTAAAAAATGGTTTCTTGAGTGGTACTCGACCAAAAAGTCATATGCACGTAAAACTCGTCAAATTGTTGATGAACTACACTGCTTCCCTATTCCATTGGCCACCACATCAGCTATTTTTTTGCTGATAACCTTAGGTTTTCTCAATTTTCTTAATATCCAACGTTCATCACTTGCCGAAAAAATCTTGCTGTGAGCAGTTCTACCTTTATTTTCAATCTGTTCTCTTTTATATAGAACTTTATTTTGAAATAGTGAAAAAGAAAATTTTAGAAAAACAAAAGAAATTTTTTTAAGATCACATCATGGTTGTGTTTCATGCTAAATTCCGTTTACTTTATGAGTTGTTCTCATTTAAGTTTCATACTAAATTCCGCTTACTTTATTCTCAATTAAGTTTTTTCGTTTTGCTTGCACCAGGTAAGTTGACAACCACTGTAAGTAATTTTCTTATAGTTTTGACTTCAGCATCTTTAAAATATAAAAAGCAGTTTCATTCATAATTTTCTCTTTATATTTGGCGTGTAGAAAGTTTTAATCCTATGCCACTCCCCATAACTATTATCTGCGGCCGAATATATGTCGAATTCAAAGCGAGATACGCCTGTTTGTTTATTGCTGACAATTGTGAAATTTAAAGAAAGTGAATTACGTTTTATGTTTACTGAAACCATCGAATAGCACACCATTAATAGCTAAGTGATTTACTGATTTCCATTGCAGTCGTAACAACAAAAAAGGTGTCAAATGTCCAAATCAAAAGTTTACTTACTTACTCTTGACCAGAAACGCAACCGTATGAGCACTTCAAAAAAATTTTTGCTGATGTTCAGTTGCAATTAAAAGGAGCTTTTGCTTCGTTTTGTAACGGTAGTGGAAATACCCGCATAAATAACAGCAGACCCGAGAGCAAAGAAGTACAAAAACATTTTATAACAAACAGTGCTTAGCTGGGTCTATATACCAACAAGATCTTGGCTACAGTTTTTAAAATGCACGCGATATTAGTTCGAAATCCTTAAAAATCACAGACTCTTAGTCGCGTATATTAATTTGAGACGGATTCATTTTAATTTGAGGTAAGAATTACATTTGAATTTGCTTGAGAAATCAGCAGATATTTCACGAGTTTACTTAAATGAAATATATATCATTTAAAAAGCCTCTTTTTCCACCAAAACTAAAATCGGTTAACATTAAGCTAAGTTTTTAGCTTACAAGAGCATTAAGCTACGAAAAATCGTGTTTTTACCTCAAGATTTTGGAGGTGTTTAAAAAACTTTAAAAGCAAATTCTTATTTTACTCGATAGTGCTTATAAGGATACCTTTTTGTCGCTTCCCGGATACCTTTTTGTCGCTTCGGTCTTCCAAATGGTCAAGCGTTTGTGGCTTTACCGCATAGACCAATGACTTTACATAGCCCCACAGAAAGTAGTCTAGCGGTGTTAAGACACAAGATCTTGGAGGCTGATTCACAGGTCCAAAACGTGAAATTAGGCGGTCACCAAACGTGTCTTTCAATAAATCTATTGCAGCACGAGCTGTGTGACATGTTGCGCCGTCTTGTTGAAACCACATCTCCTGGACATCATGGTTATTCAATTCAGGAATGAAAAAGTTAGTGCTGGCCACCATCGTTTTTGAAAAAGTACGGACCAATGATTCCACCAGCCCATAAAGCGCACCAAACAGTCAGATTTTCTGGATATAACGGTGTTTCCACATACACTTGAAGATTACCTTCACTCCAAATGCGGCAGTTTTGTTTGTTGACGTAGCCGTTCAACCAGAAGTGCGCTTCATCGCTAAACAAAATTCGCTTATGAAAATTGAAAACTGAAAAAAAATTCACTTATGAAAAATGAAAATTACACTATTTGCAAGCGTTGTTCAGGCGTGAGACTATTCATGATGAATTGTCAAACCAAACTGAGAATAATTCACTTGACAGCTGTTACGAGTAAATCGGTTGCCATCCTGAAAAGTAATAACAACTTAAAGTTCTATACCTCTATACAAAACACGCTATATCAACAAAATAGTTTTCGGCATTTACTCGTGATTGATTCATAAACACAATGAATAAGACCTTATTTGGACTCTTCCGTTAGCTAGATCTAATAAGTTAGTTAGTTACGACGGGTAGCCAGATACCAGTCCATCTCACTTGGGTCCAGTATTGATCCCACTGTGGTGCTCATATCAGTAATACAAAACGTACCTACATGTCCGCATTTCGGTCCGAACCGAACCAACCAGACGCATGCACAAAAGAAGAGATCCTACTCAGCCATGTCCGACATGGCATGCAGAAGAGGACTGCCAATGAAAGCAGTCCTGATATCCGAAAAATTTGCCTCGTTCAGACTCCTCCTCTTCCACATCCTGATAACCCCTACAGTAGTCATTGAACGGTAGACCCAATCCCCTAGCGTGCGCACCAGTCACCCAGTGTCCAGTAATCACAGCCACCAGAATTCGTAGCCTTTGTCGTAGCAGCCCCATAATAGACTCCGAGCGAGCCCGATCTTATAGGGGCAAGATTTACCTTGATACAGAGCCAGTGGGTTCCTACCCAACATGTACTGGAGAACTAGAAGTCTGCAAGAGGAAAGAGACTTCCCAACCAAGTGGTTAATCTCTTCGTTACCGAGGATAGATCCCACTCTCGCCAGTTCGTCTGCACACACAGTTCCTCCGGGTGTCAGAGTGACCCTTTACACAGATAAGCTCCAGGTCTGAATGTCTCGCACATCTGGTTCAGAGATGCCCGACATCCACATACCAGTCGCAAAGCCGAGTAGACACCGGAGAGCGCCCTGATCGCGGCCTGACTGTCCGTACAGATCCGGATATCACAATCATATACCCTATAGTACACCACCAGTCAGCTTCCCTCTGCAGTGGTCCGGCAGTTTAAAGGATACTCTCACCCTGTATGCAGGAATAAAGGTGCCGCCCACAACCCCTTTCGAGTATTTCGATCCATCCGACAACATCAACAGAATCGGATCCAATTACCGGCTCTGGTGAGATGTACACGTAGAACATTCTATCCAGTAAGGGTTTGGGTATAGAGTAATCTATCCCATTAGGGATCGTATCCAAATACCTAAAGATGGCCGCATGCCCATAATACCTGTCAGACCATTCCCCAGCCATCTTCAACCTTATCGCAGACATGATCGCCATCTGCCTAGCCATCAGGTCTACTGGAAGCCAGTTCAGTAGTGCAAATAAGGCCTTCGAAAGAATGCACCCAAGCGCACCTGTAATCAGCAGTGCCGCACTCCGCAAAACCCTGTCAAAGACCCTGCGATATGTGGATTTCTCAAGAGACCTCCACCATACAATCGCACCATACATAAGTATGGGCTTAATCACCGTGACAAAAATCCAATTGGAATTCCTATGACTTAGACCCCAGGACCTTCCAACGGCCCTACGACAAGTGTACAGCGGAACGTTCGCCCTCGCACGTGTATTCTGGAGCCAGGACAGCATGGAGTCCAGGATTACCCCCAGATACTTCCCGCTAAATGACAGCCCCAGTTCAACCCCGTGCAGGCGTAATAGGTAAAACGACGGAACTTTGTACCTGCTTGTGATAGTACCAATTCCGTTTTTTCCGGGTTAATGCTCATCCCACTGCCAATAAAATCAGAATGTTAGTGAACAAGAAATTTTATTTTAAAAAGAATAAAAATATATCATTTTAGAAGAAAAGTCCCTTATTTTGCCCGTTTTCCCCCTATTTTAACCCATCATGGGTCATATTTAAAAAATTTACACTTTTCTTAGCAAGATCTATCCTGGTTTTAAATTTCAACAAAATTTAAAAGGGCTAAAAACATTTTAATTATGAGCTAAAAAGTATGCCAAACTCTCAAACTGTCCTAATTTGGTCCGTTTCCCCCGATTTTAGCCCCGGACATTACCCCTTAGCGGAATTTCATACGAGCCGTTGAGCATTGAAAGCTCATTTGAAGAGAATGGCGATCGATTATTTCACTAATTTTGACAATTTTTTGTAGATTGATTACAACAAATAAATATTAACTAATATGACGGCTTTAATTACAAAAAAAATCATAATAATAAAAGAGTACATTTATGGTGGTCAACTGTGAATCGATTTTTCGCATATTTGGTGAAAACTTGTTAATGAAATTTTAAAGCGATTAAAAAATATCATTAGTGTTTGTCCTTATTTTAATAGGTGACAAAATTTCAAATTAATTATTATAATATAAAATTATATAATATATAAAATTAATAATATTATATATAATATTATTATATAAAATTGCAGTCAAATGCATTCGTAGTCGTGAAGTCATGTAGCCCGCTGTGACTTACGTGTTTAATGTTTAAATTAAATTTTCTCACAGCAAGAGATCAACGCCATTATCCACTGTCTATATATTTTTTTTATAACTACAAAACAACAATAAGAACAACTGTTTTATATCCCAAAATGTATTTGTATCTACTCGTACATAAGCATACGCACTCTTATAAATTCAATTCAATGAATCTCAACATAATACTCATAATCCGCTGTTTAAATTAAATCATTTAAAAAGATAACAACAACAACAATTATATTAAATTGAAGCAATACCACTATTTACAAATCCCAACAAACCGTACACCAATAATATGAATGATAACAACAACAAAATAAATTATATTTTATACACACACACTCTTACCGCTCCTTCTCTTAAATTTATTCAGTCACCCACATATTATTTTTTTTTATTTAAACAGTTTATTGCCTTTTTATGGTCAATGCACTGCGTACTTATTACTCGTACACTGTGACAAATAATTTTAAAGCAGGATGAGAGGGAGATAATAATTGTCGAATTATATGGGATATATTAATGAATACGAGCATTTTTGTTTATACATTTACATATGTACTTGTATGTATGTCATAAATAATTGTTACAAAGTAAAATTGTACATAACCATTAAAAAAATTCTATTAATATATGATACATATATAAAGGGTCCGCCAAATAATTTTTTTTTTTTTTTTGAAAATGCTATAAAAAAAAACTACTGAATATTTTCTCAAATTTCTTTTTTTATTTAATAGTACAATCCTTCCGGTTAATAATGGAAAATAATTTCATTCGAATGGCTGCCTCGGCTGGCCATGCAGTAGTCTACACGATCGGTCCAATTTTTAAGCACATTATCGATTGTGTGCAGCTGTATTTCACCAATGGCTTCACGAATATTGTCCTTTAAAGCGTCAATTGTCTCTGGCTTGTTGGCGTAACACTTATCTTTGACGGCACCCTACAAATAATAGTCCAACGGTGTCAAATCGCAACTCCGAGGTGGCCAAACGACATCAGCTCTGCGGCTGATAATGCGATCTTCAAAAACAGGGCGCAAAACATCGAGTGTAGCTTTGCCTGTGTGGCACGTAGCGCCGTCCTGTTGAAACCAAATGTTGCTAATATCCTCCTCGTCAATTTTTGTGAAAAAAAATTAGTTCAACATGGCCCGATAACGATCGCCATTGACTGTAACGGCCACTCCCTACTCATTTTCGAAGAAAAATGGCCCAATTATGCCTCTGGACCAAAATCTGCACCAAACAGTGACTCATCTTGGGTGTATCGGCTTTTCAATGTATGCGTGCGGGTTTTCTGTGCCCCAAATGCGACAATTTTGCTTGTTTACATACCCGCCAAAATCAAAATGAGATTCATCTGAAAAGATGATTTTTTTGGCAAAATCTGCATCTTCTGTAAGTCGATCGCTGGCCCAGATTCCCAGCATTGTTCAAGCTTATACACAACCATATTCGTTCAGCGGAAGGACAAAACTAATTATCTGTCAAATCAGACATGAGCTAAGTGTTACCATTCACGAAATAAGCATTAGTTGAAAAAAAACGTTAGATGGCGGACCCCTTATATTCTTTTAATGCAACACTACCTTCCCTAATTAATATCAATTACTGCATTAATATCATAACTGGAACCAAAGAAGGGCATAATAAAGGCTATCGGGACATCAATTCATCAATTTCGATAATTATAAAGTGATTTACTATGGTCCCAACACAAATAATGCGAAGCATTCAGGTCGCCCAAAATAGATCATTAATAGAAATAGTGGCAGAAACTGTACGATCGGGGAATAAAAGAAAATAAAGTTGAGGATGTAAAAAAGCTAACCTCACGATAAATACCACTATAACTTAGCCTCGGCCGTAAGCGCAACTGTGTAATCAATTCAAAAAAGTGTTTAGCAATGTTTAGATGAATTACGTACGAATTTGCTTTATAGCAAAGCCATTGCTCAGGTTGCTACTTACTCAAGCAGTGCATTGCATTGGAAGCAGGAGATATGGATATTTCTATAAAATAGTGGTCACGTTTTTTAAGAGGAGACTAAGGACTCTCTTTACAGACTGCTAGACATATGCTCTTTTGAGTGCCGACAATTTTGAATCTAAGAATTATTCTTTAGAGGAAGATTGGTTCAGTAGTTGAAGTAGAATGTATAATGCATCTGATTATGAGCTCAGAGGCAATGTGGGACAAGGTTACTACTTTTGTGGAATCGCTTTTTGGAGAACTTCGTAGGCTTACCCATACTGTAGAATAACATACATTCATTGTTATATGCTTTGCCCGAAGTGGGTCGAGGTATATGTTAACTGGTTAAAGTACAGCGTCCTTCGATGATTTCACTTAGTAGAAAAAAAGGACTCTCTAGCCTTTTAGACAAGGCTACGTTTCCTCTCCACTAATATTTAATATTGTATTGGACAGTGTCATACAACGAGCATTAGCAAAAGCTAGCGGAATCTAAGGGTATAAATAGAAGACTGAAGACCCAGATTGTGCAAATAATACCTGTCTCCGCTATGGTATGATAGATAAGACACCCGCCTACCTACCAGAAGGTCTTCAATTCAATACCAGACCAGACCACCTGATAAAAAAATATCACCTCATAACATTAGCTAGTAACTGGTTATGAAAAATTTGTCTAGCTAATGCATCTGCCGTTTGAAATCGGCGTTAGTCTGTGAGTAAAAAATAGAGAGAAGTCGCCGTGTTCCTTCATGGAACATTATGGGAATTATTATTATCTTTAAAGAAAAAAGTTATACTATACTCTTAGTATATACATCCACGTCCTTGAAATTGTATCGTAATTTTGCTACTTTGACAGTTTATTAACAGGTGCAGACATAAAATACAGAATAAGTGTTAGAAGTCAGTTTTTTTGTGGACTTAATAAAGTATGGCGTTCCTCAAGACTCTATCAGAAAAACTGCCAAGAGGCAGTCACAAGTTATATTATTTTCTGGTGAGCGCGAATCATATTTTTCGCTCAAAATATTTTTTGCTCGAGTCGAGAGCACAAATTTAAAAATGAAGATGTTGTTAAATGGCCACACGATATTCACGGATTGCTCTGGTACGAGGATCTACTTCGTGGATGGTGTTATGAGACTGTCCTATAAACTTGCAGACGATTTGAAATTAAAAAAAGTTTTAAATTTTTAAAATTTTAAATTTGAATTTGTGCTTACGAGTTTTATTCTTTAACTTGTGAGCACGAATTTTATACTGCGAACGAATTAAAAATAAGCAAAAAAGAATCGAAACGAACAATTCATTCCAAAGCATTTTGTTTGTCTAAGATTAAAGTATAATACCATGCATTCGTATGTGTGTATGTATGTATATTTTGTGCGCAGCGACCAGTAAGTATCATACACATGCATGTCTTATATTACACAAACAACATTTACTAAAAAGATTTGTTCGTTTTCAATTCGTTTAGATACTCGACTCGGTTTGCGTCCCGAATTTTATTTTTAAATTCTTTTGTTTTTCATTCTTCTCGCGAGCCGCATTTTTTTCGATCCGAACGAATTCTATTCGAGCACTCTTCCTATTCTGTGAAAAAGTATAAAATGTTTAAATTCATCGTATTTTAAAAGATGGAAATGAAAACTTAATTATAAAAAATAAGGTTGTACATTTTCTTTTGACGCTGACTGTATACCAATTAATTTTTCAATAAATATCATATACGTAAGTGTATTAATAGACAAATGGAGTGGCCCATATGCCTATTCAAAAGTAAGTGAATGTACTCGTTTGTTTGTGATTGTATTTTTCGTTTTTAACTACATAATTATTATCATTTCATTCATGATTGTCATTGTTGCGGATACTTAAAAGATGAATAATGATAATTTCGAAACTGAAATAATCTATAGATGCAACCACTACTAAATGACAGTACCACCAACTAGAACAATGACGGTAGTCATAGCAATAAAGAGCAACAGCAACAATATCATCATCAAAAGCAGTAATAACATGATGAACAAAAAAATGATTAAATTGCATATGACAGAATTATAGCAACAAAACAACATTAAATATTATTATTGTTTCTTTTTTTTTTTTGTTCGATAAAAAATAAAAATATGTTTTTTGATACTCGTATATGTTTGCATGTACATACATATGTTGAGTTACAGACACAACAACAACAACAATGATTATCATTAACTAGATAACAAAGAAAGATCATATAAAAATTATGTTGCAAGTTTACAAATTTTTTATATTTCTCGGGGAGACAAAGTTATTTTTATGATAGTGACGTTACCTTTTGAATGCACATTCTTTACGCTAAAAAAGAAAGTCCTCTTCAGTAAATATCACGGGATAGTCAAACTGCCCTCGTACTTCAAAAATTATAATTTTTTTTTAATTTGTATCCTTCATTGTGAATACAAATTATAATTAATTAACTATTTTTTTCACTAGAAATTCACATTCCAATTTAAACGTTCTTTCTCATACATACTACGTCTGAGAATACAACAAAGGCAACAATTTAATATGTACATAGAAGCGTTAATAAATAAGAGCAAATCTTTTATAAAAGAAAAAAATTCATTTGCATTCGCTATTATTGTCATTCGATTTAATGTGAATTGACAGTAGAAGTGAAGATGAATATGTGGAAACTTTTCAAGTGCATTTTATGAAATTTTTATTGCCTCTTTTTAATGGTATTTTCAATAAAAGCACAGCAGTATTTAATTAAAAATGCTTTCAACAATTAAAAAAGTTATTGTCAGAATAAAGCTTGAACATTTCACTTCTTATTTGTGATAGTGAATAACTCAATAAAAATCAAACTTTGCAAAATGCTTTAAAATCTTGAAACTGTATGCCTTAAACTATCAATTGAAATATTTTTTTTCTCTATGACGAAATTATTTAGAAACACGTTTCTTTATTAATTTAAAAAATGTCGCAATAAGGAAGCGGTATGATACTCTGCTTACAGCTTTAACCGAAAGTCATTTGATTTAAGGAAAAATTTTATTTTACATAGTCAGTAGTCCAAACAAACCTACATGTCCGTATTCCGGTTCGAACTGAACCAACCAGACGCATGCACAAAAGCACATATCAGCCAGGTCCGATATTGCAGGCAGAAACGGACTACCAAGGAAAGCAGTCCTGATATCCGAAAGATTTTGACACTGGTACAAGAAATGCTCGACAATCTCTTCCGCTTCCTCATCCAACAACCCCTACAGTACTCATTGAACGGTAGACCTAATCTCTAACTCAGTGCCCAGTAATGACAGCCATCACGTCGCCACCTATGTCGCGGCGTCCCCATAATATACCCCGAGCGAGCCCGATCGTACAGGGGCCAAATTTATCTCAATACAAAGCACGTGGATTCTTTATCCCACCGTAACAGTGTCTTGCCCAACATGTAGAAGAACCATAAATCTGCAGGAGGAAAGTGGCGTTCTAAGCAAGTAACGACGAGAGAGCCCACCAGTCGCAATGTTGAGTACCGGAAAGCGCTCTGATCGCAGGCTGACTGTCCGTACCCTCTTTATCGCCGAGACCTAAGCCTGTAAGATATTGCAGTGGTCCAGCAGTTTAAAGGATACTCGTATGGAGGAATCAAGATACCACCCCCAAACCCCTTTTGTGGATTTAAATCCATCCGTCTAACCTCAACATAACCGGGCCCAATTGCCACCTCGGGTGAGATGCACATTGAGAACATTCTATCCCATCAGGGATCGTATCGAAATACCTAAAGCTGACTGTATGCCACGTGCAGATTTTAGGCATATTTTTAATAATAATGATACATAATTGAGGTTCAATGTCGTTATTGTGCCGAATTATTTCATCCTTTAGCTTTCTTTCTTGGCTTATTGAAGTTCACCTTTTCTTTTAAATATCCCCAAAGAAAAAGTCCAATGATGTCAAATGTCGCTAAAGATGATTTTCTTAGAAATGTCACCATTTACTTCTGTGTGTTCAACTAACCATTCGACGTATTAGCGACGTTTGAAACACGCAGTCGGCTTCAGCTCTTGAGTCAATTGAACCTTGTAAGCGTGTAAATTTCAATCTTTATTAAAAATTCGTATCAATGATACTCGTGTCAATTGTTGGGAAGGACGACGAGTCGAGGTTGACGGCTCTTCTGCTACACTATTGCAAGCAGTATTTTACGCAGAACGAACTGGGTGAGCATGCAAAGGTGCTTACACATTTCCTACAATCTCGGTTTGTTGAAATTTGCACACAATACTCTCGATTGAGGACAAAAAAATCACGAAATGCTTGAAATGAATTTTGATTTGGCTTCAGCAATCTAAACGCGCTGCTCAATTGTGTTCCTTTTCATGGTTGAGTTTGTCAAACACTGAAGAGCCGTCAAATTAAGTTGGGCAAAGAACTTGAAATTATGCTACTTGACTACAATTGCCGTTAGCAAAATGTTTGATAACTAAAATTACATTTGCAGTAATTCTTTCAATACGCATTCCTTTCGTTACAGTTTTACTAGCTAAAGCCCGGCGTGCTTCGCTACGCCCACACTTTCTTTAACTATTTTCCTAGTTGGGGTGGCGTGGTATAGTTGTTGGAACGCCACCAATGAGCAATGATATTCATACTACACAATCATATGAAGTGGGCTACAGTGGATTAATCATCTACTTAGTTTGAGAAATCAACTTGATTAATAAAACTGAAACAAAGCGTAATGGATATTTTGTGGAAAGCCAATATGCTCCCTAGAAGAGTGACGGAGAAAAAATATTATTTTAGTTATAATTTTTAGCAATTTTTTCCCATTTTAGTCCAATCCGATTTAAGTTCAAGTATTTAAGATATCCTAGTGTTATTTCCAAAAAAAAACACTGCAAAAATTTTGAGATAATCGGTCCTGCTTTTAAGCTTTACCAGTCTTTCTACCAGGTGCACTTTTACCGGGTGTGCTTTCTACAATACCCGCTTTTTGTTGTCGTTCTCCACATGTACAAAACCAGTATATAATATAAATGGTGCCGTGTGGTATGGTGGCTTAACCACTGTTTAGTTTCTAAGCCCATTTAGGCTACACTAGCAATACATAATACAAAATTGATTGTATGCAGGCCCGGTGCTATCAAGTGTTTTCGAAGTCTTTATCAGCGGATTCAATATAGAATAAAAATATAAAAATGATTTTTCAATCTTTATCTACTATACTTTAGGTGCAAGGCTATTTTGAGTTTAACGACATTCATGGAAATCAAACGCTGGGTGAGTGCCCGGACGTTTGAGCGAAGAAACATTAACATTAATATAATTGACTTTCGAGTAAGATTGACCGATCTGCCTGTAGAGAAAGACTTTAGCTTTGTTGGGAATTGACAAGCATGAAAGTACCTTTAGTAAGCACTGCATGATCGGCCGAACAACTAGACACTTTGTACTTCCAACAAATAACTTCGATAACATCTTTCAAGTTATGGAAAGGAACTGCACAGCTGTAAGAGAACACAAGATAATGTTGTTGACAATGCCTTGAAAAGTCAAAAAATTGGTTGGTTCCGTATACGGCACGTAATACAAATAACGGGGATTGTATTTCCAGTCGAGAACTTATATGGGCTGTATAAAAGGGCCTTATGGTGTCAACCTTTATATTATTTTTGGATTTTTTTTTTCAAAAATTCTAACTGATCGGTGCCACGGCCATGCAAAGTAAATACATATTGTTACTAAAATAAACAATGCTTAAAGAAGAAACTACAACATTAACGCAAATAAAACTGTATTGTGTGATTTTAGTTCACTGGTTTGTATTAAGGCTATCAATGTACCACCTTAGTAATGCCATACTTAATTTGTGTTATTAAGAGTGTTACCAATTGCGTATTGAACGGTGTTACCATACCGATTTCAAGTGTTACATTTGAAGTTAACGGAAATTAATCGAATGTTGTAGTAAGACCAAGAACATTCGGAAGTTATCAATTGTATATAAAAGACGGCGACCTATGCATTAATAAGTTCAGTTATAGCCTGTCAGTCATAGTGTAAAATTACTAACATTCGTGTATTGAGTAAATTGGTGTATTAAGCGGATAGACTGTATTGACTGTATAGTTTAATTTTATAAGTGGAAGGTAAATAAAAGACTATAAAGTAAAACATTAACTTCGCTGCATTTATTTTATTTTACGCAATATAAATGAACTCAAACGTTTAAAAAGCTTAAAACGTAACAATATTTATTTATCTATATATGGTATTTTAAGTGGTAATAATAAGATTTTCTAAATATAGTCCAAAAACCTTAGTGATTGATCCAAGTTAATCGGTGCGAAAAAAAAATACCTGGCAAGTGATACTACATTTCTGATAGGCGCTGTCGAAGATCTGTTTTTGAAATTTTCGAAATTTTAAGTTACGGTAAAAAACCGGTTTTTCGGGACTTCATGTACTTATAAGTTAATAACTTAGCTGAATATTACCCGAGTTTAAGTTTCTTTTCGGATTTGGAAGTAAGAGAAATATACCTTTTAAATGATATACATATATGCTGCTTAAGTAGCCTTGAAGTGTTTGGGCGTATTTATAAAGCAAAAACATTTTTCATCAAATTTTTTCCACATTTTTCAAGCTTATATGTGCTTTTGCGCACTATTTTATATAGGAACCGTACTACTGATGAATTAATTAAGAAATTATATTAAGTTATGAATAAAATGAGACTTACAGTTTAGAAATCCGTTGGAAATTGACGGAGCTATTAAATTTGTAAGTTTCAGAAACTTATGAAAAAAATCATACTTTTATACAAAATTTAAACTTTTTTTAAAAATATGGTTTCAAAGTAATAAAAAAAAACACCAGTTTGCTGAAAATTTCATGAGTGGCATTATGAAAAGCTTTAAAATCTGAAAAGAAACTTAATGTTGGGTAATATTTAGCTAAGTTATTAGGTTATAAGTGCGTGAAGGTCCAAAAAACCGGTTTTTTCTCGTAACTCGTGATTTTGGAGGTGTTTTGAAAATTTCAAAAACAGGTCATTGTTCTACTCGACAGCGCCTATCAGGAAAGAAGTATCATTTCCCAGATATTTAAACTTCGTTAATTTTCGTCGCACCGTGTTATCGGTCCAAAAGTCGGCGAAACTTGTGAACTTGAAACCCTCCAGACATAGTATATAGATATTTATTTTTGTAGAATTGTATGAATTTTTTTAATAATGTATTAGTATTATCAGAGCATATAGTGATTTTATAAAATTTTAAGAAAATAATCAAATCAAAATTAGCTGTTAAACAAAATTTGATCAAAAACAAAAAGACTAGATAATTATAAACTTTTAATTAAAGAGTCGATTTTTAACTCTATACAAGCATCTCAGACCGACCGACAAACAAATTTTTTCCTAGTTAGTGATTATTAGAAATCTTACTTAAAATATTGTCTGGCTTTAAAAATAAATTTCATAAAAATGAAATATTTTTCTAATGATATTTCTATTAATGAAACTCATTATGATGAGGTGGTGATGATGAATATCATGTTTACAAGCAACAAACGTTATTGCGTGAATTAGACAAACTAAAAATTTTCAAAGGTACTTATTTTTTCAAAGGTTTTGTTTTATTCATCAACATACATACCACACACACACGTAAATACATACATACATACATACACTTATATCTGTTTGTCAGTGCCTTCAGTAGTGTCTGTCTATCTGTCTGTCTGTCTATCTTTCTATCTATTTATTTATTAAATATTTTTAGTTTTTATGTGTTTGTTTGTTTTTTTTAATATTATGCATGTGACTGCAATATGTTTTAATTTCCGTTACAGTTTTTTATTGTATTTATTGTTCAAGTTTTTTATTCACTTTTTAAGATCACGAAATCAGACATAATACCAAAAAAAGGCATATGTTTAAAAATTAAACAAAATTGTTTATTTAAAAAGTAAAGATTTGATAAAAAAGAAAGTGATTTTTAATTGGTTTTACAAATTTATAATTACACGTATAGTTTGATAATTCCGTAACTTTTTATATTCCAGCATAGTAGCTCTTAATGCAAACCTGCTTTCGTTAATGGTATAAACACATTCAAGGCTACCGACCATTGGCCATACAACTACGAAAGACTCTGGCTAGAAAAGTAGCCAAGTAACCAGCTACTTAATTATATTAACGACTACAGCTACAAAAAAATGTAAACAAATGTACATATGATTGTTCTTTTTCAGTGGTGCCGCATACATTTTTTATGCATTTTTGATGTATATATTTCACGTATTACGTTTTTAAAACTCCTATTCATGCCACTTATTGTATTGACTACGCTGTTTGTTGTCGCCAAGAGAAATAGATATTAGCCTAAGTTGGCTACGGGCTACAACGGTAGTCGTGTAGTCGGTAGCCGTGTTGACGCTAAAATAATAATACTTATATGCACACATGTATTCTATTTTTGACAGCTTGTAGTCGATGGTCGGCGCCTTGATGTGTTTACGGCATAACTGCTATCTTTTGCTGGACTATTGTAAAATTTTGCTGCGTCTATAAGTTTTTACTTTTTGTGTCAACAAAAACCAATATCAAAACCGAAGGAATAAATACCATAGGGAATTACTAAGCACCCTCAACTTCACATTTTGCATGAATATTTGGATACCCGCTCCATTATTGTGCTTTTTAAAAATTAAAAATGTTGAGACGGTACCCGATTTATTTTGTATACATACCTAATGTGAAATTTTAGACCCTTTTGACACAACGGGGCCGAAAGGAGTGCTTTACTTAGGTTAGATTAGGAGGGAGTGGCAGCCTCGCAGAGACAAGGCACACTTGAGCACACATAGCGGCCCGTTGTGATACCACTAATAAAGCGAGACCTCTGTACCGGCCACCAAGCCCTAATTAAGCCGTCTTGACCGCCAGAGGTCTCACATAGAAGCACGTTCCCGGAAATTAAGTCGGAAACCAGCCCGACAATTTAATGAATCTGGCTATAAGCCCGACATCAATGATCGATAGCTCCGATAGACTATCGAGAAAGGGCGAGCCAAGTGTGATCAGTTTACGTCAAGCTAGAGACAGACATTGGCAAATGAAATGGGCTACACTCTCCTCTTCCTCAATCGATCTACAACCTCGACAGAAATCATTCGCCGGTAGATGCAGCCTTTGCACGTGTCTACCCATAATGCAATGCCCCGTGGGATAGACACAACAGAGGCGATGCTCCCACGATCCAATTTAAAAAGTTGATTGGTACGCCTTCCTTACACCAGCCCCTACAAGTAGGTGACTGTCCGGGGGAATGTGCCCATTTTAGCAAGCTCGTCAGCCACACAATTACCAGGATTGCCCCTGTGACCAGGGACCCAAATAAGATTGACACCAAACTGTTGTGAGAGTAACCAAAGCCTAGAGCTGAAAATTGCGCCGAAGAGAGATCTAATAGCCGCTTGGCTATCAGAAAGAATGCATATATCAGCCATGTGAGTACCGCCTCTCGGTATCAACGCCGCAGCATAGTAGATATCCATCACTTCGGCCTGAAACACGATGCTTTACTTAATTTTTTATGAAATAATTTTTGAAATAGGCGTTTTTCAATGCTCATACTATTTTTGCACTTAAACATTTTGGTTTCATTTTGTTTTTATATTTTTTTCAATTAATTTTTTGTATTTGACTTGAGTATAAATCATGTGTAACTTTGCACTCCTAGCTTTTCTAAACAACGCACTGGTGCTCATTGTGACTTTTTCGTTGCAAAAAGAAATTTTTTGGATATAACTGCGATATTTTAAAATATATTTTAAAAAAAAATTGAATCTATTGAAAGAGGACACTTTAGGCTTTAAAAAATGTTTGCATCATGCTGCTAGAACTGCAGGGTTTTATTTTCATGTGTACTTATAAATACATTTTATATTATAAATACATTTTTATTTGAATTACTAATACACATTTTTATACGTTCCCAATACTTAAATTGAAGTTAATTTATATTAAGTAATTAAGTTTCTCTCTGCATGTCCAGAAGGAACTATAGACTATATACACTTCAAAAATTATTCCGACTGGGTGATGCCACGCCCCTACAAAGTAAATATTTATTTAGTTCTACTCTAGGTAGCATATTGGCTTTCCACAAAGCGTTCATTACTTTGTTTCAGTTTCACTAATGAAGTTGATATTTTTTCACGTTAAGTACATATTAATCTACTGTAGCCCTCTCCATATCGATTGTATAGTGGTAGTGCTAATTGGTGGTGATCTTTACTTTAGCATTGTTTTTTTTCCAGTAGATGAGGTTTTTTCTGATCATTCGTCTGATGTTTATCATCAAAGCCAAAGGAAAGCTGGAAGGTCAGGGGTCTTGTTTATTTTTTAGATGGAGTTGTCTGGAGAGAAAGTTGAAGCCTCTTTATTAAACACTTGAAACGAAGCAATAAATAAATTATTTCATCATGTTCTCTGCTGGGACTCGAACCTGGCTCGCTTGTGTTTATGTATGTCTTCACAATTGTAACAACAATGCACAAATTCACAGTCATTATTAGCCAATAACAATAGTTTAGCTAAGCAAATTTATTCACAGCACAAGTTAACCCCCGAATACCATTGGTTAACAACTAGTCAGACAACAGCTGATAATATCAGAAAAATTAATTTTATATTTAATTTGTTTTTTTTTATATTTTATACAAAAAAAATTAAATGACTGAAGAAATGTAAAATATTAATTACGATATTGTTACGAAAATGAAAATGCCTAAATTTTGTATATTTGGTAGCTATGTGTCACCCTATCAATGCCGTACTTATTTGCGTATTTGGCAGCACTGCCAAATCGACCTTCTTTACGTTAGATTTGAATTAACGGATATAAAAATAGAAGATATGAGACATTTCCGGAACCTTCTAACCTGTAACCAATTAGGTATATAAAGAGGCTGGTTTACCTGCACGTCAGTTTGTTATCGTTTTGCTGTCATAAGATAAGGATGTGTTTAAGCGGAAATAAAAGTGTTGGATTATGTTGTATTAAGATAAACTGCATAAAAGTTATAGTGTAGTAATTAAAAAAAAACTGTAAGACAACAGCAATAGTGGCAATTAATTAAACTCAAACGTTGACAATATACACATGGAGTATTATTATCGGTCGCCGCCAACACAGCCTAGAAAATGATCCCAATTCAAATATATGTAGGTCTTGCTTTGAAAAGTTAAAGCTGTGCACATTTGAAATTTTTAACCCTTTAACGACCACAGGCATAGGGATTTTAGTTTATAAATTTATCCAGGTAACAGATAGCGCAAATAAGTCAAAACCAATTTTTTGAAACAAAATTGTGGCAATAAAAATGTAGTTAATGGCAAAATCCATCTGATCCGAATTGTTACCTACGAGACTCCAAATTTGGCCAAACAATGGTCTTTATGTACAAATAAAACGCTAGGGGGTGAGAGTCAATAATGTTTTGGATTGATCCATTACCCATCTAAAGATATGTGAGTTGGATAAGTTTGCGTAAAATCAAAGCTGTCTACAGCTAATCAAATAATATTTGGCAAATTATGTTTGCCTATGGGCTACAATTAGAACCTCCCAATAAAAGTGTTGGTTTCAAACCTTGGTTTTTATGCGAGACAAAAACTCAATACATAATTGTATTATACTGACATTTACACAGGTAAAAACCAATTGGTTGAACACAGTCTAGGTGAGGCTGTTGATAACAGGCGTTATTATTAACCCTGGTCCTTTGACCTTTCGAGGAACGTATTCATAATAGCAATAGTCGCACATGTGTGTTCTGCGTCCAATGGAATGTGTTCCTTTGCTCCACGGCGTGCCATGATTGCTTTGGTATCTATCACGAACAACACTAATAATAATACATTTTTGAGATTGGTGTTACTTGTGTTACGTTACTTTATAGAATATCTAAATATATAAAAGAGGACCATAAAATCCGTTGTAATTAATGTTCTCTGAAATGGGCCAACCGACTTTATTTTGTAAGCCCTTAAACTAAAGGTAAAGTCAATACCACGAACCCCTTTCTATTGCAAAGTTTTACTTGAAAACGTTATGTGTTACATCATTTAAACTTTGTTAGAGTTAAAAAATATTTTTAAAACAGTCTATATAAAAAGCATATGTAGAAAACTTTCATATGATGTGTGATTTCACTATTGTTCAACTGGGCGGTGCCACGCCCATATAAAATTTGTATTTATATGTCTATATCTTTAAAACGGTAATAGCAAGAGTCTCTACATTTGACCCAAATAACTTTGTGGTCAATAAAAATCATTGGTCAAAAATTGGGCCGAATTGGATAAGTGAGAGTAGCACCTCCCAGACAAAATAAATATTGATTTTTGTATATCTTCGGGACGGTGGCAGTGGAAGGTTCTGAATTTGGTCTAAATAACTTAGTAGTTAATACACATCATCAGTCGAAATATGGGCGAAATTGAATAAGTGGATGTGGCATCTACCGTACAAATTAAATATTGAGAGAATGTTCAGGATGGAAAATTCTGATTCAGTCTAAATGACTGCTTAGACAATACAAGCAATCAGTTAAAAAGTGGCCGGAATCGGATGAGTGGGTATGGTACCACCCATACAAATTAAGTAATGATTTTTGTATAGCTTGAGAATGTTTAGAATTGAAGTTTCTAAATTTGATTTAAATACTCGTAGCTTGGCAGAAAATAAAAACCATCATTTTAAAAAAAAATATGGAATTTTGCATGTGTAGAGAACGGTAACAGTTAAAGCTTTCTTTATCTATCCTCATCAATCAAAAAGCAGGTACGACACAAAGGCTCCCAGTAATGCGGGAGGGATTACTCTAGTGTAAGATAAAATACGGATTTAAATCTTTTCTGCAATTAAATAAGTAGGTGGAATCAGATAAGTGAACGTAGTACCTCCCATACAAAGTAAATATAGATTTTTATATATCAGGAGATAGGAAGTTTATTATGTGGTAACGTCTATGCAAAGTAAATATTGATTTTTGTACATGCATGTAGTATATCTTGAGTAAGGTAAAATTGGGAGTTTCTTAATTTGTCCTGGTGACTTTGTAGTCAATACAAATTATTAGTCAAGAAATAGGCGCAATTGAATAAGTGGCATCGCCTATACATAGTAAATATTAATTTTTGCATATTTTGAAAACAGTAATAGAGGAAGTTTCTGAGTTTAGGTCAAACAACTTTGCCGTTCAATAACTTCGTATCAATCAGTCTCTTTGTATCAACATAGATGGGATAAGTGGGCGTAGCATCTCACATTGATTCTGAATATTGAACAATAACAGCTTCTCTAGACAAATAATACACAAAACAACACAAAAATTAAGGATTCTAGAAAGCCAGGGCTAAATGAATGTATTTTAGGAAGAAGAGTGGCTGAAGACCTCCTTAAAACGAACTGAATGGGAAAAAAGTTTGAATAGTTTCTTTTTTATTTTTGTGACACTTTGAGCACTAATTTGTTAAATACTTTGATAATGAAAACAAAATCCTTCTGATTTTCTTATTTCTCGAAAACTGATAATTCATTGTGGAAAAACTTGGTGAAAATAGTTCGAGTATTGTGTAGCGGATATACTTAGAAAAATGTTGGTGTGAACAATTGCAAACATTTTTAGTTATGATCGACTTTATTTGCAAAAAGGATCTAAACATAAGGTGCCTTAAAAACGGCCACTGCCAAAACTCTAGGGTAATAAAAAAAGAATACAAAAATCACTCTTTTATTCTTTTCTCAGTGAGGAGTCTTTCATTTTACAAAATGTTGTCATCAAATTTGTTACTATTGCTAGGGTTTTGGGTAAATAAGACACTGTGCGACGTTAAATAGTCGTTTTTTGTTCGACTTAAAAACTTTCCCTTTCCTTATTTTAATAATATTATATTCCACTATCTCTTGCTTTTAAACTTGAATACAGCTCATGTGCAATTTTACAGCCCTTCACTCACATCTTCCCTTAAGGTCGGAACATCAAAGTGTCAAATATAGATTTTTCAATGATTTTACTGTTTTTAAGCTTAAATATTTCGGTTTTATTTTTATTTTTTTTCCACTAATTCTTTTTACTAGAGACGAGTATATGCCTTCCCTAAGCGACGAAGACTTAAAGTGTAAAAAAGGCGTTTTTCAATAAACTTTAATGCAAAGTTTTTAAGAATTTTGGCATCGATTTTTTAGTGCATATTTTTGCATATTTTGCTCATAATTAAATTTTTTGCATTTCAGCTTAAAGAACATGTTTTCGAAATGTTTTCGTATGCAAATAGCATTTTAAACCTTTTTAGAGCATATTTGGATTTATGTCCTCGAAAATATTTATGCAGCGAATACAAAATATTCGTTTTCAAATCTGAGCAAGTGATGGCTTTTTTAAATATCTGGCAATTAAAATTTATTACGCCATCTAAATTTGAATCAATTTTATTACCGCTTTAATAATTTTTGGAAGAAATTACAAACTATATAGTACGGTCAAAAAGGTTTGGACGTTCAAAATATGTTCGTTTGTCAAAAATAGTTATCAATATATAGGGTGAGCCATTTTAAAGTTTAAATTTAGAAATGCAATAAAACAAAAACGGTTTGAAATTTAGCCAAATTTATTTTTTTGTTGTGAAGTGCAATTGTTCCGGTTAGAAATGAAATATTATTTCACTTATATGGCTACCGCGATGGCTTCGCAGTACTCCATTAGATCGGACCAATTTTCGATGGGCCATTTAAAAGTTTTAAGTTCGCAATAAAACAAAAACGGTTTGAAATTTTGCAAATTCGTTTTTTTATTGTGAAGTACGATTGTTCCGGTAAAAAATTAAATATTATTTCATTCATATGGCTGCCGCAGCTGGTGTTACAGTGTATGGGGTCGTATCTCGGCAACGGCATAACAAATGTAGGCCTTTAAATGCTCAATTGTCTCTGGTTTGTCGGCATAACACTTGTCTTTAACGGCGCCATACAGAAAATAGCCCAACGGTGTCAAATCTCAGCTTCTTGGCGGCCAACTGACATCATCATTTCAGCTAATTAAACGTCCATTAAACGTTAGGCGCAATAAATCGTTTGTGGCATAAGATATGTGGCAATTACACCATCCTATTGAAACCAAACATCGTTCACTACAATACCATAAAGAGCGGGCACAAAAAAATTGGTTATCATGATACATTGACCGTAATGATTGCGCAGTCCTCATTTTCACAGAAATATGAGCCAATGATGGCTCCGCTCCACAAGCCGCACCAAACAGTCGCTCTTAATGGGTGCATTGGCTTCTGTAAGACCACATTTTGGTTTTCTGAGCCCCAAATACGGCGATTTTGCTTACTAACGTACCCACCAAGAGGAAAATTAGCTTTTTTTGTCTTTGTTTTCGAAATAAATTTCAAATAAATCCAACGTTGCTCAAGCGTAAATCATTTCATTCATTTCGTTCTGTGGAGATAATAAAATGAATTTTGCGCCAGAATAGAATGACATAAGTATTGCCAGATTCAAAATAACGAACGTATTAGAGATTAATACGAAAATGTAAACAAAGTCATTACAAATGTGACGAAAGCGTCTTTAAAAACTGCAAACCAAAGGCCCAACATTAGTTGAGCAGTACCTTATTAACGGAGTCTGTTTAGAATATGAGGAAACTTAAAGATTATATTACAAAACTTAGTATTAAAACTAAGTTAAACAGATAACAATAAAAAACGAAGGAAATGATTTAGTAAAACTTGTATGCCAGAATCTAGCAAATGATCTTAGCACATCTTCTTCAATTAAGGTTTTAAAATATGATCCCACATCAGTAGACATTGACATTTTACATGTATACAAATTCAATCAGATGTAATAGCCAACGCTTTACATTTAAAAACTTTATGGCATTTTCTTTTCTGAAAATAAAATGTTGCACTTTGTTGCCCCTTTTTTTATCTGTTATTTATTTATTTTTTTTTTTTAATTTAGTATAATGAAAGGGTGCAGTGTTTATCTCTAGATGTGTTATATTAAGAAGTCTTTGATATTTCTTAATTTTTCAAGATTTTTAATGGCAAGGAACATGAGAAGTACAACATTTTCGGTCAGAAAAGAAAATGCTATTGGTGAATACCAATAAAAAAAAATTGCTGGTTTATTTACCAAAAAAAAAGATATTGATTTGTTGAATAAACAATTTTTTCTATTTATAAAGAAGAAATTTTTGTTTTTTTAGAAGATATTTTTAAATTTTTATGTTATATTTTCGAATTGTGACGGCATATTTTTTATGCATAATTTATAAAACACTTTTTTAAAAGCATATTTCTGTTTTCTCTTGTTATCACAATAAAAACAATTGTTAACAAAAGCCTAAACTACAAATGGAATAAGAAATACACAAAAACTAATGTTTTTTAATTAAAATTATAAATATTTTTGGCAAATTCAACACTTTTCTGGTCTCTGCAATTTATTCTCTCTGGTTCTAATAAGCGTATTAAAAATTAATTATTTCTCACCCATTCGCCAGTTCTACTTAAAATTATAAATTGCAACAACAACAAAGTCATTTAGAATATGAATTTATATGAAAATTTCAATTTATTTTTTCATATACATTCTTCAAACGCTTATATGCAAAAGCAATATTATACCCTTTTTATGTAAAATGATGTTGAACGAGCTGGTATTGCATTTCCATTTGATTGTTTCTGTTGCTGCCACACTCGAAAAGCCTCCTAATATTGTTCGTGTGTCTCTGTGATTTATTTATTATGATTTATGTTGCGCGGCAGTAATGCATTCGTTTAATACTTTATGCGGTAGCATCAACACGATGGCAAACAATTGTTTTAAAACAAACAAAAAAGTAAGCAGAAGATATTGGTTATTACTCAGTTGCTTGTTTAGTATCTAGAGGAGCAATAATAAACCGATTTCTATTCAATAACATTTCCTTTTTTTTTAATTATAGAGAAAAACTAATTATGGACTAATTTTTTTCAAAATGTTAGATGTTCAGAATGTTGGATTTCTTTATATTTCGTAAGGAGAAATCTGGAGCATATGTCGGCAAGCACGCTTATGGAATCATTTTTGTCTAAAAAAAATCATGCAAAGTGCATGTGTTTTACAATTCCACGGCCTTTTTCGTAACGGCATCTTTTGATGACCACAATTTGAGTCATTAACAGCAATTAACTTGAAGATGGAAACATATTATCAAAGAATATTACACTCATATGTACGTCTTTATACAACCTGAGTAGGTTCTAAAAATGAATTGCTTTTACTTTCCTTACACTTTTTCTTAAAGAAAAGGTGAATCCCCGATTTTTTGCCGTATAACGAGGTATTGAATATACAAGTTAATATCGTCGATTTGGACAACATATGGCATAACTATAACATATGATTTGTGCCAATAATAACAAATATGGTATTTTTGAGGGTAAACATCTGTCATCAAAATTCAGTATTCGATAGTCGCCAAAGTGTAAGCACAATTTTTTCAGTCGGTATAATACCGTCGAATTTTGTGCCAAAAAAAGATGTTTTGTAGGGAAGTCTGATACCCTTAATTCAATTGAAAGTTATCGATTGTTGGTAGAAGCTTACATTCAACATGCATTAACTCAAAAAATTTGTGAAGAATGGTTTGCACGATTCAAAAGTAGTGTTTTCGACATAGAGAACAAGGAGAGGCCTGGTCATCCGAAAAAAATTGAAGATGTGGAATTGGAAGCATCCACTAAGATTGTTGTCAAACGTATGTAAAACATTATCATTAGGAGTCACATAACAAGCTATTTCCCTACGTTTAAAAACACTGGCACTCATTCAAAAGCTAGTAAATTTTGCATGTCGGAAATGATGCTTGAACGCTACAAAAAAAAAATCATTTTTACATCGTATTGTTATTGATGATAAAAATGGGTATATTACGATAACTCCAGGCGCAAAAGGACACATGTAAAGCCCAGCCAACCAACCAAATTAACGCCGAAATCGAATATTCTTGACACCAAGGTAATGCTTTGTATTTGGTGGGATCAAGGGAATGTTTTGCATTATGAGCTATTGAAATCGGGTCAGACGATCACAGGGAACATGTACCAAACATAAATGATTCGTTTGAAGAGATCAATCAAAGAAAACGACCAGAATATTCGACCAGACACGAGGCCATAATCTTCCATCATGATATCGCTCGGCCACATGTTGTAAGACCTGTCAAAAACTATTTGGAAAACAGTGGATGGGAAGTTTTGGCTCACCTTTCCCTTTCTGACTACCATTTGTTTCGATCAGTGCAGTATGCACTTACTGGAATACGCTTCACTTCAGAACTGGGTATCAGAAATTAGATTGCTTCATTCTTTACCTCAAAACCGGAACAGTTGTTTTGGTGCAGAATCCATATGCTACCAGAAGAATGATAAAAGGTAGTGGCTAACGATGGAAAATACTTTGAATATGTATCAGTTCAATAAAAAATCGACTTTATTAACTTTTATACCCATTAATTTGTGCTATTAAGCGAAGGTGTTCCCATAATTCAGGCAGGTAGTTATAGCGAAATAAAAACCATAAAAAAGACCCATGAAGAGGTAAAAGTGTATTCAGATGTATTAGATACATAAATTCAGTATTAATTTAAATCAAAACGGATTCTATCCAGCGATAAAATGAGTAGCATTCCATCAATGCACAGGTGCACACATGTATAGATCACTACGGTATTGGCATACTATTCAGATTTAGTCTCTGTTAAAAATGTTGTGAAAATGGCTGTGTGTTTAGAGTTTTGAGTCAAACGAAAACCTTAATGGGAACAGTAGCTTTCTTATTTTAGAGCTAAAGTGAAAAAGAAGGCTTAAGATTTTAAAATGCCCTTATACTGATTAAACTTGTTTTTTTAATGGAAATTTTACAAAAATACAATATTTCGATTGATAAAATTATTTTAAATTTATAAAGGGTTTATAAACAAATTTTCATACATATTATTTTTCATAAACCTTTTATTGGGTTATACATTTAATAGTTTCGAAACCGTCCGTCTGTCAAGACTGTCAGCTGTTATTATTATTATCATGATTATCATCATTCTAACCAGGCACTATTGCAGGACACTACGACACATTGGATCTATTGTGCCCCCTCCGGTCTACAATTAGTTCAGCAGATCTGCTGTCTTCCTAAATAACACCAGCAGATCCAGCAGATAATGGGGGATAAGTCACTCAGTGAGACTCTTTGTCTAACTAAACACCTCCAACTAAACCTATCAAGAACCCCACATTCACACAATATGTGTTCTGCTGTCTCCAATGCTTGTGAGTCACAGTTCTCTTCAGATGCGTTCTCAGTCCACAATGGCTCGTAAGAAATCCCGTTTGGAGTTTCAAGTGCCATTAAAGCAGCTTGGCTCTCAGAGGATAAAATAATGGTCTTACCCTTGAGCCCACTGCCCAAGGTTGATCTCTGCACATATGGCAATGGCCATGATCTTAGCAAGAAAGACACTTAGTGATCTACCCAGTGGGATCGACAAGTCTGAGTGGGGTCCACGAACGCCAGCACCGACACAGTCATTCTTTTGCGAGCCATCGTTATACCAGCTAAGATCAAACTCTCTCCGAACTTAGGCCCCATTAGACAAACAATTCCAGAACGGGAATTCAACCCTGAAGTTCCTGTGAAAGCACAGATCCAAAGGCATAACATCCAGGACGAAGGTACATATCTAACCATCCTGCGTAAAATGAACAGGCTTGCCGAAGCATTTCAGAATCCCTTGGCGAAAAAATTTGCTAGATGTGTAGCGGTGTCAAACCCATAAAGACCCCCAAGGCTCCTCGCTGTTGGACATGTTCTTATTGCCTCAGTTATACCGAGGCAGGCAAGTTTCTGTGCCCTGCTTAATTTTATTGATGATGTTAGCTTAGATAGCTTTTCTTTTTCTGTTAAATACCTATCTGTCATCTATAAGTGTTATTTATTTATTAAAAGGTCATTTACAAAATTTGATTGTTGCTGATACAAACATGGCCACTGATTTGCTTCAGCTATGAAGCTCATTTCTCACTTGATGGTTACATCAACAATCAAATTGTCGCATATGGGGCTTGGAAAAGCCAGAATAGATTCTGAAGAAGCCATTGCATCCGAAAAAACTGCCTGTTTGACAAGCATTATGGTCTGAAGGTGTCGTTGGGCCATATTTTTTCAAAAATGACGCTAGAATAACTGTTGCCGTCATTTCAGAGCGCTATGACCAGAGGCGGAATTTAAGTGACATTGTATTTTATACATAATGACAAGGTCCAAGCATTATAATGAAATAAAAGTTGAATCGAAATCATAGCGTTATGTAAGTTTTATTTAACTTTACTTTTGAAATCTAAATTAGATAATCCATTTATAAAGGGAACAGTGTTTATTATACATTTGGTATACCTAGTAACCAACTTAATAATATCGAGCCTATGGTTGCACATTTCTGCTTATCAACATTCATGCGAACCATAACTCATTAACACCAGCAAACAATACCACAGAAGACACAGCCACACACAAAAAGCCGCACGGAAATAAATATGGTTTCTGTTTTTTTATTCACCTCTCACTTTTTCCATTTTTCACACTCAAACAAAATCACGAGTTCATGTATGTATGTATGTATGTATGTATGTGTGTGTATGTAGTCATGTCTGCTTTCTCACTCATAAATACA
This sequence comes from Wohlfahrtia magnifica, assembly GCA_023159175.1. NCBI lineage: Eukaryota > Metazoa > Arthropoda > Insecta > Diptera > Sarcophagidae > Wohlfahrtia > Wohlfahrtia magnifica. Next base: position 4,979,385 of record JAKWBJ010000222.1, on the reverse strand, counting down.
TGTATTTGAATAAGAGCTAAATATTTATAATATTTATGCTCTTGTATGTGTTTGTTGAACCACAAAAGAGTATAAAATTTCGGTGAAAACAGTTTTTTTTTCACTCTCATTTAGATTTATACCCTACACAACCATAAGTGGTGAGGCGTATTGTTCAAAAATACTTATATCGAACGACTCAGAAGCATTTACTTAGTCTAATATGATATGACAAATCTGGAGAAAATCGATTCAAAACCCTGCCCAGCAATAAAAACTTTTTTATGTTGATTCATAAGTATTTTTCACCGCAATGTGCATGTTGCACCTCATATTCAGTTTAACTACATGAGAGGCTGAAGAACTAAAAGTAATCAATGATGTACTCATCATGGTTTGGTTGCAGTCAACAGATCACGTAATTGATTACAATTTTTACTTGCCTTTATATCTAGCACCGGATAACCAGGAATTGTTGGCTAGTAGCCACTCGCAGCTGACACTTGCAGCTAGCACTACCGTCCTCAGTCGCCGTTTTGAGATTCTGCCACATCACTCGAACTGCATCATGTAGGGAATACCTCATCCCATTTCGTCGGGTTCAGATACATGAGGTGATCACCCAGACTAATACAGTATATCTCGGAGATATTATGTAGGAACCACTCGCTGAAAACCTAACGGCGACGGTTTACCAGGGTCGGGCATCCACATTGCAAGTGTTCAACCGTGCCTTCCTCCTCCACTTCGCTAAAGCTACAACATTTTTCGTATGCCATAACCGTAAACTACTGATATGGTTTCCAATCGGCTAGTGGCCGGTGAGTACAGCGATCAGTCTAGATACGACTCTTCTGTCATGTAACGAGTGGGCAAATTTGAGGTTAGGAAGTAAATTCGCTTAAAAACAAATTTTTTTGACAAATTCAGTTTTATTCATACCAATTCCTTTGTATTAAGTGTTCTAATACGCCTTATATCATATTCAGGCTAAGTTAGCTTCGTAATTTTGCAATCCTCCCAATCGAGGTGAAAGTCAAGGATAACTTTGTGCTGTGGCCCTATCGATGATGGCACCGAAGATAGCTTTTGTTTGCTCGATGCTGATCCTCATGAGCCAACTCGTCCACCTCCTCATTCCCATAAAAATTTCAGAGTTCTTAAATCGTCTCAGAAGAATGATTGGAGGTATTCAGAAAATCCTTGCACTCTCTCACCAACCGAGATGTTGTAATGAGAGAGGTAGTAGTGTGTGATTAAAAGGCAAGGACGACCGCCAAGCTATCCACACTGACATAAAAGTAGCGTGCTTTCTTAAAAAACAATATCTATAAGGCAGAAAGGAAGACTGAAGGGATGATTAATGATGATTTTCTTCGAAAATTCTGGATTGACAAAAATGGTACTTCCGATCTGCTTTTCGTCCACTACACATTTAGTTCTTCTCAAAACTTAATTTTTACAGCAGCATTTAATTTTAAAGCCTGAACCAACCAAACTAGTGTAATTTGTGGATTTCAGTACACTGGCAACCATATTCCGAAGCTACGGAACTTTTTTTCCTTTTTTTCTATAGGCCTTAGCTCTTAAATAGAATACATGTGAAAATTTCCATTTTGGCAACAACAAACAAACAGTTTAGTGCTGTCAATACAATAAGATGCATGAAATAGACGTTTTAAGATCTCAATACATGAAATATTTACATAAAAAACGCGAAAAAGAAATGTAAGTGGCACCACCAAAATGTTTTGATTAGGTTATGTTCAATGTGTCAAATCAGATGTTTATTTTGTAGCTGTATTCGTTAAAATAACTAAGTAGTTGGTTACTTGGCTACTTTTGTATCGTGTGGTCGATGATCGGTAGCCTTGAATGTGTTTATAGCATTAGTGCGAATATTCGGCACAATTTCAAAACCATTGTAATTTAAGTAAATGTATTTTAAAATCTTTCAAGATAAGAAAGAGAGGAAACTGCTCAGTTTTTGGTTGTCTTTAGATAAATATTGGTGGGTAAGACGCCCGCCTACCAACCATTAGATCCTCTGCTCAATTCCATGCCAGACCATATAAAAAAGAAAAATTTTTTTCCATGGTATTACCTCATAACATTAGCTAGTAACTGGTTATGAGTATTACTACAATTGAAAACTTCTCTAATGCATTTGCCGTTCGAAGTCGGCGTTAAACTGTAGGTCCCTTACAACGAGTATAAAAATAAATTCCGGTGCAGCTTATTGACCAAGAAAAGTTCCTCGATGGAAGGTTCTCAATGAAATGTTATGGGAATTTTTATTATTAATAAGGTAAAGTACATAGGAACCTTGAAAATATTTCAGATAACACTTTGAAGAGCCTGATTAACTTTTACAGGAGTACAGATTTCAATTTTTCCAAATATGTTTTGGTTAAAAAGAAAAAATTAAACGACTAATGCAAAAAAACGGTGCGGAATGGACTGGGAGGACTGACATTCTATTAAACCAAAAAGACCTTACTTATCCTAACTCCGAGAGATTTGAGGTTTTAATTCCTCGTAAGAGCATTATGGAGATCGATTGTTCGACTTTTTTCAAAAACTGGTTTTCGAATAATTCGAAAAATAGCAATTTACAACAAACCGGTTTTCGGTTGATAAAAATTCAAATAACTGGTTAGCCGGTTCTTTTATTTAAATAAAATTGTTATTAATTCTTGAAGCGCAGAGCTGGATCACGTCACAGGCCACACCATCTGACAATTTTCAACGGCGATATCACCTCACAACATTAATAGCGAATGGATATGTGTATTTACGCTATGAAAAACTTCACTAAGTAATATATCTGCCGTTCGGAGACGGCGTTTGTAGGTCGCTTTCAATGCGTCTAGTTAATCATTCTTCATATATAAAAATCATTATTCAAGTGTGCATATCTTTTTCGATATTTGCAATAAAAAAACATACAAACGTATAAAAAGTATACTTATTTGAATTAACCGATTATTCGTGTTAAATCAACCGGTTTACTCAGTATTCGAAAAATGAAGATTTTTGAAAAAACCGTATTCGACTAAACCAAAAAAACCGGTTAAAACCGATCAAATAATAACTGTCCGATCCACGAGGCATCTTTTGCCTTGTTTCGGTTTCTTTGTAATTATTTTTCTCTTCCAGCTAAGCAGGTGATCGATCGGATTGCTGTTGCAAATGCTTAGTTGGTGCTGCAATCCGTTGTTAGTTGGAAACATATTTGGCGTAGTGGTGGTTCGGAGCCTTGCTGTTACTGCTCATCATAGACTCCTATCTTTTTTTTGTAGGAAAGGAGTGAGGTGGCTTCTTGGATGGATGAAGTATGGAGGCTGAATCCTCTAAATTTTTTTAGACTCCATAGTAGTGTTGAAAATTTTGTGTTGTCCCCGCTGAGACTTTAACTTGGGCATTAACATTCATAGCCACAATTTAGGAAAAGAAGTCTATTGTACTTTACTAAATCTGTACTGGCGATGTAACTTTGGTCCTAATTCCGGGTAGCAATTTAAAAAGGTTGAACTATCGAAACAAAGCATACATATGTGTGATAAAACTAGTCAACAAATTGTATTCACACATACTTTTACTGGAGTAAAATTATTTTAAAACTTGTTTAGAATATCGTATGTTCGTTTTTTGCCGACTGTAGTTTTAGTGGTTATTTCGTTAGTAGTTTTGCTTGATGTTTTATCGTTTCTCTTTTTTTTAAGCACAACAACAATTATATCTAGATACATACTACATACGTATAAGTACGAAAATATTTGTTTAAATATCGCACTACCATTAGACAGGGGCCACTATAGAGTTTAGGCTCTCTACTAACGATGCTGGTTAGTTGTGACTGTTTGTAATGCATTTAATGTTGATGATGATGGAGATGATAGGGGTGTCTGTTATTCTCTTTGTGTTTATAATTATGTCCCCGTTTTTTTTTCAAATTCCTAATTCCATATCTACCGTTTGGTGATGCTGTAAATGTGTAACTGTCATAACGGTAATTATATCTATAATGTTATATCCACATCACAAAATATAGTGTTAGTAGTTGACTGTTAAGTTTTAATTTTTTTTTTTTGTATATTTTGATTTGTTTGTGGCATTTTTTGTTAGTTCTTTTACAATTTATGTGCATTGTACATATGCATACGTACATACATATATACATAAAATATATATATTAGGTGTATATATACATATAGATATATAAATATGTATGTATGTATGTATGTATGTATGTATGTATGTATGTATGTATATTCCGTACAATTTGTTATAGACACGTATGTATGAAAGTTTCTTTTTTGTGGTATATTTAAACAGGGTGAGTGTTAAATCTCTAAATAATTTTTTTTTTATTTTTTGAAAAAAAAATACACAAAAATGTTGTACAGCAATAAATTATTTATATAATCGTTTTCAGACAGTTTTTTTTTTTCATAAAATGTATGTTGTACACAAGTGTATTATTTAGACGAATCAGGAAGCGTTTATATGTTAAAGTGGCTCGATTTTTTTCCGACTACCAATAGTTAGTATTTTAAATATTTGTAAATATAAGTGTAGTTCAGTCTTTTGCAGAAGAAGGCCTTATCTTATAACATTTTTTACAGTTACATAAGTTTAAATCATAATAAAACAAAGAAATATATTTTTAACATCATTGAAATGAGTTTTGTTGGATAGAAAATTGTTTGACATTAATGTTTTAATATGATTTCGACCATGTGGCCGCCACAACTGGCGCATACAAGGCGGAATCTACAATACCACGTTTCATATGCAGCCGTATTTCGCCACTAACTCTTCAAATTTTGATTTCCAGGTATTTAATTGTCTCTGGTTCATAGAAGCAGACAAGTTACTCTACATATTCCTAAGGAAAATAATCCAGTGGGGCAAAATCACATGGTTTTGGTGGCCAATTTAATTGGTCTATTACGTGAAGTAACTCTTTTATCAAAAATTTCTTGGAGTAAATCAATTGTAGCACACGCTGTGTGTCATGTGGCTCCGTCCTGTTGGAACCACATATCAGTAAGATTAATGCCAGCTAATTGAGGTACGAAAAAAATTATATTCATGTCCTTATGCGGTTCAAAATTGATAGTAACATTCTGACCACCATCGTTTTTATAGACATATGGACCAATGACTCCGCCAGACCATAAAACGGTGACAATAATTTCCTGTGGCGTCAAAAACTTGTGGATTATCCTTACTCCAAATGGTATTTGTCGCATTCAACCACTAATCGGCTTCATCGGAGAACAAAATTTTGAATTTTGAAGTTTGACTAGTATAACCATTATTTTCATAAAAATTTCAGCAATTTGCAGGCATTGCTTTGGTGTAAGTCTATCAATTATAAAATGTCAAACCACACTAAACAAAAAACAACTGTCAGATCTGGCGATTTCTCGCCAAACGTTATTTGGCGTCCTAATTCTCGGTTTGGCGATGTGGCGACTTTTTGGCGATTAGTAAATTAATTGGCGATTTTGTTGGTTATTTTCGATAATAAAAAATACGAAAAATTAAAATTATTATTTTGGTATTTTTATGTATGAAATTCGTGAACATGGTCATTTTAATATGTCGATTATAGATGGCAGCTGAACTTCAATTGTGTTTTCGGCAATGAGAAATTTGTTCGGCCTATATGGAACTGAAATTAATAGATTTTTAGTTTCCAGTTCACTTATATAATACAATTGTCGGCAACTGGCAGCGAAAGATTTAAATTCATAAATGGTACATAAAAAGTTCTAAACTTGACAAATGTGGAAAAAAATGAATGTGTTTGCGACAAATTCTTACATAAGCAAACCTCGGGGCCATGAAGTATATCATATCATCATATAAAAGGTCTACATCTCCTCTCTCTAAGTAAACTGAAAAGCTTAAAATCGGATAGTATTCCACTAAATTATAAGTCTATAAGTATATGAAGTTACGAAAATACGCTTTTTTTACCCATAATTAAAGATTTTGGAGGTGTTAAGAAAATTTCAAAAACTGAATCTTGTTGTACTCATTAGCGCTTATTAGAAAAATAATATAACTTTTCAGGTATTTCATCTTCGCTTTTTTTGTCGCATAGTGTAATTTAGTTCCAATTCAAGGCAATGTGAAATGTGTCGAAGAAAAAGCGTATAACGTTTTAGATATATAACAATAAAGATACTACATATCTGTGTATTTTATATCTATATATTTTCTATGTATTTTATATTTACCATAAAAATTATTTTTTATAGTTTTCTAGCTTTCAGTAAACTTTAAACTACATATGTTATAGTAAACATTGTACACTTTTTTTGCTAATATTTTTGTTTAATAAAATTAACAAAATAGATATTATGGCGATTTTTTTTCCATTTTTGGTGAAATTTAAGATTTCGGAACAGATTATTTTTTTGTTTTAACAATTTTTGCTTTTTCATTATTTTAAAAAATATAAATTTTATTGCCAAAATGTAAAAAAAAACATGATTTGGCGATTTTAGCGATTTTTGAAATTGGAATCTGACCCTGCTGTGAGCTATTATATCGGCTGTTAAAACAGTGTTGCCAACTCAAACGACACTCGATGTAAACAGCGTTGGTTCTCATTTGTTAACCTTATATAGTTCACAGTTACTTCTATGTCCGTGACTTTTTGAAACACTGCTCCTCTCAGCAGGCATCTTTTAGTTGATTCCTGTCAAAATTTGTATTTGACAGCCACTGAGATGCAAAATGGAAAAAGTGAATTTCGTATACTCATAAAACATTATGTTTTGCGAAAAACGAGCCATTCCTCAAGCCAAGACTAAGCTTGGTAAATACAATAGGAACTCTACACCATAAATTTCAATAGCAAAAAAAAGAGTTTAAAAGCACGGAAAATGTAAAACATTCTGGACGCCTAGTTAAGGTCTTTACATCCGAAATAATTACAAAATTTACGATATAGTGCTGATGTTGATTAAAAGTGCGAGAGATTGTGGAAGCCATTGGCATCTCACATGGTTCAGTGGTTTCAATTTTAATTGAATATTTGGGAGCTTTTCGCAAGATGAGTGCCGCATTTGCTCACAATCTACCACTAACAAAATCGTGTGACACCTTTCAGGAGTATTTGGCGATATTAAATCGCAAAAGGGAAACAATGGATTTCTCGGCGTGTATCAGTACTAAAGAACACAAATCAATGTTGAACTTAAAAGCTTAATTTTAGCGATGTAGTGGGTTGAATTTAAAGCAGTTCACTGAATTTTTGTTTATCATGTGTTGTTAAAGATGGTAGGCACGTCTTTTGGTTTTTTATAGCTTCTACGATTTTTTAGTGAATTCATTACCACAATATGGTTTTATTCTATTTTTAATGAAATTCCAATAAAAAAAATATCCTTCAGAGATTTAGCTCTCTTTTCTACCCGTTTTAATTTAGTAAACTCTAGTCACTAGCTTTAACTTTAATTTTATCCACTTTTTATTTAATTTCATCGCAACGAACTACCGATTTTAATAAATACTGAATGTGAATCTATCCTGTTGTATCAAAAAATAAAGTAAAAATTGTATGCATGACTACAAACATGAAAGGAATTGATAATTTGTATGCAATTAACTTGTATTTGATTTTTGGGCTTAAATTACACTGGTCTACAAGAAACAAAAAATTTTCTGGCCCTTGAATAAAACTATATGGAACATAATGATTCAAATCCGTTTTCAGTTTTTTTTTTCATCGGGCTCAAATTTTTTTATGGGCGTGGTAAATTTTTCGCCCAAAATATTGTAGTTATGTCAACATATTTCATTATAACTTGAGAACGACTTGACCGATTTTAATGTAAGTACCAACAAATGTTTAGAAACAAAATTTTCTATAAACCACTACAATAACATTTTGTTGTATTTTCAACAGTTTCGAGTTATTCATAACTTAGTTGCGAAAAAAAAAATATTTCGCGCAAAATTACAGCAATTTTTTTCAAAATTAATTTTTCAGAATTAAAATTTTACATTTCAAGCACTTAAATTAAAGCTTAAAATGTTGAGAATGCAATAAACTATAAGTCATGAAAATCAGTTGGCTATTGCAGATTTTATTCAAAATTAAATGCGGTTACCTAACATTGATCAAAATTAGCAAACAAGTATTTTCTGGCAAAATTATTTGAAATTAGTTTTCTTTTATTTCCTAAAGGTTATAAAAAAATTCTTAAAATTTAAATTTTACATTTTAAGCATTTAAATGATGTTCCTAAATTTGTTAAATAGATTTAATGTTGGTTTGAAGTAAGAACAATTTAATTGTTAAACGGATCTACATATTTTAAATGTTATAGACTTTTGCACAAATACACTCAATCTACGTCAGCTATGGTATTGAAAAATACAAAAAATGTATGCAGAAAAGAAGACACTTGGCGTAAATAATAAACATAAGTATGTATGTTTATATGTATCTACAGTGGTGAACACTTGTGGATACATGTATCTCATGTATTACTTGAAAACGTATTAAATCCTTCAAAATATGTAAAAGTCAACCTGCTTTTTACTAAAACTATTTATTAGGATTCAATTAAAGGCCAGAAAAAATATATATATTTTTTTAATAGTTAGTTAAATCGAAGTTTTGTCTAATTTCGGCAAGAAATCAATGTATTCACTTTTGCCTGTTTAAGTTTTTGTTGTGTGGCAGCACAATAAATATGAAAATACCAGTTATTTTTGCCGTTATTTGAGTTCATTGTTACATAAATTAAGCAAATATCTTAAGCCAGTGGAAAATTATTTTATTGTCAATAATTTTTCAAAAAATTTCAACTTTTAAAAATCATACAAGGGATTTCCGCCGTTTTAGAAAATCAAATGAAATGGCAAAAAACAATCATTCAGCACGCGAAATTATAGGACATTTGGAATATGCCACCGAACAAGTGCTTCAAGCAAGAAAAAGAAAAATTTCAGACAAAAAAAAACATCACTGTCGGAAAAAAATTTAAAGACACGGCTAAAGTTCTGCAAAAAGCACAAAAACTGAAGCGTGGAAGACTGGAAAAGGGTAATATGGTCAGATAAAACCGAAATAAATCATTTTCAGCCAGATGACAAGGAATACTACTGACACCGTTCTTATGAAACCCTTAAAAACACCCAGTAAAAGAAACTATGGAGCACAGAGGTAGAAGCTTAAGCTTTTTGGGCCTGTATAACTTGGTGGCAATACAAATAATATATATAACATTGATAAATAAATAAATCAATCAAAAATGAAACAATAAATGAGTAATAATTTATCAAATAGACGAAAATAATCCAAAGTGCTTACCCGGAAGAAAAAGTGGTTTTTCAACAGAATGGAAATCGCATGGATTAATGTGCAAAAAAATTTAAATGAACTTTGGTTCCGAGTCCAAGCAAAGTGGTCAAATATTCCGAAGTATACCATTGTAAACTTGGTCGAAAATATGCTAAGACCTGTCAGAAGCGTGATAAAAGTCAAAGGGTTCTGGACAAAATATTGAAAATTAAAAAAAAAGAAATTAATTTGGAAAAAATCATTAGTCTTAATTAAATTTAATTTTAGTTTAAACAAAAAACTGAAATGGCTTTCTTTTATTTTGTGTATTTTATTTGATTTTTAAATTATTCTAAACAAACATGTATTCACAAGTGCTCGCCACTGTATATGTAGTTATTACCATATATTTACCTAAATACACACTGGTACGTACTTATGTAAAACAAAATAAATAAATATTGAAATACAAATACTATATATGGAGAAGTAAGTAAACACAAAGCTCATACTTCCAGGTACGAGTGTACTCAAATAAATTTGTGTGGACTTTTGCTGAATAAAGGAATGTACGTACATTATGCAAGGAATACAAGCTCCTTAGAAGCATATGCTCATTAAATTGTATCTTTTCATTAAAGTATTTGAAAAACACTTTTTAAGTATTTCTTTCAGTCGTATTGTTCCTACATTTTTCCTCTTTAAATTAAAATTATTACATTAGGTAATGACCTACTAAATCATTAAACACATAGACGATAGCAAACAGCAAGTGCAGCCAAAAAAATTGCAGCAGCAGCAATAAAAATATCTGGCACTGAAATTTTAACAAAAATAATGATTGAAGAAAATTTGGTACATTTTTCAACGGAAATTTCTAGAATAGCACATATCACAGCTTCAATAAATGAAGTCTATTAATTTAAAAAAAAAAGTAACTAAGTCAGCATGGTTGACAAAAAACTAATAAACCATTAAAATTATAAACAGCTGTTTGTCATAGTAAAATACAGAGTGGACCAGAAGACACCATGGGGCTTAAAAATTTAATAACTTTTCGTTTATATATTTTCTTCAGATTATATAAATAACACTTGGAGAGATTTACAACCGAAAAAAGAACCAGAAAAATAAAAAAGTGATGATTTCGACACAGAAGACAGAAAGAAACTTGGTCAGCCGAAAAAGTTTGAAGATGAGGGATTGGAAGTGTTACTCGACGAAGATTGTTGTCAAACGCAAGAAGAACTTACATTATAATTTTCCTAGATTTAAAAGCACTCAAAAGCAAGGAAATTTGGTGCCATACGAATTGCAGCCGAGAGACGTTGAAAGGCGATTTTGTATGTCGGAAATGATGCTTGAACGCTGGAACGATGTAACTGGTGATGAAAAAAGGATACATTACGATAACTCTAAGCACAAAAGGTTATATGTAAAGCCCGGCCAACCAATCAAATCAACGCCGAAGCCAAATACCCATGATGCCAAGGTAATGCTCTGTTTTGGTGGGATCAGAAGGGTGTTTTGTATTAGGAGTTGTTGTAATCCGGCCAGACGATCACAGGTACCGAACACAATTGATTCGTTTGAAGAGAGCTATTAACGAAAAAAAAATAAAAAATATTCAACCAGACATATCGGATATGTTACAAAAGCGGTAAAAACTATTTGGAAAACAGTAGTTAGCTCACCCACTATATAGCCCAAACCTTTCCCATTCTGACTACCATTTCTTTCGATCTATGTAGAACGCCCTTGCTGGAATCAAGAATCAATCAAATTAGTTTGATTCATTCTTGACCTCAAAACCGGTTCAATTCTTTTGGTACGGAATCCATATGCTACCAGAAAAATGGGAAAAAGTAGTGACTAACGATGGACAATACCTTGAATAATGTATTAATTCATTTGACATTATTAACTGTATACCCAATGTAATTTCATTACTTAAATCAGCGATCAATCATTTAACACAAAGAGCACATGGTAGACATTTTAATCTCAGAATTTCGCCCTCTGAAGCAATAATTCCTAATACAACCAACATGGCACCGTCAGAGATATGCCTCGAACTGGTAGACCACTTTTATTTAATATACAAAAAAGTAAGTAAATGGCTGGGAAAAAATAGAAAAGTAACAAAAATTGCAAAACAAAATATTAAAGGAAATGAATCATTAAAAGCGGACTTAAAAAAATTCATACTTCAGCAAAACTCGGAACAAAACTAATCTAAAAGCATAGAATTTTGTTTCTTATAACTTTGTTTAAAAATAAAATACCGTTAGATATGAGAAATGTGATCTTAAAAAGAGTTGTTGTAAACAAACAACAAATACATGAAAGGGTTAAGTCAGAAGTTTGGAAATTAATTGGCCAGGGCGTTTGCAAAATTTGTCAGCACCAGACTATTTTTTGGGATTATTTTAAGTAGCGAGTTTATGTGAACAAGACCGAGACAATACCTGAACTCGAGACCAGAAATTCTAGCGCTACAGTCACGAATTTTAAAAGATGTTATAGAAAATGCTTTAAAACGAGCCTATCAATGCGAAGCTGAAAATGGTGGTCATTTAAGTGATATTATTTTCCATACTTAGTGTAAAAAAATTTTCAGTTTTTATATTTTATAAACTGAAAACAAAATACACCCAATTCTGTTTTTACACGCTCTTTTTACGCGGATTTAGAAAAAACAAATTTATTCCGTTTTTACCCGTTTTTTTTTTTATAAAAAGGTCTAGAAAAAATCTGATACATTTTAATTGAGTTTATTTGAGTTAGCACAGATTGAAAATGCTGCTTGATTGAAGTATCGAAGAAAATTATTTTAAGTAATTTTAGAACCACTCACCTAGGCGGTTTTTGAAATTTTGTTTATAAATTTTTGATTATTTTTAATTTGCTTAAAGAATTGGCTTATCTGCCTTTTGTTCACTAATTTTCTTGTTTTCTTGTACGAGTTTTCAGTTTCTGGACTGCAACAATTTTTTATTTATATTACTTTGAGATTTGAATTGCCTTTTGTTTTTACAAAATAAACCAAATGCAATGGTTTTTATAAAAACTCTAATTAAAGATTTTTTATGGAATTCATTTCGTTTTAAGAACATATTTTATAAAAGGGTGAAGGATATGAAACCAATCCCCTTCCTTTCTATGCACTTTATGTCTTTTTTTGCACGATTTTTTCTGTAACATATCTACCGTGTGAAAACAGAAATGGGTGTATATAAATGAAAAAGGTATACAATTTCAAAGCCCCATTGTGACTTTTGGCTCACCTTGTATTTGTTTGTATCTCAGTGGTGCCACTTTCATCTTTTTTACATTCACAAAATAAAATCGATTGTTTAAAACATAACTTTAACACTTTTAAGGCTCAGACTATGATCTCATTGCGCTAGAAAGATGAAATTTCCAGAAATGGACTATATTGACATAATTAAGATTTAAATTGAATTTAAACGGACGTCTATCAGTGTCACTTCTAATATCAAAATTTAAATAAATTAATGTATTGCGTGCTAAATTTTTCTTTACCAAAATTTCATTCAATTTATAACTACCAAAAAAAAAAAATTATTTCATATTTTAAACTTTTATTTATTTAACATTTATTATTGTATTGGTATCACTAATCTGCTTATTGCTGCCAGACTATGTTTGGCAGCAGCAGCAGCAAAGACTAGGCTTTTGCTATGCAGCCGTTAAAGGAATGTTGTCATATAAATGTATATTGTCTAAGTTTGACAGCTTGCTGTCGTCTATGTGTTTAATGCTTAAACAACTATCAGTCTTCTAAAATAATTGGTGGAAAGAATTGATATAAACACAAGCAACGGTTTCAAATTTGTTTCAGAAATTGTAAATTCTAAAGATATTTTATTATGTTAAAAGTTTCATCTTCATCCTTATTACTAATTTTTTGTTTTCTAACTTTTTAGTACGTATGTAAACTTACATATCTTATTTGTACACTGCTCGCCACTTGAATAGCACACCCTATGCAGTTTCAAAAAATCGTCTTATGTTTCAAAAATTATAACCGTAGTAAAAGTATTATCATATGTGGTCTTTCATGCGTTATTTATCTCTTCTTTGGAAAAAAAATATTACAAAAGTATATAAGGGATTTGCAAATTTTTTTTAGGAATTAAATAAGAATTTTTTTTTTTTTTTTGACAAATTCTGTTTTATTCATACCAATATAAAATAGAAATATGGGAATTAATAATGGAATATGATGTCAAAATTTTAAACCACATAAAATCATCTTTATTGATGAGGTCCGTTTTCAATTAGGCGGTTATGTAAACACCCTCTATAATTCTATAATTTCTTCGGTATTTTGTTCTTTTACTTACAAATTACTGTGAAAAAATGCGCCACTGGAATAGAACATTTCATTAAAACTCATTTATCAGTCAGTATTTTGCCATTAAGGTTAATGAGTTCGCTAAATAGGATTGTTTTTATAAATAACATGTAAATGAGGCCTGGCAAAGCACTACCAGAGGTTGAAAAGAGAAAAATTATTAAAAAAAAAATTTAATCTGCTGTCGTTTTAAAAATATATTTTTTTGGAAAAAGAGCAGTGGGATTACATTACCAAGTAAGTATGTACGTACGAGTGATATTTCCGCTTTACTAATACGTATGAGTAATATTTCATTAGTGAAACAAAATTATCACTCACGCGTACGTACTTACGTAGTAATGAGATCCAACTGTTCCAGCGTTGTTACCTTGTAAATTTCAAAAAGAATTAAAGTCTGAAAAAAAGCGTATTTTTTAAAGAAAAGCACTAAATTTAAGATTGTTTGATTTTTGTTTTATCTATATTTAATTTTTTATTTATATATTTTTATATTTTAGGTGTTTTTCTTCCATTCGGGTAATAGGAAATGATTTTTTACAAAGAGAGACAATGATCTAAGAAAACAAAAGTATTTTTAATGCTATTGCCCAGCTATGAGATGCTGCAGTAAGTAAACATTTAGTTTCAGGATACAAAGAATATAGCTACAGAATTGTGGACTGATTTCGTTAAAAACTAGATTATATATTGTGTGAAATGATGGTCCAGAAAATTTACTGATCCTTATATTACGAGCCAGTTACACATTACACATTTATACATACATATCACTCGAATTTTGTTTCAATTGAATCTGTGCAAAACAGTTTTTGTTATTATGTTTACGTGGCTGTAGGTGGAATTACGTTCATGGATTTACTTCGTACTAAACTACGTTGAGGTTATTAAAAGATTAGCTTTACATTTTGTACAACTGCAAAATGAATAATAATTAAAGCATAACAATAGCTAACAGCCTGTTCCACGATGTCGAACGTTTTCATTCGTTCGCATTCCAAACGAAAAACAGCTGATTTGCGTCCCACTAACTGTTTTTAGTACGATGTCGAACGTTTTCATTCGTTCGCATTCCAAACGAAAAACAGCTGATTTGCGTCCCACTAACTGTTTTTAGTACGACAAGTCGAACGAAAATAAATGCGAACGATAACGTAAACATTTTAGTACAAATTTGCGAACACAAATGTCAAAATTACTCGCTTGTTTTTTATTGTCGTTTGCATTATAAAATGGTTTTTCTTGTATCTAGCTTCCTTGCTAGGTATTTGGTCTCTGTAAAGGCTTCATTTTGTAGCCACTATCGCATACAAGAAGCAAAAATAATTTTCATAATTATTTACAGTATGTAAAATAAATATTCGTACACATTTTCAAAAACCATTTATTAATAAAATAAATAATTAAAAATAGTATTTTACAGGCGATTTAATTATAACAAATAAAAGTGGGCGTTTTAATCTCAATTTTTTTAAATAATAATGAAATTTAAGTCAATACATTTTTAAGGATGTATGGATACGGATTTTGATTACTGTATTTTAGTTTTTTTACATTTTTTACTGCCAAGTTTCAGTGGCACCACAGTTACATTTTTCATTGTAAAATTTCTAGATTTAAGCGCTTTTTGTATATTGGCGATTTATTTTTGGAATTACTACATGGCAATCCAGTTATTTATTTGGATAACGTTTAAAACGTAAGGCCAAGCGAACGATAAATCGTAAAAAATAAAGAAAGTGAGTGGTAGCCTTTAGTTCGAAAAAATTTTCTTTCGACATCGTGGGCCAGGCTGTAAGTCTATATAAATGTATTTGTTTAATTTGCACATATTGAATTCAAGTATGTATTTGGAACAAGTATTGTGTTAAAAGGTGCTATGCTTACTTCTTAGTCATCTGATCTAAGCCCATAGAAAACGAAAGGTGACAGAAAAAACAGATCTTTAAAATATTATAGTGGAAGAATGGTTAAAAACTCCCAGCTCTGTTATACGGGATTTGGTGGATTCAACAAGCTATAACCTATTAAATAATATATTGTTATGTTTTAACCTTTTTAAAACGTTTAAGTTCTTTTAAATTGTGTAAAATAAAATAAACACCACGTTGTTGTTGTTTTGCAGTTTTTATTTCCTTACTTTATCTTTATACTTATTAATCTTGCACTTAATATTCGTTTATACAACACTTTTATTTCCGCATATACACGACTTTACTTTATGACTGCAAAACGATAACTATATGGACGTAGGCAAAGCAGCCTCCTTATATTCCTAACTTTGGAAAGTTCCGGAGATGTCTAAAACGCTCACATATCCTCTATTTTATATCCGTTAATTTGAAACATGTAGGATTTGGTTCCCAAAGGTGGTCAAATTGGCAATGCCGTCAAATACACAAATCAGTACGGCAATACCAAGGTAACACATTATCAACCTTGATACAAACCAATAGACAAAAATCCCACAATACAATTCCAAAGGTACTAATGTGTTGTATTTTCTTTTTAGGCATTTTTATGTGCGTAACAATATTGAAAAAAAAATTTATAATTATTACTTTTGTAATAATAATTTACGAAATTTTTTTGGTCGAATTCACAAAACCCTTGTATCATTGAATGACTGCAATTAATTAAATTGTATTGAAATACAAGAGTTGTACAATTTTTTTTCATGTGTTTTTAAAAAGTTGAAGTGGATTCCGTGCTATTATTTTAACGTGAATGCCAAATATTGTGAAGAAGAATGTAAACACAAGCAATTTTATTTTAAATTTAAATTTATTTAAAAAAAATCCAAGATGGTATTTAACGCAAATAAAGTGGTAAGAATATAAGCAAAAAAAATTAACTTATTAAATCAATTTATTAATAATGCTTTTTTTCTTATTATTTTTTATTTTTGAGGTTTAATGCATAACATAGTTACACTTTGGTACAATGGTCGTTCACAAATAAGTAAACAAAAAACGTATTCAATACGATGATGCAACGATGCAGAACCTTATTTTCCTTACACAAATTACACAAATACAAGAATATTATTAATTTTTTATTAATATGTTTTGTTAACTCTACTGCATAAAAAAATTTTTGTTGTTTGAATTAACTTATAGACTTTTATTATAAAGAAATTAATATATAGATTGGATAGTTGTTTACTTACTTCATTACACAACCTATCAAAACATGTTGAAACTAACATGATAGAACCATATAAAACTTAAAAAAATACTCCGAATATGCAACCAAACACGATTCCACAAGCTTTCAGTTAATATTTGGAAAGTAATAGATGAAAATTTTAGATAAATCTGTCGTAAAAGACAGATATTACCCCTTCCGACTACAAATTATTATGTTTTATTTAGTGGATTCAAAAAGAAAGTAAACTAAATTGATTTGATTCATTCCACAAAATGGTTTTATGGTGAAAGTTAAAAAATTTTACTTAATGTCTTTTAATATTTTTTTTTAAACTTATTTCTTCAAAATTCAACACACTCACAAAATGTGATAAAAGATTTAACGAAAAATTGTTTAGAATTTTTTAGACTTTTTTATTTAAACACATTTTTTACGTATTATAAAACTATCTTCTTCTATTTGCATAAATTTTATTCACATTAATTTTGTTTTTGTTCATTTTTATGAAAAAAAAAATAATAATTATTGCGCATTCAAATTTTTGCCATCATATTTAATTGAAGTTTTTTGACCAGTACATTTAACCTCCTCCATATGGTGGAAAATAAGCAGCTGTCGCCATGAATATAACAACAACAACACACATTTATACACAAATTATTAAAGAAGAACATTAGAAAGTCCTTAAATAATAACGTTAGAGTATAAGTATGAGTATTAATAATAAAATGATATCAAATAAGACACCAAGGCAACAGCAAACAACACATACAGAACTTTATTGGGACAATAAGCGGCAAAAAGAAAAAAGAAAACACGGAGACAGAAAGAGGCAAAGAAAAAATTTTGCTTTGTTTACTACAATAACGCATAAGTACCTGTAAAGGAATTTCTTAATACTCAAATTCTTCCACACAAATTACAATAAAATAAACAGTAAGATAACGGTTTTTTTATAAGTAAGACAAAAAGTAAGAGAGTGAGAAAGTGTGTCGGAGAAGGGGGGATGTGGGAAGTAGAATAGAGGGGTATAAGTAAATAAGAAGACACTTGTTATAACATTTTATATGATGGGGACATAAAATCACTTACATTTAATTCCCCGTTAAAGATTTCTGCTGCCTCCTCTGTTCTCTGCAATTTACTGCTCTGCTCTCTCTCGCTGCTATTGTTGAACGGTTCCTTTGTTTATAGGATTTTTCTTCGTCGTTATATTTAATGCTTCGTTGCCTGCTGCAGGTATCTTCTGACTTTGAACCTTTGACACTGTTTAGCACAAAATAATTTTTTTTTTTTTTGTTATTTATTTATGCTTTTAAAATCATTTTAATTAAAGGTTAAAAACACTGTAATGTTGTTCTACTTTTCTCGTTTTGTTTTTAAAACATATAAAAAGATTTAAAATTTGTTTTAATTTTATTTGACAACAATTTTTATTTTTCTTAATTGAAATCCTTTTTTTAACTTTCCAAAAAAAAAAACAATACAACCTTTCACCTTTTCCAATTTTTTTTTTCTTTTTTGTGATTACACGAATCCTTAATATCTTTTTGTCTTATTGTTCTTTGTTTGTATTTGTGTGTGAGTGTTCTTGTATTATTCTCTTTTTGTTTTATTTACTCTTATTGTAGAATTCGTCTAACAAGAAAAAAAATTATTCAAAATTTTGCCACTTAGAACACTTTTCTGGAGCTCAATACACTTGCACGTCTCTAACTAAACTGATTCAGAAAATCCCACAGACAACATCTTAAAAACTAAATTTAAATCCGTGTAGAGCATTTTAATTTATAACAAAAACAAACTCACCAAAACCAACCTAACAACACTCGTTTATAAAGTCGAGCATAATAAAGCCTTTTAATAAGAGCTATGCTTTTACTCTCTTATCGTTTTCTTTCTTTTTCTCTTTCTCTCTCTCGAAAAGTATTAACTTTTACTCGTCTTTACTATAGTACAAATAACTGTTATATATTTTAGCGAGCCCCCAATTTCGTGTTCTTTTTTTTCTATCATCCCTTCATAAGAAAAGCATGCAATAACAAAATCAAAATAAGAGCTTTTACCCCGGTAAGTGTTGAGCAAAATATTTTTCCCGTACAGAAGTTATTCTTTTTACCTTCTTAGCTTATAATTTTGTTTACTTTTGTGTTTTTGTTTGCTGTTGTTGTTGGACTATATTTTTTCTGTGTTAGTGAGGTGAGCTTTTAAGGTCCTCGTGTTGTTGAATTTTGTTTTTGTTTTTTTTTTTTTGTGCTTTCATACTTTGCACTTTTAATACATACACTAACACATGTAAATTTAAAGTGATTTTTATGTTCAGGGTATAGGAGACTGCCCAGCAAACAATTTAATAAAAGTTTTAGGTTGGATTAAAAAAAAATGTGATGCCATTTGACATTTGGATTTGGTTATTTTTATTTTCGTTCTTTAAATAGTGTTATTTAGATTCAATAGATTGAAACTGTAATGCCCTCAATCCTGTTTACTTTAAAAGATGAAGATGGATGTTGCAGTTGTTTGCGCCCAGCAATGCCATTCTCAGTCTGGACAATTACCATATTTCTTAAATAAGGACAATAAGAACTTTAGCTGAATTTCACTAGCATTCTAATTGATATTTCTACAAGTACCAAAAACCCTATATGTCAGCGATGCTAGTTTATATTTTTTAGCTTACGAAGCTTTTCGGCTGTTTATTTATTCTTTTCGTGAACATGGTGAAATTACATAAGGTGGTGGCACTCTACAACAATATAAAAACAACAAAGCATTTTTTGAATCGTTAGTGTCAAAAAGAGCCGTGGTGAAATAAAATAGCAGCTGTCAAAAGTAAAAAAATACAAATAAACGAGAAGATAAGCACAAAAAAAAACAAAAATAAAAAAGTTAATTTTAATTTTTATTTAAAAAAAGATCAATAATATTAAAAAAAAATCAAAGATTAATAATAATCAAAGGACACCAACGTTTCAATTTGGCGATGCTTCTCTTAAAAATATGTATAAATGCGCCAATCATTGTTATTTTGTTTAGTGGCAGCAAATTAGAAGAAACATTTTGATTTATTTATTTATTTATTTATTTATTATTCAAAAAACACAAACATTCTGTAAAAAAACAGACAAGTTCACAAACTTCCAAACAATTTTAAAATTTTCACAAAATTGTTGTATCTGTTTTTAATAAGAAAATAGAAATCTAAACAATAACATAATTAAAAACAAAACTGTTGAAAGCTACAGGATAACCAAAACATTTACATTATTCCAAACGGCAACCATAATTACAACAAAAAACATATGTGTGTGATACAAATTTTATTCAATAGTTTGTTAACCGTGAACGAAGGAGGGGTGTAGCGCATATTTTTGTGTTTTTTTCTAATTTCTTCATAAATTTATTTATGCTTATACTTTGTAACATTACCTATTTTTTGCAGCATTTTAGCTTTAGCGTATTTATCATTTTAAGTGTTTCGCTCTTTGTGCGCACCCCTGCTATAGATCATGCAAATCATAAAATTTAATACTGCCCTTAATTTGTCATCATTAGAAAGTTTAAACTCACCGCTATAACTAAAAGACTGCTTAAAACGCATTAGAGTTTTTTGTTTATAATATTGCTGTTGAGTGTATAAAAATTCCCACAACATTTCAGTCAGCTTCAATGGAACTTCTCTCAGCCAATGAACTGTATTCGATTCTAAAATTTAACGCCAGCTCCGAGCGTTTAAGTTTCTTTACGGATTTGGAAAGAAGAAAAACAGCCCTTTTATATGATATAAAGGCCGTTTAAGTAGCCTTGAAAGATCAAGGAGTATTTCTCAAGCAAACGCATTTTCCATCCAATTTTTTCCACATTTTTTTCCATATTTGATATATGTACGTAGGAATCATACTATTTATGAATTAATTAAGGAATTATATATTATAATTATAATTATATATATATAATATAATAAATTAATATATAATAATATAATTATAATTATAAATATAATTATAATTATAAATATAATTATAATTATAATTATAATTATATTAATTATAATAATATAATTATATAATAATATTTATAATTATAATAATAATTATAATTATAATTATAATATATATATATTAATATATATATATATATAAAATAAATTCGAGTTCCTTTGGAAATTGACAGAGTTGTTAAATTTTTTCGTAATGCAACTCATGCAATCGGGTAATATTCAGTTAATCGGTTTTTTACCCGTAACTCAAGATTTTGGTGGTGTTTCGAAAATTTCAAAAACAGATCCTTATTTTGCTCGGCAGCGCCTATCAGAAAAATAGTATCACTTGCCAGGTATTTTTTTGTCGCACCATGTTATTGGACGACATTGTTTTTTTTTTTTTTTTTTTTTTTTTGTTTAATAAGACTGATACAGCAGTACCTGTTAATAATGTGCAATATTGTGAAATAATTAGCTTGGCCTGTAATAAACTTCAATTCATTTTCTAGTCATATACTCTCTCGTGTCGGTGATCAGACCGGATAGCGTAGATCATGTGATTTAACCTCATTATACTTTTTTATGATTTATTTTAAGTTAAAGATCTATGTGGGCAATTCTAAAACCACACATGAAATCCTAAAGGAAGGATTGATACATCTTTATACGGCCTAGATAGGTTCTGAAAAATCAGGCCGTAAGTCTAAATGCCGTAAAACGATATGAGTATGTGTTGCGTTTGCTTCCCTTGCACTTTTTGTTAAAAAACGGCGAATCCATGGTTTTTTAGCAGTAGGACGAAGTAATTTGTGCCGCAAAGCGAATGTGTTCCATAATTCAAACAGGCCGTTATAGCGAAATGCCATATAAAGAAAGGCCGTATTAAGAAAAATGAGTCGCAACAGCCAATAGTAAGACGGAGCAATGTTCGGAAAATACGGCGGAAGCTGTATTTGATCGTTTTTTATAATTATTTTAAAACTTTTGTGAATTGAGGTCGGGCGTGGTCATTCTTTTCATGAACCTAAATGTCTATCTTTATATTCCGAGCATTTTTCTCATAATGCATTGTACAAACGAAGTAATTTTTTCTGATCACCGAGCTTTAGCAGCTCATAGCTCACACAAAGAGTGCAAAATTACATTATAAATAGTAAAACAACGTAATTGTATTAACAAGCAAAAAAAAATTGTCGACTTCAACGAAATTTGGAAGCAGTTATAAAACACAAATAAACCCAAAAAAACCTATTAAAAAACCCAGTAGATTTAGGTTTAAAAAAAACCCGGGCTCTTGCCAACTCTGCTTAGAGGCGAAGAAAAGACGTAAACAGTGATTTGATAAATTTGTTATTTCATTATCTGTTTGGAGTCAAAAACGAAACAAATAAATTTATAGTCCCAATACATCAATTACACCTAGTTTTGTAGTAAGTAAAAAAAAACTCACCTGGCTTTTTTTAAATATAATACCCAATAAGACCCGGGTGGGTTTAGTTGAGTTACTCAGTGTGTTGCCAACCCTAGTTTTAAAGCACAATTAAAAAAGGGAAGAAATTGTTACTTCAAACACTTTTAAGTCGTACATCGATAAAGATTTAAGGCAGTTTACCCATGTTGATCACCTCTAGACGCTATATAACTGTCTAAAGGCAATTAAAACGCTGTTCCAGTCATCTGCTATGAACGCTATTGAACATCTGTGGAAAATACCAAACAAAAAATTAGGTAGTACCCATAGGGTTCCTACGAAAAGCAATTCGAGAAGAATGTAATAAAATAACTCTTTAAACGTGCAAAAATCTTGTGGAGTCCATGCCAAGAAGGCTCTAAAAAGTAGGAAAGGATGCCCAACAAAATATTAAAATGATTTCAAAAATTATTATATAATAACAATATAAAAATATAAATATTATACATATATAAAAATATAAAATTATAAAACTATATGTACGATTTTAGGTGAAGCATGAATTTTGCGATATTTTTTTAATTTTTGTCAAAATTGTTTTAAAGCATTTAATTTTTATTTTTTTAACATATTTTTTGTTTCAATTCTTGATGTGTCTTTTAATTTTTAATATAATAAATTTGTATTGCCTGTTTAATTTCAAGTTATATAAAAATGGTGAGTGATGATTGTGAATTTTTTTTTTTTTTTTTTTTTTTTTGTTTGTTTGAGACCAGCACTCAGGGGTTAACCCCTACACATGCAGTGCATTGTTCTAGTGCTAGGAAAATAGGTTGTGGGAAGGAGAATAGAGTGAGTAGTGTTTATGGGCGTTCGATTTGAATTTGCTCATGTCGTAAGTGGCAGGGAAGACATTCGCAGAAATTTTGTTCCACAAGCAAACAGTGCGACTAAAGAACAAATTCTCCCTATAATGCGTTGTACGATTCACTGGACAATCGACTACAAAGGGATGCGCTCTACGAGAAATAAGTGTACTGCGTAAGAATATATAATTACTAGGAATTAGTGCCTTAATTTCGTCAGAACACATTCCGCTATAGTACCGATAGAATAATGAAACACACGCCACATTACGACGATGCTCTAATGAATCGATAGAGCTGGTTACCCTACAGCCATTAATAAGAATCTTCGCCCTCTCCTGTACGAGGTCGAGAAGCTCCAAAATAGACTTTGAAGCACCGGCCCATACACGAGAGTTGTATTCCATTTTGGGTCGGATATAGGTCTTGTAAATATTAAGCAGATCAGATGAAGTGAAGTAATTCTTACACCGTCTTAAAAAGCCGAGGTGACTACCGACACCAAAAGCATTAAGTTTCGAAATGAGAGCCTCGTGCCAAACTCTATCAAACGCCTTTGAGATATCCAGAGCCACAACCTTACTCTCGCCAAAACCATGAATGGACTTGTTCCACTTCTCCGAGAGCAACGCCAGCAGGTCACCAGTAGAACGACCCTTTCGGAAACCGTCCTGACGATCGCTAAGTAAATCGATGGACTCCAGATATCCCACAAGGTGGTGATTAATCATACTCTCCATAACCTTGGAGAGTGCGGAACAAACTGCTATTGGACGGTAGTTCTCAGGGTTACTAGCCTCACCCTTTTTAGGGATTGGCGTTACATTAGCAACCTTCCAGGAAGATGAAAAAATACCGGCGCGATATGACGCACTGAAAAGATCAGCAAATGGACGCGCAAGCGTCGAAGAGCACTGCTTCAGGACCAGTGCTGGTAATTTTTCTAATATTTCTTAACGACTTTCTTCTTCTCACTTCTAATCCTATCTACTCTTTTGCGAATGACAGCAACATTTGTCACTCATATTCTTTTGATCGTAGACCGAACCTTTTGGAGGTTGGGGCAAGAAGGATGAATATGAACGTCACACTCACAAGTGACCTGGTGAAGGTCTCTGAGTGGGGTCGGGCGAACAGGGTCGATTTTAATGCACGTAAAACTCAATGTTGTTTTTAACACACAGACGTGGTGGTGTGCCTTGGTTTTTTGAGAGTGTGCAAGAAATACTTCCTCCATCTGATCTCCTTAATATTTACAAGACCTATATCCGACCCAAAATGGAGTACAACTCTCATGTATGGGCCGGTGCTTCAAAGTCTATTTTGGAGCTTCTCAACCGCGTACAGGAGAGGGCAAAGATACTCATCAATGACGGTAGGGTAGCCAACTCTATCGATTCATTGAAGCACCGTCGCAATGTGTCGTGTGTTTCATTGTTCTGTCGGTAGTATAACGGAATGTGCTCTAACGAAATTAAGGAATTAATTCCTAAAAATCATATATTTTTACGTAGTACTCGTATTTCTCGTAGAGCGCAACCCTTTGTAGTTGATTGTCCAGTAAATCGCACAACGCATTATAGGGAGAATTCGTTCGTTGGTCGCACTGTTCGGTTGTGGAATAATCTTCCGGCGAAAATATTTCCTGCCACTTACGACATGAGTAAATTTAAATCTAACGTCCATAAACACTACTCCCTCTGTCCTCCTCCCAATACCAGCACAATGCACTGCATGAGTAGGGGCCATCCCCTAGGTGCTGGTCTTATATATTAAAAAAATATATATATTCATTTGCAGAAAATTTTATTTTAAGTATTAGAAAATTAAAGGAAATACTTCTACCAAAAATTTATAATTTTCCTTTATCAAAAATCTTCTTCAGTTGTTGTTGGCCATTGCAGGATTTCATCTAAAAATTCTGTAAATTCTGCCGGTATATATTGCTTGAGTTTTATAATATCAAATAATAATTGATACTTTGTCTCTATAAGCTCGATAAGGAAGAAGAAGAAGGAAAAAAACGGCTTTGCGTGTTAAACAAAAAAGCGGTGCTGCATTGCATTTTTTATACTCTTAATTTAAACAACAATTTCGAAAAGGGCACATCCTTTAGAGTTGTGACCTATCTGGCATAACGTCTAAAGTAGAAAGAATGCTAAAACGTAGTAGGTGCAGAAAAGCATTTGGGACCCATTGATACGATAAAACGCATTTGCCAAAATGTGCGAGATGTGCCCTTTTCGAAATTGCATATTCAAGTATAAGTAAGGCATTCAACCTACCTTATGGTATAAATCCAAATACGATACGAAAATGCTTTTCTAAATTGAAATTTCGTTTTTGAAATCTGTAGAGATTTCGTTTTTAGCCAAAATATTATCCATAATTTAAAGTTTGTCTGTCACATGTTAGAAATACTTAAAAATTCAAAAAAAAATTCAAATTTATGCACACAAATACATGCAAATATCGCATAATCGCATATTTGACCTGCACGACTATATTTTACACTGAACTATCACACATCTTCGCGTGTCTACTTGAAATACTAGTGCGGGGAATAGAACTATATATGTGCATGTATATGAGTATATTATGGCTTTAGCATACATGCCTGCATAGAGAGATACAATTGCATGAGGTTTAAAATTATAAACCAAACAAAACAGAAATATCCACTAAACAATAAAAAAAAAACATAACAATTTTAAAACAAGTCCTACAAGGGCTTAAAAGACTCTCCAAAAGTAAAAAAAAGTATGGAAATAAAACAGGAAAAAAGGTATTTCAGAGAGGAAAACAAAGCCAAACATACACACACAAATCTCTACCACAGTGAGTAATGAAATTAAGCGAAAGATTAATTTTGATTACCTTTATTTAACACATTGTTACGTTTTAATCTTTTTGAAACGTTTGAGTTCTTTAAAATTGCGTTAAGTAAAATAAACTCAACTTTTGTCGTTGTTTTACAATTTTCTTTTATTACTGCACTATAACTTTTACACAGTTTACAACAACTTAATATTGGTTTATACAACACTTTTTATTTGCCCCTAAATAGACTTTACTTTCTGACAGCCTAATGATAACTAACTCACCAACGGCAATGCGCCATCTTTTATAGCATTTTATTATTAGTTTCGAATGTTCTAGTACAGACTCAAATCTTCGATTTATCTACGTTAATTAAATGGTATAAAATTATAAACACAAAAAGGAATCGAACTGGCAACACCGTTAGAGATGCTGATGGTAGCACTATTAATTAATACAAATAATTATGGCAATTATTAAGCCTTGACACAAGCCAATAAATTTTATAGCTAAAATTTCATAATAAGTCCCTGATGTGGTGAATTTTCTCTTCAGCATTTTCATTTTCGTAGCAATATTATGGATGGTTTCTTTTCTCAAATAGACTGCAAAATGGACATACATATTTGAAAAAATTATAGCTTCGAAAGTCCGAAAGTTTTCAAATTTATTCATTTATATTTATATTTTATTTTTTCAGAACTTCTTGTACTTACACAAAAGAAGAAGGGTATTTGTTTATACCATCTAAGAGAGCATTAAAAATTATATGAAAAACAAAAAATAAAGTCTTTTTTGTTCATTGTTATAACGGCCTATTTTTAGATATTCATTGTAAGCGCAGCTTATGACATTGGGCCTTCATCTAGCAAGGGAGATAAATAGAGGCACACCTCAAGGTGGACTTCTTTCTTCCCTACTGTGAAAAATCGTTGTGGAGGGACTGGTGTAACAATGCAGACTAAGTGGCAATTGTAGTTCCAGGTATTGATAACTTTTTACAAAAGGGAACTAATGCTCTTCACCAGATGATACAGATACCTACGAATGATTTATCGAACCTCAACAGTATACAACTCTATCCATAAAGGTGAAATATTTTGTAGTTATTCTGGATCCCAAGCTCTTCTGGAGAGAGAACGTAATGGATAGAGTAAGAAAAGCGGATATCGCAAGCGCTATATTGTAAAGCACACATGTAACATATGTAAGAGAGCTGTAGGCAAGATTTCCGAGATATTGTCGCATATTGCGTTGCTGAAAAACTGCCTAGAATAGATACTAAGCTCGCGATTTTCGCACAGGAGCCGAACATAGATGCCTCGGTTAGGCCGAATATTCACTTGCCGATATAAGAGGAGGCACAACTTTGTTGGAATCATGAGGGCATGTACGGTATTTCTAGGTTCTGCTGAACCATTGCCATCAGACCACAAAGGTTTTTGACCTCTTATTTCTCTTCAAAATAAAAGTTGCCGCAATGGCGGAATTTATATTGAAGTTAAGATGAATCGGCACCAAACCTAACCTAATCAACTGTTACCATTTTAAAGATATAGACAAAGAAATATTTACTTTAATGGGCGAGTCATAATTGAAGTTTTAAGCTTGGCTTCATTAAAACTAAAAAGAAAGTAAAGGAAAGAAATGGAATATACCTGAAATATCGAGAGGTTCGAGAGCTTTCGAAGTATTGTTTACTTAGCCATATAAAAAGCACATCGATGCGAACAACAATCATTTTATTTGGTATAAACTCAGCGAACAAGTTATTGGTTTGAACTCAGTGTTAAGAGAGTTTAGTATGGTTAGACTCTGGTTGAAGAGGCTGTGATCGAAACTAAGTTGGAACTACAGTCGAGTTGGAAGATCTTTAAGAAAAAAAGATCTGTCGAGTTGTTGTTTACAAAGTTTTAAACACAAAAAGTAATTAAGAAGAGAAATTGTTATTGCTTTTAAAAATGTTACAAGCAGTAGTGCACAAAACTGTGTAAATAAAGGATTTCAATTAAAAACTAAACACAAATTTTTTTTTATTTCAACTACAATCTACGAACTCATAAATACACGTTTTTAAAAGGGTAAAAACGTAACAATATATATAGCCTATAGTTCCTTCCAGGTATACAAAGAGATACTGAAAAATTTTCAAGAAAATCGGTTCATACGTTTGCTTTTTACCGACAAATTTCCTAGATATTTTTCATTGGGTTCTAGATAATAAAACAGGCCACATCATCGCAAATTGCGAAGTATTTTTTAAGATTTTTTCTAATAAAAATGGTTTCCAGTTTGTGGCAGTTCTGTGGAAGATCAACTTTAGCATGCTAGAGACACAAGAGGCTCCCAATATCTTTAGAAAATAACATAAAACCTCAAAAAAGGGATTGCTTACGAAGTCCCTCCAGTAGGTTCTGTACTCATCTGGCCTTTTTAAGTTAGGTACTAAATTTCCCTATAAAAACCTAGACATTAAATTTTATAGCACACTGTATGTGTATATAAACATTTACACAAATACACGCGTGTCTGTATACGAAAAAGAGAGAGAGAAGAGAAAAAGCAAACTAAAGCACCTGATTTTATATGTGAATAAAAGCAAAAATAAATATTGTTGTTAAATAAATACTATAAAAAACAACCAAAGAAATATAAAATACATATGTATAAGAGAAAAATTTATTACTAACATACACATGTGTTAAGTATTTACATGTATATATGTATATAAGCTAGTATATAAAAGTACATTATTATAGTAGTTGTTCTATATTATATGAGAACGTATTAAATGTGCGGTTAGAAACTTATAAGATATCGTACAAATAACTAAAGCTTTGTATAAAAAAACATCATACGAGTATTTTGGTTTTCATGTGTTCTTGTTTATAAAACTCATATGACCACCTATACGAAGACAGAAAACCTAACAGAGTTTTAAAAAAAGAGGCAGAGAGAACACTGTTGTTTGTTTGGTTTTTCTTTATAATTGAGAGTGAGTAAACATGGAAAGTAAAAATAGAGTAAATAATTTGTTACAATAACAACAATAGTCAAGACAAACACACGAACACCTTTAATATGTATTCACATGTATATAAACATTTCAACGAAAAAAAAAGTTATACAAATAAATAACAATATCGATCACACAGCTAAAAGTATAAAAAAAATAATAAAAGGAACAGAGAAAACGAAAAGGAATTAAAACAAGAGGGAAAAACAACAAAATGTCCGAGCAGTCCTCATGAAGCAACAACAACAATAATAAATATGTAAATAAAAGCTCCATGAAATGTAGTAATAATTGTGCTGCAGCTGTTTTAATTTTCATAAGACGACACAAATACACCGAAAGAAATTGTCTCTTCCATTACTTTTACTGTCCCCCTCTCTTTCTTTCTTTCACTCTCTCTCTCTCTCTCTCTCTCTCTCTCATGGTCATTACTTAAAGGAAACGACAGCGATTAATTGATAAAAAATTATGTATTTTATTAAAATGTTAACGATATAGGAATGACATATGTTTTAAAATATTTGCAATAACAAATACAAACAAACTGTACGAGTACCTACGTTGTTAAACAATTTAAATTAAAGCCTTAAGATATGCTACAGTTTATTTGTTGTTCAAGTAAATAAATCATTTTCTATAAGCTTTTTTCGCTGGTTTGCTGTTAAACACTATTTATAACATATGTTTTTTTATTATAAACATTTAAATTTGTTTACATTTGCTTAAATTTTTTTGCTTAGTTCCAATTTCAGTTTACTTTTTATTTTATTTTTTATATGCATACATATGTATGTACATATTTATCTGTATATTTTTTTATTTTTTCTATTACACTTTTTTTATGAATTTTTTCCGCCTTATCAAAACACAAACTGACCGCTACAAGAGAAAACTCACGTTAGATTAACACCCGGGGTACAAATTTTCCTTGGATATTGTTGTCTTTCGTTTCGCAAGTCTTTTCCAAAGTATTTTATAGGTCTGTTTAAAATATTTGAAAGGTAGAATAGCCAACGTAATGAAATATTTTTACTCATCTCGCAATATTTACTCAAGACTCTTTAATAAAAAGCTTTCATTTCTAATATAACAGTATTATGAGATTCTCTTTTCAAATAAAAAGCTTTACAATATTTAGCTCTGACCACCGGCCGGATTTTTGTTGTATAGTTAAATATCCTTTTGTTATGATTTTAGTTTCAGCTGTTTGAAAAGCTTTTAATATACAAGCTTTTGGGTTTTGGAAGCAAAAAGGTAAAACAAACAAAGAAAATACATATAAAAGAAAGAACAAAATTCAAATCTTTGGTACAGTGGAACTGGCATATTTGATTTTTGCGTATGTAGATTCCCATTAGAAAAACAAGCAAAATAAGTATTTCTTCTTTTAAAATAATATAAAATAAAAACTTATGCTGTTTTATTTAAAAAAATTTTTTGCGAACCGATACGAGAGTGGTCCTATATGGTCCCCATATGCCATGTTCCCACAATACTACAAATTACTTTGTTCGCTGTTTGAATTACTTATATGTATTACTCTGTCCCCACGACATCTTCATAATTGGCTTTTAGCGTTTTTCTTTTCTTTGTTTAATTTTATAAAGAATGAAAGAATTTTTAATTATTTATTTAAATCAGAGTGTTCGGCGTGTTAACCACAGCCTCTGGTGGAAATCTTACCAACGATAAGCGAGTTAACAGACAAGCACACTACCTACTAGCCTATCAAAGCACCCACAAAAATAAAAAATATAAATATAAATATCAGAGTCAAAAAATAATATACAATCTTATTATCTAAAGTATACCAAATAGGTGCTTAACTACGCCAATTTCCGCCGGATTTTAATATATGAAGCATGATTTACTAAACATACTATTTTAATTAATCGAAAAATAGTACGATTTCTTTATAGAATAGCGTGTGAAAAGATATCTAATCTTGGAAAGTTAGGAATGAATTGGATGAAATATGTGATTGCTTGAGAAATGCATGTATACAGGATTAATAATTAAATAATTGATAGGTCTTCTTCTTTTCTTTCCAAATCCGTCAAGAATTTTAAGGTATGAAAAACCGTTTTTGTTTTTACCGCAACTCAAGATTTTGAAAGGGTTTTGCAAATTTTAAAAGCAGATTCTTTTTTTAGTCGACGGCACCTATCAGAAAAATAGTATCACTTAAATTTTTGAGGTGAAATCCGTTAAAGGTGGGTACGCCTAAGGCTATGCAAACGGAACATATGTATCTATTATATCTGTAGTCACATAGAATAGTTGCTTAAGTCGACATATGCGCAAATTGAGTTATTGCGCTAGGAGCTTTATAGAAGTCAATGTGCTTAAGTATATTTAATCCATTTTTTTAAATATTTCTTTTTTTTAAATATTTCTTTTCATGTGCGATTACTTTTTAGCTAAAGTCTTTTGAAACGAAATTGCTTTTATCAAAACATCTTCTGTATTTTTTATATATTCCCATCTTGCATGCGTCATATAATTATATAACTTAAATTGACCTTAGCTTAATAATTGTACTGTATTATTTTTTTCAAGTTTAATAAAGTATCTTATGTTTATTTAAAACTATGAAGTACATATTTATTATTGAAATCAAATAACAGGAAGACGTCGAACTCAGTATCATAAAATCGCGCAAGCAACAAAAGTTCTAGAATGCTCTCTGTTTACCAGTATTTTTTTTTAATAAGTTACTGTTCTTTTTAGAGCTGCAAAACTATCGATAGTCGGCCCACTCGATATTTTAGTTACAATTCATACTTTATTTGAGTTTAATAAGTAGAAATTTAAAAATCTGTTTAACTGTGTCCCTATGTAACTATAAAAGTTTACAGACGGCTAACAAAATAAAAGTTGTTGCAAATGTGACCTTGACTATAGTGGCCTCCGTATTTACTCTTAGAGTTTGACGATAGTATCGATAGTGAAAAATAACTATCGATAGTCAGCCAAAAACAACACTATCGATACTATCGATAGTACTATCGATTGTTTTGCAGCTCTAGTTGTTTTGTAAAAAAAATTAGGATAAAAATTGCACAAAGTTGAGAATATTGGAAACTGTGAATATATACATATGCATATGTATATATCGAATCCATAAGGAGCATAGCGCCTCAATAAATCTATTGAACATGTTCCACATATATTTGCCCTGTGTTGTCGTCACATGACTTTCCTAGACTACGGAAAATTTACAAATCAAATAAGCTCCAAAGACCTAATAGCGAAATTATAGTGGTCAAGTTACAGTCCCTCTATGGAAATAATTTCATACTTAAATCTATAGCAAGCAACAGACGTGAAAGCCGAAGTAACCTGACTTTTAAACATGTAGGAATGCAAAGCGATCAACTAATTTACATAAATGAAGACTTAATCCTACACAACCACAAAATTTTGATGTCAGCATTAGGGTTGGGAAAGGATGGTCAAATTCATTCCGCATATACTCTTAGATGGCTGGTTTATGTCAGAAGGCAAAGCATGGACCTAGATCGGTTTTTTCTTAAGTAAATATAGAATGATTGAAATAAGTTTTATTGTTTTATTAGCTTATTTGTTTTATTTTTTATTCTATTAAATTTTAACTTGATTACATTTTTTAACATTTTCTCTTTATCAACATTTGTTTTAAATCACGTCAGTTTATTTAATACATTTTACAACTATTTATTACATATTCCTTATGTCCAATTCTACAATTGGCCATCTTCGTTCCAGAGAGAGTAATTATAACGTTATTCGCATACTATCTAAAAAACATCTGGGATTGAATGTCTGTCACATCAGTGCACAAAGTTTATATTGCATAATTGATGAATTTCGTTACCTTTTTGAAGATTCTGGTGTGGATGGTGTATGTATCTCAGGAACGTGGTTTAATGAAGCTTACAACGACAAACTTGTTG
Organism: Wohlfahrtia magnifica; assembly: GCA_023159175.1. NCBI lineage: Eukaryota > Metazoa > Arthropoda > Insecta > Diptera > Sarcophagidae > Wohlfahrtia > Wohlfahrtia magnifica. The sequence continues at coordinate 4,946,532 of JAKWBJ010000222.1, read as the reverse complement.
AATTAAGAGGCTATAAATTAATAAAATGTGATCGTCGTGGGAAAGCTGGTGAAGTGGCTATTTATATAAAGGGCAATATTTCTTATAAGCTTCTTAGCACTTTCACTGTGGAGAATGATGTTGAGTTCATTCTGGTGGAGCTATTATCGTATAGGGAAAAATTGCTGCTGGGTATGTTTACAAACCAAATAGAAACATAAAATAAGACACCATTATGTCTGAACTGGAACAGTTATCTGTTGCCTATACTAATATTATTATATCAGGAGATCTTAATACTAATTTATTAACCTTAATCTATTTCCTGCAAATAACTTAATACCAACACATTTCACTACGTCGAATGTCTCTTTACCTGATCTCTTCCTAGTTTCTGATAAGTGCAAAGTACTCCATTATGATCAATTAACGGCATCAGTTTTCTCAAAGTACGACCTTAAATTTTTGTCATATAATTTTAAAATACTACGCAACGAAAAATCATTCACTTATCGAGACTTCAAGAATATTGATCTGACGCCACTTGAAAATGATCTTATCTCTTCTAGCTGGGACGATATTTTCTACATATCATCTGGTAATGAATAAATTGAATATTTTAATGGTCTTATTTATCAAATATTTAACAAACACGTGCCCCTCAGAACCAAAAAATCAAATAGAAGAATAAAATCCTAGTTTTCTTCGGAGGCTGTTGGCTATTGAGCATTGTGATCTTATTTATAATCGATGGAAACGTTACAAAGCACCAGAGTTTCTTGCGGATTATCACAGGGCGAAAAGAGAAGTCGTAACGAGGATAAGGCGTGATAAACTAATATACTATGGCAACAAATTTTAGAATGCCGTAAATACTCAACAAACATGGAGGCAGATTGAGGAAATGGGTGTTGTTAGTACAAGCCATAAATCAGGCACATTAGATGTTAATGCCCTTAATAGAGAACCACAAGTTAATCTTAATTTGTATGATGATGATAACAATATATATCCAATAAATAAATTCCACTTTGAGCAGCTTAGTTTGGATGACACTATGTAAGAATTTCTTAAGATAAAGTCTAATGCTGTTGGCCTAGACGATGTCCATCCTCGTTTCATAAAACTAATATTGCCCTATATAATACGCCATATTAATAATATTTTCAATACGATTTTAGCCACAAGGACATTCCCATTTGAGTGGAAGTCGGCGAAAACTGTTCCAGTACCTAACAGTGATGGAAACTACCGGCCAATATCCATCCTTCCCTATATGTCTAAGGTTTTTGAGCGTATTCTACATAAACAAATTTATAAACATATATTTGAAAATAGTAATAATTCCGGGTTTAGGTCTCAAAACAGCTGCACTACGGCATTAACCGAGGTGGTTGAGAACATTCGTGGCAACCTGGATGAAAATAAGTATATATTTTTGATTTTACTTAATCACTCCAAGGCATTTGACACAGTTGATCATCAAATGTTACTCTTGAAACTTGTCAATATGTTCAAATTTTTTACAACTGCTACAAAGTTAATATCTTGTCAAAATCATCTATAAATTCTGCTGTAAATAAAAACAATTTTACATCTGCAAATGTATTACGTCTTAACCCTGTTTAGTCCAAATACTTAATAATTAGCCAATTCTGGTCATATGGAGAGAGAATTTAAATATTTGTCTTAATAGATGTAGAATTCAATTGGTAAATACGGCTAAAAATTTGGGCGTTGCTTTTAATAGCACGCTAACATGGTCAGATCATATTAATTAAGTATGTGGAAAAATTTATGGAAAGATCAGAACCCTATAGCAGAGTCAATACTTTACTTCCATGAGGAGATAAGGATGATGCTTGCTGAAACATATCTTATTCCAACTCTTTTATATGCCTCTGAGATATATGCTGGCTGCAATATGACTTTAAAAAGAAAGCTCAATTTAACGTTTAATAACATCGTTCGATACATTATTGTTGTGAAAAGATTTGATCATATATCCTCGTATTTAAAACGTGTCCTTGGTGTGCACCTAGATGACTACCTGAAAATAAAAAATCTTATTTTTTTACATAAAATTATAGCAACGAAGAAATCTGACTATCTTTATGACAAATAGGTTTTCACATAGTCTGCGGGAAACAACAATATTCGAACATTTAAATATCGAAAGAGTGCTTTTTATCACCAATTTTATTTATATATACCATTTATCTCTGGAATCATCTCCCCCAAATATACAATTTGCTAGCAACGCACTGCAATTCAAAAGCTTGTTATTGTTAAGTTATTATGCTAATTCATAATTCATTTGGTATAAGTTTGTTAATCACTTATTATTTTTTGTTTTCTTTTATTAATTACTTATAATTTTAATTTCCCTAGACTCTGTTATATTTTACTTTTGACTAATTAAATTTTATTTTTTATGTAACTTACCTGATTCCAATGCTGTAATTTATAAGGTACTTGATCTTGTTGCATTAGAAAAACAATAATAATAAATAAATAAAGTATGGTCAATTTATGGATCTCTCAATTTATGTAGATCTCTTATTTATTATTGGATTCTTCGCAATATCCTGCATAATCCGAGAGGCAACGTTCCCTGTTTCACAAGCTCATAGGAGAGTCGATTTGACATTGCTGCCAAAAAATTTTGCTTTGTACGCTGAAAAATAGAAGGGTAATTTCACGCTCTCTCTATGCGGTCGTTAATATCCTCACTCGACCCGCAATTCTTAAATATTACATCTGTGATTATATCTCTTGTAAATAATTCCTGAGACGTCGCATTAACTCTGAAGTATTTATTTAACCTGCATCTGTTGTCGTTATTATGTTTTGCAGATTTGATGCGAGATCTAAGAAGCTGTAAGTCCAAAATTAAAGTGTTCATTAAGATGATTTAGGCCGAATGAACTGAAGGCTAATGGTTAGAACTTCTGATGTACTAGATCTCAATAATTGATTTATTAATAATGATGACCTTATGTAGCAATAAATGACATAAATGATGTAATAGTTTTCTTACCAGAATTAAGGAGATTCAGTATAAGTTTTGTTTACACATATCTGCGTAAAAAAAAAAAAAACATCTAAATTTTCTATAATAGTGATTTAACTATTATTATTGATCACCAGTTTTTCGTTTAACTGTGTTATTGCTTATACGGGGTAGGCAAATTTGAGGTTAGGAAGTAAATTGGCTTAAAAACAAATTTTTTTTTTTTTGACAAATTCAGTTTTATTCATACGAATATAAAATGGAAATATGGAAATTAATAATGGAATATGGTGTCGAGCAAATGTCCACCTCTAGCACGTCCGCTCTTTTCACAAAATTTTGAACCACATTTTTCAACAAAATCATCTTTAGTGATGAGGCCCATTTTCAATTAGGCGGTTATATAAACAAACAAAATTATCACATATGGGGCTCACAAAATACACAAACAGTCCTCGAAAAACCATTACATCTAAAGAAAGTGACTTTCAGGGGCGGTTTGTGGTTAGGCGGCGTCATCGACCGGAATGCTGTCACCGTGAGTTCTCTGTGCGCTACCAAACCATGATAACCAATTTTTTATGGCCACAATTGGCTAATGTTCTAGATGCTGATTTTTAGATTTGGCGATGTCAATTGGTCGCCTCGTTCTTGTGATTTAACGCCGTTGGATTATTTTCTCTAGGACCATTTGAAAGACCGGTTTTACGTGAACAAAGCACAAACAACTGACACTCTGAAAGATGCGTTGCATTGACGAGATAAGCGAAGCTTTATTGTAAAATGTGGTTAAACATTTTGTGAAAAGGGTGTAGTGTAGTGTAGTCTCCACGGTTTTGTTTAATTAAAAGAAACAAGGCTCGAAAAGCCAACAAAATGTATCAAAATACAAAATACAAAGACCAAATGTCAGAGCAATTGATGGTGAAATTTATATGAAGTAAATTATTTATTAACATTTTTTATTGCAAAAAGTATGTTCTAGTGTAGGGTATTATGGTACATCAAAAAATACCACGCAAACATATAACCCATATAACCACTACAATTTTTATTTATTTTTGCAAATTCTTAATAAAAATTTTAGTATAAGGCCAATGAAGAATATTTTATTTGTTGATTGTTTCATTCAAAAATTACTGAATACACGGGTATCCACTTTTCGTGTTGGCATAGGTAATTACTTTGTGAGCTCACAATGTTGGAACCACTGAACCGAAATTTAAAAACGACCATTATTATAAAAATTTTAATTTTTATTTCAAATTATACGTTTTACTGGAATATCTTCTATTAATTTTCAATTTTATACAAAAACTTTGTGTTAAAAAAATTATTTTAATTAAGCTAAAAATTAAAATTAAAATTAAAGCGCTATTTTTAAAAACAAAGAACAAAGTGTATATATTTTTTAAGGATAAAAAATAAAAACAACAAATTAAAGATTCAAATTTATTCGAAGGGAGACCTGCATTCAATCATGGCCTGAGCGCAATAATGTGGAAATTGTACGCATTTAAGTAAAAAATCGGTGACAGCCTAGAAACAAACAAAAATTGTAATTGACAAAAAAAAATTATTTAAATATGTGTATTTCTTTAAATAAGACGTTTAACTTACCGCTAAGTCAGGGATGCAAACAACAAATACTAATAAAATAATATAAAAGTAAGCGAAGAAAAAGGCTACAACGAATGAAATGAACCAGAATATTAGAAACCAGAATATAAACCAAATTGGATTGCCCATTTTTTTCGTTTATTCTGTTTCAACTGTAAAAACACAAATTAATAATTTCAATTTTAAAGATAAAGAGGAGCTAAGAAACAAAACGTGTTTCATTTTCAGACACAATGTTCCATCGTCTGTATCGATGTTTACTATTTTAATTGGTTGAAAGCAGTCGTGATGTACGATGCCTGTGTAATTTATGAATAAACTACTTAGTTGGATTCGCTAGGCGTTGTTAAGTATTTTCTATTTAATAGTGACTTTTCATGTTCGCAATAACACCAATTAAAACAATAATTTTGTTAAAGTTCGTGTCATCTATAGGACAGAAGCGAAACTACACAGAAACACTACTCACGTTTCCCTAAAAATGTGTACAATATTTCCCAAAAATTTCATAAAAGTATTTGTCTTTCGCGCTATTGCGTCATTTATAGAACAAAGTTGAAATTACACAGAAACTCGATTCACGGTCCATAGAAGATTTGTATAAAGTTTTGTAGTTTTACTTGTTTTATCGAGTTTATTAATTACGTACAAACGCGTCTCTTTAATATAGAGATAAAGATACATATAAAAAAATAAAAAAATATGTTAAAAAATATAAAATTTTATAAATGAATACAAAAAAATTGGAAATAAAAAATAAAATAGAAAATTTTTTGTTGACATAGAATGTAGTAGATACGATGATAGATATAAAATAAGGCACAACATAAAAATGCAAAGATATATAATGGCATTTAAACTTTTTTGTGCTTTCGAAAAATTTTTTAAGCAATATTGATCATTGTTAAAAAAATTCGGGCACTACAAATATTTCGCACATAAAAAACGAAAAATTATAATGACATTTAAAATTTTTCTATTTTCAAAAAGTCTATATCTCCTAAACTGTCGTATTATCGGAACTGATTTATACCATTTATATTTCATATTTATATGGCCTTTTTATTCATGATAACAAATTTCAATGCAAAATGCTATGACATTTGAAATTTTCATACTTTCGGAAAGGTGGTTAGGCTATATTTTCTAAACTAAACTAAACTAAACTATTCTTTCGGAAATATTTTATATTTATACTATACCATTTATACTTCATATTTATATGATCTATTGTTTAATATTATTATGTCTAAGTTTGTCCATTTTTTCCAAATTCTGGTGTGTTCTTATTTGGGGTGGCGTGGTGTAGTGGTTAGAGCGCACACAGAACAACACAAGCACCCAGGTTCGAACCGCAGCAGAGGGGTGTTTAATAAAAAATGTTTAAAATTCCTTCCAGACAACTCCGTTTAAAAAATAAAGAAGTCCCCTGACATTCCAGCTTATCTCTGGCGATGATGACAAACATCAGGCGAATGATCAGGAATAAACGTCACCTACTGGAAAAAAATTACAACGCTAAAGTAAAGATCACCACCAATTAGCAAGGATATTGACCAGTACTCAGTCATATGGAGGGGGCTACAGTGAATTAATCATCTACTTAGCTTGTAAAATCAACTAGAAACAAATCAATGGATGCTTCGTTGAAAGTCAATATGCTCCCTACGGAGTAAAGAAACTTTCTTATTTACGAAAATATTTTTATGACCAACAAAAAAATTATATTAATGCCCGTAATTTCTACAAACAGATTTCTGGTCTTAATCGTACCTAATAGTTATCTTTAGCTATTTGGTAAAACAACTTTGGTAATTTCAACGTTACTATTGCCCACGTATTTTTATCTTTAAAAATAAGGCAACCTTTGTCTAATATATTTGTCATTTTATATTATTTATATCTCCAAGCCGACGTGCTTCGCTATTCCTATTTTAATGTTTATCTTTGTTAGCATTTTTTATACTTTCTTCCCGTTTTATCGCATTCCAGTTCAAATTCACATTTAAGATAGCCTATAGTTCTTCCTGAAGGACATTGCAAAAATTTCAATATAATTTCTTCAGCCTTCAAACATACAAACACACATTTATTTTTATATATAATATTATTTGTTTTTAAATGTTTACACAATTTTGAATTTACCTTTTGTATTACCTATCGATAATCGATGGTGTAAAACTTTAACCAGTAAGTAAGGTCAAAATTATTAAAAATTCGCTACACCATAGATAACTATACACAGCTAGATATCTATTTGTAGAAATTACAGGCATAAAAAGGCGTTTCTCTACTTTTGTACTCATCTCGTATATGTATTATATTTTTAATTACATGCAAAATCTAATAAAAGTCTACTAGATTTTGATCGATTTGAGTTCTGATTTCGTATGTAAATCAGTACGGAATGTGATATTTAGCGGAAAGCCCACTAATTGGTCTATTAACCAGAATAAGGTACCATATGTGATTGATTTTGGTAAATTGATAGTTGTTTCTGGAAAAGAAAGTCACATTTTATCTTCATTGCAATTTTTATCGAAGCACTTACATACTATGTACTACTGTCACTGCTTTGAGTACTCAGAAAATTTTTCCTTCATTTGGTTTCCTCATGGAGACGGGCACGTGGATAAATGGCAGTAGTTTAAGATATAAGAGCAATAGTATTGATCTCCTCGACTCGTAGAACAAATTTACGGAGGGCACAGAATAGCTCAAAAATTTATGGGAGTCGAAAAGATGTGCCTCTTTATGCAAATACCTTGAAAACCTGAATGAAGTAACAAATTCAGATTATTTCTTATGACACACAGCAAGAAACCTCAAAAGACGCGTAATAAGCTGAACTCCGTTGTGAAAGTCAAAAGGAGACGAAAGAGTCCAACATTTACAGCAAATTTCAGAGTTATAGAATTGCCAAGGTAATTCCCTATCATGCGACTTATTCAACCTTTTACTGGAGAAAATTATTAGTGCCACCGGGTTGAATCGCTTGGGTATCATTTTCTACAAGAGCATCATGCTGCTGGCATACGCCGACGACATCGACATTGTTGGTCTTAATAACCGCGCCTTATCTTCTGCGTACACCAGTCTAGAGAAAGAATCGTATAAAGTGGGTCTCGTGGTGAATAAGAATAAAATTAAGTATCTTTTGTCAACAACTAAAGAGACAAAGCATCTTGGACAGAGCGTCGCGACCACAATTTTGAAATAGTGAAAGATTTTGTCTATCTTGGCACCAGCATTAACACCGTGGACGACGTCAGCCTGGAGATCAAACAGAGAGCTATTTTGGGCTCAGTAGACAACTGAGGAGCAGAGCACTCTCTCGACGAACCAAACTCACGCCCTACAAAACGCTTATCATCCTGGTCTTGCTATATGACGCGAAAGCAAGGACACTGTCGAACAACGGCGAAAATGTGTTAGGAGCGTTAGAGAGGAAAATACTTCGGAAGATCTTCAGTCCTCTACAAGTAGGAGCTGAGTACCGCATACGTTGGAACAGTGGCTATACGAGCTATACAGCGGCTACGGTGGCTTGGCCACGTCTCTCGTATGGATGAAGAAACTCTGATTAGGCAGGCCTCATAGTGAAAAGTGGTGGAAGAGGACGACCAAATCTTCGCTGGAAAGACCAACTGTTGTAATTGCTTTGTTTCATTCCTAGTAATATAAAAACGTAGAAGTTTAATAATTTTTCTTTGTAGTTTTGTTTTGGCTATTAATAGGCCAATGAAGATTCAATTCAATAAATTGTAAAAAAAATTAGCTTAAATAATGGAAAAAAAGCAGAAAATACCGGCAGACCTAAAAAAAGCGGTTAACTCCATGAAAAAGCGAGTATAATGTATAAGAGATGTAAGAGGTCATATCAAATATTAAAGGTCTGAAAAATGTTTTCAATAGCCGTCAAATATAATGTAAGCACATAATCTTATTTTTGTGTAAGGAGTTATTTGACAATACCAAATGTGAGTGAAATTTGTTTTTAGTAAATTTCTTTTTTGTTTTGAGCTGAATTCGGGCTTTTTGCTTAAGATTTTACGAGATATGTATATTATTATAATAAATCAAACAAATTTATGTTAATAAAAAAAGTAACATTTTATTGGTAATGAAGTTGTAAGTACTTAGTTATTTTTAATGTGTTAAAACATTCTTGACACACTGTATGTATGTTTGTTTGAAGTTTACAGCAAGCTAAACGGCTGAACCGATTTTCTTAAAATTTGTAAAGTAAATATTTGTGTATATATTTAAAATGGTAACAATAAATTTCTAAATTTTGTAAAAATAATTTCGTGGTCAATTCAAATCATTAGTCAAACAGTGGTAAAATCGGACAAGTGGGCGTGACACCTCCAACACATAGTAAATATACAAATTTTGTCTACATGACCTCATTGTTAATTCAGTCAAAAAAGAAATTACATATTTTTCATTTTTAAATTACGTTAAGGGTATTGGCTAAGATATAATAAAATAATGAAACAAAAATATCAATAATTGAATGAACACATTTTAAAACTTAAACTTTTTATTAGGATAAGGGTAGCGAAGCACACCGGGTTTAACTAGTAAATTAAAAATAATTGTTAGCAAACAGGGATAATTTTATTTTTTATCGTCTGAGTTTGGTGGTTTCACAAATTAGTGATAAGAACAAATTTTTTAAACAAAAATAAAGTTAAAGTTTGGTGGTTTCACAAATTAGTGATAAGAACAACTTGTTTAAACAAAAATAAAGTTGGAATATACATATTTTAAAAATGGTCTTATGACATCACCATTAAAATTTTAATTTTTAGAAAAATATGGGAAAAAAATCCGAAAAATTTTTATAGCTTATGTTACTGTTTGCAAAAAACGAAATGAAAACTTACTGTCAGTTATTTTAAAATATAAAGCGTCATCTATTAATGAAGCCTATGTGTTGCTCGTGATTGAAATTTTCTGAGCAATTGATGATGAAATTGAAGTCAAACAAATTATGTGTAACTCCCCATTATGAATGTGCTCAACCTAAACAATTTTTAGTGAAAAAAATCTGTTCTGATGTTGTCTTAAGAAGTTTCCAAATATCCGTGATTACTGCTAATTAAAAAATATGTAATTTTTGCATTTTTATACAAAAACTTTATGTTAAAAAATTAATTATTTTAATTAAACTAACATTATTAATTTATATAATTTTAATTATTAATAAATTAAAGCGTTATTTATTAAAACATATTAAATAAAAACAAAATGCATTTTTCAGGTTAAATAACAACAAATTAAAGATTCAATGGTTTAGAAGGGAGACTTGCATTCCATCATGGCTTTGGCGCAAAACTGTGGGAATTGTATGCACTGGAGTAAAATATCGGTAATAGACTAGAAACAAACAATAAAAAATTATTAAACAAATATTTCTTCAAATTAAACTGTAAACTTACCGATAAGCCAGGGAAGCAAACAACAAATATCAGCAAAATAATGTAAACGCCAGCGCAGAAAAACGCTACAAAGAACGAAATGAACCAGAATACTAAAAACCAAAATATAAACCAGATTGGATTGCCCATTTTTTTCTTTTATTGCGCTTTAATTGTAAAAACAAAAACATTAACATTTTCAATTTTAGAGATAAGATGAGAGATAAGTAACGTAAACAATAAGAAATATTTTTATTTGGAATTATTTTTCATGTTATTGTTGTTGGAATGAAGGGTATTATGAACCGGTGGCAGTAATTGTTGTCAACATGCAGTGACGCATAAAGTTTTATTTACTAAATTAGACATAAGTTAATTATTTTTGGAGTTTTTTAATTAGTAACATAACATTCGATAAATATTGTATTTCAAAGCTACATAAGTATATCACACATATGAGGGAAATTATTAATTTTACTTTAAATTTATTTTCTGACAACAACAAAAAAGACTAAATGGTAAAAAAACAAAAACCAAACCATTGTCAAGGGAAAATCAATTAGTAGGCGGTGTTGCCATTAGGTTAGGTAGGGTAGCAGATCCTATCTGAAGATTAAGGTGGCACTTAGGCCAGAAGTTGGGCCCATTTTGATACCACAAGCATAAGAGCTAACTCAGGCATCAATCAGTGTTCATATGAAACCATTTTGACTCCAAAATAAATTTCGTTATTTCGTTAATTTTCACTTTGGAGAATTCAGTCAGAGATTACAAGAAATAAAAGGCCAAGAGTCTGCGTCGTTTCACGCAAGGTTTGGCCACTGTTACATGAAGTGAAAGATAGTCTCCTTCTGCTCCTCCTCATATCCACAGCTTCTGAAAAAGTTATGCGAGCTGATGCTGAGTCTATCGGCATGCTTTCCAATGTGCCAATGTACTGTGGGAACGATTATAATGCGATCAATGGCCGTGCGAAAAAAAAAAGATAATTATTCATCATCTTCCCCAGGTCGGTTGAGCAGAGTCTGTGCCCTCATGCTTCCATTCGAAATTTATCCTCTTCATATACTGACCAAGGGAAACCTAGTTTAGATAAAGGAATTGGAACACCTACGATTGGTTCCAGCTCAAAAATTGCGAACTCCATACCCACTATAGCAGGTTCGTCAGCAATTACCGATGACATCCCTGTATCCTGCAACTCATATAAGAGTTACCTTCGAATGATTGATGGACAAGGATTACAGCCTGGCTGACCGAGTAAATTAGAAGATTTTCAGGAAAAAATCTACCAGTCAACAAGCATTGCATAGCTTTCAGTATGGTCATGACCTTCGTTCAAAATACACTACGTGGATCAGGCCTAAAAAAAATCTGTTATTGCGATTACAACAAGAAAATTTTTAACGAATTCAGCTTACATTTCGCACTTGATTAACAAGAGTGTATTAACTCAAAATTTTAACATTTTCAATAGAGGTGAAAACTGTTTGTGGTTACTTTTTAAAAGAATTGGAAAACCCGAATACATCACAGTAAGCAAAAAACATAAAACCATTTTTACGAAAATATACGCTACATTTATATTTCCACTTTTGTATTGACTTAAAATAAAAATGGTCTAAATGGTTTTAGAGATGAAAGAATAGTCGGAATACGTTGAGATTTTTACAGTAGATAGATATTGATGTTGTTAGTGAAATTACAAAAAGTGAAATTTTAAAAATTTCGAGTTAATATCCTCTTCATGATCAAGTGCGATATGTTGTTTTTTATGATAAATCAATGTCAGAGAAGACGACAGAAATGGCATTTGGAATTAAATACATGTAATAGGTGTAAAATAAATACTTTTCACAATTAATAATCACTGTTATAAAAAAAAAAAAAAAAAAACAGTCAGCCGAACCAACAACGCCACCTTATTAAATACGTTTTGATGTATAATGACACACACCTAGTCCTATTTTTAAACGGTAGATTGGTTCAGAATTAGAATTAGGTGTAAAATATAGCTGGTCTCAAGTGAAAAAAAAAATGCGAACACGGTCGACTGTAATGCGCGCAAGGCACAATGTTGGTTTCTGTGACCATGGATATTGTCAGATGCTCTTGTTCTTTCTGTGAATGAGAATTCATTGTGATGTCCATTGGAATGATCACATACACATTTCGTGTGCCGAAAAAAGCATTCATGTACCTCGGTTTCTTAATACGGTGTAAGAAGTATATCATCCCATCTGATTTCCTTAATATGTACAAGACCTGTATCCGACCTAAAATGAAATACAACTCTCATATACGGGCTCGTACTTCAAAGCATACATGAGAGGGCGAAATTGCTTATTAATGCCAGTAGGTTAGAATTACTATCGATTCGTTGGAACATCGCCCCAAAGTGGTGTGTGTTTCGTTGTTCTATCGGTACTATAACGGAATGTGTTCTGAAGAAAGTTCAGAGAATCGCTCAATTCATTATAGGGAGAATTCGTATTTTAGTCGCACCGTTTGTTTGTGAAACAATTCTTCCGCGAATTCTTCAAATCCAAATGGAACTCTTTCCTTCTTTTCTTCTTCTCACAACCCATTTTTCTAGTGTGAACACAATTAACTTCATGAGTAAGGGTCACCCCCTGAGTGCTGGTCTCAAGCGAAAAAAATAAGTAAATAAAACATTTGACAATGACATTGTAATAAATAAAAAAAATAGCCGAACCGGCAACGCTATCTTATTAATCCGCCCTGAGCATTGTTTCAGCCTTGGGGGAAATTACAGTCTTCCATTAGAAAAGGCTGCGTTAAGTTGCTATTGATTTAAGCAAATATTGTACTACGCGTAATACAAAGCCGATCTAATTTCCGATATTTAAATGATATCGATAACAATCAAAACAAGCTATTATCCAGATTAAAAGATTTATTTTTATTTAAAAGTTGAACCAGTTTTATTGAATATTTTGTTTACTGTTGTGTAACACAACCAATAGTTATCCTTTGAATGGAATCATTTACTGTTCTTCAGTGACATGAAAATTAACAAGAAAATGTTGTTTTAGCTCTGGTTGATTTTTATTAGACATTATGGAATAAATATGATAACAGATACGTCACTCCTTCTTGTCAGTCGGCTTCAAATTAGGTAAGTCGTCGGTATTCTTCGAAAACGAAACCTCTCTTATCTTTTCTAACCAAGAAGATGAAGAAAGTGTACTTTCTGTCAATAATGCATTATACTCAAGGGGAGCCAGTTTTTAAAAATGGAAGGATATGAATGACGTCTAGAATAAAATAAAAGGCAGAGTAGATATTATGAACCAGATGGTGTCTGAATACAACACCAAACGCAAAACGAATAGATGGCCATGGGCATTGAGATAGTTGTTTTGGGAGCATTATGTATATATTCCACCCTCATCCAAAAAAAAACAATGCTCTTGTCGAGGATATCATTTGGCGTGGAGTTGGTCGTTGTTACTTTTGCAGGGCTAATCGAAAAACACAAAAATTATGCGATGCCTGTAAATAGCCAAGATGCAACACGCATAGCAAAATAATTACTACTCCAAAAAATACTGCTATTTTTACTTTTTTCATACAAAATATAATTATATTTACGGGTACCCAGATACCCTCAAAGACTATTTGACTTTAGTGGTGACTATGCAGCCAACCCAAATAAATCAAAAGAGCTAACTAAAGATGACAAAAAACGTTAAAAAATATAAAAAAGTTTCCTTTAAAGAACGTTCGTGAACCGGGGTACCCGAATTCTGGAGGGTTAGGGGTAAAATTAATTTTATGAACTCTTCTTATTTGTATACTTAGTTTTTTGTTTACAAAGCCTGCAAATCTCACTTTCATTTTTGCAATAAAAAAAAATCAATTAAACGCTGATAAATCTATAAATCTAGCTATAGTGTCTCATGGTTTAATTAGCAAAACAAACAAAATTAAATAAAAATGCATTTTATTTTGTTAACAAAAACAGAAACAGAAGCAAAATTTATTGTTGTTTTTTTAAATATACATATTTTTAATGAGAATGTTGTTTATAGTGCGTGACTACAAAATAAAAAATAGAAAATTAAAAACAAAACAAAAATTAAATGTTATTTAGCATTCGGAATTACATACATATTTGTATTTGTAAGTATATTTTGGCTGACAACTACCTGCCAAAAATGGTAGCAATGGAAAGTTGTTAATTTAACCAAATACGTTTTGAAATGCCAATGAAACGTTAAAAAATTTGTTTTAAATTTTTTTTAACTGCAAACACTCATTACGATGACACATATGTAGATGTAACGTAGGTGATGACTGGACTCGTGTTTATCAATCAAGAGCATATTTACAACAACTTGTGATAAGAAGCTGAATAAATTTTTTAAAAGGGCGGCAATTGAAAATTCTTTGACTATGACATCAAAATATACACACAATGGCGATAAGCAATTCTATGTTGAAGAATTTTATTAAAAATTTGGTATTCAAGTAGTTGCTTGTTCAAAAACAATTAACACTTAATTTGTATTAACAACAACAAAAATACAAAAAAAATATTTATTAATTAAACACATTCTCTATAACATAATTATGAGTACTTATTTAAAGATAGAGGAAAACTACAGACAAACAAATGACGTGATCTTTATTATTTTAAGCATTTTAATGGGAAGTTATTATGTTTTTTAATACTTAATTGTTGTTGTTATTTGGAAAAACTAGTTTTTCTATCAATTGCATCCTCTTTTTTTATCCTTAAACTGGTTGTTATTATTGTTCTTAAAAATTTACGTCACCACAAAAACAGAAACAAAAACAAGAAAACGAAAATAAATATCTTCATCATGTTATTGAAGAAAATTCGTTGTACTTTTTTATTTTTATTTGTTTAGTTTGTTTAGTTAATACGTATACAATATATGAAACATGCATACAACACACACACACTAACCTTTTATTTATACAGTAATAAAATATATTTAAAAAAAATTTTTTGTATATCCGCTTTAAAATTAAACGTGTTGTTGCAACTACTTAAAGAAACGCACTGATCAGAAGTAACAAGTGTATATAGTATATAGAAAATATAAAAATGTATCCCCAGCACTGATCTTGGCCCCCTCAAGTTAATAGCAACAACTTTTAATATTCACACAAACAAGAGAACGGAGAGAAATTGTTTTGTATTACTATTCTCTGTAGATTGTTCTTATTCTCTCTCCACCAAATCTCTCCAAGTAGTTAATACTTTACGTTGTTGTTATTGCTATAAGAGAAACCTTATCAATATTATTTTTGCTGTGGTGGAATTTTCGATTTTTGAAACTTAAAACGCCTTTAACAGGTTAATGGTACAGCCTATATATTGTCTGTGAAAGGAAAATACCACCAGTCCGTGGCCCTTATGTGCTATTCATCAAAACAACCTTATAGTACATACAGTGGTTTGGCGTTTTATTTTTAAAATCAAAAAAGAACAAATTTATATGTCAGTTCTTAAATCCGAAACTTAAACAGTTTCCAGTACACTTACTTTATAGATCATTTAAAATTCTAAAAAGAAAAAATATTTAAAAAATGTTTTATTGGGTTGGCCACATAACTAAAACATTTATTTACTATTTTAATTTTAATTGCAATATTTTTTTACTCTTTTGCCCTTACGATTGATATATTTCGTGGGGTAACTTTTGTTTTTAGTAACATTTACACATCTGTTTAGCAAACTCTCAACTAAGTGCCTTTAGAGCAGGGCTTGTCAAACACATACATTGTCATTTTGTCTGTGTGTGAGTTCTCTCATACTCAATGCACTTAGAGAAATTTATAGTAAAAAAGAAGTATAAACAGGAATATGTTTTTAAAGTACTGAAAAATATTTTTCGTATAAATTTAAAAAATTTTTTGACAAATAAAAATGCGATAAATTTTTATATTAATTATAAATGAGTTAAAACGTCTTGCTTGTCCTTTAATTAAACATTTCGCTTAGTGTTCTTTTGAGAGACTGATAATTTGTTGATATTTTTATTCAATGTGTTTGCACATGTTAATAGGTGTGAGAGAAAGAGAATCAAATACGCCGCGTAGTGCTTTTGATAAGCCTTGCTTTAGAGAGATTGTGGAATGGCCTTTCAACACATTTCGATGTTTTACTACAATTCATCAGCATTTTTGGGATTTTTTTATTTCATCCTCAATTCAACTTCACTTCACAAGATCTCAGTTGGATTGAGATCAGGGGATTGAGCTGCTTTGTTCCTCTAAGCAGCTCTTCACAAGCAGTGATGTGTGCTTAAGGTCTTTATTGTGCATGAAGTGCCACATTAACGGTAAATTTTTCTCCGCGTACGGTATCATTGTACTTTCTATAATTTTCTATAATAATTTGTAAACATGCTGATTCCATTCTTGAACTGATCCTCATTAATGGTTTAATACTATGCCAAGAAAGTGCAAACCACACCATAAAGTTGACGCCCCATGCTTAATTGATATAATGGTGCCATAGATAGGGTTTTCATATGATCCCCATTAGCAAATTTGGATTCATAGCTCCATAAAATATTTGTCCAAAACCTCATTAATTACTTAGTTTTTTTTTTTTTTTTTTTTTTTTTTTCTTTGACAAAAATCCAATCTGGAATTAAAATTATTTTTTTGGAGACGAAAAGTTTTCGCTGTGCGATGCATCCACGTAAGGAAGCCACAGTCTAATAGTTCTAGATGATAAAACAATACCATATTATGACTCTAACTAAACTTTTAACTGTTTAAAATATTTAAATGCGTCAGCTTTAGAGGCTCTTATGACTATTACATCTTCCGTGGCTGTGGTTTTACGGGGTTTGGGGCTCTGAGATTCCAAATGTAGCAAAATGTTTCATTGCATTATAAAATTTTCCTTTAAAGCTACCAAGTAACTGGAAAATTTCATTTACCGTCTTCCCGGAGCCTCTAAAATTAATGCGACGATTATGGATGACAACCGAACATTAGTTGCGTTGTCAGTTGGCAAAAATTGCATAATGGGTGTCCAAAATTAAGGTATAATTTTAATTTTGCTGCCATTTTTTCTACTTGTAATTTTTATTCTAAATTTTTATTTTCATATTCTAAATGCATTCCGGTTAGTTAATATGGAACTTTATATACCATATAGACAACTTAAAATTTCTAGTTGCCAATCGGCATAAGTTCCTTCCTTCCTTTATTCTTCGGAAAAACTTGGTCCTTTTGCCATACCTGATGATTCATTTTAGTATACATTTTTGCTGGCATCATTTGAAACATACCAATAAATTTACAAAAATCAAACAAAATTATATATTATATATTAAATATAATTCATCTAAATGTGGTGCCGTTGTGGTATGGTAGATAAGACACCCGCCTACCAACCAAGTGTTCGTCGGTTCATCTGATAATTTTCAACAGCGGTATTACCTTAAAACACTCCTAGCGACTGGTTATGAGTATTTACGCTATGAAGAACTTCTCGAACTAATGCATATGCCGTTCAGAGCCGGCGTTAAATTGTAGGTCCTTTTCAATAAGTCTAAAAATAGAATCGGGTGCAGCTCATTGATTGAGAGAAGTTCCCTTTTTCCATTTGGGACGTCGCGGGAATTATGTATATATTAAAAATATGTTATTAAAATAGCAAAACTAAAAAATTATGCTTTTCTGCAAATCGCTGCTGAAGTTTAGATTGGGGCACACGTTTAATATATTTAAGACTATCGGAACTTTTCAAAATTTGTTGGACTCTTCGTGTAGACACTAGTATGTTTAATATTTGGCCTTTTAGACAATATTTTGGTTGGCTATGGCGGAAATATTTATGATAACTTCATTATTTGCCAACAGGATAACGCAGTCCACAATTCTGAGGCAATTAAAAATTATTTTCGGATAAAAACATTAACGTTATGGGATGGTCGGCTATGAGTTCTGATTTAAACTCCATAGAGAATATTTATGCTAGAGGCAGCCAGTTTGAGACTTTATAAGAATTAAGAACGTATCTTTAGAAACGCTTGTATTGTAGTACAGCAATGCGAGGCATACTGCTAGTTAGTTAAAATTTACCCAATGCATGCGTTAATACATATTAGGGATTGTAAACATAAATGTAAATTTCATAGTCTTATATCATATTATACACTGTCCATCAGCGGCGGCTTTCGTTGCCTGAACGAAAAGTTGTTTCAGTCACCGGCAACTGTCGCGGCCTGAATGATGTCAATCTCCGATGACTGACGTGGCACTTAATGAAAAAGTCATTATCGGTTTTAAGGTAAAACTTTTGCAGCCAAGGTCAATAATATAGCTATATGTAGCAAAAATAAATTGTTTCATTATTTATGCAAATTTTTGTATAAGTTATGGCATATGAAGTTTTTATGTTCTTTTTATTATTGACCTTTTTCAACCAAAAACCTATTCTTAAGAAAAGAGGTATAAACTAGGCAGTATGAGGGCAGTTCACCAAATTTCATCACATTGATTTATTTTAATCTCTGATTGATTTTAACCTCTACTTTGAATATAATGTTTACATGGAAACAAAAAAAAAGGCATGTGCTTCAAAAGTTGGTCCAATTACTCGTACTATATAAGAATATAACCTAAATTAGGCAATTAGGAAAGCGCCTCAAGTCTCCTTTAAAGTATATCGTAACATAAGAAAATTATTTTGTTATCAAAGGGGCTGCGAGATATTTTTAACAAATTTGATAGGAATAATTCAATATACCATAATATTGGTTGCTCAATCGTTTTTTACTGGCAAAGACAAATCCTGATAATTATGTCAACTGGTTGCCGACGATAATAAGAGTAGGATTACTAATGGTGACATTGGTTATGTGTTATTTTGTGGCAAGCGCTATAACAATAGAATTTTTTTATAGAATAAAATAGGATTTTTCTCGTGGTGAAGAGAAGAAGACTTGATTGGTCTGTTTAAAAATGTCAGGAATTTTCTTCTCATTGGAACAAAGAAGAATAGCTTCCAATTTTAAACAATTTAGGTTAGGCGTGGGTCGCCCGCAGTTAGCGAATGCACTCAGATGCCGTACGGCCCATTGTGATACCCTTAAACAACTAAAGTATTCAAATAAATATTTTTTCTTTACTTTTGTCGATCAATTATTTTTGCGTAGGACTATAATTTTTTAGAATTGGAAACATAAATCTCAAATAGATATCTATTCGTTTTTTATTTGTAGGTTTGGGTGACAAAACAGTAAAATACTAAAATTTATTAAGGAAAAAATTCTATTTTACATTATTTACCATTACTCAGTGATCATAAATCTTCGCAAGCAACTTAAATTTAAAAATAAAAAGATATAATACGTAAATCTGGCAGTTTTTGATAGGTAAAGCATCGAATGTTCTTAGTTTATCAGTTTCCTCTGTAACATTAATGTATTCAGCTATCAAAAGAAGCATACGATGTTCTCATGAGTTTTACAAATGAAATGAAAAATTAAACACTTTTCATTAGTGAATTTTTCATTTTCATTCGAAATTGTTAATCATTACATTCAATTTAGAAAAAAATTCAACTTGAAAGCTCTCTTTATAAAAGCCTTTGATGCTTATTAAGCTTCATAGGATGAATTATATGGAATTTTTTTCTTTTGTTAGAAATAGACTACAGCAGTTTAGTCCATTGGTGGTGGACCACGAGGTCTTAGCACCGTATTCAGCAAATTTTCACCAGGTTGATTTTTAGGACGAGGACTAGGAGTCAAAGATCTAGTATGAGGAGCAGCTTCTTCCTTCTTCTTTACAGCTGAAGTAGCAGCACGACGTTGACGAATTTTTTCCTCCATACGAGAAGGTACCATAAAGCAATTGGATTCACGATAAATAGGCTTACGACGATCATTCCATGGAAATTCCCATTGAATAGGCTTAAAGTCACGTCTCCAGGGTTTGCGAGGTCGGAACCAAAAGTCACAGGTCCAATCCTCTTCACCATCATCGTCAACATCACTAAAATATACACAGTAACTCTATAAAAATTTTCAAGCATAAACAAACAATAAACACCCACCCTCTTACATAGACGCGTACATATCTGCCTGTTTTTCTAAACAAATCCAAAGCCTCATTGAATGTCAACTCTAGAGCTGGAGTATCATTGATTTGTGTAATTTCATCACCTATACGCATGCCGGCTCGACGTGCCAGACCAGTGGGTGTTACATTAACAATTGTTAAGGGCTCAAATTGATCAACACCACCAGTTACCTCTATGCCCCACATTGAGTCTACAAAACTCATGATGCGACGATCAGTTTCCAAAGTATACGTAATACGCAACTGATATTCAACGTTATCAAACGCATCCGATGTATACTTGGGAATTCTAATTTTTGATTCAATCATTCTAAAAATACAATCGGACAACACATCATTTCACAAATTCTTCATATTATGTAACTTGTAATCAAATGACAAACCTGTATTTTTATTCCAGTCTAACTTTAGTTATTAAGGAAATATACACTAAAGTTTTTTATCAACAATAGAATCCTTCTGATCGTGGCCGAAAATAGACGACGTGGCCCAAAATTAAAACGTCCTTTTTTTAGTTGCTTTTAATAAAATTCGTAAGTTTCGAGTGGTTAACCAACCGACCGTACAATTCAATTAAAATTCAATCAATCGATCTATGCGGTGGGTGTTATTTATACTGATGTTGATTCGTTGATTCGTGATCGATTTTCGTCGCAATGATAATGACAATAAATTGAGAAATTCAAATTCATGGTCAAAATCTTTTCCGATATAGTTGTGACCATTGATGCAACGTCATTCATTTATTTAAAAAAAAAAAAACGATTCAGTTGCCAAATAATTAAAAAAAAAATTGTATGACTAACTTTAGTTTGGGACGAATTTGTAACACCTTTAAAAGCAGCAAATTTTTAAAAACCGTTTCTCTTTCATATTTTCAAATTATCATTAAAATAAGAATTTTTTAAATCAAGTAATATTTTTTAAATTTATAAAAAAAAAACAATCGATGCATTTCCCTTTTTTTAATGCCAATTTAACATACATGCATATCAACGAAACACTACTTAATCGAAATATATCGTTACTTACGGTGTATATTTTGTTAAATATACATATACAATGAACTAATTAAGTTTAAATACACTTTACATTAAGAAAACAAATTTAGTACAGCACAACGAAAACACCTATTATGTAGCCATCATACAAGTTCCTGTGAATATAAACAACAACAATACTATTATTATGCTTTTAAAAAGAAGATATATATGCCTTACATAACAAGGACATTCACAGACAAATTGTGTGTAGTTTTACTACTGCACACAAGTAATAACGAGAATTTTATCGCACGCACTACTGTATTAGTATGTAAATTAATAACGACGTTTCTAGAGTTCACTAGATTAAGGAGGATCAAAAAGACAGGTAATACTAACTTAGTCATTACTAAACAAGAGTTTGAAAAGTACAGTTATGGTTAAACAAACATAAAAGGGCGACAAAAGCTTTTAAGTAAAATGCGATAAATTAGTAGAACAATTTACAAATTCCAGCCCGCTTAATGTGCTTTTAAAGGAAGAAAATTAATTTAAAAAATAAACACAATATAGATATTTGACATTTTTCACGGCAGGATGTTTATCGGGTTATCTGGTTATATGTTTATATTAAAATCAGCAATATCTTTAATAGGTGGTGCATCCGTGAGCTCAAATTTTGTCATAGTTTTTACAGCATTTCGGCTAGTATTTCTCCAGCGGCAGCTGTAATATTGTCTTCCAGAGCTGCAAAGCTGACGGACTTGTCTCTGTACACGAGAGACTTCACGTAGCGAGGTCAAATGGCATGATCATGCCGGCCAATGTACTACTCCAAAACATGAGAAAAATTGCTCACCAAACTCACTTCCCGATAGGTTCATAGTATCGTGTGCCGTGTACCATGTGGTAAAGTCATTCACCAAACATATGACATTATGGTACGTCACCTCGACGAATTGACATATCGAGATCTTCATTGACATTGACCAATACAGAAGCAATATTCTCCCATAAAGTGAAACTGATGCGAAATTTTGTCACAACAGCTTGTCCAGTGAGTCGATTATGACGATCATAAAATGTACGTAATTTACGAAACACATTTCCCATACAGCATGAATTTTGATAATAAAATTCAATGTTTTAAAATGACAAACCTTACTGAGCATTTTTGGCATTGCCAAAGTGAAGTTTTTTTTACACTGAACAAATTTATACCGAAAAAATAAATAGCAAAACAAATCACCCGTTATAGATGGAATGAAAGAAAGTTAAACAAAAAAAGGATGGCAATCTAAGACAGACCGCTAAAATTGTCAAAGAATGTGTTTTTCAATAACAATTTATGGTAAATTGTAGTCACCATAAAGCTCTAATTCTAATACAATAGAGAATTGTTGCCAATAGTAAAAAACGCATGGAAATATATAATTGGCTTTCGAGGAACATGCTGGAGTTATGGTAACAAATATAATAGGAATAGGACCAAATTCCTCTTACGTTTTTGGATAATATTGTAGAGAGTACGTCCAAATTCTTTAAAAACGCCAAATAAGATAAGGAGCTCTAGTAAAAACTCTCTATTTAAGCGAAAAGTGCAAAAGTAAGTGGATGCAGATTCTTTCATATAATTGGCTTTCTCTTATTCCAGTATTGGAATATCATGCCTTTTGTTAATGTTTTTTTGAAAGGACTTAACTATGAATAAATGTGTGAAATTTTGTTTAACTTGAGCAAGTATTTAAACTCTTATAGGAACTTTTCCTTTCAACTTCAAAACATCCACTTGGTTTTGTTCCATACAATATACATACAGCGGTGGTCAAAACATTTGCAACTAAAGCAATATTCAAGCTCTTCAATTAACCATTTCTTTCCGATTTGTTTTTTATCAACGATTTTTGGTATTTTAATAACTTTGTTGCTTATTTTCTTGTAACAGCAGGAAGAAATCATCTTCTGCTTAAAATAAACAACAAAAAGTAATCTTTGAGCAAGAGAGTCTAACTATTGCTGTTCAAAACATTTGCAACTCGCACCTCTTTTACTCTATATGAACTTTTTTACTTACAAAAAATTTCAAATTATTCAGTTTTTCAAGAATTAACATTTTTGCAAAAAATGGCCGACAGCAACTACAATTCTGCATTAAAAATCAGAATTTTGCATGATTATAGTAGCGGAGTTTCACACAAAGATATATTACTAAACTATTCTATTCCAAAATCAACAATTTTTCAATTTTTCAGTCAATAATGGCAATATTCATACGTGCATGAGGTGGTAAGACCTCTTGTAACAACAGTACACAAAGACAGAAAAATCAAAAACTTTTATGTAAAATATCATAAGGTAATACCAGAAGAAGCAAGAACTGAAACACCCACTAATGTTGGCATTCCAACCATTAATAAATAGAAAAGCCAGGAAATATGATCTCAGAAGCTATGCGGATGCAAAAACCCCCTTATATCCGAAAGGAACAGAGAAATTCGTCTTAACTTTGTACGAGCACACATGCGAATTGGACTCCACGACAATGGAGAAAAATATTGTGGTATGACGAGTCTTCGAGGATTAAACGGAAGAATTTGTGTCGAAGACCGATTGCAAATGTTTTGACCACCACTGTATAAGCAGAAAATTAATTTGGTTAAATCTAGGTTTGTTTCTTTTAATGTTTCAAAAAATTAGTTCTGAAATTAGTTTTTCTGCTGTTATTCCTTTGCTATTGTGAACTTAATCGACTGTGTTATGTTTATTATTCACTAGCTAAAACCCGGTGTGCTTCGCTACCCCCATCTTAATTATTATCTTAAATCTTATGTTAGTTACATTTTTACCCTTTTTCCGCATTATGTCCCTTCCAATAAAAATTCAATCATTTGTTGCTTCCAAAAAGACATGTAGGTTCTGCTTTTTAGCAGTCTTCAAACAAATATACATTCATTTTTATACAGTACTGAGCATAAAGTTCAACACTATATACCTGGGCAAAAAACTCTAATTTAGTGGCCGACGAATATAATTTATGCCATCGAAGCCAAATAAATCACATTTGCGTTCATCGCTACAAAGCACCTTAGCCAAATCCTCTGTTGTCCAGTTTAAGTGACGCTCTGCAAAGTCAAGACGCCTTCTATTATTAGCTCTGCTTATTAGTGGGTTTTTACAGGGATGTCCGGCAAATAAGTTTACTTTATTTAATTTGTGGCTAGCGGTATGTACGCTAAATGGGACACCCATTGGTGTTTTTGCGTAATTAGTAACATCTACTGTCGTCTTTCGTGGATCAATTTTTATTGGTCTTAGCATTGCTCGTTGGCGACAACTTTCTGGTTTTCTGTCTACACTTTCAGAAGAGTGAAATTTTGAGGAAATTTGATTAACAGTTGATTTGTGTGCTCCGAATAGGACTCCAACTTCACTCATTGCCATTCCTTCCTCCAAAGCTTTTATTATTGCCACTTTGCTATTGTTTGATAACTCTATCTTGAAAAATACAAAAAACGTTCTCAATGAAACTATTTTTTTTTTCTAAATAAATGATATGATTTGTTTACTTTAATAGCAAGTTGAATTTTTTTGCTTGCAGAAAATATTCACTTTTTATAATTAATAAAAAAAATTATTGCGATCAAATTAAAGATAATCAACTGATTATATCGAGTATGCTTCTTATACTTATAAAAAAATGCAAAAGAGAATTTGAATTGGATACCGTCGTTAGTGATAGAATGCAATATTAGAATACGAAACGCAGAGTTGTTTTTATAATGCTCGCTACTGTATATAAGATACATACGTATATAGACAGCTTTTATCCAGTGTGATTTCTGCAATTACCGTTTTTTGGCTGATGTGGATAGATAACGGAACTTTATTAGTTGTCATTTCCACATATAACAAAATCCAATATTTACTATGAATGGAACGTGTCACGCCCACTTATCCAATCTTGTCCAGTTACTGACTTATTTAGAAAATTCTACTATTGCCGTTCTCAAGATTTACAAAAATTAAACATATTTACTTTATATGGAATTGTCATCAGTGAAACGCAACGAAATCGAACTTTTTTAAATAAATTATTACTGAGGATGAAAAAAGGTAAAAGAATGAAAATATTAAACGAACGAAATCTAAATTAATGTTTGACTATTACAATGCCAAAGAACATCTTTAATCCGCCGAAAATTTAAATATTTCAGCTAGATGTTTCAATTTATGCCGTTAGGCCGAACTATACCTTTTTTTCAAGTTTTTAGCCAATGGCTAATATTAAAATGGACGAAATAATCTTAAAATTTACTAAAAAAATCTATTCTAAAACTTCATTTTAAACTACCTTCACTCATGCGGTGTTGCTCGGGAATACATGTATTATAAATTAGGTTAGCATTCCCCTTTGTCCCGATCCTATCAGTTTCTGTGCAACCTATTTGTGTTTATAAATAAAATGCCAAGACAACGTTTGAAGTGAATGATGACTGTTAGCAATCAAAAAATTGCTTTAAAAAGAAAAAATAGGTATCATTTTAGACGAAAAGTCAATGAATTTTTCCGTTTCCTCGAAAAAATTATTTCCTAATTTCATTCGCATACTTTTAGCTTAGCCAAGTCAATAAATTTTCAATATTAGGCGACAAACTATGTGACTAATTCGGCCCGTTTTCCCCCAGATTAAAAGCAGCATAGCACGATTGACGATTGATTGCTAAAAAAGTAAACAAATATATGTAAATATGTCCGTATTTATGTGAAAAATTATTTATTTGAAAAATATATGAAGTTACACAATTTTACATTTAACGGATGTTGATAGAGTGGATTTACTTTTCACTGCACTTAATGTGGCTGCGGTATCCTCGATAAGGCTTACTGTGTATAGCGGTAGGCCTAGGCCTCCCTGGTGGAACCGTGAGGTCGAGGATCTTCGCCCCCTGTGTGGTAGGCTTTCCAATAAGGCCAAGGTAACGGGAATGGGAGCCATACAAGTCCAGGAAAAGAAAGCTGAAGTATGCGATTAGACGTACGAAAAGGGCCTCATGGAGGAACTTCTGCGAAAGCGTTGAATCCTCTTCCGAGATCAGTCGACTTCGCAAGGTGTTGAGCTCCACCGACAGATCTCTCGATTGTATTCGGAAACCTAACGGTGGATGGACCAGCTCAATAGCTGGTACGCTTGACCTACTTCTGGACACTCATTTTCCGGGCAGTGTTTCATTCACGGACCTGGTTGCTACCCACAAATGGGCATTACTTCTCTTCATATAACTTCTGGTCAACTTCACTGGGCGATTGGTTCCTTCAAACCTTTTAAGTCCCCCGGACCGGATGGCATTATTCCGGTTGACATCCAGTACGGGAAGGACCTTGTTCTTCCCTGGCTGTTGGCAATCTATAATGCTTGCCTGGACCTCAGTTATATATCTCTGTTTTAGGGGAGTGCGAAGGTGGTGTTAATTCCCAAAGCTGAAAGATCATCACACACTAATCCTCATGCCTACAGACCCATTAGTCTGAGCTCTTTTCTGTTGAAGACACGTGGGCGTTCTTGATCTACATCCTAGGAACTCCATCAGTCTTCGCGCTTGTCTGAGAGGCAGACATGCTTATACGAGGAGTATAAGACAACGCTGCACTCGCTAATTTCGCAAATGGAAAAATCCCTACATATCAGGGCATACACTCTTGCTGTCTTTCTTGATATTTAGGGGGCTTTCAACAATGTCTGTCAAAACTCAATCGTCGAGGCTCTACGTGACCTTGATGTCGATTCTGGCCTAGTTGGGTTCATAGAGCTCCTGCTTAAGTTAAGAGACAAAGAGTGGTAAGTAGGGGGACTCCTCAGGGGTATCCTTTCACCACTCCCATGAAATCTTGCGGTTAATACGCTCCCCACTCGGCTTGAATCCTTTGGTGATAGAATCGTCGTTATGCGGATGATATCGCCATCGCAATGTCTGGAATCTGACCACAGACACTGTCGGACAAGCTCAATTTTGCCCTGGGCGTTGTATCTGCTTGGTGTAGGGAGTACAGACTCAGTGTGAACCCTTATAAAACAGATATAATGCTCTTCACTACGGGGTATTAGGTACTTCGCTTTACACTGTCCAATTTAGTTAGGGTCGGGCTTAGTCTTAGTCCGACCGTCATATACCTGGGCCTTATTCTTGACCCCAAGATAAGTTGGAAGGCTAACTTAGCTGAAATAGCTCGTAAAGCGGCTTGTGTGACCTACTGCTGCTGTAGGAGAGCAGTAGGGGCTACATGGGGTCTCAAACCTAGCGTCATTCGTTGGATCTAATCTTCCATACGGAGCGGTCTTTTAGTGAACCGCCCTCAATAAACATTGCAACATCAGGCTCCTGGATAAGGTCAGGATACCTGCGGCAATTCAGATTACAGGGGCGTTACGTACTAACCCCACGAGGGCACTTTTTGTCATGCTTGATTGGCACCCTTCGGGTATACTTGTCAGACAACAGGCAAAACTTGCGGCGGTCCTTAACGTCCTTTTACGGTGGATTATTATCCACTCGAGGCACTCTTCGATTTTGTGCGAGGAACCCCGAGTTTTGGATGATATTGATTATGTCCCATCCGGACCGGTGCTGGATGAGGGATATCATTCTGTGATTCCTTGCAGAAATGACGGGGCTTCTGGCTCGGACGATGAGGTGGAGATCTACACTGTCAGCTCTAAACGTGAGGACAGGGTAGGCAGCGGAATTTTCTCCGAAAAACTCAATCTAAGGATGTCTCTCCGACTTCCGGACTACTGCAGTGTGTTTCAGGTCGAAGTGATGGCTATCTACCATGCTGCAGAGTTGATACAGAGAGGCGGTATTCACACATCTAATATATGCATTCTCTCTGATACCCAAGCGGTCATTAGATCTCTCCCGAGTGCAAGTTTCAGCTCTAGACTTTTTAGGGACTGCCGTGATTCCCTTGGGTTGCTCTCTCGACAGTTTGGTGTCCATCTTAATTGGGTTCCTGGTCACAGGGTACATTTCGGGTAATTGTGTGGCTGATGAGCTTGCTAAAGCGGGTACACTCCTTCCGGACAGTTATTTACTTGTAAGGGTATGTGTACCGCTGTCCTTCGTCAGGCTGTCTATTAGGCAGAAGTATTCATTAGACGCTGATAGATCTTGGGAAGAGCTTACTTCACTGCTAGACTCACCCGGCCTGGATGTCAGGTGTACCAATAAGCTTTTTTAATTAGACCGTGGGAGCATCTCCTCTACAGTGTCTATCCTTACGGGGCATTGCATTATGGGTAGACACGCGCAAAAGCTACATCTACCGGCGAATGATTTCTGTCGATGTTGTAGATCGATTGAGGAAGAGAAGAGTGTGGCCCATTTCATTTGCCAATGTCCGTCTCTAGCTAGACGTAGATTAATCACACTTGGCTTGCCCTTTCTCGATAGTCTATCAGAGCTATCGATCATTGATGTCAGGCTTATAGCCAAATTCATTAAATTGTCGGGCTGGTTCCCGACTTGATTTCCGGGAATGTGCTTCTACGTGGGACCTCAGGATGATCTTCAAGACCGTTTAATCAGGACTTGGCGGCCGGTACAGGGATCTCGCTTCATTTATGGTATCACAACAGGCCGCTATGTGTGCTCAAGTGTGCCTTGACTCAGCGAAGCTGCCACTCCCTCCCAACCTAACCTATGTACATATACCATATTAATTACATTTCCATTCCTATTTAAATTTTTGTTCAATTAGTAGTTTAACTTTTTACTTTAGATTTAAAGAAAAAAATATTCTCCCCTATCATGAATAACATGGGAAGTTTCTATTCCGATGAAATTTTCATTCCCCTCAAAGGGAAAATTACTGTCATGAATCTCCCATGAAATTTTTGTTCCCCTTTTACAAGCTATCATTTTACGTTGAATGTTAACAAAATTAAATAGAGAAAAAATGTGTGAACTTTTATTAAAAAGTAAAATTGTTACACAAAAATTATCATTATTAAAAAATTGAATAAAAAATAATTAAAATTAAAACAAACTCCTGCAAAGCAAGAAGAGGAGGAAGAGAAGAAACAAAACAAACTTTTCTTCAGCAAGATAGGCGGAAAGAAATTGGTGACTATGGCCAAACAGTAATAATTTAAAAATGGCTTAAACGATAAAAAGAATAGAAAAATAAAACTAAAAGTGTATATTTATGCCGATAACATACCCATCGATCAACTTCTATCAAATAAAATTAAAAGTCAACAAAAAGAACTAAGTGGAACCGATGAACAGCAAGGTGAGGATGGATTTAATGCCATATTCGGTAGTGTCGAAGAATCTAATTGCTCGGAGGAGGGCGTCGATTTCGTTGTTGTCGATACTTTTTTGAGAGCGAATTTTAAAATTCAGCCAACGTCTCTTGAACTACAGGAAATAAATCTTTTACTCTGCATTCTATAGAGAATTATATTGTTTTGCATTTTATTAACACTTCTAGTGCTAAAATAAATTAATAAAAACTTTAATTATCCAATAAAATAAATAAATACTTAAATGATAAATGCAACTCCCCAGCAAAAATTATCTGAACAAATCAATGGGAAAATTGAACAAATTTCGAGGGAAAATACTATTCACGATCAGGGGAATTCTTACAGGGCCATCACTCCCCATTATACCAATACTATTCACGATCAGGGGAATTCTTACAGGGCTATCACTCCCCATTGAATAATCGGAAAACATTTCATGAGAAAATTATTCATGATTGCATTTGTGGGAAATTAGAAAACATTTTAAGGGAAAAATTATTTATGATAGGGGTGATTATATAGTACTATATTAACCATATGTAATGTCCAATATCCAAAATATACGTTTAAAAACAATTTAAAAATTCAGCTTTTTTTAGCCGGAAACAATCTTATTTAGCTTTTCTAAACGATATTTATTTTTATTTTATTTTAAAACCTGGTGGCACTGCTAAAAGCATAAAAATGGAAAAATAAGCAAATTGTAATAAAAACTCAAAATGTAGTGCATACGCAAAGGGGTTCAATAAAAAACACTGTTCGTTTTTCTTCATGCAAATGGGCAAGCATAATTTTATATTTTTATAATTTTTTTCCATTTTGTATATTTTTATTTTGTATTTAATAACAACAAATAATATATAAAAAATTTTAGCCAAATGATATATTTTGGACGAAAAACAACAATCGAAAGATTCTACGTCACAGGTGTAACAACTTAAAAAATGTATGTTAATACGATCGTAATGCAGAATACACACAATCGAAAGAAACTGAACCAAGGAACGAAACTCAGAATACCTAATTTACCAAGCGCATAAAATTTTGTTTCGAATGAAGGCGCGAAAAATGAGTGAATAATTTTTGCCTTAAACAAAACAATCGAAAGGATCTGTCGCTAAATAAAAAAAAAAATTCTATTAAAAAAGGGAACGTAGAATACTAAAAGTGCCGAACGGACTAAATTTCGATTCGAATTGAAATGCTAATTACTAGTGCAACTAATAAAGATCCTAATTTGCTTAAAAGCCAAATCATTTCAATGTGAAGCTTAGGAGAGTCAAAACCGAAAAAGGTACCCTTAGTTTAATCAATAATCGGGCTATTTTCCTCAACCGTGGAATAGTAGAACAGATCTTACTAGAAGATTGTGCGATATGAAAAAACGCCAGAAATTTAAAAACAAGTTTTGGCAACTTTATTTTTATTTTGTTCCCAAAACTCATGAGACCAACGAAAACACAAAGATTTGAAACAATTAGGAAAAAAAATAAAGGCTAAAACAAAAATGTACATATGAGAATTATTTTTTTATTAAACCGTGTTTTTTATTACATGCGATCCGTACGAAAGACGTAAAAAAATATAAAAGATTAATGATGTTTTAAAATAAATTAAATCTATAAAAATATTTCGTACATATTTTATGTATACAAAACTCATGACGAATTTAATGGCGTTAGAAATCATCTGCAATTTTAGTTATTTTAAAGTTTTTTTCTTTTTATTTATTTTTATCAGTTCAATAATTTTATTGATATTAAAGGTTTTCCCGCATAAAAAATATGCAAACTTACCTTAATAATAAAACTGCAGTAAAACAGGCAGGTATTGTCAAAGATATCCCATATTGTAACTTTTAACAGTTCATTTAATCAATAACTGATTGGTTACATGTATTTCAAATATTGTTTTGTATCCATCAGTTTCATTCTTTTATTTAGTTTTACATTATGAAATGAACCTTCTTTTTAACAAATATTTCTTATTGAAGAGGTCGAAATTAAAATAAACACCGTCTTAAAATATTAATTACGGACTACGGGTAATAATGGTAGAACACAGTTTATAATTAAGGCGAATCAATTAAATTTAACTTAAATGCATTCAAATTTTGTTTTATTCTTATTAAAACTCCATATTTATATTAAAAGAATAAAACACAAAACTTTTATTGAAGAGATTGCGTTGTTTTATTTTCACAAACGTAAGAACGGCGTTTATTGTTTGTCAATATCATTTCTTTTAAAATGGAAATTTTTTATTTTGTGGCATATTGTGTTTATTCAAGTCTTTTGTTTTAATTTTTATTTTAACTAATGGACACACTATTCACGATGCAGTAAAACGAAAATTGCTAAAATCGATAAAATTGCCCACTGAAAAAAAGAAGAAATACGCTTTAGAAAAATAGTTTAACGATTTTTAAGCCAAGAAAATATATTGAATTGGATCATAAAGATTTCAAGTGCGCAACCTTTGGAAAATAATTCGACGTGGTCTCTATAAAAAAAGAGACTAAAGAACTAAAGTTCCTTTGGCGCCAGGTTCAAAACTCTGACACTAAGCAAATATTGGAAGAAAGCACAAAGTTACGTTCTTTTTCGATTAATGGTGATAACACGCACCACCAAAACATTTAAAGCAACTTGCAAGTCCTATATTGATCCCCATCATTACGTAGACATTTAAATAATTACCTTAACTTTAGGATATTCGTTCATAAATATTGTTATTATGCCTACATAAGGCAGGAACCCTCTGGCACGTCCCACAATATCCTTTTTCGTCAACCACAATTGACCGGGTGCATATAAACCTCGATCATCAACATTGTTATTATCACCCTTAGTCAAGAACTTAACGGAACCATCTTCTCTGCAAATTACCAATAGCAAGTATTAATTTAAGCTCATACTTTACAGTTTTTAACTTACTTTTCATGTAGTTTAATAACACGATGTACAATGGGTATATCTCTACCCTCAACTTTGAAAACAACAATTTCTCCTACACGTACGGGTTCTTCTTTATAGTTAGTAAGGAATAAGAGATCTCCTCTATGGAAGGCAGGTTCCATACTGCCACTTAACACCACTACAATGGGTGACTCACTGCCAGTGACTACCATTAAACCTTTCCAGATCATTAGGGCAGAGGATACAATCATGGCAAAACTAAAGAATTGGTACAAGGACTAAAAAAACAAATGATATAATTATTTTTATATTATTGGAAAGGTGCATAGCGTCATGATTTCATTGAAATACACGTATTCACTTGTTTATAAGCAAATATTCAACACAGCTACTCTCATCTTTCCATCTTGAGGCACTTGACATGATGTGTCTTTTGTGTGCGTGTGTTTGTTTTTTGTAAATGATTTTCTATGGGCTTGAGCTTCAATAGCCAACAACTTACCTGACGCGTATTCATGCGCTTAAAATCCTGCACCATTTCATCAATTTGTAGTGTTTCAGCTAAACCCATTTTGTATTTTATTTATTAAAGAAATACTGGCAAAAATAAGTCGAAGCTTTCAAGAAATTTATAAATTTTCTAAGGTTTTTGCAAATTCTTCTGATTGTGAAAAGCCGCTTGTTTTTGTACCACGTCAACTGACAGTGTTGCCAGTATCAAATAATTGCATTATTTGTCTAATATTCACAATTGTGAAGAGAGTTATTTACAATAGTATTTACCAACAAGCAATTTGGTGGCTATTTCAATTGCTACTGTCTCCTTACGATATTAACCTCATAATATTCTTTGAACAATTTGTATGGATGAATAATAACGAATTGTTTTCAGAGTCTAATTTCGTGTTAATTCGAGCTTTACCAGTACTAAAGACCTGATTTTTTTCTTTTGGGTATTTTATTGTTTTAGAAAAAATAGTTGAAAAAATTAAATTGGATGGAATTCAATGTGATTTCTTTATTTGGTGTCCTATCTAATTACCTAGAAGAAATTAAATTATTTTGTTACGAAAATATTTACTTAAAAAAAATTTGGAGGATAATGTGGAACCCTTTAATAAATATTGTGGAATACCACTCTATACTATTATAAAAAAGCATTAATTAAAAACTAAATTTTATTTAAAATCAAAATATGTGTAATATTTGACTTGATTTGTTGCTTTTCCTTAGTCACTAAAACTTTAGGATGTGTCTGCAGGCTAACTCGGCGTTGGTATTCATTTACTACAGAAATATATTTATTTAGCAGATTATTTGTTATTGCAACAGCATTCCTGATACTTGACGTTCTTTCCTGTGGGAGAGTTGGAAAATCCACATTAGGTTACATTGTTTGTTTGAAGTTGTTTGTAGTCCGATATGTTCGCAACTGGGTTAGGTGGCAGCTGGAACACTGCAATAGAGAAGCTGTATCATGTGGGCTCTGTTGGCAGTCTGGGCATTCATTGAGTGGGCCGAGCACGATCTGCTCGTGGTAGCAGTTGAGTATACTTCTCCATCCTTAGTTTTAATAGGGTTATCTTCGCTTGCTACGGTAGTAGTCGTTCATTGTCCTCAATCTCCATAATTTCAATTGTATTTAGTACTGCCTGTTGATGTAAAAGCCGTTGATCATCTGCAATGGCGATCCGGTCCACAATAGGTGGAACGACATACCGCACGCCATTGCAGAACCGCCGAAGTTCCTGTTGGATACGTCGGTGAGGAAGATCCTGGGTGATAATCCCGTGGTTGAGATGACTGGGCTAACAAACTACTAAAAAAATGTTGTGTCTCTCACACATATTTTTTGTTGTAATTATG
Organism: Wohlfahrtia magnifica; assembly: GCA_023159175.1. Taxonomy (NCBI): domain Eukaryota; kingdom Metazoa; phylum Arthropoda; class Insecta; order Diptera; family Sarcophagidae; genus Wohlfahrtia; species Wohlfahrtia magnifica. The sequence continues at coordinate 4,912,321 of JAKWBJ010000222.1, read as the reverse complement.
GTTGCCGTTTGGAATAATGTAAACAAGATAATATGCGATTTTTTAGCGTTGTTATATTATTACAATTTCTTAAGTTTTTTATAGAAAAACAAAACAAAACAAAAACAATTTACTGGAATTATGAAAGCAATATCAATAAATACTGTATGATATATGAATTGAAAGGGTATGTGATAAAGGTTAGCGATGCTGTTGATTTTGGCACATTTCAGAAAAAATTTTGATGGGAATTTTTTTCTTTCAGCAACACTGGTTATAATATTTACGAAGAGAAAAAATGAACAGCCGAAAAATTCCGTAATCTGAAGATATACATTGATAATTGTTAACTATTATTTTCAAATATTTGGCGTTTTTTACGATACATTTGAAGTCGCTAGAATTATAGCGTAACTGTATAACTTAACATCACTTTTTATCTATCATATGAAGACTGTTATTCTGAATGATTATACAGTTAGAAAAAAGATTTCAATCACAATAACAGCTGAATATTTTCGCAACCGTCAAAGTAACTGCATTTTGCGAATCCAATGTGATTTCAGATTTTTTTAATAATTAAGAAAAAGAATGAATGATACTAAAATTTTAGATACAAATCAAGTAATAAATGGACTTGCCGTTTTACTGTCTTTCTTTGTGGGTTATAAATATGCTCTCAAAAGGCACGATATTAAGGAAAATGAGGCCAACAAAAAGGAAAAACTTGCAGCCTCTGGTTTAGATGTAACCGAGGAACAAGTAAGTTTATTGATCGAAATGAATGATTTATCTTCTAATATGAAATAAATTTCTTTAGGCTTATAGCAGTACTAGTTTTAATTACAAAATGGTTTTAGTAGTTCGCAATGACCTAAAGATGGGCAAAGGCAAAATAGCTGCTCAATGCGGCCATGGAGCTGTAGGTGCTTTTCAAAAAGCTGCGAGAATTATTCCTAGTGTAGTAAGGGCTTGGGAAAATACTGGCTGTGCGAAAATTGCTGTAAGGGTTGATAGTGAAGCCGAATTGATGACAATCAAAAGATCTGCTGAGGCAAGAAATCTAATTACCTGCCTAGTACGCGATGCCGGTCGTACACAAATTGAACCCAACACTAAGACTGTTTTGGCCATTGGACCAGCAGCTGTTGAAGCTATAGATCGTGTTACTGGTCATCTTAAATTGTTGTAAAACTTTAAAAAAGAATTCACGTCAAATTTTTTATTTTATTTTTAAGCTTTAGAAGTTAGTGAAGCAGATTTTTGTCATGAAAATTAAAAAATGATTTTGAAAAACATAGTTATTTAAACTTTATTTTTCTTTCGATGGTAAAAAAAATTATAGACAACAAATAAAATTTTAATTTAAAATCTTAACCAGTGATCATCGTTGTTGTCATCATGATGAGATTGACTTTGCGATTGGTGCTGTTGCTGGGACTGATATTGCTCTTGGTCAACATCAACATAAGGTTGAATTGGTAATTGTTCTTGTTGTTGTTGCATTTGCAAGTCCACCATAGATTTCTGCTGCTGCTGTTCGTCATCTTCGTTTTGATCTGTGAAGGCCTCTCTTTATTTTTCTTTTGATGGTAAAAAAAATTATAGACAACAAATAAAATTTTAATTTAAAATCTTAACCAGTGATCATCGTTGTTGTCATCATGATGAGATTGACTTTGCGATTGGTGCTGTTGCTGGGACTGATATTGCTCTTGGTCAACATCAACATAAGGTTGAATTGGTAATTGTTCTTGTTGTTGTTGCATTTGCAAGTCCACCATAGATTTCTGCTGCTGCTGTTCGTCATCTTCGTTTTGATCTGTGAAGGCCTCTCGTTTAATACGAACGTTACTGTCATCCTCTTCATCACTTTCCGAAATAGCTAAATCATCGTCAATACCCATGTTGTCGTTTGAACCCATCATTAATGGTATTTGATGCATACTGGAATTGTTACTGTCATGTTGACTATGCTGGTTTTCGTTCTGTGCCTCTTCGTTTTGCAAAAATTGTGACATGTTATTGTTATTGCTCTGTTGATCATGGTTTGTTTCATTGCTGCCTATACGATTGTGCATTGTTAAGAAATCAGATGGATCATAGTTAGGGTCCAAATCCATGGAATCGTCTGTTATAAAAAATATACATATGAAATATTAAGTTTACTTAAAATTTTCAAATTTATAGTGTTAGCAAGGCGCTTACTTAAAAAATATACGTATATATATAAAGAAATAGTATGTTAGGTATTATAATTGTTTAATTGAATATTTGCTCATATACATTACGTGGATGACTTGGTGACATGTAATGCTTTAGTTTAGACCACTAAAAGGAATTAAGTAGTGTGAACAAAAAATTTGGACATGCAGTTTTCTTCACGAAAACTAAACCAAATGTTCTATATCATAAAAAGTCTTTAGTAGGTTCAACCAAATTTCTCGCATTTTTCCGGAATTTCCTCAATTAGGCATTTTATTGTTATAGTTATTTTACTGGCAGTTTTTAACTGAGATTTTTTGTTTCATATATTTTTTTTTACAAATATCTAAATAATAAATATCTAAATAATAATAAATATCTATCTTTAGCTCTTTAAGTCAACTAGGTAATTCACTTACAACAAAAGGGAACGGCCTAATTCATTAATAAAGCTGAAGGACGGAGTTCTGGGCAATTTGGTGGATTGACTTGCCTGCGGACGAAGATACTGAAAATTTAATTTAATTTTGTAGTCAAAATGAAACTTTTTAGGTGTTCACTAACACAGATGATTAACAAAAGCAAAGTAATGGCATTTTTTCAATCATTTATAGAGATATAAGCCTAGAAGCATATCCAAATTTATGTGAGTGCACTTCTCAGTTTACTTAATTGGTTTAGTGATTCATTTTCGAGTACAACGTTTCTATAATGCTACAATAATTAATAAAGGGTGTCACAAAATTAATTTATCGCCATTTGTGCAGTAAAGTGTTGGCAATGGATAACGCTCCATTTCTACGAACCCAAATTGTCAGCTGTCAACAAAATTAAATCTTGCCGTAATTTTGTGACTTTTTTTGTACTTTGCAAAATGTTTTTAAATACATATTTGTTTTTTTTTTAAATATACATATTTTACACTAATTAAATATGCAATTTTTTATGGAACACTTTTCTTAAAAAAAAATTCTCTGATCCTGTTTCCTTGTCTACTTAGTTAATAGTCATATCAGACATATTCTATTCAGTACAAGAAGTTGTTTACTCTAAGTCAATAATGAAATGAAAGTAGCATAGTGAGTAAAAGAATAGAAAATAATTCAGGAGTTGGTTATATAAGCAGATAATATATACTCATTAAAAATATAGGGAAGTACTATGCCATTTGATTCGAAACACGATTAGATCGCATATGAGTTTGGTCATTTTCTAACAAATATGATGGAGAACATTGTTTCTTTACTTCTACTATCAAGTTATTGATTTTTTATTTAGCTCTATGTTTGTATTCTAGGCTAATAATATATAACCTGTGTACTACAAACAATTCTAAAATATTAAATTGTCATATTGCAACTTACCTCCTCCTATTTGAGGTGGTTCAGTCTTCATTTCCATTTTAATGTTGGCGGCATCTATGAGATCTGAACCGCCATCACTGCCACCTGTATTCGTTGTGGAAGGCATACGCTCACTTTGATCTAGAACACTGGCAGGATTATTTTCATCTTCGGAAACTTCCTGAAATTCATCTTCTTCATCGTCTGTCGAACATTGAAGATCTAAATAAAATGAATAAAATGTACAAAAATAAAATAATAAAATTTAAGCATTAAAACATTTTGTATAATAATCATAAAAATTTACATTTAGGAACATTAATAATTAAAATATAACAAAAAATTTAAAAAATATGTATATGATTTATATGATCATATAAATCCGAATTACCAAATCCAAAACAGTCACATCTCAAAAATTAATATATATATTAATATATATATATATTTATATATATATATATATATATATATATATATATATATATTTATTTATTTATATTTTTTACTGTACAAAAAACAACGCAAGAATCACAAGAAGAATGCATTTTCTAGTTAGAAAAGAATGTGCTGGCATAGAAATCTTTGTTGTTGATAGAGATTTGTTCTCTTAACTGCATTTTGAAAAAAAAATGTTTTTGAGTTGTTACTATTTCTTATTTAGTAGGTAGGTATACAATACTTCAAGAAGTATATATTATTTTTAAAATAATAACAATAATGAAATATAACATACAAAATAAAGAATATTCTACACAAAAGAAGAAAAAATAGATATGGTTTCTATATATTAGTAAGCGAGATATTTAAATAAGCCAAAAAATAATTGTTAATAGTGTTAAAATAGATTATGGCAGTGCAAAATTTGTAATGTTTCCAAAAATATAATTATTTTAGAAGGTAGTTAAAACAAGTTAGTATATATTTTGTGTGCTTGTGTTTTTATTAAAAAATGTAAAGTTAAAATTATTGTGGCTTTTAATTATTTAAATAAGCGTAACATTAGAGTTTGTTCGAAAGTAGCAGTAGTTATTAGTCTTACCTTCTTCCAGAAAGGAGGAATTATGTGGGTTACTTATATTTGAGGCTAGGCTGTCCTTACGGGGACGACCACGACCACGTTTAACAGCATTCGGATTAAATTTGACTAAAAGTATAGAATTTGTAACGCATTTTTGGTTTGGTTTGGCTTGTGATGTATCTCATTTGTACATAAGATTTGTTTTTTGCAAGTGTTTGAATATGTTATTTTGTTGAAGAGGAATAAATTAAAAGAAAATATGTGTTTTTAAGTTTTAAATCATTACAAGAAAAAACAAATTAAATGAACAGAAAATAATAAAACAAAAAACACGAAGGTTAAAAAAAACATCATTGTGATGAACAAGTTTGTGTTTGAAATCATACTTTTTCTTTTTTTGCAAATTATCTACATTTAAATGAGAAATCAAAAGTTGACATTTCACATTTTTAGAATAAACATTTTGTGTGATGGTTTTGAAGATATTTTGTACAAAACTAATACTATTTACTGTAGACGATTTTTGTTTTGATTCACAAACATTTCAACTTTGCCAAACCAGATTCTGAAATGATCATTTTGGATCATAAATTCAAAGTATTATTTAATTAATTTTTTTTTGTGTCCATTGTACACTTTGCCAAACCATTTTTTGTTTTAATAAATGGTTAATTAAAAAATGTACTTTTCTGTACAATTCTATGAATATACAATCACAAAAAGAGACTACTATAATCCTATTATTTTTATTTATTTTTTGGCCATAAAGTTTAAATCTGAATTCGATGAATAATAAAATAATAATCAAACTTATTAAAGTAATTTATATATTAAAGACTAATAATAAAATGAACTGTTTGCATATGCACAAGTTTTATATTTGATATATTTATAACGTAGCAGTGCGGTTGAACACACTTAATTTCGTCTCCTCAAAAAAACGTTTTATGGTGCAATCTTTTAACATTTTTTTAATGTCAGACGCTTTACTGAAGCTATTTTAGCAATGTTAAAAATATATCGCTAAACAAAACTTGAAAAATTGGACTAGAGAAAAATTATTTAAAAAATTTCACGTAATATATTTTAAGAGAAAGTTTGAGCTTTGAATATTGATAATTTTTAAACTAAAGCTTTGTACAGACAATTGTCATATCTAACAATATTATCAGACCTGACAATTTGCTGATAACGACCAAACAATGGAAAATGTCGTTGCCAATTGTTGAAAATTCGGTCATTTGACAATGTTGAAACACAAAAATTGAAAGTTTACACGGTTGTAAGACTTTTTCTGTACATTTTTGACAATATTGTAGATTTGACAATCGTCTAAACAGAGCTTAACGTATGATCAGTAAAAGCATAGAATGGTGCAATTAAAAAATTTATAACACTTGAATTAAACCTACATCCTGTTTGCAAGAATGCATTTTTATTTTAAGTTGGCCATTCATTATTGCAAAACATATATTTTTTTTATAACTACCCATTAATTCTTATTATTTTAAACTAATCTAATAAGTTATTCGCTTCAAGTTCAATCATATACATTCTTTCATATAAAAAGACTTCAAAACCTTCCCACATAAATTAGCGAAACCAAAATTAAATACATGAAAATCATTATTTGAAATTCAAATTGCCAAGTGTTGGTGTTATTAAAGAAAATTAACTATATTCGGTTATTTTAGAACCTTAATACAATGATGATTAATTAGTCTTTTTTAATAAAGAAATAATAATGAAAGGTAATAAAATTTCAAAAAAAAAAAAAAAAAAATACCGCAACCCAATAATTTTTTAAGAATGAAAACAAACTAATAGGCAGCATAAAATTTAGATCATTAAAAGAAGAAAAACTCATAATAAAAGTAACAAGTTCAACAAGTTAGTTTTATACTCGACAAAGCCAAATAAGTTATACAATTCACCATAGAGCTTAAGTTAATAATAATAATTATATATATATATATATATATATATATATATATATATATATATATATATATATATATATTTTTTATATCTGTTATAGAAGTTCAATGCCCTAAAACTTTTAATTACATTGTTTGGCAGCGTGATCACTTCAAATCATTTCTACGCTCTGCAACTTTTGGATTCAGCGCAACTAAGTGCAACATTTAATTGCGATTAACTACGCCTTACTCTTAAAATTTGTTTTCCTTCTTAATGTAATTAATATTTTTAACTTGCGTTTAAATAATCAAAATTTTTGTATATATACTCTAAAACCAGTAATACATATTGTTTTTCAGTAGTTAAAAGTTAAATTTCATCAAGATAAACTTGAAACTTTTGGTGAAATGTATAACAATATGAATGCTTATGTATGTATTTGTTAAAGTTTCAAAATAGATTACTTCTATAGTAAGTTAAAATGAAATAAAATGCATATTAGCATACCCTCTTCCACAGTATCACGTTGTTTCCTTGGGCGACCACGTCCCCGTTTAATATCTATCGGTGGTGCCATATCCGGTGTTTGTACCGGTGTTGATCCTGTTGTCAGTGATATATGACCACCAATGCCACGTTGGAAAGATGCTGTTGATAATGAGGATGGTGAAGGCTTTTCATTACCTTCAACATCAATGAAATCATTTTCTGGTGTACTTGAACGACTAGTACGCACATAATCGTAATCTTGATCATCACCACCCCAATTGTCATCAAGTTCCGCATCCGCACGTGCACGTTCTTGAACTTTTGCAATATTTTGTTCTAATTGATTGCAATGTTCAGCAAACTAGTTAAAAAAATTAATACATTTAAACAAAAACATGATTTATTAAAAGAGCCAAAAATATTGTCTTTAAGTCACCTCTTCTAATTGTGAACGAGCATATTCTAATAGATGTTTTGCATTTTTAGTAAAACGTGACTCACTGCCATTATATTGTTCACAATTGGTAGCTATTAATTCTATATCAGATAAAAATTCTGCACGCGAATGATAACGATGTGCTAGAAATTGGAAAATTTTGATATTTAATAATCGACTGCTACTTTTTGAAAAGTCTATCATACCTTCAACATTTTTTCCAATGGTTTCCAAATCCATAGGTCTTTTTATGATCGTATAGTAATCTTTTACTTGTTTCTTGTTGACTGGTTTAAGGAATGGCCAGCTTTCTTGCATGAGCTTAATTTTGCCATGTAATTTTTCGAAAATAAATGACAAAGCCACTTGGTCGTCGTCATCTAATAAGGGATTGATAGCTTTCTCCAAGCGCATAAGTTTATCTTCTTTTTCAGCTAAGAGATCAAAACAACTTTTTAGCATGCGTTGAGCAGCGTTAGTAAACGAAGAATTAGCTCCGTTATATAAAGTAGAATTTTCAACAATTTGATTAAGGTCTGCTAGAAACTCTTCCCGGCTGTGATAGCGTTTTTGACGTATATTATCGCGCATTGTTTGTAAATCCATGGGTTTAATTACTATACGATAATAATCGGGAACCAACTGAAATTAAAAATTTAATAAAGAATTTATAAATAGTAATAATAGATATATTCTTACTTTTGCATTTACAGGAAACATGAATGGTGTTACATCTGGCATAGCACGCAAATCGTTAAGTATTTCCTCTAAAATCGACGATAATACCACCACTGGATCTGTTCTTCTACGGTTTGCAGTCTTGTTATGTCTTTGTAAATAATCGCAATGTATGTCACTGGCCATACGTCTTTTCTTTTTACCCATAACATCTTTGGGCACTTTGAGTAAAAGAGATTTCTTGCGACCACTTTCATCATGACGTTTTAAAAGTTTACTGCTTAATGTAACTTTGGTGCCATCAACATTCACTAGGTCATCTTCTTCAACATTCTTTTCCCGTTCCTCTCTTTCTGGTTCCTCTTCAGGTTCATCGGGTATTGACATATTCGAGGAAGATGTAGGCGGACCTTGAGTACCCGTATACAGAGGACAAGCTTTATTAGTACGCATATGGCCTACTTGTCCACACGCACCGCATTTCAGTTTTAAATCTGGTTTCAATTTGAATTTCTTTCTTGAAGGACTGACTTCTTTGTGGCTGGTATCTCTTTCCTTGTGCGAGGAGCTCTGAGATGTCTTCGGATCGCCCAAAGATGTTGGCATACCACCTGGTTGTAGCTTTTGATTTTGTGCCAATTGCGCCAATCTTTCTCTTTCTTGGTTGCGTTTAATACGTCTTAATTGTTCTTGAATTCTTCTCTTTTCACGTTTCATTTCTTCCTTCTGCTGTTCATCCAAAGTAGCAAATTGTTTTATGAACTGTTCATCTTTTGTGGTGCGTATCTTGACATAGGCATCTATTACCGGCTGACGTCTGACAGTTTCAACTCTAGTATATTCTTTGCCTTCGGAATCCTTAAAGGTACGAGTAATTTTTAAAATACGACCTTGATTGGGATTTTGAACAGGTTGCTGTTGGTTATCAGCATTACCGTCTTTTTTCTTATCTCCCTTATTTTTGTTACCCTCCTCATCTTCCATAATTTTTTTTAGCAGTTCTTGTCTCTCCTGTTCCTCTCTTTCCATTGTAAGCTGAGTAGAAGTCTTTTTATTAGACAACATATTCTCAAGATTTTTACCCAACTCTTCCAAATCCGACTCCTCTGAAGCTGAAGATTCATCTTCATCTGTGGACAGAACTTCCGAACTGGCCAGAACTCGATTTTGTAAATCAAATATACGTTGGCACTCCTCCTTATAACGTTCCTGATGTTCGGCTATTGAAAAACGGTTACCTCTAGAAAATTTATCCATCCCTTGTTCTCCTGCTTTAGCCTTCTCCGTTGACAATGTACGGACAACATCAATTACTTCCCATCTAGAAAGTTTCTTTATTTCTTCTTCCGGAACTTTAAATTTACGTAAAAGTTCTTTTGCTCTTTGTAAGGGCAAACGACGTAAGTCAGCATCTGTACCGGTAACAGTACGTTTTGGTTGCGATTCTTGTTCTTCTTTTGTTTGCTAAAAATAAAGTGTAATGTTACAAAGCACATTGGAACTTTTTAATTAACAAAACTTACAGTAGGTTTATTTGGAACTCGAACATATGAAAAACCTTCACCGCAACCAGTGGGATCAGCTGGACCAGTTAGCTGTAGTAAACATTTGCCACGCATGGCTTGTATATAGGCTCTGTAAAAGGTACATTTTGACATAGAAATCATTTTTAGAAATTAAAATATTTAATTTTACCTTGTAGTATTCCAAGGAGCTACTTTAACTTCATCATCAAGTTTAAGCTGAGCTTCTTCATCATCATCTTCTTGAGGAGCGAATATAGATTTCTCTCCATATCCTGCATCCTATACAAAAATAACAAATAATTAAATTAAATACAATTTAATAAATTTAAACTTAACAAACCTTTAGCCTTTGTTCAGCAGCAATCATACTAAAGTATGCACAGCATTGTTCTGGTGAAACCATAGCTCGGATTTCTTCCTCAGACGGTAAGCGAAATTCTGGTTTTATTACCCACCAATTCGAATCCATACCCGTACGCTTAAAATCTGCACATTGTTTTAATCTCTTGCGTATACTACTTTCTGAATGAGCAGGAAAAGCACGTTTTATATCATCCATACGTATACGTCTAGGATTATCTTTACTCTTCCAAAATAAGCGATAAATAAAGACTTGTAAAAAGTCTCTGGTGAAATTATTAGCTCTTTTCGAATTTGGCCCTGGCACTTCATAAAGCGGACATTCTTGACCAACTGTAAAAATGGCATTAAATTCTCGTATCCAATAGTTATTACGGGTGCGTATAACCAAAAAGTCAGTGTTGCTAACGCTATGCGGATAAATTGGTGCTCGATACATATTATTTTCTAAAGCTTGTATACATTGGCCTGGATGTAAAATGCCCAAAAATGGACTAGTATGAGCTATAGCAGTTTCACCATATTTGAAGTCTTGAGGACCATTATCTTTTGTAGCTTTACGTTTGTAATAGTTTTTAATCTTTGAACACATGCCAACTTGGTTCATTAAAGGTGGATGTTCTTCACAGAATTCCGCCAATATGATATCACCATCTTTGCCACTTAAGTCTTCGGGATTACGCATAAAGAATACATCACCACCACCTGAAGCTATACGCTCAGCATCACGCTGTTTCGCTTTTTTGTGAATGTGTTTCAGTAAAGGCAAAACAGAATGAGATACAGGCTGAGAGAGAGGACCGTAGGAATACTTTTTTAAAGGAGGACGATGAAATGCCCGTAATTTAAATGGTCCCATATGTGTTGGAATAAATGGTGATCTCAATTCAACTACTGGTGTTGAGTGTTGTATTAGACTACCACCACCCACTTTCAAGCGTAAAGTAGGTTCTGCCTTCGGTAGATAGTAGCTATCATTTGATATATTAAATGGATCTCTATCGGGAGATTTAGGTGGCGGTGGTGGTGTATCTTCGGCCAAGACATTAATAACTCCAGCTTTCCCCAAAAGTATTTTCGATTTTTTAACATGGGGATGGGGAATTTTAATTTTGGGTGGTGGGCCCGTATTTTTATTGATTTTGGAAGGGTCTATATCGTCTGGTATACCTAAAATAATATTTTCATCATTTGGATCTAAAGTTAAGACTTTAGGTTTAGGTATTCTTGTCATTTCTTCAGCATCCCAAATAATTTCGTCTTCCCATTTACTATAAATTAACTCTTCATTTTCAACTGGAAAGATGCTATACCAAGTATCGTCAACGGTCTCTGGTGGCTTATTGGGTATACTAAAAAGCATTTTTGATAACAATTAAAAAACTTTAAATTAAGTATCAAACTTACTTTTGATTAGATTTTTGTTTACTAGATGAGCTACTACTAGAGCCTGTTATTTTACTACTTGTTGTCCCAGTCACAGGCATTGTTTTACCTGCCGGTGTAAAAGCTCTCGAACCACTTGATGGCAACCAACCAGCTGCATTTGTTTTTGAATTCAACTTTTGCAGTACTTTTGCCTTAATTTCATTACCATCCCAAACAACCTCATCCTCCCAGTGAAGTTGAGAAACCATAAGAAACGCATCGTCAGGCAAAGACTCTTCCTTTATTTCTTCTTTAGTTTCTTCCTTTTTAACATATTGCATTGATTTTAGATTTTTATGTTCATGGCGTACTTTAAATCCATAATTGAAACCATCACCGGAATCGGGTACTTCTAACATATCATACCAAATTTGAGCAGGACCATAACGCCAATCTGCAATTTTCGGTTTGTTTTCATTATTATCGCCATTTTCTGGTTCTTGTTTAACATCTTCATCGTTAAATATGCTTAAAAGCTTATCCTCATCGTCCGATAGACATTGAGAGGGCGTTGGTTCTTGGCCATAGTGTATACCAAAACCTCTTTTTCGTGGTTCTTCTGAGTCACTTGTAGAGTCGGAGCCCGGATTGAAAAGTTTATGGTCTCGTGAATGCTTTCGCTTTCGTCTTCTTTTTTTAACATGACGCCAAATCTGTGGAAGACTAGAAGGTTTTCCTGGTCCAAAAAGACGGGAAAATCTTAAAACTTTATCAGGTCTAAAATCAGGAAATAATTCTCGCACATCAACGTTAGCATATTTCGAGGGCAACATATCAGCCAAGGGAGTATCCAATTTACGTTCTGGAGCTATAATTTTAATATATAGCAACAATATTATGAATAATATTTATAACCTAATTATAAATGGTTTCCCTATTATGGCAAGTAGATGTTGACATTACCTTTCTCCGCTTTGGTTTCCGTATCCGTGTTATTATCCGAACTGCTTTTACCATTGACATCCTGAGTGCTATTAGCTTGATTTCTTAATGGGGCACTAGGTGGCGGCATAAGTTCTTTATCATCTTTATTAACAAGTGTCGTTGTATTTGCGCCAGCTTGAACAGTAGTTGCTGGAATAGCTTCTTCCAGGTCTTGTAAATCATCTGAAGGCGATTCGTTTTTATCGTTAGTCTTTTCGGGCGGTGGAGTTTTAGGACAATCTTCCGATAATTCAGTTATATCAGAATAGTCGACAGCATCAGCGTTTTTTATAATTTCACCATTTTCATCTTCTTCTTTGTCCTTAGGATCTAACAAACCAGATTTTAAAGCATCGAAATCAGTCATAGGTTTTTTACTTTCTTCAGAATCTTTTTTTGTATTAACTTCCTCTTCCACATCTTCACTTTCAATAACTTCGTTTAACATCGTATGTAAGCCCATTCTAAAATAATGCACTTCTATGAAACCAGACAAGGCGAAAGAATTATCATATCAAACTTACTTGGCTAAAGAACCCAAATTTTCGCGCAATTCCGAATCAAAGCCACCGCCGCCATCATCATCCATTAGTTTGCCCTCCGAATCTATATTTCCGAAAAGTATACCCGTCAAATCAATACCAATTCCTCCCTCTCCACCCTGTTGACTACTTTGACTATCGCCTTCATCGCCATGGCCAATGGAGCCTTCATCATCACTGTCACTATCCATATTTTTATAATGCTTCTTCTTACTTTTGTTTTAACAGCATCAAATTTTAAATTTATCGTTTTATTTTTATTATTTGTGAAGCAATCTTTATTAATTTAAAAACAATACATTTCAGATAACAATTTAATACAATTCTTAATCGTATATATTTCTATCCACAATATTATGTTTCAATAAAAACTTGCACTTTCCGGCTTTTCTCTTAAAATTACAACTAAAATTTATGAAAAATAAAACAAATGTCAAAATAACTGGGTGTACACAGTATTCAAAGAGTTGTCAAGTCTGATAACCTATTAGCGGTTTTTTGTTTAGAGCGTTTAATTAAACGAAAATTTGTTTTTTTTTTATTTGATCTTAACTTAAACTTTTCAATTTTGCGACCAGTTTTAACTAAGCGCTTTTCAGTGAATAAATTAACAATGCAACATAATGTAAATATGAGAACAGACGCATGTGAATAATTAAAAAAATAAACCGTCAGCAAACCGTATAACGGTACTTATTGAAAGAAGATAAACGTAAGGGAAATCGTTTCTTTTTTACTCATCTTTGTTCCGTAGACCACACGACGACAAACAAAAAGGACATGATATAAAGTCATGATATAAATCAACGTTTAAGTTGAGTGAATTTTGAAAATTTAAATTTTTGTAATGGCAGTACCATGCTTTATATAAAGGGAACAGTTAGACAAATATCAATATGGCAATCTTGTCAAATGCATGTTTTATTTATTTTTATTTGGCGTCTGATTTAAAGCACAGAATAACGACAAAATATTTGTTTTTATGCGAAAGAAATGAGTAAATACGACTTTAATAAACGTTTGAAACGTATGGTCTTTAAAGAATGTGAAATTGTTAAATTGGAATCTAAAATAGCTCGTAAAAGTGCTGAACTTTTTGAACAATTGTGTAAGAATCACACATATATTCAATATATGATTATAATGTTTAATACATATCTACATATTTATAAGAATAGCGTCTTTGAAAACTGTTCTGGAAAAACAGGAGCAAGAATTGTCTTTTTTTTGCAATGAAGTGGAGATACTAAAAAGGATTAATGAAAGATTGGAGAGATGTAAACAGAAAAAAGAAGAACGATTATGTGCCACTATACAAAAGGTGGAACAAATGCAGTCCGAATACGAAAGCACAATTCAGCAACAACTAGAACAGAGGCGTACTGCTCTGAACCAAATGGATTGGTAAATAATATTTAATTATTTATAATAAAATTGTTAATACATTGAAATAAAAAACTTATCCTAATGTAGCACACGTAGCATCAAAAAGGTCACACAAACTTATATCAATATGGACGTATTACCGCAGAGAATACAGGGCGTGACTATATGCGATAAGGATTCATCACTTGTTTGGAGACCGTTTTGTATCGATCCTTTAAAGCACACACAGAAAGAAGTTGAAGATATGATTTGGCATGACACTCAAGTAGATTCAGTTGTAAGAGACACATGGGAAAACCTGATATTGAAACATGTCATTGAAGTTGAATGCGACAGTGCTACAATGGTTGTTTAATACAATTATAGCGCAAATATAACAATTATTATATACAAAATCGTCTTGATGCATGAGGAGAACTCCGAAGATTTCTTTTAGCAGACTATCTTTAAATTCTAGAAGTTCATCTGGCATCTCTAGCTCGAGTTGAAAACAACGTTTATTTTTTGCTAGTTAAAATTTATTATGTTTTTATAATAAAAAGTGTTAAAAGTGTTAATAAAAAGTGTTTATTAAATTTTTTATTATGATTGACAAAGTTTGCTTAAAAAAGAATAAAGTTTGGTGGCAATACCCCTAAATTCAAGGTGTCAAAAACGGACGGACCACAAGTTCCAATAGATATCACCTACTGCCTGATGACAGTAGATGCTCTTAAAGAGAAAATTCCTCCTATGTTTGTAGATTCCATGCAGTTTTTCGAACGTTATTGGCTTAATTTGTGAAAAATATATATTTAAGCGGATGTTCATTGAAACAAAAAATATTTCCAACTCGCTACCTTTATATAATGACGCTCTACGTGCTCTGAAGGACGGAAAGATCCAGTTTTATACGCACAAGATGAAGGACGCTAAAACCGTTAAATTGATATTTGGTCTGCCGCGTTCCGACATCATGATTCTAGAGGAAAAAGTCATCACCTCACATAACATAAAGCCGGAGAGCATAAAGGAGTTAGCAACAAAAAGATCAAATGTGGATGATGCATTTATCGAGTACAATTATCGAGTTTAATCGACAACAGGTGTAGAAATTATGAATTTGAGATATTTTTGCAATGTCTGTATATTGGAGAAGACCTTTAAAGGGCAATAAGTATCCTACTCAATGCTCCGATTGTGCTATGTATTGGACATGGTGCCTTAGTGAGGCGGAAAATGAAACTCAGTGTCACGAAAATGCAGAGCACGACTTGCTCAGAAATGACCAGTGAAATAAATATGAACAGTGATCTTGCGATAAGAATTGACGGTACAGAAATAGAGAAAGTGGGACAAATTAAATATCTCGGTTTTATAATGGACAGAGATTTAAAATTAAAGGAACATATCGAATTTATATACAGAAAATTTGCTTTTTTTTAAATATTTACGACAAAGTATCGACAATGACGGCAATAAACATTTATGTGATAATTAAACCACACTTTGAATTTGGTTCTACGACTTTGTTTTCATGCTGTACAAATCTACAAACAGAGCGACTGCAGAAGCATCAAAACAAGGCGATGCAGACTATTCTGAGATGCAACCGGTATATGTTGATTCCATTTATGCTTGAGGTACTGAAGTGGGTGAGTATACGGCAACGTTTACAATTAAATACTATTCATTTCATAAAGAAAATTAAAATGCAGAATGCGCCTCAATACTTGTGTGAACAACCGGAATATGTTGAGAAAATACTACCGCACTACCTACGTAATTGTGATAACTTCAGAATCCAAGGGTATCGACAACATCTGGGCAGCGCACGTTATTTTTCAAGATGAAGTGAGAAATGAGACCATTATTAATGTTATTAACAAAAAAATTATTGATTTTGTGAAAAATAATGTAATAAAATTTTAATTTTGTTATTGTAATTGTGGAAATTAATGTATTAAAAATACTACTAAATGAATAAATTTTTTGAAAAATTGCAATCTTATTGTAATTTGTTCAGC
This sequence comes from Wohlfahrtia magnifica, assembly GCA_023159175.1. Lineage (NCBI taxonomy): Eukaryota > Metazoa > Arthropoda > Insecta > Diptera > Sarcophagidae > Wohlfahrtia > Wohlfahrtia magnifica. The sequence goes on along the minus strand of JAKWBJ010000222.1, from coordinate 4,896,078 downwards.
ATGCGCTGGAAGTTATAAGTTGTCAGAATACACACTCAACATAACAACAGTGTTGGTAGCATTATATACAAATGCTACAACTGTTTAAAGAAGAATTTGAGAAATGTAACTACATGGCTGATAACCCAAAATGTCCAAGTCGTCAAGAATATTTGGATATACGTTATCGTTTAACTTCCAAATCTAAGACGACCAATAAAAGATCAAATGTTTAGTTTTTTAAAGCAAATGAGCATAATTTTCCTCAATTACCAAAGCGAAGTCCCCAAAGTAATACCCAAAAGGCCCACTCCTTTGGTAGCCTCTACTCGGAGGTAGTTAAAAACAATTGCTACGGTAAGAACAATAATGATGTAGAAATGTCATCAAAAGCTTTTGGATATATTTTTCAATGCTTTGCAGAGATGTTTAAACAAGTACGACAAACTACTAGTTTTAGGTATGATGTTTAAACATGCTATATATGTAGTTCTAATTTGAATGTTCGTGTTGGAATGCACAGGCCATTACAATCGAATCAGCGGCCGCTCAATTAGAATATGTTCTACGCGAAATGGATATCGATATTCTCCTCTTAATTGAGACTTTTAAAACCTTGCTATGGATTTAAGCTTTGTGGCTATAAAATTTATCGATCCACACATGGAGGAGGTGTCCTGATTGTAATTAAAACTGATACTGAGCATATTTTGTTGCCAAAGATTAGAACAAGCGTTGCTGAGTGCATTTCAATCCAAGTTGTGATTAAAATGCGTCCTATTAATCGGCTTACAATCCAGCTTACACTGGCAACTTTAAGGATAAATTTTTCTGAAGATTGTTTTATACTTGGAGATTTAAATACGTGTAAGTACTATAAACGGGCTAAGGTCAAGACGGTTGGAATTCAAAAAAATGTAACAAAAGTCATAGACGCTTGAGATTTATTTTATTTAATCAATATATTTAGTAAGTTTAAAAAGTTTTTAAGTTTAAGTAATAATTAGGTGGTTTACGTGTGATTCTCTGTTATACGTCGTTAACGGTCGCTCACTTAAAACCAACTGCCATTTTCCTTGTCCTTCTTTCTCCCGTTTTTCTTACAATTTACATATTTTGGCAGGGTCATAATTTTGTGGACTAATATAGGCAATATCGCCACCCACCAAAGTTGTATGTCAAACAACTCAGCCGGTGAGGAGCTCTATAGACACTGCCTCAAATCAATCTAGTTTATTTATTACCCGAGTGAACACATTCCGAAAAGAAACTTAAAATCGGGTAAGATTCAGCTAAGTTATTACATTATAAGCTTATATGAAGGTCCGAAAAACCGGTTTTTACTCGAGATTTTGGAGGTGTTTCGAATATTTCAAAAACAGATCCTTGTTCTGCTAGGCAGCGCCTATCAGAAAAATAGTATCATTTGCCAAGTATTTTTTTTTGTAATTAGTCGTTGTAATGGCAACAGCACCTTATTAAATACGTCTAGATATATACATATAAGAAAATGTTTCCTTGTATAGGAATTTTTTTAAGTCAATTATACATATTACGTAAGAATAATGCTGGCATTTTTAGTTTTATGTTTTTTTGTGTTGCGTACCACAAAAGCAAATATTTACATTTTTCGAATAAAGCGCATAAGATACATAATATGCAGAAATAAGTTAAGAGATTTTCAAATTGGATAAAGTATAAAATTTTGCATGTTCTGACCGTTCATGCTCCGTTTTTAAAGTTATTTGAGCTTTAAGCTTACTATAGTTTATATTCTCTAAGGGAATAGGAGTATATCACAACTTGTTATAACATTTAAACAAATTTTCTCCACACGATGATAAATTGATAAATTCTTTTAAACTACATATGTACATACTTGTACATACTTATCAATTAAATCACTTTTCAATAAAATCACAATTTTTTGATCTTTGATTTTCTGATCTATTCTGATCTATAATCTATAATATTATTTTTTGGTTGTTTTATTTCTTAAAATATAAAGCACTACTATAATCATTCTTAAGGAAATGTATTTACAGTCTCTAAATAAAATATGTTAGTAGTATCCCCTATTAACACAAATTAGTTATTTAATGTCAGCAACTATTTTACACTAAATTGAAAAGTTTGTTTTGGTAATACATGTTTATATTATTATCTTTCTTCCAGTTGCACCCAAAAGTCTTCTGGTGATGTAATTAAGCCATTTAGAGTTGTGCTCAAATCTGGTAATTTATCATTAGGACCTAATACGAAATTAAAATTTTGACATAATGCTGTAGTCATCAAGAATAACATATTTCTAGCAAATGTTTCTCCAGCACATAAACGTTTTCCTACAATTAAATACACAAATGAGTTAATATAACATAATTGATTTCAATTGTCAAAATTACTTACCAGCACCAAATGGTAGTGAAACATCTTTTTTCAAGCATAATTTACCGTTATCGTCTAGAAAGCGTTCAGGTCTGAATTTTTCTGGATCACCCCAAACGCGTTTATCACTATGATAGGCATATAAACTAGGTATTACGACAGAATTCTATAAATATGTTTAAATAAAAAAAATAAATATAAAATTATATATATAATGTATTATAACATGATTTTAATAAACATTTAAAATGCTTCTAAATTTAAAGAAATAAAAACAAAACTGTCTGTTGGCTCCATTAAAGCGCTTGAATTATATGTTAGAACAAAATTTATAAGTACCAAAGAATAGTAAAAATTAATAAAAATCAACTAAACTTTGGAGAACTACAATACAAAACAAAACTTTTGTTTTTAGCGATGCAAATTTAAAAGAAGCTATGTTACAAAATGTATCATTTAAGTGATTATTTATCAATACTTTAAAAAGTATTAAGAATTATTTATAAAATTTGTTTTTAATCTAAAATAATTGCTTGATTGTTCAACTAAAAAGTAGTATTTTTTATTTTCGTGTAAGTTTCTATAGGGTAAGTTATTTAAAATTTTACTTTATAAAGTGATCAGTTTACTAAGTTTGTTTACAAAATAAACAAGCAAAAAATATATTAATAATAAGCTTACCAAAAACCAAACTTACTTTAGGTATTTTATAACCCATTAACTCTGTATCGCACGTAGTCATATGTGGTACATCAGAAGGCACTAAAGTTTCAATCCTTAAAATTTCTCTTATACAAGCTTCAGTATAGTTACAAAATTTACGATCTTCCAATGTTGGTAAACGCCCACTACCAATAACATTGTCCAGTTCTTGTTGGATTTTTTTTTGTATATCAGGATACAAAAGTAAATATTGCACCAAAAAGGCAAGCTGTGTTCCCACAGCTGTAAATGCTGGAAAAGCAAAGTCTGTTAGACCCATTATAAATTGGGTACGATAAAACGATGTTTCCGAATTTCCCTCCTGTTCGGCTTTTTTCATTTCTCTTATATACAAATCCAAAAAGTTACGTTCACTTGTTTCATCATAAGTTTTCATGTGATGATCAACAATATCACCAAAAAATTTAAACATAAAAACATTTGATTCCATCAGTGGCTTATAAGCACTTTTTTCTGGAAAAATATGTCTTATCCATGGTACAAGACTCAATAATTTACCATAATCATCGGCACAACGTTGAAATTGCATACCCAGGCGTACTATCTCCCATAATTGAAATTGATCACTACGTTGTTTTCTTTCATTGAACATTATGTAAAAAACACTATTGGCCGAAAAAGGATTAAAGAAGTAAGGCATTAAAATACGGTAACCACCATTTTTCACGTATGGTTTTTCATGGTCATATTTGGGTCCAGTACGTATTAAATTTAACATATCAGAAATTTCTTCTTGTATAACCAATTCTAATTCCTGAAAGCGACGGCCAAATCCAAAGTCTCTTAAATAACGCAAAATAAAACGTCGTTGCTCCTTCCATAAAGATCCATCTTCAAAGAAAATACCTGCAAAGTATATTTAAATATTGTCAATTACCATATACATACGTATGAAAAATATTATCATTTTATTTATAAATAAAACAATACAAAATTAATATAATTTAATGAAAAAATAATTGATTTTATTAGAAAAATTATCTTTATGGTCATTATATTTTTCTACCAAGATGTGTGGAATCTGAATATAAATTATTTTAATCGCTTCAGTATTTTGGGAGTAATACAATAATTTAAATTATATCCGTTAAGAAAGTTTTATATTTTTCTAGCATGCGGTTGATTGTTTTCTTTTTCTTGCCTTTCCATGCTAAAAACGAGACAAATTGTTTGCTTGTTTCTATGCTATGTTAGGCATTTTTGTTCGACAAAAACAAGAGTTTAATATAATTTATAAATATTTAGTGTAGAAAATTTTTTTATTGAGCCATCCAAAATTTGCCTTAAGACTTCTTTGTTAATAGTTCAATATTGCGAACATTGCTTTTTTTTAATTTACGACAGTTTAGTATAATATTTTTGTTTCAAAAATTATTCGCTTATAGCGAAGCATCGCTTATTTCGAATCTCAAGTCAAGCGGGAGCCTAAGCCTACATAAGCACAAATTGAGGTATTGCGGTAATAGCTTCGTAGAAGTTTATTGGCTTAAATGTCAATTTATGTGCGTTTACTTTTTAGCTTAAGTCAAAGCTCGCTTCAGTATAAAAGGTATATAAAGTTCTCTGTTTACCAATGTTTTTTAAAACGTTTACATTTGCTCTTTAATAAGTTGGTTACCAATACGGTAAATTACAATTTTTTTGCAATTGGGGTAGCGTGGTGTAGTGGTTAGAGCTAAATATACAACACAAACGTCTCAGGTTTGAATTAAAGCAGATGACATGACGAAAAAAAAAATCATTAATATACAGTGGCGAGCAGAAGTGAGTGCATGTATACGGAACTGACTTTTAATAAAACTAAAACCATGCAAGCAAATGAAAAACATTTTTTAGTTATATATTTCTTATTTGTTACAATTAGAAGTTAAAATACATTAAAAAAATGAGATCAATTCAACAAATTTTAAAGGAAATCGAAAATAACCCGCATAAACTCAATTTTGCACGTTTCAGGAAAATTAACAGTTAACCCAATTTCAATATTTAGTCCATAGACCCTCATTAGAAATAACTTGGTTTATGCGTTTTGGCATGCTTTCTACCAAATTTTCGATAACATCTTTTGGAATTCGATTCCATTCCGCATTTACACTATCCCAAAGGTTACTCGTGTTTGTTGGAGCTGCTTCATACTACCCGAGTCGTCTTTTCACGATTGACCAAAGATTTTCAATCGAATTGAGGTCGGGACTTTGTGCCGGCCATTCCATCAGTTGAAAATTTTGTTTCCCAATCCATTCCTTTACAATATTGGCTGTGTGCTTTGGATCACCATCCTGTGGAAAAACAATTTCTTTTTCGGGATAAGTACATTTGTCCATAAAATTGGGAAGATAGGTTTGCACAGTCTGTAGATAGTCTTCTTTCCGCATGATACCATCTACTATATGTAGAGGGCCAAGACCACACCATGTAAAGCAACCCCAAACCATTATGTGTCCACCGACATGTTAGCAGCTTGTTTTTTTCTCTTTTTTGACATCATTAGTCTAGCATCTGAGTCCGTTAACAATTTTTTGCGACCTTTGACTTGCGAGGTCACATTTCGTCTCTTTTCAGCTGCGATCACCGCCGATTGACTAATACCAAGTCTCCTGGAAATGGTACGTGAAGAACAGCCCTCCTCGGTCAGGCACACAACACTATTTTCAGTTTCTGCAGATATATTTCTCATTCTTATGCAAAAAAATCAACTATTAATTTTAAATATTATAGTAATTCAAAAAATCTGCATTGATTCACTAGAAACACGTTTTAAACTGCTCTAAAAACGAAAAGAAAAACGTAGAAACAAAAATAACGGCAAATCTGGATGATATCTGCCGATAAGAGAATTAGGAGAGCGAAAATAGGTACAACTCATAAAACGTGCAAAATTGAATGTATGAGAGATATTTTCGTTCTTCCTTTTAAACTCTTTGAATTCATTTCATTTTTTTTTTTTTTGCTTACTTACTCCATTTAATACGGACAAAATAAAAAAACAAAAATTAAAATGATTTTTAGACTTGCTTGTATGGTGTTGTTTTTATAAATGATGAAAATCAGTTTCGTGAACATGCACCACTTTTGCTCGTCACTGTATGTATGTACGAGTATGTACATTAGGGCTATAACTAAATTATTTGCATAGTACTATAAGGAGCGCAATTTTGTTTTATTAACAAAAAACATCGGTTTATTTTGCAAAAGAAAATCAAATCAATAAACAATTTTTTTACAAGTTATACCCAGCAGAAAAAATTGGAGTATATAATCCATTTAATTTAATACAACATGGTCCTATGTAATGCAGGCAGGGCCTATGTTATTTTAAAACATAGTGACATAGAATAGTTCCAGGACTTCACTTATAATATGCAGTCCTATCTTGGTCCTATGTAATGTAGGCCTGGACTATGTAGTTACAAGGTAGACCTATGTAATGCAGACACAGACTATGTCACTTTGAAACAAAATGAATCGAATGTTCACATTTATGTCATCCAAACATTTAGTTTTTCTTCAAATTATTTTGTAAAGGAAAAAATTAATGTTAAAAAAAGTTTTTTTTTCTCTTAATTTTTATTTACATTCTATCCATTTAAGGATAACAAGTAAATTTGATAGAATAAGGTAATATTATTTGTTGTCCTCCACTGAGAACAACACATACTAATACAATTTGTATAGTGATATTATAATATAAAGGTAGTTATATGTACAATTCAAAGTAACTTAAATAAATAATTCATGAAAGGCAAATATATACAAGTAACAAAAATAAATAAAATTAAAAAAAAGTAAAAGAGAAAATTGTATTTAAATAGAAAATAAAATTCGTGTTTTTTTAAATAATTATGAAGTGCAGTTCGCATAAGAAAAGACGACGAAACAAAAAATCAAAAAAAAAAAACACTTTTTGAGCCAACCGAGTGCACAAATGTCTAAGATTTTGCGGTGGAAAAGATACTTTTGTTTTTTGGTACTTCTTTTATTTTAGGTCAGTTTCTTTAATTTTTGAGTAAAGTTCAGTAAAATGAGAGTGAACAACAATTTTTCTCAATATGAGACAAGAAGGCACAAAAGTACGGGAACGCAAAAAACACAAATCTTATCATAAAAATAAACGTAAACTTTTTGACAATTTAGTGGATATGAAAACTGGCGCAAAATACACTTAGTCGATGTTTACATTATTTTGCTTAATTAAAATAAAACAAAATTTGTTTATAAATATTATTTAAAGGCTTTCAAAACTCGTTTGTGAACACAACTTGCAAATGTACTCAAAACACAAACAGCATTAACTTATGCGTGATAATTAAACAGAAAAGGAACAGTTTTACAAATAAACAATGAACCAGAAATAAATTTTAGTTGTTCACATCAAGTTTTTAAACCGTTTTTAATTCAACTTTTTTTAAATTTTGTAAAAAAATTTGCTTGCTACTTTTTATTTTTTATTTGTTAAACAGCTGACTGTTGTTTACCTGCACAAACTATCCCGAAGAAAAAGTACGGGATGTTTCGTGCAGAAAGAAGAAGAATTTTACTCTCTCAAAATCTTTTTAATTTACCCAATTTTTGTGTACGGAAACGCTTTTCGGTAAGATTGGGATCCCGCGGGATGTAGAGTAAAGAAACAGACCTATTGTATATACTTTAACCTAAAATGAAACCTATACACACATATGTATGAAAAAATTTCTGTTTCCACTGATTTCGTTATAAAGATTTTTATTTAAAAAATTCATTAGAAAGCTGATTAATTTTTAAGTGGTGCTCCAAATATTTGTAATGAAATGTAGTTTCTAAACTAGTCTCCTGTAGTATTCCATGGAGTATCCACAAAGTGTGTTTTCAAAACCAACCTTGTGTTGGTAGTCTATAGTGTATGAACAGATAGTAGTTTGAAAAATAACTTCAAAACTTGTTTTAAGGATTAATGAGTTGGACTGGTTAAAAAACTAACCTCGTTTGGATAACGCATGGAATAGTGACATAAAGTAGTTTTAGGATAACACTAACGTAATGCATGGATGGGTTATGTGCTCCTCACATAGGAGCAATGTTAAAAAGAACACTGTTTTTGCATACATTTGGTTTACGTTTGGACTAGTCCTAGCTCTTTTGGAGTACACCTTACACGCGTCTACAGAGTAGTCGCATTAATGTCGCAGTAATGTAATTAAAGAAAAACAATATTGTAGTATCTTCGTTAACTATTATTGTGCGATAAAATTTTAAATTTAAAGTACATACATATAGATTTGCAAAATTGATATATGTACATACATATGTACGAGTATGTATATATGTCTTGCACAATTTTTATTACACGTTCTGCACAAATATTACTCCTTTGCCAATTTTAGATTAATGAATTATTTTATATCCAATGTTATCTGATCTGAGAAGCATATATCGTACCATTGATAGCAAATATTGATATTTTGGATTAGTATAAATACTAAAAGGGCAACGATGGTTCTCGAATTCCAAGATATTGCAATTTTTTTGAAACACGCTATCTCATTGCATACAAATACAAATTTAAGATTTCGTCGCCATTGGTGCGGTGCGTAAACTTTTTTAACGCCAGCAAAAAAGTGAAAACGAAGTTCTTCGTAGTTTTTAATGGTCTATCCGACTATACTACGTCAATTTTGATATTTGTAAAAAATTTTAAAAGATAGCCTTAATATACATATGCAATCTGTTATTATTTTAAAGTAGAAAGAGAAAATTATATTTTTTTCCAAATGCAATGAAAGTTAACAAAGGTTAAGACATAAACTTATATATTAACATTTTTTTTTTCAAAACTTAGGTCCTGTTCGTAAATGCATTACAGCGCTGCATCACGACGGCAAACTTTTGTCACAGAAAATAAAATGATGCACCATTAATGCATATAAATTTGCGTCAGCATTGCCTTTCACTTACAGAAAGTAATTTTTAAGTAATGTAGTGAAGTAAAGTCGATTTAAATTGTTAAACGTCATGATGCACTGCAGTGATACATTACGAACAGGCCCTTATTACTTACCAGCTGATTGCTCATTCGGCGTTCGTATAAGGGAAAGATATATTTTAGGTCGTCCATCAAAATCTGAATTATTTAAAACTTCTCGAAGACCTTCAGCACAATGAACTGCCACAACAGGAAAATTACCCAAATAGAAACCAACAATATCCGATTTATACCATTTTGAAAAATTTAATACGCCTTTGTGTAAATACTTAAAATTTGATAACATCATAAATAAATAACTACCAAAAATTGGCAAACGTGGAGGTCCTAAATTAAAAGAACATATTTTTAAAAATCACTTTGTTTTTGTTTAAGTTTAACAACACTAACCAGGTGGAAATCCTTCTGGTTTGTATGTAGCGTATTTATAAAACGCATATATGCAAATCGAAACACAAACCGCTAACAATACTAAAGTTAACATTGTGTATTTTTTCTTAAAAACAATTTTATAAAAAAAAATTCTGTTGTGAACACGATTACTTCGCTAGATGATAACTAAATGACTTTAAATCTTGAATTGTAGAATTTGTATGCTTTTATTAAATATTGTTTGTGAACAAAACAAATTTAAATGTATGTTGATTCGTACCTAGCAATCAGTTAATAAAGTTTTTTCTATAATTATATATATAAATACATGTGTTCTTAAGATTATATTATTATCGGATAAAGATGCAATAAAATATATATTTCTTGTCATACTTCATTTATCAGGTCAATGGATCTATCGTAAGTCTTCGTAGAATGCAGTATGGTTGGCTATAGCTATGTATGTACGCAAAATAAGAGATTGTATTTGCTTATATAAGCTACTTATTTTTTTATACAGTCTTTATGTATACATACATATGTATATAAATGATAAGTGCATACAATATACACGGCCGAATTTTCTTAAAAAACAAAGAAGTCTTTAAAAAGATTTTGATTTAATTTTAACGAATAATTTAAAACCACTACATACATGCATTCAAAAGTCGACGTTGTTTTAAAATCTATATATATACAAATGGATTGTGGTTTGTTCGGATGCTTAAAACTTGAAAACGACAGGATAAAATTGTATACTCCTTCTGCGATTTTGTCGTAATTGCTACGCGAAGGTTAAGGAAAAAGAAAAGTTGAAAATTTGCAACAGATGACGATGTAGGTGGTAATTTCTTTAACACTGCTCCTGTTAAAGGTATTTGAATAAGATTTAACACGGCGATTCAGTGCACATATTTTAAGTTGTGCAGCAAATTTAAAGTGGGATGGTTAAGTAAGCATGGTGCTCTAATACAAAATAAATATTCATTTTTGTATATCTTGAGAACGGTAAAAGTAGAAGTTTCTGCATTTGGTAAAAATTACTTCATAGTTAATAAAGATTATCAGCCAATAAGTTGGTCGTATAATAGTCGGATATGCGGTCATGGTACGTACTTCCCATACTAATAAATATGGAATTTTTTTTATAATTTGGTCTAAATGACCTGGCAGTCAATACGAATCATCAGTTTAAAAGTGGGAGGAAGTGGATAAGTGGGCGTGGCATCTTCCATACATAATAAGTTGTTGGTTCAAATTGAGTCTTTAAACAATAAATAGTCTCTCTGAGAAAGTATACAAACAATTGTTGTCCCTACATAGCTGTCTACTTCTGTACATACATACATAGATTCCCGGGCAAAGCCGGAATACATTACAGCGCTATCGGTTAAAGCTAGAGTGTTTATGTAAATGAAACATATTTTATTTACATTTTCAGGTGATATTTTTATATAAAAATTATTGACACGTGTTTCAATTTTTCTTTTTTCAAAAATTTTTGTAACAAATTATTAAATTGTTTTTGAATAGCTTTAAAACATACATAATTGTATTAATTAAAGGCGCAATTAATTCAATTTAAATTAAATGTAGGTTAATTGTTATATTGTAGTAATTAATTATTATCACAATAAAATTGTTTTCATTTTATTAAAAAAAAATAATTAAAAGATAATGTAAAACTAGAAATTGAATTATAATAATTATAAGAGGATAATTGTTATTGTGAAGTTGTTATCAATCAATAAGAAACATGTCGTACTTGTACCGCTAAATTGAGCCAACTTAAAATTTCAAATTTTCAGCTGAAGCAAAAAACTTTTTTATTTAATATAAAATTATATCACAAAAAAAGGTAACAAGCAGTGTTTAAAGCACTAAAAGTTTTTAGTTTCAAAATAAATAACTGTGTTGCTAAATTCTTGCTGAAAACTTAAAAAAAAAATAACCAAAAGTAAAAAGCAAAAGCAAGAAGTAAAATAGTAAATAACTTGTTTAGTATTACTATGTGTATGTTCTCTGCTTAAGCAGTCAGCAAAGCAACTATTTTATGAAGAATTGCTGGTTCTAAAGCAGTGCTTTCCAACATTTGCGAGTCTATTAGCTAATCAATAATTTGCTAAGTGATCATTTACGGACTCTTAAATTCTAAGTAGTGGTGATGATAGCGTCGTATCATCTTTGACTATAGTTAAAGTAATATTATGCAGGCAGATCCTCATGATGTTTGGGAGAATTCTCGAGTGCCGAAATAAGCATTTTTTGAAACGTTGCATGTAATACTTCACTCTCTCAGACCATCATAATATTTAAAATACCTGTATTTGACCTATAATAAAACACAACTCTTATGTATGGTTCGTTGCTTCAAAGTCTATTTTAAAGCAAATTCATCGCGTACAGGAAGCGAAAAGATGCGTATTAATTAAGGTATTAAACTCTATTTATTCCTCAAAGTATCATCGTCCGTTTGTTGTTAATTGCCCAGTAAGTCGCACAACGCATTAAAAGAGAACCTATTTTTATAAGCATTGTATGTTCGTAGAAACAATGTCGCATCAAAATATATTCAATTACGATAAATAAATTTAAAGTTTAAATCAAGTGGGGATTATCCAGCAATACGAATATCCTCCATATTCTAGGAATCGATCATAAGTGATAAAATAAATATCTTTTATTGCAGAGGTTTCGATGAAAGTAATGTCTTAACTTTCCTATATAAAAAATCATCCTTATGTAAACAAATTAAATAGATTGTCAAATAAAATTTAGGAGGAACTTTTGTCGTCACGAAAGTCATAATCTATATGTTAGTAATTTTCAATTGATGTTCATAGGTGTTGTTATGCCACAAGTCACAAACATAAGTGTGTAAACAGTATTAGAATCAGCGACTTCGTATGTAGAATGACATTTTGATTTACTGCAATAAAAAAATAAAAAATGATAATTACTTTATTATTTTTCCTTTCTATAGTAAATCCATAAAAAGTTGTCGTATAAAGTCATTAATGTAATCCAGATTAAAATAAAAAAACGTAGAAACTACAGTATTTACTAGGGATATCGTTTATTCGGCTTTTTTCAAAACCGGGTTTTGGTTAAATTTGTTTAAATAACCAGTTATTTTCTTTAAAAAAAACTTTTATCCTTAATCTGGCTTTTTTAGGGCATTAATGTACATTTCGTCCTCGACAACACAACGTTCAAATATTTCATTCAGTGATTCATTTTTGACAGCGTATTTTGTAAAAGTGTTATTTTCCAGCTCCTTGGTACTACTTGGTATAGAATCAAGTTCTCCTTGTTGCACAATTACACTTAAGATACTTAATATATCTAGACTTATCCTTTTCATTTCGTTTGATATATTTTCACACTTCAGAAGACATCTGTAGAAAAATAAATGTATGTATTTATTAGTTTAAATATATTCACACCAAACTCTGTTTTAATTACCTTTTTGGCACAATATTTTCTGGTAATATGTAAGTGCAATAGTAACTTTTTTATTTTCAAATTTTTCTTTTTTAACAATAACGTTTTACATTTATTTAAACAGTTCCAGAGCCAAATTGAAAAACTGATTATCATTCTCAATATATCAAATATTAATATTCATTTACATAAAATGAAAAAAAGCTATAATTTCTCAAGTGTGCATATCTTATTAGTTCTACAATTGTTTTAACGTTTTTTGGTTTGTTCGATATTTGAAAAATAAGCATTAAAAAAAACCGGCTTCTGTAAACCAAAACCGGTCGTATAGTAACCGTTCGATGTCTCTAATATATACATATATAAATAAAATACTATGTTTTCGTTCAATACTTTTTTTTTTTTTTAATTAAAATTCCCATAGAATTCTGAAAATTTTCCTTTTTCACCACACCAAATATATATTTATTTATTTACAACCGCTAACATGTAAGATATATTTAAAGTATTGCATAATTCATTCATTTTGTATCATATAATTTCGGTAAAAATATAAATATAAAAATGTTGTTAAGCAAACAACAATTTACAATTGATTACATTGTTTTTTATTTCTATAAGATTTTTCCGCCTGAAATTCACAATAATATTGACAATATTTAACATTGCGTTACGTTTTTATATATTGAAGTAATTGTATATGGACTTTAATCTTTTTTCACATGGTGACTTGCTTGTTCGTTTGTTTGTTAGACAACAGATATTTTATTTTAGTAAACAGATCAAAAAAATAAATAAAATGACGCTTGCTTTCATTAAAGATTTATTAAATTTTTGTTTTAGTATAAAATTATTTGTTAAATTACATATAAGCATTAATTAATTACTGAAAAAAAATCTTAAGACTAAAATAATTTTAAAAACTTAAGTAAATACTTATATCTTTAAAATTAAATGAAATAAGCATGGTGTTATAATAAAATGTATTGAAATAAAGATTGCGTACTTTTAATAAACAGCTTGTTTTTTCCTTTAATATAAATTATAAATAATACAAATGACAAATAAAGCTTTGCATTGCGTTTGGAAATTTATTTTAACTCTCTAATTGTACTGGCAAGATTTTTTGTTTTCAATCAATCAAATCTTTATCCTCCAAACGGGTAAAACCAAAATGCAAATAAATATAAAATATTTCAATTAAGTCGATTGAAATTATTATTTTAAATGAATGAAATTATTAGATATTAATAATACTGTAAATCCTATAATTAAATTAATTAAATGTCAAGTTTGATGGCTGTAAAATTAATTTAAATATTAAGACATAAATAGAAAAAATTAAATGATAGCTCTTGTATTTCATATAATAGCAGCGTATTTCAGATAATTATTTGTTGTTTTTTCCAGTTTGATATACAAATTTGTAGGATATATAACTTATGTATATTTATTTTGAAAAATATTCAGTCGTTATTTAAACTCTTTCAAATTATTTATATTTGCATATTTGCAAATCATCTAAGTATTTTTCAACTCATCACTTTTTTGATTAGATTTAAAATGCGCATTTTGAGTGTTAAAGAGCAACATTGTGCAATAAAAGGCGAATTCTATTTAGTCGGTCAACAATGCTTAGGCAAAGAAACGATAGAATGTAAGACCACTGTTGTAAAATCTCTAACGATGCTGGAATAAAATCCATCACTTTTTTTAAATAAAACGGTTATAAGAAAAATCTGATTATGAATAGACAGAAAATTAAAACAAAATAGGGAAAATCACCTTAATCACCTCTATTATGCGTTTCGATTCGAATTGAAGTTTTCTCCGTTTTGTAAATTTGGTATTCTGCATTTCGATTCTTTTCAGTTTCTTCCGATTGTATGTATTCTGCATTATGATGGTAGCTACGTATTTCTAAGTTGTTAAAATTGTGACGGAGATTCCTTCGAATTTTGTCTTTTTCAGTACAAAATTTATTATTTGGCTAAAATGTATTACTATATTTTTATTAAATATGAAATGAAAATATACAAAATGTAATAAAAATATAAATTTACGCTTGTTCATTTCCATGAAAAAGGCAAACAAAAATTAAATGACTTCTTGTCGAACCCATTTGTGTATACACTACATTTTGAGTTTTAATTACAATTTGCTGTTGCATTGTTGTCTTTTTTTTCGAATCAATTTCTTTTGAATAGCAATTTTCGATCGTAACGAAACTAAATGCGGAGACGTAAACGAAACCCAGAATAGGGGATGAATACCACTTAAAAATATTATGTTAAAGAGCTGTCTAAAAATTGTACGCACCAAACATACAAAATTTTTTACATAATAAAGTTACGATGCAAAATATTAAAATAAATAAATGTGTCGAATATGGATAACTGAGCTTTAGACTCTTGTATTACCTTTGGCAACTGAAATCTATTAATTTTAATCTAATAATTTCAACGAAATCTATTAATTTCAGTTGCCATATAAGCAACTACATATTTCTAGTTGCCGTTTGGCAACACAATTGAAGTTCGGTTTCCATCAATAATCAACCATAAAGTTTAGTTAGAAATTAGGTTGTATTTGCCAAGTTGAGACCATCAATTTTTAGCGCCAAGTGGTCTTTTATTTCTTTATACAGTGTATTAGCGGACTGATATTCTTACCTAAATTACACACTTGCACATACAATACATAAAGCAGATATGACATTATCCACAAAATTAATAGCCTGTAAAAAATTCAGAACCGGTCTTGCACAATGACAGTATTTAAATTTGACCAAAATAGTGAAGATGTGGTTTTTAAAAACATCAATCATAATTCAATCAAAAAATTGAAAAGAAACATAAACAAATGAAAAAAATATTGTAAGTCCATTAGCGAAAAGTGTCGCATCGGCATTTTAGTTCAAAATTTGTTATTATAAAAAAAAGAGTTTCGAAAGTTGAAATGTTCTTTTAAAACTACTCTGAATCAACATTATTAAAAAAATTATAATTTTAATTTTTCAAAACTTAGGCTAATCGATTTTGTAGTATCGATATGCTAAAACTTAAAAAAGTACACTGTTATTATGAAAAACGCAAAACTTTTGATTCATCGATAATAGATTAATTGTTTTTCTTTTTTGGTTTCTTAGGATTGCGAGAACGAGACTTGGCTTTACATAATGGACATATTGGTGCATTACGGTGAATTTGTTGATGACATGAAAGACAAGATTTCATGGGAGGCGGTTGTTGTCTTAAATTAACATTAAAATCGGAACGAAAAGTGGGATGATGTCCTAAACCTATAGATGGGGCTTGTTGTAAGCGACTTGAGGGAGGTGGTGGAGGTGGCGGTGCAGAAAAATCGCCTTTTCCTAATCGAACTGCAGACGGAGCATTTGCGGCCGAACCAGGAGGTGCTGGTGGCATAAAAGCATGACCACCAGTTGGAGGCGCTCCTGCATTAGCACCTACATTATTTGGTGCTGTTGGCGGTAGAGCTGTTACAGTGGCTTCGGACATTAGTGGGTGCCTAGGATGGGGTCTAGCCAAAGAAGATGCTTGTGTGGATGATGCGGCTGCAGCTGCTGCCGCACTCTGAGCAGCCACCTTTAAAAAATTTGTAGGGAAGCGATCTTTTGATATGGGACTACCTTCTTCTTCATGTAAGTCCCTAAGTGGACTGAGTCCCAAGTAATCACGACGCATGTGATCTATTTGATACTTTAAAGCCAAATACTCTTCATAATGACGATTTGCCATGTCCACCGAACGTGTTTGATTTTCCTTGGTTTGTTTTATAATATTTTCCATGTCATTGATATCAGCATGAATTTGTCGGAGTTCTTCAACGTGGGACATTTTCTCTTCCAACAAATGTTCCAATTCCTTACGATATTCATCCAAGCATTTGTCTTCATCATCACTTAACTTGACCTCTTTAATAATGCGTACTTTTAGTTTTTCCAACGCTACAGTTTTATCTCGAATGTCTTTTATAGCTTCCAATTTGGCATAATAATGTCGCTCATTGGAGCTTGGCAAATCAGCAGTGGTGGCCATTTTTACAATTTTGCCTTTTAAAGATATTCTATGAACTTTGCTATATTCTTCTTTATATATATTAAAAATTTTTTAGCTCTCAATGTGTGGATACTTATTCATATACTTTTCACAGATTATCACTATATATAGTTTTTGCATTTATAAAATTAAAAATTGCTATTTTAATTTAAAATTCTATCTTTCTTAAAATTGTCTAGACTTATTCACTGTTTTTTACAATTCCTTTTCACTTGGCTTTTATTGTGTACATTTGTATATGTTTTCTATGGGGTGTGTTCAGAGTAATCATATAAGCTCTATCGATTTTAAAGGCTGCCAAGGTGCTTGAAAAAACATGTAATAAAATCAAACGTCGTAAGTCCGCTTTACTCATGATTGATGGCTGAGTTTGTCCCGGAACACACGATGAAAGTTTTTTTGCAGTAAGTCTGAGTTTATCGACGAGAAGGGAGAGTCGAATGTAACGGCGTACACTCTTTCATGTACTCTGAAATTCTCTTTTGTTATAAAATTCGTAATGTCATACAAAAACAATGTTGTTTAAAATCTTAAAATTCATTGAAATAAATATAAATAAATGTAGACGCGAACGTAAAATTAAAAGAGAATTAAAGAAAATTCTTTCAAGAAATCATTCATCGTATGTTCCGTGATTTTTAATTCACTTTTGTTCTTCCCTAACATTTTTTCATTCTTAAAATTAATGGACAGACGAAATTTTTGATATCTCTTTCTTTTTCTCTTATTGAAATACATGTTTACTTAACAATACTGAAATGACAATGAAATGAGAAAAACTGTATGGAGTAACAGAACGAATGTTACGAAAAGTAGACAAGAGTAATAAAAAATATCCGGTGTAAACATTTCAATTTTTTGCCACCATTCCAACAAATTAGGTATGTCTGCCCATAGTTCAACTAAGTGTAAAGTGGTCTAAACACTAGAATTGATCAATGTTGAGTATTCTTTTGTAAAAATAATAGGTAAATTTTAAATGTGGCTGCGCCTACCATCTTCGTTATTAATATTTCAGTGTGGCAACATTACACAGATGGCATTGTGACGCTAATCATTTACCGTGAATGTAATGGAATGCTTTTAAATCTAGAATTCAAAGCCAAGTTTAAAGATTTATGTTAAATGTCTTTGTTAAAGTCCTGCTAAACAAAATGAGCAGCGAAAGAAAAGTAAAAGAAACATTGGCCAAAAAGTTAAGTGGAAAGAAAGTTCCCAAAAAAGTAGAACCAAATATTGAGGCGGTAAGTAAACGCTAAATTAAATTGTGTTTTCCGATAAGAGCGGAACGGTGTTGAAATATGTCTGTGGAAATGATTAAAATGTTTATTTTTATACGATAAGTCCATATAATACCATTAGTTGGGAAGCGGTAGCGTCAAATACAACGAAAATTGTTGGAGCACGTTTGCAAAATTTGCTTATTGTCACAATTGCCGTTAAACCTGTGGTCTTAATTTTGTTAAAAAAAAACGTTTGTCTAAAAAATGTTGACGGCCGCCTTAAAAAGTTAAAAAAAAATCCAAAAACAACACTCCGCTTTATTGTAAAACTGCATTTGTTACTATTTTAAATAAATTATGTTTAGGAAACAAATTCGCCACTTTTTAAAGATGTTCAAAACACAGAAAGGATTAAAAAAACTAACAAAACCAAAACAATATCTGTTTCTAATATAAAAGATGGGCAAAAATCAGACGTTGAAGTAAAACGAAATACTAGAAAGTTAAAAGCAGCTGCAAATGAAGAATCCGGCACAACATTGGCGGTATTAACGCAACCACTAACAACAAAAAAATATCCCTATAAAAAAAAGGCTACTGCGTTAGGTGAAGAAGCGTGCTGTAGTAAGAAAATTAAAGAGGAAACGTTGGAGGAAAAATGGGAACCTGCTAATTGGAATTTAATGCTAGAGAATATACGTATAATGCGCAGTAATGACAAGGCGCCAGTTGACACAATGGGTTGTCATAAATGTGCAGATGAGAATGCAGATGAGAAAGTATTCATACATACATATGTATACTCATATTAGAGATTAGATTTTTCAAAAACCCTTGTAAATATTACAGACTCAACGATACCACAAACTTGTTGCTTTAATGTTATCAAGCCAAACTAAGGATGATGTTACCTATCATGCGATGTTACGTTTAAGGGAAAATAATCTAACGCCAGAAGTTATTAGCAATATGAAAGTAAATGTTTTGGAAAATATTCTACGTCCTGTATCGTTTTATAAAGTAAGCTGATGAAATATTTGACTATCACATTAGTAACAAATGTATATATATATATATATATATATATATATATATATATATATATATATATATATATATATATATATTTTTTTTTTTTTTTTGCCACAGAACAAGACGAAATATCTTCAACAAACATCTAGTATCCTTATTGAAAAATATAATTCTGATATACCCAATAATGTTAAAGAACTTATGGCATTACCAGGGGTTGGTCCAAAAATGGCTCATATATGTATGTCAACTGCATGGAAAGAAGTGACCGGAATAGGTGTTGATGTCCATGTCCATCGAATTTCGAATCGTATTGGGTGGTTACAAAAACCTACAAAAGAACCAGAACAAACTCGAGTCGGTCTGGAAACATGGCTACCCCAGCATTTATGGAGTGAAGTGAATTATTTGCTGGTGGGCTTTGGCCAGACTGTATGTTTACCTGTTAAGCCCAAATGTAATGAATGTTTAAATTTTGAAATATGTCCTTTTAATAAGAAAGCTGCTAAAAAAGAACTTACAACAAAAAATACTAAAGTAATTGATGTTTGTGATAAAGTAAAGTTTCAGAAATCTAAAATGCAGTCATAAATGCTATATAAAATTGTACCTATTTTAAGAATTTTTTATAGTAAGAATGTCGCAGTAACTGTAAGCTGTTAATGTGACTTATTACATACAACAGCTTTTTTCGTACATTAATTGTTGTTAAATTCTGATATTGATGTTATGTGTAATTCTTTTAACTCTTTAATAAAGGTAAACATTTGCGGAGATGTTTTATTATTATTCTTAACTAAATTATAATACCCAATATAATAAATGAGCATTTGCTACAAATGCTAACAGCTCCTGGTGAAATTAATCATTAATTAAAAATAATAGCTAGAGGCAATATTAATATATCCTTAAAAATGAATTCAGGCCAAGATTCCAAGTTCGACAATATATAATAGATTCTCAGGATATTTTGATTCGTGGGAAGATTAAGCAGCTCTATTGGGTTAATCGATCCGAAAATGCCGTTTATAATATTTTGATACGTGCTGCATTTTTGTAATATGTGTTCTATAGAAAGAACTAACTTTAATAGTATAATCGTAATAGTGTAATTGTAATAGTGTAATTATAATAGTGTTATCGTAATAATGTAATCGTAATAGTGTAATTGTGATAGTGTTATCGTAATAGTGTAGTCGTAATAGTGTAATCGCAATATTGTAATTGTAATAGTAAAGTTCTAATAGTGTAATTATAATAGTCTTATTGTAATAGTGTAATCGTAATAGCGTAACTGTAATAGTGTAATCGTAAAAGTGTAACCATAATAGTATAATAGTAATAGTAATTGCAATATAATCGTAAAATTGTAGTAGTGTAATTGTAATAGAGTAATCATGATAGTGTAGTTGTTAAAGTGTAATTGTGATACCTTCACCAGGTATCCATTCGTTGCAAAAGCATGACCCAAGCGGAGAGGAGAAAAAATTTGAATTTTATATCTATTCATTTTAGTAGAATACTGCGACATTTTAGTAGGATACATAGTGCATATTTACACTAGGCGACAATTGAAAGTAATAATTCGCAACTAATATGATCATTATGCTGGAATTAAAACCACTTGACGCTAAGATTAGCGGGAATACCAACAACATATGCACCAACTTAACAACAAAAAAAAAAAATCGGAACGATGGGACCGCTAACTGAGGGTTATTCCGAAAACTTTTTGATAAGGTAGTATTTCGCACTCGACAATTTAAAGTATAAAAATCAAACAAATTAGATTAAATAAATTATATCTACTTATTTGTTTCGGGAACCTTTTTTATTTTTAATGACACCTCGAAGTCGTTTGTGTATACTATTGAAAAACTTGCCTAATGTTTCTGAAAGTATCCTTGTTTATTTAGCCTGTATTCTTGTTGACAAGCTTATGGCTTTAGTTTTACTATTTAAAGATATTTTAATGCCTCGAACTGACGATATTTTATCAATAGAGTTCAAATTTGATCATCCCTGTTAGAACGGAATATGAGTTTCAGAAATGGTCCATACCTTCTGGACACGATTAAAAATAGTGTGTGTCTTTTTCTTAGAATCCTTTTTTTGCAATCTGTGATGTTTCATAGACTTTAAATAGGGTTAAAATCCAACGAAGCATGCTTCAAAACTTATCAAAGAATGGTTGGGTAATTTAAAAGTAAGAGTTCTCGGGTAGCCAGCTCAATCGACTTGACCTTAACACTATGGGGAATCCAGGGAGCATCATATTGCGCCAGAATAAAATTGATTTTAAAAAGAACAAACGCCATTTCTAAAACTCAAATTGAGGTATTTATTGATGCAATGCCTCACAGATGTGCTACCATGATTAAAAATAAAGGTTACGCTATGATTACTAATTTTATTTGAATTTTTTTGACAGAAATACAAAAGTTTCTTTAGTTTTGACCAGAAATATTTCAGACTTGTTTTATTATTTTAATAACAAAAATCTTTTAAAAAAGTTAATAAAGTCTTTTTATTTATATTTTTGTGAATAGATTGTTAATATGAAAGCAGAAAAATGTTCCTTCTAAGTTGTTTCTAAGGCATTATATTGGCCAATACGGCGTTGTGTAACATCAGTTGCTTTAGTAATGGCCACCAGTGTATATGTATGTACGCACTAATTTAGTCGAATCGAATTAAAGGTTCAATTAGACACGACTTAATGTAACGCCATAGCCGTAAGCGCAGCAATAAACAGCTGTTTTTGATGTGCTTATATGTTGTAAAATGAAAAAAAAAACTTAATTAACTTTATTTTATAATTTCTATTGCCCATAAGGTTGGTTTTAAACACCTGTTTATGGTTTTGTCTACGGCGTTAAGTCGCGTCTAATTGATCCTTAATAAGGAAGGTTCTAGAATTAGTCTAAAATACTAAAGCCTTCTAAAGCTCTTTTGAGTAAAATAGACAAGGTGCCGAAAATAGCTTAGCATTCAGTAGTAAACAAGCAACAAAAACATAATGACAAGCAATTGATTTTTATTTGTTATAAGAAAATTTCGCTTAAATTTTGTTAGAAATTCACAAAAACTCTAGGAAAAAAACAACAATTTTATGTGAAATAATAAAGTTTATGATAGTTTTATTTATTTCTGTAATAAAATGGCACTTAAAAATATAATCAATTTGTAAAAATGTTGATCCGAATGCTTAGTAGATGAATTACTATAATATACAAACAAATACGTATTTTCTGAATTTAAGGATTTTGAAAACTAATTTAAATAAATGCCTAACTATAACCTTACGATTTTAATGAAATAACATATTCTATAAACATAACATTCGAATCTAAGTCAAGTTGATTTGATTTTATAAAAAAATAATTATAATAAAAATGGCGTTATATTAAAAATATATTTTTATTCCAATTTTGATTATTATTATTTATTACTAAAGTAAAATGTTTAGTTTATTTAATTTTAATTTAATCTATAATATTAAAAAGACTTATAAACTTTAACAAAAATTAATTCTAAAATTTTTAATAATAATATAATAATTTTGTATATGTAATAATATCTAACTTTTATATTTATATAGCATAAACTTTTAATATTCGATACGATATCTTTAAACTATACATCAATAAAACTGACTTTAGTTTCAAGTATATGTTTAGATTAGTTAATTGTACATAAATTTTGATTAATGTTACATTTAGTATTATAAATACAGGATAATGTTGTGGCATAACAATAAGTTTTTTAATTTCTACTGACCATAAAATACTTATATTTCTTTAAGAACCAACATGAGTTGTTGTTTTTTAGTGAATACATTAAATTTTAGAGCCCCTATTTATGAAAAATATTTTTGATTTATTATAGGTTTATATGAATCAAACATAAAATAAGCATACAATTTAGAAATAAGGGGATAGTAAATTAGTAATAACATGTTTAAAACAAAACATAGATAAGAATAGTTGAACACAAATCGCTCATTTACTTCAATAGTGTCATAACTCAAAAAACAAAATTTTTTTGTAGAGCTATTTCATATTTTAAATTTCGTATTATTTAGCATTGATTTAGGAATACATACATACTTCTTTGCTGTAGGAATCACAAAGAATTTTGCACACAATGTAGATCACAGTATTCCGCATACTTCAGAGTACTTAACTAAAAAAGGATGTTTTTGAAGTAAATGGGCGAAATAAAAGTACAATAAACATTTAATGTAAGTTTTTAAGGTTAATAACAACAAAAACATATAAACTTTCAATTATTTCGTATTTGTTCCTAAGATCTATGCTTTTACTGTTTGCATTTATGTTCGTTGCATTTTCGAAATTACAGTTCGCCTTTAGAAATGTGATATTCGTATACTCCCTCGTTCTTGAGTAACCTTTTTACGTTTTCTTATGATTTTATTATAATTTTTCGCTTTTTTATTCAACTATAAGTCCGTTATGGGTCCAGCTACACTCAATTTAACTGGGGAATTTGTATGAGATAGATTTACGGATGTACTATTTGTAGTAGCTGTTGAAGTTGTTATATTTGTGCCACTATATTGTTGATGAATATGAAATTGTTGTTGCTGTTTGCTAGTCCATTTGCGATTGTTTTTATGTGTTGCGTTAGTAGCAGCTGTAGGTGTAGTAGAACGTTTAGTATTTTTAGTTCCATCACCACTAGTTCCAGTACCTACAGCACCACTGTCTACAACAACTATTTTATTATTAAGTCCACCATCACCATTTGCTAATTTATGGTATTGTTGCTGTTGTTGATTATCATTAACCCTGGAGGTGGGGAGATGTGATGTATTAACTTGTAGAGTTTTAACCAAATTCTCAAGTCTAAAATTGAGATCAAAACAACACAAAAAAATACAATAATATTATGGATTAGGGTGAGTTACATCTTGATGATAATTTCAGTTACTATTATAAGTGTGTCAATAATTGGTATATTAATTATTAAATTAAAATTAATATTATTGAGTGCATTTTTCTGTAATGGCCAACCAAACGCACGAGTATGATTAAATGAATATTAAAATTTGCTTATAACTTTAATTTTCTAAAGGTAAAAATATGAATGTATACCATAGACAGGAAACACTAAGCAGCAAAGGGCTTAAATATCACGAAAGTCAATTAGAATATGTATACTGATTTAATTCAAGGTCGAGACTTGCTTTAGCAAAAATCATATGACATTTTCATAAAAACTTATAAATTAAATAAAAAAAATTATATTTTAAAATATTTCGAGATTATTTTTTAGAAATAGACTTAAAATAAAATATAATTACGAATTGATCTTGCATTGCTTAGGTGTATTAGTTTTAGATAACTACTACACAGCATAGATTAAAATATTTCTATTTAAAGTTATTGATTTAGAAAGTTTTTTGTACGTGCATATATGGTATAAAACACTTGAATTTAGGTAAAAATACTATATTTTGGTGGCTGGAACTCAAGGTGTTGTATTGTATTTATATTCAATAATGAAAAATTCTACCAAAGTGCGTTTGGCCCTTACTAAACTTCTTTAAGTGAAAAGAAAAAAATTGAAATGGTGTTAATGTTAAATAAATGTTACTGACACAATTATAAATTAAACTTATACATTGTTTTGTTAGTTAAAAAAATTGTTACACTATTAATTAGTTTTAGTAAATTGTCTGTAATTGTAAATGTATTGTATTAAAACTAATGGTTTTACTGACTTATTATATGATTTTGAATATTTAAAACTTAAACTAAAAACAATCTAACAAGCTAAGTATTAATAATAAAGATCCTAATTTATTTTATGGATGAAAAACATTCTGGAATGAATTATCGTTAATTATTGCAATTGTGCGTACTGTTTAAGTTCCAGATTCTTCATGAAAATCGTTGAATTTGTGCAGATGACTGTATAACAGTGGTGTTCGCTCATATTGCACAGCTAATGAAATTGTTCGGGTATTTTTTAATTCTCTTCGTGAATATTAATTACAACCATGGTTGCTAAAAGGAAAAAATTCTTACCTAAAATCTTCTTGAAATATACCAAAACCGACATTATCTTTTAATTTAAATATCGTATTGTATTTACTGAAAATGTTTTCATATTTCCTGGAACGCTATTTTCCTATCAAAACTTTAAAATTTCTGTTATTGCCATCATATCAGCCACAATTTTTAATTAATAAGACAGAATACGACGGTAATTGCCGTCTTGTCCTAAAATTTATCTACAAATTTGATATCATTACAAGACGGTTTCAAATTCCTCTTTGTGAACACCACTGCTTTATTAAGCTTCTGGAAAAAAACTAATATATATTGTTAGTAGGATGGCATCACCAAACATATAAACATGAAATAAACATAAACTATGGAGCTAAAAGAGCTCATCGTTGTAACTGGTTGTTTTAGTTCACTTATGTGAATATTTCAATTGACCTGGATCGTTTATAAGCTGCTACTTGTTTTGCCTTAACAATAGAGATAAGTTGTATGTATGTATGTAAATTGTAATAAATAAAAATTGTTAATGTTTTTTTCTTTGGGGATAAAAATAATAATTATAACTGTTTTCAATTGAAAAATTGGATAGAAAAAACATATACATTGATATTTATAAATTAAACCCACGCTATAATACGTTCATCAGCATCTTTACGAGCTGCTACAGCTTCTTTAAGTTCTCTTCTTAAATCCTGTGGTGTTATATTTGGAATCGCTGGATCATTTACATTATTGGCTTCGTCCGACGAAACTTTCTTAATTGTTTTATCATTTTTTCGTTTTACTTCATCGGCCGGTGATGAAACTAAAGCGAAATTAGGCGGTGACATTATAGGACCAATCTTGTTCGTGGTATTACTACCATTTATGCTGCCACCATCAGAACTAGAAAATGAATTACGCATATCAATGGACCTTTGTGCGTTAACTGCTGCAATATCGGCCGTAGATGTGGTTGATGGTGTTTCAACTATTAATAAAGGTTCTTCATTTTGCTCATCTAAGGAGGGTGTAGCCGGTTGATGATGGATGGTACCGAAATTTAAATTCAAAGGAGACGACTGTGTACGGCGGGAATGGGGAAATGATTTACGTGTTCTTAGAGCTTCATTTTCATAAATAATATCCGGAACATTGCGATTATTATAAAGAGCGGCTAACATTTGACGCATATATTTGTTTTCAGCCTCTAAATGATTAAGACGTTTATTGGCTTCTTTTCTATCAACACGTAAATGATGGACTTGTGACTGAAATTTGACAGATAGGGAATATGAAAGGATTACAAAAATTTAAAATAAAATTTTATTTTACCTTTAACTCCTCTATATCACGCATCATACGTAAATTAGATTCATTCATTGACCATTGCCTTTCCTCTACCATGGCTTTAACGCGGTTTAGTAAAGCATCTTCACGTACACGAGCGGCATCTTTTACTTCACGTACAACATCGGTCATCATACCGGGTGTATATGCACCTACAAATAGATATTATTGACAGAATATTAAAATTTTGAAGAGGTTGCGAAGGACACGTTGCTTCTTTGCTTCTTGTTAACGCACCTGAATGGTATGATGGCGCTGGACTTTGTGTACCAAATGCACTGCCAAACACCATCGGTTGACTGTGGGTACTTAATCCACTTATGCTATCTCTACGGTGCCTCATACCCATATAGGGAGCGTGCTTTAAAACTTCAATACAAACTAAAAAATGTCGAAACACCAACAAAAAATGTACGAAAAAGGAAGGACAATATAAAAAGAAAGACAAAAATAAAAATAAAATTAACAAAATAAAACGAAAAAATGTAAATACAAATTTACAAATTGTATACATACATAGATGGGTTAATCAAGTGATTGATAGTATTACAGAAAGAAGAGAAAATTTTTTTTTACATAAGTAGATAAGAATAGAAAGAAATTACATAAAGATTAGAAATTGCAATACAACGATATTTAATTATTTACAAGGATTTTAACAAATAATTAGGAAAAGTGATTTAACAAAAAAATACAGCTTTGCTTCTCTTACTTAATACAATGTCTAAAATAAAGTTCGAACTTTCGAAAGTTTTTATTAGTAATGTTTTATCAAAAACATTTTTTTAAAAATAAATTAGTATACGATTTATATTAGTTCTTTACTCTCTTAAAATTATTTATATGACTGCCATACATTTTTTTACTTCATTTCTACGAACATCAAAATTATTTATTTAAAAATGAAAACATTTAATTCATATTATAAATTACACAGAAATATTTACCTTTTGCTTCATGTAAATCGCGACAGATTTTCGTATTTGTTTCATGCAATAATTGTATTTGTTCCATCAAAATATTAAAGAATTTGTTATTTTGATCTACGTCATTGGTTAAATTATTACGACGATCTGGTGTGTTTTGGCCACTTATTTTTGAGTCATTATCGGATGGATTTAATAAACATGGATCGCTAAATCTAAAACTGTATATTGAAAAAATTATTTTTTAGTGTTTCTTTTTTTATTTTAAAGAAAATTAGTCAATAGAAATAATTACCCTCTACTGATGTTTGGATTGCTACCACTGCCATCTAAAACATCGGTTGAATTATTTTCATGTTCGGATGAGGTACCACCACTGCCACCCATTATATTAACCATAGGCGGTAAACTGGCAAAATCTTGCGATCCATCATTTTGTTGATAATAACCACCTCCGCCGACTGACGGATACATCATGTTGTAACGATTATTACAGGAATTCATAGAATTTTTCATAAAGTTTGGCATCTGAAAAATGAAAAATAATAATTATTACAAAACGGTAATAGTTATTTTATCTAAATAATTTAATAAGGGTTAAATATTGATTTTTTTTAAATACCCTAATAAACAAACTTAGTTCAAATCGATTCGAAGTTTAATTCCGCCAATTAAATAGTTGCTGCAAGAAAAATCTGAAAAGTAGAAGTGTGCAGCGTAGTTGTCGTCAGCTGACGTAGCTTAACGGCATTCAACGTCTATTAACAGATCCCCTAACTTCAATTAGTAAGACAAATTATTTAAATCTAAGTAGTAAATTTAATTACATCGTAATTTTGGACAAGGCAGTGTTATTTAGCATAAACAATGCTATGAAGCTTAAATAAATTCTTACCTATGCAACTACCTAACTACGCATATAAAGGAGTTTAATTGAAAACAAACACAAGATTTATTTTATTTTAACTACAATCTACGAACTCATAAATACACGTTTTTAAAAAGGTAAAAACTAACGATATTAATTTTGTTGTATTCTTCTCATTATATAAATAAATAAATATTCACACTACGCTAAATCTTGGAAAAAGCCCATAAAAATCAAGTCAACACTCACCATCTGTTTGTCGGCTATAAAACAGCCTCCGATAGCTCGATAAGGGATTGCGTTTATGTCGTAATTTCTGAATTTGGTATTCCTACAAAATAGATAAGACTGTGCAGAATGACGTTGAGCAATGTCTGTAACTCTCTCAAAATAGAAAGAACCTTAACATTTTTTGATACTGTGAGAGGTTTCAGACAAGGCGGTCCCTTATCATGTGACTTCTTCAATTTCGGCATGAAGAATGTTCTGTGGAAGTGGGGAATGTATCACATCATCTACAAAAGTGTCCAGCTCTTTGCATCAGTCGACGAGCAAGCGTGATGTCGAAAGGAGTTTGGCAAAAGAGATCTAGCGATCAATGAGGCCAAGACGAAGTGTTTGCTGTAGGCAAGTAGATGTGGCTGAATTGGTTGTATCCGAAAGAAAAGTTCTGCGCAAAAGCCACAGTCCTTCGCGATACAACGACATGGACGTTGCTTAGTAAATTAACACCCAGCGGCTGCGCTGGTTTGGCTCCAGCGAGAGAGAGTTTATTGCGGAAGTTAGTGGTCGTCGGCGTTTGAGAGATTTAGCCGAGAAAGTCATGTCTGAGGTTGATGTGACCAATTGCAGCAGGCCGAAATACGATAATCGGGTTGTAAAGGCCAATTACAGTGTTTTACTGTTATTCTAAGTAATAATTCATTCAACATCCTTAATTTTACTTATATGATTTGCTTAGGTCTAAAGTAGAGTGTTAATCGCCTTCATGCACTATCTACAGGAACAGTCAGCCCGAATGCCATTATAGGAACAGTCTGATCAAAGACCGCCGTGCGTCGTTTAGCACATTTTTGAGTTATTGAGTCATTTAGCATAAAAATATCTTTTAAAGATCTACATAAATTACATCAATAGTTACTGAGTTCAGCTTTATTTTTAATAGCTTTGTCTTATCTGTTGGTCATAGAAAAGAAAGATAATTCTTTCCATAGTTTCATCAGTTCGCACATCTTTTGTAGAATGACAATGAGAGACACAGTTACAATTGTAAGTTCTCTCCCCGATCCATTCGCTATACAGGAAGTCTAAGACAGGGTGATAGCTTATTCTGTAACTTATTTAATATCTTAATGGAGAAAATTCTGCAAAACACAAAGATTAATTGAACAATTATTGACACATCCTTCTCACTTATGCGGATGACATTGAAATTGTTGGGTGGACAGAATAAGATTTAAATAGATCTTTTTCAAGAATTGAAATAGAGTCGTCGAAAATGCGCCGATGGTAAATGAGGACAAGACAAAGATAATGCTGGTAAGTGCGAAAGAATCGCCGCAAAGGAAGAAGGGCGAAAAAGTCACGGCTGGCAGTTGTAACGTCAGTTGTAGTATACACATTTATATATCTCAGATCCGCCATAAATCAGAAGAATGATGTTAACTTTGGGATAAAAAGAATAATCAGGAGAATGGCAAAAACAAGCTAATTTGAGCTTGGTAAACAGCTCAAGAACAGAGCTCTCTCAAAGAACGAATAAAACGTTTATTCTACCTGTGCTTTTATATGGCGAAAAAACTTGGGTGCTTGTAAAAGCGGATGTGGCAATATTGAGTGTATTTGAAAGCACGTGCAGGAGGGTTAGGAGTAAGTCCTAAGTGCCTATTCTATGTTCGCATGAGACTTCAGAATACTTCGTTCTCTGTGTGTATTACTTATTCAATGCAGCGAGCGGCCATTGTCTTGTTTGTTGTCTTTATTTCGTTTATTTTTTGTACTTGACAGCATACTTTAGGGAGGTCAATTTAATAAATTTGCAATGTTAAATCTATAATAAGAACATTTTAATAAAGAGCTAATAAGTATGCCAAACTCTTTTGATCTAAGTTTTTGAGTGATTCTCTCTCAAGATTTTATATGGAAATTTATGTTATTAAGCTCATAATCGGTGGTTGTGTTATGAATGAGAGAGCGAATGACGAAAAAACGGTATCGTGGGAACATGGCATTAGAGATCATTTGTTATGCAGGCTAAGACTAACAACAAGTTGAAGAGCCTGATTAAATAAGTATGAAAATCAATGAATTGCTTAATAACGCACCTTGACAAATCGGTTCGAAGATTTGCCAGCAATTAAGAGGTGTAGTCTGCGGATGATGGCTATTTTAGGAAGCTAGATAATCGAGCTAAAGGGAGATTAGGAAAATTTTTCCTAAATTTGTTTTGTTCGCTTAATTTTGAAACCGCCCTCGTATATTAAGCGTTTAGTCACTGTAAGGAAATTATTGACTTAATTTTAATATAAATTTTCTTTTGTTTTCATCTCACTGTAATTACATACTTACTCTTTGAAAACTTTGACTGAGTGGAAGATTATTAAAACTAGTATTATTTGGTATGTTATTGCTACCACTCATGGGATTTGTTCTCATTGCAAACTGTTGCTGCTGCTGTTGTTGTTGTAGTTGATTTAAATTAGCCATATTAAAGGGAAGTGGTGATTGTTGTGCCTGCTGTGATGACATTGGAAACATATTTTTATGATTCAAATTATTAGACGACATGGCAGCAGCAGCTGCAGCTGCAACGGCAGACGTTGCGGTCGTACTCATTATATTGTTATTAGTGGGATTATAATCGAGAAATTCCGATGAAGATGATAGTTGTGTTGTTGAGGCATCTTTAAGGCAGGTCTCTAGCCAGGCATCTAAATGGTCTTTTGAGTAACTACCACAACCACCGCTGCCACTGCCTGAGCCAATGTTTAATGGTGTTGTAGTTGGCACTGCATTTGTGGCGTTATTGCGTGATTTAAGTTTTTTACGTTTTCCCACTTCACTGATTGTTGCTAAAATGAAACGAAATGAAATAATAAAGAATGGCAATTAAAATAAATATTAAATTTGTTTTGATTATCATTAATTAAATTACCAAATAGTTATTAGTTTTAAATTCTGATTTTTGTTTCTTTGTATTTTTCAACGACCTTGAACGTTGTTGTTGTTGTTGTTATTGCTTATTGATGTAAAACGTTAAACAAAGTGTTTTAGTAATTGGAGATTTAATTTTAAGCTTAATGTAAACAAATAAAAGTTGTTTTAAATTGTTTATTCCAATTTTCTTTTATACAAACAAACATTGAATGCTTCAGTAATACAGATTTCAAAACGATTTATATCTATTGTATTTTAAAACTATTCTATTTCTGTTTTAATACTTGTAGCATCATTATCGTTAACGGATGATTAAGCAAAGTCTATTTTAGACAGAATTGTATTTTATATTTTGTTTTAGATACAAACATTTGTTAGATTGAATTGAAACAATCACAATGAATTTTATTAAATTGTTTTGTATCGACTAGGTGTATACAATCAGTCAGCTATTCTTAAAAAAATGATGTCAGGCTTTAAAAATAATTAAATTAACACAATAATACCCGTTAATATTTTTTTGCAATAATTTAAGTCTTCATTTTTCTTCCCATCAAATAAGAAATAAATTTCTTTATTTCGTTTCTTTTTTTTTCTTGCTGAGAAATTTTCTTTTTAAGTTAAGATGAATTGTATACAATATTATAGATTAAAATAAGATACATTTTTTTCAACAATTCTTGCCAATAAATAATATTTTTGTAGTACAGTTCAGTATAATCTGCAATAAATAAATTCCATAATTGGTATACCGATAAAATCTCTTCCCAAAAAAATGTATGACCACTGAGTCGTAATATTTAGAAAGATTTATTTAAACCAAATGCATTTTATCAATTGAATCTGTTTCAAGAAATTGTTACTTACATACTGTAGTGGTTCCTCCACTCAATAATTTTTACTTTGTTAATCTCGTGTTTAAATTTTCGAAAAAAGTAGAGTATATTATTTTGTGTCATTATTTTCGTCAGTGTTTAAATTGCTTGCTTTAGATTAGCAATAGCACTAAAATGTTAGCTTCAAAATAAACAACTGTGTTGCTGAATGTTTACTGAAAACTTTAAAAAATAATAAGCAAAAGCAAAAAAGTAAAATAGTAAATAAATTCCCTAGTATTACTATATGTATGTTCTATGGTTAAGCTGTCAGCAAAGCAACTATTTTATGAAAAATTGCCCTTGCTGTAAGCAATAAGTTGTTGTTTACTTTATGTTTGCTTTTGCTTAACTGTTTACTACTTATTAATTGACAATGTTGCTGTTGCTCGAATTTCATGATCGTTTGTCGTTGTCAAATTTTTTTGTACTTATTTCAATACTGACTCTTTGATTTCTTATTTTTTTATGAGTCGCAAAATACTCCCACATTATAGTAAAAAGTTAGGTAAAAATAAAGTAAACAATAACTTATCGCTTACAGCAAAAGCAATTTTTGATAAAATAGTTGCTTTGATGACTAAGCAAGTTATTTTATATTTTATATCTTACTTTTGCTTTTCACTTTTGCTTATTATTTTTAAAAGTTTTCAGTAAGAATTCAGCAACACAGTTGTTTTCTTAGTTTTCTTTAAGTTTAGTTAAGCAATTACAAATGCATTGAAAAGAGTCGAGAATTTTTAACGCTGATTCTCGTATAAGATCATGCTACTATAGACAATAGTCCACGATTAAGAGCAATGACTACCGATTTTTTGCGGAAGTAGGCTAATGTGGTAATATATACGAGCTGTGATTCTAAGAAGTCGAAGTTGCACGAACGCTTTGTTTATCAATTGACCGCTTTTTTGCATCCCGGTAATATGTTCTATGTCAAATCTGTAGGGTAGTATTCTCTGTACCAAAGAACCTTGAACTCGAGACAGCATTACGGAACTAGCAATGTCAGAGTTTATCATGAAAAATACCGAACGCTAGAATCACATACAGCTAATTCAAGGAAGTCGTTTTCATAATATGCTAATTTATACATAGCAAGCTAAAATCTGGCGTGCTGCTTAACCCCTATCTTTATCATTATCTTTATTTTTTATTATTATAATTTTCTTTTTGTATATCTTTGTTTTTAACCATTGTGCTTTGCTATCCCTTTATAAAAAGCTAAATTGTAAAACCTACTTACTTATTCAATCTGTCCCGCTTTTTAATATGGATATATAACGAAGCTTTTACTGTTACAGTTCTCCAGATATATAAAAATTCATATTTACCATGATTCAGCCGTTTAGCTACATTTCTGTAGATTTTAAACAAACATAAATTGTACATACTACATACAAACAAGCATTTTTTTTTTTATAGGCGTATGTATAGCGGGGAGCACAACTGAATGAAGTTGAAATGAAAAGTTCCTGTAAAAATATAAATATGTAATCAAATACAACAAAACTTAACAAATTTATTCATTATTAAAAAAAAAACGCTAACAAGAAGTATCATATTAAAATACTGGAATGAGAGATGAGCAATTATATAAAAGAATCCGCATTAACTCAGTTTTATACTTTTCACTTAAAGCTCCTTATTTTGTGTGGCGCTTTTAAAGTATTTAGATGTACTCTTTGTAATATTAACCAAAAATGTATGAGAAATCTGAGGTCGAAATATGGCTTTCAATATCGAGTTATTTTGATCGCATAAATTTATTTTGGGATAACTGCATTCGATATCGAGTGTTCGATCTAGTGTAATCTCTTTTGGAAAATAGTAAAAAAACACTTGAAAAATATAATTGGGCTCCGAGGAACATGTTGGGACTATGGCAACGATTATAATATGATTAGAACCAGATTTCTCTTACGTTTTTGGGTAATATTGTAAAAAAACCTCTAAATGCTTTAAAAGCGCCACAAAAAATAAGGAGCTCTAAGAAAAGTATTAAAAGTAGAAGTTCCTCCCTATTTAAGCGCAAAGTGAAAAACTAATTGAATACGGATTCTTTTATATAAATGCTTTTCTCTCAAACCACTTTTTGAATATAATACTTTTTGTTATTATTTTCTTGAAAGAACTTAAGAATGAATAAATGTTTAAAGTTTTATTTATTTTTTTGTTTTGTTCCCCATTGTATACAGATAAATGACATAAATATGTATTGAAAACAAAGCCTAAATCAAAATTTCGTGGCACATTGTTCTTGTTTGATTTAAATTTATTTTTCTATCGTTTCTATCTGGTCACCCTCAATATAAATACCCACATTCATATGTAAATACTATGTACACATATGTAATTGAAACAGTTTCGTTTGAGTACTGACTTGGCGTAAATGATTCATATTTTCTTGTTTGAAAAACGTAATGTCAGAGACTTTGGCAGTAACTGCAACAGCGGTCGATTTATAAATACATACAATGTGAGGTAAACAAACTTGTTAGCGCTTTATGCCTTGACCAAAGAATTCATGCCGTAAATTTACAGTGGTGGACATATTAATAGCGGTACACACATTTTTCAATATTTCGGTAATTTTATTTAACTTTTACAAAGATATGTAAAACTGGGAATATACGTTAACGTAAAGATATTTAAATTGTATGTACAAAAGTATAACACCAAGTTCAGTCTTACACTATTTTTCGAATTTTTTGCTTTAAAAAATGATTAGAAAAATTATAGGGACATTCGATTTATGGCAAAAAAATATATCTGTTGGTTAAATATGACTATCGAATCTTTATACTATTTTAATGAAAGTACTATTTAAGGAAGAAGATCCTTTCCATTTCATAGCTCCTTCTTACCGCCGATTTATAGAACCGACAAAACTATTTTTTGGATTAAGGACACTAAAAGGTTTTGTATAATGTTTTTTATTCGCAATCCATGACATGATTTTCTTAAAATCAAAATTATATACTTCTAGCAGGGAGCATGTGATCATTGTCCAGAATCAACTTTCACTTTAATGTAATTTTTTCCGGATAAAAAAGCACCTTTTTATTCTGCAGACTACCCCAATAATCTAAAGCTGTGTGACGCTGTAGCAAGTAGGTCGGAGTCACAGGAAGGTACTTCTCCGAATCAAATTAGTGTTTGCTGCAAAAAATTTGTAAAAATTGGTGTTCCAGATTGCGTCTTGTATGTCCCAGCCGTGGCGGCCACATGGCCGAAATCATATTTAAACATTAATGTCATAAAATTTTCTATCCAACAAAGCCCGTTTTATTGATATCAAAAATATATTTATTTGCTTTATTATGATATAAACTTGCGTTACTGTAAAAAACACCCGATATATCCTACGGTAATTTAATACAAATAGTATCTATCATCTCTATATCTATAGACAAGAAGCATTAAGAAATAACAATAACCCAACATACTAATTTAATTTGTTAGATTTTAAAGTAAAATTCTGTTATAAACCAGATCTTTGGTAAACACATCAAAAATTAAAATTTAATCTGTAAAAATATTGAATTAAAATTACTTTTCTATTTCTTTTTAATTTGATATTAAACTAATTTTTAATACGATATAAGCAATACAGTTAATTTATTATACCCACTTTAAGTTATTGTAGTGCGATTTAAGAGTTTTTAAGACCGTATTGACATACATACATATGTAAGTATATATGTATGTTATTTTTTTATTTTAGACATACCAGACATTCTGTTAAAAAAATTCCTTAAAAAAATTTATCTGAGTCATCAAAATCAACTGTTAAATGACCACATCAAAAAGAAATACAAATTTGCATAAAATTATTGTGATTTTTCTTGTGTTTCTTGTTTTGTTTAGCACAAATACTTGTAATATTTAGTCATACATCGTAAAATTAATCCATTGCGGCAATTGATAGTAACCATGCAAAATTGATATTTTGAATAATTGGAAGAAAATTTCAAAAAACTTTGGACAATGTAATATAATACCCACCTCCCTTCTACTATTATTGCTAATGATTGCTTAAATGGTATTTGATATAAAAATTACACTCACAAAAATGTGTTGGTAGAAATAAGTAAATATAACGGGGTATCTTATAAATCGACCGCTAGATGGCGGAGTATTCACATAATGGATAACATAAACCATATTCGTACAGAGTAAAAATTTAAATAAAATTAAGAATATTATGCATAAGGATTAAAATTAATATTTTGTTGGATATCCTTTTTGCTTTATGACAGCATTGAGACGTCTTGGCATCGATTCCACTGGTTTGGAAGTTAATTGTGGTGATATTTTAATCCATTCCGTCCTCAATGCTACTTTTAGGCCGTTTACGTTTCTAATGTAATGTTTCAAATTTTTGCTTGAAAAATGACCACAAATTCTCAACAGGATTGAGATCTAGACTTTGAGGTATTTGGGACAGTTGTACATTTTTGCATACCGTATGTATCTTAAAAAAGAGGATTGTGATCATTCAAGCTAATAAAGGTAAATTAGTTAAAGGAACAGAAACAAAAACAGAAAACTACATTTTATTTACCAATTGGCAATTGAAAATTCCTAATCAAAGTCATATCTTATATAAAAAAATGAATGTGTGTTTGTATGTATGTATGTTTGTTTGTGCCTTAAAAACAGCTAAACAGTTGAACCAATTTTCTTGAAAATTTTTCAGTACCTCTAAAAAATAGTGGTCACTTTTTTGTGTCAAATATTTGGCAAATGTGACTGTAGTTTGCGTTTTCTTGGTATACGTCTGGAGTGTTCTTTTAAAATTCTTTGCGATGGTAGTGATCCAATATTTTCTCATTTATCTTAGACTTTCTTTGAAATTCTCTCAAGACTTTGGAGTCATATGAATTTTAAGAGTAATTGTCCAAACTTTCATAGATGACCGAAATTGATTTTGCCTCGCGAACATTCAAGTACAAGTGAGCCGTAACAGACAATGTCACCGAGAATCCTTAGCGAATTTATCAATAAATCAATTTTATGCATAAATCAATTCACAGACCCAATCTCCAACGATCATAAACGATCTTTAACTAGTAAAATACTGTTATGTTACTTGTGTCGCTTGAACATAAACAGTTAAAGGTCCAGTTAGACGTGATACATTGTAATGCCATAGTTGAAACGTAACAAACCAAACCTGTGGGCAACACTGTGATCGATTTGCAGCGAGATACCATAACTTCATAACCGATCAATTTAATTTAACATCAATGCTTTAAAAACAGTTTTGGCTGTTCATGATTTAGTGTGCGATATACATAGCTATAGTCGAGACCTTATAACAATTTTAGTCACAATTCATGTATTACACATTGGTAACGATGTCTCTACTAAAGAGTTATGTGTGTACAACAAAATATCCCTAAAATTTCT
The DNA here is from genome assembly GCA_023159175.1 of Wohlfahrtia magnifica. Classification (NCBI taxonomy): domain Eukaryota; kingdom Metazoa; phylum Arthropoda; class Insecta; order Diptera; family Sarcophagidae; genus Wohlfahrtia; species Wohlfahrtia magnifica. The sequence continues at coordinate 4,858,278 of JAKWBJ010000222.1, read as the reverse complement.
ACGCAAAAAATGTGTGAAATTTATTTAGAACAACTCGAGAAACTTTTATGTTCCTTCTTATTTCTTGTTATATTAAGTAAACTAAATATTTTTTTCGAACTGGAGGATTCGACTTCGAGTACTAATTGATCCCTAAATTTTAATAATTGAAAATATTATTTTTAAACTCTTCGCTTTTGAGATCAAAAGCCAACTTTAATTAAGTGAATAGAAAATTTTCTTTCCAATGATTAATACAAGAGAATTGACAATTGTGAAAGAATATGCAACAACATCATATGACAGTTCATTCCTTTATAGTGAATTTGCATTCCACTACAATGCCAATGGATTTCTAGTCCATTACCACTAATCATTCATAATTAGTGCACTAAATTTCCACTACCACTAAAATCGTTTCATTTAGTGCACTCAATTTCCACTACCACTAAAATTGTTTGAGTTAGTGGCTAATTATTTCCACCTGCCACTAGTAGTAGCTGCAATGTTGCTGTATTAATGCTAAGTCGTTTAGTGGTAATGGAAACGATATTGCATTATAAATTAAGTGTTTTCTTGTCTTTGGTCCCATCGCAGTTGTACTGAGATAGTATGTCTGAGCCAAAAATTCTCTTCATATACTTAGTCAAGTCAAGTTCCATACAAATTACCTTTTAACAAAGATATTTATAATCTTATCTTTTATTTATTTTCAATAAACAGTCAAATATGTAGATATTTTAAAAACAAATTATACATTAACGGAGATGTGTAGTAGACAAAACCCTGCAGAGTTCAGCATATAATCGACTCATACATAAAACCCTTTGTTTGTATGATTATCACAAGGATTCATCAATGAAACTTTCATTTACGATAGTTTTATGCAAATTGTGATCTATTACTGATTTCGTGAGATTGATTCTTCGGGGAAAAAGTCATAGAGACAATGTTGCTGAAATACGCCACAGCGAATTGAATTATTTTTATAATTATATTTATATATCACAAATTTGAAATTACAAATATTTTTCTTAGAGTGTATGACAGTGTGAGTGTAAAGCTTATAAATTTTAGTATATACATTAAATACATATATATTGTAAATATAATACATGCCATGTGTATTGTATAACCGTTTATCATCTATGTAACTTGATTTGAGATGGAAATGTATAATTTTCTGCTCAATTTGATTTGAAATTTGCATAAATTAACGTTTATAATGCACTTAGCCTGCCAGTTAACCAAAGTAAATTAATAAGTATTAGGAAAGAGTAACAAAAAATATTGTCGTAAAATTATTTTATATGTATTCAAAATATGATTTTCTCACATACAATAAGCCTTTAAAAATATTAAATTTCTCAGGCTGAAAAAAGATTGATTAATTAAAGAAAATTGCTGAATTATTTGGGTACGGAAAAAAACATATTAAGGAAATAGTTAAATAACATTGAATTTGTGTCCATAATTGTAAATCTACATATATACAATACTTTTTTCAGTTCCGTTCAGATAAAGTAATAAGGTTTAAACACTTCAGCGACAAGTCAAAAGTTGAATCATGTTACAATTTCGCACGTCAGTCAGTATATGTATGTATTTTTGCAACACATAGCTTGTTCATCAATTTTCAAAATACTATGTAGCCGGCAACACGGTGGCGAATGCAGTAAACAGCATTTACTGTTTATTGCTTATGTTATATTTACACGAGGTTTCTTTATAGTTCACTCTTTCATTCATAATTCAACTCCAAAAATTAAGCCGAATTACATAATTCGCCATTAAAAATTTTAAGAGTTTCAATTTTTCTGTGAGTTACTTAAAATCAACGTGATCTCTAATTTTTATCGGTTGTAAAAACAAAACAAACAAAAAATAGCATAAAGAAGGAAAGTAAACAAAAATTTCAAAAATTTCTTTAGCAAGACCATTAAATCACCTATGGAGTTAAAAGTTCTTGCTGTGCCAATAATATAGTTTATCACTGTAATTCAAATAATAGGTTTTAAATAAATATTTAAAAACGATAAATTGTTTTGAGGGCTTTTAATATTGCAATTTTTAAAGATTTTTTGATTTAAAAAACTCTGAACGTACTGTGACAAAGTCCAATTCAATATCTAAGAAATGTAGTGTGATTTTACAAAATAATTGAATGAATTGAAAAAATTAATTAAAAAATAAATTAAAAGATTAAAAATTGAGTGAAACATATCAATCTTTTATTTTTAAAACCTATCATTGTTTAAAGAAATATTTTAATTTAGCTTATACATACATACATAAATATCAGATATAATTAAAACATATGTAATTCAAACTTAGAATAAATCAGTATATCCATATGTATGCTTGCCCCTCATTTGAAAGAGGTGCATTTTTAATATGGACGTTAATACTTCTAAATAATCGTATTATGGAAAATAAAACAAAATACATAGATCTTCAATAAGTAAAAGAACTATATAAAATACATTGCTCAACAAAACAAAAAATATTGTATGTTTCCTGTGGTCAGTGTGACCAGATTTCGGCTAAAAAAAGCTAAATTGGGTATTAGATAAGGTTAATATAGCACTATATAAATCGTTTTCTTTGAATCTAAAGTGATAAACTAGATATTAAACTATTACTTGAACAAATTTCAATAAGAATTCAAATCCATATACATATATTATAAATTTGTTTGTTTGTTTGGCAGTCACTCGTAAATGACTGAACCGATTTTGCTGAAATTTTCAAGACATTAGAAGATCCAGCTAACGAAATAGACTGTGCTATTTTTCAAAATTGAACCTGGGGAAAACGGGCCATTTAAGTCAGTTGTTTGTTTTATTTTTTATTGGACATCGGAGACGACTAAACTAGTAGCTTTTCATCTGAAATGGCACGTAAAAAGCAATTTTTTATTGCCAAAAGTCATCACATATTTTAAACGTCTGCATTTTCCTTATAAAAACAAATAGGTGGTCCAAAAACTGATAGGATCGGAATAAAGTGAAATGTTAACCTCGATTATAATATATGTATATAAATTTCCGGGCAATACCGGATGTGTAAAGGTAGTTTTAAGTATGGTTGTAGATAAAATTTTTGGTAAATTTTGATTTTATTTGTCTATTTTATTATCAGCCATTGGCTAATATTTTATTTCATATTTATGAGAGTTGTGCAGAACCTGAAAAAAGGTAGAATCCGATCTCAAGGGTGCAGTAATTGAAAATTCCCAGCCAATTTTCGGCAAATCAAAGAATGTCCATTGGCATTTTAATAATCTAGTCTTAATTACAATTTCTTTCATTTAATATCCTCATTTTTTCTCTTTTTTCATTTCCCGTACTGATTTACGTAAAAAATATAATTTTTTACACTCCATTGACCAGAAATGTAAACTGAAATGTCATCTTTTAAACCAGTACTCCATTTGCACAATCGAATTATTTTTATCCGATTTATGGGAAAAATTGTATATGAATAACAAACACAACACAGTCGATCAAGTTCACAATAGGAAAGAAACAAAACCAGAAAAAAGTAAATTTCATAACTAAGGTAGTAACACTTTTTATTCAATTAAAAGAAACAAATCTATAATCAAATTAATTTCTTGTTTATTTAATTATGGCATTTTATTTTTTGATAAAAAATGTTGCATTTCTTCTATTCCTTTTCACTAAACGTCGTTTAAAATTAAGAAATATCGAAGATTTTCAAAAGACAACATTTTCAGAGATAAACACGAAACCTTGTGTATAATTTTTTTTAAAATTGATGCAATAAAAGAAAGGACAGCATAAAGCAATATTTTCAACTTTTCTGTTAAACTCATATGAAAAAAAATATGATTTTACTTAAAAGCAATGCAGAAACTATTATTTCTCTGATGCTAAAATTTTATTGTTTTTCAATATCAGACTTTACAATGCTTGTATTATTTTTGCTCTATTGTCCTTTTTTGTTGAAATGTCAGAAAAGGCTAAAAAATCTAAATGAATTAAAAAAAAGCTAAAAGCTAAATGAAAAATTTCGAAGCTAAATCGAACACAAAAAAGCTAAATTTAGCTTAAAAAAAGCTAATATGGTTACACTGCCTGTGATCATTTTCTTGTTTCTGTACCAAATTAAACCGCATTTTTTTAATATGGCAACAGCTTATATCTAACAGCTTTTGTTTTTGAGTTATAACTAACTACACTCATTTACTATTTTTACTTAGATTTTAGTTTTTTATTGGTCACTTAAATATATTTTCTTGATGTTTTAGATATGGCTTCGCTAAGAAGATGTTGTGTACTTAATCCCGATTTGTTTTGCTATATTTGTGGTTAATATACATTTTTAAAAAATTTCGAAAACCTGTATCGGACTTTGTAAAGACTGCGTTATATCAATACTTTAAAATAAAATTGCGTAATCAGGACAAGCCATGGCTATTTTTGATGGGCCACAGATTAGGCAGCTCTTGAAAGATTCTAATTTTGTCAAATCCAAAGCTTGAAGTATATTTGTTTCGGTTATGAGTAATTTCCTAGGCAGATATTATGAACATGCTTGTTGAGTATATGCTATTGAACTCGCATAAGCTGGGATGCAACATGAGATTAAAACTCCACTTTCTGCACTCGCATTTAGACCGATTTCCACAAAATCTGGGTGAGTGTTATAAGAGAAGGTGGGACTCACATATGATGGCAGACTACTGCTGGAGTTTGCAACGAGATCTACCTAAAGCTATTCATTCAAGAAAATCTTATAAAATATCATTTGAAAGCGTTCAGTAGAAATTTTGTATCAATTTTTTTGTATTTTTTTTCAAAATTATCAAACTGCATATTTCACAATAAAAAGCTGTTGAAATTTTTTTTAATGGTCTGGCCCATAGGAATATTCAATAACACAAAAAAATTAAGTTATGTTGACCATTGAGCTCTTTTTTGAAATAAGAGAATTCATACTCCACATTACTACAAGTGGTTCTAGACTCAGAATCGATTGCGAGTAAGTCGAGTAGAACTTATTCTTTCATCTGTCCATGTAAATTTTATTTTTTGAAGTTCAAGTAGTAATTTTTGAGACAATTCGAGGAAGTTAGGCAGGTTATCTTCTTATTACTTAAAGACGAAGCTTTTATTAGTGCTTTTAACCTAATAATTTAAACAAAATAGTCATATTTAAATGAAAAAACAATTATGCTATTTTGTTAACCTTTATAAAACATAGACGTTTTCTGTTACTTTCACCTTCAAAAATTTAACAAACTCTTCATACTAACGTAGGGTATTTGAAAAATATATAAATAATATTAAATTAGAGAAAACGGTTGAATAAATTAAATTTGTTACTTTTAATTTAAAGGTTAAAAAGTAAATAAACTTGTAACGGTTGTAGACTTCAATTTTGGAACATTGGCATGACCTTCTATGACATCTATAAAGAGAAACGAAAAAGAAGGAAAAAAAGAAAGACAAAAAGAACTCAAATCAATCGTAACGTATAATCTAGACATGGACACATAAACTCGACACCAGCTGCAGCGCACCATGAGCGTGATAAATCAAACAGAATAATAATAATAAAAAAATAGTGGCAATTTTATTATTAATAATAGATTTATTTAAAGAATCCAAGACGTTGTATAGAAGAAAATAAATAATCTCTAAAAGAAATCAACAAGAAATGAGAACAAATGAACTCAAAACTTGAAGTGAAACACATTTTATTATTTCTTTTACAATTTTCATTACGTTTTTTTTCGATTTCATTCATTAAAAATAGAATTTGAACCATATTACTACAATGATTATGGATTTCAGAATCCGTATTTATTATGTCTGGCGACTATGATATTCCTCCTCCTTAAATAAAGGGAAGTCACTATTATAGCGGATTGGTGGCAAGACAAGAGACTAAAAATTACAATTAAATATTGTACGTAAGTAATAAAGTAAATTATATGTATGGTATACATGTGGTGGTTGTGTATGGTACTGAAACCTATTTATGTATCAGAATCATGTTCTTTCCTTTTAGAGTTGAGAGATATTTCCACTTATATGAGTAGGGCAAAGCAGATACTCTTATCATAAAGAAAGATTTTATTTACGAAAAATATGAATTATTCAAATATTTTATTGAGCAAGGCTTTAATAAGATTCCTATATAATTCAAGTCAGTCACTTAACTTTTTTTTTCAATTTCTAACGTTTTTTTTTTCAATTAGTGCTTATTTCGTGAATGGTAACACTTAGCTCATGTCTGATTTGACAGATAATTAGTTTTATCCTTCCGATGAACGAATATGGTTGTGTATACGCTTGAACAACGCTGGGAATCTGGGCCTGCGATCGACTTATAGAAGATTACGATTTTGCCAAAAAAATCATCTTTTCAGATGAAGCTCATTTTGATCTTGGCGGGTATGTAAACAAGCAAAATTGTCGCATTTGGGGCACAGAAAACCCGCACGCATACATTGAAAAGCCGATACACCCTAGACGAGTCACTGTTTGGTGCGAATTTTGGTCCAGAGGCATAATGGGCCATTTTTCTTCGAAAATGAGCAAGGAGTGGCCGTTACAGTCAATGAGCCATGTTGAACGAATTTTTGTTCACAAAAATTAAAGAGGAGGATATTAGCAACATTTGGTTTCAAGAGGACTGCGCTACGTGCCACACAGCCGAATCTACACTCGATGTTTGCGCCCTGGTTTTTAAGACCGCAGAGCTGATGCCGTTTGGCCACCTCGGAGCTGCGATTTGACACCGTTGGACTATTATTTGTGGGGTGCCGTCAAAGATTAGTGTTACGCCAACAAGCCAAAGACAATTGACGCTTTAAACGACAATATTCGTGAAGCCATTGGTGAAATACAGCTGCACAAAATCGATAATGTGCTTAAAAATTGGACCGATCGTGAAGGCTACTGCATGGCCAGCTGAGGCAGCCATTTGAATGAAATTATTTTCCATTATTAACCGGAAGGATTGTAGTTTCAAATAAAAAAAGAAATTTGAGAAAATATTCAGTAATTTTTTTTTTTGTAGCATTTTCAAAAAAAAAAATTTATTTGGCGGACTCTTTATATGGTTCGTTTTTAAGTTTTTATTTTATTATTTCTAATTTTTTAGAATTTCAGACGATTATTAGCCCTTTCGTCAGTGACTAATTAAATCGGCGACATTTAAATTTCAAATAAGAGAACATTTTTAAATTATGATTTTAATATATCGCACTTGTATTGCTGAAGGGAGTCAACTCAAGATTTGTAAAGTTTCACTTTTTGTAAGAAAACGATATACAGTGGTCATATCTACAGTAATGTGGATTTTTGAATAAAACGAATTCAGTAACAAAACTATTATTGTTTATCTAAAATTTCATAATTTTTCTTCAATTTAATATTTTTTTTAGATCCATAGTAGTAATATCAAAGAAATCATTCGTTTAATGTATAGCAGATATCTCGTATTTGCACTGTCTTAGCATTAGAAATAGTGGTACCTTTATCGAAAGTTTTTCTCTGTACTTTATTGTTTAAGTGATGGTAAGACAAATTTTGAGAGATTTTATTCTTTTTTGCTTTGACTATTTTTTGGGACATTCGTTCGAAATTCTACAACAACATAATATATACTCATAACGGTCTAATAAATAGTAAGTGATAAATATGCAAATTTTGACAAAAATTGCGTTCATTTGTCATTTAGAAGTACAATGTTGAAGATCAAAGTGAAAAAAAATATATTTTAAAAGAATAAAATAGGACACGTGGTCTACTAAAGTAATTTGAAAGGTTGGCAGATAATTCTTTGAAGTTGTGATAAGTTTTTACCAAGTTTATCTAAAATTTAAAAGAATAGTATTGTGAAATATACATTTTTAAGACAAATTGTGAAAAATTTCGATAATCAACAGAAAACCATAGGTTGGGAAGAGTTCGTGAACGTTACCATCATCGTTCAATAGATTTTCCTGCAAGCAAAAATGAGAAGTTTTCTTGATTTTTTTTTAAATTTTTGTATGACGTTAGGTCGATAGAAAAACAAGATCCCCCGCCTATATCTCCCGAACTGAACTAGGAGGATAATATTATTCTGATCGCGAGCTACCCAATCTAGAACACAAAATCACCCTATATAGGCATTTTAAGTATGTGCATTTATACGTACACATACACATTTACAAACCCAACAGAATGTTTATCGTTCATTACAGGATGAAATGGCGCTCTGAGTGGGACATACCTACGTAGGGCAAGCATATGTAAACCAAATCTATATTCCTCTCAACATTCCGTAATATTCGTCTCAGTCAATTTTTACACTACCCACTGTAAAAATCTTAAATAATTTTCCGTATTCTTTCGCTTAAAAAATATACTTGTTAACCCCTTTTGTGATATAATTTCATATTAAATAGAAAGGATTAGTGCCACAACCGAAAATTTAAAATTTTTTTATTTGATTCACTTGAGAGGTTCAAGTGCTATATGTATATGCATGTGTTAGTATTTTTGCTTTGCATTTCCGCTTTTCCTGGATTTTTATGTGGGAAACCAGGAAATTTTTTGTTTACCTTAAAAGTTAAGCTGTAAATATTTACATATTTATTTACATATTATTTAACAAATATGGTCTATATATCGAGTAAAAGTCTAATGAAAAGTCGCCACGGTAAATGTTTTCTTTAGAAAAAAGACATTGCTGCAGTAAATTATTTAGATTCTTCGAACGATGGCGATATTTTGATGACATTTTTGATAGGGAATAATAATCCATATTACATATGTATTCGTATATTATAAATTTCTTTGTAAGTTTGTTTGTCATTCAATCACGCGTGAACGACTTAACCGATTTTGTTGAAATTTGGAACACAAATACATCTGTTATTATTTGGAGCACAGATACAGTGGTGGACACTGGCTTAGTACATTACCTATGTGCACCTTTAGCAATCAACGTTTTTTTTAGGTGTTTATTATTTTTATCATTTTTATGTTCTAATATATCACCCGTGATCCGAAGAATACGTAGCAATAGTTTACTTTATTTTGTTCGTTTCAATTCGCTTATTTTGTGTTAAAATAGAGCAAAACCTAAAAAATAGCTGTACAGTATGTAGCACAAATTAAAAAAATTTATTATCAGCAAAAAAAATTACAAAGTTACTTATTTTTTTATTTGAAACGAAATGCTTGGTAGGATAACCCTTTATAACATCTTCACATCTTCTTGGCATACTGTTCATAAATACCATGCAACGTTCCTTTCGTATTGTTTACCATTTCACTAACATTTTTAGGTTTAACAACAATAATGTGTTCAATAATGGGTACACTATACGATTGAGATCTGGTCATTGAGCTGGCTAAAAATGTTTCTATTTTGCTCTAAACAGCACTTCACTGTACGTAAAATGTGTTTTGGATAAATATCATGTATAAAATACCATCTAAGTGCCATGTTTTTCTCTGCAAATTAAGTCATTGTGTTCAACAGTATTTCCTTCTTAGCGACACATTTCCGACACCAAGCTCTACTGTCATTAATGTCTACCTGGGGTTGTGTTGCATGCTTTAAGAACGCCATATATTACATTTTCCATATTGCATGCTTAAGTAAAATAAAATTCGGTACTTCAAGTGATTTTTTGATACGTTTGACTTATGTTGTACAACGCATCCAAGCATTTTTTTTTTTAATTTTTTCTTCCTCTAATTGTTCGCGAGGAGATGTCAATATGTGGCAAATTTTTGTGAAAACTCCTTTTGAATTTGATCTGAGGATTTAAAGCGGCCTGCAACTGAGGCTATATAAATAAGGGAATCCTTTTTACGAGTTGTTTCTCTAGGCCTAGCGGACTGCGTAAAACTTTTGCATGTTCCATGGGCTTGAATATGAACTAATACGTTGTACACCATCATTTTGTAGCAGTTTAAAAGGAAAACAAGATCAAAAACGATGATTCTTCTCGACCTTGTTTGATGAATAACTAATCGCCATGCTTTTGTGCACTATTTACTTTGACTCATTTTTATTTATTGTTTTATGGTTTATATTAAAACTTTTGAAATCAAACATTCACAGAATTTACCAATTTAAGATTTTAAGCAAAAAATTAGTGAGGAATATAAAAATTTGTAAAATGTGCAAAATTGCTATCAAGTGCAGATTACATACGTATTTTTTAAAATAAATTAAATATAAAAGTAAAATCTGAGAAAGAAGAAATTACGGTACATATTGAGCACACCATAGGCAACACTTGAAGTTAAATACTTTACTTAATTTTTATGAATAGAAAAACGATATACGCTTTTCAATGCAGCCATACATGAAATGTCCTAACCTAATGTCCACCACTGTATAAAGATCCCGCTAACGAAAGTGCAATAGGGTGTGTTTTTTTATAAATTGGTTTTTTGTTTGCTAAGGCTAAGGGCTAATAAGAGGTAAAAGAAGAGTACATAGTCCACTCCTCCGAAACACGTACGTACGCTTTTCTATTCTGAAGTTGCACATTAAGATCAAAAATTAAAATCACGGAAAGAGTAGGCATAGCACCTACCATAAAAAATAATGTTTATTATCGTACATCTCAATAAAATTATCAGCGGAAGACGTCAAAATTCGTCTTAGCATTTTCTTTATAAAGACAGGTGGCAAAAAAGGATAGGATAGGAAAAAAAGAGAATTTATTTCTCTCCCATTTATGATATATACATATTTATGTATTGTATATATATATATACAGTCGCTACAAGACACAATAATAAACTGATTTTGTTGATAAAAGTTAAGCTAATAAGAAATAGTTAAGGAAAGCTTTTGTTTGCTTTGTTATTTTATATATATTAAGCTATTAAGAATAGAAAACAAAATTAAAATTTAGTAGTTGTAAGTAGAAATAAACTAAAAAGACTTCAATTTGTTAAAAAAGTTACACAAACGAAACTCGGACGGCTACATAAATGCCTAAGAATATTATTCATTGTTATAAAATTAAATTTTGTGTGCAGACCCTTGTTTTTTGTAACCGTTTGAAGTCTCTTAGGAATAGATTCAACCAATTTTTGGCAGTAACCAGCTGGTTTTTTTCCCATTCTTCGAATAAAACCTTTTTTAGCTCAGATTTGCTGTAAACCGACTGTCGCTGAACTTTTTCATTGAGATAATCCCACAAATTTTCAATAGGATTTATGTTGTGGCTCTGGAGTGGTGTTTCCGTGACGTGTGGCACATTATTTAGCAGCCAAGATCTTACTTTGTGGGCCTTTTGGTCGTTATCTTGGTAAAAGTACCAACCGTTATCCAGAGCAAGCTTATCCACACTTTTTGGCAAGTTTTCTTTTAAAATGCTTCAATTTTGATCCATGATAGTGTCAATAAAATGCAAAAAAAATGAGCCCCAGACAAGCACTGAACTATAGGGTGGCTTTACTGTCGGTTTTAAGTTATTCAAACGTAGTTTATGATTTTGTCCCCTCAATACTATTAGGTTAAAATCCGACCCAAATACGTAAAATTTGCTTTCGTCGGTGAACATAACGTTTCTCCAAAAAGAAAAACCCTTATTTTGGTACTCTTTTGCAAATTTAAGTCTTTTGGTTTGATTGCGCTTACTAATAAGAGGTTTTTGTCTAGCTCTTCTACCATTAAGACCACCTCTGTAAAGCAAGTTTCTTATTGTTGATGGGCTTGCTTTCTTACCAAGGTCACTTTTGCTTTTATTTTAGTTTGTCCCCGTTGTTTAGCCACCTTCTTGATTTTAGCTCTGTTTATTCTGTATAATTTTCGAAAACTGAACCGAAGTTGGCCTCATTGAGATTACAGAGTTGCAGTTATTAACCCATAAAAGTTATTGTCCGAGTTTGGCTTGTGCAAGACATTTTGACTTTCAAAACGTTTTCAACTTCAATTTTACGTCCAATTATTAAATTTCTGAGTTGGTTTTTTCTTTTGTACGTGGAAGATATATCTATGATGTTTAAGCGATCGGAAATATTTTGGTATGGTGTCCAATTTTGGTTTGGAGCCACTGTATATATATCTATATTCCCGGATGTGTTAAGCTATTATTAAATAATAGTTTCATATTTTTTTATTAAATTTATGTTTTGCCAGAACAGCACTTGGGCGTGACATTTTTCCGTATACTGACGATCACAAGTTATACTAAAACTACTTATTGAGTATATTTATTATAATTAATTTATTATATTAATAATTTTAAGCAAATAAATATAAAAAAATTGAAAATTTGCTTACACATTTTATCAAAAAATCCGACTATAAAGTGGTTAATATGATTTGTCTCAAGTTAAAAAAGTAACGAATTAAAGAAATGTGCCAATCATATTGACAAATAGTAAATAAATGGATGGCAGTATTTGCTTATTCAACATGTAGCGACTAATAATTGCAGATCCAAACAATTTTAACAAGTGAATTAAGTCAAACGGTTGCAACAGCTTAAAATAAATACATATGTATGTACGTTTGTACATATAATATATGTATATATAAGTAAACAAAATGTCAACTCCATCATGTGATATTTACTTATTTTAATACCAGTATAATACAGATACATATGATAATGTTATATTGGGCTTGTGCTGATGTTTGAAACGTATAAGAAAATATGTCTATGCCCAGTTTTAGTTAGTGTATCGATCCACTTTGAATCAAACTGCTTAAACAAGCCTTCTAGCTGTGCATCCATGTAAACCTTGTACCTAAACTATAGGCGAGATTTTTGAGAGATTTTGATAGTGCTTGACTAGTTTTATACTCTATAGATACATTGCTTATGGTATTACCAATTTTAGAATGTTTTATTTTATTTATTTTAAAATGTTTTGTTTTAATATTGGTAATGGTTAAAGTTTTTGGTATAAATAATACAAAATATACTCAAATGGAATTTTTTTGGAATCCTGATTAATGTTTTTTTTTTGTTTTTTGTTTTTTGGACTTTAATTTCGCATGTACTATGTTACCGTCATATGGCATTTATTTTGCAGGCTAAAATAAAGACAATAGTACCTTAATTAGCGTTTTTATGAGTTTGGTATAAGTTGATCGATATTTACTACTAATAGTCAACAATTTTACCATGATTTGTGTTTTAGGTTATATATGGTCATAACATAGTTGAGCTTAACGGCATAACCGATTAAAAATAATAAATACTAATGTTTATTAAAAGTTTTTATAAATAAAGTGGCTAAAACCCAGCGTGTTTCGCCAGCCCTATCTTAATTATTACCTTAACCACTATCTTAGTTATAATTTTCTACCCTTTTACCCCATATTATTCCCTTCCGGTTCAAATGCAAATATTTAAGATAGTTTATAGTTCTTTTCAGAAAGACACTTTAGAATTTGCTTTTTAGCTATATAGTATACAGTCTTATAAAAAATAAATAAAAATAAACACACACTATTTCTTATATAGTACTAGCAAAACTCGGTGTGCTTCGTTACCCCATCATAATTATTATCTTAAATGCAATCTTAGTTACGTTTTTTCACACTTTTTATTCATTCATTCATTCATAATCCAATCATTTTCTTTCTAGAAAGTCATTGCTTTTTAGCTGTATACAGTCTTTAAGCAAACACAAATTCATTTTTATATAGTATACGTATATAGACAGCTTTTATCCAATGTGCGTTCTGCAATAACCGCTTTTTTCTGATGGGTAGATAACGAAGCTTTAATAGTTGTCGCTCACCACATAAACAAAATAGAATATTTAGTATGAATGGAAGGTGCCACGCCCACTTATCCAATCTCGCCCAGTGACTGACTGATGATGTTTATAGTTCACATCGCTGTTTAACTCTAATTTAGAAAGTTCTAATATTTGTTCATCATTTGTCCAAATTCAGAAGCTTTTGCTTCAACCGTTCTCAAGATATAGATAAATCAATAATTAGTTTGTATGGGAGGTACCACGCATACTTGTCTAATCCCGCCCACTTTTGGAGAGAATATTTGTATTGAGTATCAAGTCATTCAGACCAAATACTGAAACTTTAGCTTTAACCGTTCTCATGATATAAAGAAATCAATATTTAGTTTGTCAAGGAGGTACCACACCCATTTGTTCAATTTCTCCAAGTTTTTGCTGATGATTTGTGTAGACTATGAAGTCAATCGGACCAAATTTTGAAACTTAAGCTGTGACCGTTCTCAAGATATACTGAAACCAATATTTACTTTGTATGGGAGGTGCCACGCTCACTTGTTCAATTCCGCCTACTTTTTGACTAATTATATGCATTGACTATGAAGTTAATCGGACCAAATTCTAAAACATTAGTTGTAATCGTTCTCAAAATATACTAAAATCACTTATTACTTTGTATGGGAGGTACCACGCCCATTTGCCTAATTCTGCCCACTTTTTGACTCTTGATTTGCATTGAGTGTGAAAATATTTGATCCAAATTTAGAGTATCTTGTTGTTACCGTCTTGAAGATATAGACAAATAAATATACACTTTGTATGGGCGTGGCGCCGCCAAGTTGGAAATTTGAAATTAATATAGCCTATAGTTCCTTCCAGACATACAGAGAGATAGATTCTGCAAAAATTTCAAGAAAATCGGTTCAACCGTTTAGCTGTCTATAAACAAACAAACATACATACATACAAACACACATTCAAATTTCAATATAATATTTTGCTTAATATTTGTTGCGAACATTTTTTAAGTTCATTCACTTTCTACACCTCACTGTTCAGATTATTTGCGTCTCTAATTAACAAAACAAATGTTTAATTACCCGCAATGGTATTTTTTCCTCCAATGAACTATTATTTAATTATAAGATTTTTTTCCTATATAACAAACAAGTCTAACGTTTAATGGATCTGCTAAGGTCTAATAAAGTAATAATTACGGTTGTTTGTGTTTGTATTGTTTTTGTTAAATGTGAATACGATAGTTAAAGATGAAAATTTCTGTATAAAAAGCACTCTCTGGGTATTACTAAATAAATAAATAAATTACTATGAATGTTAAAACATATTTGTTTTAAAATAATTAACAATTGTAATAATAAGAGAAAACAAATCATAAAGATTTTTATTATTTGTACATAACTAACGGCGGACAATTTATCAATTCATTGTTGACAAAACTTTCACTGATACAGTAAAAGAAACTAAGTATATCCTTAAATACTAAAACAGTAAAATATCTTAAAATATTTATGGATTAATTAAAAACCCTTAAATTATAAGACAGAAATAAAAATAAACCTTAACAACACGTTTCCTCTACCTATGAATTGGTTGGCAAATAAAAACTATTCATTTGTAATTTTTTCATAGCTAGAAGAGGTCATATTTGCTTTTAATACAAGTTGAAGTGTTTCCATTAATTTAATTTTTGCATAGATATACACTGCTCGTCATCAGGATAGCGCCCCACCATCTACTGACGGTCAATGTTAAATATTATCTGAATAATTGAGTTACGGCCTTAAAATTTATGTTCCCTTTGAAATAAAAAAAAAAAAAACAATGACAGCTGTACCATTTATTTTATACTAAAACCGTATTAAAAAATTGGTCATCAGGATAGCGCCATCAGCTATAATTTCAATTTAATTAGTATTTTTAGCAACAATATAGCATTTTAATTCTTAAAATACCATATTTTAAACAGTATTAAGGACAATTAGTAATGCGTGGAACCGCCTTCGTTTGAAATATCCTCGAAAATTCGATTGGAAATTGAATTGCAAAGTTTTTCAATATAATGCAACGAAACGGTGGACCAAGTCTGTATGACTCTTAATTAATTCCATTTTTGAGTTGTATTGTTTAACGGACTCGTACACTTTCCTAGCCACCCATCTCCATACGTTTGTGATTATATTTAAGGGCGTAAGCTTATTGGCTCTGAATCCACGATTTAACGCATCGGACTGTATGGATTGGAACATTTTAGATTTTCAAATAAGTTTTGCAAGATTCCCAAATAAGCAGAAAAGTCATTTTCGAAACGCTATTGTAGTTCTCTGCATTCATGCGCGATGTTAAAAACTGTAAATCGCAGGTTCCCACATATTACGGGTGGGAAAGAGAGAAACGTTTTTGCCTTCGGTACTCGTTTTTGTACTTCGGTACTAAAATGTTTCCTCGTATAAACGGCGCAATACTGAACGACTTTTTTTCGGTAACTTCTCTATATAGCCACAAAAGGGCGCTAAACTCAACTAACTTATAATAAAAAATACTGTGTAAAATATTGTTTTTGCTATAAAAAATCTGTTTTTTAAAGAAATTTTTAAAAGTTTAATTTTTAATTACTTCACAATATTATAAACAAAGTAGGGAAAAAGGAATTTTAAATTTTGTTTGTTTTTATTTTTTACTGCTTTGAAAAACTAATTTGAAACTAAGTTCAACAAAAATTCAAACTTACCAAACTCTGAAGGAGTATTAAAAAAATATATAAAAAAATACATCTTCTATATATATAAAAAGAGTGTACACTTTGATGTCACCACTAACTGCGGAAACGAGTCAATCAATTTTAACACAAATTTCTGGGTACGTTGGGGATGGTCTGTAGATGGTTTACGTGAAGATTGCATAAAATCGAAACAATGGTTCCGAAGATAAGGCATTTAGATTTTCCTATATATTCCCATACAAATATCAACAAAAATATAATTTTTATTGTCACTTGAAAAGTTATCAAACCATGTATTGTAATGTCGTATGTATACAATGACATTCGGTAATATTAATTTCTGTATATCTTGAGAACGGTTAGAATAAAAGGTTCTGAAATTGTTCTAAATGACTTCTTAGATATAAAAACCATTAGTTAAAAAGTGGGCGGAATTGGATAAGTGGGTATGGAACCTCAAAACAAAGTCGGTATTGATATATGTATATCTTGAAAAAGTTTAGCATTGAAGTTCTAAATAACTTGGCGATCAATTCAAATATCGGTTTTAAAAAAATTATGCTTGGAGAACCTTAACAGTTAAAACTTCGTTATCTATCTACGTCATTCAAAAAGCAAGTACAGGTGGTCTCCCAGCAACGCGGGAAGGGTTGTTCTAGTAGTATATATTTTTTATTTCTATTTTTGATACTATATAATATGTTTTATCGAATAAACAAATTAGAACCAACTTAAAAAATTTTGAAATTTTAAAATGCTTAATTTCGGGAATTTTTCATAAATTTTACTGAAGAATAAAAGAATAAAAAATAATTTGGATTATAAATTTATATGTATATGATATAAATTATTGTTTAAATTCCAAATTTGAGGCAGAACATCGAATTTTCGCCAGATTACAATACATTTTTAATATTTTGTTTGTTACAAAATACACAAAATTAAAAATTTGTTGTTATTTGGAATTTATTTATTTATGTCAGTAACACCTCTATGCTAAAACTAACATTTTTTATTAAAAGATTAAATATAAAATCCCTTTCATGGCCGCTTTGTATCCACAAAATGGTCATTTGCAGGCCGATTGAGGTACAGTAAGTATCGTTCATACTATTGATTGAATATATACTAATATTTTTTTCTTTTTTCCTTACAGGAAATCGTAAACAAAACAAAAAAAACAGACAACAGACGAGCGGGTGGGGTTGATCCCTCAAAATCATATCTGCTCCTCCTATTTACCTTAATTAAGGTCTCGTGGCTACAGCATATCGCCGGCCACGTCCCATTGATGTTAATGAGGGACTCGTGGTTACAGCATATAGCTGGCCACCTTCCAAAAGTATTTCCCTAAGGTGGGGTCACGCAAGACTTTTTTCGGCTTCGACTTCGAATTTTGCTGCTCCCCCGACAATATTTGACTACCCGCAACAACATACATACACATTGTCACTAAAATAAAAATATAACACTGTGTTGTGGGATTTTGGTATATTTTGTGTCACCCTACACGTCAGTTAGCTATGATTTGGCTGTCGTAAGACAAAGACGTGTTAAAACGGAAATAAAAGTTTGTGTACACGAATATTAAGACAAACATTATAAAAATTATTGTATAGTAAAATAAAAACTGTAAAACAACAAAATAAAGCGGTGTTTATTTTATTTTAGCGCAATTTAAACGAACTCAAACGTTTTAAAAAGGTTAAAACGTAACAATATGTACGTCATTTGCATAGTAAAGATCAGCCAACCGGCCAAACAAACACAATGCGAATTTTGAATGAATAACAATGAATTTTGTTTGATATTTTTGTATAGACAATTTAAATTCAGTTAAAATATTTTTAGTTTCATTTACTTATGTAAAAGTAAAAATTTTTTTTGGCAAATATTGAAATTTTTTTTAATTAATTTTTTTTTTGTCACGACTGTAGGTTATAGATGTTAAAATTTATCTTAACTTTTGTCGTTCTAACGTTTGTGTAACCAATTGTGGATTTTCTCGTTTTTTTTTTTAATTATGGCCTGAGTTCAGTACATACTATGATTAAATTTAAGCGAGAAGCTTCTTTCAAATTTTGCCTAAATTTTATTCAATCAGACTCGGTAACAATAAAATGTCGAATGGCAGCTGGAATCTATAATTGGCTACATTTTACATTATTTTAGGTAATTGTAAAATGCTACAAACATTATTTGGGTGCGAATTTCGTCAGTATACCATTACCTACCATTAACCTATATGTATGTTAGGGTGTCCCGAAATTTTTTTTTTAGATTTTCCTAACACAAGACCTCCTGAAATTTGCGTAATTGATCGTAGATTACCAAAATGATTTAAAAAAAAAGATGAAACTATATCTTCAGGATTCTACCAATCTTCAAAGTTTTGAAAAGCAGTTATTTTCATCATTATATATTTCGCTATCCTTAATTTCGAGACCTAAATTAAATATGCCACGACTATGTATAACAACAACAATTCACAGGCGACTACGAATTTGCTGAACACAGTGGATTTCGTTTATAATATAGACAGTTTATAACAAATTTTTTATAAAAAAAAAGTTAAACACAAAATGAGTTCGAGGCGTAGTGCGACAACTTGTGTTATATTGGGCCCATATAAGGAACTTGAAGATCGGCAGCTAACAACTATAAGAGACGTCCTTAAATATTTTTTATTTATCAAGTATAACATTAAGTTAAAGTAATGGGTGTTTTTTATAGAGGTATAGAACTTTAAGTTGCAATAAAACAACGATGGATTACTCGATTGACATGAATTTTATTTATCCGAAGGATAATCTTGTGGCATTACATTTTAAATATGATTTCTGGCAAATGACCGCCACGGCTGGCGCGGATGTAATCCAATCTGGACGTCCAATTTTCGATGACATTTTCCAACATTTGTGGCCGTATATCGGCAATAACACGGCGAATATTGTCTTGCAAATGGTCAAGCGTTTGTGGCTTTACCGCATAGACTAATGACTTTACATAGCCCCACAGAAAGTAGTCTAGCGGTGATAAATCACAAGATCTTGGAGGCCAATTCACAGGTCCAAAACGGGAAATTAGGCGGTCACCAAACGTGTCTTTCAACAAATCTATTGTGGCACGAGCTCTGTGACATTTTGCGCCGTCTTTTTGAAACCACATCTCCTGGACATCATGGTTATTCAATTCAGGAATGAAAATGTTAGTAATCATGGCCCTATACCGATCACCATTGACTGTAACGTTCTGGCCACCATCGTTTTTGAAAAAGTACGGACCAATGATTCCACCAGCCCATAAAGCGCACCAAAAAGTCAGTTTTTCTGGGAGTAACGGTGTTTCCACATACACTTGAGGATTACCTTCACTCCAAATGTGGCAGTATTGTTTATTGACGTAGCCATTCAACCAGAAGTGCGCTTCATCGCTAAACAAAATTCGCTTATGAAAATCGGGAACAACGGTAACCTCGTTTTGGGCCCATTCGACGAATCTATGCCGAGCGTGAGTCTATTCATGATGAATTGCCAAACCAAACTGAGAATAAATCACTTGACAGCTGTTAAATCGATCGCCATCTTGAAAAGTAATGTCAACTTAAAGTTCTATACCTCTATAAAAAACACGCTATATAATGGAAAAGATCCATTAAATTCAGATATATACGCGATTGTTTTTGAAGAGATTGACAATATTTGGACCAAAGCTTCGATTCCAATCGTAACGAAGGAACGAGTTATTCAGTTACTCAAATCCTATTTCGAAAAGTACCTCCATTTTAAAAGATACCTCAAAAGCAAACGAAAAAATAGTTTCGAAAACAAACTAAAGTGTTTTTTGGAGTCATCTGAGAAGCTTTTCGACGTTGCTGCTTGCAAATGCACTTCATTTGATATTTGTTCTTGTTTAAAAACTAAGAAAGTTCCAATCAGTGAAAAAGTTTTTTTGTTGGATCAAAGGAATTACAGAAAAATGGTTATATCTGGAGTTGATAAAAAAGAAACAGCTCGATTAATAAAACGAAAGCAGAGACAAACTGAGCATTCCATAATAAGGGCAGCAAAAAAAGAGCGTTCTACTCAAGAAACAGATTTTGTCTCAGAAAATTGTGATGAAGTTTCCCTGCGTGAATCTTCCCAAGAAACGTATCCAATAACGGAGGCATCCGCCACTATCACACTTTCGACAGATACACCTTCGACTTCACCGACGAATCGAAATACATTGCCGTTGCCAACAGTTAGTAAGGTCTGTGATAGACGCGGTTTATCGACTCGTTCTGCTGCTGCTGTTGCTTCTGCGGATTAATTTCTACCGAAAATTTAACTCTGGTAATTGATAAAAACAAAATACACAGAGCAGTATCTAAAGTCTGGAAAGAAAATTCAAAAGAGATTGGAGATATTGTTATTAAAAGCATTTACTTTGATGGACGAAAAGACAAGACTCTGATAAGTGAGAAATAAGAGATCGTTGCTATCGCAGAGAAATTTTAGAAGAACACATCTCAATTTTAGCAGAACCTGCATCAGTTTATTTGTGTCACACAATGCCAAGTCATGGCACTGCTAGGGGCATTTTAATTTCGATCACAACTTTATTAGAAGATAAAGGTTGGAATTTAGATGACGTGATTTGCATTGGATGTGACGGAACTGCAACTAATACCGGATGGAAGGGTGGCGTTATTCAATATTTGGAGGAGTATTTGAAGAGACCGCTACAATGGTGTGTTTGTATGCTCCATGTCAACGAGTTACGCCTTCGTAATTTATTCTTAACTTTAGATGGTTGCACTTCGGGACCTAGAGAATATAGCGGACTTATTGGAAAACAATTAGCTACTTGTGATATAAATCAATGGTGTCTTTTTGTGCGGTGGCTGGTAATTTGCCTGACTTGCCGAAAAATGTGGTCGATCAACTAAGTATGAATAAAATTTTTTATGAGATATGTAAAGCTGTACAAACTGGTTATTGTAGTCCTGAGCTGGCAAACCGTAAGCCTGGAAAAATTGCGCACTAGAGATGGCTTACATTTGCTAATTGTCTACTCAGAGTTTACGTAAGTACCCTTAATCCATCAGAAAATTTGCAACTGCTTGTCAATTACGTTGTTAAAGTATATGCTCCGATTTGGTTCCTAATCAAACAAAAACCGTCTTTTAAAGCATGAGCCAAACATATATTTCATCTGATTATGTACTCTCGTTTTTTAACCGAAAATATCAGATCAGTTGTGGATTCTGTTATCGAAAGAAATGCTTTTTTTGCTCACCCAGAAAATCTACTTGTCAGTATGCTGTTTGATGATAGAGACCATATTCGGGAGCTGGCACTGCAAAGAATAATAAAAGCTAGAGAAGTTGAAAGTAGCACTAAATACAGAATATTTAAACCACCAAAAATTAACTTCTCTGCTGGAGATTACACCGAAATTATTATATGGCACGCATGTAGGGTTACAGCACCGCCGGTTCTTCGGCATATTTCCAATGAGGACCTTGAAATCATGGCAGAAAATAACAGTTTGGAAATTGATGACTTTCCATGTCACACACAAGCTGTCGAAAGATGTGTTAAATTGATAACAGAAGCCTCTCAACGTGTAACTAGCGCAGCTTCCAGAGATGGTCTTATTAGAACTAGGTTGAAATCACGAGCAAAAATGCCCAATTTTGGTCCAAAAAAATATGTTTAAATTTTAAGTTTTGGTCATTTATTATAAGTTTTATTTTCTTGTACAATAATTGCAAGTATAAAATATATTAATAAAATAAATTTGTATCTCGTTTTTTTTATTTTAAGCATAGGATTTAGGTTTGTAAAAACGTTTTCAAAAGTAGAGCCCTCAAAATGGCATGTAATTCGATTTTTATTACTTTTACCGTAATCTGTGTAAAATTACGCAAATTTTGATACCTCTTGCGAAAGTGTAGCTCAAAAAAATATTTTTGTCATTCAAGGACGGGACAGCCTATTGTATGTGTCTACACAAGTATCTATTTATTAGAATATTTTTCGATTAAGAAAAAATTTATAAAAGAAAACTTCTTTTAAATAGTAACCATTTTTTCTCTCTAATGGACAGAACTTATGACTTTGCTTAGCTTCTTTTGCGAACTTATTAAATAATTTCATTTTTTTAATATTATTAAAAACATTTGCTTATAGCTCTGATTTTATCTTATTCGCAAAAGTCCCAATAATTAATTCAATTGTAGATTGTTTAAGCGTTCTTTGTATTCATTGGTTTATACATCTCCTTGTATGGTGTTTGTGGGTCTATTTTATAAAATAAATGAATGAACGGCCGAAATTAAATTTTTGTAACGACTGCTAGTATTTCGTACAATCGTTTATTTTTAAAAACGGCGCCATTATTATAACTCGCCATCATTCACTCTTTTTAGTATTTTCCCATTCATTAATTAAGAAATTTTGTAATGTTTTGCTTGGGAGGTGGTTATAATAAAATACCACATACTATTGTAGTGTGATTACAAGCACTGTCTTTATTCATTTTGATTTTGGTTAACGAATTCTTTTTTCCCACCTAATGTTATCGTTGGTGTCCCAAGTGAAGGGAAAGGTTAAGTGGACATAGTGCCGGTTGGGTGTTAAGTGTTTTAGATTTAATACACAAGCAAATATATTTATTTATTTTTGGTATCTTTGTTTAAAAAAAAGTGGGCGTCTTTTGCACAGCATTTAATATTTAAATAAAACGCACACAGAGAATAAATTTGTACGCATTTATACTCGCGCGAGTGAATAAGGTTTGCTTTTAAAATTGATTTTTATAAAAGAATTTGCAAGATAGAATTTATTTATTAACTTATAATTATAATTAAATGATTTTTCGACATATAAACATACATACATACATACATTCTTTAAAATTTCACTTCCTGTGTGTCCATTTTTTCACAGTTAATTTTTAAGTTTTGAAAATTGCTATTTTCAATTAATATTATTTTAGTTTTTTTCTTTTTTTAATTGCCGGATGCAAAAAATTTCTAAATGCCATAATCATATTTTTATTGCAATATTTCTTAAAGTGGATATGTACTTATGTAAGCAAATATAAACTGATTTTCACAAAATTGCAAAATGTAATAAAACCTTGCAAGTCTTATTTAGGCCACGTTTTATATCAATTCAAATTAACTTAGTTACCTACTAAAGAAATTAATGATCTCGATTTTTAAACTGTCAGCTAAAGTCATATTGCAAATAGTTTCTTTGTTAACTAATTTGCTTTAAGTGGTCTTAACCCGGATGCTTAACTAGAAATTTAATAATTTTTCCCGGTTTTTGGACTAAAGTTTAAAAAGGTTTTGAGTTAGCAATGAAAGACAATTTTTTTTTTGGCTTGAAATAGGTTTAATTTTGCAATATAATCTCCTAATACTTCAATGCACTTCTTCCAACGTTTTTACAATTGCTCTATCCCTTCTTCCTTTGATGAAAAACGCTTCCAGGGCAGAATCTTTTCAAGGTTTGGAAAGACATAGCAATCGCTAGGAGCCAAATCTGATGACTACGGTTGCTTTTACAGTTTTCAATTTCCTTTAACGAGTACATTTTGCCTTTGTCATACGCATTCGAAAACGTTTTCGATGAATTGCAAGTGAATGCGGCACTCATCTTATACAAAGCTTGTCCATGTTTAATTCTTGATGCAAAATATGAATTACTCGAGAAATTAATTAACCAAATATGTAATTCGAAATATGTTTTCTTATGACAGTGCTGCCAGCGTTTAGACCAAAATTGGGCTAGCAGCGGCATAGTGGTCAAACGCAGAAACTTTTTAAATTTCCCTTGTACAAGATTTTATACCGATCTTATCCAAAGTTTGCATAGTTGTGAAAATTTATAACAAAAAGACTTATTTAAGCAATGTTTTTTTAATCGCTTAACTTTACTAGTAACAACTTGTTTCACATTTTTAGGTTAAACTTTATTTGGCAGTTACATATATAATTCCAGCAATATCTCAAATAGAACAAGGAGGAGACAGAGTTAAGCCGTATGTCCCTTTCAATGAGTCTGAAAATAGAATTGGGTGCAGCCCATTGATTGAGAGAAGTTCCCTTTGTTTCACTTGGGATGTCATGGGATTTATGTATGTATGTATGTATGTATGTATGTATGTATGTATGTATTACTTTAGGAGACCGTATAGAAACCAATGATTTTAAATTAAAATATGGTATTATTTAAGTTCGATAGAACTTTAATGTGTCAAAATAACACAAAAAATTATATTTAAATACAAAAAAGGTTTTTTACGAAAGATCAATATGTACATAACATAAACATTTGAAAATGATTTCGGGCATATGGCAACCGCGGCTATTCTTGAGGAACCACTCTTTCTTAGCATTGCTGGCCTTATGTCACGAATAACACGAACAATGTTGGCCTTCAGAGGGCATCAATTGTTGCTGGATTATCAGTATAAACCGGTTACTTCATATGGTACCACTAGAAATGGTCGAATAATATCAAAGCGTACGACCTTGGACCCAAGTGACAGGTCTTTTTATCAATAAGTCCATGACTGTGGTCAGTGTATATAACGCAGCGTCATCCTGTTTAAAAACCATTTCTCGCCCGGAAGAATTCCATTCATGTTTTCATACAAACAATCATCGATCAATTTGCGGTAACGGTCTCAACTGACCTTAGCGCGAGCTCTGGCTTTAGTTTTAAAGAAATAATGTTCAATAATGCCACCATCCTGTAAACCTCACCTACACGATGACCATTTCTGCATGTAATAGAGTCTGTATGGTCTTTAGTGGATTGACTTGGCTTCATATGTGTCAATGCCATTAATTACAAACCCGTTAATTCAAAAATTTGGTAGCGTTGTTCAAGCGTCACTCTATTAATGATGATTTGCCAGAGTACAGTAGCGAACATTAAAAATGCAACTCTGCGTTTCGTAATCTGAAATTGCATTCTATCATTAACAACGATATCCAATTCAAATTCTCTTTTGCAAATTTTATTGTTTATAAGAAGAAGAAGCATACTTGATATTATCAGTTGATTATCTTTTTTGATTTGAACACAATATTTTATTAATTATATAAAGTTAAGATTTTTTTCGATCAAAAAAAAAAGTTCAACGCGCTGTTAAAGTAAGCAAATCATATCATTTATTTAAAAAAATAGTTTCATTGAGAAAGATGTTTGTATTTTTCCAGAAACAGTTATCAAGCGATAGCAAAGTGGCTTTGGCGGAAGGAATGCGATGAGCGAAGTTGAAGTTCTATTCGGAGCACACAAATCAACTGTTAGTAGAATTTTCTTAAAATTTCGCTCTTCTGG